>OX401910.1:5494495-7894495 GCA_947859195.1 Drymonia ruficornis | reverse complement strand
ACCAGATTATAGTAATTCTTTGTTCAGTAATCCTGGCTGGCATGAGTTGACTTGACTCTTGAACGTCCCGCCTACGCGGTCACGACGCGTCCCGGCGGCTGGAGGACAAATGACACGGACGTTCCCAGCAAACTACCGGAGTTATCAGATACAACCACTTCGTGACGAGCCTCCTTCGAGGCTTCGACTTGTAAGGTAGGGCCTTAAAAGTGAAGGAACTATTTGTTTATAAATAAGTACTTACCTATGTATGCGTTTTGCCTATTGTCACTCTTTCAAACTTAGTTCGGGAATATTTAAGTTTTGGAATGACAAACATACTTTAAACGGCATTTCGGCAGTGTAATTTTTTGCCAAAGTCAAAGATGAATTTGGTTTAAAACAATACTTAGAAAAACATAACCGTCCTTCCAGGGCAGTCTGTTAAAACACTATGATGTTTAAGGAACTATTGCTAATACTATATACTAGACTACAATAATAAAGAATTGGTATAATCTTTCTGGACATTCAGGAGATAAGCCGATTACGCTTCATCTTCTTATAAATAAATTAACATTTTATATACCCCGTGTAAAGATTTTTCATCGAGTCTCGCGACGTACCCCGAAGACAAATGACATCGGCGTTCCCACAACAAACTACCGGGGTTATCTGATACAGCCACTTCGTGACAAGGCTTCTTCGGTGATTCACTTCGAGTCGACTCGGCTTTGGTTAGCAGACAAACCTTGTTCAAGTTTCAAGGTTGCAGAACTTTTGCCTTCATACTTTTAATAAAATGTGTTAGTACAATCTGTGCACTGCAAAATTCTTTCAAGTGGTCTGACTTAGATTACCTAATAGTCCCAGTATTTTGACCTCGGAGTTAAGTAATCAGGTTAATAGGAATAAACTGTAAGTTGACTCCAAAAGAAATTGGAAAAAGTCTAAGAAATATCTAAATACAGAAATAAACTGATAAGCAATGAAAATGATCCAAAAGCAATATCATTATGTCACTTTAGGGTCTGACTACGTGACTAACTTTGAATTCGGGCTCTCAATATTTTGACGTTGGAACCTATGTAAACAAATTTTAGCCTAAAATGAGTTCATGTTTACGGAGTAACCCTTTGACGTAGCGTAAATATACATTTTTACTTGTATACCTATATCAGAAGATTCATGATTTATAGTTGTTGGAATCTGTAAGAAAACCAAGATTGATTATAGGGTTTCATACTGAGTTAGAAGGCTGGAAGATATTCTTGATGTATGATGTTATACCTATTTATAATGAAGAACTCTAGAAAATAAATTATATCTAAAATAACTTTTTTTTTTTTACTATTATGGTCTCAAACTGCAGCGCTTGTACTATCGATACTATACAATGGACTGGGAACTATCCCAGTGACACCCAGACAAGGGCAATTTACGAATAGGTCATTTCAAAATTTGCCTCTAGAAGGTATACAACCCGCTGCCGTCCGATGCAGTGAGCAATCTACGCCCGAACCACTTTTCAGTCATCGAACATAGTAGTTATACTATATACGTCTCAAAACATGACCTAAAAACGTAAGTTGTTTCATTATATAGAACTGAAAATGGACAGTAATTGTTCAAACAGATTTCCACAATTTGCAATAAAGTATCATTCACACATGCATAGAATCTTTCATATCCGCCAGTTCCGAAGCATGTTGCCAAAAACTGCAGGTGCCTGGGGAGCGTGGCGCACTCGGAGGGGAAGCTGGTATCCGGGGCAGGCTAATCAACCAGCAATGTGAAGTGCCCTCGCGTACAGACAGGGAATGCAGGCTTTAAATAGCTAAGCATTAAGCTCCGAGCGAACCACACGTAATTAGGGTCCTACTGTTACTTAATGTGCGCGGTTAACGGGTGGAATTTTTCTGTTATATGTCGATTAATAAATATGTAGGTGGGTTAGAGTTTTCTTTCTGTATTATTGTATTATTTCTGTTAGTAATAATAGTTATAAATATAATGTATTTATACTGGAGGCAGGGATTACCTATTTGCTGAATTTAGAGAAAGAAAACTTTCGATAATAAAACATACGTACACCTCTTGAAGTTACAAGTTTTTAAAGAGACAGCCAGCAAATTTTTTACACACCCCGAATAGCACAAAAAGGACTCATCAATATATTTTAATAAACAAAATCTTCATGAAGTGTGAAAATGAAAAATGGTGACCAAACGAAGCGCCATTCCGTTGCGGAATAAACAGGATTGGAAAGGGCGCAATTTGGTCGGTATTCAGAACTGCGCCTCTGTAAAAGCTCGCCGTATCTAATTATCGTCGGGTTACACTCTGCGCTACTATGGAACTCATATTTCATCTCGACGGATAAATCTTGTTACCATTTAGTATACAAAATATTTCTGCAGAAATTTATAAATTGTACATATATTTCGTAATCACTCGTAATCTCGGATTTGCCTGTGCTAACTTGTGAGTTACGGCAGCATATACCTTTCAACAATAAATATTTTCGATTATGTAACTTTAATAATTGTAGGAAACGCTTACATACATTAAAATATAATAATATAATATTAGCACTTTTAACGTCCTAACTCTTGGACACAGGCCTCCCCTCAATAGGAGGGAAATTCATGGCATAATCCACCACGCTGGCCCAATGCGGGTTAGTGGATTTCAGAGGTCTTTCGTAAAATTTGTTAGATTTTCTAAGACGTGCAGGTTTGCTCACGATGTTTTCCTTCACTGTAAGCAAGTGCGATTCGCGCACATAGATTTCCAAAAATCCACTGGTGCGAGCCGAGGTTTGAACCCTAGACCTTAAGTACGCAAGATTCATGCTTAACCAATCGGCTATACATTAGTAATTTAATATACCTATTTGATACAGTAAGTAGTGAAGATTAGTTAGATACCTACTTACCGTTCTATAGCCATTCTTTGGTTTCCATTTTACTAATTGAATAATAAAGTTCTTTTAATTTAACTTAATCAGTCTGAAAGCACTGAATTGTTGGCCGTATTCCTTTCATCTTAGCTTTGAATATTTAAATAAACAAGAGTGAATTATATCCTACCTTGATTAAAAATAATATAATAGTACTATCTTACTTTCTTAGAAGCTTTGGTCGATGACCATAAAAAACTCCGCAAAATCTTTTGTTCTTCTTTTTACATATTTTAATATTTCAGTGTTGTAATGAAGGAATCCACCCATCTCAAATATTTCACACGCGTCTGACGTTGATAAGTACTGCAACCCCTTTTCAAACGTAATTGACACAAAGACACGATCTCTTATTTAGAACGTCTACAATTCTATTCTTATACATTTCCATTGAACAATCAGAATAGAGTTCAACATTTTAGAAGAATAGTTGAAATAGCGATAAATTGAACTGATAAAGTAAATGAATTACCCTTTTACTTAAGTATTAAAAATTTGGATTGTAAAGGTGTCTTTTTAATCTAGGTAAATCAGAGTACCTAACAATTGAAGTTAATATAAACCTACAGGCCAATGCCGCACCGGTAAGGGCCGGGCTCCATTAGCGCGTTGCGTTGCGTCGTCGCAAGATTTTGTACTGGCGCATCACCTTTCTCCGCTTTGTCTCTCGCCCGTCGACCCTTTGATCCGTTACGACGACGCAGCGCAGCGCACTAGTGGAGCCGCGCTTTAAAGCGACCGCGACGCGACAGCGATCAAATGTGGTGGTGGCCGCATCACATAAGCGAAAATTTGTTTAGAAATCGCCGTCGCGTCGCAATCGCCTTACCGTGGTGGTAATGGTCTAAAAGCTCGTCTTGATAGCGTACTAAAGCGTAAAAAATATCTGGATTCACGAAGACCATGCTCAATCTCTATTTTTTGCAAAATAACTCAGACCGCCAGCATACTCTAGGATGATAGTGATAAATAACAAGTTTAACTTCGAGTCGGGAGGAGTGAATCATAGTTGGGCGGCCATACCGCGCCGTGCTAACTGAATTACCGGCGACGGTTTTTAAAGCTTTTGCTGAGCGCGACCGTTTCACGACTAATCAGAGTAATACCGCGTGGCAGGAGTCCTCTGTGACCCTCGGGGTCTGCGATATTGAGTTAGCCTCGGTATGTGATAGAGAGTGTCACTGACTTAACTATTATTATTGTGACGTTATTTATTTTACAAATATTGGCGATTAAAAAAAAGTGATAATACCCAATGTAAAAAAGATATGCGCGCTGATTTTTTGCCGAATCTTCGCAGTCAATGTCGCGTTTTGCGCGTAAAATTTAGGAAAATGTATGAATGACACTAGGGATACACGGCGACACTCGACACTCGACACTCAGTGTATCTCGGTGTAGCGACACCGCCACTACAACTCTAAAAAGGTGTCGCGGTGATGTACACACGCGCAGACACTCGACGTATACACTGAGTGTATTAGTGTAAAATATCGTCGTGTATCCCGAGCTACTTTTGACGTTAACATTTTCGCCTTATGCATTTTAGTATTATTACATAATTTTATATGTTAAACATATTTCAAACAACTATCATTTTGCTCAAAATATGTAATGTACACACAATTTTTTAAGTTATAACATCCATTTAAAGATTTTCTATTTGGCGTTTAACTTTCAAAGTGACCATTGTTATACCACCATTAAAACTGATAACATCAAACATTTCCACATTTAGGCAGCTTTGAAAGCAACAATTGTCGTGTGTGGGCGTTTGTGTACTACATTTTACCATATTCTACAAAACGCAGTAAACAAGTAATTTTGTTGAAAAACATGGTATTGAGTAAACGAGCTGCGTATGCCGTGTTGACGTCATAACTAAGGTAACTTTGCGTAAGCGTGCGCACAGTTTAGTCTTTTGAAGATACCTGCTGGTATCTTGAACTAATTCAGGGGTTGCACATTAACAAGTAATATGAATGAAATATGAAGATGACACGACATTTATTATACCGCGTGCAAATTACGATACGGGGGTGATACTCAATTTAAAACCGTCGAACAACTCGCCCGTTGCATCAGCACTCTAAATTATTCAGAATCAATTATATTTCGTGTAAAATACTTCAACTGCGGGGCGTTTCAATCAATCACTCTTCAGCAATTTAGTGTGAGCGTCATTTGGCAAATTCGATTGCATCTCTCATTGAAAGCGCGAGAGAATAAAACAGCGGCGGATGCCATTGACGGGTTGTGACACGCCGCACGGTCGCGCGGCCATTCCCGGCTTAATTAATCTCCTAAACTAAATTTAAATAGGTGAGCGCACTTATAACTGGCTGCAGACAGTCTGGCTGAATTGAATCCGGCATTATTCAAGAGCATCTAACGCACCGCTCGGTATGACGGCCGTCATATATTTCTCGTGGCTGTTCTATTTATGATGGAAGAATGATTAGGATTATAGCAACATCCGGTAGTCTAACTCTATGATACATTGGCTAAATACATATTCATGAAATTTATTTATGGTAGGATGGTAAATAAATCTGCCTATCAGCATTCAAATTCTTCGGACACGTTTCAAGACGGGACTACGACAGCAGAATTTCATACATACATACATATATTCACGCCTGTATCCCAAGGGGGTAGGCAGAGACTGTTGATTGCCACATGCTACGATTTTGACAAACCTCTTTTGCTTCATTCCACATTCATACATCGTCTCATGCATTGCCGTCGGTTGACGGTGCTACGGACTTGAGCTTTCTGGAAGAGACCATTAATCTCCTTAATCTCACCAGAATTTCATGAAGGTACGTAATCTCAATTGTAATCCAATTTAAATCTGCCTGCTACGGAAAGCAATAATAGTACTAGTTATAAAATGGTAACGTACCCTGAACTGAAATGACTGAATGGGCGTACAGAAAACGATTTTCACGAGCTACTTGTAATGAGTAGTCGCTCATCAAAGACTGTTTGCGGAAATAGATGAAGTTGTGAGCAAGCATTCCTCTTTAGATTGTATTCATGTTTATCTAAATATATTACTTATTGTAGATTAAACGTACGAAAATGGCTCTAGCGCAGATAGAGCAATTTATTTCAGTAGTAAATTTATAAGGGATAGTTTCGAGAATTTGTTGCAAGAGTTTAGCAAGCATTAGGTAGGTATATATCACTGAAAAGATAATTCATCTCTTAAAACAAAATAAAAATATTAGCTGAAATATTATAGTAGTAGCAAAAAGTGAACCCGCATAGACTCTACCTGCGTACCTAAGTCAAGACATCCCTGCTTTACTACTTGGATCGAATATCACCCATGCGTTGATTCTACCAAAACAAGACAGTATATAACGATTATATACCAGCCATTATACTCAGGTCTGCTGTATTTACCACAAATATATGTCGGTGCGCAAGTACAAAGCGAATGCATGGCCTCTCCGCACATAAGTCAAAATGCCCCTGCATCGAATATCACCCATGCCTTGATTTTACCAACACAGGACAGCACATAACGCCTATATACCCACCATTATACTCAGGTGTGCTGTATTTACCACAAATATATGCCGGTGCGCACGTTTAAGCCCACGAAATTCACACGGCTGGCTTCCCTCCACGCGCGAACGCCTCGCACCCGATCTCATTACCAGCCCCTCCGTCGATGCTATTGATCACCGTCAATATGTCGGATATTATAAACATAGCACATATGGCCGCGTTTAATTACAGATTTTTGTTCACTCGTTAATTGTGTTCGGGCGGCATGTGATGCAGATGAGATGGGACGGTGACTGACAGTCACTTGGATTTTATAGCGGAAAGTTTCATGGGATTTCAAATTGATTGTTTCTTTTGGGTGTCCTGTCATAATAAAAATTAATTGAGATTGCTACCTACTTTATAAACCGTTGTGCTAGTTTGTTTGTACTGAACTCAGCATACATCTCCTTAGTATGCGCCAAAGACGCCAGAACTGGCCAGGATTACCTACTAATAACTACGTGTCTAATAATTTCATTTAGTAAAACAGTCTTGTCTTATTATCTGTAATAATAAGTTGTATGAAATAAAATAAGTTTATAAAATGCTCTATTTTGTAGTTGGCATATTTAACAAATGAGACCAAATCGTAGTAAGGCGTTTCATCATCAACGATTATTGAAAGTAACAGAAAATTTGTAACGTAACATGTAGGTACCTAGAGATGTATTAAGCAAGCATATACTAAGTAAGCACAAGAGACATTAGATCAATCTAATTGGTATTGTAAAAGTGTGGTAAAATTAATATAATTCTTTGTTACAAAGTGTATGCCCGCATAGAAAACCTAAACTTCTATAAAAAGAATTTATCGCTCATGCTGTTTCATTACGAGATAAGAACTAAGTGGTAACCACTTGAAGCTAAGCAACAACGTATTGAATTTAAAGATAGGTACTTAAGAGAAAAACACCACTCCTTCACATGTTTTAAATTAACATGAAAACAAAAACATGTACATGGATCTATACATTTGTTATAACTTTTGTTAATTAAAATTAATAAAACAGAATGAAGAACAATAGATAGTACCTACCCTATTGCAGACAGTCGTTGTACTTTAATAAGTTTTACTTCATGCAAAATTAAATAAACTTTGCCGTAATTATAGCATCGTTAATGAAAAGAAAACAGTAGGTAGGTATTTATAAGTACTGTTCGGTTTAAAAGCCCCAAACACTTCGCAAGGAGGGATATTAGCGAAGACCATTTTGAGCAGCAAAACGTTGAACATATACCTATGTAACGTAATATATAAATAATGTATACTATGTTTTCAAGACCCTCAAATGAAACAAGAAACTAATACAGTCGAAGTAGAAGTAAAAGCGACCTCGAGACGCCTCACGATCTACTTATTGAAACATGTACTAACGTAACTAGTTTCAGTGGCGTGTGACTGAAAGTGCGAAGATTGATATTTACTATGTATGAGCGTTGAATAATACATATTTCATTAGTCCTACGTAAAAGATGCCTAGTTTGATTGATACGCTTCAATTTTTAGCGTATATCTGAGGCGTTGAGGTTTTAGAAGGGAATAATAGATATCGCCACCCTCCCAGACCAGGGAAATTACGAAAAAAAATACTACATAAGTTTAGGTTTTGGCAGAAAAATCAGGTTCTTTCGCTAGTCTCTGTCAATGGTAGTCTTTTTTCAAGTAGGTTTAATTTGAAAAAAGAACCATCGACAGAGACTTGCCCTTGAAAAGAAGCCAAGTTCTTTTTTAATTAAACCTTTCAATATGAATGTGGATTCACATGGGATTCACCGGTAGACGGAGTGTGTAACGGCCCGCCACAAGGTGAGCTGATGACATCTGTGGGCAGTGGGCTGTGGATGAATAGTCATGATCACCAGCCCCTTGATGGATTCCTCCAATGGCTTTCACACATCACAGTCCTCCGCAACTTGCATCGCACTGTGTGATGTCATCAGCCTACCTTGTCGCGGGCCGTTCTACTCACGTCTTCCGGTCTTCCGTCAACGGTCGGCCATCGATACCATTATGAATGAGTAAGTACTATAAGTGACACAAGGAATGAATATGTTTTCAATATAAGTTATAACTTATATTGAAACCTAACGATTTTTATTTCACGAAACAAAACAATATCAGACAGAATTAATATTATTGGTGATGTAATATCCAGCAAAGCTCATTTATATATTAAAGTATATTCATATCGGCGTATGGCAGACGTATCTTTACGTATCTAGTCAGGTACCGATTTTATGAAGTCAAGTTTCAGAGGAGACGCGCCCTTTTCCACTACGAGCCGTATGCTCGTATCGCGGCAACATTGCTCGTAAAATCTTAGTAGGCGTCTGTACCATCTCGTTATGTTTTAACACGTGACATATTTCGTTTGAAATAGCATTTCAAATGTCTTATCCTAGATCTGGGATTAATTTTTCGACAACTTATTTCTTTGAAAATGGTGATAAGCTAGTAAAAAGAAACACAGTACAAAAAGCAAGGCATATGTTTAAACCATGTAGGTAACACACAACATACAATTATTTCGTTGTAATCGTATTATTATACAAAACTATAAGACAAGTAGGTACTCGTGTACCAGTCACAAATAAACAGGAGAGAGTCAGCTTCGGACGTAGGCGATTGGCGAATTGATTCAATAGCCCCTCCAAACTAGGTCGGAAGCAATTTAAAGTTTTTACCGAATAAATAGGTACGCCAAGTCAAAAATCCACCATCCACTGCTCTACTAGACTGTACAGATTGAAATAAACTGGAGCGAAATTATTAGAACAAAGCATAAATTAGGAACAATGTTCAACAACAAACCTAATTAAGTTGGCTTCAATTCAAGGATTGTGTAACTAAAAGAGGAATTTGCTCAATTTTCTGAAGTACTCGTCGTGTACAATCGGTTTCGCCGGTTTTATTGCGCACGTGCTAAATCTTCTTCGGAGTGTTTTCTCTCAGTTTTATGACATTAGCACCTAACCCAAATTGCAAATCGGACTTCAGTTGCTTTCACGAGTCTGTAAAAATACTGTTACATTTATTTACAACCAGTATTTTTATTCTTTTCAACGCATGTAATGTGTGTTTAATAACATACTTTGGGAAAGTCTACACTCTACCTACACCAGTGGTCGATTTATGATATAGAAAAAAGTACTCATAATGTACTGTAATTTATCAAAGTAATACATAGAAATGTAGATATGATGACATGCCAATACGACACCAAAGTACATCATCGCAGTAATAAATCATTGTGGCACGTCTAAATATTACGTAATTCTATGTAGAGCATAGCTGTAGCGCTTTCGACGCAGCACTACAAACAAACAAATTGGATCGGTTACTTGGTTTAACAAAACTCGATCTGTCTAACGCTTTTACTGATCCGTGATCTATCTCCTCGAAGAGTTATGGTAACAGAAAATATTATTAGAGTTAAAAGGACTTAATAGTCATATTTTTCATCAAATATAGCTCAAATAGAAAAAAAATAAGGGAGAGTTACCTAGGTATAATAGTGGTCTTAATTTTAGAATTTCATATAACATTTTTTTGGTCCCTAAAAAGGCTGATGAATTAAGTAGCCCAGAATAAGTCATATCTTAGGTATCTACTTACTGTGTTTTATAAATCACTCGAAGTGTAAACTCTTAAGTTCCCATATTTTTCTGCATGTAGAGTAACTAAGATTTTTTGTAATACAGTTTTAAAAGAAAATAAAGGGAAAGAGAGAACGCTGTTAGAACGCCCTTTGAAGTCAACGAATTTCCACCGGGTACCTAACAAAATTGTTCTTTTAGCCTTCATAAATGCGTGCTTTTGACCCAAGTTTTTAATAGTACGAAAGGGAGCCAAGCGTGACAAAGAGACTACACGTTGAGTTTTAAATTGTCGCTTTGTTGCAAATTGGAGACTAGGTTTTGGATGTTTAAAAAAAAATCTAAAGGTTTGCATGTTTCTGGAACTGTATACCTATATTTTTTTTTGAGAATGCTATATTATCTCATCGGAAATCAATTTTAAATTGTCATAGATAAGCCATGCTTAAAAAT
This sequence comes from Drymonia ruficornis, assembly GCA_947859195.1. Classification (NCBI taxonomy): domain Eukaryota; kingdom Metazoa; phylum Arthropoda; class Insecta; order Lepidoptera; family Notodontidae; genus Drymonia; species Drymonia ruficornis. Next base: position 7,883,943 of record OX401910.1, on the reverse strand, counting down.
AAGGAGAATTCGCAAATATCTTCCGTTATCGTAATCCTTCAAAAATAACATCACGAATAATGTCGCAACTGATCGCTATTCAAAATCAACGTCCAATTAAAATTTTGTGCGAAAATTATCTTCGTCAGTTCTCACGCTCGGCGAAGCAGGAAAAGGGCAAAACAGCGGAACGATTTGTCAAAAAACTGATTACAGTGGAATCTGTCAAGGCGACAAGTCATCAGGCAACTGTCGCAGGGGATATCTCACCCCTTCACCGGGTGATTTCCATGACCCGATAAAACAGTTTTTGTTAGCAACACTCTGTTGTAGTAGAATTATTGTGAAGGAACAACAAAATTTAGCGATGTAGAATTTCTTTGTTTTTAAAATTTATTTTAAATTTCGAATATCAAGGTTCTTTCGGATTGCAAGCTTTTGATTTTTCTCTTGTTTTATAAAAATACTAAATGGCTTTGTCTATGTATTTTACGTAGGTAGTGGTTGGTTTATAATTTTGCAAATTTGATCTAACGTGATTATGACAGAAAATAAATTAACGTGATAAGAATTTCATCCTCACATTACTCCGTGGCGCGGCGCTTTCAACAAATTTTCAACGAGTATAATCCCTAAAACATAAAGATTATGTACAAACCTAATTACCCTATCTCATAATTGCCTTGTTTTGACGTCTACTCTTTGAGAGGCCGTCGCTTATTTCCCGAGTCCTCTAAAGATATTAATAACCATCTAAGTCGGTGCTGTCTTCCATCTCGGTGGTGTAGCCCCCCTCTCCCTAGGTCGTGTTTTTCGCTAATACCCTTTCGGAGATGATAAGATGATGGCTTTACAAGCAAGCAGTAATTACGGACGTCCAATTACGCCGCGACGAAGCCCGCCCGGGGGAAGACAGTCATTGTCGAACACTTTTGTTTACAGTTTTATATTTTTGCTGTTCGAAAGTTTCCTTATGTATAACTGAATTAAATCAGTGCTTCGCAATAGCTTCAGGTTTAAATCCCATAAGAGATTACTTGTTCATTTTGTTGAAAACTTCATACAACAGCGAAAACACTATGATTCATTTCGAAGTCGAAGTCAAAATATCTTTATTCATCTAGGCTAAATGAAGCAGGCTAAATGAATGGTCGACAAAAGATTTTAGTTTTACCATTGGTGGGTAATACTGCTTCCATTTAGAAGAGCCGGCAAGAACTCGAGAGTCGAAACTATAGGTAGTAAATCGCAGTAGTCGACAAACAAAAAGTAAAAAAGTAGTATTATGTAGTAATATCAGTTAGGTATCTGGTTTCCATAGTACAAGCTCTGCTTAGTTTGGGATCAGGTAGCCATGTGTAAAAGAATGTCCCAGGATTTACGCTGGCCAGGCTATAAATACTGTTCTAATCCAAGTTCTAAAATCAAAGTGGGTTGTTAAAAGGAAACCATAATTAGAGTAGGCAAGTTGCCGGTAGCTGGTGAAATTGCAGGCGTCTGAGGGGCGGGGGCGGGGATCAGGGGGGCGGGGGAGAGGGCTTTGGACGCGGATGCGGCCCTTCATTGACGCTCCGTTCCCTGTAATTTCAGCGAGCACTGTGCACTATGCGTTTGCCAACTAATTTGTCATCCGAATATCAAATTACGGATGAAATGGCGCGTAACAGTAGACCAGCTTCGATGGCGGGGCTTTAAAACAAAATTTAATTCACAGCATGGTTGCAATAACACAGGTAATTGTTCGCTGCTCGCTGACAACTAATTGGCAAGTAAATTTAGTGGGAACGAACAAATGAATACAATACTATAGATAAAACTGACTGCAATTGTGCCATCTAGTTACCCCAAATATATTACCAAGAAAGAGGGAGACATGTGTCTGTCCAAAATAGTATGTCCTACTAAACAGAATCCATGGACATAGTACGACTCAGTCGTTCGCGCAAAAGAATGTTGAAAACATATCGGTATAGCCAAGACGGATCATTTTCTGGTGAATTACACGCATCAAAATGCCTTGAAGTCGATTGTCGAATTGCTAGTGCGGTAAAAAAATGTGTAAAAGCTACATGTAGTGGTACGCTGAGCTCAAGTCTAGTGATGTAATAGGTACCATATCTACAAAACGATGCATCAATGATCTACCCTCTATGTCAATATTATCTAAACTTGTTGAATGTAAAATTTTGGTTTCATAATGAATACTACATACAATTTAGGTACATCTACATTAACTCTAGGTTTACTGCTTTAAAATTGCCTATCTACTAACTGCCTATCTACTAAGTACTTGTATTTAATCAACCTTTACTATGAAACAGGAAGGAAGTTATGATTCTCCATGCAATTTCGCGATACTTTCCTAATAACGACTTGCCTTCGTTTTTGACAGTGAATGTGAATCTATTACGTTTCGCAGGAGGAGGGTTCCGTACAGATTTTATGATGCGCTAAGAGTGCGCAATTTTGGTACCCCGCACGTGGCCACGGGGTGTTGCCATGGGAAGGCTGCCGCGTCTGGGGGCCATCCATGGAGACGTTTTTATTACCACATTTTCATTACGATATTATTTATAATCTATTTTCTTCACGGAATGACCGCTGGCGTAATAAAATGGACATCATAAAAATGCAATAAGTTAGATTTTCTTACTACATTAGTAAGGGGGAAAATGTTATGTCTGTCTATGCCCTTAGAATTTGTATTTTTTATTTGATATACACTCATGGGACTACCCATACTTAATTGTAGATAGGTACCTACTTACGTAATAAATATTTTTAACCAAATAATTTTGATAAATAATAATACAAAAATACATAAGAGTGCCCTGATGTATTATGGTTGGCCTTGTTGCCAGGGGAACTGTACTTAGGGTTGCGAGTCTTTCCAGATTCACACAATGAGATGGCATAAGACGTAACGACACATAATTAATAACGTCTATCATATCTCTATTGCCCGGCTTATGTGTTCCGCTGGAGAGCTTAGCGTAAGAGGATTGGGGACGCATGATTTGTTCCGGATATACTTAATGAACAATTATTTATATTTGCTTTATATAATAAGTAATTATAATTTTATTACTCTTTCCTTATCTCGGGGTGTTCTTAGTAAATATATTTATTTCCTAACACGTTAATAATTCACGGTAATTTAGTAAAAAGTATTAAATTAAAGTAATAATTTAAAAATGAGTGTCAATGTCAATTAGTACGTCCAGATCATGGACTAAGGGGACTGGCCCTAAGCAAGTCGGCCGAGTGGTCGGCCTAGTACTAACATCGACATAAAACGAAGCGAGTAGTTCAACTATTTACCGGTAAATAGTAAAAAGAAAATGAAAAAACAATGACCACGTTTTGTTTCATACAAATATCTAATAAGGGCACCTCTTTCTTTAGTCTTTACACGTGGTCCACATGTCTCGCACCACTCGCCTGAGAACTCATGTTATGCGTTCAGACGTCAAAACTCGGGCGCGGCATGCACCCGATGTAGACGCAGTCAATGAGTGTACCTACATAGTTCAACAATAAAAAAAAATATAATAATTAACGAAGATTGTCATCCTTAAATCTACAGCAGACTTTTATGACTCTCGTACCTACAGTGTCTGTTTGCCACAAACTATACCAGTAGAAAACCAGCTAAACTCTCCTTTTATATAATTTCGTCAATAGACCTAGTGTTCTCACATCGAGCTATCCTTTCACGTGTTATTTATGACACAAAGGGTCGATAATTAGTGACACAGCGAAACATCAGTCTGCATCAACGGTTGACATGTTCCATGATAATTGGATACCGAAGGACAATGGGCACGGCGCGGGCGGCGGGGCCTCGTGCAATTATTATGACGTATTGTTGTCGATTGCGACGATTCAGCGATTTTATCTGGACTTTATTAGCATCTGTGTGTGCTTGTACCCTTTGAAGCCAGATTGATTATTATAATAAAATTGTCAGTTTTAACAACAGGTGCACACTAAATGATAGCATAGTTTATAACTCACTTTATATATTTCTGAGAGTAGAATTCAGTTCAGAATTCTCAGCAGTTTCGCTACATTTCCGTAAGATGGTCACGAATGGCGTAACATTTTTGGCGAATTTCTACATGGCCTTTTTAGCCCCGCTGTAATAATTTTAAGGGCAATATTATACAGTAGCAATCATTTTTTTTCTATTAATTTGAATAATAAAGATAGCTATTCTACAAAATAGGGATTGCACTAATACCAAACGATTTTTTTAATAAAAGCAGTTGTAACCAAATCTAGTATCTAGATGTATCCTCTGCATACCAAGAGATACTAGAGTCGGGAAAATCGACAGGAATCCAGCTATATAATGTACGGAAATCCCTTTGTGTTAAAATGATGGAACATCAACCGACGTCATATAGTGATAATAAATTTAATCAAGCTTAATATCATTATTAAGCTGGAAGCTGGAAATTCACCGCGGGAAATGTTCGTTAACTATCACAGGATACGTTGCCTCGCTCGGTTGAAATTTAAGTTTAAATGGCACACTGTAATAAATTTATTGCCTGTTAAAAGATTCAATTTGATAACTCGACATAGCACTCACGCATGCCTCTCTAAAAGCGGAGGCTTTGATAAAAGCAATTAAAACTTGAACAACATCAACTCCCGCGCTCTTTCCGATTCCGCCATGTAAATATACTCCACTTCGTCGTCCACTACACCGCGCCACGATAATGAATCGATAAACGAGTTGCGAAAGTAATAAATACGTTTCGCTAACTTTTCATACGAAAAAAACGACGAATCCATATTTATAAAAGATTTGCGAAACAATTCGAGTTGTTATTTACGAAGTTTTCCATTTCGAAACAAATTTGTTTTTAGCTTTTATGACAGATAATTTGTCAGGGGTAGCTGTGCGCAAGTCAAAGATAATTTATCTGTCTCAACCGCTTTATTTATTACGACGCGTTCGCATCTCGGTTGAGCCCTTAAAGTTGGTGGCTAATGGAGCTTCTTTGAGGCCGGTGCGTCACTCATTCAACGCGGGGAGTCGGCGAGGTGAAGGGAATGTCTGCATGTGGTCAGCCACCGCACGCCCGCACTCGACGTATTTTTTTGCTTCCCTTTAGTAAGTGACGGGCTGATGCGAAAGGAATGAACAACTCCGACGTGTCTTGCAAATACACTTCACTTGGTCCCCTTGAGAGGAAAACGCGGAAATGAAGTGAAAATGCGATAAAGTGTGGTAACGTTTCTTGCTAGTATACTGCGTATTGGAATTCCTTCATCCATGTTGTATTGTTTCTTAAAAGTCATTACAATTTTACTAGTTCTTCAAGTAAATACCGTGTCAAAGCTTCTTAAACTTATGTGTTGCTTTCAAGAAATTAGTGTTCAATAATATAATAGCAAGAACTATTAAACTGATTGAACATTGTCACTAGAGGGCATCATTATTTCTACAAAAAGTTATTTTAAATATTCAAGATGTTATCATTCTCTTGAATACAAATATTGTTTTATTCCCGTTCGCATGTAGCATCCGATAAAAAGCTTATTAATAAATAAATTAAATTAGTAGCAGTGGGAATCCATTAGATCGAGGTTGTTTCCAAGAGGGAGGAATTATGATTGATGATAGGATATGATTCGTTTCCACTTAACACGTTGTAAAAGGGGTTATTTTATTGCCACGTTGTTCCTGTGAGGTCATTGACTAATGAACGGTGTGACTCAGCTGTTTTAAACTACATAGTTTGTTATGAGAGCCTAGTATTATTGATAAGGTTTTTGTTTAATGTTTCTTAAAAGGGTTCACCGGCTCGCAATCGAATAGTGGCTTTACAAGTCCCGATCGGCGCCCGCGAGCAATCAGTGTTGCCGTCTGACCACGTAGACATAACGTTATAACTGATTTCTTAGGCATGGCTACTCGGAGCTTGTGGACGGACCTAATTAAGTGTGATTTAATAAAGCCAGGTGTACAAATCATTTTTAGCTTACATAGCATCTGCGGCATGTCGAGAACCACTGAAAATTATCAAAATATCAGATCTGGAAGTGCCAGAATTAGCGTGGAAGGCCGAGAAAGTGATGGCAGGATGAACTGAACTCACTATCAAATGAGCGGACTATCATAGTTCAAGCAGTCTCTGGGATGTAATCTGTGATAGGTAAAATCACAAGGAAAAGATAAAAGGTAGAGAGGAATTTAACTATCAGTGGAAAAGATTATGACAGAACGATAAAAACAATGTAGGTATGCACCAGCTATGTACTACCTACATAATTATTAGAAAATGCTAAAGAACGTTACGAATAATTTTATTTTTTAACGTGAAAGCCTAACTGGTGTGCGCTACGTAGTAAGTGTAATAATAAAATATCACCTACAAGCGAGACGTCAACATATCGAGTCTTTAAGGATAGGTGATATATTATTTAGGGTTCAATCTAAAAGCTAACGCGTTTGGAAATGGCCGGCTTGTATCGTGAATAAGCAAAATTGTGCGCGGACAGGGTCGTACCCCTATAACATATTAATGATCGGAGCGCACGCTTAGTGTCGAAATATAAGGCTCTGAATCAATTATGTATTCACATGTTTTGAGCTTCATCATCATTAATTTATCATTATAAATTAATTTAGTATTAATCCGCCTCAGTATGTACCTAGTTGTTTTATTAGATACACAAGGAAGTAAGTTCTTCTTATAAAATAACTGATAATACATGACCTATTTACATTTGTGAAAGATAATTAAGAAACAATTTAGTATGCACGTAGTTACATTTTATACTTATTTTAATCGCACTTTAAATTTAACTATACCTTTATAACATTAAGTGCAAAACCGTGACGAGTCCATTCGCAATGATATTAAAAAAGAGGCTGCGAAATTCCAGCACAAAAATACCGGCATACTAAAAATGCTAATTTTAAATGATAAAATTGCGTCTCGCTATTTCGTCCGACAAAAAGTGGAGTGGTTTTGGTGGTAAATAGATCCACTAAAGCATTTTCCGTGTCCCGGTGGCATGCGCGGCGGGAGCTGCCTCTAAGGCTGCATACGGTTGATATGCTTGACCATGGGAAAAGAATAGACATGGAGAAATCCAGTCTACATTGATTTTATGTGGTCTTTATAAATTATTCTAAGATACAGGCAGATGATCAATCATATCTATGACGCAAGCTTCTGGTAATTTTTGAATTTAGAAATCGGAATATTGCTTGCTAACTGGAAGATAAATAACAACATCTATGTATTTAGTGAAATGGAGCACATAAACACAGAAATGATAAACTTCGTTAAATTGTGTACCACTTAAAATCAAATTGTTGACTAAACAGCGGTAAATTCGGAAACTGCATACGTTATAAGTTCACCTGCGCGCAGCGAGCGGGATCCTCCCCGTGACGTCACAATTTTACGTAATTAACGTACGGCACACCTAGGAACATAGCTAGCCGGACGTGGTACGTCGCCATGCACCGCTTCCGGCCGTTATCCGAATATATTAGGTACGATCTACGTGCTTTGACTCAGCGAATATTCCTTCGTTAAGTTCGATCCCTTGAGGGCTCTACTTTGCTGGTCTTTGCAGTTATGTCAATGAAGCTACCTTTTAGGGTTGTGGTTTTTGCCTATTCTTATTTCAAAATTTATGAGGTGTTCCTATTTTTATTGCTTGAGGTGTAGGTAGCATTTTGAATGTATCAGAATTCAAGCAGGTATGCTCGTTTGTAGTCCATACCTATAACTAAACACTACTGATTGCCTTCAGCACTTGATAAGAAAAAGTCTAGGAATAAGACGGGAATTTCCGATATTGAATTGAAATGAGTTTGCCAAAATAGCTTAGGGGACAGATTGTTTACGAAAAATGTGAAATTCCTAGATCAAATATGTTTCGACAGCTTGCGTACCTGGCTTTAGTACCTAACATATCTAGTTTTGAAATTGACAGCTAAACCATTGAAAGCAAAGGTATTTCATTTAACATTTTGTCAGCTTGTATTGGAATGTGTGTCAGCTTTGAGAGAAAAGGTTGTAGGTACTTATATAAACAGAGAAATATAATAGGTAAATTGTAACAAATCATCACTACATATTATAAAACAAAGTCCACCGCCGCGTCTGTCTGTCTGTTCGCGATAAACTCAATAACTACTGCACCGATTTTCATGTTGTTTTCACCAATGGATAGAATGGTTCTTGAGGGAGGTTTTAGTATATAGTTTGTCAAGTTTTTGTATACATTGGCTAAAATATAATGATATTTGTTGGGGATGTCGGAAAATATGAGCCGTTTGGAAGCTTTCAACGAAATCGCTGCCTAAAGCCTTTGAGATATAACAAAATGATGTATTGTGGAATTATGTATCTTATATAGGTCTACAGAAAAGTCCGCGATGGCATATGTCTATCTGTTAAGGATAACATAATATATCCATTTTAATACTTTAAAAAATGGGCAATTATAAAGCGGTAATTGGAAAGCTATTTACACAAATACGGTATCCTTATCATTTTCAATAAGTTAAAGGCTTTAAGCATTTCATGCACATTATTTTACTCTTTTACACCATATAATTTAAATTAATATCTTAGGAGTTATCGCAAAAAAATGGGTTGCGGGAACGGGATCAAAATTGTATGATTACGTCTTTTGGTCGCGATAATCGACATCCACGCGGGCGAAGCCGCGGGCAACAGCTAGTGATAAATAAAGTGATTATTATATATGTAGGTATATGCAATATAGATTCTCAGTTTTATAGGTACTTTAAGGTCACATGGAAAGCGTAGTATGTAATGTTAGGTTACGTGTAGCGAAGCTGGTTTATTGACCTGGCGGCACTTTTCCATTACCTTCATTGGGTAATGCATTCGCGACGTCCGTCCTCCGTTTGCTGACATTCCGTTGATTACGCTTCTCTAACTTCGTCTGCTGTTGTCTTACAATATTCCCTTCGAGACAGAATACTAGGCAGAATACAGAGACAGAATAAATAACTATTGAGAACGTTACTTTGTTTTTCAAAGCTACTTTTTAGTTGTGTTACGATTAACTACTGCAGTAGTTGGGGTTTGAAAAGTTTACAACTTAAATTTATCTATAGCTATTAATAGTAGCAACAAAAAATCTCCTTGTGCTCGTGGTTTTATAAAAATAAATACAAATACCATTAAAAATGTAAATAAGTATACATTCTCAATTCGAAAGTTAAAGTATTTTCTCGCGGATAAGTTTAAATTAATGTGGACCGTCACTGGCACTTTTACTGGCGCAGCGACCGGAGCCTCTATCAATTTTTTATTAGCTTCGAGAATCTCTTTTAAAAGAATTTAAGGGTACTGGCTATTATATTTTTAATTAAAGGGCATACAACTGCCCTTATGAATTTGACAAGTCAAAGTTTGTGTCGCTGCGCTACCGTAGTCAAATGCTGGTCCATTCGGTGCGCGGTTGGAATGCTGAGTATTTTCGATCCTTTTGATGAGAGCTAAGATTAATTTTGGAGGGCGGCTCAAAGGAAAATTTTAGAATATAAGTGCATTAATAAAAGGTTTTCCAGATAGGGCACTCTGTACAAAAATGCCTTTATTAAATTTGCGGGCTTTTATGTGCATATTCGGCGACTTTATTACGTAAAAGCTTTTGTTAGAGTATTGCGCTTTTTTATGAACTGTTTTTACTTTGTAGGAATAAGTGAATTAGTTTTGAGACAAGTAATCATTACGAGTGTTTATTTTAGGCAGCACCTTCCTATAATGATGTATTGTTTTTTCGTGTTACTCTGCTCCTAACTTCGTTATATCACTGTAATAAATTTATGTATTTTTATATGACATACCTGTGATGACTTGAGCTTGAATGTTCCGTGGTGGAGCTGGAAATAGGAGATCTGGCGGGGTAGGTCCCAGCGCCACCTCCTTCAGACATCACGAATTCTGTAACAATCACATTTTTCTTAAACATTACATTGTACGCATTCATCGTCAAATATGACCCCACGTAACCAGATTAGTCTAGTAGATATTCAAAATATTAAATCAGTCTCATCTATTTTGTGTGTTGCAAAGCAGTCATCTAAAACCGCGTGAGATTCTGACAAAGAAAAACACGGTCAAATTCTTTGGTACCAGCGTTTTTACTCCTTTGATCAGTGTCGCAAATCATTGCTTGTGTACCCAGACATCACACCAGTACTAGATAAACAACAAAAACACAAATCGTAGATTAATACCTAAACCAAACCAAGCTTTGATTATGGTAATGAGGCCTATCCTAAAACCAAACCGCAAAAAGTCCATTTAGGTCATTTTCCCTATATAATTCTTGCACGAACCTGTTCAGGCCAGTAAACGAGACCGTCAGGTTTATCATAAGAGCCCGTTCTATTTGTCAATTGCTCAGACTGTTTGTTCTTTTTGCGGAGCAAGCGAGTGCAAAACGTGAGAGCCGCTGGCCGCGGCCTCCGCTGGACTATCAATCCTTCTGTCACGATATCGACAGCGCATTTGTTTGCTCTCACCATTTTTGTCTCAGGGTTCCCCGTATACTTTAACAGTGTCGGCTTCAGTGATGAATGAAGTGGACACCGCCGTAGGAACATTTTGTGTGACTTTAAATAGGTACTATAGTTTTGCAACGAAATGACCGCAAGTTGCAAGTAATAATTATTAATTACCTAGTATCTTACAACTAAAATTTCAATGGGATTATAATCTCTGGGTGTGTCCTCAAGCCTCGAGCGTCGCGTTTGTTTTCCTGTGCGGCCAAGGCTTTATGACATTATGTCTAAGCGGACAGACTATCGTTGATTTTAATAGGGATGTAGGCAAAAAAATGCGTGATGTAACTTGCTTGCCTTTTTAACTAGATATCACTAGCATGCGATTTTTGGTCCCAGTTGCAGTCCGTCTCTGTTGTCGAGGCTATATTTGTCTGTTCTAGTACATGCAAGGCTTGCGGCCGGCGCCGGCGATCAATCTGCCGAGAGCGGACTCTGAGCATGATGGATGGCAGATCGAAGACCAGCCTCGCCCAGACGCCTCCCCAACACACCATACATTTTATTGGTAACCGTTTTTATCAGCTCCTTGATTATATCGATGTCGCAACGATCTGATGAATTATTTACATTGTTATCTTAGCCCCCGTCCGATGTTTATGTGAGTAGATTTTTGCTGAAAAGAATTGATCACCGGTTTCTTTGTGTTTGTTTCTACCTTTGTTAGCATTTCTTTGTTTCTTAAGAACATCTGTAATATAAGTCATTTTTGGTTTTCAACTTACTATTTTTTAAGAAAAATAAGATTTTGAAACTACTGTACCTATATCTGCGGCACGTTATGATGGCCTGTTTGACATGTGGGAGGGCGAAAGGATGAACCTTATTATAACGAAAAAAAACCATTTTTCGCATTAATTTTTTGACATTCTTATTTTTTAAAACGGCCGTCTTATTCCGATATAATAAGGTTCATTTTCTTCCCCCCCACATGTCAAACCGGCCATCGTAAAATGCCGCTTAACAATAGTAATGATGATTTATACCTACCTACAGAATGTTTGCAAGAGACAAAATGATAGATACCTAGGTTAGGTTATCTTATAATTAATGACTAGAATGTAAAGTTGACTGGCTGCATAAAACCCAACTCATTCGGATTTGAGACAAACATTTTGAGAGTTAGCAGCGTGTTACCTTATACCTACCTACACTCCAAACTCTGAAAATTATAACTTCCCTTATTCCGTTCTGTTTATCATGTTCAAATGTACACTTCCGTTTGTATAATATGTAAATAAGTGTCTCAAGCGGAAGAAATGAAAACAAATCTGTCGGAGGGCCGTTATTCATTACATAAGATGCGATGTTTCATTATTAATTTATGCCGTACCCTTGGACGTAGCGAAACTCCCCTTTGAAGTAGATCCTAATATTCTTAGTTTTAGAAGGTTAAGCTTTTAAGATTTGGGTCCTTGTCACTAAATTACACGTGTCACTTGTTGAATTAACCAACTTGCTTTATGACTACAGCAGTTCGTTTTATGAGGGAAATTACCTATGCTCATTGACTATTTCTAATTATAATCAAGTGTCCCGCTGCTGGGCAAGGGCATTCTTTTATTGCCGTTCGTCTTTGGCTTGTTGTGACCTGAAAAGGGGTCTTAATCGTCGGAACATCTTCACCTCGACATCAACTTTAGTGACGTCAAAATTAAATTATTTGGTTACTTTAATTATCATCGCACCTATATGCCATAAGACTAGGCAGAGGTGTACATTTATATTAAGCTGACAGTTGATATTAACCAGAGACACGTTTAAATTGCAGGTTTCATTGTGGTATGTGGTTTAACATAGCATCAACACCGTTAATTGTAACTTTTATAATCATAAGGTTTGACCTGTCATTATAGAATACTTAGGTGTTATCATAAAGATCCGAATTATCATCATCGGATAACACAAAACTTAACCGTTAATATCATTAGTGTTCCGTCTCTTAAAGAAATTTCGTAATCGGCGGAAAATGAAAATTGATCGTTTCTAACTAAGATAAGTTTGGAAAGTTATGATAGAAGGAAAGTGCTTCTGGGGGACGCGAGCGAGCCGGGAAAAAATGTTCCTTCAACGTTGATTTAGTTCCACAGTAAGTAATTATTGTTCAAACAAGACACCTAACGAGTCAACTCATAAATCATGGCACATTATTGTCGCAGCGTTGTTACCTAATGGAAGTATTAGTACCTAAACAAATGGCAGGTAGAGTTAAGGTAGAGTACAATGTGTGAAAGGTTAATACATATTTAGTTAACGTGATTTAAGTGCAGCCAATTTACAACAAATGTAAGAAAGTATTCATGTCTAAATTACAAGTTCACATGCCCTAAGCTCTATTACTGACGTGATAGCAATGACTGCAAAGGTGAAATACGCGTGGTATGTTTACATTACGGACACAAGAAGACAAACCCCATCATAAGTTAGACTCCTAGCGATGGACGCAGATACTAGTGGGACATCACAAAAAAGACTATAGTGGAATGATTTGGATGCTTGCGTAAAATACTTGGCCGGGAACAGCACAACACCGGTTCTGAAGAAAGGAGGCTTTGCTCAGAAGTGGGACACAGGAATAGGCTAGAAAAAAAAGTTCATGCCACGCATAGCATTATGATTGGTCTTGTCGATGCGCCCCGGTTGATCACTGAGTGACGTTGCTCGTTAGAACATCGGAGCTTTTCCCAGAAAATGCGGGTGTGTGGGAAGCTCGTGAGTGACGTCAACAACCGGTCATTGACACTAGATTGATGCAGAAAAGGGGTGGTTTTGGTTAGAAAACGACGTTGTTCGCCCTCATATCAGACTAGACAATTTATTTTGCGAAAAAAAGTGAGTAAAACTTCGAATTAGAAACACGCTCACACGATACTCGTAAATAACAGAGTTTCAACGTTAGGTCAAATTATACAGTTCAAGAATTTATGTGCATAATTTGGTTCAGTAAAATGGCTTTCTGTTTTCTACCCGAAGATTTAGATATTATTTATTTGTAACAATTTTATTTTATTAAAAAGGGTACAAACTGAATAGGTATTGTTGTGAACGGCTATAGCGAAACTTACAAAATGGTCGCAGGTAAAAGTGTCATGTAAGCGAACCTTTATGAATACCATATGAGCACCCGCTATTTTTACATACAATCATCGGCACGGAATCAAAGTCCACAGTCCACATGTCCGCTGCGGCCTACCTTAATTTTCGTACACGGCCCGCGCCCTGAATACCAAAGACAGGGGCGGACACCGCTTTTTCCCGACCACTACGAGATTTCCATATAAATGACATAAAAACTGCTTTTGTCTCCGTCACAAATTCCTTTATACATATTACCCACTTAATGATGTTGAAATATTAAATTTAATTTGTAAGAAACGCTTGTGGAAACGCTTTTCCGTAACGTTGTTGAGAAGCCGACAATGCCGGAGTAATTTTGCTTATTTCGGCTTAAATTACTTGATCTCGTTTACGGCCTTTGAAGATTGTACCAAGTTTTCACAAAGTTTCTGTCTAATTTATTGTTTACCGTCACTTTCTTGTATTTATTTAACGTAAGTTAACTGTGTAAAACATTTTTGAATTACTCTAATTAGAAACTCGACCTAAAATTAATTAGCTGATGATCTATTTTGTTTTGATTGCAAGTTTTATGCGGAACTTCAGTAATTAAACACAATATTCGACTTCGTATATGATGATGTGGAGTTAGTAAAATATTTTGTGGAATGAAATTATATTATATCATAGAAAATCTAAATTATTACTATAGCCATTACTATGTTTCAGGATGGCATATAACAGCAGGGTTACTTAACATAGTATTTTCCTACTTATATATTTTGGTTTTTACATAACATAAGTTGGGAAAGTTGGTAAGTAGGTAAGTACGTACCTACTCTACGACAATCCACCTAATGACGCATATTTCATGCTGAAATTGTATATATGTCGATGTAACTGCGATAGAGCTTAATGAGATTGTCTACACTGAAAAGTTTCCCCTACTAGACAACCTATCTAGATTATACGTGTATAAAGTGTAAGCACAAACTTAATTTCTTTTACGACCCTACAAACTACACAGGCATCGTGAACTAAACAAATGATGCGCGCTTATTCAATCACGGTAAGAATTTAAGCCCAACTTAAATGAAGGTGATTCCCTTATAACTTTCCAACACAGTCGCTAATAACGAAACTTGCGGTTAATAGCTTCGAGGAGACGAACAAGGAGGTTGGGGGGAGCGGGGGGATCAGGGCTTGGGGAAATTTCGAGACAATTCAATGGGAAAATCTGCCTTTGTGAAACTTCCATTGTAGTTATTATATTCTAACTTCATATTATAATAAAGTAGTTCGAACAATTCCTATTTACGAATATAATGGAGCTGCCATAATGGACTGGACAAATCTTGACAGACAGTGTTACCAAAACTTATATAATTCATTATGTTTTAGCGGTCCCAGAATAACCTCTGAGGGTTAATAAAATTATGAAACACAATAGGGGTACGTACACAATAAATATTTAATGTGACAGTAACGTTAGTATCGATAGAGGCACGGCGGGCTATAAATGGAACACTCACGGATTTATAGATACATATAATGTATACTTTCTGAGTGCGAAGGCTTTCAGCGCAACGCCGCGCGAACATATCGAATCTTTATGACGTCATTAAACATATTTTTACGAGGACACCGCCGTGTTGGTATATTATGACGGGAAGGGAGAGAAGCGTCACACTGACATTTCATTGGTCAGTAATCCAAGGAAGTGAGCCTCCTGGCGAAATTGACAACGGTCGCGCTATAAACCATTTATGATACGATATTGCAGTCTGACCCCGGAAGGAACACAAAAGGGTCATATTATAAAGATTTCTGCTACTTACTCTTTTTATATTTCAGCCTCATCGTGATTGCTAAAGTGGCCAAGCTCGTGACTGATGCTCGTAGTAGCAAAACCTTCATTACCTAACTAATCCGATCCATAGCCAACCTTATCACACATAGATACAGATTCGTTATTAAGTTGGTTACCCCTAATAATGCAAGATATAGTCCGTTTCACGAAAGAAGTCCCACGGCAATAAGTGGAACTATTTTAATCTTAATATTTTTTTCTGTTGTAATGTAAATAAATTTCAATAAATTACTGAAACAATAAGATCGGATTATCCTACAATGATTAAACATTTAATTTTTGGGGAGTCTAAAACAATAGAGGGTTAACAACATTCCGTCGCATGACTGTGGCGCCGCGTCTGCGGGACTTCTTTCGTGAAAAGTACTCTACCTATATCATCTCTTCACTGTCCTCAATATCGACAACTCTGTCTAAACTTTCGCGAGTAATTTTTGGCTTACATGATGTTATGTTTTCTTGTCTTGAAAATGGGCCAAGTTTTAATTTCAGTGCCCGACACCAAGCTACCCTACTAACCCCAATATTTTAGTCCTTGCTATTATTTACTTAATTAAGTGGGATTTTCAAGGCTTTTGGCAAAATTCTTGTCAGTACGGTTTTGAAAGGCTTTCATATAATTCTGAATAAATTTTGTTCTCATAAGAACTCCTGTCTGAACAGGTTAGGTAAAAACAAACCTAATAATGTTCGACGTAAACAACTTACTCTCAGTTTAATCGTACTTATTTCATATTTCAAATACACTTTTTCGGTCGTTTGTCTGGTGGTATAGCTTTTAATGCTTACTTTATTAAATAATGTTATTCAACGCTAAAATATTAAAAGTAGATACCTACCTCCCATGTCTACACGTAACGTTTGCAGCTTCGTACCTATTAGAATTACTTAACAAACCGGTTGAATAATTAAAATTGATGAAATAGAAAGAAGAAAAATTACTAGCTCCAAACCAAACAAGCGGGGAAGCTGACAAAATGCCACGTCAATTCACCAAATTAGGGAGTAATTGAACCGAATTTCAGAGAGAAGCTCATGTAATGAAAGCAGATAAAGGGAAGCGAAGAGAGAGCGAGGGGCTTATTCAATTCGTTCGCGAGTTCAACCTGACACTGACTTAAGTAGATAGTTAAGATTTAGCCAAGAAAGCACCCGCCGGCACCCACTAATGTGTACTCAGAAAGTAGTCTCGCCTCAAGAATTGGCCGCTTAAGTACCTACAGAAACTTACCATCCATTAGTTACTTGCGAGAACATATTATAGTTTAACTTTTGTTTCTCCTTACTTACTGGAAACAAATAGCGACAAAGCAGTAAGGTAGACTAGGCTAGCAATTCTGTTTAGCAAACTAACTGCTTATATTCGGTTGAAGTTAAGCTTATACTCAAAAAAATTGTTACAATATATTTCAGATGAGACTACACTCAAGTACAAAGAATTTTTAGGCATGAAAGTTTCAGATGGTGCTTCCCGAGTACCTATGGCTTACCTAGTCCTCAGGTAATGGACTGTAATGGTCATTTTATTTGAAGTAAGAATTTAAAAGTACCTCTTTAATGCATGAGATGTTGACACAGTTCAATATGAGCAAGTGGTGTCGCTCAATATTGCAATAGCCGATACCGCTACTCTTGTCAACAGCCCAAACGTTTCAGCTAAATAACTCCACGGCGACGCCAAGAGACGCGCACTTTATCCGATTGGATTTGAGGTGGACTCTCTTGACCTTACATTCACGCGTGGTCTAACGAATGAGGACTAATGATTTTTTTCACAGAGTAAAGACTAAAGAAAGAGGTGCCCTTATTAGATATATGTATGAAAAAAAAACGTGGTCATTGTTTTTTCATTTTCATTGTTCTATCTACCGGTAAATAGTTGAACGCTTCGGTTTATGTCGATGTTAGTACTAGGCCGACCACTCGGCCTAGTTGCTTAGGGCCAGTCCCCTTACTAATTGGTCCATGGATTTTTTTAAAGCACTAGGAGGATATTCCATAGTGTTTTCAGTACTATTGAAAATGAAAATAAAAATATTTTTCTCCGGGTTACATATAATATTTAGCTATAATGTTTTCGGAAGGGACAGTAGCAGACAATATTTTATGTGTGTGATATCTATTGCTGTCGTTTTGATAAAAAGACGAAAAAGAAAATTGACACGCCAAAATATGCTCCTTTTAAGTTTATATACGGAATATTTTTCCATATTTTTGCCAAGGATAAGAAACTGATCCCATGCATATCTGATTCGATCTTCATTCGTATGTTTGCGTAAAATCTTCTATGTAAAGGAATCTACATAATCAGAATCAGCGAGACGCTGTCGAAATATGAAACCATCTGTTGTGTACGTCGTATTTAGATGTTCTTTGCGTGCGACGAGAAGAAATCGTGACATAGTACCTATCGATGACGAGTAACAACTCCTTATAATCCCAAAAAAAATATTCTCATATACATCGGTATTCAGTACGTTGACTGGAGTCGCCTATAAGGGTTTTTCATTCTTACGGATCGAGTAAAATCGCTTGAGAGGAAAATCGAAATAGAATTCTTTTCTGTCGACGTCCGAAAGATATTAATTTTGAAATATAACGAGCAGTATCGCGAGAAACCAATACCCTAACGCAATAAAACGTATGAAGCGAGTATTATTCGCATGATCAAATTTCCTAATAAGTTGGATCCAACAACGTGTTCAATGTGGCGAGAACTAATACCGCCCATCTCGGCCGCGCCCGTCACTCCTGCCTCCGCCCGGTCAAGCATTTAGAGCCTCCACTCCATTATATTTTGTTTAGTTCCTTGCAAAATGCCCCGACCCCGATATATTGAATTTAGAAAAAGAAAGCTTCGACCTCATGTGAGGGTAAATTTCCCTTCCGTGAATCAGTAGAACTGTAACAAATGGGTCATATTGATTACATGTCATTATTGCGAAACACGTTTCATTGCATTCTGTAATTATCCTGTTGTTTCCGTGAACCGGGTTATAATTAATAATTACCTGCAACTGAACCACTCTCGTTCTCGCATAAGAACGTCTGGATTTATATACTTTGAACTATAATAAACTACTTACATGATGCCAGCTTAAATATATTATATATAGACATATAATAGACATTCACAGACAAATAAGACAAGACGCCACTTATACCTAGGTACAAGTGGGGAAGACCGTGAAAATTTATTGGTCCGTACAAGGCTTGACCTTAAACGGACCAATTAAAATGACAGATGCAGACTATCTAATGATGCATGATGTTAGGCGAGCGGTGGTGCCCGGCTATGCGGCGTCTATGTCTTATTGGTCTGAGCAGTTATCGAACATGTGGGTCCGGCCTTCACTTCCAAATATTCCTTGAATAGTCAATAGATGTTCACAGCACGTGTCATTCGTCACACAGATTTGGGGCATGAAATGACAGGACATTACTTGGGGCTGCGGTGGGACGCGGTAGTGACAGGGCGCGGTCACTTACGACCACAGACGTGTGTCGAATCGTATTAGTACCTATTACATTAACGCACAATAAACCACGGGTGCGTTTGAAACTTTTATTGCCTGATTACTTTTGCTTCATGGGGGGAAGGCCGTGGATAATATTTACATATCAGTATAGCATTGTAACGGCCTGTAAAAGTAAAAATAACAGCTAAAACAAGCTTAACAATACAGCAGCGAGGAAATACGGCTAGTATTCTTGTTACCATACCACGCGGACGGTATTCGGGTAGGTTTCAGTTTATAACTCATTTATTTAAGGTTATTTATGTAAATATTTCCGTGTTTAATACATGTGTAAACTGCTAAAATCGTAAAAAAACCCTTTACTTTTACATTAGGAAATTACTTTGCTTGTTAGTTGCAATGAATATACAGGCCGAAAGTAACATTTAAGCAGGTATGTATTTAATACCTTTCCAGGGAAACCGTATTAGTTAACAATAACCAATAGGAACTACCTAGGAGTGACTAGCTTAAATTGTAGACTAATACGAAGGGGCTTCAGTAAACCCCGTCATATCCTAATTAAAGACATTGAGTAGTTCATCCAATGGCTCTTTATAAATGCGAATATTTTCAATTTCAATTACCATGAAAACGTTTGAAATGAATCCATAAAAAGTACCTAGTATCGAACGTTATCGGAATTAATACAGCAAATATCATTCAATTTGCGTGCCGTTATTGGCCGGACGGAATCGCGGATAGGATTGAAATATCCAGATTACGTTACCTTCAATATCATAACTTTTTGCACGAGGTGTACGATACTATGGCGTTATATTTGAATGAGAATCGCCGATGCTATGGCCAGCCACTTTCTTTTGTAGAACTATTATATACCGCAAAATTTAAATAGATTTTTAGCTAGTTTACAATGGCCTTACAAAGTGTTTCTAGGAAATAATGTGTAATGCCAGTGTAAGTCCACCATAACTGTCATTAAATTTGAGGGTTAGTGTTTATACCAATTAGCTTAATAATATCTTGCTAAATCCCAATCGATTCATCCGTTTTGCAGCTACGATGCCATAGAGAGACGAAACATAAATTTAAGAAGAAAACAGGAGTATTCAAACTCTGCATAACGTTAGGAGGTAAAAAAGCGACTTTTCTCATTTTAGACGTAGATACCTATTTGAAAGAAGAAATCTTTCAAAATCATCAATCATATAATTCAAAGGACTTTTGTTCGTCACAGATTAATTATTCATTGAAGATAAGGAAAGTGTTTCGAAACATGAATCATTCACTTGTTATTTTATTAATGACGAGACACTTAAAAGTCTTGATGTTCACTGTTGCTGGTACAAACGTCCATTTCCGTCCACGCGAACCAAGCATTAAGGGAGTTCGTCAAAGCCGGTCAATAAGTGGAGAACGCCGAACTTCAATTACTAGAGGCTTTATTTATTACTATGTATCGTTAGTTGTTAAGCAATAATTGATGTAAGTTTTCTATCTGTGTCAACTAGAATTAAAACCTTTTAAGACGCTGAGGCTGAGCGAGTCATCTGGGGTAATACTTGGCCGGTAATAGCACGAGACCGGAGATTGTAGAGAAGTAAAGGCCTTTGCTCAAGAGTGGGAGACAGAAATAGGCTAGAAAAACACTAACGGACTGTTTGATGTACTGGTATCAGACGTTTACTGCTCTAATGGTCCGTTTCTGGTGTTGGTGAACTCAGCCCATAGAGACTTACCCCATTGGCGGTATGCGAGCGGCTCGTGCGCGGGTTTTCCGATTAAGACGATACAAGAAAAAAATGAATTTTAGTTTCGGGGTGTGGCTAGCGTCGCGTGAGCTGCCGAATGATATATCCCTCTCGCTTAGCTAGGACAGAACAGCTATGGAGTAGACTATAGTATAGTTATTTTTTGAAGGAACAATATTGTTTAATTCGTACAATTAAATGTCCCAGTGCACCTTTTAAAATAGATGAAATGGATGAAAATATTCAAATATATTTTTTTCGTTTTATATGGGATTTTTATGTCGAGTGTATTTGAAAAAAATAATTTAATTTCTATGTTGTTTTTATTGCTGAAGACAAAGTAAGTCAAAAGAAGACAAACGATACCTACAATATGCTGATAGATACGGATAACAATATTTCGATCGTATAATAGCCTATAACCAGCTCCACCGGAACGGGAATAGTTCCTCAGAATTATTTGTTTTGATTTATTCCTTATTTATTTATTGTTTTCCTCTTCCTTCTCTTAATTTAGCGCTATTGACATATTAGTCACAATTACCACCTTTTTAAGTTGTGGAAATCATGTATCATGTAGCCATTGACAAGCATTTGTATGTCAATTGTAGCGAGTGTTGTCTTGCCGTACGCTTACTTAGCTTTGCTGAACTATGTCGCTGCGGTAATGGATCG
Organism: Drymonia ruficornis; assembly: GCA_947859195.1. NCBI lineage: Eukaryota > Metazoa > Arthropoda > Insecta > Lepidoptera > Notodontidae > Drymonia > Drymonia ruficornis. The sequence goes on along the minus strand of OX401910.1, from coordinate 7,862,553 downwards.
GTCATGCTCACTCTAATGTCCTTGCTTGCGGTGGCTCTGTGGAGCGGGTCACCCTCTTCCCTCTAAAATGGTTGAGGAGGATGATGCCGCTGCTCAAGTCATGCTCGGGTTCCGGGCGCTGCTTGCAGGGACTGGTCCGCCCATTTTCCACTTGACATCATTGTTCCTTAACTTTCAGGTTTGTTAAATTTTCACTTAAGGACGGAAGGCATCACACCAAAACAATAGTTCGAAATATTCACCTTTGGGTTTAACTGTAAAGTGGGAGTAGGCATGCACAGCTTTCTAGGCTAGTTCTTATATTTTTTTTTTTATTTAAATACCTTATTTTGGTTTTTTTATACACTATGTGTTAATGCCTGCCTGCTCACACAGCGTTGCTGTTTGAAAATGTATAAGTACAATTATTCTTTTGAAAAGAGTAACCATTGAGTTTCTTGCCGGCTCTTCTCAATGGAAGCAACATTACGAACCGGTGGTAATGCTAAAATATTGTTTATCGTGACTATTTATAAACGCTTTATTGAGCTTACATGAATAAAAAACTTTTGATTTGATTTGATTTGACGATCCAGACGCGTCCAACGATATCTCATTAGTCAAATTATTATGATAAAAATAGTTTGGACGTTATACGGGAGCAGATGAACATACATACATATCGGTCAAAATCATAACCCTCCGCCCACCGTAGTCGGTTAAAAATGTACATACTCTGTGTCAGTGACTGACTGCCGGATATGAGTATCTTTTTCATGTTTCGTAGGCAAAGGAATACTTTGGTACTTAACTTCGATGCCGATCATGCAGTCATCAGCGGTGTCATAATATTTTTTTTTACCATATTTAATTTATTTTTTAATTTAATTTTCAGTTTTTATTAATTTTATTGATTTAACCATGCATTTATTTTTTGTTTATCTTTTTATCTTTATTTTTTTATCTATCAAAATCACCCTTAGACTGGTTACCGCCACAGGTGACAAGAGGGCTGGCTCTTTCCTTGCTCAAAAAATTCGCTTGACAACAGGAACAGCTTGAATACAGGGAGGACATGCAGCCAGTATCCCACGCGGACGGTATTTGTTTAATTAGGGGTAGGTTTTTATTTTATTGTATTTTATTTTAATTTATGTTATATTATATTGTATTTTAATGATAAAACATGAAAAATAAAAAAGATTTTTTTTTTTTTTAAATTTAATTTTACTTTTATTTATTGTTTTATATTTATTGTGAAATTATAATAATTTTAATAATCATTATTGGACTATGTCTGAAACAAATACATTGAATTGAATAATTTAAATACAAAAATTATCACATTAACTCGTTAAATCACGGTTTACACCCGCTAGAACGAAAAAGATCCTAACATGGTAGGTAGGACCTGAGGGTTGGCCAGTTAATTACTTAAAATAAACTATATTTATTTCAAGAAAACATTCATAAGATCTGAAGGCGTCGGACTCGCACATAAAGGGTTCCGTACCACCGTAGAATAAACACATCAACAATATCAAGTTTGAGACTTGATATTTATTTTTAAATGTTATTATATTTTTAGTATTTGTTCTGCACCGGCAACAGAAATACACATTCAGTGAAAATTTCAACTCTCTACCTGTTACGGTTCGTGAGATACAGCCCGCGCTGACAGACGGACAGACAGACAGACGGACAGCGTAGGCCTAGTAATAGGGTCCCGTTAGCACCCTTTGGAACCCTAAAAAGTAGCCTATGTTCTCCGCCAAGACCCAGTCTATCTCCATACCAAAATTCATCAACATTGGTTCAGCGGTTTAGCCGTGAAAAGGTAACAGACAGAGGTACTTTCGTTTATAATATAATAGATTGAATAGGACGGACAAACATTGTCCTATCCATATCTGTAATGTTATTTTTTACGATAATTTATTGATGTATGATATATTTATTACTTGCCCATCCATACCTACAACAAAAGCAATAAAGCGACTCCATTGTTTTGACAAGCAATGTATTCCCACTGTCGGCCCAAGACCATGCTGCAAGTATATAACAGTAAGCGAAATAGGGAGTTTTTACAGAAATGACACGAATAACTATGAAACGACAAGAGATGACACAAAATGACAAGAGATGACACAAAATGACAAGAGATGACACAAAATGACAAGAGATGACACAAAATGACAAGAGATGAAAAGAAATTACACAAGACAAGGAAAAGCAAACGAAAATCACGCTGCAGTGCAGGTCGTAGGTTCGATTCCTGCCCAGGACATGCATTTGTGTGCATGAACATGTCCGCATGTCCCGAGTCTAGGTGTAATTAAGTGTATATTTAGTTTGTATTTACAAACAAAAAGTAGTATATGTAGTAATATCAGTTATCTGGTTTCCATAGTACAAGCTCTGCTTAGTTTGGGATCAGGTAGTCATGTGTAAAAGAATTTCCAAGGATATTTATTTATTTACTAGCTGTCCCGGCGAACTTCGTACCGCCTCAGAATTAATGTTGTCCGAAAACGAACTAACCCCCCCCCCCCGTTTCCCCGTTCGTCGTCTGTTCTTCTCCTTTCCCGCAAATAAAGGGTTCCGTACCACCGTAGAATAAAAACGTCAAAATTATCAAGTTTGATTTCAATTTTTATTTTATTTTTAGTAAGTATTTGTTGTTGTAGCGGCAACAAAAATACACTTTCTGTGAACATTTTAACTCTCTACCTATTACGGTTCGCCACACAGCCCGATGACAGACGGACGGACAGTGTAGGCTTAGTAATAGAGTCCCCCCTCCCCCTTAATTTTATATTTATTTTTTATTGTTAGTATTTGTTGTTGTAGCGCCAACAGAAATATACGTTCGGTGAAAATTTCAACTATAGCTATTACGGTTCGTGAGATACAGCCCGCTAACAGACATGGATGACGGATGGACAGCGTAGGCTTAGTAATAGAGTCCATCATGAAGGGCAACCTTCCACTGACCCATGGACATGTGTATCCTGCCCGTTCTTACCTACGGCGCCCAGACATGGTCAGTAATCGAGGCTCAGAAGTCCAAACTGTAGGTTTACCATAGAGCATTGGAGCGCAGCATTTTGGGTGTAAAACACACTGATAGGGTGCGGAACACCTTGCTGCGTTCCATAACCCTTATCGCGGATGTAGGAGTGAAAACAGCTACACTTAAGTGGACCTGGGCGAGTCACCTGAGCCGAATGTGCTCAGAAAGGTAGGCCAAAGCGATCACCGAGTGCGGTCCCAGAGCACGACCGTCATCGCCGACGTAAACCCAAAAACGGTGGCAGGATGACCTCGACGCTCATCTAGACGGGTGGTACGAAAGAGCCCATAACCGCGATGGATGGAAGAAGATGGGAGAGACCTTTGCCCAGCAGTGGGATACAGTAGGTTATTAAGAAAAAAATGGTCCAGTCGTTCTCGAGTTTTGCGCTTAGCAACAAATTTAGCGATTCATCCCTTTATTATTCGACACTGAACTGTTAAGCCGGAAACCCACCTCGGTGCACGGAGAGGCCACGCACACGGCCACGGCTACGTTCTGCAAGAAAATGTATGGATGACGTCATTCTCCGTGCGCCGCGGTGGACACGGTGACATACATTTTCGTGCAAAGCGAAGCTTGACCCACGTGCGTAGCGTGTGCGTGGCCTCTCCGTGTGCCGCGGTGGGTTTTCGGCTTTACGTGCACAACGCGGATCTATTACTTGTGATGAATTGCCCATGAAATAAATTTGCAAGAATTTATAGTCGCCATACGCCATCTGACACCGGCGTTCATTACGCCATCTATTGAAAGTAATTTGAATCATACGTAAAATATGGGTTTTTAGCGCTTTCCGGGCAATATTTCCATTTTTTTTAATGTATGAACCTTCCTTGAACTTCACGGAATAATCTAAAAAAAAATCATCTAAATTGGTCCAGCCGTTCTCGCGTCAAGTAATGAAACATGAAATAGGGATTCATTTTTATATATATAGATCATAGGCGTCGGCGGACTGTAAATACTGTACTGTACCTGTAATGTGGCACGACCGTGATATTTTTTCGTAATATTTTTTAAAAAATCCGTCACAGGTCCGACGTCGAACAAGTCCGAGTGGACACTGACAATACAAAGTTAGAGAGAGACATGGTTAGTTCAAGTACTTAAAATGTGAGATGGCGATATTGTGCGCGCGCTCGGAAATAAACAACGTAAGCGCCAAACCACATTTTCTTGAATTAAAAAAAACTACTTCATGAATTAAAATATGGTTGAAGGGTAGTTTAGATATCATTATTTGCTATGTTTTAGAAATAATTTCGTGATCTAAATCGTAAAAACATCGTGGTAGCAAGGAAAATTGAAAATAATTAGAGCTCATTTCAGAAAAATTTTTTATCGAGAAAATTTCATCAAATCGTGATTTGGATTTAAAGATACTCAAGATAGTATAGTCAAAAATCATACATCTAAATATAAGATTCATAGTCCACATACTTACTTAAAGAAAAAGTAGAATAGAAAATCAACCAAATTTCGAACCCTCGTCTTAAGGGCCGGGCTCCATTAGCGCGTTGCGTTGCGTCGTCGCAAGATTTTGTACTGGCGCATCACCTTCCCCCGCTTCGTCTCTCGCCCGTCGACCCTTTGATCCGTTGCGACGACGCAGCGCAGCGCACTAGTGGAGCCGCGCTCTAACGCGCTGGGTGCGAGTGCACAGCAAGATCGTCTCGATTTACTCGCACTCATACTGGGTTCGCAACGCAAACGGCTCGTAAACTAAGTGCCATAACCTCGCCGGTGGGAGACAGAAATGCGCTGAACGACGAGAAAAACAACGATTTTTCAATCATCTTCCCTGATCCTCAGATGTTTTTCAGCTATTTTTTTGAAGTGAAAACTTCTTTAGTGGCGTTGTGCACTTTTCTTGGAATGAGGAAAAACGGTTAAATTCGCGTCAGGGTCACGTGTGCTGATCGTAAAATTTGTCAGATTCATAGCCGTCAGGTCACGATGGATCTGGGTAAGTGCTCGCTCTATGGGGCGTAGGTTCGATCCTATGTTTCCTATATTTTTTTTGAAGTTAATATTTTATTTTTTTAGAATTTAAATATATTATTTTAAACTTTACGGATTACCAGTAACTTGAAGAAACAAATATTACAAATTTCCCAAAGACATCTCGTCGTGGCCGGGCGCGAACCTCCGACCTACGTAGTACGTACGTTATGTACCAACGTGTCCGCTCGGCGGCTAGGATGTTAGTTAGAAACTCATTCGAAAAACTTAACTACTTAAAGCAAATGACTATAATGACAATGACATCATAACAATGTCAGTGTACGATAGCGCAATAAATGAATCACATAAATGATAGTACTTTTATACTGATAATTAAAGCAATTCGTGCAAAATTATTCCCTAACCATTCCAAAATATCTAAAATTCACAACGTTAATATATTCAAGTTTTCACTTCTACCGGCACTCCAAGAGTGCAACCTGGCCGTTTTTTTTGTTTTGCTAAAGGTGGGAGTTCATAACGACCTACGACTTTTTAGAGATCGTCGATAACGACAAAGTAAGAATTAATAAGATTACAGTAGCGGCATTTTACGATGGCCGGTTTGACATGTGGGGGGGAAAGAAAATGAACCTTATCATAACGGAATAAGACTGGCCGTTTAAAAAAATAAGAATGTCAAAAAATGAATTTTATTCCGTTATAATAAGGTTCATCCTTTCCCCCTCCCACATGTCAAACCGGCCATCATAACGTGCCGCAGGTATAGTGTGCAGATGTAAGTCTCACGGTATACAATCACAGGTAGGATACTAGGGTAAGGTAAGTAGTTATTCGGTACACTTTACAGGAGGAAGAAGAAGTATAGGCGTCATTGGGTATCTCGACAGTATCTCGGGTTGTTGATTAAGTACAACCAGGCACGCATATTCAATAATCGATTGTTTTCTGCTTAATGTTGCAACCATTACACTTATGAAAACACAAAATGTGTTATTTTTTATGTTTTCCTCAACGCTCCGTCAGCTGTTAATTTCCCGAAACTCGCGGAAGTCATTTGGGGATATGGGTTATTATTTTTTGTGGTAACAAGCTAGTAAACTTGTGACATACTTATCTTGACATGTAACTTTTAATACGTCACTTCATTTGCAGATTGCCCTTTATATTTGGGTAACTGTAGTAACGTAACAGTAGATACTGAGATGTATTTTATGAAGGAACGAAGAAGTTTTATATGGAAATGCAAATAAAACTTATACCTGGATAATTTTAACGTGTCAACGTGGATAATTCTGAGACTCGCCGAGGGTCCACAATCATCAGCGTCTTCGTTGGACAACATTTTCTAACCTAGTATAGAGGAGTAATATTGGTGAAAGTGTATGGCGGACTTATTACCTTTTAAAAATTGTTACATATAACTCCCAAATAACTTTTTCAATTAACACGTCCATTATAACTCCCTTAATTATCCCCCACCAAATCCAATATCACAAAAACATACCGTTATGTTTCTCTTATGACTACCGAAATCTGACCGGCTTTTACTGACACAATTTAGGCTAATAACAGTTTTTGTGACACTAAACACGAAAAAAGCTTTCCCGTTTAACGGAGCGTAAATGTGTACTCCATGTTGCCGCCACCCCTAAGCAGACATTATTAGGGGGGCGGCACACGGCGGACGTAAAATTTTGTAGCGATTTTCTTCCTCTAATACTGTTAAGCTATAGAGTGTAGGTCACGTTGACAACATAACTTACGTTGAGGGCAAAATATTTGGGGAGAATAGATCGACGCGTCTGGCAGGTATCTTATATTATCTATACCTACTCGTTTGTTCTATAAAATGTATAGTATAATACCCGCATTGTCAAAAACGTAGATGTTATTTAACATACTTGCCTATTACAGCAGACATTTTCGAAAACAAACCGTAAATAAACGGCTTAGAATTGAATCATTTGTATCAAAGTCGAAGACTCGAACCTTTTCCCAAACAGCTTCGAAGTTTCTTTCTAATCGTAATTAGCAATATTTTGTAGGCCGACACAAAGGAGTGTCGGCCGGGTCGGTCGGCTTTGGAACAAAAGCGGTCGGCGAACTGCGCCGAACGCACTACAAAGGGCTTACTTACGGTTTAAATGTCGCCGCCCTGAAAATTTGTTTCATTAAGCGGACCAGCCTGAAATTTTCTTTTCCTTTTACACTGTCCCGGATTCCGGTAACTGGATTTAACGTCAAATATTTCATAGCTCTCCGTTTACTAAAGATATTTTTTATAAAGAAATAACAAAGGGTGAAATTGTAAGGTATCGAATGGGAACACCAGGTTATTTTTATGAAAGGTTTTCGTTTGAACAGACCGACCGGTATTTTCAGTATAGACTTTTAATCTTCTACGAATAAAACTGATTCTGTAGGTATGTTATGTAACACAGTATGTCTACGTGACCATATAATTATAATAGAATTACATAATAAAATAAAATTACCACCAAACGGCGATAATAAAATTTTTAATAGTGTTATTAACAAAGGCAGTTTCCGAGCACAATGGATACCTGTGCGTAAGGATAAAAGGATAGAGGATTACCGCCATCAAAAGCACACCAAGTGTTGTTCTTGATATAACAACGTTAAATAAAAAGCTGTTCTCCGAACAAAGCCGTACGTGAGGCAAATTATTTATGTATTGCCGCGGTCGGTCTAATTACGTGAGGCTTTTGTTCTTGCAGCCCCGCGGCCGCCGCCACACTTTACTTACCATACCCTTCCATATACTATTGGAGTGAACGTAGCTTAGATAACAATAATGTAATGAGCTTGCGGTCCCCTAAGAATCAAACCGCTTCGTTAACTTTAGTTTTAATGTCCAATCCTGGGATTAAATTACGGCAGCGAATTCATTTTCCGTTTTAATTGTTTGTGACAAATTAAGTTATAGTAAAGTATACGTATAGGCGTGTGTTTGTAGTGGGTGTAAACGTAACTAAACTACCTGTTCATTTTCAAATCAAATGAAAAATAGTATCGCAAACAAGATATTAAAAGATGTGAATAAGATTCTCGCATTAACGGGGAATAGACCCGCCTATTGGGACCAAAAAATCATTAAAGAAATTTGGGTGAACTGCGCTGGTGAAGTACACCTGTGCCTACCCCTTCGGGGAATATAGCCGTGATGCGGATAAGATCCAGTGTCCATAATTGGCAACAGCTGCACAGTGACCATTAATTACATACTTTTTAAAATAAATTCGAGTTACCTTTTTGCCTTAATTTACTCGAAATAAGAGTCGAAAGGTGAGAGAGCAATATTAATATGGAATGAGCAAAATATCATAAACATTTATGATGCCTTAACATTACGACCCTCGCACGCGACTCGTCGTGAGCCTGCGTTGAGGATCCGCCGAAAGAAGTAGCATATGATATTCACACGCAATAAATATTAGAAGAGGTGCAGTGATTGCGAGAACAGGTGTCGGTACGACGGAGCAGCGGACATAAACTGGCCCCCAGCTTTTTATTCAGACGGCCATTTTGGAAAATTTGCCCACTTCGCAGGTTTTTTATTGTGCACTCAGGGGTAACGTTTTATTACCCGTCCGGGTTCTTATTTGGTCTCTACAATATCTTATTTCTGAAATTATTATGTTTATGAATTTTTGTTTTAGGAAATAATATGAATGTAAGTGAATGTTATTACTGATACAATTTACGTTATATGTAGTCATAACTTGCATTTCTTTCCAAATGCTATTCCGATAGTGTTACCTCAATGTCTATTGTACGCGGGGGTTTTGGATCTACGTGTTAACTAATAAATTGCGTCCGAGAAACACAATGACGACTGATAGTGATGAGTCGTGTCTAAGCATTTATAACGGCTTCACGAAGCGCCCGCATAGCGAGCGATGAGCGATGGACGAGCGAAGCGTGAGCGATTGTCACAGAAGTGATGCGCGCCAAGCTATACGGGGAGGCAGCGAGCGGTCGGAGGGACCCCACCGTACCCCGCGTACCCCCGTTATCGATTGCCCCAGTTGAGAGCGGAGCGGAAGTAATGATAGAGCAGGATGCAACCACTGCCCGATCCGATGGCCAACTCCACCTAGTAACTGTAGTGCACTACACAAATGTTTGTCCAAGATAATATTTAATCTTCCATTTCTTTTCTAATGCTATTCTCGATAACTCCTTTTAAAGAACGCTCACCGACATAATGGACTCGAGCTCTCTCTCTATTTGCTTCCTATGGCGATGCGAGCCGTAATTGCGTATCGGATAAATATTTATATTGCGAAGTGAAAATAAAATAAAGCCGCGCTACTAATGCAGCCCACTTCAGATAAATTAGGCGAAAGTTTGAACCATCAAAGTAAACAACTTCACAAAGTCGAGCGTGGAAGTGACATCCTGCTTATATCTATCTGAACGGAACCCGTAATAGCTTCCTCAATCTCGGCGTCAAAGTTCTCATAAGGCGCTTCTTAACTAAGGCGTTAAGGAAGATAGTTAGTGAGAGGCCTTCGGCAGGGTCTTAAAACTTGGCCGAAACTTGCGTAACTCGATCTCCCCGATCCGGCGCCGGGCATCAATGCGACGATAACTCACAATACGTTTAGCATAATAATCATAATTGCGTGACCGAGATGATCGCTGACGTCAGCAAAATAAACCAATTTTACGTCTTTAATCTTTTCGATCTAAACAAGTAGGTATGTTGACGAAGCGAATAAGCCGTGTTGTTACACCAACATAAAAGCCATTGTTGTATAAGTTGCGTGTAGTACCGAAATGGCGATTCAGTGTCCATCGTAAACCGAAGTTCATAAGCTATGACGTTTCAGACCTCGCGTCCATAATCAGTTATATCGATTTTACGATAAAACGCGTCCGACAAGAGTGTCTTCTTCGCGGGGCGGTAAATTGCTAAGGAATCTGAGCCGACGTTCACATCCAATGATAATAAAGTGTAAAAAGACTCGCCGTTTTAACGTCCACTTTATGGGCACTTCCGGAGGTTCGTATGGAGGTCCAGGATGTGTCCAGATATATGGTGGCTGTTAAACTCCTCCGATCGCTGGCACTCTTTGTCGCCATGCGATCTCGCGAACAGTATAAAAGCAATCCACACCGTTACATAAAATTGTTTCACGGCAATTTTATCATCATTCCAAAAAGTAAAAGTGTAGAGTGAAAATCAATAAAATATTTTATTGTATAATTAGACCGGTTCCCCGTGAAAACAGATGTCGTAAAACGAAGTCTCCTATTTAAAGTAGATCGGTCTATAAAATAAACTTGAGAATCCAATTAAGAAATGAGCGGGGAACGGATTTATTCCAGTCTCACTTTATTAACGTACATGACAATAAAACGGGATACTCCGACTTTGTGTAGTTGATTCGTGTTCGTGTGCAATTAAAATAAAACTGTTACTGTCCTATCAAAAATAGTGGGTCATGAGATGTTTGCTTAATAAAATGTGGCTTTCCTTGAAGGACAAACGGTTGTGTGTTTCCTGGGGGTCTAATAGCGACACTATGCAACATTGCAGCAATTCATTTTTCAGACCCTCCAGCGCAATCCGCAAAATTTCTGTGAAAAGTTCACGAATGTCGTAAAATGTGTGACTATTTTACAGAAATTTAGCGGAATTGCTAAGGATTTCTGTTAGAAAATCAGAATAATATTTGCATTGGCAATGTTGCATAGCGTCCCTATTGCCCTCCCCCCCCCACCGAAGTGAATAGCATGTAGATTTCTGACAGTTAGAAGAAAATAGTACTTGTAGTCTTTATGTTTGAGGATGTCATTTGAATAATTTGTACAGACTGAACCACGGATCAACTACAATTTGGTTCCCGCATCTTTGTTTAGGTGTTTAGACGAGAGCCCTTCGTTCCATCTTATAAGAGCAGTGGTTCGTATGGCTATTAAAATTTTACGAGTGAGCTGGCGAAATGAATGCCAGAATTAGGTTAAGGAGTATCGTGGGCTCGGCTCGCGTGTGTAGGTACGCCCTATTCAACGCTAATTTAATAGTAAACAATTACAAATCATTTTTCTTCAGAATGAATGGAATGGCGGTAATAAATTAAGGTAATAAATAAATTAAAATAAAGGTAAGTAGGAACGAACAAAAATATCTAGTTCGAAGCTACACAAGGCTGAACTCATACTAAATTTTGAGAACAAAATTCTTACATTGTGTTCATATATTTTAAAACCGTCTTCCCAAATGATGAAATTTGGATATGAATTACATATTTAAAAAAACCTGTGGTATTTAAAATATTAGGCATAATCCAGCTATCATATAAGGTTATTAACAGTAGAATTAACATACAAACAATTAACATTTGGGTTAATTAATTTTACTGGCTTCATACTTTCACTACACTGATAGCAATCTGCTAATTAAACTTTGCTACTAAAATATCTTAATATCTTCATTTCAATGTCTTTACAGAGGGCAGTAAAGATCAAATTGTAATTGAATTTAATAATTACTCCACAACATTTATGGACCGATGCACTACGTAGTTTGAATTACTAAATACATAAACATAATACATGGGATTAAATATTCAAATTTATAACCTACCTTGCTTGTAACGATAATACACCGTACCATTGTAACATGCAGTCGCATTGCCGACTGCCATTTTAATGCAATCTGGAAACTTATAGGGAAATACTATTGACATCATGTCAAAAATCCGTAGTCTGATGTAGACTGGTAACCACCTAAGTTGCTAGCCAAGTGGCATGAACGCTAATCGAATACAATAGAATTCACAATGTATGGAGATGTCAAACGTCGCTATGTAGATCAAAAACAAGTTGCCATGTAGATCACGTGACTTATGTCATTTCCATACATGAAGCGTAGCGATTTGAAGGAACGCTTGTAGACGACAGCTACTTGTATAGCCCTTCTGTTTTGCTATGATGTTGCTATTGTGTGGCATTTGAATAGCGAGGAGATTACGAACTTGCGACAATTAAAAGTGGTTGGCAATAGCAATTTGCCGTTCGGACTACGACTTCAGAATCCGTCATAATTCAACAACTTTCATCATATTCTACGCCATCATCGCTTAGCGACTTAGGGCTCCGTGCTGATTGCTTTGCTGCACTGTCTTTCAAAATAAGGTAAATAAGTAATATCTTGTCTATAAGGTCTAAACTCTAAACAGACACGAAAAGAAGAAGATAAACTCCTTTGCAAATAAACAACGTAAATATAATACTAGGTGCACCTTTCGATAGATTTTCAACAATTTTGTGTACGGCAAGGCGCCTCGGCATTCAAGACACGCGCCTCTTTTCTTTGTTTCGGCGTATAACGAGATATTGTGATTCCCCGCCATTACGACACCGCATACACAGATGATGCGAATATCAAACACCGCGTTAGATACACGTTTTCTTATTAAGAAGAGGTACACACTGAATAATAACAACGTTATTGACTTTCTTTATAGTTATTGGATCGGATGTTTGCACGCTCGATGTTGGGGTGATAAGGTAATGAATGTTGTGTGGTGATATTATTTTATATTATGATTATATTATAAGTAATAAACATTTTTTGTCAGCCGAAACTTGGTGAGGCGAATTTGGAACAAATCGTATTAGCAGGATAGTTAAAAGTGACTTTTCTGGGACTCCAGATTCGATTCTCGGGTCGTGCAAATTGTTATTTGCATTTTCTGTTAGACAACTTTAAACTGGTTATTAAGTTTGTATATTTTTGCAAAGTAAGTAAGTTTTCACTTTACCTCGACGTTGAACGTATGTTTGGTTGCAAAGCACGGCCTAAGCCGGAAACCCACCGCGGTGCACCGAGAGGCCACGCACACGGCCACGGCTACGTTTTGCAAGAAAATGTATGAATGACGTCAATTCGTGCGTAGCCTCTCCGTACGCCGCCGCGGTGGACACGGTGATATACATTTTCGTGCAAAGCGAAGCTTGACCCGCGTGCGTAGCGTGTGCGTGGCCTCTCCGTGCGCCGCGGTGGGTTTCCAGCTTTACAAACACAAGCACCTTCACTGGAATATATTAGTTCCAGCTCACTTAGTTCAACAGCTTACAGCATGCGAGTCGATTCTAAGCTACACGGTGATATTTAATATTCGTTACAGACGGGTATAATCCCTGGAATCGGCCACAAACCGACGCCAGCAAGCGTCACGACTAGCGTTGCCATGAAAAGGTGAAAAATTAGGATAATATTTAATAATTTTGATTGAACTTTCGGCTTTGCAATTTTTAAATCACCTTTTAAACCTACGTTTAGCTGTATAAACTAGGAGTATTAATATATATTTATATCTTTTGATTTTTCATCGTTTTATATCGACCTATATATGATTTGAGTTTTCGTGCATTTGATTTCGACCTTGACCTACGACCATTCAACGTTCAGCGTAATATACCAATTAAGAAATACAAAGAAGAAATGCTATAAGATAAAATAAAATGAAATACATCTATCTCTCTCTCCTATTCCTTCATTTTAAAAATAAGATTGATTTGAAATAATACAAATAAAAAAAAACGATGTGTATGAAGAATACAACTCAAAATGCAATCCTGGAAAAAGCGAGACACTTGGCCACGCTAGTTTCACGACTCGCTAGAGAATCTGGTGTGGTTAGAAGCACTGCAGGTGCTTCGTAAGACAGACGCTTTATGTTCGTAGAAATAAGACTGTCTTTGACGGCGTTTAATAATTTGTGGGGGTGACATTTACAATTTACTTACTTATATCCATTTGCTACAGGAATAGCCACGTCCAGATGTCGCACATGCCGCGCGAGGCTGCTCTCCAACATGCCTCGCGAAGCACGACGTTTGCCTCAGTCGCATGCCGCGCGAGGGAAATGCCGAGGCAACTGACACTCAAGTCAGAGAAGGGTATAAATACCCGAGCAAATCAGTTTGACATTATCGTTCCGTCTCATGACTCAGGTGAGGCAGGGCGCGCAGTTGCCTCGCGCGAGGCAAGTCAAACTTCGTGAGGCAATTTGCCTCGCGCGGCATGTGAGACATCTGGACGTGGCTAATGAAAACGAATACTCTCAGACGATTATTTGGTCTCCAGTTTCACAATGAGAGATGATTGAAGATAAATAACCCCTATGTAGGTATAGTCACGTTCATAATTGCATAAAACTATACAATACTATGCTGTATACCTTCAGCAATACAGTTTACAGCATGCACTTATGAAAGCTGTCAGTAATCTGATATTGTAAAAAATCCAATATAAATGAATTTCTTAGGAGACATGAATACAAATTCATCTAACTAGTACTTTTACATAAGTGTACATGTAGATCACATCGTCATATACTGGGTGAAATCGAAATCGTCGGCAATATTTTAACCAGTGATTCTACACATGATTCAGAATATTTAGGGAATATTAATCAACAAATCACTTGATATAAATTTATTACCCAGGTAAAGGTATAACAGTTAAATGGTTTGCTTATTTGCTTACCCGATCAATATTTTTTTATCAATAGTTTTTTTTTATTTGTTTTCCTAAAATATTTTGAATCATGTGTAGAATCACTGGTTAAAATATTGCCGACGATTTCGATTTCACCCAGTATAGAGCTTCTGTTTAGGTATTCCTTAACCAATTTTAAGGTTGCTAATGAACAAGTAAATCCAAAGACTTTTATTAAAATTCACTAGATTCACGAATTTTCAATTTTGTTTATAAATCTAGTAAAATAGATAGTACCTACATAAAGAATAATTAATTATTTCAGGCTCACACGAGCTGTCGGCACCCGATATCTCCATACTGTGGGCGGTTACGCAACGCTCGTTACGTAACCCAGATAAGCAAGGGTGAAATCCTATCTTATTTGCGCCCTTGGATTAAAATTAAATTTTATAACCCGTCAGCAAATCGGGCCGCAGCCGAGAAAGGTTGAGGATTGTCGCGTATGGGCCTTTTAGGCGTTTCAGTTATTATTGTTTTGTTAGAAATTATTTCTGTCCTAACATAGCTACGAAGTTACAATTCATAAGACCTTATTATGATCCTTCTGGATTAACTTGGGGCTAATTATAGACAAAGAAGGACAAATTGAATAAAAGTAAGCTACACCTACAGATAACCTATTTGTAAAGCTTTTGTAAGCTGTGGGTTGAATATTTCAGCTCTATCTTACGATATTACCGACAACTTGACCTTTCAGCTTTATATACATTGTAAATTGCGCAGTCCACGGCTAACCGCATAACTGCTCAAGTCTGAACAAACCTCAAAATACATGAAGACCTACGTAAATATTAACATCATTTACATTTGAATATACGTAAGTATGTAAGCTTTTTCAGATGTTAATTATACTTTAATTCACTCTAGAAAAAATAAAATCCCTTTTCCGTAACAACAAAGCTATCCAAAATAGGTCCCAGTATCAACCCAAATCAAGTTATGATTGCAAATACTACTAATACTAAACCCAACGACTCGAGGCATAAACATAACAGTATAATAACTATGTCGAGCAAAAAGGGGACCATAAATACGGATAACCTTTGCAAGTCGGATGTCGATACGATAATAACATGTAAAGACCGAAAGAGGAGGAAAATATGGCAATCACATTGTATCACAACACAACCGGTACACGAGTCGGATAATTTTCCTTGCAGATATAAATCATGCATCAATATGAGAAAATCCGATATTATAGGAAACGTCGTAGGAGTGTTCACGCTTCGCTAAGCATCTCGCTAAGCCGATTTGAAAGTTGGCATTCCAAGACTTGTCATCATAGGCTGCGTCTACATCAGGCGCATGCCGCGCCCTAGCACTCAGGGGGCCAAGTTGCTTAGCCATTGTGGCGCCACTGTGGCGTTTTGCTATAGTGATCGATCCTCTGATTGGTCTGTCAGAATCAACCGACCAATCAGAGGATCGATCACTATAGCAGTTCTATGGCAATGGCTAAGCGACTTGGGGCCAGTTTTGACGTCGGAACGCATAGACTTAGGCCCGCATTAATAAAATGGCTGTTTTCACATTAGACGGCACGGCACCGGCGGCGGCATGGCGGCAGCCTTTTCATTGGTCAGTGATCAGTTGTCATTGGTTACTGACCAATGAGAACCACGCAAACAGCTGTCACTGTGCCGTCGCCGGTGCCGTGCCGTGTAATCGAAAAACGGCCATTCACTTCAAAGTTGAGCTCTATCCTAAGATGCAGTTTTGACGTTTAATGTATGGAACAACTGTCAAAGACAACATCTCAAGTTTGATCTCAATCTTGAGATTGATTTATTAATACGGGCCTTAATGTCGTAACATGAGTGCTCCGCCAGGGCACGCGAATCATGGACCATGGACAAATCTATGATCTGGACGCACCAATAGATTTTTGCACTTAAGGTTTTTCGCATTTTTCCATAAGGTAAATGATTTTGTAATAGTATAGGTGCTATAGCACATAATGTCCTGTTGTACTAAACCTCATGTTGGCCAGAAAACAGTACGACTGTAGCCGTTCTCTAATTGGAACGATAAGCGTGCAAGTGCGATTAGATATATTATGTTGGTTTTTGCTGACATTTTGTACTTTTTATGGCACGGTTCAAATTCAATAACCATTAATGGATGGTTTTCACTGAAAAGGTTTCATGCCTTTCCATACTTTTACTTAACGGGCAGGCGTGAAATAAGGCAGTTAATACATTTAAATCATGTCCATGTCTTGCGTGACTTTAAATGTTTCCGAAATGCGTTATTACAGTTCCGAAAGCGTTCGGGAAGCGGCGCTAAGTTGAATAAATTGTAGAAAAATATTGCTGTGAGCTACGTTCGGGCTGCTTAAGTCACTTGGATAGAATTTTTCTTTGCTCTTACAGGTGAACACTGAAAGGCTGTTTCCGTCGGGAACGGAACACGGAAATGTACTACAGGCAGGCGGTGACAAAATCGTGAAAGCTCAAGCCAAACTAGTTTTCAGAAGCGCAAGTACCATGGCACGCTCGCTACATATGCCAAGAACGTATTTAATGAAGCTATATAAACGGAACCTACACATCAGCGAAAATTACTGGAAGCTGCTTAGATGAATTGCGGATGTTTATATTAAACTGCAAGAATAATCAAGAGCTTTGCAAAATCACGGTATGAAAACTTTTGACGACGCTTGGCGGAATGGTTCGAGGTTAGGGTGCTCGGCTCACTGCAGGTTCGATTTCGGATTCGAACCACCAGAGGCAAGTTTTGGAAACTTCGTTTTCGTAAATTGCCCTAGTTAGGGTGTCACTGGGATCGCCCCAGTCCATTGTACGATACCCATAGTATAATCTTTATTTTGTGTATAAATTTTTAAAATATGACATAACCGTCACCGGCAGTATTATGTTAGATCGTGTGGCGGCACCGCCTATATTGCCATGTCAGTTTCTTAATACTTTTAAATTCAATACGGGGTACTTTTTTTGCTTGGAATTTGTTTTTTTTTTACAAATTAGAATCGAATCTCGATACCTAATAATACCACTTAGCACACTGTATATTTATATGAACACTTTATGCGAGGTAATGTTTCTTTCCAGTCGGTTATTAAAGACGGATAACGGGATGAAAAATTAAGACTAAGATCACGCGATTCATTTCTCTAATTGCATCCAGCGGCGATTCTCTACCCCCTCTGTGAGTTCACGAAACAGGACAGTAAAAATAATAGGCCAATTAAACAAATTCAAACATTTCCTATCGCAACAAACGGTAAAGTACCATAAAATATAACAAGGAAGCTATTGCCTTATGAATAAGTCGATAAGTAATAACAAATTTTATTGAAGTTTCTATTCAATAAAAGAAGAATCAAAGTTGTTGTATTTGTTAACTCTTATTCTTGTATCTCTTGGGTTACAGTTGTAAGAGAGTTGTTTGTTATTTGCACAGAGTGAAGACTAAAGAAAGAGGTGCCCTTATTAAATATATGTATGAAAAAAAACGTGGTCATTGCTTTTTCATTTTCATTGTTCTATCTACCGGTAAATAGTTGAACTACTCGCTTCGTTTTATGTCGATGTTAGTACTAGGCCGACCACTCGGCCGAGTTGCTTAGGACCAGTCCCCTTAGTAATTGGTCCATGGTTATTTGTAAGACGTTTACCTACATTGTACAAACCATAGATTTATTATTAGCAGATACGAAGCTATTGTTTATGGTATACATATTTGATGTAAATATGGACCACATTAACGAAAACATATCTGTCTCATTCTTACTCGTGACAATTTAGCTATGTAAAACAGTACAGTATATGTCATATATTTCTTTTTTCTGGAAGTTTTTGGTTAGTTCCGTCAGTAAGCCGCCTCCCTGAGGGCCTTTTTGGACCGACATATTGGGTTGTCGGCTATGGTCGGGTCACTATGGTTAGTACTTCATCTGTCATGTCAGCGTCTTATACAAATTATTTTAAATTTTACGCTGAACTGTGTGTATTTTGTGACTCTTTATTATATTATTTAGGATTATTAAGGAAAAATCAATATAGTTTCGTGTTGCGTTAGGGCATGCAGTTCTGATTCTCTAAAGAATTTCGAAGAATTGTCATTTTTCAGGTTAGTTGTGTTATTTTCATATTTAAGTGTATTTATAGTGTGTGAAAATACCTTTCGTGTACATTATATTAATTTTTAATTGAGTTCCCGTCTATAATCGTACTCTCGAATTCATATTTTCAAATAAAATAGAACTAACAAATATTTGCTATGTTTACATAAAACCGTAGTGCTGTTCTTATAAGTTTTGTTTCAAAGTTATCGATACAAATTCTATTCACCTACACGTTGGGCCGCGCGCGCCGTCACCCCGGGGTGACCACAAAGAAATTATTTTTGTTTTGGAAGGTGCGTGACTGCGCCGCCTTAAATTTGTTTTATAATATTTGTCATCACTACTCACGAACATAAAGATGCGCGACAGAGATAACAAGTTGATTTATGGATAGTGAATATTTTAAATTAAATGTGGGATTTGCTAAAACGGCTTAAAGAAGTTAAAATAGAGTTTATTCAAAATCTCCCGATTTAGCAAGATTTTTAGCTGATAAATTTGTCGATTTTTAATTTTACGCTTTTGCTACACTGGGCAGTGGTAGGTAGGGATGATGGCCGTGTATGCATGAGGCTCTCCACACGTGCATATTTTCGTGGTAAAGTTGAGGCGCCAACAAGGCCGAGACATTGAAATTCTGGTGGTCTCTAACGTTAAATTGCGAACCCCGAAGAGTTGCCATGTGAAAATGACTTTACTTGAGCAGCAGCGTCACTCTGGACAACCATTTTAGAGGGAAGAGGGTGACTCGCTCCACAGAGCCATAAAATAACATAATAGTCATAAATAAAAACATAATTTTGTACTGCCTACCCCCGATTAACGTGATATTTGTGCTGCGGTCTCTTTCCCCCCTTCATGACACTTGACTGACCGACTCGTTTGGTACATTCGTCGTCGCGGTGCCTCCTGTGTCTAAAAACCTTAATCGCACGAAATCTACTCAATCCTTTTGTGTAATTGTGTTGTGTGAACTGGATAAACCCAAGTGAGTGCGCAGAAGAACCTGACGATCCAGCCATACCACCCTGGAAATGCACCCGCCTCCATCGTGTCGTTAATGTACACGCTTGACATTGACCTGAGCCTTACAGATTTGTCTCCCCCTTTTTTGCCTTATTTGATTTAGCCCAGCATAGCTGAACCCACAGATTAGAGAAGTTGACAGATGTAGTCTTGGCAACAAACGAAGTGAAGCCAGGTAGCATAATATGTGTGCGTGACAACTAGGAGCGGCACTAGGGAAACATACATTTGTGTGCGTGTAAAGTTGTGTAGTTATAGGGCGAGATTGTATTCGCTTTTTTTTTTGTATTTGCTTTGGTGGCTTCACTTTCGTGTTCTATGCGCTCCATCTGTAGCTCCTAAATCTGTGGCTGAACCTACCTAATCAGGACCCAGCACTTTTCCCGCGACATGATCGAGTATATCGATATGGATACTATCGACTAACTAAAAGTACAACACTTTTTGCTGTGCGCCATTTTGGACGGTCGTGTGCTCGGGTTTGGCTACAGATGACGTCACATAGGGCTCGTCCTTTCTCTCTTAGGTCATTGGTACAAACCTATTTACTTTCAATACTAATAAAAGGCATTTAATGTTATTTATGTCAAATTGGCAGGACAGTGGAATTAAAATCTTTTTATAAATTGTGTTATTACTTTATATCTAAATTTATATAATGGCAGTGTTCGATATATTGAATCCGCTAGCTGGCATCACCCCACGTTTTACGGAAGAGCAACTGGAAGACATGATACAATGGTTCGACGAGAAGGCACAACCATTGCTGGTAGTAAACGATGGAGAACCAATCAATGTAATAACCATTGAACAATTCAGAGAATTTTTGGATTTAAAGAAGTAGAGTATCCTGTGGCTTAGCTTCTTAGTATTTAATAGTACCTGCTTAGATTAATGATTTGTCTCCGCCAGAAGGCGCGCGTGTATCTAGTCGTGAATTGATTATACCAAAATGAAGTCTTTATTGAAATTTTACCTATCTTCTTGTAATTTACAGGCAGTAATTAATCTCTACATGCTGTAAGCACTACTTGTAGAGATTCTGTAGGCTATTTATTAGCCTGTAGGCTTCCAATTCTTGCAAAAAAGCATTTACTCCTAAAATATTCACGATATTTGAATGCCTATTACTCAAGTTTTCATGTATCTCTATTACAAAAATTACAGATTCCATAGAAGAAACTTTCAATATCCCGGTTATGGTGAAATTATGACACAGGTGGAAAAAATAAAAATGGGTATCACGAGAGTGCTGACTAAGGAACAATTTATTTATGTTTTGGACAGATGGGTGGTGGAACCTGAGATAAAACATGAATTATTGCTGGCATTTAAGGTAGTAAAAGTTCAGCTTTGCCATGAAATTTGACAACAATGCTCGACTCCTAAACATTTCCTTAAGGAAAAGCAATGTTTATAGGAACAAAAGCTTATGAATAAGTATCCAAGATCAATAGTTATATCATCGACATTTTGACTCAATTAGGTATGTCTTATTCAATATGTGGATCGGTACAGAAATGAAGATATAAGGTGATAGGTATTCTTCGCAGATTTTCGACACAGAGAAAAGGAACTTCTTAGAAATAAACGAAATCGCCGAAATAATGACAACGTACGGCGATGTGTTCAACGCAGCAGAGACTGTAGAGTTGCTGCGTGACGCCAACGTGAAGGGCGATGGGAATGTCTTCTATGAGGACTTCATTGAGAGCTTGTTCAGTGTCGCCCCTGAGTTGTACAATATAAAGGTAGTTTTTGTTAATCGTTCCTTAAAAGCCATTCTTAACAATAAGGTTAGATAGGTAAAAGAATTGATGATATAAAAGGTATTACCGGTTTCTTTCTTATTTGTATTGCTCTGTCCCTATCATCAGATCTAGGGGATTGAACTTTTCGTTTTCTCCCTTTACGTAATCCCTTACTCGTGTTGTCGTATCTTAGTGAAGGTTATGTATCATAAACAACTTAATTATTTCAGACGGATTATCTATACGAGGACGCTGACGAGGATCCATCAGTGCCCCCGGAGCCTGTAGTGGAGGAAGAACCACCAACCCCGCCCCCGCCACCGCCGCCCCCGCCGCTGCTGCCTGCACCAACCAAGGGAGGAAAGAAGAAAAAGAAATAGTATCCACATAGTTTTGTCTTGTGTCGCCTGCCATAATTTTGAATACATTTCATTTTGTGAGTATCTATTTATTTGTTGGTCGTTAGTGATTGTAAGCGTTCCAATTATTCATTGCCAATCACTGTACAGCGTGTATAGTTGCGTCCATAATACGTTTACAAGCTTCTTCAAGTTCTTCAAAATTGCTAAAACTAGAATGGTAGGTACTTATGAAATAAACAAAAAAAAACAATTTTAAGTATCCTATTTTAGAAAGTCCCAAATTTTACTAGATGATAAGTGTTACACCCAGTAAAGATTTTCGTGCTAATATTACAGAGCGTCAAAACACGCCACTGTAAGGGCCCACTCGCCTTCATAAGTGTCCATTAGAGAGCCGAGACTGATACCATGTAACCCTATATATTTGGCATTCGGCAAGGCCCTACGGGAGAAAATGGACCTGATAACGGCGCCTCTTTTAGGGTTATATTTATTGTCACATAATACATGCTCGTGAAAGCCTTTGTAGTGTTAAGAGGATTTTATCGCTGTATAGATTTTAACCTAACCTTTCCTATAATACTATTTTGGTCGGTCGTAGAAGAATACAGTGGTTAAAAACACTTCAGTGGTTCGTCAGGACAATACCTTAACAATTCCGAGCTGAGGTTTTCAAGGTGGGAAGAGGCCTAATAATTGCCAGACGACACTACACGAAGAAGAAGACTTTAAACGTATGCGCAAAAATCGTAGGCATATAAAATACCCAAATCGGTCCCCCACGTCGGTAAAACTTATAAAACAAAATTAAAAGTTGTAAGTTATTATTTACTTACCAATATCATCTGGAATATTATATTAGTGCGAGGTAGAAAGTTAGAGCCTAATAGAAAAATACGTTTAAGTTAGGGCTAGAAACTTTCCGAACATTAAATTAGATTCGATTCAGAATATTAAAAAAGCACCTTGCTAGTACATTATGTAGGGCGAGATACAACTGTCGAGCCCAAAGTAAAATGTATTGTGATCGAGATTATTTTGAAGCCTATAAATTTCAATCTTTACGTGGAATATATTTTATTCTGTAAAATATTTCACAATAGGTAAACAACGGCTTCAAATCTGCTGATTTTTAACCTTTGGAAAAATATGGGTATCTAATATTAACATCGCAAATTCTTATTTGTAAATCATATATTCTTTGCGGTTGTCATGTTGCCGGCTAGATGAATTCTTTTTTACAAATTATTTTGCCATACAGTAGGTATGTAAGTCTGGTTAGTCTGGCAATATTTATTTTAGATTAATTATTCTAGTATCTATCTACGATTAATTTTCCGATAACCATGAGTATGAAATCCCAGACACCGTTAAAAATTATATAAAAGAGTCACAATTATTTAAGTTCAAAACAATAGTTTTTCGGCGGCAGTGAGCGAGTTCAGTCCGCAATGTAACAACAGATAGTCAGTTCTATTCAGAAAAGCCAGTGGTTCCCCCGTTTCAAACGAGATATCACAGTTCACTCACAGCAGAACTGTCGAGTAATTTCACATTTTGTATTACTCCGTCGCTGTGTTCCGCCCGGCTAATTAAAATACGACTATTGGGACTATTGTCATAAAGTAGCTGGCATAACGTCGTAGTTTCTTAACGATGGTATCAGGTAATTTAAGGCCACTTTAGCTACCATTTGAGAAATTTTAAGTAACATAAAACACAATAAAAAAGAACAGCATTGACTGCGTATCTGCGTACATCATCATCAGCTTGGACATAGGCCTCCCCCAAGGTTTTCCACAACGACCAGTCCTGCGCTGCTTGCATCCAGCGGTTTTCCGCGACTTTCACGAGGTCGTCGGTCCACCTTTGGGGCCTACCCACGCTGCGTCTTCAGACAAGTGGTCGCCATTCAAGAACCTTTCTGCCCCATCGGCCATCAGTTCTTCGGGCCTTCGTACACATTCCCCAAACTACCGTCTACTGTACCGTACCGAACTAATGTATTTATGTCTATGCGTTCCGAAGTCAAAACTGACTACCATGGCGCCCCGGTTGTTGTAGGCGCACCCATGAGAACGAGGCATCACTGACATCAGACATCGGTCTATGACATCGGATAATACAGGCTGATGATATTCATATTAAGATCACGTACCTAATTATTTATAAGGTCTTTAAAGGTACTACAACAACGTACAAAGAATAGAACGTACCTACCGACAGTATTTAGCTTGTGTTTAAAAAAAAAATTGAAATGAAGATACCTATTGTAACTACCTATAAAATCCTATCGCGAAGCTTCAGGCAGTTTACATTTCATTTAAGTACTAATATTTGTACTACAATCCAAGTGTTCCGATGGTTGTGCTGGCTATAACGTTTATCTCTACTGTATTATGCTTAAGCACAAAACATTTAAGTCGCAGTTTGCGGCGCGATAAGCTCTATGGCCCAACATGACCTCACATCCGGCCTCTTCTGTCTCGTGCGGAAGATACACGTACTGTTCATGTGAATATTATGAAAACCTTTTATGTAGCGTCTAGCTCCGCTTATTAATATTTTTTTTTAGTTTGTGGATACGTTCATGATATGGAAACTTTTGACCCTTATTACATATATTGACAGGTACATAAAAATAACATCAACTATAAAAAAATATAATATTAACCCTTTTAACGTCCCACTCCTTGGCACGGGCCTCCCCTCAATAATATTTTACAGTAATATTTTTAGTGCCCCCAAAAGTCTAGTAGTAACTAGTAGGCAATTGAACTACTAATTCACCAATGCGTGGCTAAATGCATTGAAACTGCAGAAATATGATATTATTTTTGTTGATAAACTGTTTTCCAATCCATTACTTTTTTTGTAATACCTAGGTAAATGTAACGCGCCACAGTAATGAGGTAACTATCCATAAATAATGTGAGACGTCTGAGTTGTAGAAATTGCTATTATTTACAAAAAAATAAAAAATATAGGTATTGATTACACATCGTCTAGACTGATCAAACATAAATATAGCAATCTGATATCACAGTATAAGAATAGCTGATATCAACAAGCACTTGTTTTATTTTATCTAACATGAGTTTAATTAAGTAACCTAGGTATGTACGTAAATAAATCATATAACAACATCTACAGTACCTACTTATAAAGAGATCCATTCAGTACTGCGAAATATTATATTTATTTGGGTTTTACAATAGATCAGAGGGATAAGATATACTTAATAATATTTTTTTGCATGATTTACAACGGTGTCTAGAACCAGGCTATTGAGAATCCAGTACAAAAGGCAATACGAATCCGTTTCGTTCGGGCTTCGAATTTTGAATTTTGACACATTGTCGTACCAAATTAGTATCAAAATCATGAACGAATGAACGATCGAACGACCGAAACGGTCCGCGTTGTAACGTAACATAGGTACCAAAATAAAAGCACGAACAGTAAAATAAAACCTTAATGCCACAGGATCGGTCGCGTCGCGCTATGTCGATGTTATAGCAGTTATAGTCCCATTACAGTGCGACCATAAACTAATTTAAAAACGGATTTCGACTACAAAATTAAGGCGCATCTGATAAGTAATTAAATTGAAGATCAGGAATCTATAGTCAGATTTCCGTATCTTAAAACGCTCATATGTTTGGCTTAGGGTGCTTAGCGTAATGTTCCCCACAAATTACACAGTACCTATACAGTCAGTAATACAGCCCTGATAATGACTGGGAATTAAAAGACAATAGGCTCGCCTCTTATAACATAGGTATATTAGGACACCATCATCATTAAACTGTGGAAACATACCTAACTGCAGAGAAATCGATTTTATTAATGAATGCATACAATCCTTCCTATATTTTAAGACATTGATTACGGTATCAAACAAGCGTACGGCCCGCCAGTATGTTAATGCTTGCAATATCAAATTCATCGCTCGCACGTTGCCGACTTGAAGAGAAGTGGGACAGAGGGAGAGGAAGGGGGGTGTTGGGCTTCCGGATCTCCCACAAATGCAGCTGTTATCGCCATATTCATAACACCGATCTTCTGTGCGAGGGTGGTACTACCCCTGTCGAGCCAACCAGTATATGAGCTGCACTCAATTGGCTATAGCTTGGCTTTACCACCAATATTGAAGGCATTCATTTATTGGTGGTTGCAAAAATGAGTCTGTCCCGCAAAACCTAAAAACCTGGCACTAGTACCCTCATGCAGCGACACTCGCCATTAGTTTACATACAAATGGGTGTCGTTTTACATAATCCATCGTACACGACGGCGGTAATTTGTCGCGCGACGAACCAACGAATTGATCATGTTGATAATGCATATCCGATGGCGCACTCTACGTCTACGGGATCATTCGAATAAAACCTTTATTCGTGTTACCAATACGTCATACTCAAATAACGAACATACACCGAAACAAATTAAGAACTCGATAACAGTGTTACTATTAATACAAAAAAGTTAAACATGTGATGCACTTGTGTCTATTCAAACCACGCAAGAAAATATGACTAAACACGCATTCATCACTCATGTTTAATTTTTTACTCAAAAATGTTTATACAGTTGTCATTATTTTGCAAACCTTCTTCGAGCAAAGTCGACGTTGCTGCGCTGCAAAAAAGGCCCAATCAAAGTTGTATGAGATTTCATAATTGTCGTGCTTTAGCGGCCAGCAAAAACATTGCTGGCCGTTAAAGCACGACAATTATGAAAAATAAAATGTGCGCACCAGCGCGGGGGCAGTCACAGCGAGGAGCTCCTCACTGTGCCCCCCCCCCCCCGCGCTGGTGCGCCGCGCCCCGGCACAAACAGTCGTGTTTTTAAATTAAGATGAGATGACGATCATGATCATGTCATGTAAAGCCATTTTTGAGTAAAGGACTATACAAGCCTTGGTCCGCAATGACTGTACTGCTGGCGACGCTATAACAGCCTCAAGCTAAGCTTAGCTACGCTCACGGCCTTCAAGCTTGGTCATCATTGCAGCCCGTGCTGGCTGCCTCTACCTTCGGTTACGGCCTTTTTTTTTCTTATAGGACTGCGGTGACAAAAAAGCGTACGGCCCGCCTTTATTTTAGCTTGTCCATCAAGGGTTGCAATGCTGACCGCGCTGTGGAGACCTGGAGCTACGCTGCGCCGCACTTTCGGCCATCAACAATGCGTCCAGCAACACACTCATTACAGACCGTGGCAGTAATGTACTATTGTAGTACCTCACTGATTAATTTTAGCATGTAACATTTTCAGGTATTCTTTTTCTACAATGTAAATCAATTTTCATTAGGGGATTATGGTTGTATTGGTGAATTGGAGGTGCAGTGTTCTTCTACCGTATGGTGACCATAATTATAATTCATGGTGGTGGAGCCAAGCTGTAG
Source organism: Drymonia ruficornis (assembly GCA_947859195.1). NCBI lineage: Eukaryota > Metazoa > Arthropoda > Insecta > Lepidoptera > Notodontidae > Drymonia > Drymonia ruficornis. Next base: position 7,835,355 of record OX401910.1, on the reverse strand, counting down.
CCAACTGACTACAGCTCATATGTATATGGCTAGTACCACCCTCCCACATAAGATCGGCGTAAAGTAGCCATTACAGCTGCGTTTCGTACGATGATATTTTTTAACGTTCCTAACTAAATGTAGAATGTTTCCTACACACACACTACGCAGAAAAAGACTTGTATTGCCAAACACAGTCTCTACTGTAGGTACGCATAAAGACAATTGTTATAGCTACTTAAACAATATGACACAGCGGCTGTATACTGGATGCAGTGTAAACATTCATACCTGCGAGGCAATTCAGGAACAAACGGCTAACGAATGCGGAGCAGAGGCGATACGATTTGTCTAGCGCTGCGTAGTCCTACGTCCTACGTGGTGCTACGAATAGAATGGAGGTGGTGCAGCTTTACGTGAATGTTTTTATAAAGCTCCTAGTTCTAAGTAAATTTTATATTACCAAAAGTACTTATATATAAATGCCCTTAATGCCAAAGACTAATCCCAAAGATTAACATAAATGTTTATTTATTTCCGCAATTCAGATCAAAGTGCTTTGAAATGCCACTGTAAATATTTTCATTTAAACAAATTAAGGCGGTAAAACATAGTAAAGACCCCAAAGACTTGCAGCCAAATTTATAGTTTTTTAGCTAGCTTACAATGGTTGAGATACTTTTCTTTGCTGTAGGACTTGGGTGAATTTTGGGCCATCTCCTTTGGGGGTAAAACATTTTCCTAATGTTTATCCTCCTATGACTTTACCTACATTCCTCAGATATTTCTGAAACATTTTTAAAAGCTCCGTAATATTCAGTGTAGTGTGCACTCGTGTACATAGGATTCATTAAATTCGAGAAGCCGAGCGTGCAAAGCAAATAAAAGTGGTCGAAGTAAATTCTCCCATTAATTCAAACCTTAAAAGTATGTACGGATGCGACGCCGAAGAAACATGTGTCCCGCAGCCACAGTCCATGCATACATTCATAACAGTAGTACGATAAACTCTTTCCTTTATTAGGAATGCGGCGCATTCGTTAGTAGCTCCGCAACGGCATCCGCACCGCCTGCAAGTGGCGATATTTCAGCGCGCCCCGCACTGTTTGTGAAAACTTTATTAACGTCAACAGTACGCTGTCTGTCAACTACACGAAAACATACCATTATTACGCTCAGAAAATTGTACGTTTTCCGTGTAAAACTATCACTTGACAAATATAACAGCGATATGTAATCCTAATTGAATACATAGGTAAGAGATAGTAAGAAACAGCTATGTGATTCTTCTTCTGCTTTCTTTAAAATTATACTAAGCCCATCCTTACAAACATAAGTTCAACGTATGACAATTTTGACAGCACTTTAGTTTTCAAGTCTAGGTTTAAATATCCGTGACGTTATTGCCAAAATTTGAAAATCACACTCCAGACTATGAAAGCAGAAAGTTGTAACATATTTTCTCCATAGGTTAATAGGTACTTCAAAAGCGATTCATTCATATGAGAAGTCGTACTAAATTCTACACGATATAAATATTCAACGGTTCTATGTATAAAATTCATAGATAGGTGCACAAAATGATGAGTGTATGTAGGCAGGCGGGCGCGCCGCACGAGGCGGGCGCGCGCGCTTCACTGCCTCCGATCGTACGCGTCACTATTTTACATATAAATGGACGTCGCTCCATAATCCGTCTAACACAATGGCTTTAATTTGTTCCCCTGAATGTGTGCGTAGGCAAATGAAACCTGAAATTGGTGCGAAGGTACGTCGCCCTCGCTGCATCGCATTAAGAGAAACCGCAACGCGGGCCGGAAAATAAGTGCAGTCTGTCGACCGGTTGGCAGTGCAACGCGTTTCTCAACCGCTTTTTGGTGCATGTTTGCCTGTTTTTATACCAGGTACCGAATTAATTGGTAGTAGTAGGTAGGTACTTACTTTCAGAAATGATAACCACCACTTACCTAAGTAGTAAGATACATAAGTTTGCTTTTGTTTCATAACACGCGATACACATTATGAGAACGTCAGAAGTCGGCACGTTCGATTGTTCGACTGGAGCCAAACTCCGTGTGTTGTGACTTGGCGGACAGGGAAGTTAAATTAGTGTGAGTATTTCCGAATGCAAATCCCGTGCAGCCTGAAGTAGGAACTCGCCACCTGTGCTGACAGTTCGCGTAATAGCTCGGAACCACCGAATTAATTTACAAAACTCTACCCTGTCTCGAACTCTAGTTTTCGATGCCAACAGTTTGTTTGCCCGCTATGCCGTACCTACCCCGAATTGGGTTAGTCTCTGAATAAATATTTCGCGGAATTTGGGTTACCTAGGGGGATTATTTTAATGAAACATTACAGGTATTTGTTTCTTTGTTGACTGGATCAAGTATAATGCCACGTCATTGTCGTGGTAATTGAAATTATTAGCATTGCTAAGCGTTTCCATTTCTTCGGTAATTATTTTCTGTTGTTTTCAAACAGTTTTATTTCATTATACATGTTGTTACAGTTAATAAATTAACTAACGTCCGTGTATTTCGGTTTCATGTGTAAAATGTAAAGTATACCATGAGAGAAAAAACTTAAGATTAGTAATGTTACAAAACGACGACTAAAAGCGTCACTTATACAAGTAATTTAAAATTATCCAAGCCTTAGCTAAGTACGCAGTCGGCATTATTGTTGAAGCCGATATTATAAGCAAGATTAATTATAACGATGAAAGGAAATCATTAAATTGTTCAGCCTTTCGTAGGACAAAATTGTTAAATAAGTATTTTCCTTTACGACGTTTTTATTCAAAAACAGAAGAGGTAGCTAATGTACTTATACTTACGTTAATACTTTACAATAGTCAAAGAGATCTTTTTTTGTCAACTTGTGTCGTCCCACTGCTGGGTAACGGTCTCCATTTCCTTCCTCCACTCCTCCCTGTTTATGGCAATACTGGGCCAATCCTGGGCCAATCCTCAAAGAGTATTTACCAATCATAATAATTAGGAGGTAACCACGTTTTTCCTCTCAAGCTCGTGTAGAGACAGAACACATGTTATTAACAATTCCGTTAATCGTACAACCAGAATTACAGCAAACATCATGCCATCCTCCACAATATGTTCGTAAGTGCTCTCGCTTGTCTAAGTTTTAATTAGAACGTCTTTGTTTCGCCTTCCCACGATAAATGTTTTAAGCCAGTAGGCAAATACTCGATGCGTACGCTCACTGAAAATGGGGTCGAGTATCACGAAAGCGGATTTCTGTATCCATCCAATTAAAACTCATATTTCGCGTTCAATTATACGTAGACAGGTGGATCTGGATAAACATCAGCGTGTTTATAATAGGAACGATCTCCAGCGGTGCCGCAAACAACTTTGAAACTGGCCTCGCCACGCAGAGGCAGATGGGGATGACATCTCTTTGAAGATAAAGATGAGAGATAATTTTGCAATTTTCGTGTCGAGAGGTTCGCGATATGTACCTGCCTGTCATGTCTCAAATTAACTTTTGATGGCAAGCAAGCAGAGCAACTTTCGCGTTTGTGGCGACGAATTTCTGTAGACGTTCAAGGGGATTGGTTTGGTGGGCGCACAATTTCCAATTTCGAACTTTGATCGGTGTCAGATTACATAAATTTGTATTTTCGTACTCGGACGAGCCGGCTGTTTGATTATGTTTCTATGTAAATTCAACGTAAAATACTATCTCCATTTGTAACTTCGCTGAAACGAAAATAAGTTTTAATTAATCTGTCCGTTTTTAAATATTGACACCTAATTGCACAAAAAAAATCTAACAACGTGATCAGTTACACAAGGAGGTACGTTATTAGTCGGCTCAGCCAAAAATACGCACAATACTTTGTGTTGTAAAAATTCAAGTGTATACTACAATTTTAAAACCTTTTCTTTCGCCTCTGTGTAGGCCCAAGGTTAGATAAAATTTCGTGTTCCATTTTTAAACATCGCATAGGTTCTGACGAGCGATGAAAGAAGCGTTTTGTTTATAATCTCTGTCGACCCCAGCCATAGGAGCTGCGGTCACGCGCACCCACGCCATTCATTCCCCGTTCAATGAGCTAAGTCCGTGCCAACATTCATCCCACTTTTTATGATATATTGTGACGCAATAAATATCTACATAATGGTTGTAACATCTGCTCCTAAAAATACACAAAGTAACGTTGCTTTCCAAACAAGTAAATAGAATAAATTAATTTAACATTTTATTCTGAAGAAATACTTTTTCTAACATACTATGTAGGCATCGATTAAAATCACACTCTGATTTTTTAAATATTTATAAACTTAAGTTTGTAGTATTCGAAATAAATAAAAATGTTAATTCAAAAATCATGCTCGTGACATAATCACAAAGCATTTATATCAAAACGAACGGGCCAATGTGACAACCCTAAAGCGCACATTTGTCACTATGATTATGTCAAACACAAAAATAATCCCGTCATCTATGTGGCGTGTGGCGCACCCCTGGCTGTCGCAACTTGCAAATTTGGGGAGTCTGTACCAAGGGTACAAACGGCAGAAAGATTATAAACTGAGTTCTATAGGTGATCAGACGTCAAACTCGTGTTGTTTTGAAAAAGTTGTTGAGGGCGAGGGAGGACACCGTCGGTTGCCATGGTTAATAATACCGCGCTATATAATACGCCAAACACGGTGGCGTCGTGGGTAATTTTCCCCGAGATGGTCTTGGCCGTTGCGTTAGCAACAGGTCTTCTATTCCAAAGCTTTTTATATGATTTCTTATGTCTATAACGTACGCCTCAAAAGAAGTCAAAAGCAATAAGGAAATGATGAAAACGCTTTGAAGTGGAGTGTTTTAAAATGTCTGGAATATTCGTAACTTTTCTTGTCTGGTAAGCTCAAGTGCGTGTTAGGTAAAATGGTAAAACAGTACACCAAAACATTGATCTATTATTTTAGCAGGTGTGGTAACTCCCAAAATACACCAGACTTGTCCTCAGCGCAAGCGAAATTCACAGTCATGTCTATTATCGCAAACGCAATTCGATGCATTTTGATGCGTATTATTCACCAGAAGATGAGTAGTATTGGCGATACCGACATGTTTTCAACATTCAACATTATTTTTCGCAAACGAATGATTCGTATTGTGTCCATGGACTCCGTTGTTGGGACATACTATTTTGGACAGTCAAAAGTCTCTCTCTTTCTTGGTAATGTCACCATGACACCAAAGTAAACAGTACAATGGTGGTACTCCCATTCTTTCCTTTGATTAAATTCGTGCGGGTTCCAATACAATTTAGCTTTTCCCTGGGACACATCGAGGGTCAAACCTCGAGGTCATTGTTGGACACCATTGTCGATCCTGACTTACAGGAGTAACAGTGAGAGCGTGTGGTGGGCCTAGCACAGAAAACAGTACAATGGTATTAAGTAGTAAGCAGTCAAAATGAGCAATGCCTATATGCTTATTGAAATATTATTTCTATCAATTTGATTTATTATTCCAATAAATAAAATTGCCTGTCATAAATTTCTATTTTATCCTAAAAAGAATATGTGATGAAATTTTCTGAAGTACGAAAGACAGCACATCTTATAAAAGGCGGACTAAACAAAATATTATTTTGTAAACAACTTTTAAGATGCTTAACTAGGTATACTTATGCAGTGCCACGCCGCCTGATCGCTTATGGATGATGCAACCACAGGCCCATTTAATATCGCCACACATGCACAACCGAGCAAAAGTAATTAAACCGACGTCACCGTCACGACGAACAAACAGTGTTAAAGCCTTTTCAGTAAAAGAGGGCGCTGAGCGCAGTTCAAAGTTACATTTTAATCAAACAGTGACCACGCCCGAGCGTGTCATGTCGCCTATTTATGAGTTGTAAAGGGGATCCTTCCGCAGTTCACTTTGTGCGGGCGTATGGTAATGGCGTGGATATGGTGTGACGCGCCCTGACATGTGTCGGCCCTGGAAAATGAAGTCCGAACGCTGGGGCGAATGTTTGCACGCATACACCAATAATGGCAGAGGCGACGCATTTTAGCTGCGTAGTTTGTTAGCCGTAATTAAATACACGAGGAAATAAACATGGAAGTTCTTTTGAAATGTGACTAACAGTTCAAGAATGTAGCCAAGTCACGTATAAAACCCTGAAAGTAACTGTGAGGTTATTGTAGAAAACCAAATGCAACGAAAATTGTTACTACAATATAAGATGTCCCTGATTTTTACTTTGAATATAAAAGCTGTTTGCACAGTTAATAGCCAGGAGAGAGTAATATAATTTACAATAAGGGCAATTCACTCGCATTAGGGCCATAATATTCCGTATATAGGGTCGTAGAAAGCTGTTATGCGTACGAGGGACAAAATTAGGTCCATATAACAGTAGGTAGTGAGTAGGTTTGGCTTAGCCCTTAGGGTGGTTTGCGGTGAGTGTGAAATTCTTATCTGTTAATATTATTTCAAATACTTATTTATTAATATTTATCTTTCTTGTTTTATTCTTCTACTTTTTTGGTAACTACCTTCTACTACCTACCTACTTCTTTTATGTTCGTTTCTGTCCAACCGATCTTTCACATTAATACATAAATCTACCCATTCCCTTATTAATTTTAAATTCAACCAAAACTAGTTTCGTATTCTGTTCAATTGTCAACCAACGTCTATAGAGTGTCTCAGTGAGACTCCTTTAATACAAAAGCGAGTATCTGTTTCAGAATTTATGCGTAAAGAGAGGTAATAGCGCGGCTCATTGCTTTTTCACTTGGTTACTCAAATGTAGATCGATGAGGTCGTCGCCGGCGACGCCAGAGACAATTGTCAACCATCGCTCAGTGTCCCCGCTAATTGAAAATTCTCGTCGGCTTCATTTAAATCTCTATCGACAAGAGATACCGCCTCCGTGCGAAATTAGGAACTATAATTTAATTGTGTTCCACCTTTATCTGCTATATCGGGATGCGATCGGCCTGAGATATCTACTGCGTGACTGATTTACACAATACGGTTGTGGCACATACACCCACGCGTAACTATTATGTAATTTCATTCCAAACTGACCAGAATTTACCTTTATCGGATATCTAAAAGGGATATTATGGTATTTGAATCTAGCTTCCTACTCATTTATACCACACTGACGACGACATTATTGTTATTCAAATATAACGTCATCTGTTTTTAGCTAATAATTTATCAAAAAGTTACTAACGCACTTTGAAATGAAACACAACAAATGGCAATTACTTCCAAATTGTATACTTACCAATTTTTATTGAACAGTATGGCCATTAAGTTGAAAACGCGTAGTAAAATAAATTTCTTGTACCAATTAAGGATCCCTTATACCTAAATACCCTTTCAAGTGGATCCGCGGAAGGAAGAGGGCGAGAGCGGAAGAAATTCTCGATAACAGGGGAGTAAAGAGTGGAAAATTATAAAACGTTAGAGCCCAGACGCCGCCTTGAGTGGATAATATTATGATGATGATCGTTCGACTCTGAAATAGTCTGCGAGTTAACATTCTAACAATTGGATGTTTAAGTAACATTGAATGCTTAGGTTACTCTACATTAAGTTATATTTGTAGTAATTCTCCATCCATGTGTACTGTTATTATTAGTAACATCAGATATCTACATTATAATTACGTCTTATGAATAACCATTGCGTTTACTTGCTAGTTCTTGAAATTACAACCTAACTTAAACTAGAACTAACCAAGAACACTTCAACTTACACTTTATCTGTGACCACGAAGCGCAGAGGATGTGGTCTATGATTTATAAAGTCTCGGGAAACGTCGCGCCATTCCGTTTTTATTCGTTACATGTATAGAGGAATCAACATTGGTAGAAAGCGCAGATGTGGGTGTGGGACGACCCGTATTAAAATATTTTAAGCAGGCTATGAATATGCAAAGACACGGCGCTCGGCGTCGGCGGTTAACGATTCGCACGTTTTTGGACCACTCACTAATTGCAAATGTGAACGAACACTTACGGCGAATGTAATTGCTTTCACTGATACCAGATAGGTAAGCTGTGTTTGCAGATTCTGTATTGTTGGACGGTGATAAGTGAAAATTAATTTCCTAGCATCGGTTGACCCAGTCTACATCTCAATGACATATTACAAACACATCCAAACTTTAACTGCCTGACGTTAACTAACTTTTCTATCTCTCGCCATCGATCCCGATTCAGCGTTATTTCTGGCCACCACTAACCTGCAAAGATGTCGTTGCGCCATCGCTTTCTTTGCCTTCCTCGCGGGACTCCATTTGTTACCAGATTTGGCCCACCTTTACGGCCAGACTTTTAGCCAGGATTTTTGTAACTTCAAAATATATGTATAAATATCATTTATCTTGATAATTCTGAATATTGGTGATAGTAGAAAGTAAAACTGACGGCAGCTTACGAGGATGGGCGTGCGTTCACTAAGTACATAGTTGGCTAACAAGATCGCGCCAAAGTGCGATCCGCTGTAGGATATTAGCAGCTAGTTGTAAGGAGTTGGTTCCTATCCGGGCCTTTTCAAGAGTGATTAAGGTCGGATTGAGGCGGGCAACGGACGTATCTATTCAATTAATGCTGAACTCTGGATCCAGGTTGGCCAGTCCCTCAATTTATATTGCATCAAGTCTGTAAATTGCCCCTATTTGTACGTACGTTCGCCGCCTCCGCAGTCGGCGGGCGGTCGTGTCTATACGCCGACAAATTGAAATATTGCCTCTCGAAACGCTTAACTTAAGAACATAATTTCATCAAATTGACTTTTCCGAGGTTTACTTACTGTCTTACTGGAAATAAAGCTAGAGTTTTTATTTAGAAATTAATTTTCTTGGGATTCTTTTGCGAGTGGGAATGGCTACAGGGTATAATTTAAAAACATTTTTATATACCTACGGATTATGTCGGGCTTTACGTCCAGTAGGTACTTACCTATCTTTTCTGTAATTTAATTTGTTTTATTAAGTCTTGTTTTTTTTAATACATAGAAATAAAAAGGTAGGTGTTAGGACTTTTTTAGTCCTGCACTGGTAGCACAGCTGACCGTAACAAGATAAAACACGAGATAAATCTTTTTTGACTCATTCTCTCCTATGCATTAAGTAATCGAGGGAGCGACTCGGTGCAACAAAATACGTGACAAAATTATTGTCTTGGGGCGTATGCTAGCCCTGCTGTAAATAACTAGATGTGTTTACACCTTTGTGTTCAACATTCAAGAGATTAATCACATAGCAAGTGTGTACGCACCGCACAGGTAGAATATCACTCGGCGCTCAGTAAGGGCGTTGCAACGCATAGTGCGGAGTAGAGATTAGGGGATTACAGCCCCGTGGCCAGAGATTGGTAATGGTTGTCTTTGGACCTACCTTCTGAACTGGATTTATTATGACGTATTCCTAAATTCATATCAATGTGATATTGGGTTTTGTGATGTCATTTGCGTTTAGAACCAATTGGTTCGTCCTGATGCCTCGCATGCCTTGCCTGAGCACTCACGTTATGACACTATATCTATGCCTTTCAACGTCAAAACATGCGCCTAATGTAAATGCACCCAATGACTAAGGCATTGGGAAATTGTTATTTGACGAGGTATTATTTTTTAAATCTATAAATAACGCAGGTGTTTTTGAGTGCCCTCCATTGAATGCATATTGGGAATTATAAAAAAATATATCAATATAAATTTTCAGTGAAAAATATCTAAACTTCAATGGGTACAAAAATATCACAACATTTTATGAAATACCGGAAAAGTATTTCGCTGAAATGGCTTTCCGAAAACACTATTAAATATACTGATAGATATAAAATTTGAACACGAGAAGCAATCTCGGCAAATGGACGCCGCTTAGCAGGCCATTTTGCCATTTCGATGCATTTCCGCTTGGAAATTACTATCATTTGTTAAAAGAGGGACGAATACCGCTAAACCGGTCATGGAGCTGTTCATTAATCAAACGAAGAAATAGAATATTGTGTTAATAATGCGTTTATTGAACAAAATGAAACGCTAAATCATTCGTTGAAACACTTCAGTGGTTTATATTTAGAAAATAGCATGTGGCGTTATATGCTAGTACCTATATACTAGCTCTGGAGTCTATTGCAAACCCGGTACGAAAGCAATAATCCGTTTCTTTCCCGCTTCGAATTTTGAATTAATATACGTTTTCGTAGTTAATTCGTGTCAAAACCATGAACGTACAACACTGATGGTCCAGTTCGTAATATGCCATTTGAACTCGTGTATGATATCACTATTGAGCGAGGAATAATCTAGGTAATACATAATTAGTTACCTAAAATCCTCAAGGGTGGAATACCTCAGACTGCATAATATTATGTAGGTACATATTATATTAAAAGTACACAGGTTCGCATCGTATAGTATTGCAGACTTCAACACTATATCGAAAGCTACGTGAGAACTACTATGTATTGCTAAAATTACTGAGAATAAAATATAAAAAAACTCAAGAGAAGAATGAACGAAAATAGACGATTGACCCTTTCAGCCACGACGTACCTTCTTTATCGGCGGGTACTGTATAAAATCCCCAACATGTGACACACTAGCTGTTTTCAAATAATATTTTATTTTGGAAATCCAGACACGTGTACGAACCAAAGATTGAAGCTAAACCTTAAAGTTTCTCAACAATAACGTTATTCAGTACCGTATAAGCAAAACGGGGGTAAAGGTCAGCGGGTAAAAAGATCTCCCGTACCCATCTTGGAAACTAAAAGTAATTTGGATTTTACGTAACGCGGCCAGGAAGGGGAGAAATAGGAGACGCGTTTCGGGACAGTTTCCTTACGACAATAATGCGACAACGTAATTTATATCATTGTATTATAATAATGTTCCATACATTTTGTTTAAAAATTAATAGGTGAAAGAAATAAGGTAGGTAGAATTGTTTCAACAATAATACTTACTTATCTCGGCCCAAAATATACGAGTTCAGGAGATATATGTTTTATTCAGGTCGTTTTAAATAAACGTCCCGCCCTGTATAAAATTGTGCCGAGCGGCAAATCTTGCTGAAACTGTCTATAAATCTGACCATAAAAGTAAATCCGTGCAATCAAATCGCGAACAGCGGGAAAAGTAAGGTTGTTTGTCGCTATCTCTGGGAACATACATGAAATAGCTGAGGAACTATTTTGCAGCCGGATAAAAGGTTCTCAACCCATGAATATAAATATGTACTACGGGTGGTCGGTGTCGCTAACTGCGCTGTAGGGCTGAAGCGCATTGGCCTCTACCACTCGCTATTCGATCTCAATTATAACGAAATACTAATATTTTTAAACAGCCAGACAGATCCTCATTATTGATATATCGGTGTAAATAATACCAACATTTAGAATTCATAATCCAACGCGTATTATGTTTATGAGTCTTAATTATTTATAACAAAATGTATTTTTGTTTAAAAAAAAAAAATCGATAATTTACAATTTATTATACGGTATTCTTGGACAAGGACGCCCAATGAAGTGAATGAATGAAGAGTTTCTGAAACTTAAGTCCACAACCCTACAAGCCTACGGGGGCAAAAGCAACTGTATAAAGGTTATAAAAATGCAAGAAGCCGGAAATGAATACGCCGCGCGCAACGTACCTACTGTCTACCGTACATGTTCCGCTAGTGGGGACGTGGAAACACTGAATCTCATCAAAAATAAAGGAAATGCACTCACTATTTCACACAAATTGGACTGCTGAATACCACATTTTTTTTAAGTAAAAGGTTGCTATCTTAATAAAAAAACATTAAGTATAATTTGTACGACATGAAAACTAAGCAAGCTTTAATTTGAATCCAGAATAATGAAGAAACAAAGTGTTCTAAAATTTAGGTCTTGGGAGGCCGTCTCAAGGCTGACAGTAATTAGGTATTAAAACTATCTCAGTTTCTTTACCTGGAATGTTTTTTACCTTATTTAATGCCTAGTTGTATTTTTAACAACGGCCTAATTAATTATTAGATCCAGTAGAAAATTATTTAGCTTTTTATTCATATTATAAGTACCTTACTTGGCAAAAGCAAAACTAAATAATTAGAATTCATAGACAATTGTTGATTCTCTTTATGGACTCATTCTAAATAGTGCAAATTATTGTTTAGAACTTCTCCCTTACTTACTACTCACTTACTTATTAACGCACCTTTGATGCATAATATACTAGGTACCTTTAGACTAGCGTGAACAAAAACGAGCTAACTACTAGGTACTAGTTTGAGAGGTACACCTAAAGGTCTTCATGGCTTATTAGTTAGGTAAGTTCTAAAGTGCTAAACAGGCTCGCGATAATTATGTTTGTAGTATCTTTTATTTATAATTTTCTAGTAGTCTGGGCATGTTTCAATAAGCAAATGCTAATGTATTCTCAAGGCCAAACTGTAGGTTTACGATGTGGAAAATCTCGGTCGTAGAAAACGGAATAACAAATGATATTTTCGCTGCGATTACTTGCTCCCGCTTGTTCCTGTTGCGATGCTCGCAGACGCCAAAAGAGGTGTTTGTTAGATTTATTACCCACCATTTCGATTTGTTTACTCAGTTGTTCAGATCCAATTACTTGGCACTGTTTCTGTACTTAATTAAAGGGACGCTTGATTACTCGCCCGCTGTGGGGCTTTGTATAATTGCTATTGTTTAGCAAATGAAGACAAATGAAACTTTAATTTAATGACACTGTCTCATTCAGACGCACGGGAGCAGACCTGTACTCGCGCTCGACAACCTCATCTAAGTTTAAATTAGGTATCAGTTAAGTTCAGTTACTTAATACTCTATAGATCTTTACAGATCACATCTGTAGTTTGTTAATTTAATAACTTTAATATCATTGAAAGTTCAAAGTTAAAATTATATATAATTTAGTAAATCGCAAGTTGAAGAAATTTTCTTAATCCCATCTGGAATCCAAAAATATGAAGAGATCTATGTTTTTAACCGACTTCAAAAAAGGAGGAGGTTCTATGTTCGGCTGTATGTATGTTTTTTTTTTTTTTTTTTTTTTTATGTATGTTCACCGATTTCTCCGGCATTTATGAACCGATTTGAAAAATTCTTTTGCAGTTCGGTAGATCGTAGCTCCAAGTTGGTCCCATAAAAAAATAATTCCTAGAATCAACCCCTAAGGGGGTAATTTTGGGGGGTGAAGGTCGTCTGAAAAAAAAATTTTTTTCCGATTGACTTGAAACTTAATATGTATATTTTGCATGACAAATAATGAAACTCATGTTTCAGGATTTTGGAAAAATCCCCCCCCAAAGGGGTAAAACGAGGTGTTGAAGTTTGTATGGAGAGTTACCGTTTATCTCTAACGTTTATGAACCAATTTTTCTTTTTGAAGTGTTATTTGGTAGGTGACTAAGTCGTTTTGATCCCGTAAAAAAATCATTTCGGAAATCCACCCCCAAAGGGGGAAACTAGGGGTAGAAGTACGGTAGAAAAATATATTTGTGTCCGATTGACTTGAAACTTAGTATGTATACTCCATATAATAAATTAAGAAACTTTTGTTTTGGAATCTTGGAAAAGTCACCCCCCAAAGGGGTCATTTGGGGTGATAAAGTTTGCATGGCACCACTAAAAATCATGAAATAAAATTATTTTTATATAAAAAATAAAAACCGACTTCAAAAAAACCTGGAGCACTAAAAAGCCTGAAATAATATTTCTATTACCACCACTGCCTACCCCTTCGGGAAAATCAGGCGTGATGATGTGTTATCAAGTATTTGGAGTCGGTGCCAATCTTGGTATGCCTAGTCTACCTACTATAAAAGTACGAAGATAGATTGGCACCGACCCCAAATACTTGATAACACATCATCACGCCTGATTTTCCCGAAGGGGTAGGCAGTGGTGGTAATAGAAATATTATTTCAGGCTTTTTAGTGCTCCAGGTTTTTTTTATATAATAAAATAATCCGGGATTTAAATAAATCAACATTTGATTTCGTCTATCTTTATTTTTACCCCAACAGTACCTAAATGAAGTGAAATAAATGTCTGGAAAAGCAAACAACTTTGGAAAAATCTCATTACATCGCTGGACGGAACTTAGCACTCCCATGCGAGCACTGAATTGTCTGTGCTCGGAAACAAAAGCTATAAAAAAATGCAATTTTATTCAAATTTTACACACATTCCGTCGAAAACTGCCATTTGAACAAGATTATTCATGCTTTTTTTAATAATTTTTAAGGTATTTTAGATACAACTTTCTCCAATTAACAATAGAATCATAAAGATAATTTCAAGGATTGATCAAGGTTATTTGAGGAACTTTATAAAAGTCACCTGAAGATAATCTCCAAGATAATAATAAAATATAATCTATACCAATATCGTTCTATTTTAAATCTCACGCATCGCAAACTCGCTGATCCGATACTCAGCCAGACTCAACTTCAGATATTACAATATTCATGAGCACCGATGCGAAGACGTGTAAATTAAAATTTCATTTGTAATTTAAATGAAAATTTTTAGTATCAAAATTAAGGTTTAAGGGAAAGCTAATGTAACTGATTTACTTTTAATTTAACCGTGTAATGATAGTACGGTCGGCTGCGTTAATGAGAATAGTTTGAAAGAGTAGGTACTTTAATTACCTTACACTCTTGGGTTGTTTGTGTTCTTCTCGCAGGCTTTTCTCCCGAAGGGCCGGTAACTCGATTCGCCATCGCCGGTGAGTGAGTGGCATACTTTTAATTGGCCGTAACTGCGTTTGGCTGCAAGCGTTATTGAATTACCTCTAGACCAGCGCTCGGGGTTGTGGAGTTACTAAATAATGTTGTAGCTCCCATGATACCGACGCGTCTTTATTGCTCTACTTTCCATTTCAATGCCGTTATTTCAACCCGTATGAATTACCAAACTACGTACATATATTTATAACAAGTGAAGTAAGTATGCTTTCTTTTTTCAATAAAGGACTGAACTAGGTCGCAAGAACTGCCAATTTTGTCAGTAAATCATAATTTCATTGCGTATAGGTAAAACAATCGGTCGTAACTAGAGACATTACCATGATTAAGTATAACAATTTTAATAGTATTACAAGTACTATTCGATACCATATTACTTCATCATTTCAGCTGTAAGATGTCCACAATCGGCATAGGTCATTATTTATTTTTAATACTATCGTAACTAATTTTGCAAGTTAATGTTACGTAGAAACCTGCACTGTTTTCCCGAGATTATGATGTGCCACGAGCGCATAGTCAGTCTACAACATAGCTAGTGCAAGCTGAACACATTTTTGAGTCGTCGAGATAAGCTTGTTACAGCGAACGAGAGGGAACGTTGTTTATAAGTTGTGGAGTCGGGCGTAACAACTTGCTTAGGACTGCCAAACGCGCCTGGATAGACTAATTGCGTTGAGAATCTACATACAGACTATTATAGGCGATGGGTTATAAAGATAGCGGGTAATGTGTAAAATTGTTATCATGACAGTCTAGGGGTGTCACATTTTTACAACGAATATAACAAATAGCTTTCATCAACTTTTACAGACTATTGCAAGAATGGAATAGCATTGATGTGGTATAACCATGAAATACAAGAGCATATCTAGTCTAGACAGTCTCGTTTCGCTAGTATGCTACATATTTCAAGTAAGAAATTTGGGAAACTAACATTATTATGCCAAATTTATAGAGATTTTAGCTAGTTTACAATGGGTTTACAAAGCATTTCAGAGAACAAAAGTGATTCAAAATGCCAGAGCAAGTCAATCATAACTTGTATTTTGAGGGTAAGACCATAGATTTAGGAGCTACAGATGGAGTGCATAGAACACGAAAGTGAGGGTACCAAAGCAAATACAAAACAAAAAAGCGAATACAATCTCGCCTTATAACTACACAACTTTACACGCACACAGATGTATGTGCCCCTAGTGCCGCTCCTAGTTGTCATGCACACATAAAATGCTACCCGGCTTCACATCGTTAGTTGCCAAGACTACATCTGCCTTCTTGTATTAATCTGTGGGTAAGACCGTAACCATGAACGCTCTATAAAATGCAGACTCTTTAGTATGCAACTGTACAAAAGGACAGAAATTATACAGTCAGCACTCGGACAGTTTGGAACGATAAGTGTGGTACAGGCGAGCTCGGAGTGTACTGGGTACGCAAAAGCGAGAGCGGAATCGCGTCTATCGGCCATCGGTCATTGTGTTAGTAGATCCTCTAGGCGAGCTCGCAGTAATTACATCAGGGAATACGGCTCTACGGCTACTGAAGCTCCCTGTATTTACCCGTGTCGACGAACGAGGTAACCGTAGGCTGTACGGCTTGCATGATACTGCAGTTGCACTTATTCGCAGTTTGCATAGTTAGCGCGTAACCTACATCACTAATAATGTTTAGGATCCTTGCGTGGTCTAGATTTAACAATAATATCCAAATGACCAAGCAGGTCATATTGATCATGTCTATGAAAATGAAAAAAACAACATCATAAATTTCAACATTAAGTAGTTAATTGTTGGAGTTTCTTTTTAAGCATGTACGAAGGCATATATGTATAAATGGTGAGTTCTGTTAAAGAGTTTTCTGCTTTAAGACATTCTGTTATATAAGACACTGAATACAATGCCTTGGAACGTTCGTATATAATCTTTATAAGCACAAAGAGGACACTCTCAGATTACAAGCCACAATAAAAATTAGAATTATAATACCGGGCCGAGCAACGAAATTAATTAAAAAAGTAGGATAAAGCCACTAAATAAATGCATAAACCGACCAAAAGAGGCATATAATAAAAAGTGAAATTGCTCGGGCGCGGACGGGGAGCGTTTTCCGGCCTTCCGACATCAACACATAATTCAGAGCAAGATTAAATGCCTCTTGGAGTCCCCGCCGGAAGGCCAGTGCTCCATTAGACAGGCGAGGGCCTGTAAAGTTGGACCTCTATTTTGTAAATACCACTACCAACGACATGTGAATGGGCGAGGCTTGACCGTACCTTTTACTATGTTTATTTATTTTGTGAAGAAGGCGTTTTCTTTATTGCATTATTTTTTTTATTTGTTTCTAAACAATAATAGGACAAGAACTCAAGTAGGTATGTACCCTAATTGATTTATTGAACAGTAGATTACAGACAACAATTACCATCACAAACTTTTTCAGGTATTATGAAAAAACATAAATACCTAGACGTTTTATGTTCCTTTTAGACCGCTTTGATTTTGTCTATATATTCTTAACTTCTCCATTGCTTTAAACTCGCATATAGTTGAGTAACAGTTTTGAGTTTTATGTGAGAACTGAACGTGTAAGCTCTTCTTAACTAAAGTATTCTAATTGAATAATTTAACTAATCTTCAAGCATCGACAAACCAACAATCAAAGTAGACTACCAAACAAACGTGGCCGGATATTCGCAGGTTGAGTCCATTCAGAGGGCATCGCTATGGCGAGGCTTGGGCGAGGCATTCGAGTTGTTGGGGTGCCATTGTATGCCTCGACTTGGGGACGGTGCATACAAAATCAATGGCCAGCATATGCAACGCTACAGTAGACTGTTGACCAAAATCATCCGGCAGGTTACTATGGTAACTATACAAACGTTTAGGTATTCGAGGAGGTATACTATAGATAGACAGATTATACAGTCTGTTTCAGGAAGTAATCATAGCGGAGCTGCTGATAATAAAACGGTTCGTGCTTTGCTCATGCTGTTGTACGAACTCATATTCGATCATAATTATCACTTGTAAAACTCGTATGACCCTCGGAAAACCGTTTGGCGCAGTGGTTCTAGCGTACCTACGTCAGTTCAACGGCTGGGCTGTAGGTTCGATTCCCGTCATAGGCAAACTTCGGAAATGGCCTCCTTATAATTTGCCCTGGGCTGGGTGTCACTGAAATCGCCCAAAGTATAAGCGTTGCTTTGGGACACTAGTAATTGGGGTGTTAGTCTGACAATGTTTATTTAAAAAAATGCGTAGTCCTATCCGGTATGGTGATGGATGGAGGCTTGAAACTCTTTGGCATGATAAAGCTAGTATAATACGTAGTAACTACGTAGTATTTTATATTTTCCCCTATCGCCGCCTACAAACATCAAACATGGAATAAGATATACCTAGTTATAATTTTAATTACTTGATGAGATGATAACCTAATAACTACAATTATCACTATAACATCCAAATTCAATATTAACGTGGAATGATCTGTTTACCACACAAGTAGTAATTAATTATCGATAGCTATATTTGCGTGTAATTAATGTTAATTCTTGATAATTGGTGGTATTACATATTATTACATATTTTGAAAATCGCATACGAAATTCGAAGAAGTCATATAAGCACTCTAGCAAAGTTGCTATAATATAATACCTATATACAAAATCTGTGAAACATACACATACAATACATGTGTAGTAAGTATATACCGTAAAATCGTTTCTAAGACATATAATCAACAAACGTGGATTAACAAACCCAACGTTTTCTTAAATATCTGCTTTTAATCTCCCAACCTGAAATGGGAATTTACATAGAAACAAAAAACCAATTACAAGTTCCGTCACATGGGTAATGTCGGAACATTACTCAGGGGGCGCCTTGATTTCCTAATGTTTGATGTTGTTAGATATACCTACTTATTTGACTGTATTCATACATTTTCTTTATCATTTATAATACCAATGTTTTTTTATATTTAACATTCAACTAAACCAGGGGGGTGTTATATGTTAAATGTGTGTTCTGTGAAAAGACACATATCCCGGAAGCGACGCTACTTGGATCAAAATATTACTAGGTATATATTAAACTTAAAGGGCAAATTCATATTATTTTTTCTTCCTTGAGATTTTTAATTTTTCTATTTAATTTTTACTTTAAAACCGTTAAAGGAAGTTTTTGAAGAAAATTATCTTGTCAGCATAGAAAACAACATCCGGCATTTTAACTTTTCTACTTTTATGCTTATGTCTCGAGTAAAACGTAAGTGTTTATCACTGCTACATTTTATGTAGGTGTAGGGAACATGACATGACAAACACCGATGGAGGTATAATAAGACGTGTAATGGACACCAGTGAAGTTTCCTCATCGAAGTTTGCGACCAGTCTAATAGCGCTCGAAAGCGATTCAGCGCTATAACCCACCTATATTGTGCAAGAACCACAGAGTAAAGACTAAAGAAAGAGGTGCGCTTATTAGATATATGTATGAAAAAAAAACGTGGTCATTGTTTTTTCATTTTCATTGTTCTATCTACCGGTAAATAGTTGAACTTCTCGCTTCGTTTTATGTCAATGTTAGTACTAGGCCGACCACTCGGCCGACTTGCTTAGGGCCAGTCCCCTTAGTAATTGGTCCATGGCAAGAACCATGGAAAATTAGTGTGTGACTTGCTCGTTACAAGTTCATCGAACAAACCGGCTGCGATCTCCGGTAGTAGCGAACTTAATATTCAATTAAGGGTTCAATATCAGGAACAATGTAAGCGCATATTTATGAAGTTTGACGATACAAAAGATAATTTATAGTAAACAAAACTTTCGCAGGACATTTCAAACAGTCTACTTAGTAATATTTTCAATTTCTTAAAATAAATACGCTACAATTTAAGGTTGTAAAAGTTACTCAGATATTACTAGAAATGTAGAGTCCAATTTGTATCTTACGTCACAAAAACATTAATTTTGAGCAAGACCGTACATTAATTTAATTCCAAACCCAATTTTATGGAAGTATAGGCACTGACTTTTTATTAATTAGTATTGCGTAAGACACAAATAAAATGTATGTAGAGTCGTATTATTCCAGATTATTTCTTTTCTGTCCAGTCCTATTGATTTATTTAGCTAATTTGTATTCGGAACACATAGTTTAATATTTTAGGGTTGAAACGTAATTGGATGCACAACGGCTGCGTCTGAATGTAGCCTTGGGTCTTGGCTGGAAGCCACGACGCTGCATAATTTAATGTTCGACTAATACTCACGGCGGAATGCCAATGTTTTTACATGATATCTTTCAAAAAAAAGTTATATTTCTGCATTTGTATAAATCTGAAACATATTGCTGAACATTACTCATCCCCACTTTCTGTGTATCTTCTGTGTTTCTGTGCGTGTGTCTGTCTGTGTGTATGTGTATGTAAAACATTTTGGTTATGTATGTTTGTCGAGTGTTGGAATAAAAGTTTTATCTATGTATCCAACATTTTATCCGATTTGCAATCACAAATCGAATACATAATCAAAAAGATAAAGGAGATCCATCAATTATAATATATTTCTAAGGTACCCTGCAAGACAAGCTAAAATAACGTATTTGTCGCCCAAGGTCTTCCCAAGTAGCACAGACCTTCGGTCTAACATATCACATAGGGTCCACATCCGTAGTTTAACCGTTAATTAAAACTTATTAGGGTTCACTCGAACTGCAGCAGCTGCATAGAAGAACATCACACCCAATATAATGCTTTTGACAATAAAATGACTTTATTAAGTACCACAGACATGCCAATATAACGTTCATGACAGTTAAGTATAGTTTTTTGACAGTATTAGCTTAACTAAAGCATTTTAAGGGTCGAACTATGCTGACTGCTGAATAAAAGATCACAAGTGTACCACTTAATTGCTTGTAATTCTAAGAGTGTACATGTAAACAACGGCATTGCAATTTAAGCCCCTCTTATGATTCAGTGTTGCCCTATACACAGATTGTTAACGTCAAATGACAAATGTTACTCAACTTTTATACAGATTTTAAAATTCGATCTCGGATATCCCAGATCTCGTATCCCTGATTCCGTATCACGGATTTCCGGGATCCCATATCCCGGATCCTGTATTCAAGATATCTCGGATTCCGTATCCCGGCTATCACAGATCCCGTATTCTGGATATCTCGGATTTCGTACCCCGGATAGCTTGTATCCCGGATCCCGGATATCTCGTATCCCGGATCTCGTATTACAGATATCTCTGATCCCGTATCCCGGATATCACGGATCCCGGATCTCGTATCCCGGATCTTAGATCCCGTATCCCAGATCCGGTAAACCATCTCTCATATCCCGTATTATATTAGCCAATAGCCAATAAAAGTCCCGACAAAATCTGTCCAGCCGTTTCGGAGATTAGCCGGAATTGGTACCACTATACAACTTTTTTTCCCCTTAGAGGTTGAATTTAAAAAAACCTTTCTTAGTACGCCTCTACTCATCATGCCAAACACACCCTCCAAATTTCAAGCCCCTACGACCAGCGGTTTAGGCCGTGCGTTGTCTGGCAGTCAGTCAGGACTTTGATTCTTATATATTTAGAAGATAAATAGGAAGGTAAAAAAAATTCTTTATGTTTATACAGATTTTATTATAGTATACCGATTTACAAACAAAGTTGTCTTATTGGTCGATCGATGGCAGCACAAATGGTTGATTTTAACTGAGCGGCTTTAAAGGGCTTATACCCAAAGCCGCGTAACTACTGTAAAAAAATAAACTTGTGTAACAGATGTGACCACACTCGGGCATTTTTTCAGCTCATAGCGTTTATTTGTGATATATAATATTCACACTGACGACCATTTTGAAATCTAATAACCTATAAAAATATGATTTAGTTTGTTTTGGTTTGTTTTATTTCAGGCTATAAAATGGAAAGACGCTTGGATTTTAAGTTATTTCCGCGTATACAGCTTTTAAATCAAATTAAATGTCATTATTAAACCAATTTACGTTTTTTCAAAAATAATGCACTGTCCCAATTCATCAGGCTTTTCACATAAAACACGCATATATCAAGGGCGCTTTAAAAATTTGAACTAAATATATATCCTATTTCACAATACACTTTCATTACCATTCAGATTTCACACGTAAATGGTAAAACATAGTCGTACCCAGATTTTCCACATATAAAATAAATTTCATGTCACTTGCACAGATATTATTATTAAACGACGCGATGGTGGCCAAGAGAGAAACTAAAATTTTCAATTAGAGAATTGTCATATTCATCTGACAGATTGTTCGACAAGTGACACTCTCAGCGGGCCATAGATAAACATGTGATATTAGGCCACAATGGTCACGTTAAAATGCTGCATAAGAGCTATGAGTGTACATAATTTGTGCCCAAATAAGCGTTATATCGGCTGAGAAGGCGCCTTCTCAGCCGATATAGGTAACGCTTATTTGTGCACCTCAAAGTTCCGCGGTATACTATAAGACCGCCGTTATACAGCACTCTTGTGCTACTTGGGTTATTACGAATTGATGAAAACATGACGTATCATGCCATATCATCTAAATATTCAACAATGTATAAGCCGTATCAACCACCTGCAATCACATTAATCAATCATTGCATCTCATATTGTAACAAAATATGTTAATAATGTTATAGGTAAGTACATTTAAAATATCTTAATTATTCATAGTCATGTCCATGAAATTAACTGATCAAATACCACGTTGGATTATTTGCATGCGTATTATGCATATGCAAGTTTAAATAATGAAATACATCTCATTTCAGTTAATTGTTACATCTACCACTCATTATTTATGTAAATATGCATAGGTATATTGCCAACTAATACATGATAGGTACCAACGATCTCTATAGGTACCTACATGCTTAACTGAAACATTGCATGAATCATTATTTAACTAACTTTTAATAAGACAAATACAGCAGGCGTATCCAATGACAAAACTAGTATTATAACAAATGAAAAGGTGATATAGCTATCTTCTGTTCAGAAAACATAAGCCCGGGTTACTGACATATATGAAAATGTTAATTAAATCCGAATGTGGCATGAATTTCCCACGTCCATAGCCAGCTTTAATTGAAATTTGTTGGTTCACCGAAACCATTACTCAGTAATTGATATTTTAATCGTATATGCAAATACAATACCTAAATTTTATTCTTATAAACAAAAGAAAAACTTGCTATAAATTGATGCCGTGGAACCAACAATGGAGCCCGCGTAGTACCACGGTAAAAGAAAATTCCTTGGTATGGTCAGCAACATATTAAGTCACTAAAAATTATCTTCTTTTTCTAGTGCCGTCTCTAACCGGAGGTTGGCAATAAGTAGAGCTATTTCCACTTTTGAGACCGCAGCTCGGACTAATTTTCAGTTTTTCAAATTGCTTGCATACTTTTGTGTTACATCAAATCCAATATTTTGTTGATCTAAAGAACTTGATAATATTTGGTTTTGACACTACAAAACAAAGAGTATTACCGATTTAAAATACTGACTATGTTCAGCGAAAATTTTGCTAACTGTACCATTTGCCGAAGTGCCATCAATGGAATTGTCTAGTGGTACCAACGCAAAGCATTATTAGCTTTCGATACCTTTCTGCCGCTAAAAATAAAAGTGAATGGGTACACGATTTCTTCCACTGTAATTCTATTTCACGAAGATGACTTCTTACAGCGCGGGAGTAACAGGCAAACTGAATTGATTTCAATATTCCGTCTTCACTTTTCCTTCAGATATTTTTTCGTTCCTGTTCTACATTTTACATAAACTAATTTCCTTGGCAATATTGGTCTTGCGACAGTTCTGTAGGCACGGGCGCCTCCCTCAAAAAGAAACTCCGCGAGCCGGGCCTTCGACGACCAAATCAAATCACTCGACCTTATCGATCACTCCGAGAAACTTACAACTAAATTTATTTGCGTATCTGTAGACATACTTGATGTATTCATAGATTACTTTAACAGAGAAACTTTGAAGTCGCTGTAAGAAATTTTGTCTATGACTCTACATGTTAATCAGATTGTTTGGGGAATGTTTATCAAACAAACAAACCTCAAACAATCTGATTCATAATATCAATCAGATTGTGTGAGGAATATTTGTCAAAGAAAAATCAATGAGAAGGAGTTTGCATCGACTGAATGTTTCAAATCTTACTTCCTTTTTTATTTAATTCTTCCAGATTTCATAGGTACTAAGTAGTTACCTAATAGAAAATAATGGTTATTTTCGCTGTGTTTAGGTTTATTAGAATTTTTGTTATGTGTTATTGAGATTATGTGGACAGGAGGAAGAGTCATAGTTTAAAAAATTGCAACGATTTCGAAGTTACACTGTATGTGGATATGATACAGATTAATCCAATAGTGTTGCTGATTTAACGCAATAGCCGAGGTTGCATCCCCTTCGCAGGGCCGCAGGGCCAGTCACCCTTCACCGAAGGGGAAACGTTAATACGAGGATATGAGAATTTACTGTTTAATCCAGCTGCAGGCCAATTTGTTAATATTTTCATTCAATCCACTTAAAAGGCTGCTTGTATGTAAATTTTATACACGGATACAATATCACATGATACGTGTAAGCTTTAAAGTGATTGAAATAAAAAGTGACAAGGTGTTTTGCAGTTGATATAAAAATATTTTAACAATGGAAAATGGAACGATTCGGGAGTGGATTAGTAAAAGCCATAAATTGTAGATGTAGAGTAGCAATGTTGGGTGCAGCGTTTGATGTGGCCGACGCGGGCCAGCGCGCCCTTTATCAATTACGGCTAAACAAGAAAAATGACCGCCCGTAAGCCTACACAAGGCTAATTAAAGCAAGTAGGTAAATTTCGGCAAGAGCCCGCCGGTGTCCCCGCTCCCCCACCCGCGAGCCATGTTCATCTCTCCCGGAACAGGTGGTTAAACTTTAGCGTAATTTCATTAAGAGCGGCGTATATTTTGATCAACACGCAAAATGTCTACTTTTTATAAGCTCCGGCACGCCGTCTTACACCCGTGATTAATTTTAATTATACTATTTTTTTTTTTTTTATGGATACATTAAAGGACGGTGTCTTTTATGATTCTTGGGTCGCTCTGAATAGGGCTGATGTCACTTCAATAACTTTTTAACGGCCGTGCCTGGTGGGTACCTACTACCTATTTCAAAACATCAATAAATCATTCACGCTAGATTAAATAGTAGTTGACCTCTCCCTCCGAGGAGCAAACACCATTACGACTAGTTTAGGGGCGTTCAAGAGAAAAAATCACACTCACTTGTAGGTACGTACTGATTTTAGTGCTGAATTACAAAGTAGGTAATCTATTACTGTTCTCTAGGTTTACATTCTTAAGTAAGCACATTTTCTATTGTATTTTTATTTAAACAACTTTCTTATTCAGTTTACATTTTAGATACATACACGTAAATACAATCAGTATAAAGTCTGAGACGTTAAAAGCTGATGACGTCATTAAATATTTTTAATTCTGCATTAAAAAGCCCAGTCCAAGTTTATAGAATACTAGCTTTTTATGTAGGTATATTTTTTTAATGAAATCCTTACAATGGATGATGTTTTGTTCTATAGTCCGATTTTTAATTAAACGAAGTAAACTGACAGCTGAAAATGTCATTGTTCTATGAATTTGAACCTTATTTTTTCTATTTATATCGAAACGTGATATTTGCACCTGTCAGTTTACTTCGTCTAATTAAAAATCAGACTATAAGTAATAACTGTTGTGTAGTGTGTACTACTTAGGATGAACAAATATATTTTGATAGGTTTGTTTCCACGATCTTTGTATCTTAAGTAATTCATTTGGATATATTCACAGAGACTGTCGCTCATTTTTTGTGCATCGCGTGTCGTTGCGCGATTCATCGCCCGACATCTACCGCGACTATACATTGCACATCAATTTCAGCAAAATAATGTTCCATAGTAGGGCTATTGCATACTGTAATCCTGTTGATGACTTATCTATACCGCACTTCGGGCAACTGTTTAGTTCAGAAGAGAAAAATACCAGTTCACACAGTTCCCAAATGTTACCGAGACGTTGGCGTCGTCGAGACACGTCGCTGGATTCTGTCCCCTAGTGAATACATGGCTTTACGTCCCTGATAATACAGTGTCAGTCAACCGCCCGACAGAAATAAGAACAGCCTATATATGTGAATTATGGTAATAAGTTTGTATACATCAACTTACTCAAGGTTATGTAGACGTTCGCACGTTTATTTAAATATACTGAGATTATCAGTATTATCTTATCAATTAAAATGAAACTTTGAGCGACGTATGGAGATCAAATTCTTGGTAATTTAATAAACAAACTTAAACGTTATTACTAGGAATCTGTAAATAATTTATAAAATATATTCATGAACATTTTACCTAAGGGTGAGTTCTTTTCTAGTTATATTTATTTATTTGGGTAAGCTAACAGTATCACAATACTTGTAGATACTTATACATTAGGTGTTAATTTTTTTAATTGCGACACCAACCCCGTTTACCACAGATGACTAAAAGTTTGCATACTATACCTACAACACTTACATTTGTTTCGCAGTTTTACGAACACATTAAAGACAGTAAAAAGACAGTTTTTATATTATAAGATTTTATTCCAGTATCCTATCTAACCTAATTTCCCAATTTTCCTCTCAAAATGACTATCTACATAATTTAAGTATCGCAGGATTTCACGATAAATTACGTGACATTTTAGGCGTGACCCAAACTAAGTATACACTTACTAATCACGTCCCTGAAGTGGATTAAAACTTTCTCATAATGGATTCCACACCCTAAGTAATAAAATATTAAGTCATACAATTTATTCCAGATATTGGAGAACAATGTGGTTATTAAACTTGCGGTAATGTATTGTTGAGTGTATAATTTATTAATAACGGTAAAGATAATAGGTACATACCCACTTCTTTACTTCACTTTTTTGGACTTTTTGAAGCTAGATGACGAGAGAACCGTTACAACGTAGGCACCCTGAAAACTAGAAAAAAACATTATACTTTAAGATTTCGAACAGAGAATTGATGCGATGGACTTCTGCATACCTTAAGCTTGTATATAGTCTTGTAAAAAGCCAACGTGGCCGTGTAACCATATCACCGAGCGTCTCCTGCACTGACACCTACTTTGCATCATAATCGAATCTCCACAAAGTAAAACAAAATCTCTAGGTGGCATTAATATTCAGCGATAGGGCCCGACGCATCGCCCCGGATTGACGTTTAACATGCAAATTGCAATCTGAAAATCTAGCGAATTGGATGCCACTAAATATTTTCGAAATAATTAATTCAGGACACAGTTGTTTAAATCGGAGGCTAGAATTATAATTTAAATGTTAAACGAATTTGCGCTGAATTAGAGCGAGCCGCTGCCCGCCGGGAATTTAATCGGACAGGTGAATCTGCGAAGCACATGCATTTATTCATTTCGCTATTGCGTCCGTTATACATAATATTGCCAAACGTATTAGAAGAGCTATTTCGCAATTATACCTATTCGGCTAATTTTGAAATTCGCTTACGGTGAAGGATAACATCGTGAGGAAACCTACATGTCTTAGAAAATCTAACAAATTTTCGAAAGTCAGGACATTGAAGCCGTGCCCAGGAGTGGGACGATATAAGGGCTATTATAATTACTTATTATTAGAAAATTTTCCGATTTGAAACAATGCTTAATTAGACACCTCACAACTTCATCCCAGATAACATAGCGGATATACGGAGTGGTGACGACATAACGACAATAACTGAAACCACATACTGGGTATCACGTGAGTAGTGCGTACATAAAAAATATCAAAATATATTCAAAGGTAAGTATAGGCCACGGGATGGCTTTTACTTCTACCATTTTAACTTTACGCCTACAAATGCACCGCCAAATACACTGACACCGAAGCAATTTTGCCACCCTTGTACCTACAGGTCAGTCGATGAGGTCAGTAGATGATTATAAAAGATGTTGTGTTATGTTTAGATTATTTCCGCATTTAATTTGTGTGAAAATTTAGATTTTACAATTTTGATGTAAACGTAATTTGACAATTTTAAAGTATTGTGATTGACTAGTAGGGATCGTGTTTTAATTTATTGTCGTTATGTCGTCACCATCCTGTAGAAGATGATTTAGTGCTAGATATTATTTTAAAATATAGTACAGAATCTGCGATGTTCATATGGCCTTTACACCTGAATGCCTCCAAAAGAAAACAACGCTACGAAAATATATTACCCTCACAACTGCAGACATGAATAAATAGGTGTAATATAATCGGTCATTCTAAAAGTGCAGAACGATTAGAGTGAAAGAGGGGAGGGACAAGACGTCTCAGCTGAGAGCGGCCGAGTGATGGATACGGAAAATAAATCAGGACTCAGCTCTTGTCTGCGATGACCAGCTGTGCCGCTGTGCCGCTCCCCGGCTGAACACTGCCATGCAATAATGTGTTAACCTATACCCTACTAACATTTAACTTCACACTCTACATTGGCACCAATAAAGTTGAAATTTCTAAAAGCACGTCCTAGATAGTTCTTCTTATTGCATAACGATGGTACGCTAATGTATCACTCAGGTCATTCGATACTTTCGCCTTATTGCAGGCTAGCCGCAACGCTACGTACCTACCTGGTTATAGGGGATTGGATTAATTAATTAAAGTGTTGAGTTTTAAAAAGAGAATACGGTATTTTCTGAAAATTATTGTAGATTTCTATACCATAGACTCTATGGAACTCTATGGCATAGAGGCTACGTTTAAGACCTTATTGATATAGGATTTAAACTAATTTCCATTCAATAGAAAAAATTACAGATAAATAAACAGAGGTTTCATTTTTAAGACACTCGAAATAAACCAAACGCGCCCGAGTAAGTATTAAAAACTACAATAAAAATGTTATACTTCTTCCGTTCACTATTTCAGTTGTGAAATATTAAATCATAAAATTACTGTCAACAATTAACGGATGTGTTTTATTAATACCATTAATCTGCATGTCTCCCTTCAGGGCAACCCTTTAGGGTAGCGAAGTTAATTTCGTGAGCCAGAGATGTACACAGTTCGGTGAATAATAAGACATCTCCCTCGACGGAATAACGCATCGAATAATACCTTTATTCACTGTGTGATATCAATGGAATAGTTATTATACGTGTTCGCTTCGACTGCTTTTCACATCTTGATAGAACCACAATGGTGCGGATGTCAGTATGAAATTAATTTTAGATTTGTTTATGTAGGTACGCACGCACGTACCTATTCGATTAGAACGCCATCATTCGAACAATTAGTTCAGGAATACATATTAAAACGCAATTTCTTCCTTATTTGTCTTTATTATGTAACTTGATTGCAATCAAAACACTTATTTGCTACGTATCGTGAGTATTAACGCGAAAAAATACAAAAACATTGTTATTTTTCAGAAAATACGCTTTTCGGAACCCGGATACCGCAGAAAAGAAAATATTTTTAAAAACACGCAGTGTACCAAATATAACCGAACACGTGTATGTACCCACAGCATGTAACGCCGATAAATTTGATTTATTTTCGTAAACCGCAGTTAACCAAAAGCCCGCGGTGTATTGCCATCAGCTGACAACCAATACCTACCGATCGTAGTTCGGAACACTCCGTAGATTATAGCGGGCAAATGATTCATTCCGAATTTCGATATATGCACGAACTGAAAGGTCGGCTGCGAGTGACGTATTTTTAATTACCTTCTACCGCGTCGGCGACGGGCGTCCAGTGCGTCCATATTGAATGTCTATAGTGGACAATAAATAAGTCGAGAGCCACCATCTCATGTTCCCGGTGCACTATTCCTCGTACGCGGCTGTAATTAAAAATCATGTCCGTCTATTCTTCCGTTTGCATATGAAAAGTCGAGCTGAACTTTACAATATTATTACCGTTGATATGAAATTTAAATTAAAGACCGACTGATATTAAAGCATATTGTTTTTTATGTATGTGTGTATGATAATCTACATTCTTCTGTATTTTTTATTGAACTAGCCTAAAATATGTTGCCTAAATAATGTTAGGTATAATTTTATATAGACAGCTTTCATTTCTCGCCCCGTACGCTGTACCTATTCTAATAAATATTCTATATTCGTCACACCTACAGGTGTGTTTAGGCAAAAAGTTAGGCATTTTAATTACCCCTATCTTGATCGAATCTCCGTGCCAGCTTGATTGAATTTCCGGACAAGGCTATCTTTCGTATTTGCGGAGCGTTGTGGGCGCCGCGCCGCGCCCGCCCGCCCGCCGCTACGCTTCGGCTCACTGGCCTGTGACGTCACACTGTCGATTACATTTTTTTTATTATTTGCTACCGTAAACAGCCGCTCATAAAGTCTACTCTACTCTTTTTGTTGTGCTGTTCATGATAAAACCGGATATTAATAGAGTTTTCTTTTGAGTCGTTTTATATTCTAATAACCCTTGGATAGACTTTTATAAGGCCTCTGTCGGGTGCTTATTGGCTTGTTGCTGTGGTTTTGCCTTTGATTAGTTGACTGAATATTACATAAATTGTGCATCTAATGCAAACATGCTAGACAAAGATAATAATATCATTATACCTACTTAAAGATGAGGTCCAAAAACTTCACTATAAGCAAGAAAATATAATAAGTACCTAAGTAGCATCATACACTTATATAAATATCGTTTAGGATAGGTAGTACCTTCGGCTATGTATGTAGGTACCTACCTACTTCAAAAATATGATTTCTCGCTAATCCGTCTTAAGAAAATGAAAAATATTTTTTTCGATTGAGATACTCAAAACGGTTACCCACCGTAATTTAGCCAACGGGGACAGACACTTAATAATAACCTTGATATAAAATATAATAATAACGCCATAGACACAGTTTCCAATACAAAATTTCTAGGCTTAACCATTGACAAGCAATTAAATTGGAAAGCACACATTGAAACAGTCTGTAAGAGAATAAGTACGGCCGCATATGCCTTATACACATTGTCCCGTGTACTGGACATAAACGCGCTACTCACTGCCTACTACGGTTTAGCTGAATCTATATTAAGATATGGGGTTATCTTCTGGGGAAATTCAACTGATAAAGAAATTGCTTTTAAAACACAAAAAAGATGCATAAGATCCATGTTTAAACTTAAAACTACAGATAGCTGCCAACCCTTCTTTAAAAAATATAAAATATTAACGTTACCATCCATCTATATTTTAGAAATCGCAATGTTCGTTAAGTCTAATAAAACATTATTTCCTCGTTTATCAGATGTAGCGCCCCGAAATAGACGTGATGACAGTAAGCTCTGTCTGCATTCATGTAGAACTGCACTTATGCGTAAAAGTGTTTTTTGCATGGCTCCTATTATAGTAAATAAATTGCCGAAGAGTTGGAAAGAGCTAAGTAATGAAGCGTTTAAAAGAAAGCTTAAAACTTTCTTAGCAGATAAAGCATACTATGATGTTACAAATTTTCTTAATGATACATTTTAAATAGTATGAATTTATATTGAGTAGATTTTAATTTAATATCTGTTGCTTTTGTATCTTTTTATTTTTGTATCTAGTTATTTAATTTTATAAAGAAACTTTAATTTAATTTTATATAATTTCATATTTTATTTTAATTTTTAGTACCTAGTAACTAACAACCAAATATTTGTACGCCATACGTGGCAAACATGAAGGGACGATTTTTATTTAACATCTTGCATGCTGGATTGTATGTACACTCATGTTTAGACAAATAAATATATTATTATTATTATTATTATTATTATTATACTTTGGGGTTCTATGATTGATGTGACGGGTAATAAGGGCCACAAGTATTGCAATTTGTTTACCCTTATCGCTTTAATATACCTATGGCGCACAAAGACAGGTTTTCGTATCGTATTTTATACCGATCAACAATGCCAGCCCCAACGTTCACCGATAATTGGAGAAAAACTCCCCGAGGAGCCAATTTCGCTGACGCTACTTGTAAATCGGGCGGTTCCCAAACCTAGAAATAAATTATGAACGATCCATCACTTTCCCTGTTGACAAATATATCGTAGCGCATTTAATATCATAACAGGAAAATATTACCGATACGCGTTTCCAGTGGATAGAGCATGCTATTTTTATATTAATACGGATTATTAACTCGAAACTAGGAGACCCGAAACACAAATAAATCAACCACCACAAAAAGTTAGAGTCATTACAAAAAGTTTTTGATTGTACTCCTAGAATGTTTTACCCTTAAGTTAGTATAGATTGATTGCATGCATACATTAAAAAGGCAGAGATCTTTAACAAAATAAATATCAAGTACCTCACCTAGAATTTTTTGAGATGTGTGTAAATATGTTGATGCAAGTAAATGATCGATGAGCTCTAGTATAAGTATAATATTGCTATAAGTAAGTCCACGTAATCATATATGTATGGCAATTTGCTAGTTGTTTGGCTACCTAACCGATACTATTTGTCATACAATATTGTAAGTAGATGTTAGCACGTCGGAAGGTGTCTAACAAGGCTCGTTTGGCTGTGCATGGGGGGGGGTGTTGGTTCCGACACTCATGTACGGAAGTGAAAGTTGGGTATGGCAGAAGAAACATGAAAGCAGAATAAATGCAGTTGAGATGAGAGCGTTAAGACGATACAAGAAAAAAATGAATTTTAGTTTCGGGGTGTGGCTAGCGTCGCGTGAGCTGCCGAAGGATATATCCCTCTCGCTTAGCTAGGACAGAACAGCTATGGAGTAGACTATAGTATAGTTATTTTTTGAAGGAACAATATTGTTTAATTCGTACAATTAAAATAATATGTCCCAGTGCACCTTTTAAAATAGATGAAATGGATGAAAATATTCAAATATATTTTTTTCGTTTTATATGGGATTTTATGTCGAGGGTATTTGAAAAAAATAATTTAATTTCTATGTTGTTTTTATTGCTGAAGACAAAGTAAGTCAAAAGAAGACAAACGATACCTACAATATGCTGATAGATACGTATAACAATATTTCGATCGTATAATAGCCTATAACCAGCGGACGATCCAGACGCGTCCAACGATACCTCATTAGTCAAATTATTATGATAAAAATAGTTTGGACGTTATACGGGAGCAGATGAACATACATACATATCGGTCAAAATCATAACCCTCCGCCCACCGTAGTCGGGTAAAAATGTACATACTCTGTGTCAGTGACTGACTGCCGGATATGAGTATCTTTTTCATGTTTCGTAGGCAAAGGAATACTTTGGTACTTAACTTCGATGCCGATCATGAAGTCATCAGCGGTGTCATAATAATTTTTTTTACCATATTTAATTTATTTTTTAATTTAATTTTCAGTTTTTATAAATTTTATTGATTTAACCATGCATTTATTTTTTGTTTATCTTTTTATCTTTATTTTTTTATCTATCAAAATCACCCTTAGACTGGTTACCGCCACAGGTGACAAGAGGGCTGGCTCTTTCCTTGCTCAAAAAATTCGCTTGACAACAGGAACAGCTTGAATACAGGGAGGACATGCAGCCAGTATCCCACGCGGACGGTATTTGTTTAATTAGGGGTAGGTTGTTATTTTATTGTATTTTATTTTAATTTATGTTATATTATATTGTATTTTAATGATAAAACATGAAAAATTAAAAAAAATCACTAAAAAGCCTGAAATAATATTTCTATTACCTACCACCTCTGCCTACCCCTTCGGGAAAACCGGACGTGATGGTGTGTTATCGAGTATTTGGGGTCGGTGCCAATCTATCTTCTTACTTTTATAGTAGGTAGACTTGGCATACCAAGATTGGCACCGACTCCAAATACTCGATAACACACCATCACGTCCGGTTTTCCCGAAGGGGTAGGCAGAGGTGGTAGGTAATAGAAATATTATTTCAGGCTTTTTAGTGATCCAGGTTTTTTTGAAGTCAGTTTGTTTTTTTTTATAAAAATAATTTTATTTCACGATTTTTAGTGGCGCCATACCAATGAACATTTTGGCATTTTGAACCATATGAAGTAAGCCCAACAAAAGGTAACTGCTGTAAATCTTTGAGAAATTCCCTCGACTGTCTATGGTCTCCATCATTAGACCTGTAATGGCACTTATAACCCATATGGGTGTAAAGTTCTCTCCAATACAAATTAATCAAGCCCAAACACCAGGTAATTGCTGTAAATCGTTGAGGAGTTCTCTCGGCTGTCTTTTGACTCCATCATCAGACCCTTAATGACAGTCACAACCCATCTAGGTGTAAAGCTCTCATCAATACAAATTAATCAAGCCCAAACACCAGGTAATTGTTGTTAATCGTTGAGGAGTTCCCTCGACTGTCTTTCGGCTCCATCATCAGATCGACTCCAGACCTTCATAAAATAGTAGTGCTTTAAAATACTTAATGAAAAAAATTACAAACGCACTAGTCGCTCCTACGATTTTCGAAGGTTCCCCTCGATTTCTCTGGGATGCCATCATCAGATCCTGGTTTCCTTATCATGGTACCACCGCTGGGATATCTCCTTACCAACAAAAAAAGAATCATCAAAATCGGTTCATAAACAACGAAGTTATCCGCGAACACACATAAAAAAAAAATATATACGGTCGAATTGAGAAACCTCCTCCTTTTTGAAGTCGGTTTAAAAATAAATATATTTTTTTTTTTAAATTTAATTTTACTTTTATTTATTGTTTTATATTTATTGTGAAATTATAATAATTTTAATAATCAATATTGGACTATGTCTGAAACAAATACATTGAATTGAATAATTTATAAAAAATACAAAAATTATCACATTAACTCGTTAAATCACGGTTTACACCCGCTAGAACGAAAAAGATCCTAACATGGTAGGTAGGACCTGAGGGTTGGCCAGTTAATTACTTAAAATACACTATATTTATTTCAAGAAAACATTCATAGGATCTGAAGGCGTCGGACTCGCACATAAAGGGTTCCGTACCACCGTAGAATAAACACATCAAAAATATCAAGTTTGAGACTTGATATTTATTTTTAAATGTTATTATATTTTTAGTATTTGTTCTGCACCGGCAACAGAAATACACATTCAGTGAAAATTTCAACTCTCTACCTGTTACGGTTCGTGAGATACAGCCCGCGCTGACAGACGGACAGACAGACAGACGGACAGCGTAGGCCTAGTAATAGGGTCCCGTTAGCACCCTTTGGAACCCTAAAAAGTAGCCTATGTTCTCCGCCAAGACCCAGTCTATCTCCATACCAAAATTCATCAACATTGGTTCAGCGGTTTAGCCGTGAAAAGGTAACAGACAGAGTTACTTTCGTTTATAATATAATAGATTGAATAGGACGGACAAACATTTTCCTATCCATATCTGTAATGTTATTTTTTACGATAATTTATTGATGTATGATATATTTATTACTTGCCCATCCATACCTACAACAAACGCAATAAAGCGACTCCATTGTTTTGACAAGCAATGTATTCCCACTGTCGGCCCAAGACCATGCTGCAAGTATATAACAGTAAGCGAAATAGGGAGTTTTTACAGAAATGACACGAATAACTATGAAATGACAAGAGATGACACAAAATGACAAGAGATGACACAAAATGACAAGAGATGAAAAGAAATTACACAAGACAAGGAAAAGCAAACGAAAATCACGCTGCAGTGCAGGTCGTAGGTTCGATTCCTGCCCAGGACATGCATTTGTGTGCATGAACATGTCCGCATGTCCCGAGTCTAGGTGTAATTAAGTGTATATTTAGTTTGTATTTACAAACAAAAAGTAGTATATGTAGTAATATCAGTTATCTGGTTTCCATAGTACAAGCTCTGCTTAGTTTGGGATCAGGTAGTCATGTGTAAAAGAATTTCCAAGGATATTTATTTATTTATCATAGGCGTCGGCGGACTGTAAATACTGTACTGTACCTGTAATGTGGCACGACCGTAATATTTTTTCGTAATATTTTTTAAAAAATCCTTCACAGGTCCGACGTCGAACAAGTCCGAGCGGACACTGACAATACAAAGTTAGAGAGAGACATGGTTAGTTCAAGTACTTAAAATGTGAGATGGCGATATTGTGCGCGCGCTCGGAAATAAACAACGTAAGCGCCAAACCACATTTTCTTGAATTAAAAAAAAACTACTTCATGAATTAAAATATGGTTGAAGGGTAGTTTAGATATCATTATTTGCTATGTTTTAGAAATAATTTCGTGATCTAAATCGTAAAAACATCGTGGTAGCAAGGAAAATTGTAAATAATTAGAGCTCATTTCATAATTTTTTTTTATCGAGAAAATTTCGTCAAATCGTGATTTGGATTTAAAGATACTCAAGATAATATAGTCAAAAATCATAATCTAAATATAAGATTCCTAGTCCACATACTTACTTAAAGAAAAAGTAGAATAGAAAATCAACCAAATTTCGAACCCTCTTCTTAAGAAGTATGATAGGAGTTAAACTGAGTGACAGGATAAGAAATAGTGAGATAAGGAAACGTTGTGGTCTGAAATAAGATGTAGTGACAAAAATTGAGAAAGGTATGCTGAGATGGTTTGGCCATGTCGAGAGAATGAAGGAAGAACGATTGACGAAAAGAGTGTATAAGGCGAGTGTGAATGAAAGTTTTGGAAGGGGTAGACCTAGGCGGACGTTTCGAGACCAAATCAGGGACGTCTTGAAAAAAGGCCAGGTCAAGAGTACCCTAAACCGAAGAGCATAAACTGAAGGGAATAATGAAAGTGGACGAAGCGAAACAAGTATGTAAGGATCGTAGCAAGTGGAAAGAAGTGGTCTCTGCCTACCCCTACGGGAAACAAGCGTGATTATATGTATGTATGTTAGCACGTGTGTAAAATGTATGGTAGACTTACAGATCGAACGAATGCAGATCTACGCGAGACACAATTATTTTCTATTAAGTCTGGAATAACGAAATACCACTAGTTAATACTAATAAACCTAACGTGAACAATTTCATAATCCAACAATATTAGAAATAAGAAATTAAATAATCATATTTAATTTGTACGTATATGTATGTATGTGAAGAAGTCCCTATAGATTTAGTGAACAATTTGTTTTCGTCGTAGATAGTTTTATGAATTTGATATTAGCTTATATAAGCTTTTTTTGTACCTTACATCAAATACTGATAAGTAATTTATTATGAATATTGGAAATACAAATAGTATAGGTAGGTACCTTTTTCCAGTATTTACTGTCAAAATTAGATAGAAATAGGTACATGCCAAAGTCATTTTTAGTGTGATCAATATTAGGCTCGCTCGTCTTTTGGGTCGGCACGTGTTAGTCGTAAACCTGCTTTTACAGGGACGCCAACCCCGCCCTACATGGCCGGGGACAGGGGGATAGTGTCTCGTAAAAAACGGACTGTTAAGGACTCCTTACGATACCGATTTCTCTAAGTACGGCCCTAGAACCTATAGAATAAGTTGATTGTGAAAGCTTTTGTAGAGCTTCGAGGTTGATTACTTCAGTTAAATCACAAGTGATTTGAGCTACTGACTGAATTTATAAATTATTAAAATAAATGTAAAATTATTCAAATATTATTATAACATAAGAAAAAAATACTGACATTAGCCCTTTTAACGTCCCACTCCTTGGTTCGGGCCTCCCCTCAATGTTAGGGGGATTCAGGCCATAATCCACAACGCTGGCCCAGTGCGGGTTGGTGGATTTTACATGTCTTTCGAAAATTTTCTAAGACATGCAGGTTTCCTCACGATGTTTTCCTACAGCGTAAGCCAGTGATAATCATTATTAAAGTTATGATTCGCACATAGATTTCAAAAAATCCAGATCTGCGATCCGGGGTTTGTACCCTGGTTCTTAAAATCAAAGGAAAGCGTGCTTAGGCGTGCTTAAGCAATCGGATAACACTGTTTTTTAATATTTTTAAGAAAACTAGGTATAGGTAACTAAAATAAAAATAACAAGTAAAATGCACACCGCTTCGAACCAATATCATAGGGTAAACAAACGCTCTATCAAAATTCGTAGTTCATAAACTACAAATTAATCCACCCTCAGCTATCATTTTGTATCTGACATGATAACATTATATTAAACGTAAACCTGCCTCATAAGATAACACTGAGGTACCAAGAATTTTCATCGGCGTCGTCTTCCAGCCTTAGCAATATAAACGCGGTGCTCACGCAATAGAGACGACACGACACTCATACGGCTCCTGACCTTGGTTAGAAAGAAACGACAGAGATTTCACAGGCACGCCTTTAATTTCTAAAGGTTTTATTGCATTCCCCGCAAGCTCAGACGCTTAAACTTTATTGCTCTGGGATTAAAGTAATATTTGCAGCGACTAAATGATGTCGAGGCAATTTCATGATATTAAAAGCTGTCTATGTCGGAGCTCAGGTCAATAGTTCGGTGTTCCGCGGTAGTTTGCGTGGTATAATCGACGGCGAACTTTCTGTCGTTCGCATTCTTGGGCGACGACGTGCGATAACAATACGTTCCTTTTCAACTATTCGCCGTAACTACATAGTTTGAAGTAAACACTTCGTCACTCGCGCTCGACACAACTACGACTGAACTCAACTATTCTGATTAAAAACTATTTGACATTCACTTGACTTTTGCTAATGTTTGTCTAGTGTTGAGTAAAAATAGTAAATTCAGCAAGTTGAGAGAACTCTTTCAGTTAATCATAATAAAAAGGACTTAGTAGAATTTTGGTTAGACGAGCATCAATCAAAAAGATTAAATCTCCTAAACGCATTACATTAATTAAACATCTTCATAAAATGTTCAAAACAAAAAAATCTAATGTAAAAAGTCATTCAAATCTGTATCACGATAAACTGTGACAAGTATGAGTATTAAAATTTCTACTACACAAAAAAAAACCTCTCCGCGCATTTTTAAGACCCCATCACATTTGCAAGATACGTGCATACTCAGACGCAGTATCAATGTATTGCAGGAATTCACACTTGAATGAGTTAGCAAAATTTTTCAGCGAAACGACGAGATAGGTGTAAAAGCCCTGCCCGTATGAACGGCGGGAAGGGATCGGAAATGTGAGCCTGGCGAAGTGCACTCGCTATTGGTGTCGTTTCCGGATGTACTGAATGCGAGAAAGATACATTTTATGAACCCAATACGTTTACTTTGATAGCTGGGTACAGTGGATACTGTGGGGAAAATGCAATGTTTTAATTTTCTTTTTTTCTTCTGTGTTTATATTTTAGTTTTATCAATTGAATAAAAACATAGAGCCCAAAGTCATTCTTCTGGCTCAAAATAAAGAAAATTAAATTATCTTTGTACGTAGGTCCTACTCGGATTAGGCCCGATACGTACCTTATGATATAAAATAACTCGAGTTATGCTACCAGCGACATATTCTTCGGGTGACTGATAGGCGGGGTGTTACAATTTGCGAAAATCTTGCGTAAAACTCATGGTTGAGCGTATACGTACATAAATGTACAATTTACGATCGTTTAGTCTTGAAAACATAGTTATTTTTGTCGTAAGTGCGTATATTTGTTTGAAATTATCAATTTACATAAGTTGTTAAACATGCCATATGTCGTAGCCCAATCATGGACCAATACTCTGTGGGCCAACATATTAAGCAGACTAGGTATATCGATTAATACCAGACAAGATTAAAAACAATCAGTTATTCGTCCGGCAGCAGCATGTACAAGTCGAGATGCATGGAAGGGTGCCACGGATCGATCCTCACACCCTCCAGATATGATTAGCGGCTAATTGAATCTCGGGGTGAGATCCACAGTTTAGTTTTCTAATTTACGAGACTTTCCTTTGCACTTCAGAGCAAAAGGGTTGAATTTAATTATCTCTCCGTCGACGACCCCCAACTAAAACACACAAAAAACGGATGAAATTGCATCTCAATTTGAGAAAAAGCTTCGTTAACATTCAAGCTCTCATTATTCTGACTTTATAACACCGTGGCAGACAGCTCGCGGCTCTCCGAGTCCGTAGACCCTTGATTCGTTATACCAAATTGCTATTTGATATCATAAAAATAAATGCTGTTTCACTGACTTAAAATAATCTAGTGTTATAAATAACATAAAACGTCTGTCAAAATAAATACGCTGCGCCGGGAGAAAAAGCGAATTTTGAAAACATGCTTATTAATGAAAGGAAAAAAGCAATTTTTCTACTTGATTTATAACTCTTCATCATATTTTTTATTTGTTCAACTTACTTTTGTACTGACTAAAAATAAAAATGTACAACTTTTAAACTTTTAATTTGCAAAGCGTCTCCACGCATTTCTCAAGCTGCGCACTCGGTAGTTTTATTGGCTCGCTAATCGCGCTATATTTTTTGCATGGAATTTGGTGATAATCGCTTTCAACTTCAACTTTGTATTCAGCCGGCGCGCGCTCCTCCCCCGTGTTGCGAATTTGATAATGAAAGGCCCCCACTTGTGTGCTGCAGAGATAATGTAAATAAGTATGCAAATTATACACCAAGTTCCATTCAAATGAACCTTTGCGGCTCTTTAAAGTTTTCCTCAAAGCTAAATCTAACGCGATATATCTACCCGTATAGAGATCTCCACCCCACATTTGAATATTTTGAAATAAGGAAATGATGTACAAACAGACACGGGTTCATGTCGGGAAACTTTCTCCTGGAATCCTATTTATTATGAGTTTACAGCTTCAGACGACGCCGGCCGTCGCAGCCAATGTAGGGAGGATGTAGGAAATATGGAGTATAATAAAAAGTAATAATATCTTCATTGATTGGCAGACTACAACTTCCGCCCTTCGCGATGTAGCAGGGCGCAGCAAGTAATTTTGAATTCAAAGTTTGTAATATAGTTTTCATATTCTCTTTATTACCACTTTCGAATGTAAAGTTAGGAAACTGGTGTTAACAAAATACAACGTAAAATTTATGTGTTTTGGAGTAAAATATACTCTATGGAATGCTCTATGGCACCTATTTAAAAATATAGAGAAATCAACTTTTCGTACAAATTGTCTCAATACAAATATATGACGGTATGGAACTAACACAGAATTTACTTGTAGGGAAGTCTGTTTTTTAGGGTTCCGTACCCAAAGGGTGCCAACGGGACCCTATTACTAAGCCTACGCTGTCCGTCTGTCTGTCTGTCTGTCTGTCTGTCTGTCTGTCTGTCTGTCTGTCCGTCTGTCTGTCTGTCCGTCTGTCTGTCAGCGGGCTGTATCTAACAAACGGTAATAGCTAGAGACATGAAATTTTCACAGAATGTGTATTTCTGTTGCCGCTACAACAACAAATACTAAAAATAAAATAAAACTTAAAAATAAAGGGGGTCCCCTTACAATAAACTCGATATTTTTGGCGTTTTCATTGATAACTCATAAATTAAACAATATATAAAGAGAAAAATAACATTTTAACCATGAGTGATCATTATGACATATTTTAGATAAATTGTTGACAAAAAAAGAAATGTAAAACTACATTTTTGACCCATAAATAAGTTTTAAATTAATAGTACCAGTCAAAGTAGCGCCATCTAACATTGTTATGATATCATTGGCATTACAGTGTCATAAGTAGTATAATAATTCGAGTGCAATACTAGAGATCGTCTTAGCCGTATGGTTAAGGCGTTAGTCCACGTGTATGTGGGTATTAGGTTCGAATCTTACTATGAGTTGTTTTTTTTTGAGTAATTCGCATTTTTTTTGTCGCCCACAGCTTAAATTAAAATAATGTTAACACTAAACTGATTTGTGCAAATACATTGTTTACGTACGTAAACATATTTGTAAATCAAGTTTCAAATGCATTCGGAGTTTCAAGCACAGAGTATTAGAACTATAGATGGCGTTGTAATAGTTTTTCACAGAATGTGTATTTATTTATTTGTGTACTTTATGTACCTATTATTGCAGGTGTGTACTAACAATTATGGGACTGAGGTGGCAAAAAAGCGTACAGCCCGCCTGATGTTGAGCAGTTTTTTTTATGGGAGTGAGGTGGCAAAGAGTAAATAATTGTTGCTATAACAAAGATAATATAAAATAAGAACCTCATAATATATAAAATAATAGTACCGCTACGCACCACTAGATGACGCTAGATGAGCTCCTAGATCGCGCTATGGTTTCGTTTTTCAGATCGCAATATAGTCACGACCAAAATTCGCCTGCTATTGACAAGTTTTGCGTTATCTCTAGGTTTCGATCGATTGGAAATTGTTGTATTGCTTTCATAGTGTCATATTTGATGGCAGAATACTCCCGTTGCCTCCGACTATAGTGTGCGGGGATTTTAATGTAGACTTACTGGAATCTAATGAGAATGCACCTTTAAAAAAATATTTTGACCATATTGGTTTAAATTCAAAACTTCCTCGTGTTGTTACCACAACGGGTTATACTCAAATAGATAATGTGTTTATCAATATTGACTTGAATGCTGGCACATACTGTGCACTCTTTAGTTACCATAGCCCTTTATGGATACAATTTCGAATTGAGCAATAGATTTTATCAAAACTATCCGAAAAGTCAGAATAAAATTTGTATTTCTGTTGCCGCTGTAACAACAAATACTAAAACAGAATAAAAAAATATTTAAGTGGGGTTCCCATACAACAGACATGATTGCCGTTTTTATAGAATGGTACGGAACCCTTCGTGCGCGAGTCCGACTCGCACTTGGCCGGTTTTTTAATATATCATCATCGATCTCATTAGAAAAATATTGAAGAAAAAAAACCATTCCATTAAAATCATAGTGTAATAGCGCCATTGGAACGCAAAAATCTATACCTACTACTTCACGGATCGTAAAATGTTAAAGCAAAATCCATTGCATTATTTCTCGTGCAAATCTCACGTCTGAGGCATCAATAAACGATGTTTGATGAGTGTGGCGAGACATTGTCGCTCGGATTGCTTTCCCCGGTTCACCCGCCATTCGCCGTGGAATGTGTAAAATATTTTCGTTGTTACCTAAGTGAAAGTCTCGCGTGATAGCACATTGACGTCACGAGGCCATCAATCATTCATCCGCCAGTCGCTTCAGCGATACCAAAGAACTGTAAGGCAACGTCCATATCACGATTTCTGCGC
Organism: Drymonia ruficornis; assembly: GCA_947859195.1. NCBI lineage: Eukaryota > Metazoa > Arthropoda > Insecta > Lepidoptera > Notodontidae > Drymonia > Drymonia ruficornis. The sequence continues at coordinate 7,792,353 of OX401910.1, read as the reverse complement.
GCTAAGTAGGTAGGTGATGTGTGAACTGTATGTACTACTAGTATCCATAACCGACCGATGTGCATTTTCTTGTCAAGATGTCTTTTTACTAATTCAGCAGAAAATTACCACTTACTTATAATGTAGAGGTGAGCTACTTACATGAAATCAAAGGAGGTGAAAGGCTAATATTGCGTCGGTTCTAATGCCATAAAGCAGAGTTTATCCTTGATGTTTAGTAATAACTGATGATGATGATGATGAAGGCATATTGTGTTAGTGGGTGAGTTTAATCAAACCTTTTGATAGTAGTAAAACTATGAGATGGAAAACAGTGCAGTGTAAAGAGGTGCTCTAAATTGATTATCGGCAATTTTAAATGGTGACTTCCAAAGTTGTTTTGGTTTTCGCCCTCAGTGTGAATGTATCCTAAACCAACGCCACTTCGATAATGTATCACGTTTAAAACCGACTTTAAAGGCTCCCCTTCTCAGCCTTTATTAGACGAAAGGAAGCGTGCAAACAAAATAGATTGATACCGAATCGCGATAAGCGCGTATTGAGTTTTATTTTGTTGAAATTTTATCTGCGGTAAATGAGTTTTAGGGTTTGAGAACGATTTTATTGAATTTGTCATGCCCCAAATATTTTGACAGCATTCATTTGTGCTAAACCTCTTCTGGCGAAGGTCGCGGGAATCCGCTGGATGCGGGCAGCGCATGACCGGTCATTGTGGCGAACCTTGGAGGAGGCCTATGATGAAACCTCTTCTTCTCATTCGTAATGCTCTTGGCAGAGCAGTCGTGGCCACTTTCAAGGTTGGCGAATTGCACTCCTGACAATTCGTCTCCACTGGTCTCTGACGTTTGGCGTACGCTCGCATTAAGTGTGATCTTTGATCGTATTTGGTCATTCCAGCGCATAGGGCTACGTCCTCTATATCTATTCCCATTGACTTTGCCTTGGATGACGAGTCTTTCAACGGAGTCTGCTGGCCGCCGAGATACATATCCAAAGTATCGAAGGATCCTGGAACTATCCTGATCCTAAACTTATGGTATGGTAATACAATACCTATTAAGTATTTTAAGGTGTATTCCGTCAGTTGTAATTTTGAGGCAGTTATAGATTTATAATAGCTTCGCCTTCGTGCGCGCTCAGCTCTCGCGGAGAACAATCATTAATCTAAGTTTTGAGGTTATTTCCGTAAGTATTATATTCCCGATAAGTGCGATTCAATTTATCCAAAATCCGTGAAACGCGCAAAAGGAGGCATGCGCGTGAGCTATAGCAAACTATAATTCACATGCGGCACTCGAGGCCGAAACGCGACAACATTCCACTCAGTGAACACCGCAAATTGGGTTATCAATCAATATTACTTTCCTATCTCCGATTTATGTGGAAATTTACGTCTCCGCATAAACAGGCGACGTTGTTCCTGATCATTGAAGCCAGAAATAGGGGTTTTTGTTAACACCACACCCGTGCCCGCCAAGAATCAGCACGACTGTACTGACTAGAAAGGTATACTGGCTATATGACCGTCGTTAGTTGGCATTTTCTTACAATCTGAGCAAGTAGCGGGCTGGGACAGCGCCCGTAATGGGCCAATATATCAAATAGGATTAAGTGTAAATGAGAGTAGCGCAAACGGCTGATACTTTGTTGTGCGACATGACTGGAATAGATAGGAGCGGATCGATTTTTATCAGTCCAATAATATTGAAACGCCTGACCAATGTTACCTAAATGTTGTAAATGGAACCAATCGGAACCCAAAACTAGGTCCCTAAGTACGTTATCATACAGCTAGGTTATTATAAGACGACATTGACCCAAATAGTTATAATGGAAAATATAAGTATCAAATTCACACGTATCAACATCGGGTAACAAAATGGAGCGGCAACCCCTTTGCACTTCACGCCGAATTAGTTTAGCGAATACGAAAAACATAACAAAATTGAGTGTGCCTGCAAAGTAGTCTGAATAAATCGCATTTGCGAGCGACAGTAAGCGCACAGGGCTGCGAGACGCCTCTCGTCCTCGTCCCTACATGTGCGCAAACATTTCTAGTTTCCAGCCGAATGGCGCTCCCACGCTCCGTCAAAATAAGCAATTTGCTCTTGGTATTGCTTGTTATTTTTAGAAGATCCAACCGATACTCGGACTGCTAAATGTACAGCTGTAAATAAATTGGGTGATAGCGAACAGGTTTTGCTGCGCTTTATGTGTTTTTTCTTCGTAGAGTGTAACCTTAGCGATGAAAATGTAAAACATTTTCCAACTTTATTTTGCAACGCTGGCATTTTATCCCGAAGTGCCTCGTGGGCAAATAGTTGTTGACAAACATACATAAAACGCTGAATAGCTGTATTAAACCATTAGGTACTTCTACAATACCCCTGTTCAACGAAAGGAGAACAGCTGGTAATGAGCTTTTTGTTAGATATTTTACGCAATTAATGCGGACGGGGTGGATGGGTGCGACATCGCGGATATTTCCCAGACGTCGACGAGACGGGTTTCTTTCTTGATTAAAACTAGGAATAATAAACGGAGAAACAATTTTAGCTCGTCGCGCCGCAGACCGTCCAGTCCCGACGACAGTGCAAACTAATATTGAAGTATACGGAGAGCGTCTCCTGGATCATTTTAAGACATCAAACAGGACTGCCATCGTAAATGATTGTGACCCTTATTTTTAACTAAATGTTCAATTAAATCTTTATTTAGCTAACTATTTATGTTCTAGATTAGCCTTTGATATTTTTTATGACAACGTAAATTTCAAAAGATTCAAAATTACAAGGACAGCTTCTATAATAATGCAGTACTTACCACTAAACTTTTGACGTGAACTATAGTCGTAAAAAGTATTTATTAGTATACATTTACATACTTTTGTTCACGACGATATATGTATCTCTGGGTAGTTCGCTAAGTAGTGTAATTCAAAGCAATTACCTAAAGTTCTTGAATAAACAGAAGTTAAATAATTAAGTACAAAACATCTGAATCAGATATAAACCAGAAGTTACCCTTAACCCTTATATTTTTTCAGTGAATTCGCCATTGTCATTGATATTCAAGTCAAATATGATTGTCATGAGTCGATTTTTTCTTGAGAAGGGAAAGTTTCGAATAATCCTGATCCATCGTTACATAAAACTTGTAAGTTGTTCGCGTCTCCGCGGATAATCGAGTTTATACTTGGAGGGCGGCCATCAATCATTTATCCGCGGGATATATCCGCCCGCCCGCGCCCGCACCGCCCGCCCGTGTGACGCGGAAAAACTTTAAACTGTTCCAACTTGCTATGACGTATCGTACGAGCTTGTTAGTTTAACAATCTCCTTATATTTTATTAATATTAAGTACCTTCTGAATATTGTCGATTTATCGATAAATCGACCTATAGTGATCGACACTGAAAAGATTTATTGGTGGTAGAGCCAAGCTGTAGCCAATTGACTGCAGCTCATATATGGGCAGGCTCGACCGTGGTAGTATCACCTTCTCACAGAAGATCAGCGCAAAGTACCTATTACAGCTGTCTACATCAATATTAGTAAAAGCTATCAGCTTGGTAATCACTCCACAGGTTTTAAAATATCCTAAGCAACTCATACAAGTTATTTTTATAAATAGCGTTGGAAGTGGTCTAGTCGTAAATAAAAACAGTAGATAAAACGTGATTCTACATAAACGAACAGAAACTCAACAGCTTCACTTACGGCCGAATACTCATACGCAACTTAAATTTGAGAGCTGACGCGCCATACAAAAAATGACAGTTGACGACGTCTCAAACTACTAAGTGGGACTTAAATATTTAAGTAGCCTTTGAGTATTCGGCCCTTAACCTCTTAAGTACCTACTTATAAAATATTTTTTTTTATTGTTTTTTTCTTAGAACGTGAGGCTAATAATTTCTGGCTTTTAAATCTCCCATCAAGTCACCTCAAAACGCAAATAAGACGAACAGAAGCGTATCTGCGCGGATACTGGTGCGAGTGTTTTATGAACACTTAAGTGCCTTCCGGACCGGGGATGTTTAAAACTCCCTCGTGAGCTTCGGATCGAGTGGGCTCCACTTAAAATATGACAAAGTTACATTTGATCTTAACAGAACACAGATTGAAGTGGTTAATGTTGTACTTTGATTCGTTTTTTTTTGATTCCATTTTATTAAAAAAAAAAAATGCCAGGTATACCAACTGTATGCTGGTCCTAAACTAACCCACACTTGTACCTAGGTACTATAGACAGGTACCGTTTCTTCAAGGACTGAGGGTAACTTCAGTGCCATACCGGACAAATTACATAAGGCTATTTCCAAAATATTCCCCGAAAGGCATCAAAACCCGTTTTTGACAAAGTGAATATTTTCACACGACTCCGCCGCACATGTGTGAAGACACATAGGTATAATTTCGTAATATTATCTTAAACAAATTGGTGGTAAAGCCAAGCTGTAGCCAATTGACTACAGATTATATTATATGGGTTGGATCTACCGGGGTAGTACCTCACTATCATAGAAAATCGGCGTAAAGTAGCTATTACAGCTGCGTTTCGTACGATGAATGAGAGCCGGAAGGCCAAACCCATTACTCTTCCCCTCCCTCTGTCCCTTGCCTTTGGTTTTGCAAGCATCTATAGTCTACGGTAACTGCTTAACATTAGACGGGCCGTACGCTTGCCACCTTAGTGACATAAAAAATAACATGGAATAGGAAAATGAACACGGTACAACAATGAACACACCGAGTTAAATCAATTTTACCGCGACGTTAAACGAAGTAATAACGTTTTTATTTCGCCATCAAGGAAAGGAAATAAACATGGAGCGAAGTATACAGAGGCCAGAATATAATGAGAGTGCATAAAAATTCATTATGTGTATAGCGAAACATTCATACTTTTATTGCATGAAAAAGGATAGGACGATGTTAAAAACGAAACAAAGACATATCGAGCTTTTTAAAATATTCGTACAAAGATGTAGATACTACTATAATCGACATGTACAAAATCTTACCTAAAGCGAATCCAATCAAAACATTGTTATTCTGGGGAAACACAAAACAACGTATCACAATTCGTAAATAATCTTATAAATATACAAATACACCCCAACATCCACATAACAACGACATCGCCCAATTAGTCTCAATAACAACGTATCGTATTACCGTATAAACATCTCACAAGGTAGAGGTATCGTTGTACGAATAAACCGCTTGTTTAAGTCAAATAGCAGCATTATAATAATAGTCTAAGAAGACTGTGCTTTGAGTTTTAACTACAAACACTGCTCCTTGGAAGCTCTAACAATACGGCATCGTAAAAATTAAATTACAGCGAATCTCTGGGGAGGTTTCAATTTCAAGCAAGAGCCTCGACTCGAGAAGCCGAGTCCTCTTACGAAATAATATTGCATCCGCAAGTGGTACTCTTTACTGCGTCTCCTGCAAATCCTAGGTTATTAATCACAAGATTTGAATGTTAAGAATGTAGAAATTAGTAGCGACGCGACGTCGAATTAGAGCGCCTGAAATTAGTTGAATAAATAGAAATGTTAATTTGTGAGCGTAAAAAGTGTCGACGGAGCGAAGCACGGCGGCAAATTAGAGGGAATGGAATATAGTTTACTTTAAGTTAAACTTATTACGGTCCTCGAGAAACAAGCACTGGAGGCTCGGCCGGCGCGCGGGTCAAGTGCCCAATTTGTCACCCGCGCAAACTTCCGACTACCCCGACCGGGGCCCGTTCGATTCCATTAAACTTTCAAGACCTTTTGAAGCTATTTTCTTGTTTGAATCAGGATTTGCCTAATTCATTCCGATGTCTGCTAACTTCAAACTATTCTGACGTTGTAATTTCCATCTTGTATACGAGTAATATTTGTGTAGAGATACCATTTTGTAAAGAACTAACTGTCGCAGTCGCCTCCTACGAATGGAACTTATAAAACAAATAACCAGATTTAGAAAAAGATATGCATGCATACATTTATATTTCTTGGCGTCAGTGACCCTGCTTATATTAATGAACAAAATCCAAATGCTCCCTGGGACGCTTACAATGCGCTATCATAAAAATTAAATTACAGTAAGAGTTTCTGTGTAAGTGCGCGCCATTTCAGCAGGGTGGAGACTAGGCGCGGGCGGTGAAGGGCAGCCACATCAAAGCGCCTCATCCTGCGATTGAGCTCTCGTCCAAATCAAATTTAGAAGCTTTCTTCTTTCGTTACGGCACTGAAACGCGACGACAATTTGACCTATGGTTTGAAGCACCTGCCTCTATGTGTTAAAAACCCGGACAAGTGCGAATAGGACTCGCATCTTATGGGTTCCGTTTCGTACAAACTTACCTATTAGATGTTGAATTTCAAAAACTCTGATATTTTTTTTGTAATTTTTGTCAGAAAAAATGCAACATACGGACAACCAAATTATCTTATAAGAGTTCAGTTTTTCCCTTTTGAGGTTCGGCACCCTCAAAACCATCTGGGTATTTGTCAACTTTACCTAAAGATGGATCTATACTTGTAGGTAAAGCTGTGTTCTGCTAATAAATACGCCAAGCGTAAACAACCACAGGCAAAAATGTCAAAGAGAGCAGCTAAAGAAATTAAAGTCGGAGTTCTTTACTTATACACGCCTCGGGCATAGCGAGATCAAGTGGCTAATTTGTCACCGAGAGTAGGTAAAGTTGGCGTCGCCGACGCCGCCCGCCGCGCTGTACGGACGGTGCGATTCGATTAAACTTAGCCGAAGTACACACTCAGAACAAGGCCTACTTAACATGAGTGTACATTTACTGCGGAAACTTAATTAGCTAACTCATCAGGGGAGTACCTAGCACCTGTATTCTCCACCACACTCGAAATTTATTTACAGATAATGTAAAAAGAACGCGACAGACTCTCAAAAACAAAACATTAATTATAGGATTAAGGGTTTGTTTCAGAATCGTCAGATAACTTATCCACCAAATACAATTTGTGGTGTTTTGGCCATTCTGTCAAAACGCAATTTTTTAGGGTTCCGTACCCAAAGGGTGCCAACGGAACCCTATTACTAAGCCTCCGCTGTCCGTCCGTCTGTCAGCGGGCTGCATCTCACGAGCCGTAATAGGTAGAGGCTTGAAATTTTCACAGAATGTTTAGGTATTTCTGTTGCCGCTACAACAACAAATATTAAAAATAAAATATTTTTATTTAAAAAAGTAAGTTTAAAAACTAAAACCCGACTACGGAAAAAACTAGGTCTTTTAGGGGCAAATGGCATATGAACACGGACCACGGCTATCCTCTAGATGAGAATATTTTCTTGTTTCATACTTTTTAGAGCGCGTTTTTTCCGTAGTCGGGTTTTAGTTTTTAAACTTACTTTTTATTTAATTATTTTGGAGTTATAGGTAACAATATATATATTTTTGAAATGTGCTTATCAAGCTCTTTCATTTGATACCCCACACGGTTTCATTAAAAAATGTTTTTTTTTTAGTTCATGACATTATGTCCTCTAGAGGGCGCCATATGCAATTTTATGTGACGTCACATAGCCTATAACCAGCGCGCCATTAAGCCGCTTCTAACGATACCTCATTTGTCAAATTACGACAAGTAGTTTGGAAGTTAGGTGGGAACAGATGCACATACATACATACATACATACATACATACATACATACCGGTCAAAATCATAACGCCTCCGTAGTCGGGTAATAAAGGGGCCCTCATACAAGAATCTTGATATTTTTGACGTTTTTATTCTACGGTGGTATGGAACCCTTTATGTGCGAGTCCGACACGCACTTGTTATTGGCTGGATAAGAGTCTGACAATTCTTAACCCCTTTTCTTGGCCTTTTGCCTATTAGTGTTGAGATATCAGCGGATACGGCGGCAGTTTCCCCGCGATGTCGTGTAGACTAGAGCTCAGATGAATAGCGTACCTATCAAAACAGTATTAATAAAATATAAGGATGTCAAAGAAAGGCAAAAGCGTTTATGCCTGTTTATAGAAACAAGACTTTCTAACGTGCACGCACGAAACAGATCCACTATTAAAATTTACCACATTTTATAGAACCCTTATCTTCAAACTTAGATTAAACCAAAGTTTGAACAGCAAGTTTGTTTGCCTTCCAACTATGTTACTACATAGGTATCTATGTTAGAAATCAAGCTGAGTTTTACATAACAGAATATAAGTTTTGTTACTTTAAATTAATATGATTATTTTTTTATAAATGCACAATTAATTTGCTTTTTCTTTTGTATTAGGGTCACCGCAGACTTGCTACTTTTAGCATCGGCGATCGGCGATTTTGATGCTGCGTCTCGCTCGTTCGCGCTCGGAGAAACGCGATGCAGCATCGATACGTCACAAAATCGCCCGTCCCCGATGCTAAAAGTAGCAAGTCTGCGGAGGCCCTTAGGTATACATATAGCCGTAGTCGTTTTTCGAACAAAGTTAATTAGGAACTTACTAAATGATATAGATTAGTTACCTACTAATACTACTACTATCTACTTAAAAGCTTGCGATAGTTCCATATTAGAAACAGTGGAAAGCGGTCTTTATCTACGCGGTTTTAGAAGATGATATAGAAATTAAACGTGACTTTTTCATTAACTTTGGTAAGAAACATTTATTTTATGAAATCATATTAAAAAGTAAGCATAAAATATTAAATTTCTTTCGCTCGCAATTAGAAATCTTGTAACTACATTTTGAACGCAATAAAGGTGAATACCTTGCATAGGTACAGTTATCGAAAGTGGTTTAAAAAAGTAAAATTTTGACGCCACCTTATAAAAGCCGTCTGCCCTTCTGTCACCTCTTGATAACTATTATAAAAATGACATTGAAAATCTTTGCAAGTTTAGTTTGAAACACTTTGTGTGAACTTTCTTGTTATTGTACCTGATAAATAATATATTTTGTGAAATCGATTGCTATTTAAACTTTTATTAAATTGATAGTACTTTTATATTCAATAACAAAAACGAATTTGGCATCAGAAAACATATTATTGTTAACCTTTCAATTTTTATAAAAATATATTACGAAGTCGTAACAGTTCATGAAAAAGTATAGTTGTTTAGGGACTCGGAATTGGTAAATTGTATTTGAAAGGTTTCTTAAAATGTGATGACACACAAGGTAGATGATATCAAACGATATTAACTTAACGAGTGACATTTTTGTTTTCGAAGGTACTTACCTACCTTCGAAAACAAAAATATGTAGGTACTTACCTACATATTTTTTCAGCCCGGTTCACTTGCAACCCCACTTACTTATCCTTACGTAAGTATTATAATTTTTAAGATACACAGATAAGCGCGTTGATCCATGTTCAGAATATAATTTTAGCAATAAGTGCACTTACCTTCAGAGAGGTAGAGTCGATCAGGGTCGGCCGGCTGGTCGCAGGGGCGATGGCGCAGGGTTACGTGCAGGGAAGGCCCCCGAGGGGGCACTTCGGGGGGCGCCGGCTCCGGGGGCGACTCGCACTCGCGCTCACTGGCTTGACCAACACTGACTGAAGTTCCTGGGTGACGAGATATTACTTAAGATAATAATAATAAAATAATAAAAAAATAATAATTTAGCCCTTTTAACGTCCCACTGCTGGGCACGGGCCAATAATAATAACCTGGGACATTTTTTACACACGGCTACCTGATCCCAAACTAAGCGAAGCTTGTACTATGGAAACCAGATAACTGATATTACTACATATACTACTTTTTTTATTTGTAAATTCATACTTAATATACTTATACACCCAGACTCGAGACATACAGACATGTTCATGCACATAAATGCATGTCCCGGGTAGGAATCGAACGTACGAGCTGCAGCGTGAAAGGCGCCATCACGCCAACCACGCCAACGGGCCCGTCAAAAATAAAAGTTATTTTTACCCGACTACGGCGGAGGGTTATGATTTTGACCGGTATGTATGTATGTATGTATATATGTATGTATGTATGTATGTATGTATGTATGTATGTGCATCTGTTCCCACCTAACTTCCAAACTACTTGTCGTAATTTGACAAATGAGGTATCGTTAGAAGCGGCTTAATGGCGCGCTGGTTATAGGTTATGTGACGTCACATAAAATTGCATATGGCGCCCTCTAGAGGACATAATGTCATGAACTAAAAAAAAAACATTTTTTAATAAAACCGTGTGGGGTATCAAATGAAAGAGCTTGATGAGCACATTTCAGAAATATATATATTGTTACCTATAACTCCAAAATAATTAAATAAAAAGTAAGTTTAAAAACTAAAACCCGACTACTGAAAAATCGCGCTCTAAAAAGTATGAAACAAGATAATATTCTCACCTAGAGGATAGCCGTGGTCCGTGTAGGTCCTATAGGGCCAAATGGCATATGAACACGGACCACGGCTATCCTCTAGGTGAGAATATTATCTTGTTTCATACTTTTTAGAGCGCGATTTTTCAGTAGTCGGGTTTTAGTTTTTATTATTTATCAAATCCTTGAGTCACATTTGGGTCACTACTGTAAACGTATAACCCGCTTTAAATTAGAACTTTTTTATGATAAGAAAGTTGAAAACTCAAGAGAAAATACTAGGTGTCTACTATTTGCAATGTACCAATATAAAACGAGCACTTTTCCTTTCATCGAGAAAACTATTTTCCGCAGTTCCCTAACAATTCTTACTAAGAATTCCATTGTACATCCTCCTTTATATAATCCCCTTATAAATACATAGACACAATACCTCCCACACCTACGACGTGACGCGCGTCACGGTAACTATGCCAGGCATGCTTATCAAAGGCATGCACCCTCCTATCGCGCTTATAATAGGCACTGCAGAATGCTACTACAATAACTTGACTGGAATCCGAAGCTGAATGTGTATAATGCCTTCATAGCTGCTCCGGTATGTCATTGAGTTAATATTGCAATTAGGTAAATAAGGTTTATACTAGGTATTATCCGTGTTGTAAGTCTGTTGTGCGACTGTGAATGAGTACTACATTGAGAGACGTGCGTACTTATTTCAGTCTACTCACGCGTCATCATCGTGAGATAGCTGTTTAGTAACTTTCAAGAAAATCAATTAATAGTCTAAATTGCCCATTATTTTGCTCGGTACCTTTGCACAGCTGTATACATAGTAAGTTTTGTTGTATAAATTTAAATACTAGATACTGAACAAGTCCTACCGTTGTTGTTATGGCAGTGGCGCGCGTTTCTTACGTTGTTTTCGTGCACAAAGTCGTCGCCGCGTCGTCGACGTGAGAGAGTCCCACCAGTATCGTTACTAAACATCTCCTCACCTAAAAACAAAGTAACTTTATTTTAAGTATATTTAATAGTTCCTAATCTTTAGTTACCAAAGGCCAAGTATTTTGGATTTGAACCATACCTTTTATATCAACCTGATATAGTTTCTGGGGGGCTATAGCGCCACTATGCAACATTGCCAATGCAATTCATTTTTCAGATTTTTTGCAGTATCCCCAGCAATTTCGCAAAATTTCTGTAAAATAGTCACGTACCTATTTTACACCATTCGTGACCATTTCACCGAAATTTTTCGAATTCTGCTAGAAAATTATCAATTATTTGATTTTCTAACATTTGCATTGGCAATGCTGCATAGTGGCTCTATAAGACCCCCTGTTATATTTCAATGCTCCTATTCCTCTGATGGCGGTATATTTTTACGTTACCTATTTATAGATTATATTATGTGGTTACCAAAGTTACCTTTTGAGTTCCTATTCCGTCTATAATATCTTCGGTTGGTGCTCTCAAGAGGGAAGGGTGAAGCTTGCCGTTGCGGGCTGATGGCGTAGCGAAGCGGCGGCTCGTCCCCGCCCTCTGAGCCGTACATACGACGTTGTTCATCTGTAGCAAAGATTTACTGATGAGATAATCTTATAACGCTTCAGACACGACGATTAGTAGCTTTGAAACTCTTCTTTTAATGGCATTCTTCGTGAGGCAGGGATCGTTAAGTAAATATATTATAGAACCTATTCCTAACATCACTAGAAAAACATGTTTCTATGAAACGATGTTGAAACAGAAGCCTGTTCGGATATTACTAGGGGCACCATTTCAGCTCCTATCACCACTTCAGATTCATAGATAAATGTAATTTTGCAATCAACTCTCACAATGCAGAACGTTGACTTTCCATAAAGTAAACCTACAATATTTTCCATGATGTTAATTTTTAAACACCATTCTTTATAGTCCGCAGAGTGAGTGCGAACGTTCACAAAGTTTCAGAACAAAATTAAAGCCGCAGTATGGACATTATTAACACGCTGTTTTTTCATAATAAAGTTTCGGATACAACGTAGGTACCTAGTTACGTTATGACTGCGTAATAATTTTCAACACTTTATACAAATAGGTCAGTATAAAAGTTGAGGGCGGAAAGTTTGGAATTTATGAGGTGGTTTGTTTGGGTACGTAATTCTAAACAATAACAAACAAAATGTACGGATCCCGGAGCGAAGGCAGCGCCGAGTAGTGGCCCGGGCGACTCCGGGGTTCGGCCGTTAGTTCACTAAACAAACGCACGCGGCAGCGGCACACTCAAATATTTTCCTATGAGTTCCACGTCTTGAGCGATACCAACAACGTACTCTACATTTTTAATTTTGCATTATTTTCATCTATAGATATCTCTAATGATTTTTCATTTGCATTTGAATGATTAAGACGGTACATAACTAGGTGCGTGGGGCAATTTCGAAAAAATAAATAAAGTGAGCTTGTAACTACGCCTACCTTACTGCGAATAAGTATGAAAGAAAATTTACTGGGAAAGAAAATGAATTAAAAAAATACTCGTTCAGATTGGTAAGTTTCGCAATACTTTGCAAATTTGTTGGCAACGTTAACACAGCTCTCGGTAACGAAACGTGAATAAATTGAAAATAAGGAGGGAGACGCAGCCATCCGTAACTTCAGGGAAAGTATTTTAATATTTTTAGGACTTGACGATAAAATCGTGATCAAATTCTTTGTAACGTAACGATATAAAATGAGAGAACACGGAACTTGTCGTTCCTTTCTCCGCTTTTTGTTTTTAAATTGTTATTTATTACATGTGTGTCGTGCCAAGTAGTTAGTCTTGAAACTTGTGATTACCTTGAACCAATGATTACCTTCTATGATATACAGTACGCGGGTATGTAAATTAAATGAAAACGTTTAATTAGATCCTAAGTACAACACACTATTAAAACAGCAGCAAATAAGTAAAGATAGAGTGATAAGTCCAGCAAAACAAGTACACAATAGGTACCTACTTATACGACACAATACTATAACCTCCAAGACTAAGAAATTAATGTATTCTTGAAACTTATGGACAAAGAGTGGTAGATACTACATTGGTAAAGGGTATGGTTTATATTTTCTCTCCTACATAAATATAGGCATAAACCAACAAATAGCAATTCAAAATTCCCAACTGTAACAATATGAAAGGGTTTGTATGTGGCGTTAAATGAAATTTAACTCGGCGGTCTGGATGTAGCCAACGGCTGTATGAAACTAAACACCTTGTTTTAGTTTACTCAACGATTCTGCAAACTCAATTAGCATTACAACCTCTGAAAGTCACTTTGGGCAAAATGGAATAATGTACGAAATGAACGCGTTGTAAACAGTTCAAAACTGTTTTCGGTTCGTAATTTTAGTTCTACTCTGAAACTTTCATAAGCGCTTGACAAAAAGTTTATTAAAGAAGTGTCAACATTATTTATCATTTAGACATTACTGGAATAAAGAAGTACGCAATATTTTTTATTTATTTAATCATTTCTGGCGACTCTACCTTTTATATTAGAGATACAACCACAATGTTCGATTCTCAATGTACATAAGGATCACCAAGTTACCTCTGCGTCCCGAATCGCAGGCAATATTTGGTAAGTTCGACTGTTTTTTTTCTTATCATAGACTTTATGAATATTTTATAACTATCATACCTTTTAGCGTTCCCCTTTTCAACCCTGCACTCTATGTTTTAAGGTTGAAAATGGAATGGGAAATTATCTAGTCCACCGGCGCGATGGTTCCCTTTAGTAAACAACTCAAGATTGAATATGAAAATTTAATCGACTAATTTAATCGAAGAGAGATACCATACTACATACCTTCAGCTCCGTCGGTTGAGTTATTAAACGTCTCTGAATAGCAGGTATTGAGACTGTAAATATGATTTTCTGATAAAATTTATTGCTTACTTACAGCGATATGATCTTATTATCCTTCAGCCTATTTCACTATTTACTTATTTACTACTGACGTTCTGTAAATTGGATAGCGTACACATGGGAAATGTTGTCCTTACGCCATCATTCTATCCATTACTTATTGGCCGATAGGTGTAATTTTGTGTAGATTACTGTAGGCACCCATGTAAAGACCTGTACCACGGCCAACGAGAATCGATACGAAAGTGACTTCGTGCGTAAAAGAGGCGACAGAGCGGCGCGCGTCCGAGCAATTTGACGATTGACCACGTAGACATAATGTCATTTCTTATTTTAAATTAGGTAAACTTACGCTTTCCGACATATAATTAACCACAAATTTATAAAATGAGCGCCCGCATGTTGGTGAGCCGGGCGGTGACCGACTTGATCTCAAACTTTATTACCATTTCGTATCGCTTCTCGTCGGCCGTGGTATAGGGGATAAACTTATAATAAGAAAACTCTATTTCTTAGAAAAGGTGATATTTTATTCGAATCACAGAATAATTCAAGCGGAGAGTTGGCATTGATTTGCAAGGGTCCAAAGTTTGACAAGTTAGGTTGCATTTTAATGCCGGCGGCAAGGGCCGGGGTGCATGTCGCCGGCGCCTTTGGCGAAATTTGCATTTTTCAGTCTTTTGTGATCCAAGGTTGAGTATTTCCGTTGATCTCTACGTACAAATATAATTACAAAGCTCTACTTTAAAGTTGAGTCTTCATAAAATTTAAACGCTGTAAAAAAACAGTTATTACTAACGACTAATAATGGTAGTAAAGAAGCCCAAAGGGCCGGCGTGCGTTGCATTTAAAGTCGGAATTAATGTCCTGTCTGTGGCTATGAATTTCATATTTCAGGAATAGAAATACAGTGCGGTATTTCTGAAACAATCGACAATATTTTTTACACTAGATGTCACTCGTCCGAAATTACGTAATAATAATATTTTGGATGTTTTCTGTTTAGGTTACTACATTTCAGACTAATTTGTAGGTATACTGATGATTTAATAGGTAGCGACTTACTGTATGTGTTTTATAATCCTATAAGAATATAATGGCAATCTCAGGCCAGCGCCATCTGTATTACTAAAAGGCAACTTTCCGAGCTACACTTTTCTTCAATGTTATTAGTCCACGTATAGAAGAAGGGCTGGTCTCAAGTCTACTAGCATTTCACCGCTGGAAAACCTCTGGTCTCTAATATTATCCTCGTGAATTCTGCATTACAAGTTGTTAATACTTGGCGGTCAATATGTTATCGGCCGTCTGTTAGCAGACCTCTGGCCGACAACATATCGACCGCCAAAAATTTACGATTTAGTATGAAGAATTCTCGAAGATAATATTATAGACGAGGTTTCATAATTGTTTATTGTTAACTGACTTGCGGCCCAATAAGCTTGTTGGTAGCGGCAATAGGTAGTCTTCTTTGGGGAAAAATAATAGATTCCTTTTGCTCCTGCGATGAAAATGACCTGAATTAAATTTTCACATTCAATCGTCGGTTGTTTGCCCCTGAGAGCGATCGTGGGCGGGCGGCCGGGCGCCCCCCGCCCGCCCTCACCCAAGCACCACCGTCTGCCGTTTCTCATCATATCTATTTTTGTTTTGAGCGATATAATCGCAGACAAAATATTACTGGCGAATGAAGCGCTCAAGCCTTCATCCCCTAGGAGATAAAAAATATCGCGTCGTTATACAGCGGTGTGCCTTGAAGCCACAGGCTATAGCGCACGTGCAATTTTTATTCTATTACAAAATGAAATATTACTGTCTGGAAAACATAAAGAACGGATTATAAAGTTATACCTAATGCATCGTAACCTTTTCAGAATGCAAGCATAAAAACATTCAGATTTCAGTAGATGCTGATCTAGCTTACAGTAAAATAAAACTAAAGGTTCATTCAATTAAGCAAGACACAAATCAAGATAAGAACAGTTTATAACACGCTTGTGGAATGTTGTCTACACAATCTAACTTACTCATTAACTCGAGTCAGATAAAATATTAGATCGCAGCGTAACCACTTAGAGCTATTTCCCAGGATTGCGTGATAGCAACACTTAATTCACAAGCTCCATTTAATTTGAACTATTTTGAGGCTCAGCAGGGAATTTAAATATCTGCAGATAAGGAGCTCACGCGAACGCGCGCCGCGCCGACTGAGCGCAGGCTGAATTACGTTCTTAACAAATAAATTAAAGGAGGATACTTTAGGGATTTTTCCACGGGAAAATACTTTCACCCTTTGTGCACAAAACGAATTTGTGTTTTCCTGAACAAATACATACCTACATAATAAACGAAGTTTGCATTTAAGATACGCATGGGGAGCAAATCTATTTAGGTGTTGTAAAAAAATCCTATTGTCTATGATTTTTTTTAATCGACGCGAAAGCAAAGTCCAATGTGCCATTTTAAACAGATTGAATTAAAACAAAATACCAAAATGAACACTGTTTAAATATTATTTTCACTATCTCAATTCACATTAGCGTCTCTAACATATAATAAAAGCACTAACCCTAACCGTTTATAGTCCGGCTTATCTCAAACAAAATAACCATTTTATATTTGTAAAATAAACAGACCTATTTATATTTTTTTCATGTAGAACGTAGGTACTAGGGCCGGAGCAAAGTGCAGAGATTAGACAGCGGGCCCATCAATTACATGTAATCCGAGGCACGTGCGTGCGCTCATCGCGTCGCAAACCTATGGGGATTATTGAAATTTTCCATACACACCCACACAGATAAAGTTACGTTACGTATAGATTTATACGCAGTCTCTAAATAGGGTTGGGAATGAAAGAGATAAGACTGCATGGAGATTTATTGGTAATTGGTTCATAAAAAAATAAGTAATAATAATATCCTGAGACATTTTTGTACACACGGTTACCTGATCCCAAACTAAGCAGAGCTTGTACTATGGAAACCAGATAACTGATATTACTACATATACTACTTTTTTATTTGTAAATACATACTTAATATACATATACACCCAGACTCCGGACATACAGACATGTTCATGCACACAAACGCATGTCTCGGGTAGGAATCGAACCTACGACCTGCAGCGTGAAAGGCGCCTCCGCGCCAACCACGCTAACGGGCCCGTCAAGTAGGTACCTACTTATTGGGATGAAAATTAATCTTTTCAGAATATAATAAGGTTTATTTAAATTTATATCTGATTTCAATTGCCCAGTAATGTACACAAAGTAGTTGTTT
Source organism: Drymonia ruficornis (assembly GCA_947859195.1). Lineage (NCBI taxonomy): Eukaryota > Metazoa > Arthropoda > Insecta > Lepidoptera > Notodontidae > Drymonia > Drymonia ruficornis. The sequence goes on along the minus strand of OX401910.1, from coordinate 7,774,834 downwards.
ATTACAGCTTTCCAAGCGTGTACCTATGCAGTTTCAGGAATTTGGACACCTTTTGTTACAGTCTGAAACCGCATTTAATCATTTTTTTTTTCTATCTTTCCTTTTGCGTGTGTTTGAAACGGCATGGTCTTTTTAGGCTGAAAAATGAAAGGGCTTTCTTACTGTATCCTCAAAACTATTATATAGATCAAGAGAAAACCTTCACTCTAAGGCCGTGGCCGCACCGGTAAGGCGATAGCGACGCGACGGCGATTTCTAATCAAATGTTCGTTTATATGTTGCGGCCACCGCCAATATATTTATATCCCCTACATAAATATATTGGCGGTGGCCGCAACATATACATTTGATCGCTATCGTATCGCGTCGCCGTCGCGTCCCTGTCGCATCTCGGTCGCCTTACTAGTGCGGCCCCGGCCTTTTTATCGAGTAATATTTTAATAACCTTACCCCAAGCGAATGAGTGCGGGCACATCTAGTAATAAAATATGTATACACCGGTAAATCCGTCCGTCTGACCGTGACGAGAACTTGTAAAATATTCAATCAAGCTTGTTGGCTAACTAAACAGAATAACTAATTAGTCTCTTAGAACGAGTCCAATGAAGTAAACCTACTTACATGGTTGTCAACATAAATACTTTATATTGTTTAAAAGGCGGCACATTTGCCTTAATATACATTTGCTAGACCGGCATTTATTGTATTAATTAATTAAGTACTTCCAAACTTCCAAGACACGTGAAAATCTCATTATAACGATCGAGTTTGCAAATAAAACCCAGTGCAATGTTAATGACCCGTAAAAGTTACTTACCTGTTACCACCGAGCTTGCGGTCTTGCGGAGTCAACTACGAGCTCTCTGGTAAAGAGGGTAAATGAGCTTGTCTATAGCGCCCTCTCGTGACCTCCCGCCGAACAAAACGACAACGAGAAAGGAACATTTACAGAGAAAATGGCCTTAGGGCAACTGAGCCGACCCTACCCTTTGTTGCCTTCCTGCGCCGCCGCCGCACAACACCGACAACTTGCCGAACCTTCGGACGATATATGAACATTGCTATTTGCGGCCTTTGTTCCTAACATATTAATGTGAATTCCAAAACATATTTATTAACTTTCGGCTACCCACCAAAATATTAAAGTTAACGACGTACATTGTTGCGTTAACTTTATTGTTTATGTTTAGTGATGTTCGGAAGAGCAGTGTTACATGCATCCATTATGTATAATTTAATAAAAGTTTTTCAAGAATGTTCGTTCTTGTGGTTGAAACGAGCACATACTATAATGGCGGGGAGCTTGGTGTGGGGAGGTGAAGCCACGCTACGCGACGCGGCACAGCGCGGCACAACGAGCGCGACGTACACCGCAGGAATTTCTAAATCTTCATAAGATAATGGATCGCTCCGCGAAAGAAAAGGACCTCTCCCGCTTGGAACTTTGTTGAATTCCTGACTCGTAATTAATAAAATTACTTTTTGGGAGCTTTCCACGACTTCAAAGAATTTTAGCATAAAAGAAAAAGTTAAGTAGATGAATTATTTTTGAATGATAAAGGGAATAATTTTAGATATTTATACACTTAAAAGTTTAGCTATTCTGTAGGTTCCTTTATGGTCATATTGACTAGTAACTTAAGTTTTAAACAAACCTCTATTTTATGAAAAACATTAAAAGTGGTACCTAGTATTTTTTCTTAAAGGTACCTAGCTATTTCTCTATAAAATTATAAACCAGTATCGAAGTGAGCTTAAGCTGCACCCTCTCAACAGCAAATTGCATTTAGCGTGGACTATCAAGAAAGTATTTACCCTGCAATTGAACTCTACGAGATTTATAGGATTCCTCTCGACGCATATTCTCGAGACCTCTTTTCTTTTAATTTCTTATTCTTCAAGTGTTTACTATGGTACTTCAGCTGAGCAAATATTGGTTTTAAAAATCTATTATTTCTGTGAAGTGAAGGCACCTTTTCAACTAATTTTATGTGAACATTTTAAATGCGTTTGAGTGAACTTAGGAATATCTAGTGAGCATACGATAAATGGGACTTAAATTAGAATGTAATCTCTAAAGTAAATCTGGGCGAAAGGTCACATCAAAGCGGGTAAAAGTGCTAATACGTAGCTTGCGTATCTACTCAATTGTATTAGTGGAAGGTCGTGTCCTTATCTCCGGGTGAGACGAGGATAGAGCCCGCATGGCTGGCGCGGCGCGCGACTAAACGCATGGTCTGTCGCAGGCTGCATGCAACTACACCGCTAATTTCAGAAGCCACATTAATCCCTCGATGATGAGGGCGCGATACGTTCTCATTAGATATGTATGCGTTTAGTGCGATTGCAAGTTATATTAGGGCCACCGCAGATATGCTACTTTTTGCATCAGCGATCGGCGATTTTGCGACTGCATCGCGTTTTGGCGACTCTCTGCGTTCGATCGCAGTATCAAAATCGCGCGATTTTGCGACTGTTCGCATTTAGCTTCTAAAAAGCGACTAAATCGTCTTGTATTAATAACTAGCTGTCCCGGCGAACTTCGTACCGCCTCAGAATTAATGTTGTATTAACTTATTAGCCGAAAAAGAACTAACCCCCCCGTTACCCCGTTCGTCGTCTGTTCTTCTCCTTCTCCCGTGTCGCAAACATAGGGTTCCGTACCACCGTAGAATAAAAACGTGAAAAATATCAAGTTTCTTGTATGGGGACCCCCTTTGTTTTAAATGTTTATTTTATTTTTAGTATTTCTTGTTTTAGCGGCAATAGAAAAACATTTTCTCTGAAAATTTCAACTCTCTACCTATTACGGTTCATGAGATACAGCCCGCTGACAGACGGACGGACAGTGTAGGCTTAGTAATAGAGTCTCCTCCCCCCCACTTTATTTTTAAATTTTATTTTATTTTTAGTACCTATTTGTTGTTGTAGCGCCAACAGAAATATACGTCCTGTGAAAATTTCAACTCTACCAATTACGGTTCGTGAGATACAGCCCGCTGACAGACGGATGGACAGCGTAGGCTTAGTAATAGAGTCCCATTGGTACCCTTTGGCTACGAAACCCTAAAAATAGCTAAATTGGTCGCCGTATTGAAAATGCCTGGTCCATGGGACATGAAGGGCAACCTTCTACTGACACATCGACATGTGTATCCTGCCCGTTCTTACCTACGGCGCCCAGACATTGTCACTAACCAAATCTCAGAAGTCCAAACTGAAGGTTTGCCAAAGAGCAATGGAGCGCAGCATTTTGGATGTAAAACACACTGATAGAGTGCGGAACACCCTGCTGCGTTCCATAACCCTTATCGCGGATGTAGGAGCGAAAACAGCTACACTTAAGTAGACCTGGGCGCGTCATCTGAGCCGAATGAGCTCAGAAAGGTGGGCCAAAGCGATCACCGAGTGGGGTCACAGAGCACGACCGTCGTCGCCGACGTAGGTAAACCCAAAAAACGGTGGCGCGATGACCTCGACGCTCATCTAGACGGGTGGTATGAGAGAGCCCAAGACCGCGATGGATGGAAGAAGATGGGGGAAACCTTTGCCCAGCAGTGGGACACAGTAGGTTATTAAGAAAAAAATGGTCCAGCCGTTTTCGATTTTTGTGCTTAGCAACAAATTTAGCGATTCATCCCTTTATTTTTCGTCACTAAATTGTTATGTACCTACACAACGCAGCTCTATTTGATGAATTGCCCATGAAATAAATTTGCAGGAATTTGTAGTCGCCATCTGACACCGGCGTACGTTACGCCATCTATTGAAAGTAATCTGAATCGTAATTTTTACAGAAAATTGGGGATTTTAGCGTTTTCCGGGAAATTTTCCTATTTTTTTTTAAATGTACATATGAACCTTACTTGAACTTCACGGAATATTCATCTAAATTGGTCCAGCCGTTCTCGCGTCAAGTCATAACAACGGGAAATAGGGATTCATTTTTATAGATATAGATAGCAAATAAATAATTCATATCGGCAGACTAACACACCCACTGAATGGTCCCAAACTACGCAACGCGTGTACTTACTATGACTACCATACAATCGACTGGGGGCGACCCCTGTGACTCTCAGACCAGGAAATATTACAAAAAGTTACGAAAATTTGCCTGTGGCGGGAAGCGAACCCGTTACTACCGATACAATGAGCCGAGATTATTTTGAAATATCTACGTCTATTATTCGATACAAGACTTACAAATATTTAAATTACTTTTGACTTCTCCTCTGCCGTATATCTATGCTGTACAAGTGGAGACACAAACTATGATTACGTATCATGGTAAAGATTTGACATTTAACTATGACGAATTGTTCATTCCTAGGTAGAAAGTTCGACAATTTAAACTATCGCTGAAATTAGATTTCACGCTATTGAAATATCATAATTATGTTGTTTCAAGGTAACCAATGAACGTTTGAGCTTTCGACCTAAAGGATCTTCGGAAAAACCGGTTCGACCATTGCAATTAGCCCGAACGTAATTCTTTAAAACGTAGTGCTCCGTAATGTAGGTATGTACATAAGGCAATGGAACCTTATACACCTACATAAAATGCTACTCAGTATTTTTTGACTGAGTTCTACCCACGAACCAAATACGAAGAGGACTGGGTCTAAGCAACTCGGCCGCGTGGTTCAACTAACCCCCTAACGTTCGCATCCCAAATATAATTCTATTCGACACTAGATGGCGTCCCTTTGTACGTCATTTTCATCACGATACACTTAGTGACATCTAGTGAGAAAAAGTTAAACTACGTACTAACATCGACATGAAACGAAGCGAATAGTTTTGCTATTGCCCGGTTGATTGAAATGGCGTTATCTACACCCCTTCACCCGCGCAAATTGTCATGCGTCGTTTCATAGGGAAATCTAATAGGAACACCTCTTTCTTCGTATTTTCTCTGTGGTTCTACTACACACTCACTACACTACTTTATAGAATCCATATATCCCTTTGCTGTGTCGATTGGTAATGGAACGAATCAACCTACCAAAAAGGCTTTTAAAGTAATCAATCAATCGGTTAGGTTATTCTGTTGTCCTCACTATATTTATGGACTGCTGCCGTGCAGGCGCGACGTGTCAATAATGTCGGGAGTCGCTCGTTCTGAATGCACACAAAGCTACCTGTCACGTGGAGAACATCCTACTAATATTATAAATGCGAAAGTAACTGTGTGTGTGTGTGTGTGTGTGTGAATGTTTGTTCCCACGTATCTCCATAACTACTGCACCGATTTTAATGAAATTTGAAACGTAGATAGTGTAAACTCTGGAAGGAGACATAGGCTAATCATACCTATAAATTTCAACCCCTAAGGTGGTTAAATAGGGGATGAAAGTTTGTATGTAGGTTCGTCATTTTTGAAGTTAGAATTATGAAAATTTGAAATTAGGTGTCTTTTAAAAAATAAAAATTAGTAATTTCAGCGTTTTTGAAAATTCAACCCCTAAGGGGGTAAAATAGGGGATGAAAGTGTTGAATGTTATTTTGCATGGATGTTTGTCAGTTTTGAAGTTAGAATTGTGAAAATTGGTGTTTAGGTTTCTTTTTATATATGTAAAAAAATAATTTCAGGGTTTTTGAAAATTCATCCCCTAAGGAGATTAAATAAGGGATGAAAGTTTGTATGCAAGTTCGTCATTTTTCAAGTTAGAATTATGAAAATTTGTAATTAGTTGTCTTTAAAAAAATTAAAAATAGTAATTTCAGCGTTTTTGAAAATTCAACCTCTATGGGGGTAAAATACGGGATGAAAGTTTTTTATGTTATTTTGCATGGATGTTTGTCAGTTTTGAAGTTAGAATTGTGAAAATTGGTGTTTAGGTTTCTTTTTATATATGTAAAAAAATAATTTCAGGGTTTTTGAAAATTCATCCCCTATTAAATAAGGGATGAAAGTTTGTATGCAAGTTCGTCATTTTTCAAGTTAGAAGTATGAAAATTGGTGATTAAATGTCTTTTATAAAATGAAAAATGTTAAAATCAGGGTTTTTGAAAATTCAACCCCTAAGGGGTTTAAATGGGGGATGAAAGTAAGTCATTTTTGATAGTTAATAGTTGTTTTGGTTTCTTTAAATAAAAATAAGAATAATTACAGGGTGTATGAAAATTCAACCCCTAAGGTGGTAGAATAGGGGATGAAAGTTTGTATGGGAGTGTGTCATTTTTGAAGTTAGAATTAAGTATGAAAAATGGTGTTTAGATGTCTTCTTAAAAATACAAGTCGGTTTTGGGATACGTGATATACACCGTGTTTATGTTCATTTACTTTAACTTCGACGACATAGTGGGAACGGGAAAGTAGCTTGGAACATTACCATAAATGGGATGAGGGATGCGGGATTCGGGATACGGGATCCGGCAAACGCGATCCGGGATCCGGGAAACGAGATCCCACATACGATATCCGGGATCCGGGATCAGAGATACGGGATCCGGGATCCGGGATCAGAGATACGGGATCCGGGATCCGGGATCAGAGATACGGGATCCGGGAAACGAGATCTAGGAAACGGAATCCAGGAAACGAGATCCAGGATACGGGATCTGGGATATGGGATCCGGCAAACCGGATCCTGGGATCCAGCAAACCGGATCCGGGACCCGGGAAACGGGATCGAGTCCGTCTTTTTTTAATTTAAATTCGCGGGCACTTATTTAGCTTTTGCCGACGAATTCGCGGGCAAAAGCTAAATAAGTGTATGTGTCTGTATGTGTGAATGTTTGTTGCCACGTCGGTATCTCCATAACTACTAAACTGATTTTAATGTGAAACGCAGATAGTGTAGGCTCTGGAATAAGACAGACTAATCATAAACATCAATTTCCACGCGGGCGAAGCCGCGGGCACAGCTAGTTTATCATAATTTCCTATAAACCTGCACGTATGAAGATGTTTGGGGACATACAACGATATTCAGACAAAATACTGTTGCAATTTTTTGTTAACTGGAATAGGGCCGCTTCGAAATACCTACCTAATGTAACTAACGTCACCCCATCACACGGTAATGTGACTACCAATTGCTTAACAATAAATAATAAATAAATATCGCCAGACTAACACAAACTAAAAAGTCTAAAACTCATAAGTCATTTGGATATTTCGGAAAACTACAACCGCCATTGTACATGGTTTGATGTGGGCAATGCTATAATCAGCTTGCAATGGCAATGCTATAATAGTTTCTACGCGTTTTAATTTTCGGCCAAAAACTGCTATTCGGAGGCCGAATAACTCAAAAAGTCATTTCAATATTTCGGAAAAACTACAACCGCCACTGGACGTGGTTTGATGTGGGCGATGGGATAAGCACATTTAAAATAGTTTCTAAGCGTTTAAATTTTTGGCCAAAAACTGCTATTCGGAGGCTGAATAACTCAAAAAGTCATTTTGATATTTCGGAATTCTACAACCGCTTTTGGACGAGGTTTGATGTGGGCGATGCGATAAGCACATTAAAAATAGTTTCTAAGCGTTTTAATTTTTCGGGCAAAAACTGCTATTCGGAGGCCGAATAACTCAAAAAGTCATTTCAATATTTCGGAAAAACTACAACCGCCACTGGACGTGGTTTGATGTAGGCGATACGATAAGCACATTTAAAATAGTTTCTAAGTGTTTTAATTTTTTGGCCAAAAACTGCTATTCGGAGGCTGAATAACTCAAAAAGTCATTTTGATATTTCGGAAAACTACAACCGCTTTTGGACGTGGTTTGATGTGGGCGATGCGATAAGCACATTTAAAATAGTTTCTAAGCATTTTAATTTTTCGGCCAAAAACTGCTATTCGGAGGCCGAATAACTCAAAAAGTCATTTCGATATTTCGGAAAATTACAACCGCCATTGGACGTGGTTTGATGTGGGCGATGCGATAAGCACATTTAAAATAGTTTCTAAGCGTTTTAATTTTTCGGGCAAAAACTGCTATTCTGAGGCCGAAAAACTCAAAAAGTCATTACGATATCTCAGAAAACTACAACCGCCATTAGACGTGGTTTGATGTGGGCTTTGCGATAAGGACATTAAAAATAAATAATTTGTAAGCGTTTGAATTTTTCAGCCAAAAACTGCTAATAGGTACAATACATAACATTTTCATATTTGTTTATTTATTGAACTTAATTCATTTTGAGGATTTATTTTATCATCATAAAAACTTTTATGTAATAAGTTAACATAACATTTCTTGATTCTAAGGCGGTACGAAGTTCGCCGGGTCAGCTAGTTAATTGTAAATTGTAATGTGTTTTGGTAATAAATAATAATAATAATTATTATTATTTTTAGTATGCTTATATATTTTCTCATGACTCTTAAACTACAATACATACAATATAGGTATGTTAAGACGATACAAGAAAAAAATGAATTTTAGTTTCGAGGTGTGGCTAGCGTCGCGTGAGCTGCCGAAGGATATATCCCTCTCGCTTAGCTAGGACAGAACAGCTATGGAGTAGACTATGTATAGTTATTTTTTGAAGGAACAATATTGTTTAATTCGTACAATTAAAATAATATGTCCCAGTGCACCTTTTAAAATAGATGAAATGGATGAAAATATTCAAATATATTTTTATGTCGAGTGTATTTGAAAAAAATAATTTAATTTCTATGTTGTTTTTATTGCTGAAGACAAAGTAAGTCAAAAGAAGACAAACGATACCTACAATATGCTGATAGATACGTATAACAATATTTCGATCGTATAATAGCCTATAACCAGCGGACGATCCAGACGCGTCCAACGATATCTCATTAGTCAAATTATTATGATAAAAATAGTTTGGACGTTATACGGGAGCAGATGAACATACATACATATCGGTCAAAATCATAACCCTCCGCCCACCGTAGTCGGGTAAAAATGTACATACTCTGTGTCAGTGACTGACTGCCGGATATGAGTATCTTTTTCATGTTTCGTAGGCAAAGGAATACTTTGGTACTTAACTTCGATGCCGATCATGAAGTCATCAGCGGTGTCATAATATATTTTTTTACCATATTTAATTTATTTTTTAATTTAATTTTCAGTTTTTATTAATTTTATTGATTTAACCATGCATTTATTTTTTGTTTATCTTTTTATCTTTATTTTTTTATCTATCACAATCACCCTTAGACTGGTTACCGCCACAGGTGATAAGAGGGCTGGGTCTTTCCTTGCTCAAAAAATTCGCTTGACAACAGGAACAGCTTGAATACAGGGAGGACATGCAGCCAGTATCCCACGCGGACGGTATTTGTTTAATTAGGGGTAGGTTTTTATTTTATTGTATTTTATTTTAATTTATGTTATATGATATTGTATTTTAATGATAAAACATGAAAAATAAAAAATAAATATTTTTTTTTTAAATTTAATTTTACTTTTATTTATTGTTTTATATTTATTGTGAAATTATAATAATTTTAAAAATCAATATTGGACTATGTCTGAAACAAATACATGGAATTGAATAATTTAAATACAAAAATTATCACATTAACTCGTTAAATCACGGTTTACACCCGCTAGAACGAAAAAGATCCTAACATGGTAGGTAGGACCTGAGGGTTGGCCAGTTAATTACTTAAAATACACTATATTTATTTCAAGAAAACATTCATAAGATCTGAAGGCGTCGGACTCGCACATAAAGGGTTCCGTACCACCGTAGAATAAACACATCAAAAATATCAAGTTTGAGACTTGATATTTATTTTTAAATGTTATTATATTTTTAGTATTTGTTCTGCACCGGCAACAGAAATACACATTCAGTGAAAATTTCAACTCTCTACCTGTTACGGTTCGTGAGATACAGCCCGCGCTGACAGACGGACAGACAGACAGACGGACAGCGTAGGCCTAGTAATAGGGTCCCGTTAGCACCCTTTGGAACCCTAAAAAGTAGCCTATGTTCTCCGCCAAGACCCAGTCTATCTCCGTACCAAAATTCATCAACATTGGTTCAGCGGTTTAGCCGTGAAAAGGTAACAGACAGAGTTACTTTCGTTTATAATATAATAGATTGAATAGGACGGACAAACATTTTCCTATCCATATCTGTAATGTTATTTTTTACGATAATTTATTGATGTATGATATATTTATTACTTGCCCATCCATACCTACAACAAACGCAATAAAGCGACTCCATTGTTTTGACAAGCAATGTATTCCCACTGTCGGCCCAAGACCATGCTGCAAGTATATAACAGTAAGCGAAATAGGGAGTTTTTACAGAAATGACACGAATAACTATGAAATGACAAGAGATGACACAAAATGACAAGAGATGACAAGAGATGACACAAAATGACAAGAGATGAAAAGAAATTACACAAGACAAGGAAAAGCAAACGAAAATCACGCTGCAGTGCAGGTCGTAGGTTCGATTCCTGCCCAGGACATGTATTTGTGTGCATGAACATGTCCGCATGTCCCGAGTCTAGGTGTAATTAAGTGTATATTTAGTTTCTATTTACAAACAAAAAGTAGTATATGTAGTAATATCAGTTATCTGGTTTCCATAGTACAAGCTCTGCTTAGTTTGGGATCAGGTAGTCATGTGTAAAAGAATTTCCAAGGATATTTATTTATTTATCATAGGCGTCGGCGGACTGTAAATACTGTACTGTACCTGTAATGTGGCACGACCGTAATATTTTTTCGTAATATTTTTAAAAAAATCCTTCACACGTCCGACGTCGAACAAGTCCCTTTGGACACTGACAATACAAAGTTAGAGAGAGACATGGTTAGTTCAAGTACTTAAAATGTGAGATGGCGATATTGTGCGCGCGCTCGGAAATAAACAACGTAAGCGCCAAACCACATTTTCTTGAATTAAAAAAAAACTACTTCATGAATTAAAATATGGTTGAAGGGTAGTTTAGATATCATTATTTGCTATGTTTTAGAAATAATTTCGTGATCTAAATCGTAAAAACATCGTGGTAGCAAGGAAAATTGTAAATAATTAGAGCTCATTTCATAATTTTTTTTTATCGAGAAAATTTCGTCAAATCGTGATTTGGATTTAAGGATACTCAAGATAATATAGTCAAAAATCATACATCTAAATATAAGATTCCTAGTCCACATACTTACTTAAAGAAAAAGTAGAATAGAAAATCAACCAAATTTCAAACCCTCGTCTTAATTCTGTTCATAATATTCCTGGAAAAGAAATTAAAGTCAGTGAAGTTAAATAAACTATAAGCTCACGTATCCTAGAAGCATTCTGACTAATATAAGTTTAATTAGCTGCTTAGTTTATGAACAATAAGTAACCGGGCCAAACGGGCCCACAAGTAACTTTCCACAACCAATCCTTAAAGGTTCTGTTTTCAAAACCTCAGTGGAACGGGAATAATTGTGTAACAGTTGTAATTTTCACTTATTCCCCATTCAAAACTCAACAATGATATCAGAAACACATAATTCAACACCCTCATTTTCATAAAATCACGATAAAATGCTTGCTTCACACCGTACCTATCTCCATGATTTATCCGCGATCGCCCTGGAATATTAAAATGCAAAATAAGCTGTACACACATCTATTTATTCCAGATTGGAAACCATAAGGCGTCTGGTAGTTTCCATTTCATTTCGTGTTTTTCCTTACACAAACGGTATCGGTGTTATTAGAAGCGAGGCCAGAAAGTACGCAATATCTCGTGGGCGCTCCGCAAGAATCCTCGACGAAGCCACGCTCCGTTATTGCATGGAAATTCTTCGGCGTGCAACTTCATTGAGCGACTCTCCTTGGTATAAAGGTTTCCGCGCAATGTTCCACGGTTATTGTTTTTCAAAAGCGAGGGAGGCACCTGATATTACCTTCCCTGAATCGCAAGCAGTTAGGTTTATTCAATTAAGCTTGTGTACGCGGGCCTTTGTGGTTGGAAGATAAAAATACGAGTCAAGTTTCAGCGGGTCTGCAAATAAAAAGTATTTTGAAATTTTATAAATAGCAGCGTCCAAATGCCCCCAGCAGCAGGTGGTACGACAATCAGATATGTCGTACCCCCTGCGGTCAGACGTTTAAATTGATTGCCGCTCGGCGCATGTAGACGCACCTAATTACTAATTTTCGTCAACTATCTAAGCTACTTTTAGACCAGGGCCACTTTGGTAGTGCAACTGCAATGCGATGGCGACGCGACAGCGATCAAACCCCAAAAATATAGGCGATCGCATCGCCGTTACATCGCAATCGCCATACCCGTGCGGCCACGGCCTTGAGACGCTGCATTATTACTACTTCTCAAAATTAATCACACTTAAATTCTACCATTGTCCTCCAAATAATTAACTTCACTTATGAACAGTAATTAAGCTACTGACAGCCAGACAGACCGATTACGGAATACTTAAAACGCATTAATGGCCCAACGTAGTCGTGCATTAAAGCTCTGCAAATACCATCATGCGGCGAGACTAATCACATTAGTGCCTTGCCAAAGGTAATGCTGGTAACGGCCTAAAAAGCCACCATTTGCATGTCAGACTCAGGGCGGACCTCGCGAGCTGATACAACACGAGCTAAATTATGCAGACTTATATGAAACTCATGTTGTTGTGAACTTTGTAGTAATCTATGAAGAGGTTATTATAAAAATAAGTCCAAGCAATAAAGGTTCACCTATGTGATATGTGAAAACTTTTATCTACTATTATTCATATTTATTTTTAAGTAATATTTAACTGAACTTTCCGAGTTCTATACCATCAGAATTTTAGTATAATACGAGCTAGAACTGTTGTTAAAAGATAGGCACTTGTTAATAAAATGTACTTGGTAGCCAGAACAATGGCACAAAATTTTCATGTTGAACAAAAGGATCAAATGAACACGTAGGTACATTCAGTTATATGATTGAATGAGCAATCATATTAACCACTACCAATGTTGGCTAACACACAATTTTATCACCTAAACTAATTCAAAATTACATATACTCTTGAACCTTAATCCGAATAAGTAGGAAGATAGTGTATGTACGTTCTATAATTGTTACAATTTCCTTCTAGTTAGACATTCGACCCGCTCACACTACCACCACTCACTACCACCACGGTTACTTCTGTAAACTAGAAATGAAAATAGTGTCCATCGATGACACCTAGATTGCGCCTCAACGAGTCCTGGGGGAAAAGCTAAATTATCTTGAAACCCGCGTGAATTTCTATGTATATTTGATGGATATAATTATATTACAGTATTTATAAGTAAAACAAAAGAAGCTTATTTCACTGCTCTTTGGAGACAAAATCGACCCCAATGCTAACATATAAAATATTCATAACTTACAAACATTGAGATTATTGAGAAATCTGGGCGGTAGAGTGGCCACAAGTCAACCCAAATAAATGGTAATCAATGTTTGCAAGCAGATGTCTCGAATCGTTGTCATGGCCTGCCTCTAATCATCCCGAGGATTGAGTAAAGGTCAATTGTTAGTGCCTTGAACCATCAAGCAAAATTTTAGAGCCCAGACACATTGTAGACTCTAATCCTATGGTAATAGGATACGAATTTATTCAGCAAATTAATGCTAGATTATTTTAGATGCAATTGGAATATATTTTTGAATTCATAGCGATTTGTAAAATAGAGTTAATTTATTTCGGTTTCACTATAATATAACATGGATCCATTATAGATAGGGAGCCGTAGAAGGGGTTTCTGGATTTGCACGAGCGCGTCAGATTAAGATAAGGGAGATAGCTTACATATTGATAGGAACCTCAAAAAAATATGAGCCCTAAATATTGGTGGGTTTGCTCAGGGGAACCAAAAAAAAAAAATAGACCATCTTAAAATACTCGAACTCGTCAGATTAAGATAAGGGGGATTCATTACTAGCTAAGAAGTGTCAAAAGTGTGAATTTTGCTAATTTGATCGTCAGTCTAAGAAATGGGAGCATCTGGAAGTTTCACTTTTTCAACCCCTCAGTTTTTTTTTATATAGGTTTGCGGTGGCAAAAAAACGCACGGCCCGCCTGATTTTAAGCAGTTACCGTAGCCTATAGATGCTTACAAATTCTGGCGCACTCGAGTAATTATTTTTTTTCAATTTATCATGTTGGAGCATGAAAAGTATCAATATCTGACACGCTTGAGTATTTTTATGGCATTGCTGTTTATACAAAAAAAATGGTCATGTATACGCTTCCCCACCGCTGAAAGTGGAAACATCTAGAACAATGTATTCTTCTTATCATCTCATCTACCGAATCTACTAGGTTTGGACGACGCTCGTGCAAATCCACGAATTGCACGCTCGCCTCCCCATCTATTATACCATTCAACGATGTCATCGACATAAACTACTTATAGCTAAGAGCTAGCAGCTGTCACTGCTTTGGTCATAATGATCTTAAAGATATTTTCGTGCTAAGGTGATATTAGCTTTTTTTTTCTCATAAACGACAAATCTGTGAGATTTCAACCAACAGTAAGCACGGAGCCCGCAGCCCGGTCTCACACGGCATTATCAACATACCGCGATAGAGGTAACTAAAATGTACGGTGCAGTATGCGGTTCGCTGTCTGGTATCGGTCAATTAACTGCATATTTACACCCAATAATGCATCGATTATTAAGAGCGAAGATTATTATGAAATACTGACCTAGCGCAACATATTGCTCTTGGCCATGTCGTCTTCTACTGTGCCGGATCCACGTTCTGAAGTCGTAATTAGATATAGAGAACCATCAATATTTTTTCATACACTTAAGCAATTTCTCACGGCATTTTCCAAATCAAAAGTGCTTTGTAATGTCATTGTAACTATTTAAATTTAGGGTAAAGTATGCTGTGCATACAAATTCTTTGTATCTGAAACTAAACTATCGATCTACTTAAATGAGAACTTATGGCCTCGAGGGATTATATTCAGGCGTTTTAGGAACTTTGATCGCCGTTTTTCAAACAGATTTTATTCTGCCGAAGACGGCTTAAACTTGAATAATGGATAATAAAACTGTTGCATAAGTAAATCGCTGCTGCGCCGTCTCGCATGGGATGGTGCAGCAGTGATTTGCATATTTATTGTATTTATATACCTACTTTGTTATTTTGATACTAACATCGTTTTTAATGAGTCCTAGTTACTTCAATAAATAAATATTATTATTATTATTATTCCATTTATTCCTTATTTATCGTATAAATTTACATTTTTAAATATAAATACAAAAAATACATTTAAAAATATAAAAAATAGATCCCCACCGGCATCGGGAACAGGGTCCTAGTTGCCGGTGGTCAAGGCCCCAGGGAGAGGAACTTCCTCACAATGCGAGCCGTTTCGAGAAGGACTGCCTTCTGGATCTGACCCTTGATCCAGCCGCCCAACGCGAGCCTCTTAAGATGTTTATCGAGGCTCTTGGCTATTAGGCCATGGGCAGAAACGACAATCGGTACAATGGTAGCCGCGTCAATGTCCCACATGTCGACAACCTCGTGAACCAGATCAAGATATTTACATTCTTTATCTTTCTCGGCCTTCACGAGGTTCTCGTCATGGGGGACAGTGACATCGACGAGCACTGCACGACGCTCTTGGCGATCTATCAACACAATGTCAGGTCTATTGGCAACAATAGTCCTGTCAGTGATGATAGATCGATCCCAGTATAATGTGATATGGCCATCGTCGAGAACTGGTTCTGGTACATACCTATAGTACGGCACCTCAGACGCAACAAGGCGGTATTTCAGAGCAAGTTGCTGATGGATTATCTTGGCCACTTGGTTGTGTCTGTGCAAGTATTCACCGTTTGCAAGACGCGAACAACCGGAGATGATATGCCTGAGTAATTCACCAGGGCGGTGACATGCCCGACAGATGTCAATAGTGCCATCACGCAGGATAAATCTCCGGTAGTTCTTCGTCATCACAACCTCGTCCATAATTGCACAAACAAACCCTTCGGTTTCCCCAAAGAGGTCACCGAATTGTAGCCAAGCCACGGAAGCTGCGAGGTCCACATCAGGCCCATGAAGGGCCCGATAGTACCTTCCGTGAAGCTCTTTACTCTGCCACACCGCCCTGCGGTCGTCCGTAGTGAGCACTACAGGCCTGCGCCAGTTCTCTCTAGATAAAGATAGAGGGGTAAGTCCATTGTCCACTGCTACTACTACTTATTATTATTATACATGTATTTTTTTTTATTACGGGAGTGAAACCGTTTGGAGTTTTATTTTAAAAAGTTATAACGTACTATCACCTTAAACATTATTGCGATCGTATAAATAAACTAATATTTCATGCTCCCGCCCATTTATACGGCTTCGTCCAATTAACTACGTGTTTACACCCGATCATTGTTTCAAGGGTAGCTAGCACCGCGACGGATGCTGCGTCTGTTGCATACAACAATATGGAACTAATTGGCTTTAAATAAATATTCTGCATTCCCAGTTGTTCGTGTAATGAAAATGTTTCGTTAATTAAGTAGTTTTCATTGATTCAACAATGAAACTGGTTTCTTTATTCATATGGGTGTTAAAAATATAGCTGACGAATTATTACAATCTCAAGAACAGTGTTGCCAATTAGGGCTTTTAGCCCCAAATTTAGGGCCAAAACATGCATTTTGGGCTTTTTAGGGCCAAGAAAAATTTAGGGCTATTTTTAGGGCCATAAATAATATTCATGCACCACTAATTTGATTGACCAAATCAAGTAAAAAAGGCAAAACGTCTATGGTACTATGTGAGGTGTCCTCCTTGTACAGTGTATTATTAAAATGTTGCAGTTGTATGAGTATTCCGAAAGCTCAAATGCAACGCCAAGTCGGGACATAAACGATTTACTAACGATTATCGATAAGTTATAATGAATAGATAATTAAAACTAAGTTATATTTTATTTAGCTTAATAAAACAGGAAACTCATTTAAACAATACCCTTAAATAGGTACACAATTTAGGGCTTTTTTGGGGGCTTTTGATTATTGCATTAGGTCTATTTAGGGCTATTTCATCTTAATTTTAGGGCTCTTTTATTTTAGGAGTTGGCAACACTGCTCAAGAACTACATGTTTGCCTTACCCTCATATTATAATACATATATAATAGTTCCCTTCAAATTCGTCGTCTACAAATATTTTCAAGATAACATATGAAAGTTCCCTGAAAATGAAATAATATTTTCCCCCTAACGTTGTGTTAACACATATTCATATATCTCCCGAGTGTCGTTTTACATTGCAATAAACGAATTACTGACATATCTAGTCTCAAATCTCGGATATCATTATTTATCGAATAAATCGCTTGGCGTCGGGAATTTAATAAAATCTTTTATTGGATAATGGTTGCCCACTTGAAGCTTTGAAGGCTGTTTATTGAATGGGTGTTACTAGGCGCTCGCCCGCGGCGCCGCTTAACAGTTTTTACACCTGCTATATAAGTATTTATCATATTTTATATTTTAATATAAAATTGTGAAACCTCGCTCATGATGTACGGCATACTTATATGTAAAAAGCATTGTGACAATACAATCTAGAAGCGATACACTTGTATAGAAACGAAAACTTATTAATAAATCAGTTGCGTAAAATGCGTGCGTACCGGCCGATTGACGCGTAATCAACTGAACGTAGGTGGAAATCTCGATTTCTCAATCACCACCTACGCGTAAATAATAATTTG
Source organism: Drymonia ruficornis (assembly GCA_947859195.1). NCBI lineage: Eukaryota > Metazoa > Arthropoda > Insecta > Lepidoptera > Notodontidae > Drymonia > Drymonia ruficornis. The sequence continues at coordinate 7,757,148 of OX401910.1, read as the reverse complement.
ATAAATGACTGGTACTTTATCAGATTTTCTACGGTTTTAATCGTCAATTATATGCTTTCGTACAATTGGAACATTATAAACGATCACTAAAATAATGAGTTTATTTTTAGTAAAGGTACGCGACAATACACAAACGATGGTAATTAAGATTTCTCTTTAGAGTTTTATTTTGGTCTCATTCAATCACAAATCGTTATACAAGAAAAGGTCACTCACTACTATTATATAATCCCTAAAGTGAGAAATATTTCAAACAGAGATGACCTTTCATATTTTGGTAACTATCACAGAGAAACTAAGAGCATCATCAGAGGTCATTTACAACATTATCACATGCGGTCCCAGTTATTGGATATCGAGTAACAGTAGCTACAAGAAATATCATCTTTCAAACATGATACAAAACTGATAAATAAAACATAACGCTAACACAAAGGCCAAAAGATAAAGCTATATTTGTGTTGATATAAGAAGACTAAGCAATATCTAAGCCGCAATACCATACAACGTTACGATATTCCTTTATGATAATGGTAGACTGTAGGTAAATATGAAACGGCGCTGAAGTAACGCAAGAGTTACTATCTGGAGTTACCTATTTGTACACGGAAGCTTCTTCAGCTTTGTGCTCGTATTATGGAAGTGGGTCGTGCTTAGCAAGTGTGCTGTTGAAATGGCTTCATTTTTATGTTTATTTTATACAACGGCCAGTGTGTGGTGCTGCTTGGGACTCTATTTGCAAAGAGTAAGACGCTGCTAATATATAAAATGCAAAGAGGTATGATAAACATAGAGCCCGCATATTTTGAACATTTTTCTACAAGAATATTAATAGTGTCCTCCTGTTTTTCTTTGCAACCCGAGACACACAAAGGTAAACAGGTAGGTATGCAACTTTTGAATGAGGAACTTTAGAACATTAATTTCAAAAGTTCAAAAAAAATACGCTTCCTCACTTTATGCAAATCATACCTACCATCCTTGTTGGGGTGAACTGTCTAAAATGGCTACTATCACCAAAATCATGTGTTACAAAGTATAACAAAATTAAGTCTTCACTAACAAAACACTGTCCCTGCCAAAGGTTGCGTAACATTCAAATCAATACGGGGACCAACGACTAGCATTTGTTCTCATCGGTACGACACATGAATTTTCGTCATAAGCTCCATCTAAACCTTTGTCGACAGATACGTTAATTCTAAAATCGACTTCATGTTCTAGCCACGAGAGTCGAAATTACCTATGCGAGAGTAAAGCGGTTCAGAAGGGTTATTATCATGACTGAAGCTTTGTTAATCCTTTCTATAGCGATCGATATGTCGGATTCATGTAACATAACAAGGATAAAAAATCATGTATACTTATAGTTATTTTTGGTAATCCTTGTCGATTTACCTACTCAATATTCTAGATTTCATCAAAGAAGTGATGTTTAAGGTTGGCACTCATCTATCAACTCGGCACCCGACCAGCACTGCCTCGTCGGTCGGCGTCCACTTACAAAACCGGAAATAAGTGGACCACGCGGCGTTCACTCGTTGACCACGCGCGGTCCACTGGTGACTTTTATGGTGTAAAAGCAGCTTCACACATGATATTTGGTCCCAATGTAATAGAAGGCGAGCCTAGTGCCACATTCCAACTCCATATCAAACATGTAAACAAGTGATACGTAAAAAAAATTGTTTCAAGGCTTTTTTATCCAACAGACCTAATACACAGTTGGGAGTTGGGGAACACAAAAGAAAATTGCGAGTTCATTATGAATGTATCATGATCAAATATGCATTTTTATGACATCAGTTGAGACGTCATAGGCGGACAGAGCAAAGGCTGCTCGGGTTTACGTGTAAAGTTTTCCTCATAAGCTCACCGCAGGGCGCTCCCCTATCAATTGCTATGTCCCCTCTCCCCGCGCACCAGTTCACCCCCCGAACCTCACTAATGATCCCACTTGTTAGGGCTCAGCGCGGACCTTCGGCCGTGTCACTCGGTGAATAACAAATTCTGAGCTGATCCCGCTACGCCGTAGCTCGTAGCAGCGTAGCCCTCAAATATTACAAGTCATATTAAGAGCGCCCTGCTTGCTAATAGTGTTTTTGTTTGTTTACGTAGGGGTTCAGCTGTAGCAACTCATGTAAATATCTCAGGTACAACGATATTCAAAGGCTCAGGTACCCATTCAAATTCATACTAAAGTTACCTTTATAACATAGAGTTATTAGGAATGCTTACGTATCGCTACGAATAATAAATATATACGCTGAATACTTAATTGCAGCTTAAATTTGAAGAAATTTGTGCTGCTGATTATGAATCATTATCATGCCAAAAACTGCAATATAACGAAGTCGACTTACGTATTGAGCAGCATTTATAAAAGCTTTGTGATGGTTTGCTTGTTTTACCTTCTTGGCTGAGCATGATCAACCCTGAGTAATAGTGAAATTATGGAAAGATCATGACAATAACTTACTGTCAAATTGCTGCGTGGCTTGAGCGAGGAGCGACGCGAACACCCTGTCAGCGAGGGGCGGCGGTTTCGGGGGGCGGTCATCATCGCTGCTGCTGTACCTATCGCCGCCCCACTCCAGCGAGCGCTGGCGACGGACCCCGCTGGCGTTGGGCGCCCCGCTGGGCAGCCCGCCCGACAGGCCGCTGAGCGAACCGGCTTTCGCGCGCCGACCGGGTCGCTCCATTCTTGACGCGTTCATAACATTCTGTCAGCACATCTGCGAACAATTGATGTCGTACATTAGCTTTTGAAAGTCGACTTTACTGTGCACGTATTTTGGGTTTAAATTATGCGAGTATTCTTAAAAAATATATCCATTTTCTTGTCTACGTGGTAGCGGTAGTGAAACATGTGTACATAAACTATATTCTCTGTAGTTACATATATGACCATGCTTTTTATTTTTTATTAATCATAAACAAACTTCATCCTTAAATGAAACTAGCTTATGCAAGCGATATTGGAAACAATCACGTCGTAAAAATGTAACTTATTCTCCGCTCGTTAATTCTAAAGCTCGGCCACATAATCCCAAGTTCAAATAAAAGAAATCGGCGCGATATTTTATCAAACGGGAACAACATTGTGAACGGAAAAGAACAAATGTAATAAAGAGCCTACAAGTCGTTTGGTTAGCGACCCAACATAAATAGGAAGTTGCCGCGAGAGGGCGCGCGTGTTGGAGCCCTAATCCACTGGATTGCGCCGCGGCGCCGCCTGCGTCTCGCGGCTTGCCAACCCTAACAACAATATTTCTAGTATTGACTTAATTTGTAGAAGATTCAGGGCTTCTGGGTCTATTCTGCAATTGAAATCGTCATTTTCATTTGCTTCTGAACCGTTACCTGCAATATTTTATAAGATGTTGATCTAATTTTATTTCTGAACGTGCAGAAAGCTCCAATAATCCTCTCAACCTAGCAATGGCTGTATTACAACAACAAAAAAACAGAGTTATTGTATTCATTTATGCTAGGTATAGATGAATTTAATAACTTTGATTTTTTAATAAACAGATGGTGGAATAGGTAGGTATGTTTAATTCACAATTGTTAAGGTTTGCTGCACTCTCATTTCGTATCGGCAGAATAAACACAGGCGGTTTCATTAGAGTTTCGCCGACATTTCATAGAGTTATAAATTGTTTAGACATAACTAAGTTTTATTAAACATTCTTAATTCAAAGTTTAACGAGTTTAAGTATTAAAAGAATACTTCGACCGAACTGTTATTTCATTATTTCATCTTTAGTATCTACGAAATACGTTAATTAGAATCCTATTTAATGAAGAGTGATTAAAAACGTTACTTATTTAATTGATTAGGTACTGGCATTGATCTTAATTGCAGCGTAAAAAAATAATAAAACACAGAATATTAAAATTTATCACTAATTATAGACAATATAGGAACATGAAAAGCCATAACTTTACTTGCCAATTAATATAATTTTGTTATAAAACAAACAAACTAACCTTCCCTCGGGCAGTTGGCTACAAAAGGGTCGACCCTCAACATGTTATTCTACAAGATCAGTGACTCCTGAAACTAATTTATCTAAATTTCAATAAAACTCACAAGTGTCATGTCTACGGAACAGTTGTGTGATCATAGCTGGCTAATAGCTCATCAGCCGCCCGGTTTAATATAAAGTAGGCTGTCTGTTTGCGCGGCTGTGTCGCAGCGTTAATAAACGTTCGTACGCTTCGCAGACAACGCTGCAACTGTTTGTACTCAATATTAATCTTCTTGGCTCTTTATAGGTGGAGAAACGGCATCAAATTAGAGTTTATTAAAAATATTCCTATACAAGATTTATCAGACAAGTCCGAAATTTATTTTCAGGTAAATTGAAGGCAGCTGGATTGCTGTTATGGGTCCGTTACGAATATAAAATCCGGTAACTACGTTTGGGCTTCGATTTTTAAATTTTGACACATTTCTGTAGTAAATTAGCGTGAAATCATGAACGAACGAAACAGATAGTCTGGGTTGCTCACTGAAAACTGTTTATATATATCAATGCTGAAACCAGACTATATGTTATCGTCTTATAATAGTTGGTCAGGATTTCTATTTATGTTACAACTTTTGTAACCTTAGATGAGACACATCTATACCAAATGCTTAAAATCAATTTTTAAACTGTGTATTTAAAAATTGAAGTACTTATTGCAGTTAAGTAGATGATTGTACACGGTTATATTTTTTTATGACATATTATCATGAACACCATCATATCCTATTAAATAAATACCTCTAACTAGTTAATAATATTTGCATTGGACTAAGCAAATATAACTATTGCTTTCAGATCGTGTTTGATTTTAATCCATTGTTTAATTTCATAGCACATGTAATATTGCGATCGATTAATGAACACATTAAATAGTTAGTTACACCTATCATTCATTTAATTGTTATTTGCAACGGAGCTGAGGTAATTGTAACCAATTACTGAGTGATATCCCCTCAATCACCAAGTTCTCGAGACTTGTTTTATAGGATTTATTTTCCGTGTACGAAAACAACTTTTAATGATTTTATTAATTTGCGTGTAAACAAGATAATCTTGGATCTTTGTGTGCTACTAATAATTATGGTTGCACGTCTATGATTACATTTCTAACATTAGAAGAGCTCTCTTTATTACGGGTATCAATAATAACGAGAGCCCAGTTTATGTTGGAAGTGTTACCTTAGAACAGGTGACCGTACCTACTTATTAATGTCTTTTGAATTCAATATATAATATTGCCAACTTTACTACAACTTACTAAAAGGAACTCTAAGTAAATCGGAAAATAAACTCCTAATGAAAACTACACTCTAATAATAATAATAGTATTATAGGTCGATTTTCATATGACATATAAATAAATCAGCAATAGTGATGTGCTAAAGATTGCAATAAGCCCGTCACGTATAAAATAAGCGTCAGGGGAGCGAGACAAGTGCTTGAATTATGGTATTAACGCCACCCCTAGCTGTATTAAAACTGCATCTTACACTCGTGCTGACCCTCTTTAGTGCCACTTTGCATACTTAACAACTTGCGAAATTAACCAACATCGCAGGTTAACATGTAGTGCTCGAAACATGCTTTTGGCTTTTGAGATAGGTGTTTCTATACTTTACTTAATTTTCTAAATGCATTACGAAACAAAATGTTATTAATATTTGTAATTATAAAACAATATCGTCATATTAAATTCAGATTTCATAAGAAATTGTTTACGAGTTGTACCTAACTACTGAGTTTTATTCATATTTCTTTATTTTCTAGTAGGTAGGTATAGTCGCCTGCAAGAGCAACATTTCTAACTTAAATAATTGATCTCTCTTAATTATGGGCGAAGATATCAAAGTGAGCTCAGCTTATGTGCGTTACCCCTATGTATGTGAAACTTAGTCGTGCAAGTGATCGTACCCATCCATTGTTTGTGTGCAATTGATGTTTACACACGCTCAAATAAAAAACAAACATTTTATTTTTTCCTTACTGCTTTTGATAACGCAATCGGTTTTTGTGAGTGCAATTTTATTTGAATCAATTCAAACTACAATTGGATTTGTAAACCCATCCTCCGCTTTTGTAAACGTGCATCCGAACAAAAAGTTTTCTAAAGTGTTGTAAAACATTTGATAGAAACAATAGCGAGATCTGATTTTGAGGAGAAAACACAATTTGTGGTGGAACGTGATCAAAAACCTACATCAGTTGGCACCGGTGTTAAATCTTGGAGTCCAATCACGTATGGAATAGGTCGGACAGGCATCAGGGGCCTTCGCGTGTGCCGAATAAGCTGCAACTGCACTCTTTGATTCTTAGACTTTCTGAGTAAAAGCAAAATTAAATTAGGTAAAAGAAGACGTGTCGAGGATAGCTAAGCTTTCTATTTAAATACCTAAATCTGAGTGAGACTTAATTTAATTGTTACCAATTATTGAATTACTAACGTATTATTTTCCAATGACATTTGGGTTGCCTACTTACATCTTGTTACTGATTCAGAGAACGTAGTACACCACCTTTTCTATATTAAAAAGAGTGACCTCTGAGTTTCTCCTCAGTTTTTGAACCGATGGTAGATTTGACTATTCATAAGTGTTTTCCTGGCCTACAAATTGAATTGCATAAAACAATGTTAGTTTTATTCTTCAAATTCAACTCTTAAAAAATAAGAATTGAATGTGAATTCACATACAATATAAATTGTATTATCAGGTATTTCGCGCATGCTAGAATTCTATTACTAGGTATTTCGCGCATTTTAATCATGCAGGGTCCCCGGTTGAATGCATACTCGAATTAACTAGACTATAGGCACGTCACGTGCTGGTATCAGCAGAGACAGATGGTCCGATACCGAATTAGGAGTTAATTAATATATGACGCACCTATAATTAGATGACCAATGACAAAGCCAGGATTAACGCAGCTTAACGTATACTGACTATAATTTGTATTTGGTGTAATTATTGATACGTGGACGACGTCATAGTAGATATGTAATTTACACTCTTTAATACTTAGGTGGATAGTATTTTTTTCGTAGACGGAGGTTTCAATAGATTGTTACAGAATCTCTAATTAAAGCGTATTCCCATTCACTGAATTATCTTGTTAGCAGATATCCAACATCACATGAATATCCCCGAGTCCAATAATTCAATAACCGTCAACTGAACTGACTTAGCGCAGATTAACACAATCCAATGAACGTCGCATATAGTCCCTCGCAGGACACAGAAAATCATTAGATTAACAAAGCTGAACACTCCGAGCCATTCACATATTAACTAGCCACTAGGGCTGGTAAAAACGTAAAGTATTCGTTATTTGGTAACGGGTACACTGACGAGTATAAATATACCGAATTGATAGGATTGAGTGTTGAAAAAGGTATTGAAAAAGGTATTTACTTGTGTCAAAATTATTTTTATAAAAAAAAATATATAATAACTGACATGTAGGTACCGAATATTATAATTTATATGACTGCATTATAAGTATTGGTCTATAGTTATAGCCTCATAGTGCTATAGTAACCTAAATGCGAGAGCCCGACTCGCCCTCGGCCAAGATTTTCATAGACAAAAGTATTCCGTTCGGTGACAGAATAAATAAATAAAAATAAATACGCGGATTCAATATATTCGCACTAGATATTGATTGGTTTAATACCAAGTAACGGGTATCAAGATCAACAGCTAACTTTCACAGCCCTATTAACAACTTGTGTTGTAACTTTATAACGAGCAACACTGCCCTTGAGTATCAGCCTCCAATCCACTATTTTAAGTTTACCCAAATGGAAAATTGTAATTTATTTAATTAGATATTTAAAAAAACTTAAAATTTTATATTGGACATTAGTCTTCATAATGGACGTTTATTGCCCAAAGTCGAATAGGACTCGAGAACATAATAATTAAAATACAACGAATATTTATCCAAAAATTTTAGCCCTTTATATAACACAATGGGTACTCATTTGTGTTATGGACGCTCATTAAAATTTAGTTCAGTCTGATGCACAAAGCTGGAAGATTAATCTACATGTAGCAATATCTAGTATTAAGATAAACAGATACGTACTAACCGTTAATATATTGACGAATCTAATCTCCATGACTATTGAATGGTGCAGCATAATTGCTTGTATTTGGTGGGTATATAAGGTGCAGTATGACGTCACTAATGTAATCCAGTAGGAGCTAATCTGATATCGAGCGGAGCAGGCACGGACTCAGCGCTAGTTTAATTGGGTTGCGTTTAATCCCACGATGCAACTTTAGACTCATTTCCTCTCGCCAATAAATCCGCACAGGCATCATCCTTCACCTGTGACTCGTCGCTATATACACTCGGGTGTATATCGAACAATAGAGTGTCTATTGTGTGTGCTTATAATCTCTCAATACGATTGTTGTGAGAATAGTTTGCGAATGTGGTTTCTCTGGTTTACCTATAGAGTTTTAAGTAGAGCTCAATGTCAACTATAGAACTCGTGAATTTTTCGATTGGATCCTTTTCGATAAACATCGTCCAATTAAAAAGCTAAAAACAATTTAAAATTATAATACAAAATCTAGAATGACGCGTAAAGTTCCGTTGAAAGAAGCCAACGGGTTGAAAACAAGACAATAGCTACTCCACATTAAGCGAGTGCAATTTTAGGTTCTCCACCCAGAGTTCACAGGTAACAGAGTTTGTTCGGCTTTTTACAGTGGACGAAGTTGTGTACGTCGGGAAAGCTTATCTTATTAGTAACGTAGGAAGTTTGCAAATTCTATGCGGACTGCAGTCGTACAAAACTGAAACACAAGTTTTAATTACAAATGCGTGTTCGGACTTGGATACTGCCATTTCATTAGGCTGCCCGCTACTTCAAAGACTTTGAGTCATTCATAAGGTATCTACGATATTAAATCAAAATGCTTTTATCAACATAAAATTTATGCATTTGCTTGTTAGCTATGTAGGTATACTATCTGTATCAAAAGTACGAAATAATACTCCGGGGTATGCATGGGTATTAAGCAAAGAACTACCCGGTAAAGTGTTAAGTCCGAATTCATACATCTTATTTTGCATACAAATCTTAAAAATTACTTTTCAGTTTTTTTTTAGGATAGCCCTACTACACGAATAAACTTCGGCTATTTACTTTAGGTCAACGACTCCTATGTTATCTTTCGTTGCGGCCTCCCTTTGTATTAGGCCCCGCCCCCGGTCGTCGTGCACACAAACACAAAGCGCGGCTACTTGTGTCGCTTGCGCACCGCGCGCCTTCACACGCGTACGGTGCGGTGCCGACGGCAAGATATTATTATGTTTCATTTAGGCCTACTCATAAAAAAATCGGTAGAAAGTTTTACCGTGTTATTTAAAAAATAAATAAACGCGAAATGAAGACGAGTTATGTCAAAATTAACAAGGAAAACTTAACTAGACTCGCGTTCAAAACGAGTTTAACTTTTTTGTGATAACACGGTCTGTGTTTAAAATTCGGTGAGTAGGTATTCAGGTTTATTAACAGATTAACAGTACCTACCTACATACAGTTTACCTACTAAATACCATTATCACGACTATTCCCCGTAGGGATAGGCAAAGGCGTAGTACCTACTGCAGTAAACGACGCTTCGTCCGAACACAACACCCTCGCTGACAATTCAGGGTCTCCCTGAACGCTAGTCATGTACCACCTGCAAAAGCGAATTCTAGGCTGATAGTCAGCGGGTGTAAGTTCTTGTACACGTTGGAAGTGGTAAGGATGTGGGCCATCGTCTTTCAGTGTCCGTTGCACGAAATTGTGATGTACCTACATTAAATACTGTAGCACTTCGTCGTGTGCTAGTTCGCGGATTGTCGCGAAAATGATGGTACTTATCTGGTTTTCTAATTCCGTACCGGCGTGAGTAGGTATTATGTCGTCCTACTCAAGTGGACGACGAATGAAAGCTACCAGTGCTTTGAGATCGAAGGCATAGGTTTCGAAAGCAGGTATAGCCGTATAGGACAACGGCAACATCGATCATCGAGCGGCCGGCCATGGATAAAACGCCGCCGGTACAGATCCCGAGCTTGTCGCACCTTCCCGTCAGCAGCACCAACACACATCATCATTTCATAAAAAACACTATTAGAATACACTCCACTATTACCACGATCGCGACCCGGCATTTTTACAAGCAACGAGATAACGTGACAGATGTTACGTAACTGAAAGACTTACTACGAACTTACAATTATTATTAGAAGTTTAGAAGGGTTCCGTAAAATAATGATAAAAAAAACCAAAATGACGATGATCCATTACGGTTCTGTCAAAATAATAAATTTATTCGGAAAATAAAGATTACGTAACGATTCTGAAACAGGCCCAAAACCACGCAATTGATTAATTATGAGTTTTACAATGCGCGCTATTTATTATGTTTTTCCACTAAGAAGAAGTTAAATTACTTTTTTCAATCACATTGCATGATGATGCAACTCATGCACGATGATGAATTTACACAATAAGTAAAGATTTATACCCTGAAATTCAGGGCTTGAACTAAAATAAAACAAAAATTGCATGCGGAACCACATGCATTTAAACTGCATTTTGTCAAAGGAAACCGCTTCATATTGAGCTCGACCAATCGCGGATTTTCCGCCATTTTCAAGATATTTGTCATTGGTCGATAATCTAATTAGATCCTCCCCAAAAATGGCCACCATGTATACATATTTACCGCCATGACAATGGAATTATCATAGAATAAAGATCAGAGGCTTTTTAGATGTGACTAAGAAATCTGTTCCTACCTACCTACTCAAAGATATTATTTAAAAATAGTGAAAATTATTGAATGCAGAGAATAAAATGTTGTTTAGCTTTTTTACTTTTAATTAACTAAGTTATTTTTTAAATGGTGGCATATTGTTTTGTTATTAGCCCTTTGGTAATTGAATAGAAAATTACGAGTTAGTAATTTGAGCTAAGAAGATATTTTTTCATGCAAGATCAAGGAAAACAAAGATTTTGGTGTCTAAGTTTTACTAAACTCGATGTATTATGTTAGGTACGTACTAGTTACCTACTCAACGTTATGATATAAAACATAGGTACCATAAATGTGTTTGATTTGCCATATTTCAGTATTTATGTTAGTAGGTACAAAACATGTGTCCTACCTATCACTCCTTAATCACGTTGAAGTGTGCTTATTTACACAATCAGCTGATTTTTTAAGGGTCGCAAGACAAAAGTTTTCGTAACAATTTTGAACGCCAATAGCTCAGAAACTAGAAGAGGTAGGTATAGTTTGCTTGAACATATCGAACTACATATCAACTGACCTATATGTACCTGAAGTATTATTTCGTACTTTTGAGACAGTATGTATAAGCTCTACATTCCATTTCGTCGCTTTACTTTCTCAATTTCGTTATATCTCAAAAAATTTGATATAATAATTTTTTAAAATAATATAGGTGTTAAATTCCAGTGCATCAATAGATAGAATGGATTTGTTATAATAGGTATGTTAAGAATGTTAGGTAACTATTTGAGAATGGAGGAATGTAAATCCTAGGTGTTGTTACGCAAGTTCGAATAAAACGCTACACCGAAAAAGGTCGTAAAAAAGGTAAATTGTGATAGAAACAAAAAGTAACACTGAAGACGTTATCGACGTATTTACGACGACCTTAGTATGAGTAAGTACTTACTACGTAAAAAGAAATAAAACGTAGAGTAATCGAATGTTTTCCGTTTTAAGTGTTTAGCAATTTCACGCTCGGCAAATGCAATAATCCTCGAAACAGATAATTCAATTCTATCCTAAATACATGGGCCGCTACCGAATTTCCTTTGAGACACGATCCAGCGCCGCGTACCGACACGTCTCCCTGAACTTCGGAATTCCAATTTTGAAAAGTTTTCCAACAAGGGCTGGATATTGACAGCGAGTGTCAGAGGGCCACTCGCCGAAGCCGTCCACGATCTTAAAAACAACTTCTCATAGTGCAATATACAACGGATCTGATAAATTATATCCTATAGGTGGATCGAGATGTAGAGCATGGGTAGAGTCGATGGATTTGTCCAGTTTGGGAGAACTTACTGAAATTTATATTGACGTTGATCTGAATAGGAGGCTTATTTACTGGTTTAAATCTGATGTGAAGTGTAATAAGTAGGTCGGTACGCCTACTAATGTTATTACCTGCCTTAGTCGTTAGTAGGTACCTTAGTAGAAGATTTTTTACTATTCTCTAAGGTTAGTCCTAATACCTACATACTTCTAACCGTCATCCGGTAAAAAATAAAAAGGTTCTCTGTTTCCCCCGTAGGTATAAATTTACAAATTTCTATAGTAGACGACAAAAGCGTTTTCGCATGACAGCGCCACCTACCAAATTCGCATGAACTTGCACAGCGAACGGCTTAATATTAGCGCCATCTACCAAAACCCGTGTGAACTATAACGCCCTCTAGAGAACCAGAGCTTTCGAAGCTTTCACAAAGGAAAAGAGAAAAGTCGCTACGTGGGTGTTTTCAATCTGTTTAAGCCGGAAACCCACCGTGGTGCACGGAGAGGCCACGCACACGGCCACGTCTACGTTTTGCAATAAAATGTATGGATGACGTCATTACGTGTGTAGCCTCTCCGTGCGCCGCGGTGAACACGGTGACACATTTTCGTGCAAAGCGTCGTCGTCGAATGACGTCATCCATACATTTTTTGCAAAACGTAGCCGTGGCCGTGTGCGTGGCCTCTCCGTGCACCGCGGTGGGTTTCCGCCCTAAATGTACCGTACAGTAGGTACCAATAATGTACAGTGTCATAAAGCCGGAAACCCACCGCGGAGCACGGAGTGGCCACGCACACGCTACGCACGTGGGTCAAGCTTCGCTTTGCACGAAAATTTATGTCACCGTATCAACCGCGGCGTACGGAGAGGCTACGCACGAAATGACGTCATCCATACATTTTCTTGCAAAACGTAGCCATGGCCGTGTGCGTGGCCTCTCCATGCACCGCGGTGTGTTTCCGGCTTAACATAGCAATAAATAATTATTTTATACCTATTTTTGAATGATTTTTAGAAAACTAAATTGGTACCTACGTAGGTATAAAGTTAAAAGTAAATAAAATGTGAAAGTAGGTAAGCAAATACAAAAATAATTACTGAGGAGTTCGTAATGAAGTTATTATCAGCTTACCATTAGCTTATTATCAGTCTGTGCCTACAATACAAAAAAATAAAAATTTACTTGCCTACAACCTATTCTATCCCTTATTAGCCAATAAACTCTGAACTACAAAGCCACACAGTTCACTAGTCAAAAATAAACCATAATAGGATATAGGTATCTATTTTCCATTGTTCCCATCAATAGCTACATAGGTACCTATAGCCTATAGGCAGGCAAGACACAATATACAAGGTTCGGACAGATGTTTCAAATTGACTGGTTTCCAAAAGCCGTGAATCCGACCGTGAAGGCTGTAATAAAGACCGCGGCTCGCTACAGATTAATTAAGATAGAGCCTTCAAGTAGTACATGCCCACTGACCACGCCTGTGCTTCGTTCGCCTAATATTGACAGACTGATTGCATGTAAATGGAGAGCTTAGCTTTGTTAATAGGGTAATTTGATGATGAAATCTTTACTCATACTTTGTCAATGGAGTGAGCCTAACGATATTTAAGCAAAATATTAATAAATAGTATTAGGTACAAAAGCCTCTAACCGCAACTAAAGTTATTACCTGACCCAATATTAAAAGGAAGAGAATATCATGTTCCGCCGTTTTTGGTAAGTTTCCAGATTTTGTGGAACTTCGATATTTATACTTATTCAAATTATTTCGGGGAACCCATAACGAAATTTTCGGAATATTAATATCGTAATAAATCCATCAAGTACAGATGTAGAGTCTGCCCGGGACACGTCAAAGGCTCTCCATCTTTTTCACTATCAGTCAAAGGCGATTCAAAGGCTTATAACAAAGGCAAACTGTGATCGGATTCAGATACACTGTAAGATGTTCTATTCTGAAAGATAAGTACTAATGATATCGTCTAGTAGTGATATCGGCCAACAGGCATAACAGTCTAGGTAGTTTTGTACTAAACATAATGCAAAGTTTTTTTTTATATTATTGATACCTACCGTACTTTACGAAAGTGCCTCATACTTACTCAACGGGATCCAAATCCCCAATCACCTAATGAAGTAGGTACCTACCTAAACTGAGCAGCGTCCACCTAAACGGACAATGCAGTTTTCAAATTCAATTTGACTCCCAAAGATGTCTGAAACTAAACTTGCAATCGTATAAAGTGCGAAAACAGAGATTTTATGTAAACGTACGCAGCAACAAATATAAACGTATTAAAATAACATGAAGAAACGTACTAAATAAATCTTGTAGCCCACATGTAAGTTCACACGCGAGTGCGCGCTAAAAGAGTGCTAAAGAGTTTCATCTCGCTGTCTCACTGAAAGATTTAGGTGAAAGAAGCTTATTTTTGGTAGGGCTGACAGTGCGATAGTGTAAGGCCCATTACAGGCAAATTATGGCCGCCATTATTGTCCGCTTGTCCCGCTCGCGCCGCGGTGAGTTACGTCCGTACTGGGTCAATGGGTTTTATATAAGAAATCTTTTCTAACATGACCCGTTTCACTACAAATAAATGTTGCTGGTTGCACGAAACCGCTTTTGGTTTTAAAACAATAAAACATTGAACTGTAGAAGAGAAACAATGATAAAGTCAAAAGGAATTAATAAAAGTTAAAAGTAAATTTCGATAAAATGTAATTTTATTGAAGAGACGCAACTTTCGGAGCGGAATTCAATTTAATATATATTTCTGACATAACTTACTTACCATTCTGTTAGTAAAAGTCCTGTAATGATAATGTTTGCTCAACCCTTCCCACGTATGTTGCACGTAATCTAAATAAATAAGTCATATCATAACAGTGTCGGCAAGCTAACAGCCAGTCCCAACGCGTCGGGCCTAAGTTTGACGAAGTTAACCCATTAACGAGGTCACTAAATCATTCGCGTCACTACTAAACTCGCTTGCTTGTCTCGGCAAATTATTTTAATTACCGTTACAAGTTTATCGCGCTTACTAAACGGAATTAAACAGATCTCTGGTACGAATATTTTAGACATGGTTTATATAAATTCGCATTTTAAAGTTCGATTTGAAATAAAATACTCGTGGGGTGGAAACTTTAATGCAGGTCCTAACTAACAACGGTGATTATCCTCGTTGATTCAGATAGTCGTCCACTGATGCGCAAAATAGAGCTGGCTTAAAATCGTACTTAGTTCCCAAGGCGACTACAAAGCGGCATGCGGCCGATTACGGTCAAATTATGGCTATCATTATGGCCGGTACTTCTGTGCGATACGGGGTAATCACGCCCGTTGTCGCACAGCTATATTGCATCCTATTTACCCTTACATACGATCTATGTGCGCGGACGATGCGGACGACGTTAGAATGTTTAACGACAGTGCTCGTCCATCCAATTTTGAAGCTGCATTTTAAAAGGTCTGTCATTAAATTCAGATATTTGTAGTAAAATTACATATACGTGTGTGGTTAAACCATGGTGTTGGTGTTGGTTTAAAAATACTGATGCAAATCCATATGTATAGCGGATAAAAAAGTCTCACATCGCTGTTTCCCGATATGAAATCTACATTTCAAGCGACGATGACGTAAAAGTTGACCAACAAATCCCCCAACATATCTGTCGACAGTAAAAGCGTCGCACATAAAATCACACAAGTCAGACACTCAGGTCACCTATGTCATTTTCCTTTGTTGGAAATAAAAAGTTCGATGCCCAAATTACGTTTCCGTTGGAAAATATTACCCCCAATGGGTTAGGTTATCAATTATTACAAAATGACGCCGGTAACACACAATAGGTAGCGTATTCACGGAATAATTTATGTGTACAGTATGTGAACTAACCTAAAATTATGGCACTCTCACGACTCAACGCAACGTTTGAACTTACTATCGTCGGGGTTGTTGAAACATGGGTAGCATTCGTGCCGCTTATAAATAAGCTGTCTCACAAATCCTTGACTTATTTGTCTCCATAAATTAAATACTTACCTACGACTTCTTTTTTAAATCATACTATTAAATAAGTAGGCCTTAAAGTATTACCTTACCTTAATACAGTATGTTACTTTTAACAAGTTTATGCAACTTTTATTGAGTGTTAACATTGAAGAGTAGCTATCATTTCCACCTTCTAACTCAAAAATGCATGGAGTAGGTACATGAACACAGAGTAACTGCCCGTAGCCACGAACAACCTACGCTTTTAGTCCTTACGTAACCAGTGTAACCTTCAAACTCAGTACATGTTAGTATACTACTACATAGTCTTGACTCGAGATTTGTACCTACATTATAAGGAAGGGTAAAGTTCTGGTCACATGAAACTATGCTTTATCTAGTATTACATCAATTTCCTATCCTTGCCAATAACACCAATATTGTTATAGGTGAACTTTATTTGTTAAGTATTAAAAACTTAAATTAAAATGCTTAATTTTCACGCGTCACACAAAATACAAAATAGAGCCGTCTCAAACAGCAAAGTGGGGCTGTGGGAACATAACTATTTAAGGAGCTTTTCAGAATTCAGCCAACACTATAGGACTTCTAATATTTTATTTTCATTTATAAATCCACACATTTTTATTTCTGAGTATAACTTCTCGTAAGAAACCTTAAAATCAACACAAAGCAAAGAACACGAAACAGTAGAAAGTCTCTAATCAATAGTGGCCCAAGATCAAAGGATAGTTTGAAATCACGCTCGGTCAGCCAATGAAAATCACTGCTCGTTTAGGTAACGACCACCACTGATTGACGCCCTACGGAGCTTGATTAAACTGATCAGTTTTTGCCTCTTATGAAAAGAACTCGATCAATGTAACTAGCTGCGGAAGATGAGTTGGGCCGAGGATGTGCGGAACTGGTGATCGATGGGCCATATTACCGAGTTGTGAAGACTTTGGAACGTCCTCCATCAAGGAAAAAGATTCTTTTCGATGTCGGGATCCGATGGTTAATATTCATTGCATAAATGCCAACGACAGATGAGTTTCTGATTAAACGTTTACTTCTTGAATTCTTTAGCGCATGACACTAGACTAGTGACATGTCGACCGCTTGTCATTTTTTATGTGACTCAGGCTATGGGTTCCTCCAATAGCGGCGCCGTCATATAACGGCCGTAACTAGAACGTTGGCTATGTAAACAAAATGGCCCGGTTTCCTATAGAGCGGTATTATTGGACACCGTTGTTTACGTAGCCAATGTTCTAGTGCGGCCGTTATATGACGGCGCCGCTATTGGAGGAACCTATAGCTTAACGGCCCGGCCACGACGTCGCGTGGGCCGTAAGGTGGCACAAAAGCGTACGGCCCGCGTAATCTTAACCAGTTACCGTAGCCTATAGATGCTTACAATACCAAAGGAATCGCTTGCACGTTGCTGACCTGAAGGGGAGTGGGACAGAGGGAGGGGAAGGGGGGTGTTGGGCTTCCAGCTGTCTTTGACATGTATAGAGTAAGTTTGAACGGCTCTACCTATTAACTTCCTTGGTCCATTAGTAAATCAGTTGAGCTTGCATCATTTATATAAATAAGCAGGAAACATAAAAGAAAACTCATTATACCTATTTCCTTCCAACATTCAGCTATATTTTGTCTACCACATCGCTACACACAATGTTGTTATTTGTCCCAAACACAAAAGGTAAAGAAATCCGTACCTTAAATGCAAAAACAAAATAAATTCTGTGCCACAAACTTCGCTTCCCCAAAACATATGGGATAATACGCGTAATCGTAATACAATCGTGAATTGAAAACAATACGTTTGTTCAAGTAACAAAGTGTGCCGTCTAATGGAATGGGGTTCGATCCCTTTAATGTAATTGGATCTGTCAGCGGCAAACAGACAAGCAGGTAATTACTAGCTGCTACTAACGAAAATAACAGGGCCGCGGCACAAAGATATTTGATGCCGCTGCGCTCCAACGCCACCTGCTGAGTTGTTTCAAAACTGCATTAGTGCAGAGCGGGCTTTATTTCTTGATGTTTATTTAAAGAACTTCACTAGATAATTGCAGTCTGATACAGATAGGAGTCGGGTATGTGGAGAACTAATGGCGAAGGCCAGCCCACAAATGGCACACCCAGTCCAGTCCACAAAGTAATAAGACTAAGTAATAGAAGAATACTAAGTAATAAGACCTTTTTTACAATTTCTTTGGTAATAAATGACACACAAAGACATTACCAAGAACGAGCTCCATCTTCACAGTCACATGTGACTATCCAAAATAGTATGCCTTACTAAACTGAGTCCATGGACACAGTACGACACAGACATTCGCACAAATAGCCAATACTGCTCATCTTCTGGTGAATAATACGCATCGAAATGCTTTTAACTTGATTGCCCAATTAAATATCCTGGGATATTCTTTTACACACGGCTACCTGATCCCAAACTAAGCAGAGCTTGTACTATGGAAACCAGAAAACTAATATTACTACATATAAGTACTACTTTTTGTTTGAAAATACATACTTAATATACATAATTACACCCAGCCTCGGGACATGCAGCCATGTTCATGCACACAAATGCATGTCCCGGGTAGGAATCGAACCTACGACCTGCAGCGTGAAAGGCGGAATCTACCCCAACCACGCCAACTGGCCCGTCAATTGCGAGTGTAATAACAGATGTTTAAATTTCTGGTGATTGCAATGTTAGGAGGTATCTGCTAAAATAATACATCAATGTTGAGATGGTTTAATTTTGCAAAGTTCATTAGATTAGATTAGATTAGATAACTCTTTATTAATCCACCACTAGAAAAACAAACATTTATAAATAATTACACTATTTACACAGAAAGTGGAAAATGGGCGGCCTTATCACTAATAGTGATCTCTACCAGGCAACCTTTGGATGGAGAGGATCGAAAGAAAAAAATAATACGGGGGTGTACTTACATAAATTACCACTTATACATACACATAAATTACATTACATAAACAAGAAAATATTACATAGACTGATATACTTATACCTACTACATAATGGCTAAATGGCATGGGAATAGGCAAAATAAATACATAAATAAATTTAAGGAGCAGTACTTATGGAGAAAGAAAGAATTTCTTGACCTGAATTTCTTTCATTACCTAGGTATGTAAATAGTGGATATAATTAATGGACTCGGTCGGTATACTGATGCAACAAGCAACTTGCTCGCAAGAGTAGCTTCCGAACATAAATCCTCAACGTGTGACGGTCTCAACGAGTCACTTGAGAGAAAGCCTACTCAGGCTGTCTGCACATACATTACACCACTGATGGGACGTTCAAACAATCCAGTATTTAGTGTGCACTTCAGTATGCAATAGAAAAGGGAATAACTCTTCTAAATCTATTTATTCGTGGTAGAGCCAAGCTGCCAAGCTTCAGTTCATACGGGCTGACTCGACCGGGGTAGTACCACCCTCTCACAGAAGATCGGTGTAAAGTAGCTATTACAGCTGCGTTTCTTACGATGAGTGAGAGTTTTGCCAACATAAGAAAAGGGATGACTCTTCGACTTTTTACTAGGCTTTCCACCCTGAAAATGAAAGTAAAGTCAAATATAGGTAATCTAAACTTGAACGTATGTATTAAATAACAATATTTAAAAGGTGTATATTCAGAAGATAATATCAAAACGGTCAACACCAGTGCACTATGCAATTTGGTTTGAATATTTAAATAGAAAGAATTGCAGTAATGTGGGTAACTATCGCATGAAATGTGGAAAGTAAAAAGAGTATTTTGATCGTATGCTAGGTATTATGGTAGGTTCAACAGTGTAATGTTTCATAGGTTAATTATAGCGAGAAGTGTATAACTGGCAGTGTTGGGTAAAAAATTACAATTATTAATTATTAGCAATTGAATTTAATTGCATGTGGAAGTCGCAATTAATTGTGATTGGTATGCGATTTAACTGCAATAAATTAATTATAATTGTTTTATGCCCAACCATAGAGTAAAGACTTAAGAAAGAGGTGCCCTTATTAGATATCTCTATTAAACAACGCGTGGTAATTTGCACGGGATGGCGCGGGTGGTGGGGGTTAAGAAATGCGTGGCATCTATCTACCGGGAAATAGCTGAACTACTCGCTTCGTTTTATGTCGATGTTAGTACGTAGTTTAATTATTTGCACTAGATGTGACTAAGTGTATGATCATGAAAAATCAAAATCAAAGGGACGCCATCTAGTGTCGAATATAATTATATTTGGGATGCGAACGTTGGCAAGACGTCTGCACAGGACGAACGCCAACAGCACACTGACTTAAGCCACGCCTACTGTGATTACGTCACCGGCCTAGTTGTACGATGTTTAAGCAACGCGGCTTAGCTGCTTAGACCCAGTCCTTTAGTATTAGGTTCATGTGCCCAACTCTGCATAACCGGCAGCCGTGGATCAGTCAAAACTAATATTATTGGTAAAAAAATGCAATCGCATCAAGTAGTGGACGGTATTGAAAGTAAGCGCATTACCGTCGGATCGGATTACCGTCAACGCCGGTACTTGGCCGGCTCCACTCTTATATCGCTTCAACTGAATTAAACTGATTGCAAACACTGCAGAAATGTGCATCGTACTTTATTGTTTAGCCGGGGGCAATTGATTGTATGAAATGTGCCTTTTTATTACACTCGTAATGGTATTTAATAAACTTGAGATTAAGCTGTTAAAATAAGGATAAGGTTTTTCTAAACATTAATAATCTAATTTACCTATCATACGTATTTATTTAGGTATCTTCTTCTTATCGTATGGTTAGTGGCGTTGTAGTTAAGAGTTGTTCAAGCCGCGCGAAGGCCTCTGACAAGGCTTAATGACTGCTGCCTAGATGGCACCAACCGGCACCGGCTTTTTACATGCCCTCCGAAGCGCGGAGACGCTCAGATCAAATTCCATGCCAAGCGTTGCTAACCGTCGCTTAACGTTGTTAAGCGTCGCTTAACATTTAGGTATAACAGGTATGTATACTTTCTACAATTTTATATCGAAGATAATAACTCCACAAGAATACCCTATGCTATGTACTTACTAAATATTACATAGGCAATACTTGTAGTCTTCCCTAGGTTAAAAATAGCTACATAAGTACATAGTAGGTAGCTGTCCCTTTATTAATATTTTCAAAGTAAGTACTTTTACAGATATTCTTGTGTGTTTATTCAAAGATAATATTTACTTCGTACTTACATCAAATTGATAGTTAACTATTTATTTTCATCAAATAGTAGGTATATGAATTATTTATCAGTCTGATTATACCGAAAACTTAAATAAGCCGTCTATTTTATCTATTACGTATTCCAAAGATAGATCTGTAATTCCTTTTTACAATTTGAAATAGGAATTTATATCAGAATTATAAATAGGTAAGTTCTTGTTTCAGAAATGAATACCTACCTCAATTTAATGTAAAATGATAATGTAAACTCTTTTATGTGACAACCATTACAGTTATTTTTAAACGAAATGAAAAATGAGTACGACATTTTTACGGGTCAAATGTGATGTGTAATTTCACCGCACATCAAAAATATATTACTACTTGTTTACAGCACCCGATCTCATTACATCGCGTAAACGCCGTTTGGTTATTACCAGCTGAAATAATTTCTTCTCAACATTAAATATACCAAAATTAGAATATTATATGATTAAGGTTGGGTTTCCGGCTCTCTCACTCATCGTACGAAACGCAGCTGTAATAGCTACTTTACGCTGATCTTCTGTGAGAGGGTGGTACTACCCCGGTCGCGCTAGTACGTATATGACCTGCAATTAATTGGCTACAGCTTGGCTCTACCAGCAATAAATAAGCCGGCGATCGGCGTAAAGCAGCTATTAGAGCTGTGTTTCGTACGATGAGTGAGAGAGCCGAAAGCGCAACCTAAATCAAATAATATTCTAATTTAGAAATATTTAATGTTGAGAAGAAATTATTTCAGCTGGTAATAACCAAACGGCGTCCATCCCACTCCCCTTCAGGTCGGCAATGTGCCAGCAATGCCTTTGGAATTGTAAGCATCTATAGGCCACGGTAACTGCTTAACTTCAGGCCGGCCGTACACTTTTTTGCCACCTCAGTCCTATAAAAAAAAACCGTGAGAGAAAGGCGTAACCACACATCAACCGCTACGCATCTCTTTAACAAGGTTTTGTTATTCATATAGGCGGATATCGACAGCATCTCGGATCGGCCTAAGCCCACAATAAATCACACAACACACAAAGAGCGAAGTGTTTACCATAAAATAGCATACACGTCCCTAAATCATAACACAATAAAATTTATAGCGAGCGGAAGGTCCGGCCTCAAGTGCTGATAAATCAAACACATTTTCTTCGTGTGACTGGAACGGAAAATCTTTCCGGCAAATATAGCAGCGATGACGCCATTATTTGCCTTCTTTTCTCCCATGTACACCTACTTAGAGAAATATATAAAGGGAAATGTCATGAAGAATAATATTATACGCTTTTATCCGACTCAGGAAGACTTATGATTTAATAAGCAATTTACTGGAGGTATGCTCCATAATTTCTTGGAATACAGCGTCAGTTTAAAAAGTTCTAGACGCTTAAAGTATTTTTGGTATTGGTATGGTACACATACGGGCTGGCTTGATCGGGGTAGTACCACGCCTTTACAGAAGATCGGCGTAGCTATTATAGCTGCGTTTCGTAATATGAGTGAGAGAGCCGGAAGCCCAACCCCCACCGCTTACCCTCCCTCTGCCAAACTCCCCTTCAGGTTGGCATGTCAGCATGTCGGCAGGTCGACTGCTTAACATCAGGCGGGCCGTACGCTTGTTTGCCACCTTTGTCACATAAAAAATATACCCAAGACGAAACAAAATGCAAAACAAAAGGACTTGAATCCGTCATTAATTGTGCCATGTCCGTTTGAAGGCCTCGTCTATCTCGCAGAGAAGTGCTCATTAATCATCATCAATTGGTGCTTATGTTTTCTTTTGTCTCGTAATAACTGGCTCTTTAGCTCCTTATTTAATTTGCGAATCCCCGCCGAGTCCTTTATGTAACCGATTTTCGCAGATCAACTGAAGCATATTGATGTTAACCTTGTGAGAACAAAGACGAGGACGATGAATTTTAATTAAACTGTTCATTCATTCCTTTTGTTTAATTCTAATTTATTTTTAAGTACAACAAAACACTTGTTAATGAATGCAACAGCAAATATACTATGCACAATATTTAATTAAATTTAAATGATAAGGATATTTAGCAATGAACTTCATACTTTATAATAAAAACCAAGCAATCACAGTTTTCCAATATCACAGTTAACAAGTATTCATAACAAGGACATCGTCGAAACAAACAAGAATAGGTTATAATAAATTGCTATAAAATATTTTCGTTCCATTCCCAAAAAGTTGGCAAGTATAATAAATTCCGCCCATTAATCGGCCCCGCCGTAAAAAGTTATTCGAAAATAATAAATAAAATTAACAAAAATGTAACAGTAACACCGTGGCGGGGTGCAAAATAAATAATTTATTAAGGACAAGTTAACAAGGGTCTCATAAAGAAGGCAAAAGGTCGGCTATTTGTTTTGAGCGAAAGATGGGAACCCCACTTTGTTATTTAGAGTTTGTGAGAGTTGCAGGGAGGACGGCGCTCGGGCGGCCACAAAACAACCTAAATAGTGCCTACAGTGGGTACACAGGGCGAGTCGTGCATCAACTCGTTCTTATGAATAACTTGTGCCTTCTGCTTGTGATTTGTGACGCCAGTTGCGACTGTGCGGGAACAACGTACTGCGACACCCGCCTTCCTACTAAGTTTCATTTAATTTGTGTTTCCAACTGTAGATAACGCCTGAATCTCGTATGTTAAACTTGTATAATACAGTCATGTTTAGCATTGCGAAAACATTTCTGAGAACATTACTTACGAGTAGTTTCTTGTAAGTGGAAAGCCGTAAGATGATTTTTATACGACTACACGGGGAAAAGTTCTGGAAATTTATGATCGGAATCATTGCGATTGGGCCACATTAATGTTACGTGGCTCGCAAGCAAATGAGGGGTACCTATCGCATAAAATAAATTATAGAATGTGATATTGGAAACCCCACTTAATTAAGAATTGTCATTAAATAACCTCATACTTAATTTCGTTAATTAGATCATATCTATTAGCTGTTCTAATATTACGAAAAAATATTCTGTCGAAGGTCTTACAGTATAAAGGTTAACGCTCACCTAACGCCTCCGCACCCGACCAGCACCGCCTCGTCGCTCGGCGTCCACTCGTTGTCGCCTGGTGGTTCGCGAGCGGACGCTGCTTTTACACCATAAACGTCACGTGATCGCCCAGTGACCCGCGCGGGGTCAACGAGTGAACGCCGCGCGGTCAGCGCGTGGTCCACTTATTTCCGGTTCAGTTAGTGGACGCTGAGCGGTGAGGCGGTGCTGGTCGGGTGCGGAGGCGTTAGATGAGCGTTGACCTATATACGGGCTATAACTAGTAATAACCATAAGTACTACTTTCTTAGCGAGGACTTATAGGCTAATTGGAAAAATACTACCAAATTTCTATTCCATATAGGTCTCATAGTTTTGGAGATATTGAGTTAGTTAGTACCTTTTTCGCTTTCATTCATAGGTATTAGGGCCTTCGCTAAGTGAAGCGGGTGCACGCGGCGGTTTCGTGGAGCGGGCGGCTGCGCGTGTAAAAACCTTCTACAAATCCGTCGCACGCGTCCGCGCCATTTAGCGCTTTATCTTTCAATACAAACATGCGAGGTGTGCGCCCGCTTCACTTAGCGAAGGCCCTTATATTCAATATTTTTTATCAAATGTATAGTCTGGCTTGAGTAGCTGCGATAAAAAGGCGAAAACCTAACAAAGAACAGATAAAAGAAACAATATTTTCCCACCTCTCCGCAGCGCACACCGCCCCTACTGTAGGTACGCAACGATATCCCGAGCACGAACCCTGAAAGCCGGCACGAGTGTCATTGTGCCCGCTGTAGCTGAATTACTGAGACACTACGACCTCCCTGAACCACCCACAATCTCACACTACCTACGAATCTCACCTTAGAGCACTTACAAAGTAGAGACCGCGAGTTTTCCTTGGAAAAAGCGCTGTCCTTTTTTTGCGGTGACTGAGTTTTGTTACTGCCAAGTACCTAGCTGCTTGCACGCAAATGGGAAAACATACACCCTTTCATTTTTAGAGAAAGCCACGAATTTCCGGTCTCCAGGCCGAAAACATAACTTCTAAACTGTCATCTTCGTCGTTATTTATGGCCTTAAACTCGTACAAAAATACGCTTGAATGACTAAAATTAAGTGAATTATCATTATCATTTAAAACTACAGCATTGTGTTACGCCTATCAATTTTCTGTTTCAACTAACCTTTGCCGTTAACTTAACTTAGTTATTATCGCAGTCACGATCCTCATCAACGAAGAGAACAATGTAGAAAGAACCTTGTAAATTTTGTTTAACCTTGTCACTGAAATATTAGTTTCTTTGGCAGTTTTATAAAAAAAAATACCGAGGATGCCAGATGTCAGGAACAGAAATTAGCAGCTTATTAAAGCTTATTATATTACTTAGTTCACAATAAGAATACTTAGACTTTTGCGGTTAGAATTTGCTAATATGCTTACTACAACTTTTTCGATGTATAGGCAATATTTCAAAATAACAAAGTTTTAAATAGTCAATACGTAGCAGTATGATACTGTGAACACTCATATTTATCTGAAATATATTAGACTTCATTGCTTACACTAAGAAAATATTATTTTATATCTTATATTTTTACGAAGCAATTTACTTAATGTTTTTCCTGTTATTTTTTCTACGACGTACTTACTCAGCACAATGCACCTACCTCTATGATGAACAAACCTTATCGCCCTACACGCTGTAATTCACTAAGTTGTTATTTTTTCTGCTGTATTACTTAAGTTTGATACGTAAATGAACATTTTCCTTGTCGTTACTACTTAATGTAATTATATTTTTAAGGAATAAATGTTATGGGTATTTTTATGTTCGGAATATAGTTGTGACAACAGAAAAGGCAATAAGTAAAAATCGTTTTTATGAAAAACACAGCTTATTACGGACCTGCCATCTCATAACCCAATTGAATCGCACGCTCGTATACATTACCGTGCAGCACAGTGCACGGAATTGAACATTGATCCGCTGAGCTGAAGGAAGTCAATTAGTCTGGCAACGTTCAAAATGGTAAAGTGACCGAAAGATACGGAACGCGGAATGATTCTAGCCGCCCATAAATGCCTCTGGTTGTTCGATGCAAATTACTCAAATTGTTACTTCCGAAATTGATGTCAGATTTCACGGAATAACCGCAATTAACGTTTGGGTAATTCAAACTTGCAAATAGAGGACTCCGCTCGAATACTCGAACCAAATTCGACCATGATATTAGAAATTTCCTTATTGTAATTAAGGACGAAATTGAATATTAATAGCACTTGAAGTTTCCAAAACTTGGGACCATTTTTGCTATTAATTTACAGCTGTAAATTATTTATTATCTTTAACCGCCAACCCAACCTGTGATTAATTACAAGTTGGATAAAAATTATTCTGATGTCCTCAGGCTTTATAAACCTTTAGGAACATTTCAGTAAGAAATGATTAACGCGTCATTTTATTGGTAGAAGAGGTGTTATTAAATAATTCAACATATAAGTATTTTCTGTATTTGACTCTACAACGGGAAACATTTAACTTCATATCACTGAAACCTTATAAACTGGGGTGTTTTTCACTCATAATAACGTTCGGAGCACGTCTTAGTTACAGAATGTCTGTGTTTTTGCATCTCATTACATCGTCGGGAGCACCGTGCACCGTCTACAGTAAATTCTTGAGCTCTCGTTTGCGTAACACCGCCATTGTAACGGCACACCTTTGAAGATAAAGCTTCGCATGCTACCCAACTCGCTGCCTTTTCACGGTCTGGTAATCTTTAAAAAAAACTGTTTTAAACGTGGATTAGAATTTAAAATGTAAAAATATACCTACAGCATTTATGTGGAAAGCAAAGTAGAGTAGCTAGTTATAGACTCTACTTTTTACTGAAAATTATGTGATTGTTGGTAAGTTAAACTATTACTATTGTAAACTAACGAATAAATACATTATATACCTATATATATAACTGTATGGTGTATAAAGTTTCATCTTAAATGAATCCGTGTATCACAAAAGACCAGAGATATACCGCCTTTATCTCTGGAGCTCATCCTATTGTTTTATTTATGTCGTCATTCTTTATGACACCCGAATGCCTCGTTATGGGAAAATAGGCCAAGGTTATCAGATTAATCCATTGTTATAGAATCCTGTGTGGGCAAATTTCAATATTTGGAATAAACGGAAGTCCCTGAAAATTTAATTGAAAGATTATAAGTAAAAATATTGTGTTCGGTGATTTCATATTGAATATTGTTAATAGTTACATGAAAATATTGAATTCAAATAATATTGTACCTACTACTATTATGAACAGTACCTACAGTCAAAGAAAAATACGTCGTATTGCGATGGGAATTTAAAATTTAATGTCCATTTTCTTTCTGAACGACATTCGTGTGGAACCATCAATCTATTATATTGATAGGCAGCCTACATTTGATAGATAACGTAAATGTGTGTCTTTCACGTATATAAACCGTGACGAGGTGCTTTCCAAAAGAACATTATTAAAAAGGGTGACATATTGTATGATCTGTTTTCGAATATGCCGTCTCTACGTTTATTTTAACCCTAATATACTAATGTAAAGTTTTTTGTATACTTAGAAATGATTTCAAATAGCTCAATATGTATTTATAAGTATTTCTTATATGTATGTATGTAAAAGTAACATACAATAAGCTATCAAAAAGGCTTACGTGACATTATGTAGCGCGTATCAAAAGCCAACATTAGTTACCACGATATATTATGATACCACATGTTTGATTGGCTCGTACGGGGCTCTACGAAATAGCTGCACAATGCGTAACGCGCGTCCGTAACTCTGGCAATGATATGTGAGATACGTTAGCCAGCTATCATGGTGCTACGGCGTAGCACTCTGCTACGCGTGATGCGTAGCGCTGCGATCGTAAACTACGATAACACAATAGACGTAGGCAAACTATACCTAACTATACATAGGATTTGTAGTAAATTACTGTAGTTAGTACGTCCATGACTATGAAGATGGCGGTATGCGTACCACTGCGCTACGCAAGATTGTAGCAATCACGGGATAGTGCCACGCATGATGGTAGCAAGGGATGGTGCAACGCGCGATAGTGGTAATCAGAGGATACAGTTAGTGATATTTAGCTCAAGACATTAAAATTAGTCCATAAATTTTAAGTTATTGTGATTCAAAAGTGCATAAAAAACCTCAGAATTAAATATGCTTTGGCAACACTCCTCATTATGATCATCTATTATTTAGGTTCATTTCGTAAGCAATATATAACTGGCTTCTATTATTAAATTGAAACCTGGATGCTGATAATAATTGGTGAGGCCGGTGATAAACGTGACACGCGAAGGTCGGTGGCGCGTGGCTACTAAATAATTCAGGCTTTCGCCGACAAGCCGCCCACTGGTTTGAAAAGGGTAAACATCTGGCCAGACGGACCACTTTCCAATACTACAAAACCACTAAAAAGTTGCTCGGCTGAGTACAACTTTTTACGTACGTAACGTAGGTACGTTATATGAAAATGACGTTAAAATAAATTGGTTCTATTGGTCAATTTTCTCTCACTCATTTCATTTCCGTGAATTTAAAAAGCCTGAAAATAAAGTAATCATTATTAATCCCTGCCTGAACTAACTATATGATGGGTGTTTATGTTATATCTACTGCGGATTTGAATACATTTGATTGCCAATCATGTAGTACCATTCTGGTGTATTCCAGTGTGAGCAATATGCATTCTGTTGTAAACGAAATGCGGTTACGGTATTGAACGCTTGATGGACCGCTAATAATATTGAGTGGTCTGATGTTCGGTGATCGTATTCTAGTTGGTCAAGATACGGGTACGGAAGTTGTAATAAAAAGAGATTAAAATTCCTACAAATACTAGGTATACCGTTAAGTTCATTGACGCCTAGCGATATTATTTTAATTACATTAACATTTTTTTGCAATAACAGTCTTGTTTAACTACCCAAATCTGGTTTTTCATGAAAAATGCATTTTTAATGCTTCTTTTTTCACGGATCTTAAGATTGGAACTCAAACAAATGAGCTACTTAAATAAGCATTTTATAACAAAATAATCTTGTATCGATATCTCATAATAACTTGAAACTATCCGGACAATCGACCATAAATTTTCACAAAAAATACTCAAAGACAGTTCAACAGAAATAGCATAAAATGCAATATCTGAAAGACAAATGCAAAACCGATGTCTATCTAAACATAACTCAGGCTTAATACCTGATAAGGCATACATTTGGTTTCACGAAACACGAAAGCTATTCATCCAACTAAAAGTATTGCAATCCATTTGTGTTCGAAATCGGCAAGTTCGTGACCTTCAGGCGAACGAGCTCGTTCATGTTGACTTGTAGAGTCGAATATTTTGTTTGACGTTTTATTTTGCTAATAACTTTGTTGTTGGAGCGGTATACTTGCTGTTGTTCAAGCAATACGGTTTTTTTGTGAAATTTTGACTTAATATATAAAATATACAAGCTTTGTTAGTAGTACCTAGTAGGTACTTATAAATGCATCGTCAAAAGCACTTTGAATATGTACGTATGTTTGTATGTATGTTTGTATATCTCCCAATTTTTATCAACCAGAGCTAATGTGTACGCCGGAAATTTTAATATTACAGGTTACAATGAAGTTAGCTGTTTAAGATATAGACCCCATTATTAAACATTCACATTACCAATAAATAGGGAAACATGGGACTGTCCAAAATAGTTTGTCCTACTAAATAGAGTCCATGAACCTATTCGTAGGTATTGTGTACATGAAAATCATGTCTGTATTGTCAATTATTTCACTTTCTGGTTAATAATACGTTTCAAATGTAATAGGAGTTCTTTAACTCATTAAACAAAGAACTTCGCTGCATGTAGTGGTGCGCTGAGCACAAGTTTAATGATTGCGACGAAGCTACCATATCTGGTAAAGCTCTGTTTTTACAATAAAAAAATCAACACAGATTTCACAGATACTGAACATAAAATCGAATAAACACACATTTATAATATTTATCAGCTACCGTCACGCATACTGTAGCATTTTATACAAAAACAGTAGTTACATTCATTTATCACTCTGTATTTATAATTCAGTGGTAGCGCACATAAATATTGTTGTGCGCTAAGTATTTCACTCTCCTTCTGGGTAATATATTATATGGAACGTTTGCGGTACTGACGTACACATCACATGATGTATTTATTGCTTGTTCAGCCAGGAAACATGGTCACACACACCAAGGTAGCCCTAATTCACTTACAATTAAATTAGTGTCACCCGATCCTCCTGACGTTAAATAAATTAGGACACAGCCATTAAGCCGAAGGGAATATATTAACCAATCGATTAGTGTGCACCTTTCAACGAATGTCGGCATATTTACATTCTAATATAAGCTAAATACATTTTTCAACGTTTTAAACGTTTCAATCACGTATCACAAAGTGGGAAATTTTGCTTGAGTCTGAAAACTTATTTTTTTCATATTATAGATCTCACTTTGAGTTTAAGAATAACATTTAGAAAAGAATATCCATTGTATCCATTCTTAAAGTTAAATGTTATAAAATTAAAAAAAGTTTTCTCAAGCTCCTGCAAAATCTCCCTTTTTTTAGATACGAGATTGAGAAAGTAACCGACCAATTGTAATTTTGATCCGAATTTAAAAATCGTAAGTACATTGACCTGCAGCGACATTCCATGAAAATGAATTTCAGACTAAAGTTTTCATATTACTGTAATAATTCTCGATGAAGCATAATTTCGCAGACGGGCTAGCGTCAATGTTCAGATTTTAGATCAATGATCCCGAACTAAAAGTGCAGTTATTGTTTTAAGGTAGAAAGGTTTTTAATAAAATCGTTATCCTTGTCTAGACAAATCACCATAAAGGTATACGTAGGTATATAATAAGAGCAATTGCTGATATTGAAACCGATTCTGTAGTATTTAGTTGTATCCAAAAACTAGCAATTCATACCTAAAAGTCTACAAAAAAAAATGTTATATTAGAATTCCTCCCATCAGCTATTTTGTGGTAATTATTGGGGCATTAATGAACACGTTTACAGCAGTTAACTACCAGGAAAAACTGTAATTAAATACCTAGTCTACAATTAAAACGTTCATTGCAATAAAATAAACACTATTACGTAAGACAATATTTACTGTTAACCTAATTTTCTATGCATAATGCGCCAAAACGCGCCGTTGCGCTTTGCCGCCGTATAAAAAACACTGAGATTAGTCCGCGACCCGAAGTGCCCACTAATAATTCACGGCACGTACCCGAAAACAGAATTATCCGCTGTAGTGGTTCGGGAACTCTGCCAACTCTCATCATATTAAAGCGAGATGATAATGAACGCAGTATTTCTGTTGCTATTTTTCACGGCAACTTCTGAGCGCTGGAAACTTTATACCATAAAATTAACTACGATTTTTTTCCATAGGTCCATCTACTTCGAAACTAAAAAGTAAACAAACCGAAGAGGAAAAGACTGTCGTTCGGAATAATCGTTATCGCTCTCAGTCATTCGAGTTGTTCCGACGAAAACATCGAGTCTATAGACATTTTCGATATCCCGCAATCCTTACAAACCCCGCAGTGAACGACGCTTTGAAAGCTCAGAAAGCTCTAAAGCCTTCACAATCGTCACTAAACAAAGTGAAAGCCGTGGCCCCAATGATGTGCTGGAAATGATCGTATTTGACGAGTAGTATCAATACTTCGCAAAAAGATGAGCTCGCTGAAACGAAATTAATGGCGTTACTTATCTCACTGGTCTGAAAAAATAATCGGTTGCGAACGTATGACTTAATTAGTCATGAATAAAAAATACCTAAGTATTACTACTGTCATATGTTAAAAATAAAAAAGGAAGTCGATATTTTAACCAAATTAATTGCTTGTTAGTTGTAAAACAAGTCTTAACAATCAAGTAATTTAACTAAGTTACATACAATTACAGCACACTGTTACAAAACTATTATAATGTCTTTAATAACGGATCTAATTGCTTCCAAACTCGACTGCCATTATTAAAAACGTTCGAATCGAACAATTGTCACTTGTTTTAAAAGTTTAATTAGTTGAGTTAGTCGTTTCCCGTCCATAGACTGAATAAAACATAAGACATAGTGGTCCTAATGAGGTGGAGCTCTTTGTTTTTCTTAGTGACTGCATAAGTTGTGGATGAATGTGGGATCAGGGGTGGCGCGGGTGTCGGATCAAATCTCACTTCATTTGTCGGTGTCAGCGGCGCGGGCCAGCGTGATGGATGACAGTGAAGCGCCGCGGCCGTTTCGCAGCCTGCTTTTAATTGATACCGTCATTTTTGTACCGGCCTGTGCGGCGGGTCTGAAGGGAGACCTCCCTCTGACATCATCACACTAGCCTCCCTCACCCCCCACCCACTCTATGTCAGTATTAATGTTTTCAGATTTCGTGTTTGTGAGATAATATCAATTTAATTTTTTCATTTGTTTTTCATTTTATAACAAACAAATAAAAATTAACACAATCTTTACCCTCGTTTACAATGACGTAACATTTGCAGGAGCTATTTTAAATAAAAATAAAAATATAACGCCACGACTTTTATCCCCATTCGAGGGTAGTCAGAGGCTTGAGTGGCCATACACCACCACATTGTGGAGGTATTAACCAACTCAAAGCCCAGGTTTCACCAGATAGTCGGAACTCAACGTGACAGGTGGTGAACCTTGTCGCCGTGTATACAGGAACTGACTATTACCTAATCCCGAGGGATACGTAGGAGGGAGCTATTTTAAGCTGTCAAAAATAGATTTAATAGTATAAACGAGTGGTTATAGTGACGGGAAACCCACATGAGGAATCCTATCTATCGGAATAAACCTATTCAGTCTTTAAAATACATTTGTATACCGCCAGCCCACAGCTCCAGTATGGATTATGTTCTAAAAATTCCTCCTTTTCCTTTTAAACCACAATAGAAATCTTATCCCGATTTTATCTTTACCACAGATTTTTTTATCAGATCAAAGCTGGCAATATTAGTCACCAGTTTCATTACGTAATAGCAGGGAATGCCTCAGATCATTAATCTTTTATTTCGATGATAAATAATATATCTTTTAAGGAGCCCACTCTATTTCTGGGCTGAGCGTGTATATTATCATTGATAGGGGTAATTTGTTTGATATTTCATTCCACATGCGACCCGCATCACGAATTGAATAAAGGCAGATGTGTTGTACAAGCAATTTCCGATGTTATATGAATAAGAAAATATGAAACGATAATATGCTATACGTAATCACGTAAGGATAAATTGGTGACACATGTAAGAAATCTTTTGATAAGTTTATGAAATAATTAACATTTTTATATGAATTCAGAACATCGTGGAAGTATTGTATGTAATCTAATGTAATCTATATAAAATGTATTATGTAATGCATTGTATTTATAGTGTAATAAACAAAGGTATTTGTTCTGAAATGTAATATTGCACAGCCAAACGAGTAGTCAAAGCTTAAAAAACTTGACCTACTTACCTACGCAAGAATGCCAGAACTAAAAAAACCAAATGAACAAATATTCACAATGCCAGGCACTCGAAACTACAGTGACTACGGCTACGGACTACGGGCTACGCCGTAGCAACCGTAGCACGTAGCAGGAAATGGAGTTACTCCCCTGTGCGCAGGACTTCTGCCAAACTCGGTAAATGGTAATGAGTGCAATTTTATTTCAGTTTCAATCTTAGTTTGAACTTTAAAATAGATAACGAAACTTATCTCAGAACGTGCTTACCGCTTTAACGTGCTTATTAGTTAAACTACTTTATAAAAAAACTGAAAAGTAGTAACGTACAAGGCATAGTATTTTACTGTGAATTTAAATTGTATTATTAATTGTATAATTTGTATATTTTGAAATAAATATTATATTTTTAATACTACCTACTTGAAATATTGAGATATTTTTAACTTGTAATGTTTATTCAAACGTCTTCAAGAATCAACTTTACTATTGTATTACTTTTATTTGTACTCGATTAATACTCGTAGGATTCATTAAAAGTTTGACGCAATAATTATTGTATAATGTAGCATCATTGCTGACGTATCTCCATAGAGATTTAGTTGTCGACAGGAGACATTTGTCGGGATCACGACCCGCTCGAACCGGCCGTGAATTCTCCGACTCTCATTTACGTAATGTGATTACAAAAGCACATCTTTGGAGATAAAAGCGTAGGCTCTCTACGTAAGTAATGAATTTCCCAGCCTCATCCCAGAATGCTGAAAGTCCCATAACTGTAACAGAACTTCAGACACCCATAATCATGTTGACGCTTCATAATCAGGCATAAAATATTTTCATAATTTAAACACGATTATTTCATTGTTCTTTCATTGAAATTATTTGAGGTGACCCGCAGGTTAGTACCTCGAATAAAAAAATGTTGATGTATTATCTATGAAATAAGTACGGTTTTGTTTGGATTAAAGATAAACTTAAAAATATATTCGAAAATATTTTTTCTTCCCATTAAACACCTACTGAGCTGCTAGATAATAGATGAACGGAGCCTTGAAAAATCGAACTTCACAATGTAATTCCTATCAGAAACAAATCCTCCAGCTGTCGGTGGGTGCCGGCGGTGCCTAGGCTGTCTACAAATTTATTCACACTCCATTAATACACGTCTACCGATACCCAGTCGTGATAGATTAGTGTGCACGGCTACGCAGACGAACCTGGGAAAATACCTTCCAGCGGTCTACAGCCGTGTTAAATCTAATAGAACCTACATTTATCTAGCAGCTGAGAATACCTTTTTTTAACACTCGGATTTTGCGATCCTAGCCCTAGGCACTTTCTAAAATGTCTGTGGTAAACTTATCCATGTCAAGTGACTGGTACGAAGATAAGGTTTCGGTGTTGCTTGCAATTGAAACTTGCAAAACACTAGAAATAAATTGAAATATCCATGTTTTTTTTATCTTTTTTTCGTGGCAAGGACTCAAGTACAGTTTTAGTATCAAATGTACCTATAACTATATTGTCCACCTATTGCTAAATCAATAAAGACCAAAATAGTTTCTTGTCTGATGTTATCAAAATGTCAACTGGCGACGAACGGTTAACACTCGTAAAGTTTGTTGTATTTTTTACTGCGGCATCCAACAAATTACTGCGGAAACAGCTGTGAGCTGTAAAAAGTTCGCACAGTAAAACGTCTTCCCCCACTTCGTTGTCTGAACACAATTAAAACATTCATTCGCATCTACGCGGATATAATTTTAGGCTGCGGTTTTGATGTAGCGGAGCGTAGGGCGGAGCGATATTTGAATAATATTCCATTGAAAATCTCAAGCTTCACAGCTCAGAATAGTAAAGAGTGACGCCGGCGCCGGCACCGGCTCCACTCGTTGGCCCCAACGTTATCCCAAACGCCACTCGTCCAACGTGTGGATCAACACACATTGGACGAGTAGCGTTAGGGCCAATGTTGGAGCCGGCGTCAGCATTTGCACCTATTGCAATATCCGTACATAGGTATATTCTCCTATATGCAATATCCGTATAATAGGTATATACTACTTAGGTCTATTTTATGCTACGCAGTAACAAAATCGCAGCTTCAATGTAATAATATAGACGCCTAATGGTGAAAATGTCAAATTACTCATGGAAATCTCAAAGCGAAAGTTGAATAAATGAAAGCGGTTATCACAAATTATTTAACTGCTACATTCGGCACGAGGCCAGCGTGGTGTTCGTTGAATTTCACTAAACTATTCAGGTCGAGGAAACCGCAGTCGCTCCGTTCACAGCTCTAACTTAAACTTTTGCGGGGAGAAAAAAGTTTTAACGTCCCTCTGATCCTCTTTCCATTTAAAAGTAAACATTTAACTCAATAACGCAGAGACTATTACGGAGAAAAACATAAAAGGATGTTTTGTTGCTTACGTAAAAATGTATTTACATAGGTTCATAAAATATACGGTCTGTGTGTATCTTTGATATTTTTCTACAGAAAAGAAAAGTTTCCTAGCATATTCTTATAGAATCTTCCTTTGAAGGCAAAGAATATGATCATGTCTATTTACTTTTATTTCCAGAACTATTGAAGCATTCTTATTTTCCTGGAATTATCATCCAATACTTGGATCTACTTTTCTTATTCGAACAAATGGGTGCATACCATGGACCAATTACTAAGGGGACTGGCCCTAAGCAACTCGGCCGAGTGGTCGGCCTAGTACTAACATCGACATAAACCGAAGCGAGTAGTTCAACTATTTACCGGTAGATAGAACAATGAAAATGAAAAAACAATGACCACGTTTTTTTTCATACATATATCTAATAAGGGCACCTCTTTCTTTAGTCTATACTCTGTGGTGCATACACAAGCCCCAAGCCACCGCGCCCAAACCATCTTGATATTATGTCTACGCTTTCTGACGTCAAAACAGGCCGTTCGGGCGCACTGCTCGCTTCTTGTAGACACAACCTCGAATAACAAGTGAGCATCAAGTTGGCCAGACCAAACCTCGGAAATACTTCCTACTAATATTATAAATGCGAAAGTAACTGTGTGTGTGTGTGTGTGTGTGTGTGTGAATGTTTGTTACCACGTATCTCCATAACTACTGCACCGATTTTAATGAAATTTGAAACGTAGATAGTGTAAACTCTGGAAGGAGACATAGGCTAATCATACCTACAAATTTCAACCCCTAAGATGGTTAAATAGGGGATGAAAGTTTGTATGTAGGTTCGTCATTTTTGAAGTTAGAATTATGAAAATTTGTGATTAGGTGTCTTTAAAAAAATAAAAATTAGTAATTTCAGCGTTTTTGAAAATTCAACCCCTAAGGGGGTAAAATAGGGGATGAAAGTTTGTATGTTATTTTGCATAGATGTTTGTCAGTTTTGAAGTTAGAATTGTGAAAATTGGTGTAAAGGTTTATTTTTATATATGTAAAAAAATAATTTCAGGGTTTTTGGAAATTCATCCCCTAAGGGGGTTAAATAAGGGATGAAAGTTTGTATACAAGTTCGTCATTTTTCAAGTTAGAAGTATGAAAATTGGTGATTAGGTGTCTTTTATAAAATGATAGATTTTAAAATCAGGGTTTTTGAAAATTCAACCCCTAAGGGGTTTAAATGGGGGATGAAAGTAAGTCATTTTTGATAGTCAATAGTTGTTTTAGTTAAATTATAATAATTACAGGGTGTATGAAAATGTAACCCCTAAGGTGGTAGAATAGGGGATGAAAGTTTGTATGGGAGTTCGTCATTTTTGAAGTTAGAATTAGATATGGAAATTGGTGTTTAGATGTCTTCTTAAAAATACAAGTTGGTTTTGGGATACGTGATATATACGATAAACGGGATCCGGTATCAGGGATACGGGATATCCGGGATACGGGATATCCGGGATACGTGATATCCGGGATATTGGGTCTGGTATCCGGAATCAAGGATTATGGGATGAGAAATGCGGGATTCCGGATACGGGATCCGGCAAACGCGATCCGTGATCCGGGAAACGAGATCCGAGATACGATGTCCGGGATCCGGGATCAGAGATACGGGATCCGGGAAACGAGATCCAGGAAACGGAATCCAGGAAACGGGATCCAGGATATGGGATCCGGCAAACCGGATCTGGGATCCAGCAAACCGGATTTGGGACCCGGGAAACGCTATCGAGGATAACGGTAACGTAGTTAGTGTAGGCTCTGGAATAAGACAGACTAATCATAAACATCAATTTACACGCGGGCGAAGCCGCGGGCACAGCTAGTATTGAATAATAAAGTATTCTGTGATACTAATTCAATATTTAATGAAATTATTCTTACAACGTCGCCATTATATCCATATAGAGTAAAACAAACAACTACTATTTTATTTGATATTTCAATTGCTCTATTATTTTAGCAGATATGGTACATTCTATCATTGCAATTAACAGATGCAGCAACATTCACAAATATGTTATTGCACTCGCGATTCGACAATCAACTATAAAGCATTTTTATGCGTATTATTCACTAGAAGATGAGCCGTATTGGCTGTACAAAAAAAGTTGTGAAATTATCACCCGAAGTCTTTCCTTTATACTACAACATGAGGTTCTTCAAACGGCATTGTTTACAGGTCTCTAAAAGGTTGGCGCTGCTTCTGCTCCCCATAAGCTGCAGATGTCCTGGGTGGCGGCTTTCACTTAGTACCATCAGGTGGACCGTCTGACAGTGTACCATCCTGGGCAATAAAAAAAATACCGTCATGTGCGAACAACTGATTCTTACTGTGTATATGGACTCAGTTTAGTAGTAAATACTATTTTGGAAGATCACATGTCACCCTCTTTCTTTGAATATTTCAGATTTTTTAAAACACAAACTAAACGTACTCTCACACAGTTCAACAAACGTGGAGCAACAATGGGGGACCATTTCTGTATGATTTCCAACCCTTCCGGCCCTCGGGGAACACTTTAATACCACCGACACCATCAATGATAGCGGTGCGGTCATTAAACCGCTTCAAAATAATGTATGGGGTTTATACCAGACATAAAGTTTTATTTAAATGGTTTCGTTCCTTACGAGCTTGAAGGCAGTTTCAATGTGGAATGGTGAACGTTACTTGCTGTAGCATCGCATTGTGTGTGAAAACGTTGTATTTTCAGAAACAGAGTACTTAATATTTGCCACCGCTGTGACATAAGATTAAGTTCACTTGTACCTACTTAAATAAAAAACTTTAATTAAACTCAAATTTAAATAAGTTTGTCAGTATTATCGTTATACAGGGTGAATTTGAAATTTGAAAAAATCAATTGGTAAAATTTAATTGCCCGGGTAAGGTATAACATTTAACCGATTTGTTAATATCTTTTATCGATAATTTTTTTTATTTAAATTCTCAAAATATTCTGAATCGTGTTTAAAAAAAGATGCCCATGATTCATTCTGTATTTATGATTCAGTTTTCAGTTAGATGTGTTTAATAAATGCATCCGTAAAGTGTGGATGTACAACTGTTAACTTCTGCCTACCCTTTTCGAGAAGTTAGGCGCGATGGTGAAAATTTATTTTCAAGTTTACTATAGTATCTTCATTAATAATAAGTTTTTCAAAAATTCACCGTTCTTCATTAGCCAGACAACTAAAATTAGGTAATGACACCTTCAACACCATGGACATGACTCATTCATTTTGAAAATAGAAATCTAAAAATATCCACAGCCTGCAAATAATTGATGTGGATGATTCTAAACGAGTGTCCGCCCACGACTCTACCCGAAGTAAGTCGAGTATTTGGTGAACATTAGCTTTGTTTAGTTCAGTAGCATTTTAATAGTGTAGTAACAAATCTAGCTCATATACGGGCTGGCTCGACCGGGATAGTACCACCCTCCCACAGAAGATCGGCGTAAAACAGCTATTACAGTTGCGTTTCGTACGATGAGTGAGAGAGCCGGAAGCCCAACACCTCCCCCCTCCCCTCCCTCCATCCCACTCCCCTTCAGGTCGGCAACGTGTGAGTAATGGTATTGCAAGCATCTATAGGCTACGGTAACTGCTTAACATCAGGCTATTGCGTACACCCGTAAGGGACAGCAGTGCACAAAGATACGAATTAAAGCAAACCTAACGATTTTTTTAATGTCTTTCACAGCATAGAATTAATAATCGATCATACACACACTCCATTCTGATTATTATTATTATACAAATAAATTAACCACAACCACTAAAACTGATTTTGTATGGCACCAAAAAATGTATGTCGGTAGAACTAAATACCGATACGCTGAGCTAGACAAAAGATACTCTATATCTCGTTTACACTAACGCAAATACCTATTATGGGTGTATCTCGCTTACAAAGCTGACAAAATGTCTACAGCTGCTCTGTCCTAGCCAAAAAAGGTTTTTTTCATAACTCATACGCGGAAAGTAAGTCGAAAGGTGCCTGAAGAGCCGACAGAAAGTGATACTTATCTAATCGGGCAAAATCGTGTTTCCAGATTCTTAGAAAATTTGACAGATAAGGCAAAATCTTGTTTCTGGAAACACGGTTTTGCCCGATCTGTCAAAATTTCGACGATTCTATCAAATTATAAAAAAATACGAGTTCTATTTTCAAATTTCTATTCACGTCACGACTTTTATCCCCACTACTACTACTAAATCTACTCTAGTTTTTGTTGTTTTTTTTTTCTGTTTTTTTTCCCTTTTTCTTTTTTTTCTGTTTTTTATTCTTTTCATTCTTTTTTTTCTGTTTCTTCCACTTTTTTTCTGTTTTTTATTCTTTTTTTCCTGTTATTTCCCCTTTTTTCTTTTTTTTGTCTTTTTTGTTCCTTATTATTATTTTATCTGGTAATTTCCTAATTTAATTTCCTTTCCCTTTTTTCTTTTTTTTTCTGTTTTTTTTTTCCTTTTTGACTTTTTTTTGTTTTTTATTCATTTTTTGTTTTCTTTCTGTTGTTTTTCTTTTTTTGTCTTTTTTTTAATTTTTATTCTTTTTATTCTGTTTTTTCCCCTTTTTTCTTTCCTTGTATTCGTGATGAAAAGCACAGTGTTTACCTCGGGTTAAAGTAACTTATTATTGGTCCCTCGAACTATTAGCCAAACCCCGTCTCGGGACCAATAATAAGTTACTTTGCCCCTCGGATAACAATGTACTATTTTTCTACAGTCAAACATCATAATTTCCTCACACGTCTACCTTCTGTCTCTTTCTCCCATTTTATGAGTGCCCTTACACGAAACATAATTTATTTTTAATCTTATTGCTCACGTTTCAGCTCACGTAAAACTGCCGACATAAAACCACCAAGCCCAAATTGGAAACAGCTTTCTTCGTGCACATTAAACTGTTTTAGTAAGCGTTACCTTCAAAGTATGATAATTTGTAGTAAATTTAATAATTTGGATATAAGTGGGTACTTCAAATTATTCTGACAGATTATTTGGGGGAATGTTTACAGGAAAAAATCTTGAAAAAAAACATTTCACCATCTTGTTCAAACTTTATAAAAACCAACTCAAGGTTTTCCCCATATAATAAAGGTTATTTTTAGAAATTAACCGAATTGTTTTTGTTTACAGGTAACGCCGGAACGAAATGGAGGTTTCAACTTCTAGCCTATTTGCCCTGGGCGGGCAACTTCCCTAAGAGTTTTCCAACTTCGCGAAACTTGGCATTGAGTTATAGATTCCCTACTGCCTTCCAAATACTTATTTGTTTTGTTTAGTTCGGCCGTAAACAAAGATATCCATTTTTGTATACGACCCCCAATATACACACACACAAATATACCTGCGTTTATATACAAGTGCCATATCCGCCCTCTGCGTCCCTTACCATTATGCTATGATAGTACACTTATTGCTTTTGTAACCCCGGGCTGTTTACATGTTGCATAATTTCATGTAACGGTTGGAACATGTTTGTGGCATTGGTGCTGATTGGTACACAACCTAAACTTGACTAAACTCATCCTTTCCATAGTCTAACCCTAAGGTAACGATCGAGCGAGATAGAATATATTTATGAACTCATAAGTACCACTTCTTTTTTTACATATTGTGAAATGATTTTTTCAAAAATAATAAATAATTAAAAATATATTAATATTTGCTAAAACTATCCACTAATGACGTCATACGTGTGTAGATAACTTTAAACGTGTTTTTGCCAGTTTTGAAGTTAATTGGAAACTTTTTAGTAATAAGATGTACTTCATATACATTAATAACAATGATTATCCCCTATTAGCATTAATGGAATAATATCCCTAAACCTCAAATCTCTTTTCATAACGCTTCATAGAAATATACGCCCCGTTCATATTCGTACGATCCACATAAAACACTGAGGTCATATTTCTCAATGAGTAGTTGCACTATACAGCACTAAACTGGGTCAAGTTTTTGTGTAGGCGCCGCTCATACGCGCGTGATCCACTATCTAAGGTCGAGTTGATGAGAGGCCCGATAGTGTCCTGCAATAAAAAAGCCCCGATCTAGGACGCCCCTACCCGCTCACGTCTCGCCGTCCCATCACCTTCCGTCCCACTTTATACCCGTGTCTCCCAAACCGCAATTTATTTCCCCCCCACGTCTAAATTACCACTTACATTAATTACCTTCTACATATTTATTGTGAATACCGCTGCTTTCTAGGTAATAAGTTTA
Organism: Drymonia ruficornis; assembly: GCA_947859195.1. Taxonomy (NCBI): domain Eukaryota; kingdom Metazoa; phylum Arthropoda; class Insecta; order Lepidoptera; family Notodontidae; genus Drymonia; species Drymonia ruficornis. Next base: position 7,714,473 of record OX401910.1, on the reverse strand, counting down.
CGTTAGAATATGATCGGAAAGGTGATCTTAAACAGATCGTATATATTATGAAGTTTATCGCGTCTAATACACCTATACCTGTACCTATACCTATTAGGTGTAGCATAAATGTAAAAAAATATCGTAAAGCCTACACTTTGAAACCCTAAACAAATAATTAATTTACTATAACTACTTTCTTAAACCTCTCAAGCATTCTCTTTGATTTGATAAGTGCACTTTAGTCTCCTCTGTGAAAATTCAAATTTGCAGACAATATATAAAATAATCGCCATGTAAACTACATAATGATACAGTTATACCAAATTCTCATAGAAGCAATAAAATGATGACCCGATATTATTCTTCAATTCGGAACCTCCGTCTTTTTTTAAGTCTGATAGGGCCTCCGCAGGCTTGCTACTTTTAGCATCGGTGATCGGCGATTTTGATGCTGCGTCTCGCTCGTTCGCGCTCGAAGAAACGCGACGCAGCATCGATACGTCACAAAATCGCCGGTCGCCGATGCTAAAAGTAGCAAGTCTGCAGAGGCCCTTATAAATAATTAAACGCCAACACAAATTTAATAGCTCTCTAATCTGTAAATAAACATGCGTATTTTTATTCCTTTTAATAGACAAGATAAGCACTTAGCAAAAGATAATCTATCTAAATAATCGTTCCTCAGAATCTCACGTAGGTATCTTACGCAAAATAAAACCCTGAAATTTGTTAGTGAACGATGTCAAAGTGGATTTCGTAGAAAGCCTAGCCTATAGGAGCTACGTAATAAACCAACCTCCATACTCAACACATCTTTGGAGATATTTTCATATCGTGGTCTCAGATTTTGTCATTATGTTTTGCCTCTTGATAACGTTTAAATAGTTAATAAGTTGGGGACAAGTCAATATTTAATGCAAAAAGGTCGCGAGGGAGCAGGTAGCGCTCCCACAACACTCGATAGTGGTAATTGGTTAGCGTTGGCACTGTTAGATAACTTTAGCGTAATTATATAGACGCCAGTCCCTAATTTGCTTTATTCTAAAATGTTTTAATACCTACCAGTATTGTAGGTAAGTATAGGTCTTGAATGTTAGAACTAAGCTCCTTTGTCTGTATACAACGTAACTAACATAGGACTTACTTCTAAAAGGAGATTAAGCAGTCTCAACAAAACACGTCTAAACCTACGAGGGAAACAAAAGACCCGCACAAAGATGGAATGGATTACCTATACTAAGTATAGAGCACTAATTCGCTTTCCTTGCTTTGAGGTTTAGGAGCACTCCAGGTCAGCTGGTCTGGTACGGACAGCGACGGACGCAGCACGTAGTCTATTCGGAATTATCTGCCCCGAGAGAGGGCGCCCCGGGCGACTCGAGGAAAATATAAAACGAAAATAACTTACGCCTACCTAAAGCCGAGAGCCACTTTTTTACATTAACACGGGAGAGCTGCAAATAAAATGTTTATTTTAAATATACGTTTACTCCTCCTGTGTTAAATTGTTCTGTTATCTGTTTACACACTTGCAACATAAAGCTAATTTACTGAGCGAGCTTTTGTTTTTTCTTGGAGCTTTAATTATTTCTAGAGAGCGAACAATAAACTCCCGGAGCTCCGATATTGAAACCGCAGCAGAAAGTACTCGCGTATTATAAACCATAGTCGTAACGCTGAATGCGACTCTCTCGTTTTGCATAACTGTTACGAGCAGGATAGCTACACAACTGAACATTGGAACTTTGTTCCTATGTCTGTGCACGCAGGAATCAGTGGTTATCATCGACCACATAACCAGTAGGTGTCTAATACCTATTAACGCGCATTGCAAACTTTTCAGGCAACTAAGGTGCGCCGGCGTGGGCCGTGGGGTACTAAATGTTCATTGGTCCGGACAAGGTCACAACAAAACCTGATACACACACAGATCTATCGTTAGTGGCCAAACATTTATGGACATCTATTTATATTAGATCTGTCTTCCTAATGTGGTTTCCGAAAACTAACCCCCAAATTTATAGAGATTTTTAGCCAGTTTACAATTTTACAAAGCATTTCTAGGAACAAAAGTGATATTTAATACCAGTGTAAGTCCATCATAACTTTCTATAAATTTGGGGGTAAGTATCTACTGAATATGAAGTCGATGGTCGTTAGTATATTAAACCGTACAGCTTCTGTTCGTTCCGCACACATGTTCCGGTGTAACAGAAGTAAAGGGCACGCATTTGTAGTAAAAGCTTGTTCCCGCCATAACTCGAGCGACCTCAAACCACACGATATTAAAACTATAAAGTGGCGCGCGCGACCAATACCAACCCTAGCCACTCGCCAGTAGCGAGCCGACACAACTTTTTGTTTTCTGTTTTTCACCTTATACAGGGTGGTGACGACATAGTGATAATAAATTAAAACACGATCCCTGCTAGTCAATCACAACAGATTAAAATTATAAAATTAGGTTTACATCCAAGTCCAAAATTTCAAATTTTCTAACAAATTAAATGCGGAAATAGTCTAAACGAAACACAACACCTTTATAAACGTCTACCGACCTCATAGACTGACCTGTAAGTACATGCGTGGCAACATCGCTTCGGTGTCGGTGTTTTTAGCGGCATCTTTGTAGGCGTAAAGTTAAAATAGTCAAAATAAAAAAGCAATCCCTTTGAATATAATTGAATAATATTTTATGTGCGAACTACTAGTGTGATACCCAGTATGTGGTTTCAATTATTGTCATGATGTCGTCACCACCCTGTATATGTTTATCTATATTTTATAAAGGTCTTTGATATGTATTACACTTGTAAACTTAATAAAAAATGCTGAGTAAACCATCTTTATGTTAATGAAATACGTGAATGTAGGTCAATATAACATTTATTCAGGGATGTCACGATACGTATTCAAATGGAAGAGATGGAAAAGGATATGTGTTTATGTGACTCCACGGGGACTCGCACGTTGAACTTCCCGGAATGAGTACATCGGACTAAGTAGGGCTGAGCATAAAACGACTAAGTTATCGCTCTCAGAAGACGTAATATAGTCGTAAAGTCTGAGACGAAGGTATTCATATGAAAATAATCAAGAGTGACTCGATGTTCGACGACTGCTGACGCAATACCAAGGATTCGTAACGTTAATATTGTTTTCTATTCTTTTGCGACATATCATGAACTGTTTAACCACATTACTAGCTATTTTTCTAAGCAATATTTTTTCCACTAAACGATTGTAGGTAATACCTACCTATCTAGATTTATTTTGGTGAATAAGGTCGAACGAACCAAACTCTATATACGATATATCGGATCGGGTCATTACACACCATGTGTGTTAGTTGCTATTAAACTCACTATTGCTAGAAAGGTTTGAAGTACCAATTTCAGTACAACAAGTGTCGTTAGGGTGTTTATTACGGGGTTGATGGACTCTGGGATGTACTTGCTGCGAGCTAGACCAAATTTTAGTGCTCATAATAGCGGTCGGCTCCGTTTAATACGTACTTAGTCTTACTTGTGATGGTCACCGTGAAATGTATTTTATTAATAGTTTATGATGTCCAGCCTACGTTAGATATAAAACAGAAACGCCAGGTTAATCATATTTTCAAGAAAGTTTCTAAACGTAGTATAACATGAAGGGCCAATCTTGGGAGACCATCGCGATCGTAACATGAAGGTTTTATACGAAATGGGTATCTCATATAATCTTATGTGATAAAAGCCTTAATTGGCAACGCTTATTTGAACTGCAATCTATGTAATGAAATAATCAGTTTAGATCTATTTTCCAATAACCCACACTCAACAATGCAGCACTACAAGTTAATTATCTGTTGTACCGACAAACGAATACGAGTTAATTTCAACTGTATTGTTCCGAACAAACTTCGTTATAAATGCTTTGAATATCTAACAGCAATGAAATTAACACTCCAATGGCATCAGAAAGTTTTGAGAAACTCACTGCGGTAGGATATCAATAAATTATTTTGTTTTCGAGTTACGAATTGCCTTTTTCATCACACAATTTTATATTAGTAAGGGATGCGGCTTGTCCGAAGTTATCAATCTGCAATCAGAATACAACATTGCAGTTTAGATGCGGTTTTAATGAAGTTGATACTTGATCAATGGCGCAGTCCACTTGCAGTCTACTTCCAGCCAGTTGGCGGTTTTAGTACAGTTACCTATAGGAACTGCATCAAAATCCTAAGTCTGTCAACCTGTTTTGTTTGTAACCTATTTGGTACTCCCTACATAATTTTTGCTGGGAACTCTGATTTATCTTATAATTATATTAATTCATCTCATTATTATAGAACATAATTGGTTCTCCGTTCGGGTGAGTTTCCGATACCTTGACTCGCTCACACATCTTATACAAGCGTCTGCTTATTAGGCACTGCACGGATCGCCATTATTTCTGGTATCTTATGGACTAATGCGAAGGGTTGTATTGATTTCATACACAGAATAACAAAATTCAAGAATAATTTACTGAGTTTAGTACGTACCGCTATACTATAACATGGATTTAATATTTCAGTGTGTACAACCGAGGAGATACTTTATCTGTCAGATTATCATAAGCTCTATCAGAAAGTAGACCAGACTAATAAATTACCTTACCTATAGCTTATCAAATTAGTCCAACAAGGCTACTTTCAGCTAGTCTGTTGTTGATGATGGATAGCAGATGCCATCAATCTTGTGTTATGCATCGATCTATATTGTGATAGGTGGTGACGGCGTTTGCATAAAGCGCGCCCGAGCACTGAGTTTTGACGTCGGAGCGCATAAACATAATGTCATACATAACATGAGTGCTCGAGCGAGTGATGCGAGGCATGTGGGCACACCAATTGAAAACTGACGTTATAATAGGCAGGATCCACTGAACATCCGCTGACATACCTATAACAAAATAGCAACATCGCTCATGACGTAAAATATATTGCATTCCGATAATGCACCTGTATTATCCAAAAGCAATGTCCAAAAGCGAAAGCAAAGCGCTTAGTAGTTAGAATGGAGTCAAGTCCCAAAGTATTGAGCGAGCTTACCGCGCTCGCTTGTTGGTCGCGAAATTTATAAAACACTTCATGACAGGTTGGCAAGTCGGGCTTACGACCGCGACCGTCCAACCAATCAGGCAGTCCAGTCCAGGCAAAGGATTTATGATAAGTATCAGTGATCATAAGCTCTTCGATTTAGTAATCAGAGTCCGTCTAGACGACGGTATTTGATAGATAGTATTTCTATAAAATAAAAGTAGTAAAATTAAATACATAATTAAGTAAGACCAATGGACGAATTTATAGTCTACTCCTCCAAGTTTGGTATGCTTAAAACATCCAATAGTTGAACTTCTATTGGTTCCCATTCATCATTCTGATGTTCGTATTAGGTCAGCAGTTCGTATCCCTTCCGCGCCGGCGCACCGTCCGCAGATTCAATTCAATAAGTCCTGTTTACCCGCTCCCGCCAGCGCGCGATACTGAGAGATTTATCTAATCGAAAATTCCCATCGGTCGTTTCCGTATTGTGGCTCCCGCCTAAACAAACAAAGCAATATTTCTTCTTTTCCACTGAAGCTGCACAGAAAATAGGGTGTTCTTGAAAGTTTAAACAATACAGGTAACCCTGAAGGCTACACTATGGCTTCTACTAAATATTCCTTAGATCACCACTAATGACTAAGTCAGAAATTAACGAATTTTTTTAAATTATTATTTTTTATGGGCAGTTTTTCTTAAGATTATGCAACCCTAAATCAGCTGATAATTGAACTGTCTTTGACCAAAGATAAATACAAGCAGTAGTGACATAAATCAGACCAAAGAAAAATGCCCAAATATTAATAGCAGCTCCGGAGCAAATTTTATTACATTTTACGGCATAAAAAATGTGATGTTAAGTCTTCATGATATCATACTGAGCTGATTGCCGTAAAATTTCAAGGAAAACTTTGTATATCAAAAATCCTATTAGGTAAAAACAATGCTAATTAATTTCTGGGTTTAAATACCTAGTTATTAGTGATGACCCTAAGAATGTCTAGATTAAGGCATAGCCTTTCCGGAGCACTCTGTATACCTACACTATTGTTTAGAAAGACCAGTTTCTATTACACGTAATAACGTACTAACTGCTTCCCATGAGAGACATTTTAAAAAATAATTACTTTACGACCCAACTTAAACAGGTACTTACAAAAGTTTATCTCGTTGACCTATTTAAATCTTACACGAGTAGGTACTGAACCTAATAGTCTGTCCCCTTCTTCTGCAAACTTTCCCTTCTGTGTTACATTACCTAATTAATACTGTAGTGTTTGAGTACATTGTGTAGGGACTGTAGGTTCATTGTCAAAGCTAGGTCTTGTCATGTACGTAACATAACCAATAACAATAGTGCTAATTATGTTGGCACACCAACTTAACTTTACTAAACTAACTGTATTGCCATCCCTCTCTTGGTCTGTATGAGGGAAACAGACATATTTTTAGGTGTGTCAAATTTAGATTGGTGTCTCCAGTTGCCTCTAGACGTCAAAACTGAGTGCTCGGGCGCGGCATGCGCCTGATGTAGACGCAACCAATAAGTCGTGATTTGGCACCAACAGAATTGGTAACAATTTTTGTATCATTAATATTATGTAAGAGTATCCTATAAGACAAGACAAGGTACACCACCTGTCACGTTGGGTTCTGACTATCTGGTGAAACGTGGGTTTTGAGTTGGTTAATACCTCCACAATGTGGTGGTGTATGGCCACTCAAGCCTCTGACTACCCCCGAATGGGGATAAAAGTCGTGACGTTACACATACACATATTACACACACATCCTATAAGTATCCTCGGTTAGATTAAATACGCCTTTTGTAATGGTTATTCAACTCGGCACATTTCATGAAATATTAGCGCATAAAATATTATTACGATAAACATTTTATAAGTCCACCTTTATCTAACTTTAATTAAAAACAATATCAATTTTCGCTTGCCGAAGCTCGTTCAGCACAAAACACAACATAATAAATAAAAGTAATTTCTTAACAACGTACACTAATTACCTAAGCCATTCAAGTTAATTAATTATTAATGAAATTAAGCCAATATCAAGGCGGTTTATTTTGCCCGAGAAATGTCGATTAAATTATATGTTGCTGGGTAATGGACGAAAACAGTATTCATTATAGCCGCGTATTCATGAAAAAAATATTTTTTGAATCAATTTAATAAGCTGCAATAATACCTAATAACAAAAACTAATACAAAATAAATTAAATAAGTATCAAAACGAACAAATAAGATTAACCTAAAAATAAATGTAATTACCTACCGTCTAAAGCTTGTACACATGTCGAACAATTTGGATGGAGAAATTATCGACACAATGGGGTGGTGTATCGGATACAACTCAGCAATAAATCGACCGAAACTTGTAAAGAAAACCCAACGACTCCGGTTGAACTCCAAACGTAAGTATCAAGTTGTTTCTGCTTTTTTTTTCCAGATTTATTTTTCTTACCTGCTCTGGAATTACTGAGAATTTACGGCATTCTAATTTTCATATTTTGTAATCTGCAGTATATTTATGAAAAGTAATATAAGGTGTACAAAATTACCATGAAACATTTGCCCCCAAATTTATAGACATTTTTATTCAGTTTACAACAATTGTCAAGGCATTTTTACCTTCTGTTGTACATAAAAGAATATGCAATGCAGTCGACATCAACACGGACACAGATCGTTCGATTTTCAAATATAACATTGCAAAGTGTCTGTTACGAGCGGTATTACAATACATTACACCCGAGTCCCGACTCCGCTTGCGTAGTCAATGCTACGCTGAAAGATCGGAATTGCCCGGATAAAATATGGCTCAACGTCGAAACAGCTATGTTATCGTTCAGTTTTCTTTTCATGTCAGATAGCAATAGTGTAGAATTGAATGTCGTTGACCGGACTACGCAAACACCGAGCGATACCCCACCCCCACATAGGTGTTCTAGGTATACAAGGTGTACATACAAGCTTGTACTCGCTAGTTTGTTTGCGCTAACTCTCACGGGCTCATGGAATATTTTGTCAGCTAGGAAAACTAAGGATGGTATACATTTGATATCATTTCTTTAATGCAATAGTTGTTGGGATTAGCAATGACAATGTTGTTTTACCACCAAAAGTAGGTACCTTAAAAACGATCGGTTTCCATCTTCGCCCGCGTAGAATTCCAAATCGAACTTCCATACAAACTTTCATCCCCCATTTAACGCCCTTAGGGGGGGGAATTTCGAAAAACCTTTTCTTAGTGGATACTTACACTTCACAAATAACACACCCTCCAAATCTCATGTCTCTAGGGCCAGCTGTTTAGACTGTGCGTTGATATATCGGTCAGTCAAGACTTTGAATTTTATATGTATAGATATAGATGAACGATATTTTTTTTTGTTAAGAACTACAATAGGTCCCGTTTTAAACTACCCTTTAAATTATATGTTCTACATAGGCGGCGTAATCTTCTATATACAGACAGGTATCATAAATGTTACAAAGATGTTGGGATCCCGTTACTACCTGAGCCAGAAACTTCTCAGTAAGCTGTGACTTTTGAATGGTAACGCGGCGCTCCGGAGTTCGGAGGACTTCACCTCTGATAAAAGTTTAACAAGCGCCACAAGAAAAATTATCGTTCGACTAACTGCGCAGCTTTGGAAGTTTACTTTGAACGCAAACAAATATTTACTGGTTCGCACGTATTGAGTATTTACATAATGGCCGTAGTTACGTATGAATAAATGTAAACGTTGCCGGAATAAATATGATTGGAATTTTATTTCGCGTGAGCTTTATGACTCTTATATTTTTTTATTCACAAATTAGAATAATATTAGCCATTGGAGGCATAATCAAAAGCAAACATGTTTTGCTTGTTACAATAACATAGTTCGGCAACAAAGTATTGGGAATGAGGTCAGAGGTCCATCACATATTGTTGAGCTCCCTAGTCCCTGGTGCTAATGCAACTGTGTGAGTACTTGACACGCACTAGGACGGACGTCACTGTGCGGTAACATACTGTGGAAGCAACGGCTTAAGGCTTGAACGAAGCCTGATGACAACTACGGTTGGCCAAGCGATGACGTTTCATAAACTTTACAATGTTTTTGAAGTGATAACTCCTTTAGCGGCGTTGTGCACTTTTCTTAAGATGGGTAAAATATGTTAAACTCACGTCAGGGTCACGTGTCCAGATCGAAAAATTCGACAGATTGCGCAGGGCGTTTGTGTTACAGCGTGCCACGCGCATCCATGGATGCTGACTGCTGATGGCTCAACCGTCTATGTAGTGGCCAGATCGTGGGAAAAAGTTACCTCCATTTTACGTACCTTTTTATACTGAAGATACCCCCCTCTCTCCCCCCCCCCCTCCCTCCCCCTCTCTCCCCCTCCCCCTCCCCCACTCTCCCCCTCCCCTTCCCCCTCCCATGGCCATGTGGCCATTGTAGAGATAATTATTTACAAATTTAGGTTGAAAACAACATAGTTTAACTTGTTTTGTACAAAATGTTGTAATATTTAAAATAAAAAAAATAAAAAAATGTTAATAAATAAATGTTGTAAACAATAATTACCAAAGACATTTTATTTCCGACCATCTGAAGTTTAATGTACATACAATTTTGCGTAACGTCGCCGTTTTGAGCTCTAGGAAGGCCTTAACGTGCTCGAGTACATGTAACATATAAACAGGTGGAATAGGTGCCTATACTGATGATAATCCAGCCAAAAGTTAATATTTTATCTGCATAGTTCGAACGTAAAAAAATAAATATTCACAATACCGCGGATTACTCCGTCCCATACTAAAATGCTGCATATACGTTACAAAATATACCGATCGTAAACGTCGAGGGCCATTACCCGCCCGCACGGCCGTCGCAGGTAAGTAATAAATTAATACATAAATTACAAAGGATGGAATGTTTATAAACGTCACGTAACCTGAAATCCCTCCATTAGGCGTTGTTTACTTAGTCTGCGCGCAAATCTTGAGAGGTCGACTCACGAAATGCCCCATGAATATGCGATGACACAAACCGTACACAGTTTTTCCATTTAGATACCGTAATGAAATCTAACGCACGCGCTTTATTTGTTTTTCAATCAGACGAATAATGTATAAGCAACGACATTTTCAGCGGAACAGGACGCGTACATTTGAATAATAAACCTTACATTACGCATGCATAGATTGTGGTAATCTATACAAATAAATACAATCGAAGTGTCTGTTTGTAATATCAACACAACAGCTTTTTACTAAATGCATATTATGAAAGTATATACGGTATAACAAAAAAGAAATTTAAAAAAAACTCTGTCTGTTTGTTCCGGCTAATCTCTGAAACGGCTGGACCGATTTTGACGAGACTTTCACTGGCAGATATCTGATGTTGTAATGAGTAACTTAAGCTAATTTTATTTTAGCGAACATTAACAATATTTTTTGTTAAACTCCATGCGTACGAACTACGAAGTCGCGGGCTCAGCTAGCATCCAACATGTTATCTCATCGTCACGCTAAATCCCTTGTAGGTAAGTAACGAAGGTGACACCGGCAGCCAAGTCCTACTAAGTACCTGTGTTATGTTACGTTATCCTATAAGATATTATTATTGATCTCTACCAAATTCGCAAATGGGATTTGCATTGATATACCTAAGATTAGCTGCACGTGTACGCAACTAATCCTATATCTATGGGGATTTGCTTCCGGTTTAATGGCCGATTAAATTTACACGCAGCGACTGACGTCTAGCCTCCGAAACCCAACTAAAAAGGACTTATTGCCAAATTTGTTTAATAAGTAGGTACCTATCCTGTATGTAGAAATAATTTTGCTCAAAGTAAAACATATAAAGTCAGTAACATTCTAGAACCACAGAGCGCAGCAAATTGGAGATATTAATCTGGCTTCATTCTCCATATTAAACGTAGGTATGTGTCGCGATTCAACGAGAGTTTATGTAAGGAAAGGTACTACTCACAGCTCAGAGCTGCTATATTAAGCCAATAATCTTTTCCATCCAAAGAATCCATTCTATTTATCTGCAAATATCCTTTTGTCCTCATTTGATAGAATCCAAATTTAAACTGTATCAAAAATGGATGTTTTTTCCGAAATTTAAAGCGTAAATAATATTAAATTTCGCTCCAAAAATATCTTCATTGTCAATTCAACACTTCATTTCGAGAAAGTAAGACGGTTTTTTTCTTATAAATAAATAATGTTCCCGTGTAGCGAAGCAGCAAATGAGGTTCTGAAGTGTACAAAAAGGCGAATAGAATTTAAAAATTAACAATATGAATTGTAGAATAGCGAGAGCTGAAATTTCAGGAGGGCTGTGATGTTTCCAAAAAGGGCAATTAGGATTATACTGACAATAGCATAAAGCTTTTTTAATATGTTTCTTAAGTCAAAAATTGCTCCATTTCTTCTTAGGTATATTCCCTTTTTTATGAATGACCTTTTAGGTACCTTCAAACAAAGGACCACTTTTAATCGTGATAACAAGCTAATAAATAACAGTTATAAACAAATAAAGAAATTCATTGCGGCATTATCGATAATATTAAGAGGTAAGAAATCCCTGGATTTTGTTACCTATTATCACGATTAAATGGACGCTCATTACTTTTTCGTTTGTACTTATATTAACAAGAACAAAATGTAAGACCAATATCGAACAAATAATCGTTGTTACATAAAAAGTAATCTTCAATTTAAAAGAACAAGTTTAGTTCTATGTGTTATCTCTGATAATATCATGACACGTTTTCCATTACGCCCCAGTTTTAGTGGCGCCGACACCCGCCCATAGGATGCGTGATTTGTGTGCCTCCGTTGTTCCGCCCGCCCCGTTGACAAATTCCAACACAGCGTCACATTTGTTGTGCCCAAGGTTCCTCTTTTTCGGTTGACGTAGATTTCATATGAAAACTCATATTATATCAGTTAATTTGTCGGTATTCGTACATAGTATTTTGTCACGTTTCTCTCCATTCTACTCTAATTATAAGGATATATTGACGCCATAGCCAATGTTCTGTTACAGGAATCATGCATGATTTGTATTTAGTCCGCCTTAAAGATTCATCAGTTCCTTATGCTAGTGAAGAATCTCTTTGCTTCTTATACTTTTTATCTCTCATGGCCGTCAATCTCATAATTCACTCAATATTTACAATTCAACTATAAATCCCTCGGCTTTGCATTCCAAAAGTGGGAAATGGTACACATACGACCTATTTTGTGAGCTAAAGTATTACCGATGATGACAATATAAACAAACACGTTACCCATTACAGCGGCAGTTCGGGCGGCGCCGGCGCTGTCGCATAGGAAGCGTGATTTGTATTTGCCGTCGTCAGTTTTTCCGCCCGCCGGATGCATCGCGCCGCTCAACACTGCGAGAACTAACGAACCGTTGCTGCCGAACCATCCGACCGAAATATTTATCCCGTTCATTTGTTTTACCTTTGTCATATCACTATTTAAAAAAAAATACGTTTAAAATCTACCTACCTACTCATCTCTTAAAAGAAAGGTAATTTTATTCCAAAATATGCCTCTACTTATCCCAAAGCAAGGAATGATGGAGAATCTACAAAATTACATGACAACGGCATTCCATTTCAGTAGTATAGTAAATTAACAGTAGCTAGCTTTAGAAATAAGTAGGTATTTTATTTAGATTCACTTTTATCGAACAATGAATTCTAAGACCTAATAGTAGACAGCATCTTCAATAGCTACGTCCAGAAGTGTCACATGCCGCGCGAGGAAAATTTTCCTCGCGGTGTTTGACTTGCCTCACGTGAGGCAAATGCGCGCCCTGCCTCACCTGAGCACTCACATTTGCGTCGCCTAGTTTGGCAGTCGTGAGACAGAACGATGTCAAACGTGTCAAACTGATTGATCGGGTATACCTTTCCCTGTCTAGAGTGTCAGTTGCCTCGCCATTTGCCTCGCGCGGCATGCGACTGAGGCAAACGTCGTGCTTCGCGAGGCATGTGGGTGAGCAGCCTCGCGCGGCATGTGACACTTCTGGACGTAGCTAATGCCTATACCCACATTTTATGTCAATGTTTGCAATATTTAAATTACGAAAACATGTTAAGCGTCCGGCAAGCGATGGAAAAGCGTCATCAAAGTCTTCAAGAGCGTCCTTTGACGAGAAATAAATTCTTCTTTCCGAAACAAGGAAATTTAATACCGACCATTTATAAGTTTTTTCGGCGTTCAGTAAAATATTCGTTAGACATTAATAACACTCATTTTTTCCCGTCTAAATATCGTTGAAGAATAAAAACAGTTGGGAAACACAATCACGTTTCGCCAACTTATTATATTTTCAGTTATTTACGTGGACGACGACAAAAACTAATGAAGTTGACACTTAGGAGAGGTGTTTTGTTAATAAGGACTTGCTCAGATGTTCTTATTTAGGGCATCCAATTCGGACGTGCCAAGTAGTTCCAGTAAAAACAGGTATTTTGAATCGCCTCGCATCCACGCGGACCATTGCCGGTGGCTGAATGCCAAATGAGTTTTGTGATGGAGTCCCCTTGTGAAAGGCAGATAGTGAGCCGTGTCTGGGTAGCTAAACAACGTCTCCACACCGTACGGAGGGACAAAGCTTTCGAGGTAAGTTTGTCATGGGTCAAAGTGGGCCTCCGTTGTAACAATACTTATGTGTGGTTGTAGTCAAGAGGTAGCTCTTCGAGTACCTCCTACACCTAGCATACTACAGGTTCATTTTATTTTGAAACACACTTTTTGCCCCCACATAGTTTGTATACCTACCTAAAACAAAATCATATCTTTTACGTACATAAAATAAAAGCAACATTGTACACCTCATCAAAGTGGAGAAAATAGAAATAGGTTATTAATTAAATCTGAAACAACATTTAAGATTTCCTTTCTAAACGAGATAATTTATAATGAAAAAATGAAAATACTACATTCTAAAAATATATGTTTTGTTTTTAGTTTATGTTTCAGAACATGTACCTACCTATGTAGGTCGAGTAGATATAGCAGATTAGTAGGTACTAAGTTATATTTTTTATCAGGCAGGCCCCAATAATCAGAAACAAAGCGCATCATAATGATGGATAAGCCATTTTACTAAATCCCCATGCCTCTTCTGATTGAATTAAATCCTTTGAAATCGAAACAATTTTTAGATAGGTATGAAGTGTCGAAGCGCGGTGTTGTACAACTTTTTTTTCATGTTATTGTCATAAACCGTAGAGGTAATTCGAAGCGGGTGCAATTTATATTTCGCAGGCAGCCGTTCCGCGTGCCGAAATGAATAAAGCCTTCACTCTTGCACTCACGGCCCATTCGCTACAATAGCATCTAAATTTACTACACAAACAGCTGAATGAGAGGAAAATATTTTTACGCAACTTATGCTAAGTACCGAATTTACGCAATTTTGGAACATGCTAGTGCGAATGCGAAGCGCTTACATTCCTTTGTTACCAATTCCAGTAACAGGCACTGTAGCTGCAATGTGAATGCGGTGATGATATTTTGTGGAACCGAACTCTATTGTCGCATTTGGTCAACGTAGGTAGGTATAATCCAAGCACTTCAACCATGAACTAATTTTGAGAAAAATAATGAAAATTTGTGACATGGCCGAATCCTGCCCTAAGAATCAATTTAGAATACATAAATGTATAAATAAGTGAAAATTACATTTAAAAAATACATCACTAGTATAAGTACATCGCAATACAATAATACAATTAAGCCTATTCTACACATCATACCTACATCAATGTACGTAGGTACATGAATGTTATGTTAGGGCACAGTTTTCGGCTAAGTACTTTGATTTCATTTAATAATTATTATACCGTCCTACAAGTACTGAAAATTTAAATTTCATAATGTTTAGGGATTAAAAAGTTATAATGTTTACGAAACTTAGGGGTTGTGGTAAGTAAATTAGTATTTCTCCGCGGCTGTGTTACCTCCGCCGGGAAGTTTACCTTGATTAAGATGAATTTGTTAGATAAAATTTGCTGGCAACGAGCAAAAATATAACCGGCATTCGCACGGGAATATAAATTGAGTTGGTAATACCAGCCAGCACAGATTTTATAACGAATCAGTTATCTCGTAAATAAGGACTTAGCCTTTCATCCACGACGCAACTCAAAACAAACTGGTAACAAACTCAAATCACCGCAATGAGTTGATTGAATGCTTTAGCACTAGTATTTTAATTGCGGACCGTACATGATGCTACTCAAACGAAAATGGTTAGTAACTAATCACACGGGATAGTCTCGTGCAACTGGTTTCGTGAAACTTCACCGCGACACTATTGCAAAACACCGCGTACCTACTCGAGTGACTTTCTTTTGATGTTTCTTGTATGGAGCATGGGGATTTACTAACTGGTTGCATTCGTTTTGAGTAGAATTGTAGACGACTCACGCACAGTTAGCATTACCAAATAGCTTCCAACTTAGATTACTAACCGGTTGCGTTTCTTTTGAGTCGCGCCGTAGACGAGTGGTCTTAGATCTGACTATATTTGAGCGTATGTTCAATTATTGAAGTGAAAACTTCTTTAGCGGCGTTGTGCACTTTTCTTGGGATGGGTATGAAATCATAAACTCGCGACAGGGGTCACGTGTCCTGATCGAAAAATTCGACAGATTGCGCAGGGCGCTTGCGCGAATAAAATGCGACAGATTCGTAGTGACAGGTCACGTGTCCTATCTTGGGATGGGTAAAAAGTATAGAGGGTTACTGGTAATTCGACGTATATCCGAAAGGAACTGATAGAGGGGCTCAAATGCAACAATTTGAACCCCCCATATGTATAGTATTTGTACGATCGGTGCCATAGTATTTTTTTAAGCGATAGAACATTATTTGTAGCCTAAACTGAAAATTTTGATAAGAAGTATTTTTACAATGGCTCATAATTTTAATTGTTAAGTTAATTTTGTACTTTTAATGATCGTATTAGGTAATTTCAAGTATTGGACACAAAATTAAGTTTGATTGGAGCCCATTCGATGCGTACTTTTTAAATAAATTGGGATTAAGTGTCAAATTCGAATAAAAACCTTTGAAATTCAAATATCTCGAAAACTACTGAATTTCGGCCATACATATGGGGGGTTCAAATTGTTGCATTTGAGCCCCTCTATCAGCTCCTTTTGGATATACGTCGAATTACCAGTAACCCTGTATAGTTCATAATTTCGCTTTCAATGTCAACGTCTTATTAGCGCCTAAACGAATGGATCTGGTTGAGTGCTCTATGGGGGCGTAGGTTCGAATCCTATGTTTACTATATTTTCGAATTTAATATATTATTAATTATTTAATTATTATTATTATTTATTTTAATTTGTATTATTTTATATCATTATTTAACACAAAAAAACGGCCAGGTTGTTTTTTATATTTTTTCCCTAACCATTCCAAAATATTTAAAAATGCACAACGTTAATGTTCAAGTTTTCACTTCTGCCGGCACTCCCGGAGTGCAACCTAGCCGTTTTTTTTAACACAGCTCTTTTTTACGTTAACTTTCACCGACTTTTAATTTGAATACCGATTCCAGTTTGTTTTTAGTTTAAAGTAAAAAGAAACTGCAATCGCTATAAAAAGAGATACTTATCAAACTAAATTAACTAATATATTATTAAACAAAGGTACTGTTAAACAACTTACCTCCAAACAATTCACCTCGGCCTTAAACTAATACACAAAACACTGGCACAGTTAGAATAGCACAAGTCTTTACCTATTATGATCTAAAGTAGAGAAACAACACATGTAACTATTACAACACTCGTTTTATGAGTTAGCTATCGACTATCAGTTAGATATTCGTGATTATGGCAATTGCCGACACGCAAATGTCACTTGCCTCGTTATTCACATGATCGCGACCATCGTTTTCCTGAAACAAAATAAGTCATAGATTAATTTTCGTTTCCGCGAGGGCGCGCGCGCGTATTTTTTATAAATCTATGATAAGGGTGTTTTTTTACATAATTATTGTAACAGGTAAGCCTTTTCTTTGATATTCTAATCCTAAAATAATCGAAAAGTGGATCCTGAACCCATAGCTTATTACTTGCTTGAATAAACGCATTTTGAAAACAATTTTTCGATTCTAAAGCTACAATAGATACACAAAGTCATCAAACTTATAACACGATAACACGCCTCTTCGCTACGTCGCAGGGATTTAAAAAAACAAGAATCAATAGCGAACCTATAATAAATTCATAAGGTTATTTCGCCAGGTATCAACTCAATAACAAGCAGCAACTCAACACAAATGACGATACCCATGCAGCCCCGAAGTTAGTAATTGGGTGTGACAAGTAGCAACATGTCACAAATAATGCTCTTATTTTTCCTGTAATAACACAGAGCTTGGCAAATAAGAGAAATGATCTATCATATATCTATAACAAATGTGCTACTTATTATAAAATTGGAAATTATTATGGACTAACAAACAATTGGACTAACAATTGTATGGCATTACAAATCACTTTTGTGTCCTGAAATGCCTTGTGCCTTGTGCATAATTTACAGTTCGCTGACGGTGAGGGAAAACATCGTGAGGAAACCTACCTATCCCTCGGGATTAGGTAATAGTCAGTTCCTGTATACACGGCGACACGGTTCACCACCTGTCACGTTGGGTTCTGACTATCTAGTGAAACGTGGGCTTTGAGTTGGTTAATACCACCACAATGTGCTGGTGTATGGCCACTCAAGCCTCTGACTACCCCCGAACGGGGATAAAAGTCGTGACGTTACATTACATTTTTACAAATGCCTTGTAATATCATTTTAAACTGACTAAAAATCTTTATAAATTTGGGGAATAGTGTTTGTTGACCAACACGCAGAAAATAATTTATCTCATTTCGGTAAAATGTTCACTATTTTCGTAGATACATGATATAAGATTATATATTTATTTCAACTGCAGAGAAAAACAAAACTATAGTTGCGCGAACAAAGCTGCGAGCAACAGTAATGAAATAAGATACATCTTAAACTTCTTCCAAGTTTCATTTATAGCATCCAGCCAGCACTTTTGTTATAATGTTAACAGATAATACCCCTTAAACATTCCTCGGAAAAGCGACCTAAATACCAGCTTCAAAGTCGTTTTACTACCACATAAAGCGGTATTAGTACTTGAAATTCACTAAGAAACATTCGGTGGGCAAATTAGCATTACCTAAAACCCTTCAGGATATTTCAGAGTACGTTGACACGTCATCATCTGTAATTTCAACTGTACTATTCAGTCCTTACTAATTTGGGCTACAGTGTTAAGGAGTCCTTTGGACTTTGTGGCAAATTGCGGAAAACTTTCATTCCGAAGGAAAGACACAAGAATGTATATTATCTACACAGTAAGCCAGTATTGAGAAGGCTAGTGATACTCCTGGACAGCCTCGTCTCCGTACAGCACTGTCTTTCTGTATGTGTTCGAAAATATATCTTTGGTCTGATCTTAGTCACCTACCTGCCCCCTTAGACAAGTGGATTCGTCTACAAGCGTTTCTACAAATCGCTACGCTTAAATGTATGGAAATGACATTACAAGTTAATAAGTGACTTATGTCATTTGCATACATGAAGCGTAGCGATTTGTAAAAACGCTTGTAGACGATGCTACTTGTCTAGGGGGGCAGTATTATTTAAATAGTAGTGAGATGCCTTTACCATTTATCGAACATACGACCCCAGACGATATTACCTACTTACCATTTCCGTGAATCAGGGGGCTTACCACGAACTCTTATTGCGATTCAATTACAGGAACGTTTTAACGATTCAGCGTCTTTTTGTGCAATAGCTACGTCCAGAAGTGTCACATGCCGCGCGAGGCTGCTCACTCACATGCCTCGCGAAGCACGACGTTTGCCTCAGTCGCATGCCGCGCGAGGCAAATGGCGAGGCAACTGACACTCTAGACAGGGAAAGGTATACCCGATCAATCAGTTTGACACGTTTGACATCGTTCTGTCTCACGACTGTCAAACTAGGCGACGCAAATGTGAGTGCTCAGGTGAGGCAGGGCGCGCATTTGCCTCACGTGAGGCAAGTCAAACACCGCGAGGAAAATTTTCCTCGCGCGGCATGTGACACTTCTGGACGTAGCTAATGACGTACCTTATTGTCATGACAATAAGAAACGTCATTGCACAAATGGCCGCTGAAACGTTGAAACAAAACTGCTATAAGAGGTGGTGGTAAGCCCCCAGGAGTCAAACATAGATCTCATGATCGACTCTACGCGTGCTACTACTAAGTACTGTATAACCGAAGTAGTTGTTGGTTTACTAACACGGCAGTAATTTTAGTTATTTTTGCGTCCACTACAACTATCATTATGATAACCATAAGGCAATTAATATGCTGTGGGAGTGAGATAAGGCGTAGTTACTGTTCGACGATAGATAATCTGTGGTTCGACCTTCTACTCAACGGCCGACCCCAGCTTATCTTCCGCAAATGTCCCTTTCCAATTTATTCCCCTCAACTTGTACTATTATACATTTAATTAAATATAGCCCATTTTAATATGTGCTATCAGAGTAGTAATAACAAAGTTTGCTCTTCGTATTCTGTTTGAACATAACGAGGAGCAAGACAAACTTAGTGCACAATAATCTGGTGGCAACGCTAGGCAGTGGACTTGCCGGCATTTCCATTATTTGCCGTGGATGTTTGCTCTCCCGGACAAATGAATTAGACAAACCGGCAAACATCCGTCAACTTTTCCCTAATGAAAGTTTTTGATAATAAAGTAAAATGCCTCTGGAAAGGTTTTGTCTTTGATCACTTGCGTCTCTTTCAAAAATTGTCGACAATGGAAGCGTTCTGGTTGTGACAATAACATCAACGCCGCTGACGGTGTTTGAAACTTTGATAAAGGAAATTTAATTCAATAAAAAATGTCCTTTTAAATAATTGTTACTTTGAAAATCTTGGGTGGGACCAATACCCTCTAAGTCCAAACAGAAAATCATTCTTAATTTATACCTATCTAGACAATCTACTGTCTTTTCAAGGCAGACATTTTAGACGACTATTATCTTCTAAATATTTTTGCAGCTTCAAATATTTTACTGGGTACTATGTTATTTCAAAGAACGTTTCTCATATTTAAATGATACCGCTATTATATCCATCTTCAGTTTTATTTCACCTGGCTCTTTACAATTCGGGTCTTGTTGTAGAATCTTGTCTTGTTGTAAAATAAATAGTGTCTTCTTACTTGCTTCTTCAATAATACTAAGTAGGTACGATACGAATATACTTTTCTCAAGATTTTCTTTTAAGAAACAAAACAACAGAGGCATCGTCACGTTCGTTTGCAATCATCGTACATTTTAACCCTGTTATCCACAATGCGTCGCCTGGGAATCGGCTCGGCGCAGCGATCGCAATACATACGTAAGTCAACATCCGATATAAATATTTACAGCTGATCGGAAGTCATGTCAAGATGCGGGCCAGATGTTCAAGAATATCAGAACTAGAAACTGGGTGAGATATAAAGAATTTGTTTATAAATAGGCATGGGACATAGGACAACATTTATTTCTGATTTAGATTCACATATAGCTTACATTGACATATAGATACCAATAAACTAGAGCTGATCGTATTTGTTGAAACTAATATATTTTGGTGATATAAGTACCTTTCTTTTAAACTATATCGTACCATCTATATTTTATATTGTAGTTAACCCAAATAATAACTTTTAGTTCCAAACAACAATCGTGCATGCACTGTTATGTAATTCTCTAGACGGAGAATCCGGAACAGAATCCCAGTGACACATAAACGCGGACACGTATCTATCCGGAACTTTGCGTCTCTATGTTGCGCATTATTCGAACTCGCGGCCGAAAAACCGGACCAGGATCCTCGTGACATATATCCGTCCGAAGTTCCCGTCACTGTGTATGGAGTGCGCGTGAATCTCGCACGTGACCGCGGAGGACTCGCACTGCGCCACGGCCGCTGTCGCCGACACCCTTATCAATCAAATCCTACTCGATGGCAACTATGTTCCAGTTTCAGCGCTCTGAAAGCGGTTAAATCGCACAATGAAATTCCTTATGAATTTGACGTAAGCTGCTGCATATTTTATGTATAATTTATGTACCTATGGGTATGTTGAGAAACGTAAATATACGTAAGCGCACGAAATTTCTACTTTCCATACATACCTAAGAGAAAAAGTAGGAAACATTTCTCGCAGGTATGCTAGATTACGATAGGTCAAGGAAGCTGCTTTCGCAATGTTAACAACAACGAACAACACGAGCCATTTCTATCGTCGACTGACTTTCCTTTTAAAGTGAATCTTCCTTAGATAAGGAATAAAAGTAAAGAAACTCTGCTACTAGTACTCGTACTTATAAAATCCCTAAATTAAAATTATTTCATACAAAGGATTAAAAGCTTACTCTCTTTGCTTCTGCAGAATACAAACGCTTCAGTCTTTTTAAATCTCACAACAAAATCTGAAAAGACTTAAGCTTTAAAAGGCATCTCGCCACCCAATTTACAAATAAACCGTTTAGAAAAGATTTATCAACAGCGAGAAATGCAAGCGGAACAAGAAAACAACTGTTCCCTTTTGCGATTCGTTCGCGAAAGCAAACAGTAAGATAATTCCGTTAAACATGTCCCAAAACAAGTTACAGCCACTACGTTACGCCGGTGTCTGCGGAACTTTTGACATTTTTACTGTTTGCTGGAGAAAACACGAAATGGGTAGCGGTATTTCGCGGCTTTATCAAGGAAATCTTGACAAATAGCCAGACAGGCAACGATAAATTCGCCGATACATTGGTATTATTCACCACGATTCATGCTGAGCTCTTGAACATGTGTTGGGTGCGACCAGTAGTGTCACAGGTAACAGTTCAGTTGCTAGGCCGTGTTCAGAGGCTGCGCTCCGGTTGCAACTTTTCTCTCTGACGTTGTTCCGTACCTCAAAGTGATACATTCGGTTGTCGCAACTCTGCCGTTCTGAGGCACAGAGTGCTCTAACTTGCTACTTTTAGCATCGGCGACCGGCGATTTTGTGACGAGACGTTGCTGCGTCGCGTTTCTTCGAGCGCGAACGAGCGAGACGCAGCATCAAAATCGCCGATCGCTGATGCTAAAAGTAGCAAGTCTGCGGTGGCCCTTAACCATAAAAATCTATGGTTAGAAAACGCTCTGACGTTTAACTGCCGTATGTCACTTGTCTGAGTCCATACCTAAGTGTGTGTTTTTTGAAGTTCAAGTGAACTTTTTTGAGTCCCTAATTAATAATTTGGTTCATTATATCACAACATGTGCTGGGTTGGTAGAATATTTTTTATATTTTCGGAAAATCACAGAAGTTTTATGTTTATAAAACAACCGTTGTTGTTCCGTACCTTCGAGCGAGTGAAAAAACAACCGACAACTGCATCCTCTAAACACGGCTTGGCGCTGCCCTGTGTTTTCTTTTTTACACGACTGCCCAAAAACAGGAGTGTATATATATGTGTTTAGGGTTCATGTATGTTTGTTTGTTTGTATGTATGTGAGATTCTTTATTCCACCATAATTTATAAATGCCTGAACGGATTTGGATGTATGGGGTATCGTTAGAATCCTTACATCATTCCGGGTAACACTGGGTATATTATTTTTGAAATAATCAATATGGTGGCATTATGGCTCAATTTTCAAATGTGAAAAAAATAATTTTTTCTTCCATTATTACAATATGGGTATCAACTTGAAGACCTTAATGAGCACATTCCCAAACTGTAGAATTTATAGGCATAATTTAGCATAGGTACACTTACATAGGTGTACATGCAAAACAAACATTTCATTTTTGGCTGTTGTCACTAAAATGCATGAAATAAAAAAAAATAATAAAAAAAATTAAAAAAATAAAAACGCGACTGCCCTGCCAAAATACGAACTAAAAAGTTTAAAACAAGTGCAGTGTCATTGCAGTCGGGGCCCTCTTAGATTAAATATGTTCCACGGAACGGTCCCCCGACTGCAATGACACTGCACTTGTTTATTTTATACTTTTTAGTTCGTATTTTGGCAGGGCAGTCGTGTTTTTTAATTTTTTTAATTATTTATTTTGCCTAAAAATTGACGCTGCCCTGTGTTTTCTTTTTTGCCTAAAAACTATCTACAGCCTGCTCTGACACATAAGCGTGCATTTCCTTTGATGCGGAGCTGGGCGGAGTGGAGCGGAGCGGAGCGACGGACTGTGAATGGCCAACAGTGATGGGCCAAGAGCGCAATGGAGATTTCGAGCACTGTGATTGGCCAATTCACGGTCCGCTCCGCTCCGCGTGAGTGGAAACGCACCCTAAGTGTCGGGTATACACCCGGTACCGAGAACTGAAACACCTTACGGTAATTTTTAAGTTTTCCGAATCTCCAATCGAATTAAGTAATGTAACAATATTGTTTTAAAAACAAACAATGTAGCTAGCCGGTATTATATTTATTTAAGGTAAATACTAGATTCCAATAGCCAATACAGTATTAGCAAAACTGCTCAATTGTTCAAACAAGTTACCTCGCTAGATAAACTCGAGAAATGTAAACCAATCAGGCACGGTAATAAATTCCGTCTCACCCACAGGTATTAACTACCAAGTTGTAAACAAAGCCTATTCCATTCTGAAGATGTTTATGCGCCATAATTAAGTTATTAAGTACAATAAATTAATCTTAATTATTTCTGAGGTCAACTTGAATTTCAACTCAATTGCGTTCGGCATGTAAACTTTCAAAATTCTCTACTTACGGTTTATAAACCATAACGGAGTCGGAGCGCATAATATATTTAATAACATTTCTCTTTGCTTTACTTTTATAACAAGTCCTTAACAAAGGTCTGGTAACTATTGTTCATCAAATTGGTTGCTCAATTCAAAAGATCATTGAATGTCTCAATTCTCAATGTGCATAGAATTGTTATAGGTAGGTACCTCCATAAAAAGGTTGCAAATACTTTATATCGCTACACATTTGTTTAGTATCTTTTATTTTGTGAGTGTTGTTCACAGAGTAAAGACTAAAGAAAGAGGTGCCCTTATTAGATATTTGTATGAAACAAAACGTGGTCATTGTTTTTTCATTTTCATTATACTATTTACCGGTAAATAGTTGTACTACTCGCTTCGTTTTATGTCGATGTAAGTACTAGGCCGACCACTCGGCCTACTTGCTTAGGGCCAGTCCCCTTAGTAACTGGTCCATGGTGTTGTTACGGTGTCTCTACCAACTGGGTTACATTCACAGAGTAAAGACTAAAGAAAGAGGTATTAGATATTTGTATGAAACAAAACGTGGTCATTGTTTTTTCATTTTCATTATACTATTTACCGGTAAATAGTTGAACTACTCGCTTCGTTTTATGTCGATGTTAGTACTAAACCGACCACTCGGCCGACTTGCTTAGGGCCAGTCCCCTTAGTAACTGGTCCATGGTTACATTACACACAACCTTTAAATTAGCAAACTCGCACGGAAATGACTTCTACTTCTCCGTTTTCATTCCGCGGAAGTGAAAACGTCGTAGTTTCCAAGTGAGTAGTTTTACAATCACCTGATAATTTCCAGTCCGAATAAAGGACTAAGCGTTTCCAAGCCTTTTTTTTTCAGACCATCATATTTTTAAACAATTTATTTTTTTGCCATAAAGTTCAGTTATCATACCAAATTCTAAATTCATTCAGTTGACTTAGGCCCGTATTAATAAATCTATCTCAAAGTTGAGGTCGATCTTAAGATGCAGTTTTGACGTTTAATGTATGGAACATCTGTCAAAAACAGCATCACAGGTTCGATCTCAATCTTGAGATCGATTTATTATACGGGCCTTAGGTATACTAATAGTAATTATGGAGGTGCCTGTGGCTTCCACAGTGTTTTAAACCGTTTTAAAGCATACCTACTCAGGTAAGAATCATGTACCTATAAATAGAACTAAGTCTAATTTACTTCAACATTAGGTACTGAGTTCTGAAACTCTAATCGATCGCCTAAAATAAATCACAGTTGGCTTTAAAATCAAAACTTGGATCTTTCGTCAAAGTAGAACTTTCATCTATTGTCATACTCTGAAGAGCAATTTAAAACGAGTCCTTGAATATAAATGTGATCGAGTTTTAGAAGTCGTCAAACGAGGAATAGTTGGTGAGGACGTGAGTGCCGCTCTTTATCGATAGGGTTGACACTCAAGTGGTAAGTAGATACCTATGATATGAGTATGAAACGTTTTTAGATGTTAGTATAATATATTGAGCTTCTAAAACGAAAGTCCAGTACGTATCATAATAAACACCTTGTAAAAAGAAAGAAAGCTGCGTCTACATCAGGCACCTGCCGCGCCCGAGCACTCGGTTTTGACGTCGGAACGCATAGACATAATGTCAAAACTGAGTGTTATACTGAGTGTGTGATGTTCACGAAGCCATTGACTTTATTAATACGAATTACCACACAAATTTTGAAAACAACCGCAATATGGTCGCTATACACAAGAAACACCTTTTAACGCTAATAAATAATTTGAGAAAATTAAAGACAAACGTGGACAACTGCGGCGAGCACCAAGCGACAACCCTAAAAGAGGATAAGGCGTAACGTTCAATGGCCCGGTGGAAAGCCCGCCAGTAGAAATCCCACTAACAAAAGGAAAACCTTGAACACTCAGATCTAAGATTATTGTTGGGCGCATCCTCAAATGTACGGCTGTTCTGGGCAACTGCTCGTTAAAAATGGAACTTTTTGAATGTGGAACGTATGTTTTATTCAATTCGGACTTTATTTAAATTTCTAGTTAAAGTTGAAATAGAGAGGTGGTGTCTGGTGTAGTGAAATTATTTAAATACACGCGACAATGCTCTGTTGTTTATTGTCCTTTGTGAGTTAGCGTTATTTTCTCCTCTGATGCCAGATAGTTATTTATTCGACTTAATTAATGTACCTATGCCCTGTCGACTGAATGACAACAACCTATAATGAAAAGTGTGTTGAAATAAATCGACTAGTATATTGTTTTCTTACATGATATTAATCTCTCTATGGATTAGATTATGGATCTATGACAGTTCCGTTGTCTATTCCTCCTTCTTCCTTTCGGCTATTGCGACGTCTGGGTGTTTATAGTTTAACATTAATCTTTTATTTGTAATTAGTATTCATCTTGTGTCCTTTGGACTTAATACAAGCCACATGGAATTGTTGAATTCCACTGACGTTTATACCGCATTTCTGTGTTTTAATTTTCGCCGTTTGCTTGACCACTGTGCTGATACTTTGCGAACAAAGTGAAGATAAAACTCTTTTCAACTATCCTACACATAGACAGTGCCTTGTTAAACATAACTGGTAGAAAGCTAGGTTCCGCTTATCTGCTGACTGTGCAACAGAAATGTAGGTAAATCAAAGCCACTTTTCTTTACCAGTAACTTTTAAAGTCGTACAATGAATGCTTTATTCTGTCTTTGAAGTCATTTATTCAGAGAGGTCATATTAAAATTCAACGGAAACCTTCCTACATTGTACTTAAATGCCAATAAATCATGCTTAAGGAGCATAAAAACTCTACCCTTTTTCCGCGTTTCCGCTTAAGTTTAGATGCTATAAAAGTCAAAATTCTTTACGAGAGGAAGGCCGGTTATGATAACCTAATAACCTGAAAAGGTTCAGAGTGCGCTGATTTCATGACAAGCCGCTATTTGATAGCGAAAGTCAAATGTAGAAGCGTAACGGAACTTAATGTCTTTGGTGCATGCACGTGTGTCGGTCGATTGCAAAAATTTTCACACGTGTGATAAATAGTCGATCAGATATGGGGCTAGGGGTAATCATAGAGCTGTAACGCGGTATTACCGTTAGGAAACATGGTGATTTCTGTGAACGTTTCTATTAAAATGGCCGTGCCTATGTATTTTATGCCTACTATACTCATTTTGAAATTATATTCTACCATAGTAATTATATTCAAGTCTAGCTGTGCCTGCGAAGGCCTGGAATTCGTAGGCCTGGAATCTAACAAAAATGTTTGTTGATGTCTGTATAAATAAAAATCAGTTACTCCTTATAACATCAGCTATTTGCAAGTGAAACTCCCGTCAAAAACGGTCCAGCCGTTTCGGAGATTAGCCGGAACAATCAAACAGATAGATAGCAAGGAAAAAATACTTTTTTGCTATAAGTATCGTATACAGTATGTATATATATACCTTTATATGCATTTAGTAAAAATCTGTTATTTTGACATTACAAACAGACATTTCAATTTTATTTATTTGTACATATGTTTTTACTTCTTGTGCGTAGCTTATCAAATAATTTGGAATGAGCGTATTCTCGAATACCTATTGGTTTATAGCTAGATTATGTACCTACCTACTGCTACCAAATTCGTGGAATCGTATGAAATCCGTTTCATTTCATACGATGCCATGATTAATCAGACATTTCTAAAAATAAATATTTCAGCGTATACTTATATGTATCTACTCCATATCCTACCTACATAATATGATTTTATGAAGAGGCATAATTCCATATGAGATATTTAAATGTGAATATCTGTATTTGTACCAACACATGAACGACATATGTTATGTTGTGCGATATAACTCAATCACGCTGTATCTAAAAATAATCATAAATAATTTTATGATTAATATTAGAAATATTTAGCAAGTAGGTACTTACTTAGGTAAAATAAATATTTAGCAGATGCTAAAATATTTTATATGGTCAACTAGTACAAATAGTTATCCATAGTTAGCCTGGAAACCAGTTTTCCCATCACTATGTAAGACCTAGAATACAGGAACGTGTCACCGGGGAATACCCGCCTTTCCACACAGGCACCTCCCTCTTTTACTTTATAGTAGGTATACTATCAAGGTAGGTGAGGACAATGCAAATTGACTTTCCTTGTAGTAAAATGTAGGTATCTCTCCTCCTTTGACCATTTCTTCTTATCGTATGGTTAGTGGCCAACCTGGGTCAGAATTGTCCAAGCCGCCCGAAGGCCTTGACAACAACCGAGACCGACTTTTTACGTGTAGTTCAACATATGGCAGTCAACGGTTACCCATCTCTGACTGACTTTGCCAAGCGTTGCTTAACCTCCGATCGTTTACCGATCAGTGATTGCAGCTGGCAAGAGCACGTCCATTGACCATTTTAATTGGCATCACGATGCAAGACGAAGAAAATAAAAGTTTACGCTCCTAGGTGGTATAGGTCAGGGTTTCTCAAACTTGCGGCTACACGAACCCCCTGTCAAAGTTTCCAGGTGACAGCGAACCCCTTAACTAAATAATTAAATCCCCCCTCCCCCCAAAGAAAATATTAAATTTGACTGTTGAAGAAAATAAGGATTTTATTTCAATAAAAGGTAACAAGTAAAGATAGATAAACAAAAGAAATATATTTTTATTATTAATGTGATTGGTGTGCTTGTTTCTTGTCGCAAATGGAGTCAATTTTGGACAATTTTAACCTTAATTCTAACTCGGTATCAAGTCAATTTCTGTATTTAGTTTTTATCATGACCAGGTGTGAAAGGTTCAAGCCACCATTACGAAAATCTTGTCGCCGCGAACCCCCTGCCGTCGAATGGCGAACCCCTAGGGGTTCGCGTACCCCACTTTGAGAAACCCTGGTATAGGTGATACAAAAGTACAGTCCACATCAAAAAAGCTACCTATGTACCTACCTATCTAGATAAAAATTTATTCTTTATACCAGAACTACGACAAACACGGAACATGATATACCTTTAAACTATACCTATTAGGTACTGTTCTCAAACACTCGCAAATAAAATGAATCTGCGCTCCGACTTCGGTATGATGTTATACAAAAGAAAAAAAAACTCAGCGCTTTTCATAACTTGAAAGTGTAGAGGCACATTTTATTGAACAAGTTTCTAAAACAAACAAGGTTTAAACATGCATACAGCTACTCACAACGGTTGTTCAACATAAAGCTAACTTTGATGATATAACTCAAAACTCAATTTGGTTTCCGAGCCAATGGTTTGTTTTTATGAAAACAATTACTTTATACGGAATGTTGTTGAAAGTATCGTTGACATAAAAGCTTGAATGCTTACAGTAAATGCTGGCGGATTCTCTCTACCTTTCTGCCCTCTCTCTCTCACCCACTCTCTCACAACATCTCTCTTTCTTCACCGGTTAATCCTTATGAAGACATTTCAATTAGTAGTTTATGCTATCCTAATAGTATTACTAAAACCACGCGGTGACTGCACATTTCAGCCGTGTCCCGGTATTCACATAAGTACATACGTAATATTGTATTCATAAGTAAATACATCTCGTCAACACCTATAAATGTTATGTATGTATACACCTATGTATGTATGTATTATTATTCGCCCATCTTCATATGAAACATTCGTTCATAATACATTAGCATCTAGTATTCAAACTGAAAGCTAATCCAATTTGTTATTCATGCCACATTTTCATATTTATACCGTTATTAAACCACCTGTCGTATTTATGAATTTATAGAATAGTCCATTAATGGCCAACTGCGGGTCGTGGACCTTACGTTAGCAGTAGCTATAAATTTATGGACCTGTGTAATATTTGGGTTTGCAATTTATATTCGCTCTATCTTTGCCTGCAAGGCCTCATCAAAATTGTTGTTTATGTTAACTTGCCGCGGTCTTGTATATTTTGACAGCTGATAGATGTTTATGAATTGCATTAATGAGTACAGTTACCACAACAAACAAATCAGACAACAGCAACAACAACATAAAAGTTTAATAGCAACAAAAAATAAGTTGCAACGCAACAAAACAACTTTTTAAAACCCATATGTTACGTCAAAATAATCGCATACCAGTTTATTGGCGCCCGACTGTACCGGCTAGTGTCATTTCGGGATTCACGAAACTTGCATAACAATATCCACGTGAGTTTATGCGGCACTTAATTAAATTAACGAGCGTTCGGCGGCGGCGGGGCGGCCGCGGCGGCTGGGCGGGCGGCGCGACGTTCGCTCGCGGCGGAGCAGCGACCAACACTGGCGAGACACCCCCGCGCCCCGCGCCGATCATCCCTTAAGTTCCTAAGTTCCCAACCGCGAGGTCCTTCGCACCCCTACCTTTAAGGTGCAGCCTTCTTACGTTCAAACTGCTGACTGCTCGCTGAACATCTTATTAGCATACGCCGCAAATGAAGCTCCGCCGTAAAGCCTACGTAAGCCGCGCAACTTTTCCGGTACAAGTCTTGGTATGCAAACTAAATGCATTTTATCTCCATACTATTCTTCTATCCAATGCGTAATGCAAAACGTCTACGAAATTTAAAGAGTGAATTACGCCAGCAGTGGGGTTTTTTCCTGCTGGTCTAATCAAATTTTGAATGATGCAGATAATTAGTGCTCCATCTCGTGTAAATGTGCCGAAAATTTTAAATTTGTGCCTATAGCCGTTTTGGAGTTATTCACGAATATATGATCTTGCTGGCGTAACGTTACCGCAGCAGTGTGGTTTTTTCCTGCTGGTCTAATCAAAATTTGAATGATACAGATAATTAGTGCTCCATGTCGTGTAAATGTGCCGAAGATTTTAAATTTGTGCCCCCTAAGGTTTCAGAGTTATTTCAAATCTTGCTGGCGTAACGTTTTGCGAATTCCTGTATCTCAAAAACTGTTTGGCACACAATCATGATTTTTCGTACACACATTAGTGTTAATTTGTGCCCATTTGTGACAGTTTCATATTTCAATAAATCAGAAAGGTTCGGGTGTTATAATATTTTTCCTAAAAAAACTAAAATAGCTCCTAGCTCTTAAACTGGGAAACCTAGAAACCAAATGTTAGTGCTAGCTTGTATTTCTTATGGATCCTAAGCATTTCTATAATGATCGTAAGCCTACTCCAAGGAATTTACGATTTATTACGATTTTATTGCTATCTCACGGTGAAATAATTTAAACCCTAAATACACGAGTTTCGTATGTTCCGATTACTTTTATTAATATACAAAAATTAGTGCCCTACTTCAAATATACGTGTACGAAATATCAGCTCTGTAAACCTTATAATTAAAATATTATTAATAAATAACCATCACGAAGCGCTTTCGGTGGTTAACTGACGGAATTGGAATGTATAGAAACAAGCGAACGCTCCGTACTTCAAGACATCCTATTTCAATTGACAGCGTTGTAATGAGTACAGACGCGTACATAATACTTTGGAGTGTATTTATAAACTATTAAATAAGGTAAATAAATGTATAATCACAAGGTATGCTGAATTTAAATATGTAGGTACCTTCCTTAATATTCCTTTTATGTTTCGTGTAGCTAAATGAGCTTTAACTAATAACACACAACAACAGTAAAAGTATCTTCTTTTATATATTTCTAGAGATAAAAAATCGACGCTTATAAACAGCAATACGACTTTGAAAAATAATATCCATTCTTTAAATCGAAATCATTCACCATCATCGAGATATAAAACGAATGAACACTTATAAATATTAGTATTTTCAACAATTATAAACAAACTAAACATTACTTCATTGACACAACATCAAAATATAAAAATAATGTAGGTACTGACATTAAACAAAAAAATATATCTTGATATTAGAAATAATAAAAAAAACTTATGGTAGTAGCACAGTACAAACAGTGAGCGGACGAAGGGGTCTAGACAGGGGGCAAGGGTAGGAAGTCGAGTTTAACCATTACAAAGAAAATATAAAAATAAATATTACTCATTCACTTTTCTACAGAACTGTTAGCACACAGCCAATTTATTGTATACATTTAAGATGGTAGGCGGTATGTATCGGGCGGCCGCATTTTTCAACTCATTTTATTTGGTCGGTTAACCATTGAAAGTTTGTCATGGTGTTTTTTATTAATTATTTTATAATTATAAGGTTTACAGAGCTGATATTTGGTACACGTATATTTGAAGTAGGGCACTAATTTTTGTATATTAATAAAAGTAATCGGAACATACGAAACTCGTGTATTTAGGGTTTAAATTATTTCACCGCGAGATAGCAATAAAATCGTAATAAATCGTAAATTCCTTGGAGTAGGCTTACGATCATTATAGAAATGCTTAGGGTCCATAAGAAATACAAGCTAGCACTAACATTTGGTTTCTAGGTTTCCCAGTTTAAGAGCTAGGAGCTATTTTAGTTTTTTTAGGAAAAATATTATAACACCCGAACCTTTCTGATTTATTGAAATATGAAACTGTCACAAATGGGCACAAATTAACACTAATGTGTGTACGAAAAATCATGATTGTGTGCCAAACAGTTTTTGAGATACAGGAATTCGCAAAACGTTACGCCAGCAAGATTTGAAATAACTCTGAAACCTTAGGGGGCACAAATTTAAAATCTTCGGCACATTTACACGACATGGAGCACTAATTATCTGTATCATTCAAATTTTGATTAGACCAGCAGAAAAAAATCCCACTGCTGGCGTAACTGACACAAATTTAAATGCATACCCACGTTAGCAAAGCATACGCCCAGACACCTTATTTAACATTTAAGACTATTTTCAACCAACTTCAAAAAGGAGGAGGTTCTCAATTCGACTGTATGTTTTGTACTCTAAAGTAAGGTAAACCTATGTTTAGGTAACTGGCCACTACCTAGTCAGTGCAAATTTTAACCGTCTTAAATAAGAGTTGTGTTCAAAAAACGCCATGGCGCGCGCAAGACAAATGCTCGCCCTGCCTCACCCGAGTGCTATCATTTGCCTAGCCTAGTTTGGCTTAGCCATGAGACAAAGGAAGTATAGTTACATCCTAATCTATATGACATGAACCTAAAATACGTGGAGGTAACTAAAGGAAAGGAACAATCAAGCGTTATGCGTAGAGATTTTGACCTCTTCACAACCAAACCTAAGGTATATTATTGTGTAGACAATGCAGTGATGTAACTGTACCTACCATTTAGCACCTATAATTCCTGAACACTATTAATATGTAAATACGTAGATATTATCGACTCAGCGCTGGTGCGTCGATCAATCATTCACACTCATACAGCTATGACAAGTAACATCCATTATTTTGTTTCGGTAATTTACTGATAGAATTGATTAAAAGACCAGTAAGTAGGTAATATTAAACTGTCCTATTTAAGTTGTTCAGTTTCAGTATATCATAATTTTAATACACCAACTTTGCAATACAAAGTTGTGATGTAATTTGTACAAAGAGCTTTTTCGGTACAGTTTCTTCGCTTATTTCTGTGCTACGCTTACGAAGACCGCCCATAGCGCGCCCCTGTCCGCCCAGCTCTAAAACCTAATATGTTATTCGGATTTTTTTTATATTTCATTCCATCTGCATAAGAAAGCAACGAATGTAGGTGTATGTAGTGAGTAGATATTAAAAAAATATATATTCATGTTATTTATTTAGGTAAATTATTTATTTGTAGCGTAATGTTTAGAGGGCTCGCCCCGCAACTAATAGGTTCCAGGTTCAACCTCCATGCATTAGCTCGCAGCACATGCATTCAACTAAAGAGGACTAAAATATACTAGTAATAGGAAAAGGAAACATTTGCACAAACTTGAATTGAATCGGTTTGACCTATATGTATATAGGTCAGAGATGCATAGATGGAAACACTTTAGACTACTACTAACTTACAATCCATCTTGAAATTAACAACCTTAGAAATTCCACCCTTACTTACCTACAATAAGTCCACCGGTTTTAATACCAAGTTTGTAAATTAATTTTGGCAGTGCCGTAAATCTTTAATGGACCCGCGTTAATAATTACATTAATCATTTAAAACGAACACGTTATTTATTCTGCGACATCGTCGACGGCCGTTGGCCTACATCGACGCACAGACAAAATAAAATTGAATCGCGAAGTGGGTAGACGAATACGCGACCGCATTGGCGCGTAGACAGAGTTCATAGCATGGCGAATTATTAACCAATGACTGTTCGTTCTAGAGGTGTAATAGTACATTGTTATCCGAGGGGCAAAGTAACTTATTAATTAGTCCCGAGACGGGGTTTGGCGCCCGAGCGTAGCTAGGGCGCTAATATTATAGTTCGAGGGACCAATAATAAGTTGCTTTAACCCGAGGTAAACACTGTGCTTTTCATCACGAATACAAGGAAAGTAAAAATAAAAACATAAATTAAGTAGCTAAAGAAAAAATGAGTAAGCTATACTTCTACAACTCGAAAAAATAAATGAAGATCGGATCGCCGCTTACCCGTCATTTTGTTTTTTTTTGAGTGGTTGTAAGAAGGTTGGAACTATTACATTCTCTTTGGTTGGAACATGGTTCAATAGAAATGTGAAAATAGAACTCGTATTTTTTTTATAATTTGACAGAATCGTTGACAGAGCGGACGCAATCTACTATATCTGGATATACGATTGTGCCTGTTCTGTCAACGAATTTGTCCGACCTAAAAAGTATCACCTTCTGTTGGCTCTTCAGGCACCTTTCGACCTACTTTCCGCGTATGAGTGATGAAAAATAATTTATTAACCAATGATTGTTCTAGAGGTGTAAAATATCTATATTCATATCATAGAATAGTAGCAGTTAGATATTCCATTTTGCGTAACCATTAAAAATGTCTCACCACTTTTGAAATTAACTGGCTGGTTCGACCAAGGTAATACCACCCACTCGCAGAAGAACAGCGTAAAGTATTCGATTTGACAATGAGTGAGAGAGCCGGAAGTACAACCCCCTCCTCCCTCTTTCCCACATCCACATTCCCCTGAACATCAGGCGGGCTGTGCGCTTGTTTGCCAACTTCGTTATGAAAAATATACTTTTGCCATTTCCAGAAGCGAAGAAATAACGTAAATTACAGTCAATACTGTCAATACAAATTTAAACCTTACTGAAACAAGGTAATCATTTGCAACTCTATGTAGAGACATCGGAAGCGACTTAACTAGGTCAGTGCGTAGATCACTACACACGACCGAATTAGTATTTCGGAACTGCATCTGCCATTCAAACAGTCAGATGTATATTTAAACATTGCTTATTCATTGGGACATAGTAGCTACCTTACTGTTTTCAAGTATACTACCTACCTATTCTAATATTATTATTAATGTTTTTCTTTACTTAATAATAAAAAATATATCTGAAATATTAGTCCAAAGGTAATCAGGTAAGTAGGTAAATATTAGACGTTTATTATTATCTACTCCCCGTAATCCAATCGGCATCTAATGTTTCTGGAATCGTAAAAACTGTTCCACTTTTACAATTGGTGCGTATTTTATTCGACGCTAACCTGAAGTAATATTCGGGCTCACAAAATTCTAAGTGTATATTTTATTGAGTAGGTTTGTAAATTTTTACGAGGATTTTATGGCATTTCGCACAATGAAACATTACTCGGGGAGCGCCGCCGTAGCTCGGATACAGTTTTATGATCGTTCTACGGCTAGTAGTTGGGTAAAATTTTGTAAGAGGTGTAACTATTGCTCGAGTCAGCTTTCTTGCCTTTCCTGAAGTAATTTTTTATGTTACTTTTAAAGAGTATACAAAGCAGTCAAGGCACAATGTAACTAGTTACGATAAACCATACTCGTAGGTACCTTTTTTTTCAGATATTTTCAGTGAATATTTAAAATTGTAGGCGCTTATCACCACCGCTTTTCGTGAAGGATTTAGATATTTTACAATCAGAGTAAGGGGGCGTCCATTAATTACGTGATGTGTTTTTGGTGATTTTCGACCCTCCCCCCTCCCCCCTTGGTGATATGTCGTGAGATTTGGCTCGACTCCTCCCTCCCCCCTAATCTTACGTGATATTTTAGTGGAGAAACATGTTTACTTAATTTGACCCCAGTTTTCTCGCAATTTTACACTGTTCTTGCAGAAAAAACATTACGTGATATTGAAAATGAAAATAAAACTTCTACTGAGAACTGGCAAGTTACTGAGAAATATGATGAACTCACTGCACTTAACTTGTTCGGAATAGCTATCTGAATAAGTCCGCAATCGACTGTGAACTGCCAACACCCGTCGACTTTCTTATAACTAGGTGCTTGCAATATTTCTTTCAACTAACAATAAAATCATCATAATATCATGTCCAAACATCTATTGATAGCTACACACAAAAATAAATGTATTAGAGCAGAGATCGTAGTCCGTAGAGATTCAACAGTAACGAAGGTAATAAGAACTAGGTATTATCCATAGACTTAGATTATTTTTTCTAGATCTTTCGTTATTCTTTCGTTTTATCTTTTTTGTTCCCGGAGGTCGGGACCGACAAAGTTAATAGGCAGGTTTTTTTGCCAAGGATGGCACACTGGCAGGCGATCCATCTGATGGTAAGTGGAAACCGCCGCCCAGGACATATGCAACTTAAAGGGAGCAGACGCGGCGCCTACCTTTTACAGACCTGTAAACATGCCCTTTGAAGAACCCCATGTTGTAGTGCCAAGGAAAGACTTCGGGGGAGATCATTTCACAACTTGCATGTGCGCGGGAGGAATGCTTGCAATGCACGTGCATTTGAAAACAAAAAAGGAAACAATAAGAGAGAGGACTTTTTTACTGTTACACTAATTGTTGTCTATTCTGCCTGTCTGTAAACTGACAACAGCAGGTAATTAGTAAAATAATGATTTTTTTTTGTCCCAAATCCTCGTGCCCATTTTTGTCGGTCGTGTGCAATAGGACTACATAAAATGCACAGTATTGCCAGATATCAATAACAGACCAACATGAAACAGACGATGGAAAACCGCAAATAGCAGGCTGTAACGATTCAAAATTTCCCGATAGCGGTCTGCACCTGGTCCACGCGTGTGACACAATATCACAATACATTTTAATATTCGGTGACAGCACATACAGGGTAGAGCTTTTCAGACAGGACAGAACAGCGAATATGGTTTAGTGGTCTGTCGACCTTCATGTATGATTCCATGTCGACATTCATGTCGGTTTCCAGATGATGTGAGGTGTTGTTTGGATATTCTCCGATCAGTCGCACCAGTTTGAACAGACACCTCAGTTTCAGGCTAAAACGAAACTTTTTTCGCGTTTTGGGAATAGGTAGGTACTTAATGCAATATCTTGTGTGACGAATAATCTGTGTGTAACGATAACTATACAGGTGACATACAAAGTAATTGCTCAGGTAATATTTTTTAATCAATTGATTTGTTGATGTTCCCAAAACAATCTGAAATTGTAGAGACGATTTCGATGTCACCCTATAGATGTAAATACGTTTCAAATCGCAAATTGCCGAATTTGAAATGTAGTAACATGGAATAATAAGCAACACTGATGTATAAGCGAACGGAAAATATAATCAACTTTTCCAAGGATACTGGTCTGGAGGTGTGTTGGAAGCTTTACAAACGGACCGGGGCAGGCAGAGTGGCCGCTTCTGTATTTGATATTTTTATAGCCTTCGGATCCCCCTCCAATATTATCGCGACTTACTGGGGATCGATTTAAATATGAATGGAGGTTTGACAGTGTCAGGTCTCCAGTGAAAACGAATGGCAACATTACGCATTTTGTTTTATGGATCTCGCAAAAGACTATTTCAATTCATTCACATTAAATAGCAGAAAATAATAGATATTTCAGGGACAATAAACCGATAAATCTTTAAAGCTTAGGCACAGACTCTGACTATTTTTAATTCATTTAAACCATTACAGTACTTATGAATCGTCATAAATGTAACAAAGCGATGTTATGATACGACTCTACCACCCATTCGGAATGCAGTTCCTAAGGAGAGGAATGTACATATGAGATAAACATAGGAATTCTTCGCCGTGAAAATCACATTACTACAATAAACAAACAGCAGATTATAGTTGTCAGTCACACCACATACTCCATAAAAACTAATTCGCCTAAATTATATGCCTTAACTTATACCTCAGAACAACGTTATAATAATCCTCAGAGACTAATTCTACAACTTTAAACTTTATTGCTCTAATTACTTTCTAGCAATAGTAGACCGTACTTGCAAAGCTCGAGTGTTCCATAGTTCGGGAATGCTTCTAAATTAACTTCAAAGCTCTAATTTAATGCCTAATGTTTTAAATTAATAACATCAGGTATGCACCAGCGCACGTATAAATGGTCTTAAATTATTCGAATTACTTACATGTTGATGTAAACATTTCAAATGCTTTGACTATTCAACAACATTTGTAGAGCTAGTTAAATTTCTTCCACTTTCGCGTGTTCACTTGGCACCTAACAGTTTCTGGGTTGAATTTACCTTGAAGTAGTCGCTGTAAACACGTCGGTACACAACTACGTATGCGTGAACACTCATGCAAAAAATATGTAGGTACTTACCTGCATACCTTACCTTCTTCTTGGTCATATCCTAATTACTTCGGTACGTGATTTTGGTGTGTAGCCTGTACAACCATCTCTCTAGATCTCTCTATCTTATGCCTTTCGTATAGTTGTATGCAAGGTGGCCCCTATTGCCTCTTGAGAGTGGTGTGGATTCTATTGCATCGGTGAGAGTCCCCTGACTCTCTTTCCTTCGAAACAATACAGACTGAGTTTACACCTACTAAGGAAACATACCATGACCAATGCCTAGTTAGTTTTAACAGAGAGGCTTATGGAAGCCAAATCGGGGCTAATTTGTCTGAGTCTAAATAGGTATGTTATCATTTGGACACACTGAGTGAGCTCGGCACCCACTAGCCCAGTTGTTAAGCTAAAAGGATCCATCCATATACAGAATGTTTCAAAAGTACGAAATAATACTTGAGGAGTTCGAATGAGTATCGCGCATAGAATTAAATCGCATATTTTTTTTATGGAATTCCGGCTCCTTTTTCTTAAAACATACTTTTTTCTTGCGAATTTAAAAAATATTTATTTTTTCTTGAGTATTAGCAGCCGCTTGCTACTCGTAAATGCAGTTTACACTGTTTTTAATGTGCACTAAGGACAATAACACACCGGGTAGCCATGGCTACGTCGCCAGCCACCGTAGCCAACTATTCGTATTGAAATGTATGGGAGGTAACACACCTGGCGATGGACTGGCGACGTCGCCAGTCAATACAAATTGTTTGGATACGTGGCCAGCGACGTCGCCATGGCGACCCGGTGTGTTAGTTAGGTAACAACACTAACACTAAGGCAACAGGAAAGTTTTCACTAATATTCAAAGGCTCATAACTCAGAAAATATTATAGTTACGTATTAGATGTCTTCACTATATAGGTATTTACATAGCAGTTACTGTAAACGTAATAATTATTTCGGCCTTTCAAAACACTCTGTATACCTACAATCTACATACATTCAAAGGCTCACTTTATTGTACTAATGTGGTGCTTTACGTGGTCATCGGACGCGGGTGCGCACGATAACGATGTTTATAGTTTAGAACGATTTACATGTTTACGCAGCTTTAGTGAAAGTTGTTCGTATGATCATTATTCTCGGTATTATGTTTATTGCTTTAACTTTTCTCTATATCTCTGAATAGAATATATAAAACAAAGTCGCTATCCACATCTGTCTGTTTGTTGATAAGTTATCCTAAACCAGGAAACGGATTTTGATGCAATTTTCACTATTATTTGCAGAATTTATTGCTTAAGGTTTATAGTTAATAAATACATTCTAATTTAATTTACAAATATAGTACCTAGAGAACAACCACGCGAAGACGGGTTCGATCGCTAGTTATTTGATAAAGTAGAACTTTATTAGGGCAGTGACATATTACACTGGAACGCAAAGCTTGAATGTATAAAATGTCCTCTCCAATGTAGTTGTCTGGCCTATGGATAGCCATAATTAGGTATGAACACAAACCTTTAACCATAGATTAAATTTGGTTTCCGCGAGTGCGCTTCAACTAGACGAAGCATGTGCACTAATAAAATGCAGCAACTTTTACTACGCTGAAGTACTTCAGAACATCTGACAGCAACCAATGTATGAAACTGTAATCTGTCTGACTAACTTTAATAATATTGCCGAATTTATCGGAATGATTTTTGTTAGAAGGGCGGTATCTGGTAAAAGCAAGCTCGTGAAACTTTTATAAATCTATGCTTGTCGTCGCGATACAAACAACGGAATGGTACAAGTGTCAAACGTCTGACGCGCTTCGTGCAAAATTAGCATCGAGTGAGTTGCGTTCAGCGGCCATTAATCTTGCGAGACGTGATTGCTGTCCAGTCCTGCTATTGGTTATTTAATCACCATTGTATTGTTGATAATCGTGTTATTATAATTTAACCACCGATTTATGCATCCTGTGACACATTTCACGTAAAACTACGTAAATAATATAAACTTTTGTTAGCAAGCATTGTATTAATTTCTAACTGCATGATCCCAAACTAAGCAACGCTTGTACTATGACTACCGTACAATG
Organism: Drymonia ruficornis; assembly: GCA_947859195.1. Classification (NCBI taxonomy): domain Eukaryota; kingdom Metazoa; phylum Arthropoda; class Insecta; order Lepidoptera; family Notodontidae; genus Drymonia; species Drymonia ruficornis. The sequence goes on along the minus strand of OX401910.1, from coordinate 7,673,873 downwards.
GACCGGTACAATCGACCCTAGTGACATCCAGACCAGGGCAAATTACGAAAAGTCCATTTCTGAAACTTGCTTCTGGCACGAATCGAACCAGCAACCACCCGATGCAGTGAACTGAGCGATCTATACTCGAACTACTGCGTCAAGCGGTCATTATAACTAATTAGAATAGCCGCATATTATCGTAAATTAACTATTTAGTCCATACAAATCTTTACTTGGACTAATTTATAACTTTAATAAACCAAAATATCAACTAATTTAATTCCTAAAATGTTATATACTAACTCACCTGGCCCAAATTTGCTTACTATACAAACAATATAAAGGTCTCCCAAAATTGATTATGAAATTTAATAACCACGATAACGGCTTGTTTTAAAACCGTGTCCGTTGTGAATATTATTAGAGACATGCCTTTAGTTCATTACTTCGTAGCTAACGTCACGTACTTAACGGTACGTTCTACCCGACTATTTCATGTCATTTAATTAACGCCTACCTTTATACGTCCACTCATACGTAACTTCTTGTTTTTACATGAAATTGTAGATTATAAACAGATTGAAGGGCAAGTTACATACCTACCTTACCTTGACGCACCCTTAGATTACCGACATCGGAATAACAGACGACTGAAGGCCTCTAATAATGTACCGCTACTCAAATGTTTAAACGCTGTTTAAACACTGGTATGTCAGAAACAACCTAATTCTAGAAACAATAGAAAATTCGCATTAGTCTTGTCATGGCTGGCTGACAACGTGCCGACCGTTAATAATTTGCGATTCACAATGAGAAATCACGAAGATAATATAGAGGCCAGTGGTTTCGCAATCGACAATTGTTAAGAGTCTCGAGGCGCTGGTTAGTATAATTTGTGCAAAAAGATAGATTGAAAAAGTGTTCACCAATTTAATATCTCTAACCCACCTTTGGGGAACGCAGAGTTAAGGGTTCGATAGTGAAACTGAAAGAAGTGACGGCAGTGCATGAAAGCGAGTCGGTGAACGAACTGGAGCATAAACAGTGCGTACTTGAGAAGTGCAGTGCCGAAGCGCGGAGTGGCTCTGCCGCCGAGGGTCGTTAGAGCCGTGGTGCCCGCTGTTCAGTTGAATACCACTACACTGGCATGCGTGGCTCTTCGCTTTTTTATATCAATTAATTTTATCCTAAAACGACTAACCTAAAGAGGACTCACTATGGATATACGTAACTGGATCGCGCACTTGTTTTTTTGATTAAACATTATTTGTACTTTAGAAACTTATCTTAAAGTCAATTCTGTAGACAGAAAAATGAGCCGAGGTTACTAGGTCTGTTAAGTGTATCCTACTCACTCCTAGTTGGGTATTTCTCTGATTTCGCACCAAACACATGTCCGGCAGCAAATAAAAAAAAGTATCGATATTTTCGGAGATCCAATAACTGTTGTCGGTTTGTAATACATTTATCTAGTTGTGCCCTAAAATTCAAAAGCGTAAGTGTAGGAAAAAAAAAATATTTACAACTTTTATGCCTAAATGTCACTACCATCAGTGTCTTTCACACATGTCCCGAAGAATATCGTATTAAATTTCAAAGAAGTCGGCGTCTGATGTAACTGTAATTAGTCCCTTGTGTTATGCCAATTATTAGGAGAAACTAATTTCATTTTTACACATACGAAACGGTTAGTTAACTTTTTAAAAATAAAATTAACTTTGTCATCAAAAAAAGGTCATCACCGTAAGCTGAGTTGGTAATGCAAATATCTCTTTAAGTGTACATGCTACTTTCATATCCCTCACCCCGCACGCTTCCGAATTGATCAATCGACCCAGAGATGTTCAAACGGGAGGCTAGGAGCTTTAGTAAAAAAAAAATATTTTGGATATTCATCTCGAAAATGACGTTTGTCACGAAAAAGTGGTCTTCGCCGTGATCGCAAGATTTTGGGTAAGCAAATCGATTTAATTTTTAATTCCACCTCTATGTCATTGGTTTTTAGGTCTACTTTTACCATTATAATATTTATTCCTTGAATATTAAATATTAATAGCATTGATAAGCAAAATAACACAAAACGTCATTACCGTAAGTGTCATTACCGTAATTTACCATCAGTTTTTATAGTGACGGTAATGACGCTTAACTGACGGTGGTGACCCTAAAATGTATTTTTACATTTCTTGTTTTATATTTAAAAAAAAAATGAATATTTAGATATTATATATTGGGAATAATGTCTATAAACACCCTTATAAAAAACTATAGACTCAGAGTTTAGGTACCTATGATTATACCGAAGATTGACAATTTTTAACCTGCAAAGAGAAATTGGCTCCAGCACGACTTCTACAGTATTTTGAGAAATTTCAAGAGAGAAAAATGGGAAAAATAAAACAAAAAATATTGAATAGGATGGCAATATAGATACAAAGAAAAAAGTTGGATCCACGAGACATACTAGGACTGTTTTTGGAAAAGAAAGAAAAAAATAGAAAGTTGAAACTAAGTATAGTGAAGGTTATGAAAATAAAGGTACAAATAAAAAATTTGGATCCACAAAAATTAAATATATTGTTATAGGAAAAATGAGGCAAGAGAGACAAATGAAATTAAAGATATAGAAAAGAAAGGGGATGCTGAGGATAGTTTGAAAATATAATGATAATGTTATAAAACTGTTTTTTTAAATAAGTACATATTACTTATGTCTGCTGCAATATCTATAATATTATTTAAAAGGTTGTTTCCTGGTTACCTATATTAATTGTTTAGAATACGTATACCTCAAATTAAACTAAGACTGCATATTTTGTGTTAATAATAGAGGTTTGAAATAATACAAACTACTAGTACAAGACTGCAAGCAAAAAACTTAAAAATAAGAATATACTATACTACTAATCTACTTATATGTTGTACATATATTCTGAAACGATATTTTGTTTTTATTTTCAGTGTATAACAATATTATTTCATTAATTTCCATAAAATCTTAGAGTTAATTTCATAAAAGATTTTTTTCATATTTTCTTAGAGTTTTTCTATTATTATTTTTTTAAAAATTAAACCCAGTTAAATTCTATAATTATATTTGCACGGATATCTAAATCGTCTCTAAATGTCAATTTATATTTTAGTTAAATCAATTTTTTATAAGTCATCTTGTTTATTTTATTCTTTAGTAAATAATATTGAATTAATTTGAACCAGAATCATAAAACAACATAATTCATGATGAACAGAACAAATTAATTTTACGTTTGATATAAAAAGCTGTCATTTTAGTAAGTAAACCTCACACGAATGTCATTACCATAAGACGAAATATCATTACCGCCACATATATAAAATTTAGAGAGCTATATCTCCGATATTTATTGGTGCAATTAAGAAAAAAAAATACCTGTCAATTATTTTTAGTCATATTTTGATTCTACATAAAAATTTTCAAAATCTAAAATTTCTCTCAATTTTTCCGAATCGTGGCGAAATCAGAGAACTGGCCAGTTGCCATGCCTAAATACTCCTACCATCCCCATCTCTGTTGTCTAACGGTTTGTGCAACGGTATTCCTTCCTGTTAGTTATACCTACTTATAAGTCCATAGGACTAGCCTATCGTTTACAACTTTCCAAATTATGAAATAAAGTGCGTTGTCCCAAACTCATACATATGATATTATTTTTTGTATAATAGTACTCATGGTAAGTGATATTGTATTTATATATTTTTTTATATTTACAAATAATAATATTCAACATAAATCGGGATTACATAAGGCATACGCCGCTATGAGTTTATACACATGAGATTGTGCCTAAAAGCCTCTTTATTCTGTGAAATGTATGCAAACGACACTCGACGTGGCTCAAAATATACGAAAAAGTCAAAAATATCAAAGACGGGGTCGTCGGCGTTTTTTCACCGACATAAATCTGTGACACACATACCTACCATACCACATACCATTTATAAAGACATTAATGTGGTTACTATTGATCGAAAATGAATTGTTAGTATATTAAATACTATTGTCAAAAGTTTCATCTTCCTGATACATATAATAATATGTGCCCAATGACAGAAGAAAAAAAACTCTTTGAGTGGGCCCAAGATTCTACGGAATTATTTAGTTTTTGAGTTTTCCATTTAAACAGAGAAATGCATAGATCTATAATAATTATTATTCCAAATATTAATGTAGATATTATGTTCCTATTGCAGTTATGTTACACGCATGCAAAATGTTCTGCAGCAATAAATCTCTCCTGGCACGTGAACAATTAAATTACATGACGTTCACTAATGTTCCGCAATTATTTTAAACATTCAATGGACGCCATACTAAACTGACTGAACACGGTACCTACTATAAAACATTCTATAACTGTTTTTCATGTACCATCAATATTATCGGACATACCTAAAATTTATTGGAAAACTTAAAAAATAAATAAAAAAATTAGCCCTTTTATCGTCCCACTGCTGGGCACGGGCCTCCCCTCAATGCGAGGGGGATTCAGGCCATTATCCACCACGCTGGCCCAGTGCGGGTTGGTGGATTTCACATGTCTAAGACATGCAGGTTTCCTCACGATGTTTACCTTCACCGTAAGCAAGTGATAATCATATTATTAAAGTTATGATTTCGAAAAATCCAGAGGTGTGAGCCGGGGTTTGAACCCAGGACCTTAAGCTCGCAAGACGCGTGCTTAACCAATCGACTATCACTGCTAGAACTAAAACTAAAACTCTTGCTAAAACTTTTACTAGATTTTTTTTTATTTAGTATGGAAATAATCCACGTTTCCAATTTCGATCGAACGTCAAAACAAGGTAGTAACAAAAAACGAGCCTTCCAAGTTCTTTGATCGGATTTCGAACATTCAATTGGGGAGTCGTCAAACTGGAATGCACGTAGCCGTGCAAAAGGCACATCGGGCACCAACGGTGTGAGTGACATTGGCGCCTCGCACCTTTTTTAGATCCATGTAGGTGTATCGCCCCCTGTGTACCGACCCGATACATGACGTAACACTCGTGCCGATCACCGATGTACCGAGAACAATATTTGATCGTGTACCGGCGGTAATTGGCTGGCAGTGGACGGATCGATCGCTTGATATGATACTCATTCTAACCTTCAATTTACTTCTAATGGTACCTATTTGTAGCACCCAATTAGGTACAACCCGTTAGGCCCGCCACATACATACGAAATTCCGTTTCGAAATATCGAATCGGGGTTTCCGAACGCGATACGTCCATACATTTGGATGGATTTACTGCGTACGGAATCACCAATTCGATATTTCGAAACGGAATTCCGTACGGAAAATGCCGTATGTATGTGGCGGGCCTTACAATCAACCCTTGATTCGCATTCAAGTCAATTTAAGATAAACAAAAGAGTACCTAAATAGGTAATATTAATTGAAGTAGGTCAGTAAAGTTACAGTCATCAAATTTTCCCACTAGCTTACTTTATTCGCGTGCATCGCCCGCAGCAGTCTCCGAGGACTGCACTTGACCTGCAATGCAAAACGCGCAACAAAAGCGGACAGTAGGTACGTTCCTACCGACTCTACAGCTCGCTGATATAAAGAACAGAGTTTCTCTTCCGCATACATATTAAAAGTATCATAACATATGCATGAGTCTAAGAAAACGCTCGGCGATGAAAAGTCAACAAATATAGGTCATTGCACATTTCTCTTTTGGGTCAATACAGACGTTGCGCTGGCGTGTTAGTGATGGCATCGGGATCGAAGGCACCGTTTTCATTTACTACTACTTAGGTACAACAGATATGTAGCCATTCAATGGATCCACGTCGACAGAGACAATTTATATCGTACCTACTACCCCGATGCCTATACTGGGAAAATTACATAGGTATATAGGACATACAGGCTGTTACTGAGTCAGCGAGCTTCATCGTCACATTTCATCAGGTGAGATAGTGTCAATCACTGACCAGTAAATAAAAAAAATTATAGGAAGAGAGACTCGTGTCATGATTAAAAAAGCACTGGAAATTACAGAATTTTCAGTTCTACATCTCTATTGGTTGGTTAGATGCAGAGGGTCAGGTATAGGGTGTGAAATATGAATGTAAAAATAAATAAACATTTATTAATTTAACAATAGTTTTCAATTCGATTGTTCTTCAAAAGCGCTCGGGCCGTAAACATCCAGCTCGATTGAGACGTGGCCTCAGAGGGCCATGTTTTATTGAAAAACTTTCCGCGTTTCTCGTCGGCGCTTCGAGTTCTCACCACCCGACACGGTGTCGCCGAACCAACTTACTTCAACATGTATTCTGTCAATATTACCATTGGAGGAAATAAAGATGGGAAAAAATTCACAAAACTTTATTCCGCTGTCGTTATCCGCTGAACTGGATGCCCCAGTGTAAACAGCGGGATGGGGCAAGGTGGTCCGAGTAAATCGCTCCATTAGGCAGTTAAAAGCTCGTCGCTATCGCCGGCACATAACTCAGGCACCGTCTCCGTGCGCCGCTGTAAATTACGCCTTTGCGCGAGCGGGATAGCTTCTTCTTTGTGCGAAGCGGGCACGCTTCTAATATGTACGACTGTCTTCCCGGAACAGCTTCCCTACTCATATCTCCTACTTATATCCAATGAGGTCACCTAAAATAAATTAGGCATATTATCGTACTTTTTGTCCACTGACTTTTCTTAATCCAAAAACTTCTATTACGTAGGTAGTATCATCATCATCATTTCAGCCAACAGAGGTCCACTGTTGGACATAGACCTTCCCCAAGATTTTCGACAATGACCGGTTTTGTGCTACTAGCATCCAGCGGTTTCCCGTGGCCTTCACTAGGTAGGTGGTATAACTTATCACTTATTCGCCACAAAGTATAAATCCAAGTATCTGTACTTTATTGGTAGAACTATTTAGGAAACATAATCTGTCGATCTCACTTCTTTCGAAAAGCAGTCCAATCAGATCATACTAATAGTTTACCAATCCATCAATATTATGTTTACTTAACTACGCACTGACATATCCGGAATTCATTCTACAGTTCCCATTTTCCCGATTCCAAAAAACATCTCTTTTTGCTTTACACTTGACCCTAAAGAGGCTTAAAAATATGGTTGTTCAATAAGTAGGGAAACGTTTTGTCAGATACTTGAGGCCCTTCTTCGGTGCCCCAAAAGGTCGGAAGCCACGATTAGCCTGCGTTTGAAGTCTTTATGGCCCGTCATTTACAGAGTAATGTGCCGAGCAAAATCAAATTTCAAAGGAGGGTCTTTTTCATTAAAACCTGAATCGTTATTCTGTATTCCATCCCTAGGGAGTTAAAAAAGCCGCATATGTTTTATACTTATTCGTATTTTTGCTGTGCGTACAATCAGCGTTCATATAACTATGCAGTATCACGCTAAAACTGTATTGCTGTGAACATACGATACAGTGTACAGTTGCTACTGCGCTTATGAATGCGACTACCTATTTTGGCTCCAACCCTGGATTAAGGATACTACCGGCCTAATGTCACTGAATTGCACATACCATTAGGAAACTCTATATATTTTAATTTTATTCATAGAGAAAAGGTCACGTGTGTGGTTGAATTTTAATAACGACGGTGAAGCTCGGAGCGTGGAAGAGTAATTACGCTGGTCACCGGCACTCTATCCATCCCGCCTTTTGTCTAACGATATATACATTTTTCATGCGGAAATTAACTTTATTACATGTCCACCAATGAATAATTTAAAAGTAATCAAATGCTATAACAATAATAAAATGTAAACCACGTGATGTGACCAACCACGTCTGTGCACGACTTCAGTCGTCACCTGCGAAGAATACTTCGTAAAATTAAGATACTTTAAATTAAAGTAAAATGATAAAAGTTCACTACCTATTTATTTTCAGCAAACTAGTTATCATAATTTAAATAAGTACCTATGTAGATGGAATCCACGAGAAACTTTAGATATAATCAATACTTGGTATAATTTTTCCGCACAAAAATATACTTAAAATCTATATCCCAATATACACATAATATGGACTTCCAATTTTATTGGTTGGCAGACACAGAGGGTGACCTTTGCCTGTGGTTAGATGGTATTCCATCCCATCAGGTACCTGCAATGGTATCTACATCCCAGTCTTGTGATAACACAGTTTACGGGTGCAGCATCGGGAATAGGTAGTGAAATTCCTATTGTCTCCCGTACCCTTTGGAACATCAAACGAGCGGACAACATCTCATTTAACAGCAAACATCACTGAACCAACAAAAATTCCACTGCCTTAATTCTGCACCCCAAGAATTTGACACTTTTTGCCACACAACGAATTCCAACACTAGATAGATGCGTAGATACGACATGATAGATAGGACAGGACACTGCAAATTAACCCTGACATATAAATATTTATATGTCATTGGCCCTAACACTATCAAGATGATGTAAAACCGAGAATCATAAATATAGTAACACTAATCTTTAAAGTAGGTTATACCTAGGTGTATGACAGCCGCTTGGCGCAGTGGTTCGACCGTAGATAGCTCGGCTGACTGAATCGGGTGGTTGCGGGTTCGATTCCCACCAGAGGCAAATGTCAAAATATCTATGATGTGAAACAACAAAATCTGAAATGTCTTCACTGCTGAGAAAGGTGAAGATTTCTTTTTTCAGGAAATCTTTGTTCAACTTTTCCCCAACAACAATAAATCGTAGGTTTCCTATATACACAATTTTATGTGAATATCGCGGCAAATTGGAAATATAAAACGTACGATCGACGTTTCGTGATCTGATCAGGAACATTCAATTGGGTTATCGTCAAAACATCGGGAGCCAGATATCCGTGACAAATACGAAACTAGGTAACGTCTCACCCTATCGTTCAAAAGCTTCCCAATATTCATATATTATAGGTACAACTCAGAACCAAAGGTATATAAAGCTATTTATTATTTATGTTATCTAAAGCCGTCGGTTTCATCGGATTAAGCTAAACCGCTGGAGTCATCTTTCAACTACCTTTTTGTAACGAAGTTTTTGAAAATCTTGTAATCTTGTCCTGCGAAAATGTAGAGTAAATAAAATAGGTAAGGTGCGACATGAAACGTTAAATATTAAAACATATATTACATTTTGAATTTTCATCCGCCGAGGTTGACGTTTTGACACAGCGTTGCAACACCGGCCACCGCAGGCATTTCCTGCATCGGACATGCCTTGTTTATTATTTACATCACTACGATATAATCTATTCATATAATCATGTTTATTCAGAAAAATAACTATTCGTACATTGATTCGTAAACAGATCTCCGAGTAGGTAGTATATTAAATCCTCCAAGAGTGGGTACCAATACCAAAATATAATTATACTAGCTGTGCCCCGCAGCTTCGCCCGCGTAGAATTTGATGTGTAAGATTAGCCTATGTCTTATTCCAGAGCCTACACTATCTATGTTTCAAATTTCATTAAAATCGGTTTTGTAGTTATGGATATACGTGGTAACAAACATTCACACACACACACTTAATTTCGCATTTATAATATTAAGTAGGAAGTAGGATAATAGGATTACTTAGGGCCTGTTTCAGAATCGCTAGATAACTCCTATCCATCAAATAAATATGGCGTTGTGACAGATATTGTATCTATGGAAAAACTGTCAAAACACCATATTTATTTGGTGGATAACATATGGACAATAGATATCTTACATTTCTTAAAGAGACCCTTACAATTATAATCTGTGAGCATATAATATTGGGCGACATCTACATGCATAGAAAATGCTAATATAAACATCACATTTGTGATAATGACGACCTCGTCTGCACCGCACGTGTCTGCAAAATATACAGCTGATAACATTTCATATTTGGCTTTAACAAACTACATAATCTACTAGTCCTCAGCCATGTCAAACCTTGGCGCCGTTAACAAGTTGTTGTGACTCCGACCACGTGCCGAAAGTTCAACCAACTTGTCGTCAGTTCGACACAGTTCGCAGTTTGACAGCAACTCTACCTATTGTACCTACATAATTAAATAGCTATCCCCGCGAGCAAAGAATTTTAAACCTGCAACTCTATGCACGCAAATCAAATACCTAGACGCCGAAAGTAGGTAAGTCGTGTTTTTCGTGACGTGTGTGTCAGTCAGTCAATTAGTTTGGTTCGCAAGGATAGGGCAACATAGGGATCAGTAAGAAAATAATATTGACATCGATATTATGTAGAAGGAAAGAGCAGTAGGTATGATTTATGTACCTAGGTATTATGATGTTTTTGTGGTGGGTGGACGTTTCGTTCTCGGATAGTTAGTGTACAACTCTATAATTTTAATCAAAATATTAACCAAAAAACTTGGAATAATAATACAGAATTAGGTTATTGGCGTGAAGGGCGGGCGGCGGTTATCTCTCGCGCTTGACCGAGCTTCGATCACTGCCTCGATGCGCCCCAAAGCCTTGTTAAGGCCTAATGACAAGGGAACAGCCGAATCTCCACTTAATTGTTCAATTGTCAGATACAAACTTATTACCTCGTAATTTTATTAAATGGCCACACAGCCATATACATAAACGTAACTAGGAAATAGATTCACGACTGGGGACTAGTAGTTTGGCCTTAGGGCCGTCCACTAGCCTTACTGCACCGAGAGGTTGCGGGTTCAATTGCCGTTTGGGCAAATTTCGGAAATGTCTTTTTCGGAATTTTCCCTGGTCGGGGTGTCACAGGGATCTCCCCCGTACTTTATATGGTACCCATGCTTAGTGCCACGTTCCTTTGGGACCAAACAGTTGGTGTGTTTTTCTGGCAATGTTTATTTATTTTAGATGTTTCTGAATAATATTTTTAGGTCACATTCCTAGTCAATTCATGGTATTATTTTTATCATTTAGTCTAAACGTGTCTGCTGAGTACCAGCCAACAGCTATCAAATGCAGACACCGTCTACATCGCGGCAGATCTAACAAATGTGCCGAGTGTGCGCGAACGGAGGCGTTGCTTCGCCTAAATTATGGAGTATTCCTTTTTTTGTTTGTTTAGCGAACACTCATACCTGCCTGCGATTACGATAGCATTCTGATTTGTAGAGTTATCTTGAACTAAATACGGATGAAGTTGCTAACCTTAATAACAGCACTTTGATTATTATAAACTTGTCTAATAAATTACGTACCTACATACTTTACTATTTATTCCCGAAGCTTTAAAAGTGATACTTTCATATTTTGGATATGTCCTATAGTAGGTATAGATTTTGGATCTGGTACGGAAACACCTCCTGATTAAGTATGTAGGAGGTTTTCACTGGCAAAATAGACGAAGAGTTACAGTACTGTTAGGTGACTTCCAGGATTCGAAAGGGAAATATGAGTAGGGCAATTCGCCGGAAAGACAGTCGTACATATTAGAAGCCTTGCCCCGCTCGCACAGGCGTAGTTTATATTGGCGCGCGGAGACGGTGCCTGAGTTATGTGCCGGCGATAGCGACGAGATTTTAACTGCCTAATGGAGCGATTTACTCGGACCACCTTGCCCCATCCCGCTGTTTACACTGGAGCATCGGGTTCAGCGGATAACGATAGCGGAATAAAATTGTATCCGTTGACGGTCTATGATTGGAGCTATGACGACAAGGGATCGACGAGTTAGCGCTCTAGGGGTAAGGAACGTTGTTCAATAAAACATGACCCCGAGACCACTATCTCATTCGACCGGTGTGATGTTTACGGCGTGCCAGGTCTAGCCACTGTGCAAAACAATCCAATGTAAAGTTATTGATCAGATTTTACGGTTACACACGTGCGCACGAACCAATCGAAAGGTATAAAATGCCGATTCAGCCCAGGTTACGTACGGGGCTTAGAACATAATCCTCTCTTTCTCCCGTTTCTCGTCGTTATTGTTTGTAAGTTGTATTACTGTCGGTAGGTACTAACGCGCGGGATATTTCCTATTGTAACTTCATACCTAGATAGTATTTATGTTGTTGTTTTTACAGCTAAAAAAAAATATGCAGATATTCTTTAATATCAATTAAAGAATCTGTATTTTTTTTTTGGTGGGCGTTCTTTACGTCAGTAATTGTAGATGCTCAAGTACGGTCATGAGTCTGAGAGGTCTTAGGTGTTTATATGAAAATCCAGAATAGAAAAGCCTCTAAACCAGCCCATAATTATTGACAACACAAGTAAAGCAATAAATGAACAACGAGAAGTACGAGTACCTAAATGGGTTGTACTAAGTAATTGATCCGCTACAATTGTCATTAGAAGAAACAATTAGTTCGATAGTGGATTACCGAGGCTGATTGCGTCGCGGAACGAGGTATTTGTGTCACATCGAGCAATCGATCCGCCCACTGCCAGCCAATTACCGCCGATACACGACCGAATATTGTTCTCGATACATCGGCACGAGTGTGACGTCATATATGGGGTTGGTAGAGACAGGTTTACATTCCGCTCACAGCTCGCGAACGACGCCTCTTTGCTACTACCGCGACACCACAACGTACTTCAATCGCTACTGTAGTTCGGAAATCGATAGTGCGAGTGTAAAATAATGTGTCTAAAATAAATTCTTTAGGGCCTCCGCAGACTTGCTACTTTTAGCATCGGCGACCGGCGATTTTGCAATCGTTTTGATGCTGCGTCGCGTTTCTTCGAGCGCGAACGAGCGAGACGCAGCATCAAAATTGCCGATCGCCGATGCTAAAAGTAGCAAGTCTGCGGAGACCCTTAATTAACTAACTAACGTCGGGGGTACCGTGGTTTTTCATTTATGCGTCAGTTTAAAATTTTCCTTTAACCATTTAAAAGTTTTTTATAGATATCAGCAGAGCATTTCGCAGTGCATTAGTTCAGCAAGTGCGTGTGCCTAGGGCGGGCGGGCCGCGTGCTCTGCGCGTCGAGTAGGCTCGAGTCGTGAAGTGCCCTCGACACAGCGTGCTGCGCAGTCGAGGCGCGATGTTTATGCATTATGTTCCAACATTATATTCTGTTCATAGCGCACTTAATACCGCTTCATTGAATTTTTTTAGGAAACCCGCAAAGCTCTATAGTTCGTTACAATATTTTGTAGGCCCGCCACATACATATGGAATTTCCGTACGGAATTCCGTTTTGAAATATCAAATCGGGGTTTCCGAACGCGATACGTCCATACATTTGGATGGATTTACTGTTGAGTTACTGTACTGAGTACTGTTAAGTTTTAGCTCGAAAGTAACTAATAAGCCGGTAGGTAGGCTGTAAAACTTGAATGGCCACGGCTATAAGAAACATAATATTTTATTTAGCACTGTGGTGTAAGTAGTATGTGGGTGTTTGTGGGTGGGCAGTTATGGATATTTTTGTACAGGTTGAATACATACAATACAAGTTCATACTGTAGGTACGATGTTATGTGTTGCTGATGAAATTTATTGCTGATTCACATCCGCGTAGTGCGTTGTTATTTCAGCCGAGCGCGCGGCGTGAAGTGAAATAAATGAAACTATGTTACACGGCCGATTGAGCAAATATTTCATCAACTTGTTGCCCCAAAGGACGTGGCGAAATCATTGTACTACCCCGATAACGTCCTTCGCAGTGAAAGTTTAATAGAAATTGGATTCGTATTGAATCCTTTGTTCGGTTGCCGTGGGGTCATGTGTACCGGTGCTTATTGTGCCTTGATTAAAGTTCCACTGTTTATAGTGCTTCACTTGTTCGTATGTTCCTTTCAAAACAACTTTTTTGACACTGCTCATCGCTTTATTTTAGCGCAAATTATGACAATGACATTTACTTTATCGTGTCTACAACTACGAACTCTGGTAACTAGAAAGTCACAAGAACGATAAAGTCGTACATTCTCGATAAGTAAGGGCCTTACACTGACACTCTTTCTATGCATTTGCAGTGCATTTGTGCAATTACTGCATAAATATCGCTTTATTTGTATCGATTATTGAACGTGGCCTGAGCATGTTGTGGTTGTACAGTTTTTAGCCAACGGCGCAGGCTAATCGGGGCGCACGAATATTTACTGTCCCCGGGGAGGAGCCACTGATAATGTAACACTGTTGGATATAAGAGTGGAGTACTTTACCAGCATAGAAAAGGTACCAGCACACACTGCATACACTGAGAAAAAATTAGGTTATATGCAAAACCTAATGTGAGGTACAATAGGTTCAGAAAACCTAAACTAGGTAGTATTTAACTAACTTTTTTGCAATACCTATTTACCTACAATAGGTTCAGAAAACCTAAACTAGGTAGTATTTAACTAACTTTTTTGCAATACCTATTTACCTACAATAGGTTCAGAAAACCTAAACTAGGTAGTATTTAACTAACTTTTTTGCAATACCTATTTACCTACAATAGGTTCAGAAAACCTAAACTAAGTAGTATTTAACTAACTTTTTTGCAATACCTCACATTAGGCTTTGCATTTAACCAAATTTTTTTCTCAGTGTACCTATTACGTACAGACTGCTATTTTATGCCAAAGCAAATGTCAGCAGGTTGGTCGGTATTCCCAGCCTCGTTGAAGTCGGTTATAACTAGGAATAGGTTAGTATTTGAAGGAATAAATAGTACAGTACCTACCTGCCGTCTATAGGTACCTACCTTGAAAAGTGTATTGTCGTTAGCTGGAATACGTCAATGTAGTAAGTAGGTATGTATGTATGTATACCCGTGTTGATTACATGGTTAACTGGACTCGGCGAGTGATCGCTCCAACTTCCGATCGATTCGAGCGAACAAAACGAGCAACGAGCACCAATGTCGCTATTATAGCCTTTGTGAGGCTAATGGCAGTGGCAGTGTTGGGTATTCCAATTGTTACTCATCAACTGATTGGTAATCAATTAATTGGTTTGGGTTTTTCGTATTAATAATGACGAATGAAGAAAAAAAAATGTTTTGCTTCTCATATTCCGCTGTTAATAGCTAAGCATTTACTTAATGAGTCCGGTATTAGGTTTTAGGACCAAATATCATCAGAATGTAGATGCGCTACATACAGTGCATCTCTACTAACCTCTTCGGAAATTACATGCGTAATGGTGCGTAAATTCTCATAAAGGTTGTTTGTAATCAGACGGCGAGCTTTATCAAATTACCACAAACTAATAAAATATACAAAACCCTAATTTCGTAAAGGTAATCTAATTAAAAACGCAAATTATGTAGGTAAGTAATAAAATCACCAGCGCGATAAACATAATATCCTCTGAATAATTATCGCACGTCAAACTTTCCCTGAAGTCGAGTAAACGTGTAATTTAATCGCGTGTTCTAAACTATAACGTCGTTAGTGTCCCGAGCCCGCACCCGCCACGCGTTAAATGATGAGCACGTAAAAGGCACCACATTAGGACAATAAAGTGGGCCTCTGGATGTACCAATCATAATATACGGACCCTCGGCTTAACAACTAGGGTCATAGTGAGGCCGATGTGAGACGAATTCATCTAAATGTAGTAAACTTTATATCACACGTAGTAAAATCTACTCCATCCTTAATAACTAATGTTATAATGCGAAAGTAAGTGTGTGTGTGTGTGAATGTTTAGGTATTACCACGTATCTCGATAACTACTAAACCGATTTTAATCTCTGGAATAAGACATAGGCTAATCTTACACATCAATCGCAACGCGGGCGAAGCCGCGAAGCACAGCTAGTACATCAATTAAAAATATATTAGGTTAAGTTCATGAAGTTTTGTTCGTCGAGAACAGTACGTAGGTGGTATACCTATCATACATAAGGCTATCATAAAAACACTGTCTCAAAGCTATTAAGGCCAATGATGTCCAAATTATTTTTAGCGCTCAGCGAACGGACTCCATTACGAAGCAAAAAACAGTAAGATTCCTCCAACACTGGTAATCTATCCGGGTGTTTTTCGGAATGTCGACCGACAAGTGGTGACTGGTGTCAAATACTTTGCGGCGCGAAATTAGAACGCCGGTATTTTTTACTGGTCCGGGGAAGTTCGTGGATAAGCAACACAAGTTGCTCGTTTGATGCTCCAAATTAAGGCCACATTCGAAAATTTGAATTTCATAGACTCGACGTTAACTGCCTCAATTAACTGTAGTTTGATCGAAATTAAATATACTTATCACCTGCTTGAGCCGGGAATTCAACTAGTGCAATGTCAAAAAAACCGGCCAAATGCGTGTCGGACTCGCATATAAAGGGTTGCGTACCGCTGTGGAATAAAAAGAAACATCCCCAAAAATGGTGATATGTAGAGTCACACGTTGAAGTCTTTTGCATGGAAACCTACCATAAGACACTGAGTCAAATCTATCAAGTTTTTTTGTATGGGGACTCTCCCTTTTAGTTTTAAACTTTATTTTATTTTTATTGTATTTTTTGTTGTAGCGGCAAGAGAAATACACATTCAGTGAATATTTCAAGTCTCTACCTATTATGGTTCGTGAGATACAGCCCGCTGACAAACGGACAGACGGACAGACGGACGGACAGCGTAGGCTACGTAATAGGGTCCCGTTGGCACTCTTTGGGTACGGAACCCTAAAAACGGAGGAGAACCATAGCCCAAATGCTGTGGCATCCCACGTTGGGCGCCACTTTGACCTAAACTGTTTATTACAAGTTCTTTGATGAATCATTATGGTTTCATTGGAATTTTAGATCATCATCAGGTACCTACATGGACTAGTTTAACTGCTAGTAGTATGAAATAATTTACTGAACCAAGTTTAACTACATAGTAAATTATTTAGGTACAATAAACAAAATCTGTGTAGGTAAATGTGTAAATCTAAATTGTGAACGGTATCGGACTAAAAATGTAAATAGCACTAGATAAAGAGCTGGCAACAGAGCTTCAGTGACCGACGTAATTACTCCTCACTCCCCGCACCAAAGCCACATCATCGTCTATTAAAATTCACCCGTACACACGAACTTTTACTTTATGCATAAAATTATTACGTTTATTATGTTATCACAAAAGTATTATATTGTGACGTGCCAACACCATATCTAGACATTGCAGAGTGGGGAAGTTTACGTCCAAAAATACTCCACTCATACCAAAATTTGAATAAGAGACTGCTATTTTTAGTTAAGCCCCGTCATTGAAATTTGATTTAAGCCGCACATTACTTTGTAATTGCTGACTATAAAGACATCAGACGCCGGCTAATCGTGGCTTTCGACCCTTTGGAGCAACCAAGAAGGACCTCAAGCATTTCACGAAACGTTTCCTTACTTATTGAAAGCCGTATTTTAAATACGCGAAGGGTCAAGTGTAGGAAAGGACCTCTTTATGAATCAGGATAAAGGGAAATATAGTAACGAGTTCGGGACGTGAGACGTCTTTCGACTTTTGTGATATTCTTGTCCTTAGACAAAATAATGATGTTTTTCTTTGTGTATTGAACACGGTATCAAGTTGATGAAGGAAAAGTGATCAATATTACTTAAGAAGCAATATCCCAATAGGTAATTCCAAGTAGAATATAAATATAAGTTCGAACCTAGTAGACACAGGAGGTCCCCTGGCGAAGTCTCTACCTATACGGACCGAAAGGCATCTAGAAAAAAATAGGTATCGATTTTAAACTGGATAAATAGGTACTACCAACATATTAATTTATGCAGCGTTTTCCACCAAATTATAGGTAGGCATTAGAAATTAAAACTAAAGGTTAGGTAGGTATACAGTATAGGTATCTTATCCTAGATACCTCCATGACAATCATCGAGTAGTTACAATAATGCGCCTTCCATCAGTTCCATCACTAAATGGTTATTGGCGTGAAGGGCGGGCGGCGGTTATCTCTCGTGCTTGACCGAGCTTCGATCACTGCCTCGACGAGCCCCAAAACCTTGTTAAGGCGTAATGACTCGGGAACAACCAAATCTCGAGTTTACAACCATAGAGTGTAACAGAGTTGGGCAAAGTTTCATTGCAATTAATTAATTGCAAATTGCATGTGGTGTCACAATTAACAATTATTTTTTATTTATTTGTCAATCGCGAACTAATCACAATTAATTGTTAATTGTGACATCACCTGCAATTAGCAATTAAATAATTGCAATTAAATTTTGCCCAATTCTGTAAGAAATAACCTATTCGGATAGGTAATGAATCGAGCTCGAAGTAGTACCTAACTCCTGTCAGGACGTAGTAAGAGCCAAGAGCCAATAGAAAATAATACGCTCTTTTCAAAACGTTTTCTTAGACGAAATAAAGCAAAAGCGACCAATTGTTATAAGGTTTTTCGCTCGGAAGACTGAAGTGATCGGGTTACTATTGAAATACCTACCTACAAGAGAAAATTGGTCATTTCTTCGAAGAATCCAAGTAAACTCCCTAATTTTAAATATTGATTCATGTTTTACTAACCTCCTGCAATAAAAAACGCAGATAGATCATCCCTAGTAGCAAATCTTCGTCATAAAGACGTACGTTTACGTCACTGACCCTAAATTGACCTCAGATTGACGTCTTTTTTTCGTCGCCGACCTTATTTGCTAGTCTGACCGCTACCGCTGTGCCACTCCTTAGGTATGCGCGGGGAGGTGGGGAGTGGGCAACTAGGTATGAGCGGGGAATGCGCGGGGAGGTGGGGATTGGATTCGCACCCCCCGTCTCGCCGCTCGCGTACCTAAGGAGTGGCATAGCGGTAGCGGTCAGACTATACCTGGGATCCCCGTCTACCAGGGTGTACCAGAACGAAAACATTGAAAATAAAGACATTATTTAAGAGTCTATTCAAACGAGATGCATCCGGATTGCAAGCTGGCTACAAAATTGTAGTTTGGATGCGGTTTTGGCGCAGTTAACCAAAATCCATCAAAACTAAAGCTTGCAATCCAGATGCAGCTGGTCTGATATACCCTAACATTATGACATGGGTGCGTCCTGCTTTCTGATTTTCCACGTAGGTAATACAGAAGGTATGTTGACAAACTGTCAGGATAATACTGCGTTAGGTGACCTCCAGTGGTTTACAGTAGAACTGTAGAAGATATGAGTAGGGAAGTTGTTCCGGGAAGACAGTCGTACATATTAGAAGCGGGCACGCCCCGCTCGCACAAAGGCGTAATTTATAGCGGCGCGCGGAGACGGTGCCCGAGTTATGTGCCGACGATAGCGACGAGCTTTTAACTGCCTAATGGAGCGATTTACTCGGACCACCTTGCCCCATCCCGCTGTTTAGACTGGGGCATCCAGTTCAGCGCATAACGAAAGCGGAATAAATCCATTCTTGGTTAAATTGTAGGTACTAGGGTACTTTAGGGTGGTGCAATATCCACTTTAGTCTCGTCGCCCCTAGTTCCCTGAATCATCTTGTTAGCTCCATTAAAAGAGATAAAATAGTACAGTTTTACTATGAATTTTATCCTAGATATCACTCGCATAGTAAATCTTCTACAATATCCTATACCTACACAACCTACTAACTCCTTTATCAGGCGTCCGTATACGGATGTAAATAAATAAATTCTGCGACGTGAACGCAAGAAAGTCACGCTACACGCTTCCCACAGGCACCGCCTACTGACATTATTTTACAACGTTTATGCGACGCGTTCTCGTAATTTATTAATCACAGTAGATACCACACTCATTTCCCATCTAGATTAATTTATTAGAATCGGTTCAAGACACGGGAAAAGATACTAAAAAGGTCAAGGTCTCAATGGTGTCAGTGTCTTCAACGATTCCTATATTTCCCTAAATGTCTCATCTTTGCCAGACCAGAATCAAAGGAATATTAGGTAATATTAGCTGGATACCAACTTAACATTCTACAAAATATTCTAAAATTGAGTAAATATATAAAAACCTTAGATCTAAGACGTGGCTAAAGACGTAAGACGAAATGTGTCTGTAATAGATTAAGCCGAACTAATGGAAGTGAACCGCAGTGTTAGCGTTGTGGTCGACGGCTGCAAACACCGTTGTTGCCTTACGATATTCGAAATCGATGACATAGATATAATGTACCTGAAATTACTTAGTCGAAATGTCGAAATATTAATAATGAAGCTTCCTCATATACCTATCCTACTTGTAATATTATAAATGTTGAAGTTTAGATGGATGGATGTATGGATGTTTGTTACACTTTCACGTAAAAACTACTGAACGGATTTGGATGAAATTTGGAACACAGATAGTTTATAACTTGGATTAACACACAGTATAATTTTTATCCTGATAGTATGTTCCCGTGGGACAATTATCGATAAGTTATGCGCGGACGAAGTCGCGGGCAAAAGCTAAAAAAGTGCGAAAGTGTGTGTGGGTGTGTGTGAATGTTTGTTACCGCGTATCTCCATACCAAACCGATTTGTATGAAATTTGAAACGTAGGTAGTATAGGCTCTGGAATAAGACATAGGCTAATCTTAAACATCAATTTACACGCGGGCGAAGCCGCGGGACACAGCTAGTTTTAAAACAAATGGCGAGAAATAGCGTACCTATTCCAGGCACATTGGTAGGTCTGGCAATACTCCACCGCCACATCATAATTGGCCACATCCTGCAGAATATTGACATGTTATGCATCAACAGCCGCAACTGAGCAGTTGCAAATTGAGTGTAGGATATGGGAAGGCTTTGCCTATACTGCCTCTTGAATAGACAGGCCTATAAGACAACAAACTGTAGGCCAGGCATGATCTCATTAATAGGCTTCGGGACCATCTTTATGATTTATATTAATAATATTATTTATCCGTGGTCTATTCAAGTACTTTACTGCTTATAAGGGTTAAAATTAAAATGCAATAAATTATCTTAAACTTAGTGTTTATTCTTGGCTAGCGTCAACATTCTCTGTCTGCAGGCCTTTGATGGAGGCTACTGGTACATAGGTCACAAGCGTGAACAGTTTGTGTGCAGAGTCTTCGTCGTCGTTACGTCTGCGCGACAACCTGACGCGGACACGGAAGGGGACGTTTCTGAAACAAAGATAAACACATATAAGAAAAACTTCTAATAAAAAAAAAAAATTGGAACATGTCTCTCAAAAACAGAAAACCTATTTCTTTCAATCATTTTAACTAACTCTAATTAGAACTCGATCTGTTTAAAAATGTGTTAAAAAGTCTTGCATAGATTGTGTATATAATTACAGTGGTTAAATGAACCCATGTTGCATGACCAGTGACTTAGGCTATAGGATGTATGTTCTGGCCCTAGCCAAAGCTTCGGTAACTATCTAATTGATACCAATATAACCATAAAAACCCCATTAAGTCAAGATCTACAGCTAAGTTAAGACTTGCAACAAAACTTTCAAATGTGGACCTACACAAGCAATTCCATTACACGAAACGGAAAAGAACTTGATGACGGAACTCAACTTCTGCAAGGTTTGTCGCTAGTCTAAACTTAGCTTAAGAACTACTGCAAATAGCAAATACCCATAATCTTGCATTAATCATACCAGCAGGGCTAGCACTCACACCAAGACAAGACCTTTGTCACATATTTTGTTACACCGAGTCACTCCCTCTCCTATTAATAAATGCATGTCAAAGTTGAGATTGATCTTAAGATGCTGTTTTTGACAGATGTTCCATACATTAAACATCAAAACTGCATCTTAAGATCAATCTCAAATGCATTTATTAATATGAGCCTAATGGCAATGGGTACACCTGCCAGTAACTAATTTCTATTCAATAAAATCTCCACTAGTAACACAGCCAGTAGGGACAAGATAAAACACAAGATAAATCGATTTTGTCTCATTCACTCCTATACATTAATGGCCTGCGCACACTGGCGGATGGCAGGGGAGAACATTTTAATTTTATCAATGAAATTTAAGAGCACCACCGAAGAGCACGCTGGAGCACCTTATTTCGATTGGATAAGTCTTAAATTCAATTGATAAAATTAAAATGCCATTAATGTATAGGAGTGAAAGAGACAAAATCGATTTATCTTGTGTTTTATCTTGTCCCGACTGGCTGTGTTACTAGTGGAGATTTTATTGAATAGAAATTAGTTACTGGCAGGTGTACCCATTGCCGGCTAGTCACTCTTGCATCATATCAGATTGCTGCACAAAATGCTCAAACACATCTTAGGGGCTATGCACCCAGGCAACTATTGTGGCAACTGGCAACTCGCAACTAGCTGTTTTCATATAAAACAATTGCGTCAACTGGCAATTGTTAGCTGCAACTGCCAAAAAACCATTAAAAAGTTGATAGTTTCAGCTATAGTTTTGGTTGAAAGTTGCTCCATGTGCATAGCCACTTACATTTGATGACTTTAAATAATAATGCACTATGCAAAATTGGTAACCCAAACAGTGGGTGCTGCTACTCCCATGCTAATATTTCATAAACGAACCGAACATGGTAGTCTAAAGGTGTTTGTTCATAAAATAACCCGACAAGTTCAGACCACAATATAAATATTTACTATGGATTACTGGAGTATACACTAACCCAGAACTGTAAACTACAACTAAGTGACAGATATACCAAGCATGTTCCGTAGTACTATTTTATCTAGAAGGGACAGAGTAGTCACTATTATAGTAGTACTGATAAAAACTGTTCAAAGGGATGTTTTGCTTGGACTTCCCTAATTGTTTGCACAGTAACAGATAATATTTGTGACTAGTTTAACACACAAACACATGAATTCATGCAGTAATTACCTGACACCCTTGGACCATAGGTATTTGTTTAGACGAGTGTCCACTCGCACATCAGGTGTTCCCATCTGTTTCTCGGCGAATTTACGGATTTCCTTGATGGCGCGTGGGGCCCTCCTCTTGAAGCCGACTCCATGGAGCCGCTTGTGCAAATTCACTGTATATTCACGCGTCACAACTTCGTTGATCGCGGATTTGCCTTTCCTCTCCCCTTTAGGTTTTGCCATTGTGATCTGAAATAATATGGCAAAATATGACTTTCACAAGTTTCTTCATTATGCAGGCGAGCCAAAAATTAACAACTATAACTATTCCGGCATACTTATTACATGATTATTTTAGATTATTTTTGAAAATCACACACCTCGGAGTTTCGTGCACCAAAACCAATCAAAAAAGAAATGTCAAAGTCAAACAACAAAACGTCAAGCGAATTTGACAAGCGATTGCGTTTTGTGTGTGCAACACGAAAAAGCTAGGTACCAAAGTTCGAATATTCAGCAGTTATAAAACAAATAATATTATTATTTCAAACTACAAATAATTCATAAGTGTGAATAAATATACGTTGATAACTGTAGATAATAGATACGTACTATTTACGTAAGTCGATATTTTTCAGACTACACAAAGTTAATTAATTAAACGCGCTACCGAAAGAGTGACACTGACGTCTGCCTGTCTAGTGTCAATGTCATGTCATCAACATGCTTGATTGTTATCTCATTTTCTTTTCTTTTTTCACCGGGTTGATAAGCTCGCTTGGTAGAGATTTGTTTACAGGATACCTATCTATTGCAAGTTATTGATAAATTGTAACTATAAAACGCGCTTTCTTTACTGTACAGTGTACACAAAACAAGAAATAAAAACAAAGACGTATTGCTCGGATAACATGGCTGAAATTTACAAGTAAGTCTACTATTCATTACTTCAGTACTTTTGGGCTAATAGGTACGGCGTGTACATTAATTCATTATAAATTACAGACTCATACACCCTGTGAAATACTTTAATGACTACGTAAGTAGAAAAACACGACCTGACGGGAGAGACTTTCATGAACAAAGAAATATAAAATTGAATGTGAACTCTATAAGAACAGCCGATGCTTCAGCTGTTGTTAAATGTGGAAATACTACAGTAGTTTGTGGGATTAAACTGGTAAGTTATTTAATCAAATACTCACCTGCACATATTCTTAACCTTACACATATATTTATTCATACAACACATATTCGTAACCTCATATTCTTTTCAACAGGAACTAGCAACACCAAAAGCAGAGGAGCCTAATGTTGGATTCTTAGTAACAAATGTAGAACTTCCTCCATTATGCTCTTCTAAGTACAAACCAGGTCCACCATCGGACAGCGCACAAGTCACCAGCAACTTTGTGTCAGATATAATTGCCAATTCAAAATGTATAGACCTAAAAGACCTGTGCATAGTGCCAGACAAGCTAGCCTGGGTATTGTACTGTGACATGGTATGTCTTGACAATGATGGAAGTTTGGTGGATGCATGCATCATGTCATTGATGGCCAGCCTGAAAACCTGTAAGATTTTATTTATATTAATTACCATCATTGTCACAGTAAAATTTAAATTACATATTATTTTATGTGGACTAATGTTATTTATTACTTTTAGTGTCCCTTCCATCTGTTACATATGATGCTGAAATAGAAGAAATCAAAGTAGATCCAGATGTAAGAACAAAACTTAATATTCAAGGATTACCAGTAGCTTCTAGCTTTGCAGTTTACAAACACACTCAAAGGTATGCAGTAGGTACATACTCAACACCAAAATACTTAAATTATTAGATACCTAATTAGATTGGTTGTATAATTCAATTGTTTGTTCTTGCAGTAATATTATTTTGGCTGACCCTTCAGCATACGAAGAAGAAATGTGTGGTGGGATCGGAGCCAATCTAATAATTTGTTACAACAAAGGTTTTATCTGTGGCTCCTACAAGTTTGGAGGCAGCACTCTTTCGGAAGATTCCAATGATGAAGCTTTAAAAATTGCTAAAAATAAAGCGAAACTTGTTGAAAAAGTTATCAGTGTTTGTATAAAAGATCATGAAACAAGTAAATAAAAATTACTCTCACATATGACTACTTTTATTTGAGTTGTGTGTTATCAAGCAGTGACCGTGTGTAAGGTAGATACCCATCTAAAGAATCTGATAGGTCAAAATTCGAAAATTATATTTTTAAGTTGGACCCTCCTATCAGAGTTCAGCGGGGCTATTATATAACTCCGTTGACAGCTCATAGTGAACAACTACTGGCAAAGTTATCATCGATTGGCTGTCAAACAGCTAGTTTCGTATTACCTATCTCCAGTTATCAACTGAAATGACGTCATCTCGGTGATGGTCACCGGTGTGTAGTTTGACAGGAGTTTTTGTATCGATAAACCAACTATTGGTATTACGTAAGGCAAATGGACATCAAAACGTTAGTCACTGGACTTGTCAAAGAGGTTCGCGAAAGCAACTACTAAAGGCTGGTGATTTATAAGTTTTCAGTGATCATCACTATTAACTGATAATGTTAAAAATAAAGAGAAGGGGTTTATAGCGTGTGCGATATGCGGATATTCTTTTTGGAAGGATTAATTGTTTATTTGGTCAAAGCAAGGAATTTTTATGGGTCAAAGGTAATAGGCAACCATAGATTTATGATTAAGTAGTTCGCTATGCAGGCAAACTAGTTAAGTTAAATTAGTAGGTATACCTATGCTTAACCTACCTTATACAACAAATGCTATAATTCAAACATAGGTATGTAGGTACCTACTTAATAACTTTCGCATAAATTCCTCTCCCTCTGTGAATTGAATGGTTACTTCAATTTGGTATTGCAAACATCTATAATGATGATGAAAGGCTACGGTAACTGCTTAACATCAGGCGGGCCGTTCGCTTACGCGGCCATACGCCGTCTTAGTACCTATATAAAGAAAGAAAGAAAGAAAAGCATTTATTCGGCATGCACCAATGGATGAATTTTCATCTATGTGCATTATTTACAGTTCGCTTACGGTGAGGGAAAACATCGCATCGTGAGGAAACTATCCCTCGAGATTACTTAATAGTCAGTTCTTGTATACACAGCGACAAGGTTCACCACCTGTCACGTTTGGTTCTGACTATCTGGTGAAACGTGGGCTTTGGGTTGACTCTTATTACCTCCATAATGTGGTGGTGTCTTGCCACTCAAGCCTCTGACTACCCCCGAATGGGGAGTCGTGACGTTATTTTTTTTTATTATATATTTATTTGTTTTATCATCGACCTACCGGACCGACCTAATCTTAAAAAAACACAAGTAAACATCCGCTTGACTCCCGAGATAAACGGTAAACGTAGTGGCTACATCCTCTTTGGTAAACAACTTACCTATTTATTATCAAAAACTGTCAACTTTTCATGTCTCGAAAAAAGAAGAAGAAGAACTTGTCATGTCAAATGTCTATAAACCGTTTAAAATAAAATGTACTCCAAAATGGCGTTCTGTAACGCTCTAAGTTGCTCTAAAGGTGTTATTCAACTTAGCCGTATAATAGTCGATGAAAAATAGAGGTGTCAAGACGTGTGCTGAAGAGCACCGGAAGTCAGCGCATAGTCACTGAACCTTGATATCCATTCACCGAGATACATAATACCAATTTTATGTCATTCTCAGTTACCATCAAAGTTCGGTGTACAACCGAAGCCAGTTATCAACTGAGTTATGTAATAGCCCAGCAGTAGTGATTTTATAGCTGAAAATATTGAATTTTGGTAGAAATAATGGCGATGTATATGGCAATGCAAAGCACGATCCAAATATTTTTTCTCAATGGCAACATTCACGTAAAATGTCACCACGTCTCAAAATATCAAGTTATGTTATTGAGGTAAACTATTTCTATTTTATAGTAATTTTAAGCTCTGAAACTATACTATTGTTATTAAATGTGTGATACGTATAGTTAACTTTATTTTAAAGATGTTTTTGTGTAGTAAAATAGTCTAATTCTGTAATAAAACCGCATACGTCATCACCCCATTACTGTTCGAGGTATTTTGTGATTAATATTCATTTTAATTATGTTGTGATGCTCTGTTATAGCGGCTGTCTAAAACAGACACAAACGAGAGTACAGGATGTCTGTACGGGCTCATGTACGATGGCACTCTGCTTGTGGTTGGGATGAGTTTAGAATTATTTGAAAATGAGAAGAACACGTACCGGCAGCTGTTACTCAACCTCCCCGCTGAGATAGAGCTTTGCGGGGTGGTCAGGTTCGGTGAAACTTTAACTACGGGGTCTACAATGAAGGAAATTTTACAGGTACCCACACTTTTATAAATTCAACCTATGTACTAGAGCAGCGTTTCCCATTTGGTGGGTCACGACCCGGTACCGGGCCATCAAATTAAAATACCGGGTCGCTAATCAAGCAATATCTCTTTTAATGCCTTGTGTCACAACCTATAAATGTGAAGCTGGGTTTTCGACACTAATTTACCTTAAAATAAATATGAAAATCAACTTGAAGTTGAACCAGACCTCAGGATAAAACTTTCATCATATGAGGCGCATACTTGGATTCTTTGGTAAAAAATATTGAGTGGGTCACGAAGGGGCAGTATGAACAATTACCGGGCCATGGCAGAACAACGTGAGAGACAACAACAAGAGACCTGCAACTATGTATTAGTTAATTTTAGCTACATTTTGTAACCATAATTTTGTTGCTATATGTATATTCAACAGCTTGTTTATTATAAAAATATGTTTTCAGGATGTTGACATAACAGACAACCCATTAGTCATCATTGTCAATGAAAACAAAGACATGAAAGCTCATTTCCTAGTTCATGAAAAGTTTGAGGAGACAAAGTATGAGGTGTTAAATTCAGAGGACATGTGGAAACAGTTCCTGCATGTGCGGCTTAACACAGTGTTGCCACTGAGCTGTGAGGCAACTATATCGGGTGTTAAGAATATACTGCAGAACAAAAGGAAAACGGTATAAAACTTAATATATAATGAAAACCTTTTCTTTTTGGGTTAAGTAGTGTTATAAGCTAGGATCTACACTAGTTTCCGAAGAAGATACATTACTACAGACTTTCAAAAAATAGATTCAGATTATGATTATATCTTATTTATTTATTTCGATACAAACAGTCTCATTACATGAATGCTAATGGTTCTGGGTTAACAAAAAGACCTAAAGTATCATGCATTAACTAAACATATTACAAAAAAGTTAAACTTGTTTATAAGGTGTGTGTAGTCAAATTTCCCTTATGAGTATAGATATAACTTGTTTATCTATTTTGTTATAACACAGACTAACTTTAATAATAACTCAGAGCACAGTTAGTGACAGACATACTTGAGCCCATCCAATATTCAAATATTATATTTCCAGGTTTTGATTAAATGGTTTTGAATTTACATTTGTGGTATATCTCAAGTATGTCACCACCATAAAATAAACTATTTCCAAACTATTGAAATAAGTAATTTATGAAAACTAACTTTGGTTAGTCTCTATATTTACTATTATTGTAAAAAAATATTGAAACCTGCCATTTTACCAAGTTCCATTTTACAGATAGCATCAGGTCAGGTATCATTCCAAGTAGACGGTACATCAGTGTATCTGTTCGGTGTTGCCTCGGATGTGGGCCTCACTGGCACCAGCACTGAAGCAACTATTGGGGAGCTTGTGGACTCCAAGAGCCCTGAACAATCATCTAAGAAGAAGAAGCATAATTCTAATAATGTAGTAAGTACTTATTTGATTTATGAAGTTATTATACAAGTATTTCATGTGTGTGTGTGTGTGTGTGTAGCGACTGTAGCCTAGGGGCGAACACCTTGGGTTAGCAATCAGAAGGTCCCAAGTTTGATCCCCGGTGGGGCATGCACCAGTGGATAAATTTTCATCTATGTGCATAATTTACAGTTCGCTTACGGTGAGGGAAAACATCGTGAGGAAACCTACCTATCCCTCAGGATTAGGTAATAGTCAGTTCCTGTATACACGGCGACAAGGTTCCCCACCTGTCACGTTGGGGTCTGACTATCTGGTGAAACGTGGGCGTTGAGTAGACTTAATACCTCCACAATGTGGTGGTGTATGGCCACTCAAGCCTCTGACTACCCCCGAATGGGGATAAAAAGTTGTGACGTTATATTGTTTTTTATATTTATTTTATTATTTCATGTTAATCAATAATAGGGATCCTCTTCCTCATGTTCCTCAATGCTTAGGGACATGATCCTTATTATAGATGTATAAATGTATAAATAAATATTGCCAGACCTATACAACAACTGTATGGTCCCAAACTAAGCAATGCTTGTACTATGGCTACCATACAATAGACTGGGCGATCCCAGTGACACCCAAACCAGGGCAAATTACGATAAGACCGTTTCCGAACTTTGCCTCTGGTGGGAATCGAACCAGCAACCACCCGATGTAGTGAGCCGAGCGGCCAACGCTCATAACACTGCGCAAAACGGTCCTCTTCACTAATATGTAAATCCCTATATTTCTTAATACCAAATATACTAATATTTTCAGGAAATAGTGCCCATAAACTTAGTGATGAAATCAACAAAAGACATCTTATCTGATAAACTTTTAAAGACTGCCGTCAAAATGATGACAACACAACGAAAGCGTGAGAACCTTTTTATGTTAATTTCATTCAACATATTACTATGTATTTTATTTCTAACTAATAAATTTATAATCCTATTTACAGCTGCGTTTTGTCTTAGTATGCCTCTGAGAATAGACACGCTGGCTATAATTCACCGCAATACAAAATTGTTGGAGCTGTACACTGCACTCGTGGAGGCGGCGTGCAGGTCGCTCAGACTATTGGAATGTGTGCTATTGGAACAGTTGGGTAAGTAAACTCAAATTATATTAGCACACTCCTTTAGAATGAGAATCAATACTAGGTCAACAAATCAACTCATAACCAACACTATAGTTAAAACTAAGCTTTCTTATCAATATATAATAGTTTTGAAATTATCGAAATCGGTCCATCCGTTGCGATTTCTTAACACATTTTATATAATGTGCGGCATGTGCGTGGGACGTCACACGGGACCGTCGGATTGAAGGCGCGCTGTACCCGCGCCGGCCCGCGCCATTCATTACAAAGCGCTCATGGCTCAAATGACGTCACAATAATCGCGCGCGAACGTTGCTATTAATTTAGTCACCACTTCAATTGCTGTCGTAGACCAAAAATTGTTGCACTGTATGTTATGGATTTCTTAGCTCTATAAATATGCATTCTCAACTAAATTCGTTACAGAAACCCATTGTTACATTGTAATGTTGTTTAGAGTTATATTATTATGTACAGGTCAAGAGGGTATTGGCGATGGAGCTGGTCTACGGTTACCTGAAACCTTCCACTATCTGCCACAAGAGATAGGGCATTTCATTACTAGAATAGTACCTAAAGGCATACCGGATGAAAGTATGGGTAAGTTCGCCAATCCTAACCAAAACTATGAATTGTCTTTAATTATGATATAAACAGGGACTACAAAGAAATAATGTTGGTGATTGATTTATTTTTGTTTTTTTTAGAAAAAGAACGACGCATTCTCCACGAACAGTTAGGCTTACCACTAAAGAAGCCAGTTTTTCGTAGAGGTAACGCATACAGTGACAACAGCGGCGGGCGGTTAGTGAACCCGCATGAAGCTATACCAGTGCATCCTCCTAAACCTGACGTCATGGTGGCACTAGTCCGCGGCCGGTATACTTACCACCATTACATGCAGGACAACTTTAACGATGACGGATGGGGTTGCGCATACCGCTCGATGCAGACAATATTCTCATGGTTTAGGTAAGTTGTATATCGTTTCGTAACCAGTGGTCGCTGTGGTGGCCGTCCGCGAAAAAGTACTTTTTTTATACATATTCTAATAAACACAAGGAAACGCACTACTGAAAAAAAAAATACGTCACGACTTTTATCCCTATTCGAGGGTAGTCAGAAGCTTCAGTGGCCACGCACAACTATCCAGGATTTTATTAGATACTAGCTGTGTCCCTCGGCTTGATGTGTAAGATAAGCTTATGTCTTATTCCAGAGGCTACACTATCTATGTTTAAAATTTCATTAAAATCAGTTTAGCCGTTATGGAGATACGTGGTAACAAACATTCACACAAACACACACTTTCGCATTTATAATGTTAGAATAGGATTAGTAGGATATAGGATTCAATATCTTTAAAATTTTCAGGTACCAAGGTTACACCAATGTTGATATACCAACCCACAGAAATATCCAACAGTGTCTTGTTAAAATTGGAGATAAGCAGTCCTCGTTTTTAGGCTCAAAACAGTGGATAGGGTCTACAGAAGTAATGTTCTGCTTGGAGACACTACTGGGGGTACAGTCGAGGATCATATTCGCTAACACAGGAACGGAAATGCAAAGCTATGCGCCCGAATTGGTTCATCATTTTCAGACACATGGGAGTCCGATTATGATTGGTAAGTAATAATAAAAATTTGATGACCATCTATAATTAATTTGTCTTCATATATCTTAAGGCCATTTTCTTGTCTTTAGGTGGTGGAGTTCTGGCGCACACTATATTAGGAGTTGAATTCAATTCTGTCACAAATGAGACTCGCTACCTAATCTTAGATCCACATTACACGGGCCCCGAAGACTTGAACACAGTTGTCAGCAAAGGATGGTGTGGTTGGAAAAATTCTGATTTTTGGAACAAAACTGCTCACTATAATCTGTGCTTGCCACAGACTAAACCTGCTATATAAATATCGGGGAGACTAAAATATATATTTAATTACTTACCTACTTTAGATGTTAACTATTCACTTGTCACGAATTCTTACGCTCATATAGCTTATAGACTGCCATCATTAACGTTAGATAGGCGTATAAAGCTGTGATAATTTGCTTCAATTCAATTTGCTGCGACAAACCATAAAAATTCCACGAATGTGCATTTCTTTTTCAATAATTTCGATTTAGAGCAGGCTGGATAGGGATCATCATCTCAGCCGTAAGACGTCCACTACTGGACATAGGCCTCCCCAAAGTTCGCCACAATGACCGGTCTTGCGCTGCCCGCATCCAGCGGATTCCCACGATCTGGATAGGGATACGAATAATGAAGTTCTGTGCGTATATTTGTAAATATGCCACCTTTAAATTACTTATTATTTAGCTAAGGTTCTACTTCGCTTGTTATATTGTTGTACGCAGTTGAAACTTCTTAGACTCCCATCGGAACTTTGTCGGCTTGTGGTTCGTTATTTATTCTACCCAAAGTTCATATTTTTTATGTTCAGCTAGTTATAGCATAAAATCTTTAACTTAGTAAAAAGTTTAGATAGACTTAAATAAGTAATAAATAATATATTTTGGTTGTGTTCTCATACTTCTTATTTTCTGCTAAATATTAGCAGGCATTTACTATCGCCACTGTAGCAAGTGCGTTTGACACCCTTCTCCATGAATCGTCTTGAATTCGCATATAGCCATTTATTATTTGTGACAAAAATATCAAACATGTAAGTTAAATGAAATTGTTATTTTTTGTACCAATTAAACTATAATGAAAAAATATGGTTCCTATTTTTTATTTTACTACGCGGGTTATGTAAAGAAAGTGAGTCGTGGAATAAATATTGTAATATTTTTATTTACATAATATTGTCACAGAACATGGACTTACTATTAGTTTTTACCTATGATTAGGTCATACAGATTAAATACATACAATTTGTTTACATTCTTAAATCACAGAAAAATAGATACAACAGAATCCTAAGTTGAGACTAATAAAATCAAGGCACACTGTTATAGTGGAAGTGGAGAAAGTCCTACGTTAACAAGGAAACTTTTGTAATGGAATGTCTCCCAATCAAATAGACCACATTCTTAAAATGAATAACAATTATTTATAGAACTTCTTAGGTACTAATATAGATAACGCTACGAGTGTACTTGCACAAAAAATAAATAAAAACTGCTTAACTATACAGATGTACAAGTTGCATTTTTAGCTTATACATAAGAGACCTAAGTAATATTCCAGGTTTGTTTTTTTTCGTGCATTAGCATTAACATATTTACACAAGCTGTACTTTAAATAACGATATTCATTTATTACAAAGGCGCTAATACTAAACGATGATCGTTTTACATGATTTAATCCAAACATTAACATTTCTATTTAACACTCATTTGTTTGTTGACTAGTTTGGCTACCTCTAAGAGTTCTCTCTGATTTTAAAGTATTTCCAAGTCACAGTGCCGTATTTGTGGAAACTTTTTCTGAAATACAATAAAAACAATATTAGTGGAAGTCAAAAATTCGCTTAACGATGCAACAATTATTACCAGCGTTACTAGCACAAGCACAACCGACTGTGACAAGACAAAACGTGAGATAAGTTGACTTTGTCTCATTCTCTCCTATGCATTAAGAAAGAGAGCGAGCGACTCCGTGCGATATAACAGTGACAAGTCGTGTCTTAGCGCGTGTGCTAGCCCCATAGGTTTGCTTACCCTTAGCTTTAGTTCTATTCTGTCGATCTCGCCGCCCAACATATCCACAATATTTTCACCGTGTTTAAGCAGAAATGCTTCCACATCATCAATAGTGTCAATCTTTTTCATATCCTGAAAATTAAAAATATTATTATGTAGTCACTGGTAAAGTGAAAATAAATGTACTTACATTTTTTTAAAGTCAGATCCTACTTACATGTAATATAGTATTTAAGTCATGTTTCTCTAAATATGACCTAGTTAGTGCTCTACCGTCGAAGTCAACTTCAGCCTGAAATAAATGTTTGTTTATTTAGAAATTATAATAACATCACGGACATGACGAAAAATAGTTATATGTGTACCTTATATCTTATTAGATTACTTCCTATATCTATACCCTTGACGTCATGAATGGCTCGTATCATAAAATCTCGTTCTAAAACACCATTTATTTCATCTAGCTGCTCTTGTGGTATAGACCTAAAAAACAGATTTATGATTGCACATAAACAGCAAACTATCTAAAAAGATAGCAGAACTAATTCCCATAAAACAAAACCATGAATCGGCTATTATACAACAAAACACATTAAAATTAGTTCATCCGATCCGGGTCTACGATGCCAAAGACTTAGACCGCCGTTCTGTGGTATACATTAACAACGGCATCCAACTTTTATCACTACAATGTTGCAGAAAAGAAGATCAAAATAATATTCCATGTGTTTTACCTGCCCACTAACGCGTTGACATTACTTAATATAATAAAGGAGGCGACGCTAGCGAGCACTGTGCCGACGAGTAAGCTGCCGATCGCGTCTGGCAGAGGATTCCCCGTGTACTGGGATATGGCCATACAACTCGCCGCCATTACCAATCCCGCGACAGCCGCAGTGTCCTCCAGTAACACGACGTTTACTGAAGGATCCGAGCTGCGCATCACTGCAAGTGACAAACAACAGATATTGGATATAAAACAATATATTGGAGCCCGGGGTATTGAGTGCTAATTGATCCGAACAAGTTCACATCCTGAGACACGCTCAGACACAGATCGCTCGACTGGCCAAACATTAATGATGGTGGGTTTATATAGTAAGACCTATTTTCATAATGTTGTATGTATCGTCTATGGAGTATACCTAAGGTTGATGGTGCAAGTCCACGAAAGGTTTACATTATCTTGTACTAATTATAAATATTTTAAAAGGTAGACACAGTACAAATTTTGTAGATCTAATTTTAACATATTAGCTAGATTGAATGCTAAAGGACAGATAGAACGCGCGTCTGATGAGTACTCACTACGCGAAGAGCGGGAAAGATGATCATGGCTAAACTTCTGCATGGATGTTATAGGTACCTAGTCCATTCCATTTTCTATTCTAGTTCTACAGAGTGACATTATGTACGTCCAACAAAATTCGTTTACCATATTCATACAGTGACATGTTGGCTTCTTTAGCGCCTTTCTTAACAGCGTTTAACGCTACCATCAGGGTGGCGCCTTCCGAGACAACGGCCCCGCCGAGGACGAAATAGGCCTAAAATAGAAACACAATATTTTTGATCACTATCTGACAGCTGCACTAAGGTACTTGACCTTTTATCTTACGGTCGCCTACACGGCTATGGTAACATTTGATACATAAGATGAGCTCTCTTTATTATTGAAAAAACCCGTAATTGAGAGAGCTTATGTTGGAAATGTTACGGCAGGAGACCGTACAAGTGGAGATGTCATAAAATAAAAAATAAATGTTTTTAGATACATAATTCCTACTATCCGATATTTAAAATGTGACACAAACAAGAAATAGACCAGAAAACTTTTGATAACTTTGTAATCTATAACACTCACCCAATAGAAATCGTGCAATGGGTGAGGGTCCAAGATACCCATGACTCCATGATAAAATGATAATCCGCTACCCACACAAAATATGCCAACTCCGGATATTAAGGACGACACAGCTCTCATATTTGTGTAGCCGTATGGATGAGCTGGATCTGCCATCTAGAAGCACCAAAGCAGCGTTGGGCAAAAATTAATTGCAATTAAATTTAACTGTCACAATTAATTGAGATTTATTTGACAATCAACATTACCAACCGGTGGTAACAATAAAATATAGTTTTTTTTACTATTTAAATGCTACGTCTAGCTTACATGAATAAAAAAAAATTACTTTGAATTTGAATCACAAACAAATCACAATTAATTGTTAATTGTGACAATTACAATTAATTAATTGTAATTCATTTTTGCCCAACTCTGCACCAAAGTAACTATAG
Source organism: Drymonia ruficornis (assembly GCA_947859195.1). Lineage (NCBI taxonomy): Eukaryota > Metazoa > Arthropoda > Insecta > Lepidoptera > Notodontidae > Drymonia > Drymonia ruficornis. The sequence continues at coordinate 7,638,296 of OX401910.1, read as the reverse complement.
TCCGACCGCAAGCGCTGTACCGTGCCTTAGGTATGCGAGCGGCGAGACGGGGGGGCTCATCGCTCTCGCCGTCCCACTCCCCCACCCGTCATCGCTCTCGCCGTCCCACCCTCACACCTCCCCGCGCATACGTATGGCGCGGCACAGCGGTTGCGGTAGTACTATAGTAACATTACAGATCAGTTACCACGCAGTAGACACGATAGTAAATATAACCACGGTGGCGTTCGAAGACTTACGCACGATATACACTACCCAGGGGAATGTGAATGCTTTTTAAATTTTTTTTTTTTTTTTCGTAAAGACGAAACAATATTAATAGGCGTTTCCTGTTAGCTGCCTATTTCTTCATATAGCTCTGTTCATCTCTATCTTTCCACTAGAAGCTGTATGCTGAGTTTGTCTTTAAAACTTCGCTCCACCTCATAGAGTACATTATCGTCGCCCTCAGTGGCACAATCGGCACGACCGACTGGAAAATGAAATCAGTCCAGTAATATTCTCTTAATCTTCGAAAACTCCATACATACCTGGCCAGATTTGTGTATTCCATAAGCGAGAATCAACTGGTTCACAGTATCTGCTAGAGAGTGGATACATTCGGAGAACAAACTGTGAGATCCAGTGTAGAACCATGCGCATAGTTTGAACAGGAAATTACAGCCGTTGCTACAAAAAAAAACTTAATATTAAATATAATAACGCTAAAGACATATTACCAAGAAAGAGGGAGACTGTACAAAATATTGTTTTCTACTGTTCATGAACTTATTACCACTCAGTTGTACGCAGAAAATTATGTGGAAAACATGTCTGTATTGCCAATACGACTGATCTTCTTGTGAATAATACGCATCAAAATGTCGTTGACTGTTGAATTGCGAGTGTGTCAACAAATGTGTGAATCTTGGTGCATGTAGCGCCAAGCACAAGTCTAATGATTAAAACCTTAGGCAGTACCATATCTGCTAAAATAATACATCAATGAACGACGCCCCCCCACCCCTATCCTTACGGGGAAAGTAGGTGAGGTGACAATTACAGGTACCTACTCAAAATGTAATAATTATTGGTTGTAACTTACATCCCTACAGCAGTGAGAACAACTCTACCAGATCTAGTTTTAAGTCCTTGCTCTTGCACTTCATGCTTATGACTCCCGTAACTCATTTCCCTTCTGTAATTTCTCAGTCTTCTTTTCACAGTAAATACATCTGTAAATTATCTTATTTTAAAAAACATAATTCCTCCACTACAGGTATACCGCGGGAGCCGTGCTGCGCCTTGGGTATGCGGTGGGAGAGTGGCACGGCGAGAGCGATGAGCCCCCTGTCTCGCCGCTCGCGTACCTAAGGCGCGGCACGGCTCCCGCGGTATACCTATAGAAGAAATAGAAATAAAATATTAGATAGTCCATTTAAATTTTCTATCCTAAAAAACAACAGAGTGTAACAGAATACACAGAGAATAGCAATGAATATCAAGGATAATGTTGATATCTTTTAATGCAATGCCTCAGATGACTTATTCTAAAAAACGCGCATATGCACGCTGCAGCATTGCCCTGCACTCCGCTCAATGTATAATCATACTTTACCTTGTTCATATCTTCGTCTATCTAATTCCCTTCTTAGTAATTCCTTTTCTAAGGCCTCTTTTGAACCCCACACCTAAATATATCATAATAAATTAAAATACATAAAAATATCAATTCAAGAATTAATCTTGAAGAGTTAAATTATGTGTCTACCTCAATTGCTTTAGCTTCCACATCTTTTCGATAATGAACAGTAATTGGTGGTTCCGATTCATATGGTGACCTTCTGAGTACTTTAGGCAAAGACTCCAAATCAGACTGCTTCAACAAGTATTCAGTCATAGCACGCATTGGTGTTATAAAATTACGCTCCGTGTAAGATGCTGAGAAATCTATGAGCAATCTTTTTTTGGCTGAAACAAACATATTTTATGTAAGTTATGATTGATACATACTGCATTGATATACCAATAAGTCCCAGACAAGCCCAAATAAGTCAGAGCCTAGCCTGTTGCAGGTCCAATTCCAAACTTCAGAAATGTCCTTTTCATATATTGGTTTTGGTACCACTAGAATTGTCCCAGTCCCCAGTCTACCGTGTGGTTAGGATAAGATAGTATAAGTGTTCCATAGGTTGGTATCATATAGTTGGTTGCTTGTAAGCATATGGCAGAGGCCACATCAAATAAGCAAAAATTTTTATACAAATCAGTGACATCATAATCTTATAAGTAGTGTCCGACCGAAGGTTCGGTTTCGGTTTCGGTTTCGGCCAGTTTCGGCTCAAAAATCTAGTTTCGGCACCAGTTTCGGTTTCGGCAGAAAACCCACCGAACCTTTCGGCCGCGCCGAAACTCTGCGTTCGTGAATTATCGCGCGTCACTCGGTTGATTTCGGGAGAGTTCGTGTCTCGCGTTGCATCCGCCATCGTCAGCTGTCAGATCGCCGGCCGGTCCGGCGTGATTGTTTTGTGAGTTTAGTGTTATTTCTCGCTTTATTGGCCTTTATTAAGCATTGAAGTTCTTTCCGTTGAGTTATCCACTATGTATGAATGATGAGAATTAAGTATGTAAAAAAAAGAGGTTATAATTATATTCTGTTTGATTCACACATTCATCATTTATTTATTACTTATGTTACGGTACATTTGTTTTAGGTTATTTTTGTTGGATGAGGTTTTAAATTACCCAAACAACTATATCTGCGGCCTATTATGATGGCCGGTTTGACATGTGGCAGGGGGAAAGGATGAACCTTATTACAACGGAATAAAATTCATTTCCGCATTCATTTTTTGACATTCTTATTTTTTTAAACGGCCAGTGTTATTCCGTTATAATAAGGTTCATTTCCTTCCACCCCCCCCCACATGTCAAAGCGGCCATCGTAAAATGCCGCTACTATACCAACTATGATTTAGCTGTGTGACCTTCAGATACATCATTTTTTATTGGTAAAATTATTTGCTGTTGTCCGTATATTTTTGAGAATCGATCTGAACGTGACATACCTATCTACTTAAGTAGAAAATGAAAACGGGGGTTTATTACAATTACGATTGCGACCCTAAATTATAAAAAAATATGAAAATCCCACAAAAACCCTAAATTACCAACTGCAATTAAAATTTAAAATGATCTCAATGTTAAATTTAGTCTTTAACATGTTGTGATTATAAACGAATTCGAAATACTCAATTAATGAGGACCTTTTTTATAATGTAACTGTTGATTATAGACAAATTTTTGTTCCCAGAAGTGTTAACATGATTGTTATTTTGTGTTTATTTTAATCAGAGCAGTAATATTAAAAAAAAAAATATTAATAATTATATTTTCACATACTTCAATTATTGTTTTTTATTTCATTTAATACATTCTTACATTTCTAACTGTCAATATAAGGGTATAAAATAAGCCAAATTTCAGTAAACAAAAGATTTCTAACTTGTCTGAAAAAGGTTCGGTTTCGGTTTCGGTTTCGGCCGAACCTAAAACAGATGCCGAAGATTCGGTTTCGGTTTCGGTTTCGGCAGAAAATCCTGTTTCGGTCGGACACTACTTATAAGTGCAGCCCAAGCCTAAGACTTCAAATAATAAATATAGACTGTTATACTAATATTATGAATGCATATCTCTGTTTGTCTGTCATATTTCATGGCTACATCCACTAAACCAATTTTGAGGAATTATGGTACAGAGATAGACAGGACCTTGGAGAAGGACATAGGCTGTTTTTTGTTGCGAAAATAAAACTTGAAGGGGGTGAAATTAATAGGGGATGACAGTTTGTATGGGAACCAATATTTTTTTCAACTGTTTTTAATAATTAAATTAGTATGAAAAATAGGCTAATCAAAGTACAAATTCTATGCAGACAAAATTGAGAGCCCCAACTAGTCTAAAATATTTATATCTCAAGACTATATCTAGGGATCTAGGTTTTTGTAGCTACCTATTAAAAATAGATTAAAAAATTATATAAAAAAATTATAATATTATGTATCGGTAGGTACCTGGTTTAGGTGTTGTTGTTTTCTCTAGCGATTGTTGATTCTTTTCAATAGTAACTTTCGTAACAACATTATCAATGTCCGTTTCTGTTTTTACTACTATATCTCCAGTTGCACTCTGTTTTATAATATTTTGTGTTTTCTTACTTTCTGGTGACACATTAGACATATCTATTGCATCTTTGGCCTTGCTCTTATCATACAAATGAGCAGAAGTAGTTATACATCTCCAGAAATCTTTACTGTCGTGGAAAGTTTTATGTCGCACAATTCTTGGTACACCAAAACATATCGAATGTAAATATCTCATTTCAGTAGAATATTTACTTAGCTTTCTATAGAAACACTTAGCGGCAGATGAAGGCAACATGTTGAATACTATGTAATACGAAAATACCTCAGAAAATTACAAAAAAATCCAACTTAAAATTACGATCATGAAATTGTTGCAGGCGGGACGCCAATGTAGGTGGGCAGCCGGTGCGAATCTTTAGTACAATTTAAAATAATACATTTTATCATACAATATCACTACAATACTACGTTTTCTACACTACACATAACTTTATAATAAAATTGCGAATTACGGATTTTCTCAAGATGAGAATAATGATCAGTCAGTGGAATAACCGCGGATGACAAACCAGACCAAGGCAGACGGACGAGACATTAGACAAGTGACAGTGAGTGACAGACAGAGCTGACAGACAGATGGCAGAAGATTTTTTTTTTTTCAGGATAGAATGAATCGCTGTGGATCACGAATCTAAATAAATACTGGACGGCTAACTGCTGCACAAAAACGAGCTGAGTGAGAGAATCAATGTGGTACAGTGTTCCTTTCTACTAGGATGTCCAGGCAATAATAAAATGTTGACTTTACAAATAAAATAAACATTGCAAACAATGTATAAAAATAAATATCTTCAGACAAAAACTGTATGGTCCCAAACTAAGCATAGCTAGTACAATATGTACCGACCACACAATGGTCTGGAAGCAATCCCAAACCAGAGCAAATAACGAAAAGGCCATTTTCCGGAATTTGCCTCGACGGGAATCGAACCCGCAACCAACCGGTGCAATGAGCCTAGTGGCCTACGCTCAAACCACTACGCCAAGTAGACGACAAAGTCATGTGGTTTTATAGTCACCCTAGCTTAACATTATTACCAATGTTACCATCTAAAGATTTAAAAAAATCCGTTCTTTTATAAAGTATAAATAAAATTCAATATTACTTGCTATAAAAATATGACGATAAATTAAAAATAATTATTATGAATCCAACATAATTAGATTTTTTTAAATCTTTAGATGGTAACAATACTTGCCAATTCTGTAGACAGAAAAACGAGCCGAGCGAGAGGACCAATGTGGAGCCGTGTTCCTTTTTTTTATAAGGTTAGTTTTACGGCCCCTGGGTACAAGCCCTTAGGAGCCTAACATCAGTATACCCTTAATTTTTTTTCTAATTCTACCTTATAACTCCCTTATTTCTACCCCCCCCTCCCCCCCAACCATATCAGTAAAGTTTACTGACAATTTACTAGACTTCTTGGGGAACCCGAAAATCATGTTTCACCACTTTGGGGCCATCCATAAATTACGTCACACGTAAAGGGGGGGAGGGGGACGACGAAATGTGACATGGTGTGACAAGGGGGGAGGAGTCCTAAGTTAAGTGACGTCACATTTAAAAATCTAATATATCCAAGTATTAAAACAGAAATTTGAAGATTTATCCAAAATATTGAAAATTCTGAAAATTTTTAAAATTATGTAACGTCACAGAGGGAGGGGGGAGTATCGCAAATGTGACCAGCTGTGACAAGGGGGGGAGGGGTCTAAAAGACATGAAATTCGCGTGACGTAATTTATGGATGGTCCCTTAGTTCCAATTACCCACACTCACGCACATTTATGAACATATTATAATGGTTAATATTCCACCAACATTACACATTATACCTAATACAAGAAAACACAAGTTTTGGAAATTAAAACATTGTTTTATCATATTATAAACAATAGTCACGATAAATACTAAATTAATTTATTTGCTTGATTTAAAAACTAATAATCACTACCCAACGATAATATTATTTTGGCATGGCAACTCGAAATGAGAGGGACGCGGTCCCAACTAGGGCCTCTCGCTCGGCTCGTATTTCTGTCTAAGAATTGTCTAGGTATAATAGACCTTAAGGCAGCAGAATAAAGTTGAATTTCTTCTTAACCAAAAACTCAACTTGTCTATCCTCTATTAAAAGATCCTTGCCAGCGCGCCATTAAGCCGCTTCTAACGATACCTCATTTGTCAAATTACGACAAGTAGTTTGGGAGTTAGGTGGGAACAGATGCACATACATGCATACCGGTCAAAATCATTACCCTCCGCCGTAGTCGGGTAAATAGGCTCCAAAGGGCTGGCACCCAAGGTAACAATCTACATAAAAACAACCCAAAGCATGGTTTTTTTTTTTTTTTTATAAGATTAGTTTTACGGCCCCTGGGAACTAGCCCTTTGGAGCCTAACATCAGTATACTTTTATTACATTTTTTTCTTAATTCTACCTTATAACTACCTTAAATCTACCTTATAACTACCTTATTTCTACCCCCCCAAACCCTATCAGTAAAGTGGCGGATACTTTACTGACAAATTACTAGACTTCTTGTGAGAAGCCGAAAATCATGTTTCATCACTTTTGTTCCAATTGCCCACACTCACGCACATTTATGACCATATAATGGTTAATATTCCACCAATATTACACACTATAATACACGAAAACACAAGTTTTGGAAATTAAAACAAAAATGACAACATGACTTTTCCACTTCCCGCCAAAAAGCCCCCAAAGCATGGTGCTACCCAGGGTTACCAACTTTGGGGCTTTTAGCCCCAAATATAGGGCGGAAACATGCGTATTGGGCTTTTTTTAAGGCCATAAATAATATTTCTTGCACCACTAAATTTACCTATAGATTTAACTACAGAATTTCAAGGTCTGGGGGTAATCACTTAAGAATGACGGTAAGTTTTCGTTGGTTTACGTCCGAGCTTTCCGTCAACTATTAGCAAGCCTATTTTTTCTCCTTCTCATAAGCTGAAGTAAGAACTCCGTCACGGATTACGTGCGTCTGAAATATATTTTTTAAAAGGATTAAATAATAGGTAGTTGACCAAAACTTTCCATCAAACGTGAATACTTCCATTAATACCGTCATACAGATTTTATTCATGTTTTTAATATTTAAAATAGACAATTATTTATAAAAAAATATAGGTAGACATTCGTTATCAGATTTTTTCCGATTCTCGGTGGATTTTTTGCTCCGGCATATGGCAATTTTTTTTTGTTTCATTTGGCGTTCTTGGTCTGTAGGTAGGCCGTGAATTGACAATACGAATACGAGCAAGCGAGTCACATCTTGTAAACATATACCTAACTATCTAATCTGTGGTCACATCACAATAAAATTTGTATATTGCTCGGCACATCTCTAATATTAGCGCTCAAAGAATTCGAACGAACGGGTGACATCGACTTATATTGCAATACATTATACCTACGTTACGAATATCAATATTTTCTTCGTTCGCTGTCAGTACTTGTACAAGAAAATGCCGGCAAGCAGCTTCAATACATACTTGCAGGACGCCAGGAATAATTTTGATGCCGTGCGTCCCGCCCCAATTTGCAATGATGCCAATCAATTGATGGGTCAATGCCACAATGTGCATGTATCCACCAATTGCTACTATGGATACCACGACTTGAAACGTCCTGAAAGGAATCACGTAGATAATGATTGCGAAATGATGGAAATAGAACTTCCTATTGCTGATTCTTCACCGCAGCCAGCGTCGAGAAAGCGGAGTGCAGACAGTCGAGATTATCCTCAAAGCAAGCGTCTTCGAGAAGGTAAGATTCTTATAATCATTTGGAATCTCACTGAATGTATACAGATCTTACCACATGATGATTATTCAAAATAGGTTCAGTGAGGTTTCATAACCTAACAACTTAATCGAAATGTGATATAATGGAACAACACAAAGCAATTTAATTCGTGCACAACAAAATGTTGTAATTTGCTTTGTAGGAAGTCTCCTCTTGCCATGTAATGCAGATGGTACCTCAACTTTGCCATATGTACCCCTTTTGTTTTCATTAAGTTTTGTTGCAGTTTCAGAATGTGTAGTATAAGACAGTTTTCACTGATAAATCATTTAACCTATTATTGCTGTCCCTATTTTGTGGTATGAATGTTTTATCAGTGTAAACAGACCATTGAATTAGCACCACAATAATATTGTTGTCCCGGAACTTGTTTTATTAAGTCTCAATGTTGTCACAAACCCAGGAGCTGGGTTAAATATTTTAATAATTATTAAAACAAGTTTCTCAACGTTTGTATGTCAATGCAAACATGGTTGTACATTGTCATTAAATAATTCTAAACATGTTTTCTTATTGTGTGAATGTTTAAGTATTACAAAAATCTTTAATTATCTTGCAAGAAATGCAGAATTTATAGTTTGGGTAAATGGACAAACTACAGATCAATAATTATTGTGTAAGGTGTAGGAAGTATATAAAATGTATTTATCTATATTAGACATATGTAGTAAACAATCCTGGCATAATTTTTGTAATAATTAAGTTTTTATAACTGTTTAAATATTATAAGTTGAACATGATATATTGAAGACCTTTCTTAAACAATATTGTTTACTAAATATGACAAGTAAGGTATAGACTTAAGATAAGTTCACTTTAATGAGCGAATACTCAGTTCATTAACCAAAGGTGTATATTTCTAAAGAATGTTATGTAATGGATTCATCTTGTATTTCATATTTATGCTGCATATATGCTGCTGACTGTACATACACTATATTTGGGGCGTTCCATTCACTGTTAATTTCGTTATTTTTGTTCACAAATCTCGTTCAACTCGCACCAATTTGTACTGAAAGTGATCACTATTAACATTTTTAACAGTTTTTGTGGACGAAAATAACAAAAATTACGGTTAATGGAATGCAGCAATTGTGATAAAAAGTTGTGTTGTCTATAACTTAACAATGTACATTAAACTATTGGCTTTCATACTATTTTAATCCAACTTCAGATAGTACTCCAAGGTTATGTTCTAAAACTAACAGGTTAAAGTTCAGTTTTGCAGAAGACTTGACATAGTTGCATAATTAGCTTAATGTATGACCAGTTATTTATGTATACTACTATTATAATGCAAGATAAAATTATACTGTAATTTTTCTTCTAATGGTGCGTTCTATTCACTGTTAATTTTGTAATTTTCGTTCATAAATGTCGTTCCACTCAAACTAACTTATACTGAAAGTGATCATTATTATCGTTTTTAACAGTTTTTGTGAACGATAATAACAAAAATTACGGTGAATGGAATGCAGCATAAGAAGTAAACCTGTATTTATACTCTGATTGTTATTTATGTGGACTAAAATGACAGCTATAAATATTATAATTATATATATAATTTATTCATGGTTACTTATTCATTTTATTTTAAATTATGAGGTTGGAGGAGCTGGAGGTGTAACAATAGAACACCATGTTTTATCCTTATTTTAATCTCAATAATATGCTATTTTTGTATCATAGAATTAAAAATGACCATAGTCATTTTATTGATGTGGTGACATATGATAATGAAAAGCTTTTGACATATTATGCAATTTGAAATTCCTATGGCTTATTTAAAGCAAATATCAAAATTGTTTGTATTGGTAATATCTGCAGTTTTCTTGTGTTCTTATGTAATTAAATTGTATGTAGGCTTCATTGTATAATACACATTTGACACATTGATGGCCTGCGCACATTGGCGGACAGGATGGCAGAGGATTATAAATTGATAAATCGAATTTAATACTTATCCATCCGAAATAAGGTATATATTTCAATGCTCACTGATCAACAGTGATAAGTATTAAATTTCGATTGATAAACTTAAAATGCTTTGCCATGCCGTCCGCCAATGTGCGCAGGCCCATTAATATCATGTCTGTAAGTTACAGTCATTGGTATGATTAAATAAAACACTCGAGGGTGCTGTTCATCAGAAAACCTTCTGTATACAATGAAGTATCATACTGTACCTACTAATAACTCAATGTTTGTGTAGTTTTTGTAGCATTTGATTTGGTGTTTTTTTTCGATAAACAAATACTTAATAGGTAGTCTGCCAACATATTTCCGCGATTTTTATTTGATCATGAAGACGATTTTTTAACTCAATTTGTGGCATTGCAGGAACGACATGGTAATTATTTATACCCTAATTCGTATTTTAATAAATAAGTTAGCATTAAGTGTGATGGCAGATACGTTAAAGTATTTGTTTATAATGACACCGCCTGCCTGCATAGCATTTTTGGAAGGTCAATCAAAAACAAAATTATTATTATTATTAATTAGCGTACAAATTCAAATTCACAGGGAAAAACTATTAATTCTAAAATAAAAAGCAATCATGTATATTAGGCCGCCTCAACATTTTTTCTACTGTGTATGGGCCACCCCATTTCAAAACCCAGTTAGGGTTTTCAACTAAATTTTTCAGAAGAGTGCCAAAAAATAAAGTGAGTTATATCTTTTGGAAGGTATAAACATGTCATATAACTATTTAATAATAATATTAGCCCTTTCAGCGTCCCACTGCAGGGCATGGGCCTCCCATTCAATGCGACTATAACTATTTATTATACTATTATTAAAAGGTGATGCTTTTGTTTTCTTGTTAAAAAAAATGTCCTTACTGGGTTTTGAGATAGGCACCCATATTACTCTCTTTATACCTAGAACCATTAAGATTACGTAGGTATGTTATGTTTAGTTGAAACAGCAACAAAACTCGGCTCGGAGGCTTCCTGTTCGAAACTTGAGGCCCAGTGTGATGAAGTTCGACTTTATTTCAGAGGGTACGGTGCCATCGACTTCCAACTACAACCCCTGTTTACTACGCCCAACCCACAACAATCCAGACATATCTCGTTGTCTCATGGTCCATATGATCTAATCTCTGCTGAAATCTAAACAATGACGTGCAATTAATTCAGAAATCTCCATTTTATCTACAGAAGTACAAAAAGAGAAACGCAATGAACCTGAGACAACAGAGAAAATTAATTTGGACACAAGTTCAGAAGATTATATGGAATCTCTTTATTGGCACATCCATGGAGGAAACATTTTTCATTTGATCCAGTGTCTGTGACTGATAACTTTTTATGTGAATTGTATATGTGTGATATTTTCCAAAACCAGTGATTGGGACATTAAGATATAGGAAGTAATTAACACTACAAAAATGTGTATATTTTTATATAGTGTAAGGATTCTCTAATAAAAAATATAATAGGCAAAGGGAGGGTTTTTCTTTGAATATAAAAAATATCATTTATTTAACATTATTTATTATTATATATTACACAAAGTATTTAATTTATGTAAAGATACAAGTAATTATAAATAATTATAATGGGATACATTTATAGCATTGCATAATACTAGTTTATATCAGGGAATCGTTAAACTTTTCAGTTCAATCTGGAAAAAAGAAAACAACTAATTATTTCTATTTACTTTGCTTTTCTGTTGCAGGATGCAGATAAAGAAGTTCTAATATAAAAGTTTGCTTTTCAGGATTCGCTCAAACGATATGTTGACCATTTATGATGGTTCAGTTTGGGTGTTTGCTCCATTTTGACTATATTTTAATGTCACCTTTTTGTTTTTCAGATGCTTCTTCCATGTGCAGCCTTGTTGGCACACGGTCAAGTCCAAGCCACTCTGCCTCCGCCTTTAATGTAAACATACCAACATTTTATATGCTGCATTTAACATACAGATTTGTATTTAGAATTTATATGTAATTAATTAACTAAATGATAGGTCCTTTACTATATGGATAACCCAAAAATTATTATTGTTAACTGTGATATTTTTGTACCTGATTAACGTAATAAATTGAGTGTAAATATAATTGATTACTTTTTATTATTTCCATGCATTGCTTATATACGAAGTGAAAATACGATTAAATATTATTCCAGTTTATTAATCAATCCATCACAATACAAATTAGAAAAAAATATCAAGTAAACATGAAATAGATCAGATCAAAGATTATTTTGTGCACAATATACAAAATTATTTCGTAATTTTAGACCACAAAGGATGCATTTTAATATTAATCATAAATAAAGGCTACTATACCTTAATACCTATCAAGTGACATAATTAATTAAAAATTAACTGTTTTAACCACAGTTTATTATTTATTTATGAAAACCAAAATAGGTAGATAATGGTACAAATCAATGAAAACAATAAAGCATGGCAGATAGGCCACCTGCCGGCAAAAAGAAATTGATGCGAAATGACTAATGCTCCACATAAAAAGTTCATGAACGCAATAATGATGAGATCCTTAGAGAAGTGTCATAATAATACTTTAAATAGGTGAGTATGATTAAAAGGTGTGATACTCTGCAGCGGCGCCACCATGATAAATAGTGACCAATCATAGTAGAAAATGATGTACCCTTAATGCCCATAATGTACTTATATCGTTTATTGATGTACCTTCACGAGGTAAAGAGATATTTGACATTTTAGGTGGCGCCGCTGGGTAGGATACTCCCTGGCGACGCCACGGTGTACTCGTACTTAGTAATGATATCGGCAACTATATTCTGTTGTAAATTAATGTACTAATGCTGTATGCTATGTACGTGTTAAAAATGTAATTTTAGGACAGTCGTTTTATTTATTTCAGTCCATTAAAGTTACCTTGAAAACGCCCGTACAGTACCTAGAGACGCCACGTTGTACTCATACTTAGTACAGATATTGGCAACTATATTCTATTGGAAACTAATGTACGAGTGCTGTATGATAAGTACATGCAAATGCTGCGTTCCATTCACCGTAATTTTTGTTATTTTCGTCCACAAAAAGTGTTAAAAACGATAAGAATGATCACTTTCAGTACAAGTTGGTGCGAGTGGAACGTGATTTGTGGACATAAATAACGAAAATAACAAAATTAACAGTGAATGGAACGCACTATAAATAATATGATTAAAAGACAGTAGTTTTATTTATTTTAGTTAATTAAAGTTACCTTGAAAACGCCCGTACAGTTTGGGTTCATATACTTTTAGTACCGACATAGTAACTGTAATAAAAGATGTCTTCGAGTTATGCCATTGATGTTCTTTAATTTATTAATCTATTCTTTATTTAGTACATTCAATTATATCATTGAAACATCACTGTATACCTTTATCGAATTACACTTTCCATTTACGTAGGAAATGCGGTCAACAATGTCAGCATCTTGGCGGGTTCGGTTCGTTCACGCGGAACCCTAAGCATTTTTTTAAATAAAAGTACCTTAAGTTACTCCTTATAACATGAGCTATCTGTTAGTGAAAGTCCTGTCAAAATCGCTCCAGCCGTTTCGGAGATTATTCGTAACAAACATCCATACAGACAAACAAAAAATTTTAAAATTGTGTTTTTGTTAATAGCACCTTATATTATATACTTCCATGTATGCATTTAGTATTAAGCTGTTAATTTGACACTAAAACAGATCCTTCAATTTTATTTATATGTATAGAAGATTTTTATCATTACCAAAATAATAGAAACAAAGTTTAAACTAAATACACTAGACCGCAAAGAAAAAGGGTCGGTTAGAAAATTTTCAATAGGGTAAGGTTGCTTAAGTCGTACCCCCTAAGGGAATAATGACGTATTTCTTACTGTAATTAAAATGAAACAAAATATTTTACATAGATGATGGAATCTTCATTCAAATGCCCTTCAACCAGCATTGATACAAATTCAAACACCCTTATCAAAAATTATATATTAAAGTTTTTCAAAAAAAAATCTTGGGTACGACTTAGGGGTCTAGTCGCCTATGTCGTAGCTTGCACGTTTTGTAAATAGCGGACGAAATATTAAGGGGGTACGACTTAAGCGGTGGTACGACTTGAGCAACCTTACCCTATCTTCACAAGTACCTGACCTAGCTTCATGAAATAAAGATTAAATTAAAGAATATTTTAATGTACTTAAATGAAAATAAAAAAAAATTGTTAAAGCATTTTATTTTTAATAAATGTAACCTAAAAAAAATGCGTAGTTAAGATATTGATGATTTTCTAACCGACCCTTTTTCTTTGCGGTCCAGTGTATTTTATTAGCAAAATTAGAGTTTAAATCTAATCGACTTATCCTATTCTAGGTGTTGTAGGATGAGCTGAGAAACATAATAATAGAGTGAAAGTACCTACGTACTTATAAGAATACGTAGAATTTAAGAAAAAATGTAAAATGACAAATTGTAACTGCCCCCGTAGGCCTAAACAAAATAAACGTTTTGAATTTTGAATTTTACCTAATAAAGAAAAATGTAAAAAACAAATTATAATACTATACATTGTGATCGTTTGTTGTACTAAATGCATACATGGAAGTAGGTACTATTAACAAAAACAATTTTAATTTTTTTTGTTTGTCTGGATGTTTGTTCCGAATAATCTCCGAAACGGCTGGAGCGATTTTGACAGGACTTTCACTAACAGATAGCTGATGTTATAAGGAGTAACTTAAGGTACTTTTATTTAAAAAAATGCTTAGGGTTCCGCGTGAACGAACCGAACCCGCCAAGATCCTGACATTGTTGACCGCATTTCCTACGTAAATGGAAAGTGTAATTCGATAAAGGTATACAGTGATGTTTCAATGATATAATTGAATGTACTAAATAAAGAATAGATTAATAAATTAAAGAACATCAATGGCATAACTCGAAGACATATTTTATTACAGTTACTATGTCGGTACTAAAAGTATATGAACCCAAACTGTACGGGCGTTTTCAAGGTAACTTTAATTAACTAAAATAAATAAAACTACTGTCTTTTAATCATATTATTTAGCATGTACTTATCATACAGCACTCGTACATTAGTTTCCAATAGAATATAGTTGCCAATATCTGTACTAAGTATGAGTACAACGTGGCGTCTCTAGGTACTGTACGGGCGTTTTCAAGGTAACTTTAATGGACTGAAATAAATAAAACTACTGTCCTAAAATTACATTTTTTAACACGTACATAGCATACAGCATTAGTACATTAATTTACAACAGAATATAGTTGCCGATATCATTACTAAGTACGAGTACACCGTGGCGTCGCCAGGGAGTATCCTACCCAGCGGCGCCACCTAAAATGTCAAATATCTCGTTACCTCGTGAAGGTACATCAATAAACGATATAAGTACATTATGGGCATTAAGGGTACATCATTTTCTACTATGATTGGTCACTATTTATCATGGTGGCGCCGCTGCAGAGTATCACACATTAAAAGTAGGTGATTATAAATACTAATTCATTACTATTAGCACAATTGATTAAATGGAAGGCATCTACAATACAGTACATGTTGCATTACCTCTGTCGGGGTGACCTCCTCTGTGTCTACAACATCGGGAAGTGCTTCTGCGTTTGCTCCCGCTTCATCGTGCCCATTAGCCCCTCCGTCGTCCATATCAGTGTGACATGTCTGATCTGCTTCTGCTAGATCTCCGTTCTGCATTTCCGAACAATTTATTAGGTCGACTTTTCCTTCTTGACTAGAACGCGGACTATTGTCGTTCAAGTCGGAAGGTTCGATGTCCATATGGACGTGTCCTGACCACATATCGTAGGGACATGCGTTCAGTTGATGTAACTGACTGTCACTCGAGCTAAATAAGTTCAATGAACCTGCCACGTCTTGTAAGATCGAAGATTCAGACAAAGCTAGCTGGGGAGGTTCATTATCATTACTAGCTGGTATCAATATAGGTATGTTTTCAATAATGTCCCCGGAAACGTCGCATACTCGCATACCCTCGTATTTAGAAAGCAATTCAAGGAGTCTTCTTTTAGTCTGTTGTGTATATCTTTCATCTGCGACGTTACTCAAAATAAGTGAAACTAGTGTTTCTAAAAATTCTGTCGTGCATGTCTCTTCGCTCTTTAGTAACAAAAATCTTACGATTTTGTTATCGATTTGCATTGTATTTCCACATACATTCTGTATGGATAGCGAATTACATTCGCTGTAAATGTTTGGCTCTCCGGAAGTAGTTGAGACAGCTTCTTGTCTGTTTTCTTCGTGCGTACTTCCATTGCTTTGACTTTCAAGTATGGAACTGTATTGAGATAGAACATTACGTATAGACTGTAATACCTTTTGTCGGAGGGCATCCGAACTTATCAATTGTAGTTCTCGGAACAATTGAATCAAAAAGTCTGGATGCGATTCGTTAACATCGATTAGAGCTGTCACTTCAGAGTAAACATTTTCTCTCAATAAATCGAACAACTTTGATGTCGCTTTATCTTGAACTTCGCGACTGGTGGATGCTAAATTAGGATTAGGCATTTCAGAAGTGCTCGCAATATTGATATTACTCATTTGCGAATAATCCAGCGCAAAATTCCTTCTATTAGTCGAATTTTTGGCTGGCAACTTTGAAGAAGACTTCTTTTTGCTGTTAGCGGACGTATTTAAATTATTGGAATGGGCTTGTATTATTTCCGGAATAGGGTTCGTAATGTTCAAGTTTCTAAAGGAGTTCGACGACGATTCCTGGCGATTAATATTGATATTGGAAACATTCGCCGCATTATTTTCGTCTATATTTCTTGAGTGTGAACTAGTCACTGGTTCCGTATCAGGATTTTGATTAACGTTTAAAACATCCGGCGCAGACGAAAAGGAAAGGGATCTTTCGTAGGCGACGTTTCTTCTCGTGTGCCGGTTGGGTACGTCGTCATTATTCGGCTGTGACGATGAGTGCGCAATGTTTTGTGAGGAGCTGGCAGCGTTTGTGTTTCTCTTGGGTGTGATGCAAGGGGACGCGGCCGAGGGCGTGTGATTCAACGTATTGTGAGACCTCTCAACTAAAGGGTGCGGGTTATGCGCGTGACCAACGCTCAAATGTCCGTCAGCGTTTGCCTTGTTATTAGCGGAGAGCAGATTCTGACGAGAGTAGCTGAAAAAAAGATTTTAGTTAAAATATATTCTGATTTTTAGTGTGATAAATCTTTATTGTGTTCAAAACAGTTTAGTATCACTATTCAAGTTAGTATGAAACACATCGTATGAAATGGTTTATTGCAGGCATAATATTAGTACCTATTATTGCCAAGCAAAAAATGTACCATAAATGAGTTTTATTAAATCAACGAAGGAAAACACGACCCTAAGCAAACCAAAATCCTCACCATTAATGTTTTTTTGTATGTGATTGAAGTAATTGTTAAGATATATAATTTTATTAAAACTAAACACAAATTATATCGAAATAATATAACTTTCTTAATATCTGAAAAGAGAAAGTTATGAATATATAAATAATTCGTTTATGACACCAATATATCAAGTTTTATGAGAATGCACAAGGTATTTAGGTAACACTCACCTACGGAAATTGTCCCAATAATTATTGGCTCTGTTTCCGGGCGGGACTTGGTTATTCAATGTATGTGACGCTGTTTCAACACGCCAACGCTCTTCCAACTGTACAGGAAAATAACATGAAATGATTTAAAATGCATCAATGTATCTTGGGAACGCCAAAATCCACCAAACCTAGCCAAGAAACTTTTCGCCGATACAAACTCTCAACTTGAAATCGGATCATCGATAGAGCTACAATGTCACAAGCGAACAAAGGCGTCGACCTTGCAACACTTCTCTTTGCGTTTTAAGGGAGTCATAATCAAAAACGATTTCTGGCACACACGTTCCGGGAGGAAAAGTTGGGTAGGTCTTTTAGACTCTTCTTTGAAGGTTTAAATGCGGCTCTAAACCAGCCGGTCTATCTGATGTTAAGCTGTTGATGTTAACCGTAGCCTATAGGTGCTTGAAAAGGCATCGCTCGCACGTGGCTGACCTGAAAAGGAGTCGGACAGAGGGAGGAAAAGGGGTGTTGGAGCTTCCAGCTCTATCGCTCATCGTACGAAACGCAGCTAAAGAAAGTACTTTACGCCTAACTTCCGTGAGAGGCAGGTACTATCCCGGCGAACCAGCCCATTAATTATATGAGCTGCAGTTAATTGGCTACGGATTGGCTCTACCATTAATGTTAGGTAAACGATCTTACATGATTGAGTTGGTCTCGAAGCTGGTGTATCTCCCGCTGCTGCATGACGAGCTGCTGCCAGCACCACGCGCCCCAGAACCCGCAGCCGCACCCGCAACCTCCCACCATACCTAGTACAAAGATAAAGTTGGTTAACGCAACTAAATTGCAGAATACAGGCTTGATGTATGAATTTTTATTTATTTATTGGGGAAAACAAACAGTGACAAAATAAAGTGTTATAAAACTAGTTAAATACAATAGTGAAAGTAAATTTGCCACCAACATCGTTTACCACAGATTAAAAGTAGATAAGTGGCCGTGCATGCAAAACGACACAAATTCGCTTACAACAAACATAGTTGTAATATAGGTAGGTACTGCTTTAATGTGCTTAAATGAGTGAGGTCCTTAGAACCTCAAGTACTTGGTAGAGAAGTGTAGCTTACCATATGGCATCATCATGTTGAAAGGCATAGACGGCGGGTAGGACATCTGTGGCGTCCCCAGCAGGCGCTCCATGGTTTGCGAGTGGCTGTTCTGAGTGAACTGGTTACGCATATCCTGTAACAATACCCATTATTTCATATACTCATATAAAAATAATACTGTCGATCGAATTATTTATGTGTAAAATGGACTAGAGCACAATTTCATAATAATTCTACAAACCTTATATCAATATTTCTTACGCTCTGTATTACTATAGTCGGTCCAAGCGCTCGTGTAGTGTAGTGATGTGTCTATAGGGCCGCCCATAAGACGCATAAGTGCAAGGACGCGCGCAATATGCCCTACGCCGTTCCCACGTTTTATGGCCCTGCGTGCCACAAGCGCTCGAACAGAGTATGGTAAAGAGTACTTTTACCGATATTTAAGGTTGCAATCTTAGAGTAATGTAGTGTGTAACATAAGGTGAATATCCAACCTGATTAGATTTTGTGGTATTCCAACACGGAGGTGGTGGATGTGGATACGGCATGTTGCTAGGATTTTCACCTACAAATAAAAACAAATAATTATTAACGTTCTTCTGGCTTGGATAAGTATTAAATTCGATTGATAAAAATTAAAATGCCATGCCCTGCCGTCCTCACTGTGCGCCGGCCATTAATCGTCATCGTTATCTTCAGTTACTTACTGTTTTGTGAAATCGGCGGCACCATATTAACGTTAGAAGGCTCAGCTCTTTGTTCGTGACGAATATTTTGATTTGTGGTTGTTGGTACCTGAAATATAATATCAATATAGATTATGACCCCTAGAAAATAAAGATTGATATATATTATTATTCTCATGTATCAGTTACAACATACATTATTATCATCGCTCTGTCTTTCTTGAGGCTGTCTTCGCCGGGGCCTATTCCTTTGATTCGATTTATTTCTTGATGCACTATGAAAAAAAAATACGATCATAATAAAATACCAAAAAAAAAAAAAAATTTGCAATATACAATTTACAAGAATCTGATGTGACGACGAAAATCAGGTAGCTGAGGCCTTATTTAAATATTTAATTTCATATAGGTGTGTCCCTGTCTATCGGGCCTCAGCGCCGAGTCTGACCGACCAATCAGAGGGTCGTTCACAATAGAAAAATGCTACAGTCGCAGTTTAATGGCAAAGCGACTTGGGGGCCAGGTGGTCTGTTGGCCAATCTTGTATTATAGATCATGTGGTCTTGTGTTACCAGCAAGCAATTGTTATAATAAGCATACCTATCAGTATCGCTTCCATAAGCGCTCCCGAGATGAGTGGGCAGCGCCGGCGGCGGCCGCCCGCCCATGCCGCTGTCCCCGCCGCCCTGAAAACAACAATACAAAATGCCCTTTTAACGTCCCACTTCTGAGCACGGGCCTCCCCTCAGTGCGAGGGGGATTCAGGCCATAATCACACAAAATTATTTTGAGGTTAATAAATCGGCCACACTGCGAAAAGGGGCCAACCATTAATTACGTCACACGTAAAGGCGGGGGGAGGGGGTCGACGAAATGTGACATTGTGTGACAATGTCCTAAGTTAAGTGACGTCACATTTAAAAATCTAATATATCCAAGTATTAAAACCGAAATTTGAACTGCAAAAGAAAATTTTGAAAATTTCTGAAAATTGAAAAAAATATGTGATGACACACAGGGAGGGGGGGGGTCTCGCAAATGTGACCAGCTGTGACAAGGGGGGAGGGGTCTAAAAATCATGATTTTCGTGTGACGTAATTAATGGATGGCCCGAAAGTAAGAAAACCAAAACGCGATTAATGTGATAAGCGGGGTATAATATTATTAGCCCTTTTAACGTCCCACTCCTGGGCATGAGCCTTTCCTCAATGTGAGGGAGATTCAGGCCATAATCTATAATTTGTTAGATTTTATAAGACAGGTTTCCTCACGATGTTTTCCTTCACCGTAAGCAAGTGATAAAATGTTAAAGTTTTGATTTGCACATAGATTTCGAAAAATCAAGAGGTGCGAGCCGGGGTTTCATTTGAACCCTGGACCTTAAACCCATGCTTAACCAATCGGCTATCACTGCTACTGGGGTATAAATGTATAGAAAGATCTTATGAAACGATAAAAAAAAATCTGGAGCACACTGAAGTTGTCGAGTTTTTTGTCGACGAACACATGCAAAGGACCTAAGTATTTTGTTACATACCCCAAAGTTTTCATTTTCTCTGGAGTCTTGAGAGTCTATGAGTATTTGTTCAGATCTAGATTCTGGCTCACTGATGTGATCTTGTTCACTGCAAATAAAAGGATCTATAAGAATATCTCCTTCACTTTCATAAGGTCATCCTAAAAATATTAGTTTGAATAGGTAAGTATATAAAATAACACGTAATAAATACCTGTTGTAAGACTGATTGACGACGGAAGCAGTTCGCGATTCCGGTTTCAATTTCTGAGCTTCAGTAGCGGAACACATTACTTTCTGCTTCTGTGAAATAATGAAAAGAAAATCTGTGCAAAGACATACTTATCACGCAGTACGCTAGAAGCACCAGGGTTAACTTATTCCACGATTAAATAATCTAAATCAGGGCCGATTAGAAGCCAATCACACAATACAGAAAATCGGGTTAAAAAAACATTGAGCTACTATGTACGTAGTAACAAGAGGCGCTTAGTCAAACAAAGAGGGTAAAAGAGCATAAGTAGAACGTCTGAGTGAAGTGTGGCAATAGCGCAGCAATTAAATGGGACAGCGTGGTGATCATCGGTGTCTGCTCTATAGTCCGATTTTTAATTAAACGAAGTAGACTGACAGCTGAAAATGTCATTGTTCTATGAATTTGAACCTTATTTGTTCTATTTACATCGAAACGTGACATTTGCACCTGTCAGTTTACTTCGTCTAATTAAAAATCAGACTATAGGTCGTAGTACGTCGTAGTACAAAGACCTGAGAGGAGGAAAGACAGGTAGCAGAATAGGTCTACCGCTCAGCTGAGAGACTTCCCGAAGTGGCTTCAGTGGTCTGACAGACCGAAATGAAGTCGGTGCTACGATTTGGACACTAAACGTAAAAAAAAATTGCAGGATGATTTGGACGTTTCTAGGCGATACTTCAAAAAAAATTTAGCAAAAAATGGAGTTTGTGTGGACTATTTTACCGTATCGTCGATACCTTTTCAACAGTGTTAATATAAAAAGTACGTAAATATGGTATTGCGTGGGTGCTACCTCCTTGTTGATGAGTGCTTCGAGCTCGCGCTGCTTCTCGGCCAGCATCGCGCGCAGCTGCAGCTGGCGCCGCTCGGCCGGGCCCGGCGCGCCGCCCCCCGAGCCTGCGCCCGCGCCCCCGCCCGCGCCCGCCCCGCCACGGATCTCTACGTTCACTTTCTTCTGTTTACGGCTCACTTCTAACAACAAATCATATTTATTCAGTAAACAACATCATTACCAGCCCGTTGTAAAATTATGCCCTATATTCCTAACGTGAAATTTCAGCGTGTAAACATTTTTAAACGGCCTCTCGGCGAATCCCGGACGAACCGAAACTTAAACTATCGTAAGGTGAAAGAGTATAGAAGGAATAAAGTGAAAATTGTAAAAAAAATGCAGTCGCAATGTAAATTCTACTTCACAATTTGAATAGTATTTTTTACCTTTATTAGATATCATATCTTTGATGCGAGCGCGTTCACCCATTATCTTCTCGGTTTCCATGCGAAGGTCTTGTGCCAACTCTTGCAATGTTGTAATATTCGCCTCGTGACCTAGAAGAACGCCTGTTTAAGTAAAAATACATAATCGATATATCAGGATTCTACTCTCAAAATCACACAAGTTAGAAATAGTTCTGATGAATGGTTACGAAATGTAAAAGAACGATATTCTTAAAGTAATAAGGTCCGTTATTGTTTCCACTCACTCTGTTGTTGCTGTTGCGCGTGATGTTGCTGCGAATGCTGTTCGTTGGTGAACTTGTGACGTTGCGGCAACGTGTTGCGCACACGACACATGCTGCCGTCGTTGGACCAACCGCCCATGCTACCACCACCCTCTGATTTGCTAAAATTAATATGAAATAGTAAACTTTCTTAACGTTTTTAGGGAACCTTTAAAAGTTCGGCTGTTAGTAACAACCATTATTGTCCGAAACTATTCCGAAGCACCGAATTTTTATACGTATATTTTTCTCCCCAACACTCAAGGAAGTTAGTAGTAAGGGAAACGAAGGCTTTTTTATTGGACTATAGAGGCGCTGTTAATACATATTTATGAAATAGGTAATTTAATTATTGTACGTACTTGTCATGTATATTCGAATGATTTGCTAATTCTCTGAAGGAATCGTCGTGTCCGCCCGATACGTGATCTCCTTCGTAGTTTTCGACAGATCTCATCAAATCTACAAAAAAATAAAGTTATTTTATTATACTTCCGGTAATGAATGACACTCGAGCCTGTAAATATACACAATAGTTCTTATAAAAGAAGATTTTGCGAGGACTGTTATAGCTGTGTAGGTACCTTTAGTTTTTTGTAAGGCAGTCTTGATAGCTTTAATTTCCATTAATTTGAAGGGATCTTCATTTTTATTATTACTACCTGGTTTATTACCTGTAACAAGATTCATTATGTGATTATACATCTGTAATATTGTAAATTGTACCTAAAGTTTATATGGATTAGGTGTTTAATTACATTTCCGTGGCGGTTCTTCGTCGGCGCTGTCTTCGGCGGAACTTGAATATGTGTTGTGTCCAGAGTCAAGTCGAGTTGCCATTTGCAGCTTCTGGAATTCTTGGACCTATACAAAAGCAAGGTCAAACTAGTTATACATTATTTTACATATACTGAGCTATCAGCCCTGTAATTATTTAGAAGTATTTACTGTTATATTCATCCCATCCTTCCATTACTTTTCATTAAGTTCTATTCTAGTCTAATTTCGAGCCCCAAGATACAGACCTTAGGTCTAGTTTGGGACTCACTAGTAACTGATCTTTTTATTTTTTTTCTGCTAATAAACGTATCTTTTATTTCCAACTGAAAGAAGCAAGCAACGGTATAAATCTAGGCCATTGATTTATGATGGAGGCATAGCAATAAAACAATTTAGTCTGTTGTGCATCAATATCAGGAAAAATTGGAACAAAAACCTACCAATCCTTCCATGTGTTGTTTCTTCAGTTGCAGTTCCCTCAGCTTAAGCTGAAGCATGCGGCTGCGTTCATTCAATAGGACTTCGTCTTCGTCTACTTCACTGTCGCGTCCGCCACCACCTGTCTCCTATACAACCAAAGGTATTGGCAATCAATATTTAGATCATTGAGCATTATAACTATTGGGGATATTTATAATGGGATTTAGCTTGCCTCACACTCCCGTCATTCCTGGAAGGGGAGGCCCCACTAGCGCGTTGCGCTGCGTCGTCGCAACGGATCAAAGGCTCGACGGGCGAGAGACGAAGCGGGGGAGGGTGATGCGCCAGTACAAAATCTTGCGACGACGCAACGCAACGCGCTATTGGGGCCCGGCTCTAAGCCTGCCTCGACGACGCCTAAGTTTATCAATGGACAGGGAAAAACTAAAAGAGGCTTCGCTTTTCGCACATAGCCAGTGTCAAGTAGAATTTTTTTTTTCAATGTGTCAATGTGCGGATCCATTACTAACAAATTACCAGACTTTTTTATAGAACCAGAAAATCATGTTTCACCACTTTTGTTCCAATTTCCAACATTATTATAAATCAAAGAAACACAAGTTATTGAAATTTGTTAGGCCTCCAGCTCTCTCACTCATCGTACGAAACGCAGCTGTAATAGCAACTTTACGCCGTTGTTATGAGAAATAGTGATACTACCCCGGTCGAGCCAACCCACAGAGAAAATACGAAGAAGGAGGTGTTCTTATTAGATTTCCCTATGAAACGACGCTTGACAACTTGCGCGGGTGAAGGCACGGGTGAAGGGGTGCAGATAACGCCATTTCAATCAACCGGTCAATAGCAAAACTACTCGCTTCGTTCTATGTCGATGTTAGTACGTAGTTTAACTTTTTCACACTAGATGTCACTAAGTGTAGGATGATGAAAATGACGTACAAAGGGACGCCATCTAGTGTCGAATAGAATTATATTTGGGATGCGAACGTTGGCAAGACGTCTGCACAGGACGAACGCCAACAGCACACTGACTTAACCCACGCCTACTGTGATGACGTCAACGGCTTAGTTGAGCCACGCGGCCGGGTTGCTTAGACCCAGTCCTCTTAATATTAGGTTCATGAGCCAGCCCGTACATGAGCTGCAGTCAATTGGCTACAGCTTGGCTCTACCACTAAAATACTAACCTCACTACCAGCAACATTGGTGTCCCGATGCGAGAACCTGTCATCTTGGCTGTGGGTGGAGTGCGCGGAATGCGCGGAGTGCGCGTGGTCCGCGTCGCCGTTGGGCGGCATGTGTTGCGAGCCGTGCAGCGCCTCCGTGGAGTGCGGCAGGGTCGTGGCCACGCCTATCTGATTCGCCGCGTACATTCGGTTCGGGTGGTGATAGTTACCACTGAAGGATTGATTCTGAAAGGGTGTGTGACGAGTTAAAAAAAATATGTTGAATTATTTTTACTAGCCTATTTCCTATACTACTTCCCGCAGCAAAGACATTAAAATAAATCGCAACTTTTGATACGATCCAATTAAGTGCAATTCACTTCGCACAGCGTAGTGCTCCTAAAATTATATTCACTTAAAAGTGTATCTCTTTATATCGCTTCTGTTATCTTTTCTAACGTAGCTAACGCATTGAGTGGGCCAACTAAGGCGAGTACCTACTCGGAGCTTCGTACCTAAACTTCAGATAGCCTGGTTTTACTCATGAAAATATGCCTTTCCTTTTCTTCCCATGTATGCCACAGATGGACGACGAAATAGATGGTTTCTACCCTGCACGTGTCACATGGAGACTTGCTTAGAACTACTACGAAACGCGACGCAAATAAGATTACAGTAAAACTAACTTTATAACTATTCCTTATTCTTCTTCCTAGCCTTATCCCATTATGAGGGGTCGGCTTTCAGTCTACCCTGATTTGGGTGATCAACGATATGTACACGGAGCGATTGTCTTCTGCCCTCCGAGACCCAACTAGTCGGACTATCGGCAACCTAAAGGTAAGACCATTTTTGTCCGATTTTTCAGGCTTCTGACTGCCTGTAATGACTGTCAAAGATCTTCAAATGACACCCGGGACCGCCAGCTTAACGTGCCCTCCGAAGCACGGAACACGAACTTAATAACTATTCCAATTGCAAGAAAACAAGAGCACACTAAATTATTGTAAGGAGCTGTGACAATAACTTACTTGCATTGCAACAAAATTGTCATGCGACGTGGCTGGTTGTATTTCCTGAGATTGCCTCTCCCTTTCCCTGTTCATTTCATCTAATTGTTGTTTTGCTTCCTCCTGCGATATAAACTACATTATAACTGAGAAATATGGCATTAATATTAGGATAAAAAAAATTATTTACGTCACGACTTGTATCCCCATTCGGGGGTAGTCAGAGGCTTGAGTGGCCATACACCACCACATTGTGGAGGTATTAAGTGAACTCAAAGCCCACGTTTCACCAGAAAGTCAGAACACAACGTGTCAGGTGGTGAACCTTGTCGCTGTGTGTACAGGAACTGACTATTACCTAATCCCAAAGGATAGATAGGTTTGCTCACGATGTTTGTCCTCACCGTAAGCGAACTGTAAATTATGCACATAGATGAAAATTCATCCATTGGTGCATGCCCCAGGGGATCGAACCTGGGACCTTCTGATTGCTAGCCCGACATGTTCGCCCCTAGGCTACAGCCGCTTTTTTATTAGGATTTAAAGATAATACACACATTCTGATACATGATAGAATATTCTGGTTTACTTTTTAATATACATAAAGACTTGAATCTCCTGCACTGAAATGCGATATTAGTCTGTATGGATTATAAAAACATACCTGATATTTAAGGAGTCTCTTTTGTTGTTGTTTCAAAGCGGCTAGCCGCATCTGCGACATTTCCATTTTATTTTTGATCTCGTTTTGCCAAAGTTCATTGTCACTATAAGCGGAGCCGTTGCTCTGTGCGGACACCGGTCGCGTTACAACATCCTGCTGACAATAAAATACAACTCAAATAACAATTTAAAACAAAAATAAATATAAAACACAAAAAAACACTGTTGGGTAAGTTGTTTCGGAAGGTGAAAGAAAACAAATGAGCAGAAGACCTAGCATAGCCGGCGGTGACAAGACAAAATATCAGAAATGACGATTTAATCTCGTTTTTTATGAAATTTGCAAGAGAGAAAGTGACTCAGCATGCCAAAATCTGTGAGATAAAGTTTTGTCACGTTGCTGTGCTAGGCCTACGGGTATGACAGTAGTGCTGATTCTGTTGGCACACAAACGAAACTTCGCTAGACTAACTGTATTGCCATCCTTGCCATAGTCGTAATATATGAGCAGGACAGAAATAATATTAGATGTATCCAATTTAGTTTAGTTATGGCTTAATGACAACAGAATTGACATCATTATGTTAACAGCCCCCCTAGACAAGTGGCATGAACGCTAATCGAATAGAATAGACTTCACAAAGTATGGAAACGACATTACACGTCGCTCTGTAGATCACGTGACTTATGTCATTTCCATACATGAAGCGTAGCGATTTGAAGAAACGCTTGTAGACGTCAGCCACTTGTCTAGGGGCAGGACTTTTAAACACGACATGTGTTTTCTGTACAGATTGATGAAAATGATGTAAATATTGATAAAAAAGTAGCAGGAAAACGAAGTGACAGACAGATCTAAGCTGTAGTTCTATGTTAAGGCTAAAGCTTTGATGCAATCGCCAGTAACAAAACGATTGTATGTTTAATACGACGGGTATTAGAGATGGTTATTTTCTGTTTCAAGATCGCATCCACTTCATGCTATGGACTTCGGCTGACAACAGAGGGACACACTCCATAGCGCACAACAAACAGAAACCTGATCGCCGCGCTCGTTCGGTTCTTTGCTTTTAGTTTTGATTTCCTCTAGCTGCGTTATTTTCTCCACGCAAGATATAATATTTTTTCGCAAAATATCATTCAATTGCTGATCGTCTTTCTTGATATCGGATTCGACTGTTTTAACTTCTGGTTTCGAGTCATCGTTAGCTTCTGGGGCAGCTTCTAAGTTTTCCGGTGTGGATAGCTGCATGCTATCATTTGTAACAGAATCAGTTGGTTTACTAGTGTCTTTTTGAGAAAAACTTTCGTCCTCTCCTTTCAGATTATGCATGGATTTATTCAGTTGTTCGTTTTCAATATTCGTAACCTTTTTCAAATTATTGTTTATCACACTATTGTCTTGAGTGTTTTTAACATTGCACGGTTTATCTTGATTGAAATCATGGTCTGGAGGTAGTTCGACAATTTCCACGGTCGAGCCACTCGCCTGGATTTCACCGGCGTCGTCCGCCTCCTCAGCCGGTACTTCCTCATTCTCAGGTTTAGTATCGACCAATATTTTTTCCAATTTGGTCTCGCTCTCCTTCAACGTCATCACCATCTCTACCAGTTCGTCGTACTCCTCTTTGGTGTGTTCGATAAATGCCTAGATTAAAAATTGTAACAAGCAATATAATAATGACGCTAAAAGATAAATGAATACAAAGTTTAGCCCCCAAATGAACAAGTTAGGGATAATAAAGCAGGTTTGTTCTGAATGCTTTGTAATGCCATAAAAGTTCTTTAACCGCACAAGCCTCGATGATGCCTTATATGTATGCCATTAGGCAACGCTGAGGACGGACTAGTCAAGGGTGTATGTATGAACTACATACCTCTTCTTCGGAGTTGCGCATGGTGTCGACGAGGGAGGAGGTGACGCGAATGTACTCGCGGATCTGGCCCAGGCGGCGCTCCACGGCGGCGGCGTCGGGGCACGCGGCGGCGATGGCCTCGCCCAGCGCGCGCGCAGACTCGCGGTGCACCTGAAGCCCGACCATTATCACAAACTTTCTGCCGGAAAAAATCTTACGCCTGGTCGACCAGACCACAGAAGCTCACGACCGATCCGGCTAACATATGATAATGCGGAGTTTTGTACAGGCGAGGCGAATAGAAAAATATTTTTAATAGAAAGATAATTTGGAATTCAATTACTTGAGAAGTTGGACTCACGTGGTTGGTCTCATTGAGATTGTTGAAACTTCCCTGTCCTTGCTCGTACATATTGTTCATCAAATTGACAGTTTTTGTTCCGGCTCTCGAATTGGACACTTGCGGCGTCGTATTGTTGTTGCTGGCGTGACTTCCGTCGAAATTATTGCGAGATGGATTCAAGTTCCTTGTTAGATTGTTTCGGTTCTGATTTGTTGCCTAAAACAATTTCAATCTCAACATAATTTATGCATTTGCATGAAAACTGATAACTTGTTTGACCGAAGATCGTGCAAAAACTGCTAAATAGATGGGGAGCCGTAGAAGGATTTTCTGGATTTACTCGAGCGCGTCAGATTAAGATAAGGGAGAAACCTTACATATTGATAAGAACCTCCAACCAGTATGAGCCTTTAATATTGGTGGGTACGCTCAGGGAACCAAAAAAAAAATAGACAATCTTAAAATACTCGAACTTGTCAGATTAAGATAAGGGGGATTCATTACTAGCTAAGAAGTGTCAAAAGTGTCAATTTTGCTAATTTGATCGTCGGTCTAAGAAATGGGAGCATCTGTTAGTTTCACTTTTTCACCACCTCGGTTTTTTATTTTTATTGGACTGCGGTGGCAAAAAAGTGTACGGCCCGCCAGATTTTAAGCAGTTACCGTAGCCTATAGATGCTTACAAATTTTGAAGCGCTCGAGTAATTATTTTTTTCAATTTATGATGTTGGAGCATGAAAAATATCAACGTCTGACACGCTTGAGTATTTCCATCTCATTACTTTTTATATAAAAAAAATGAAATTATCATGTAGACACTTCCCCCACCGCTGAAAGTGGAAACATCTAGAACAATGTATTCTTCCTATCATCTAATCTACCGAATCTAATAGGTTTGGACGACGCTGGAGTAAATCCACAATTTGCACGCTGGGCTCCCGGTCCAAAATGGATTCGTATAAAAGAGGACTATATACTCAAGCCAGAATAACATAATAAAATAAAAGTTTTATATCCTACATAGTTAAAGGTAGAAATTAGTAATCTTCGACTTCGTAAAAACTAAATGTACATTCGCCGGCGAATTCGTGTTGCTAGAAGTATAATACTTCCAAAAAGGAAAAAATATTATTGATAAAAAAACTTACATTAAACGGTTGCGACACATTCCCAGTCACAGTAATGGGTGTTGTAGGATTCACTATCATTACAGCAGCTGATGTATGATTGGAATGCGGAATCAATCCTAGAAATCAAGCATTACAATGATCAAAGATTTCTAGGACACTTAAAAATATTTAGGATCCCAAAGCTTCCAAATAAGCTTAAACCCCAAAGCCAACAAACTCTTACCCCCAAATTCACAGGGTTTTAGCAAGTTTACAATGGTATTAAAAATCATTTCCAGGAACAAAAGTGATTTGTAAGTCTAATATAACTTTCTATAAATTCAGGGGTAAAGATGTGTCTTTCTGTGGAAGGATTTTCCGGAAATTCTTTACTATAAGTGAAATCTTTTAAGTATTCAAAACAAAGTTTACCATTCTGCATCTGATGTGCATAAGGATGCAGTGTGTGGCCAGAGATGGAAGATCCTGTGCCATCGTCATGTTGGTCCGACGATATATTTTCCCGGTTCTGCACGTTGAGTGGCAGGGCGCGCGGCTGTGGTCGCACTGGTACGAATCTACCGAACCCGGTCTCAAATGATACCGAGTTATCTAAAACAATGTTAGGTATTGTATTGCTGGTATTGAAATGAGACTATGACAATGGTAGCATCCCAAGGGATCCAAATCAGGAGGTCATAACATACATAATATACAAATAGCACAGAGCAAAAAAGTAAACTGCATATTTGTTTGAAAAACTGGTTAATTTCACAAACATTGTGCTGGTATTTTCATTTAAATAAGATTTTCACATGAAATAAAAATCCCAAATCCCAGCAGGTATTGAATAAAGAATATAGATATTTATATAGGCAGGCAGATAGATAGATAGGTATTTAGATAAAGCAAGGTAGGTGAGTGAGTTGCCTTGTTCCCATAAAATATTGGTTATAATTATAATCTAAAAAATGAAAGACTTTTTCACTATCCTGGAGTTATATTACATACCTAAATCAGTCAGTTCGTGATCTGAAGTGTTATTTGTAGGTTTCCTTGACTGGCTGTAGTTGCCCCTTGTGTTGTATTCAGAGACTGGCACCCAATCCAAAGATGTCTATAATGCAAGTCATCATTATTGGTCACAAATCAATATACACGCATGCACTGAGAATATATCTAATATCCCTCACACACCTTCTGTGGACTAAATTTAGAAAAACAACCTCCCATATGGCACCTATTTTTAAAAAGAATATTTTTTAAGAAATCTTACACTTTATAATTATTGTTTTGAAATGATAAATGTATTTTTATTATACCAATGTAATAATTATAACAATACAATACGATAGAATATAATTTTTTGTTCAGTATTATGTGTGTCACAATCTGTATCTAGTTGGCAGATGTTCAAATTACACGAATCCCTCAGGTTTCCAAAAATAAACCCGCACAAACTTCACATGTGTTCTTAGTTTACTGAACTGTGTTAGCTCTTTTTCATATGAACTGCATTCACATAATTATTATTAAGTTATCCGTTACTAATGTAAACAGACCTAAGTCTGTTTACATTAGCATCATAAGTGAGTGTACTGTGGCTTTGAGTATCTTAATTTTAATTAACTGATTTCCGTCATCTATTTTAAGATCAAAATGAGCTATACTTCCCATTATTTTGTTTATCTAGTATTCAGTTCTAAACTCTGTAATTGTCAATTATATTATAACTAAACATGTTTACATTACATTTATTACTTTCCACAATGTTTACTTCAAAATCTGAAAATTGTAATATGGTATCCTATAAAAGCCAAATGAAATCCATCTGCAAACAGAAATACATGTATGCAGTGTGTTTTAGAATGAACATTTTGTCATAAGTAAAGGTAAGAATCGAGAGATTTATCTAATATCATGCTCCTATAGGTAATGCCTTAACTTTATTTGCTTACAGACAGCAGAATTTTGACAGAAGCTCATACAAAATTCTACTGTCGGAAAGTAAAACTTTTTTTTCTTATATATTGAAATGAGACATCAACACTGCCCTACATTATATGCAAAAAACATCAGAATTGTGGTTTGTATTCATCTCATATGATTCATGCTTTTCAGCCATCAGTCCAACAGTAAGGAATATTAGCCGACTTATTAATATATAAAAGCACTATCCATGGACCCTAGTTCTTCCATGATATACAATACAATAATCACAAATGATTTAACCAAATATATTAGGCCAGAATATATATTCTTTCAGAATTTGGCCAGTAAAGACTATTAGTGTAATAAAACTATACTCTGCTGTTTAGTTATTATGTTCTATCCAGTGGATCAATAAATTTATCAATCAACAAAAATCAAATTATGATCACTGCAATGGTTCTCTCTTTTCTACAGGTACTAAGTAAGTTTAATAAAACACTACAGGGATCTACAAAAAAAACTTACTTCAGAACAATGAGTACTAACAAAAAAAACTTACCAACCTGATTGATATGGAAATGATCTCTAAGAATAGGTATGCAGTGAGGATCTAAGATCTAGGCTAAATGCTACGTTTACACAAATATCAATTCCTCTCACCGTCACTAGATTGGTCGTCATATCTCTCCTAGTTGGTGTTACAGCTTCTTGTGGTACATTACAATTATTTCTTACTTTTGTCTTGGGTATGGTGCCCGTATGACCTGGATGCCGCTCGTTGTTACCAGGAGCCATAACATTCAGTTTTTATTTGCTAACATTTAGAATATTCATGGCAAGGGTGAAACTATCCAGTAAAATGTCGCCAAAGTTAGCGGCCAAAATTAATAACCGTTCGTAGTTATTAGTTATTATGAACATGCAAAGTACGTATGCAAAATCGATCACACTCCATGGGTTTTACAAAGCAAATTAATCGCGTATTCCTTATTTTTTATGTTCTTTCAAGCATATTGATGAAATTTCTGATTTCTTCATAGTAAATCCAGTTTTTTTTTTATTTGCGTCAAATTATACGTCAAACAGACAGATGAGATGACATGACTGACAAATACGGGGCTGCCAGCAGAGCCACCTATTTTATTCTTGATTTTATTCAAGAATCTTTTAATAGAGGATAGACAAGTTGAGTATTTGGTTAAGAAGAAATTCAACTTTATTCTGCTGCCTTAAGGTCTATTATACCTTGACAATTCATAGACAGAAAAAACGAGCCGAGCGAGATGCCCTAGTTGGGACCGTGTCCCTCTCATTTCGAGTTACCATGCCAAAATAACATTATCGTTGGGTAGTGATTGTTAGTTTTTAAATCAAGCAAATAAATAAATTACAATTTATCGTGACTATTGTTTTATCATATTAACAATAGCCACGATAAATACTAAATTAATTTATTTGCTTGATTTAAAAACTAACAATCACTACCCAACGATAATATTATTTTGGCATGGCAACTCGAAATGAGAGGGACACGGTCCCAACTAGGGCCTCTCGCTCGGCTCGTTTTTTGTGCAGTAGTGAACAGTCCAGTATGTATTTACGTTCGTGATTTTATTATACACAGCAAAAAAAATTGAAAAATTGTCTATAACAAAAAAAATATATTTTGTTGAAATATGTTTGTAGGTATTTCCTTGTAATTATTAAATAAGTTCAATAATTTATATTTTTTAACATTTTTAAAGATTTTCCATACAATACTGCCACCAATGTGGTGAATTTAAGTAATGTGACGACTCTAAAATTATTGTTATGCGATCAGTGCTATCATCAAAGAAAGCTCGCTATTTCCCAGTTTTCCCACAAATTTGCTATTCCGAATGGAATATGTAATTATAGGTACGATTTTGAAACAGGCTCCGTATTATATCTAATTATACAATATCAGTTTTACACACAGGATATACAAGATAACTAAATTATACACTTTGTGTATCCAATTATATAATCTGGCAACCCTGGTCACAGATAGCTTGGCTTGGCTTGAACCACAGATTAGACAGTTATTATGCTTAAACCAAAACGAACGTTCTTTTGTCCGCCACTTTACTGATAGGGTTTGGGGGGGTATTTTAGGCCTAGCCAAAGGTCTTCCTGTGCTTGACGCAGCAAAAAATATTGTAATATTATTATATTTTTACTTAACACTGGCATATGCGAAAAGCGACGCCAAACGAAGAAAAAAAAAGTTCTTTTTGGATGGCGGGAAATATAAAAGAGTGAGCAGATAATTTTATTTTATAGGGTTTATTATTACTACAATCAATTAGTGTAATGGAGAATAATATGACATAGTTTTAAACTACTAAGGTATTTAGCGATACACCATGATGCGGTCCAATCAATGGAAGGAAGGGCCAGTACTGAAACGCATTTTGAGATATCGCTACTAGCTAGTCATTTGACGGTTAATGGAAGAGTCAAGCCAATTGACTAGAGTTCATATTCGGGCTGCCTCGGTACCGGGGTAATATATTCTCTCACAGAAGATCAGCGTAAAGTAGCCATTTTAGTTGCATTTCGTACGATGAGTGAGACAGCGGGAATCCCAACCTCCCCGCTCTCTTTGTCCCACTTCGCTTCAAGTCGGCATTCGGCAACGTGCAACCGTTGCCTATGGATTATAAGCATCTATAGGCTGCACTGTTTATCACCTTTCCCACTCCCCTTCGTCGGCACTGTGCAAACGATGCCTTTGTATTGCAAGCATCTATAGGTAATCTATTGTGTAGGTAATTGCTTAACATCAGGCGGGCCGTAAGCCTGTTTGCCGTCTTAGTTATATTAAAAAAGTTTGGAGATATAAAAGCCGGTAAACGGAAAGCGTCACGAGTGACGGCGCATAATAACGACGCTTATTCACGACATGCCTTCACCGATGTAGGCCGGCAGAGCGTGTCGTGAACTGTGGCGTTCCAACTCTCGTACGTTTCTTATTGCAGTCGTTTTTGTACATTAGTGCGCGTTTGGCCAGCTAGCGAGCGCGCCGCTTCGAAACGCAACAATACGGTCGCGCGGGATACGTGCATGACCAGTTCCAACGAACTCGAAGTTAGGTACAACTGCATTCTCTTACACATCAGACGTGAATTAAGTGCTCCCGTTGTGAATGTTGCAAATAAAAAGTGCCGTTCGGTGAATGAAAATTGCCTTTACAACAATATTGTTTTCACTACTTTGAGGTAAATATTTTATCGGCTTTTGTACATCTTTCGTTTACTTTTACATACTTATACCTACTTGCCAACTTACTTTTTTATTACAAACCAATTACCAACTGTGACTGCTTTTGATACAATCTACATTGTACAGGAGTACTACCAACGTAACATACCTACATAGCATAGCATAGTTATTTAATTAAGTACTTACCTATCCTAGAATAATAATAAACTTACTGAATGTAAATTTTGTTTAGGTAATCAATTTAACTCCCTAGGTCCGTAATAATTATTTATGTCATAAGTTGTTACTTACTACGAATCTATATACCTAGTAGGTATACAAGTCATCAAATTGGGTAGGTAAACTTTATGTAAAATAGCCTACGGTCTTCGAGGATAAGTAGGTAGGTACTTAATTTATCGTCTAACATGTAGTAGGTTACTAAGTAGAGAGGCGCGCGATGTTTTTGCAAAGCTTAATAGAGTTCAATAACAATAAACCCCTTTATAACCAGTTACATGCAACAAAAATGCAAAAAGATGGTACAAAGAAGTTTAACCAATCATTGTTTATACTTAAGTTAAGACTTACAGTAGGTATCTAACAAACTTACAACGGACTTACAGTAGGATAAAAAAAATGTATATCTAAGCAAATTACTTACGCCTACTTCTACGGGCAACAAGTGTATAATGATGACTTGAAAAAATATCTATAGGTAGATATTATCCAATCTAGGACACTGTTTAGTTTATAGCTTGCACACACATAAATAACTCTACTACTATGAGATTGTACGATTAGGTAGGAACACATTAACCACGGAATTTTCAGTCATTATTTCGAAGAAATAAACAGATGTTGGTGTAAACCCAGTTGTACGATAATTTGGGCAGTTTTATTAAGAAACGTGCATTAACGACGGATTTGATGCCGCAACTCTAGATTATTAATATGCTGTTCCATAACTATCATACCATTTTTCCCCTAGGGATAGAAGCTGTAAGCTTTAAGTTTACTGACGAGTTAGTAAAGAAGGATCATGTAAAAGGGCTGAATGCAAGCCGAAGCTTACAGCTTTCGTATTTGTAAAATTATAACCTACTTAATAAGGATTAATTACACCTGCAAATCGCGTTCGAGTAAAAAGGGCGGGCGGGAGCGTGCGATGTCAAGTTGGGCGCCGCCTTTGACCACCTTGGTTAGGGTGTGCCGACTGTCGACCTAGATAACAGATTTTGTGTTGACACTTTAGTTATTAAAACCTTTTCGTAGACCGCACCTTTAGCAATTATTGTAAACACAGGTCTCCGACTTTCTCGGTAACTATCAATTAGGTACAGTTAATACGTATTGTATAGATAGGTAACACATAGTTATAGCAATAGCCGAATATAATATTTTTACAAAGGGTTTTATCGGATCTTTTATGGGTACCAGTACAGTAGGTAGTGTTACGTTGATTGATACCTAAGTAGTTAGTAACGTCTAATTCGATTACAAACTTTAGTTTCCGTTAGATTTACTGAGTAATTAGTTATAATACTACGATGATTAAGCTGATTTTAGTGTGGGCGTAATTTTGTTGCTAGTCGTGCTGAGCCAAGTCTATTAATTCATCGAATAACATGTGGGAGTTTGTTAGTACATACAAGAGTTACAACACTAACTTTCATTATTTTTATAAAGTTCGCATATGGTGCTGTCATGGGTGACGTCATTTATTCGTACCACGAACAACCGGTCCCAGCACCGCCGACAGCGCCGACCTCCAATTATGCTAATGCCGTGCCGTTCCAGTCCACTCCTCTGCCAAACGCATCGTAAAGAACGATACACATGTCTAAATTGGGCCCGATCATCATTATTCTGTAAGGACTTCGGCATCTGTCGCATTAGAAATTGTACCTACAATAAATAAATTGGTACAATTGATACAAGTTAGCAAAACTACAGGCTGAACGCTACAGTCAATTAGGGTTTTGTGTTCCAAATATAACCCCCATTTGTAAATAACGTACGAAACGAACTTATTAAAACACGTGTTTCTTTTCACACGACTGCCATTTTGTATGTCGATTAGGGGGTGCATTCCGAAATTCCGAAATTTCATAATTTCGAAATTTCGGACCATTTTTGCACAGTTTTCAATTTCGGAATTTTGGCCATTCAGTTTCGGAATCCGAAATTAAATTTAGTTTCTTAACAGCTGCCGTAATTCTTGAATGAATCATTTTTCCATTTCGTGCGCTATCCTAGAGTCTTTATATTGGAACTAGAACATTATGGAACATTATGCGACCTAAATATCCTACTTAATATTATAAATGCGAAAGTAACTGTGTGTGTGTGTGTGTGTGTGTGTGTGAATGTTTGTTACCACGTATCTCCATAACTACTGCACCGATTTTAATACAATTTGAAACGTAGATAGTGTAAAATCTGGAAGGAGACATAGGCTAATCACACCTATAAATTTCAACCCCTAAGATGGTTAAATAGGGGATGAAAGTTTGTATGTAGGTTCGTCATTTTTGAAGTTAGAATTATGAAAATTTGTGATTAGGTGTCTTTTAAAAAATAAAAATTAGTAATTTCAGCGTTTTTGAAAATTCAACCCCTAAGGGGGTAAAATGGGGGATGAAAGTTTTGAATGTTATTTTGCATGGATGTTTGTCAGTTTTGAAGTTAGAACTGTGAAAATTGGTGTTTAGGTTTCTTTTTATATATGTAAAAAAATAATTTCAGGGTTTTTGAAAATTCATCCCCTAAGGGGGTTAAATAAGGGATGAAAGTTTGTATGCAAGTTCGTCATTTTTCAAGTTAGAATTATGAAAATTTTTAATTAGGTGTCTTTAAAAAAATTAAAAATAGTAATTTCAGCGTTTTTGAAAATTCAACCTCTATGGGGGTAAAATAGGGGATGAAAGTTTGTATGTTATTTTGCATGGATGTTTGTCAGTTTTGAAGATAGAATTGTGAAAATTGGTGTTTAGGTTTATTTTTATATATGTAAAAAAATAATTTCAGGGTTTTTGAAAATTCATCCCCTAAGGGGGTTAAATAAGGGATGAAAGTTTGTATGCAAGTTAGAAGTATGAAAATTGGTGATTAGGTGTCTTTTATAAAATTAAAAATGTTAAAATCAGGGTTTTTGAAAATTCAACCTCTGGGGGTGGGGGATGAAAGTAAGTCATTTTTGATAGTTAATAGTTGTTTTGGTTTTTTTAAATAAAAAAAATAATAATTACAGGGTGTATGAAAATTCAACCCCTAAGGTGGTAGAATAGGGGATGAAAGTTTGTATGGGAGTTCGTCATTTTTGAAGTTAGAATTAAGTATGAAAATTGGTGTTTAGATGTCTTCTTAAAAACACAAGTCGGTTTTGGGATACGTGATATATACGGTAAACGGGATCCGGTATCAGAGATACGGGATATCCGGGATACGTGATATCCGGTATATTGGGTCTGGTTTCCGGAATCAAGGATTATGGGATACGGGATCCGGCAAACGCGATCCGGGATCCGGGAAACGAGATCCGAGATACGATGTCCGGGATGCGGGATCAGAGATACGGGATCCGGGAAACGAGATCCAGGAAACGGGTTCCAGGATACGGGATCTGGGATATGGGATCCGGCAAACCGGATCTGGGATCCAGCAAACCGGATCCGGGACCCGGGAAACGGGATCGAGTCCGTTTTTTTTAATTTATTTTTGCGCCGACGAAGTCGCGGGCAAAAGCGAAATAAGTGTATGTGTCTGTATGTGTGAATGTTTGTTGCCACGTCGGTATCTCCATAACTACTAAAATGTTTTAATGTGAAACGCAGATAGTGTAGGCTCTGGAATAAGACAGACTAATCATAAACATCAATTTCCACGCGGGCGAAGCCGCGGGCACAGCTAGTTGAGAATAAAAGTACAAAAACATTATGTTAGTGGGATACTACTTACTTATATTCCCAAAACTGTTCATATTTCCTGGAGGGGTTTATCAAAGCGGGGCAAAATTCGACAAGTTTCATCAAGTCTTTCAAATCAAAGGCTTGCGTCAGCCTGGACTTTCTCTCAGTTTTAACTTATTGAGCCTAAACATGATGCGTAAAACTAGAGTCTATGAAACCAAACCCAAGAAAACGTTTGAACATTATCATAGAGGCACGAAATAGCTATAGAGCGAGGGTTATTATTATGTATGCGAAGGTATGTATTTCTGTCCTGAACCTGTTTCTTATTAATCAGAATTTGATCAATAATAGAAGACCCTATTTGCTAATCATGAGATTAGGTTAGGCAGAGGCACGTACAGAGGACCAGATCATTAGAAATTTGTGGAATAGATCAACGGCACAGGAGTGAAATCAGTGTCGGGTAAAGAGCTTATTACACCTTCCTAAATTTAGGCTACTTAATTTAGTCGTGACTGAATTTAGGCAAGTGTAATCGCATTTAGCAAGTTAGAATCCTAAATAATCAGAAGCTTTCTAAATTAGGTTCTAAATTTAGTGACTAAATTTAGGAAGGTGTAATAAGCTCTTAAGGAAAGAGCCCAGACTGTTTTTAATGTCCTTTCGAGATTTTCCCCATAAATCCTAATTCTCCTTTAACCATTTCGCATAGACTTCCTTCAGTAGCCTCCATTTATCTGACTAACAAGACCTTTCCAGTTCGTGCGGCCTTCTTAACGTCATCTTTTCATAGCACTTGAGGTCCCCGTAGTGGACATTTATTTTTCAATAGTCTCGAGTCTCCACTAGAGTAGCGATTTGCAACAAGATCCCTAATTTTGCTTAACATGACAAGTCCTTCATTCAATTTGAGGCAGGTTACTCGTTTGCTGACTTTGCTTTGGTTTCTAATGGTCAATGGTCCAGCTTGCTGAAGTCTTTCGCTTAATAATATTGATCTAATTACGTCGATGAGACTGCCAGCAATGTGGAGACTTTGCTTATTTTATCTTCTTCTTTTATTTAAGTACCCGAAGGCCCTTATCATTGTAGCTGATGACGCTCTTTCCATCATTTCCAGTCTAGGGCAGTATCTTTCACCTCCTGATACTATATGATATCAACCTTAAAATAAATCTAATTGTAATTTATTCCTGGTCTTGTGTCTTCCTCATCATCGCTTTCCTCCTATCTTTTTTTCTAAGATGTTTTTTATAAAGTTGTCATATTGTATGAGATGAAAACCTTTTTCTTCTGCTACTAAGTATTGTTTCTAAACGTTCTTCTTAATTTGACTCTCATTTGTAACAGTTTTTTTTCCATTATCCTTCATCACCACATTTCAAACGTTTCAATCTACCCTATGCTCGTCTCTTTCAATGAGGGTCCACGATTCACACCCATATAGCGCTTCGCTTTATTTTATTTATACAGTTACGAAATTGCCTGAGCTGGGTCTGTGAAAATATTTTTGATGGTATCTGAATGAAATGTTTTTGGTTTGTTGTCTGTTTGTCTGTATATCTGTACTTATGTTCGAGCATCACAAGAAAATGGCTCAACCGATTCTAACGAAGCTTTCACTAAACATATCATCACAATATTAGGGGTCGAGCTACAGAATAAAATCTAGTGCTAGTTGAAGCTGAGGCTGAAAGCTATTTTTCATCGTAAAATGATTCGAAAACGACATGTCTATTGTTTTTTTTTTTAATGAAACTAGCCGTAAAACACTAATTTATACTAAACATTTCAAATCTTACAGTAAAATTGCAATTTATAATCGACTTACCAAAATTACGTTTCAATTTCGGAATTCCGAAATTTCGAAACTGACGAGCCCAATTTCGTAGGCCAATTCCGAAATTGAAAATCTACGAAACTGCACGCCCTAATGTCGATTAGTCAGTAGATAAAAAATAATAAAACTGTAACACGTGTTGTTGTAGGTACATTATTATACTTACGTAGGCAGCTATAACAACATGCATGATGTAAGATTGTCGTGTTAATGAAAGTTTTGGCGTTTGATTTAGCGTCAATCATTTACGTAGCTATACTACAGTAATACTACAGTAAAGCTTCTCTGGTATAGCGATGAGGTCCAACCAGCCATAAATCAGTCACAGAACTCGGTCTGCCCGAGATACGCAGACATTTTATTAATCACGAACAATCACAACATTGTTTGTACCTTAGTAGGTCTATTTGTTTTCTCCTCGCATCTACATATAAAATGGATTACCTACATGTTACGTACATAAAAATAATTAGATGATTTGTAACCAAGGTTTAGGTATGTGCATTTATATGATACATTTCAATGAGCCAAGAAGCTAGGATGAATTGTTTTTAACAATTTTATAAAGATTCCCAAAGACGATGAGTGCAAATGCAAAGGGGTAAATTGAAATAAATCCTAGCAAAGCCTACCTACCTATCTGTAATAAAGGAACGATGTACTTTAACTAATAAGAAGGAAACTGAACATGTCAAAGACATCACATAGGTACTAAGAAAGACGAAGACATGACTGTCCAAAGTAGTATGTCCTACTAAACGGAGTCCATGGAGACGCGGAAAATAACGTTGAAAACATGTCGGTATTGCCAATACGGCTCATCTTCTGGTGAATAATACGCATCAAAATGCCTCAAAGTTAAAAATATCGAATTGCGAGTCCGATAACACATGTGTGCCTTTGGCTGCATGTAGTGGTGCGCTCAGCACAAGTCTGGTGATTGCAATGTTATAAGGTACTGTATCTGCTAAAGTAATACAATGGGCACATGTGCTTTATACAATACTACATAAGTAGGTACGAAGATGAAGCTGAGCTGAGTATTGTGACTGAAGAAAGAGAAACAATACCTACCAAGCGTACACGTCCTAGTTGTTCGCGGCGTGACGGCGGCGTGGGCGCAGTGGCGGTTCTTATCGGCGCAAAGACGCAGCCACCGACACGACGGCTCTCCCTTGCGTATTATAGACCTGTACGAGTATATTATAAAATGTATCGTGTCGCGAGAAGCCTCGACCGGACACGCGGGTTCAACGAACCGCCAATTCACCATCTTCTCCATCAGTTTTATAATTTTATAATAATAATTCGCTAAACGTCTTCCGCAAGTATTTTCAAATCTGTATGCTGTGTTCTATTTTAATTAAGCCGGAGATATTAGTTGAAGTAGTTAATTGGAGTGGATTTTACTCTACTCATATTTAACTAAGTACCTCAATATTCAATTAGTTAAGTCAATATGTTTTAGCATGAATGAATAGGGGACGTGATTTGTAACTGAATGGATTATTAATTGAAGGTTAATGTGTTATCGGGCTATTAAAATGCAATACGGCGATCAACTGCGCCTCTATTAGCCAAACATTGATTTCCATGTCATACGAGCATGTATCTACGATAGATCATTCATAAGGAGTGCCGACCAGCTGTAATTCTATAAAAGTAATTTCGGATTCAGTGTTGCATTTACCTACAAACTGCAATCTGTCTTAAATAACATTAAACAATTTGTTACGAAAGTGTTAGTGGAAATGACTTGCATGGTATAAGTATATTTTGTCCAGTGACATGCCCATATTAATTTAGCCAGATTTATTTTAAATCTTCTACGGCCCTCTTTTTTCAGTCTTCTGAATGTAATCTTAGGTCGCATGAGAGATTTATAAATTTTAAAACAAAATTAAATGTCGAAAGTTGGTAACATATACATGATTACTTACTATCAAAATTGGTCCATCAAAAGAACATTAGATATAGCTCAGCAAGAGCGTCACAGAGAGGTCAAAACAATCTGCATTCAAAGATTCTTGAAAACTCCTCCTATTTTCCCTCCCGGGGCGGTAAAAAAAAATCCATTCTGTATAATTCATATCCTCTATCAGCTTGTAATGTCGTAAGATCTCTTAGGTTAGATATCCGTGGTATTTCACATAATTATTAAATATTAATTCTGTAGACATGTGGTTTTCTTTAACTATAGGTAAAGACGACATGACTCAGACTGTTTATAAATAGTTAATAGTAACCATGATAAATATCGTGAGCAGTCATATTTCAAAACGGTCGTTTACATCATTCTTTATAAACGATAGGTACTGTGATATTTGTGAGGCGACGAAACGCGCAGGCGTCGCGGTCGGTCACAAGTCAGCAGCAGACCTTCACCGATTATAGCGGTGACGCCATCGCACACTCCCGGCACTATTCTATAATAACGCGACATGGCATGGCCTAAGGCCCAGAACATCAAGACGTTCAAGTTTTGCCCTCTTTATTGAGCTAAAGGCACTCATGCTCGCCCAGTTGTCCTATGCTTACTGGCTTTAGTACTGATCCTAGACTCTGATAGGGTACCTGCATTTTATCCGCATAATGCATAAATTTGTGTAGAAAGCAAGCTTCTAACGCACCTTGTGACATCACGAATGTTATTTCTACGAAGAAAAAAATGCTTCTCTATCTCGTGATAGAGCATGTGATTATGCAGTGATAGAGTCTTAACAACATTTTTGACTTATTGTCAACCAATTGATAGGATTGGTTGAATGAATAAAATTGTTGTGATTCAAAGAGAATCGTCTGTAAGTATTTGTGATAATACCTATATAGATACTATAATATTAATAATACCTACAAGACAATGTCAACTGCTGCCGTTTATATCAATAGGTACAAGTTGCTCCATCATTCTGGGTATATAAGCTTCCCGCGTCGATCTACTTATTCTGGATCCTCAAACCTGTCCTTATTTAGCCGGTCAAGGCACCTTCAAGGTACTGTTGATATTGTATTATAAGTAGTAGGTACGTATGGAACCGCTTTAATGTGACTATTGTTCGCGAGTGATAGTATCACCGAATCGTATTTATAGCCAAGTGTAGGTACTTTGGAGCAAATAAAGTGAGCCACCACTGACTGCTCGTTTATGATCTTAAATTCAATTTTTTACGATAGCAAAATGGTTTTTATAATACCTAGTAGTCCCTTTGGTATTTTTAGGGTTCCGTACCCAAAGGGTGCCAACGGAATCCTATTACTAAGCCTCCGCTGTCCGTCCGTCCGTCTGTAGCGGGCTGTATCTCACGAACCGTAGGTAATAGGTAGAGTTGAAAATTTCACAGAATGTGTATTTCTGTTGCCGCTACAACAACAAATAGGTACTAAAAATAAAATAAAATGTATACGGTGGTACGGAACCCTTTATGTGCGAGTCCGACACGCACTTGTTTAGTAAACATTTTGTATGTATTACGGTATTACATCAAATGTTGTATGAATACAAGACATTATACATATATAGGTACATAAATCTAAGCCGTACCTAAAAACAACACGTTTAGTAAGGGACTAGGTACTAGTACGAACTACAAAAATCATTTGCTGTCGTAAAATTTTCTCTCTGTGAAACGAATCGTTGGTTCCCTCAGTCGCGATGCTTTTTAACCGACTTCAAAAAAGGAGGAGGTTCTATGTTCGGCTGTATGTATGTTTTTTTTTTTTTTTTTTTTTTTTTTTTATGTATGTTCACCGATTTCTCCGGCATTTATGAACCGATTTGAAAAATTCTTTTGCTGTTCGGTAGATCGTAGCTCCAAGTTGGTCCCATAAAAAAATAATTCCTAGAATCAACCCCTAAGGGGGTAATTTTGGGGGGTGAAGGTCGTCTGAAAAAAAATTTTTTGTCCGA
The DNA here is from genome assembly GCA_947859195.1 of Drymonia ruficornis. Classification (NCBI taxonomy): domain Eukaryota; kingdom Metazoa; phylum Arthropoda; class Insecta; order Lepidoptera; family Notodontidae; genus Drymonia; species Drymonia ruficornis. The sequence goes on along the minus strand of OX401910.1, from coordinate 7,593,445 downwards.
TTGACTTGAAACTTAATATGTATATTTTGCATAAGAAATAATGAAACTCATGTTTCAGGATTTTAGAAAAATCCCCCCCCAAAGGGGTAAAACGAGGTGTTGAAGTTTGTATGGAGTGTTACCGTTTATCTCTAACGTTTATGAACCAATTTTACTTTTTAAACTGTTATTTGGTAGGTGACTAAGTTGTTTTGGTCCCATAAAAAAATCATTTCGGAAATCTACCCCCAAAGGGGGAAACTAGGGGTAGAAGTACGGTAGAAAAATATATTTGTGTCCGATTGACTTGAAACTTAGTATGTATACTCCATATAATAAACTAAGAAACTTTTGTTTTGGAATCTTGGAAAAGTCACCCCCCAAAGGGGTCATTTGGGGTGATAAAGTTTGTATGGCGCCACTAAAAATCATGAAATAAAATTATTTTTATAAAAAAATAAAAACCGACTTCAAAAAAACCTGGAGCACTAAAAAGCCTGAAATAATATTTCTATTACCACCACTGCCTACACTTTCGGGAAAATCAGGCGTGATGATGTGTTATCGAGTATTTGGAGTCGGTGCCAATCTTGGTATGCCGAGTCTATCTACTATAAAAGTAAGAAGATAGATTGGCACCGACCCCAAATACTCGATAACACATCATCACGCCTGATTTTCCCGAAAGTGTAGGCAGTGGTGGTAATAGAAATATTATTTCAGGCTTTTTAGTGCTCCAGGTTTTGTAATTTATTTTGACTGGCGCTTAAACTTTACGCAGTTTTGAATGATAACATTGCGTCGATTTAGTTTAGTCACGCAAGTTATTTCATGCTACTAATATTATAAATATGAAAGTTTGTATGTTTGTTACTCAATCGGGTGAACGGATTTGGATGTTTGGCACACAGATCGTTTATAACCTGGATTAATAATTAACACATAGGATACATATTTTTATCCCGGAAAATGTAATTGGTCCTTTGAGATTATCAAAAAACTAACTACAGGACGTATCCACTTGTAATTTGGTATAGGTAGATGTGTCTTTTTTGTTGGTCACACATGTTTCATTTCTCTTTACCCAATTCTAAAGTCAACGCGGACGAAGTCGTATGAAGAAGCTAGTTACATATAAATCAATCAAGGTGTCATAGCTGTGTTGAATGAGTATTTATCGGTCTGCACATACCACCACCACTTATAGCAGTATTATTTTAAAATAATACTGCTATAAGAGGTGGTGCCTCTGGTGGTACCTCTTATAGCAGTATTATTTAAAAACAATACTGCTATAAGAGGTGGTGGTAGGGCCCTTGAACTGTTAAATATTCGCTGTTTGATGTTCAGCAAATTAATCTTTATTTCGATTTGTGTAGTACTTAGTGGTTATTCCTTCTAAGGGCGACGCTATAATATGAAGTGAAGACCCAACATCGAAGTCAACCATGGTGTTCCAGTTTTTATCGCTTCGCTTACTTTATCGATTTTTCCACTACCACCTCGTCGTTGGTATAATGAGCATTTAGTTCGTGGTTGATACGGTCAGCGATATAATTCGCTGAATATTCTCTGTTTTTCAATTCACGTCTTGCACTTTTTTTGCATCATGTCCATTATTTTTCTTGATCCAAACAATATTGGTAAACAAAGAGTAGGTAGGTACTTAAGTAGTACTACTACAGATTTAAAAAATTGAGGATACTCAGCGATTTATGTCGCTCATTGTACCTACTTGTAGGATAGGTACACGTACGGTACTTAACCATTGCCACAAAATTGGCCTGACTAATAATAGCTAGCTTTAATGGCTAACTACATCTCCACTCAATCAACTAGATTCAGTAAGCTTCCCGATGTGTAGGTATCGTATTCCAAATATCGGTGTGGTCTTTGTGAAATTATCACGGCCAGTTACGGTGAGTGACCATGATCACAATATTTGCATTTCCATTTGCAGTCCAACGACGAACTCACATACAATACATAGGTAGGTACAAGTCTACATTGGTCATAATATTTATTTATTTAATTTAAGGAACACCAACAGCTTTTTAAAATAATTATACAATGGTATAGGTAACATAAAGCCAATTAGAGGTTTCCACGGATAGCAACGGACGGATATTATGTAGGTACCTACAAATGCATAATAAGTCATTATAAATGTACCTAGGTAGGTACATTTATAATGACTTATTAGAAATAGGTAAAAAAAATTCAACCCGTATGTTTTTAACCCGCAACGAACACAGAGGAGTGTTTTGTGTATATTGGGGAGATGTTTGCCCTAACGCAGCGAAAAATAAAATGGTTTGCCATTGCGTTCAAATTGCGTTCAAATTTCGCAATTACTTTCGGCACACGTCGGGCATCGACCGCCATGCCCTCGCTTGTTTCACCAAACTGCCAGCCGGCACGCAAACTAAGTATTATGCCATTACAGCTTACCTACAGTTAGGTAGATAGATGAGTACCAACTTTACGGCCTAGAGCTGAAATGACATAGGATTAATTGGAACGGTCGTTTATTCAGCTAAGTAATTCAGTAGTTAAAATTCCGATCCGTACCTATTGGCGGTTTGCCATAAGCCAAACAGCTGTCATGTGAAAGCGCGGGACCGTCTCGTGTTTATGTTTACCCGATATAACCCAATTACACAGAATACTTACGATACTAGGTATAGATTTACCGTCTTATTCATAGAAATTTATTAAAACATATTTCAAACGCCTTTTAGCTAATACGCATTTTGGGCTCTGCAACCTGTTTTAAAATTACGTCATTCATAGAACCACGAAATGTCAATTTTAGTTAAAATACGTTTGTCATGGCGTAAGTTTGGCAACGTCACATTTTCTTACTATCCTACCAAATTACAACATGTGCTATGTATGAAATATGCACGGTGCGGCTGGGTTGTTTTAATTTAGCCGGATATTATCTATGAATGATCTGTCACACTTGATTTTAAAAAAAAGCGCGCGTAGACAATAGGAGGGAATATCGAAACTATATTTTGATTGTTTTCCGAATGAGATAATAAAATGTAAATACATAATTAAATATTGATCACACATTTTATGTGATGGATCACATTTTATGTGATCCTAATGGATGATGAAAAGGTGAGTAAGTATTGCGCTGGTTGGTTTCTCAGCGGGAACAGTTGTTGTCAACAAATTGGTGTTTTTGTTAACTTTTCGTTTTCCTAAAGAAAATATTTCTGTCGTGTTTTCAATTAGCTTGGCTATTATTATGTATAAAACGTCAATGAGAATAATGTTCTTATATTTCAGACTCTGCAATTGATTTTCGTGCAGCAACATATGAAATATATCGAAATAAAAACACAGATGGTTCGGTATCTTAATTTAAATACAAAGAAGAGGGAAACATGGCCAAATATATGTGATAAACCAATTGATTGTATGTTATTGTAATTCCTTGTAGGTGCCTAACCTAACTTTTATTAAATTAAATACGTTTACTAAAGTGTCGTTTGTGGAGAAGTTATTGTTTTAATTTGTTAGGTATCTCCAAGCTTTAGATTGAATCAGCCGTAGATAGAGAATGTTGCATTTAAAAACAACAAAGTACTAAATATGTGCCTTATTCACGAACTTCTTTGTCTACGGCAGCTTACACAAGGATTAAAGATGCTCCCAGGCTATTGTAAATCTGGGCTACTTGCAACCAAGCCACAGATAAGATAAAATGCATTTTAGGCTCTATGAATAACGATTTTACGTCTTCGTCCTACAAACGCTGTGTAAAGGAGATGTAACTGGGTCCAAATTTGTATGAATAAGACGGTTAGAGCTTTACCCTTCAATAAAAAGCAGTAGAACTTAGTTAAATTTATACGCGTAGACAGGAGCGCATAAAAGGAAGAAATGAAACGTTCCTCAATATTAGGTATCGACCGCTCTACCTCGACCTATAGTTATGTTTATGATAGAAGTTAAGCGATTTTTAGTAGTGATGCAATAGGTTGCTACCAACGTCTTTACTTTGAAAATGTTTGTTTCCGTTAGTGGGTCCTGTTTATAAAACAACATCGGCGCTTAACTAATTTGCATTCATGAATAAAGGAAGCAAGAATGAGAATAATAAAGAAGGTAGGTAGGTATATGGCATGCTAAATGACGTAATCGTCATCTAGACGGGTTATAAAATTTAAATGAGACAGTTGAGTCTGCAGATATCGTGAGTAAAGGCATAAAACAGTAAATAAAATAATTGGCTTCATAATTCTATTTTTAGTGTCTGTTTTTATAAAAGTAATTATTCTTTAGGTATATAGGTACGTATAAAGGAACATTTTACTACAATGCGACTACCACGGCTAATATTAACTAGCCGTAGTACCATCAATAGAACTATCTAAAGGGTAGGTACTACCTACCTCGGCAGTCTGGTTAGTTAGTCTAATTTTGAATGCTGTATCCTGCTTACTTATCTTGCCTAGATAATATACCTACAGTGGTAGACCCGCCACGTTCGTCTGGCGAAGCTTACGAGCCTGTTCACTGCAGGTGTGGTCATGATGAGATCACTGCAACAGTCATCTCATGGCACCTATTTTAATTCTACAGCAGTTGGCATTGGTTGTGTCACTATGAGACGCTGGTTAATGTCGGAGAGGAAATAAGTGGCCGTGGCCCCAATTCATTAAACGATAGATACGATAGATTTTTTTCATAACTCATATTTCATTACCACGGTAAAAATGTCATAGTACCATCAATGGAACTATCCAATAATGGTACCTTGGCAAACAGGCACATACATATCTTCAGTAGACTCTCCAACAAAAATTAAAAATCTCTCCAAAAACCTTTATCATCACATTTCTAGTGAGTACCTACTTATTATTTTGATGTGTTTTTGTTTTGTTTCAGACGCAAGATGCCTCCGCGTGCCTAAATAACTCGTCCGTCTCACGAAACGTGACAAAAAACACCAAGATGACACTTGTCAACAAGAATCTTATCACGCTCAAATGCGTGCTTTTCTGTTTTCTCTCAGGTAATATCTTAGGTTTTATGCTGTTGAATTAGATTAAACACCTACTTTATTACCTTGTATCAAGGTGGTAGAGCCAAGCTGTAGCCAATTGACTGCAGCTCATATACGGGCTGGCTCGACCGGGGTAGTACCACCCTCTCACAGAAGATCGGTGTAAAGCAGCTATTACAGCTGCGTTTTGTACGAGGAGTGAGAGAGACGAAAGCCCAACCACCCCCTCCCCTCCCTCAATCCCACTCCCCTTCAGGTCGGCAATGTGCGAGCAATGCCTTTGGTATTTCAAGCATCTATAGGCTACGGTTACTGCTTAACATCAGGTGGACCGTACGATTTTTTGCCACCACAGTCAATTAACAATTTATCTTCAAATGCATCCTACGAAAGCAAAATTAATCTTTAAAATATGAAATAATGATGGCCGGCAAGTTCAACCTCTCGAACCCACGTGGAATTTCGTCACACGTGATCTGACAATCATTTATAACTTGAAACCTTTAGCGTCCACGGGGGTTAATACCGTCACAAAGATGAATTGCGGCAATTCTGCTAAAGCAATTCATTTTTCCAAACCTCCAGCAGAATCCCCTAAATTTCCGTGAAACTGTCACGAATGGCGTAAAATGTGTCACTATTCTACCGAAATTTAGCGGAATTGCTAAGGATTCCTCAGAAAATCGGAAAAATGAATTGCAATGCAATTCATTAGCACTAATGCATAAGGACCGTATTAGGTCCGCAGAACAATGATTCATACACAAAACCTTTCATAATACCTACACCAAGGTGTTTTGCAATGGCGAAAACCATCTCTAAAATAAATCATTCCAAGAACAAACTAATATGGAGGAGGCATGCATGATGTATTAAGTTTCCTGGCGTAGCAATAGCAACATAGAAATGTCAATATTAAAATGAGAATAACGTGTGCTAAACAGCGTTTGATAAAAAAATATACATACATATTTAAATGTTTCCTTTGAAATTGAATTAAAAATCGCTGGATACATGAGAACACAAAACTGAACCACTTCTCGGTACTAATAAATAAACCATGCGTTTGTATGTACCTACACCTATCTTGGTTGGAGCAAAAAGTCGTCGCGAGTCTCCATAGCATTCAGCAATAAAAAGTTGTACGTCTTGAACAGCTTCGTAAAGGAATAATTTAAACCGCACAGAGTTGCAAGCTGCCATCTACGGAGCGTGAGCCATAGGGTTACCGTACTGGAGTTATTTGGTATTATTTTCAACTGTTTGAATGAAGCGAATTCTCATACTAAGTATAATATATAAGTTGTACTCGAGACTCCTCACTTATAATAGGAATACAAATAATTATTACGTAGTCTGGCATCCGAATTAGCAGTCAATCATCAGCATCTCATGTTTTCCGTGTCCTCGTCCACGCGCTCTAGCTATCATACTATCGTCTTTTCATTATTATAGGTATTACCAAAATTATAACAATAATAATATAATAATCTATCAACTGGTAGCCCTACTCGGTCTCTGCATTTGGTGCCTATCCACTCACTCAACGGTTCACCTCCAACTTGCCACTATACACGATCAATGTGACCCATATTATGCTCCAGCCTTACCGCGGCCGAGTACACGCAATTTATTTAATAGCTTTTAAATTGGATTGTTAAGTTCATTGGATCTTCTTAGAACCATAAAAAGCGTTATTTCCAATTGTATATCCAATGGTAATATTGAACTGCTTGAGTATTATTTTTTAATATTCTGATATCTTCATTCTTGCCTGCTCACAATGCGTTGATATTCCTGGGAATGTACTAGTAGCATCTTTCTTTATTTGTAAAGAGTAGATATGTACCAGGTTGTACCTACCCTTGATTTTCTTGTCAGCTTTTCCCGGTGGCCAGTGGAAGCAGCATTTTGACTCGGTGATTCGAACTTTAACGGCATTACTTATTGGCCAACATGAATAAAAAAATATTTGTTTGATTTTCTAGTTAAACTTCCAGCCACGTGGTTATACATGGTTACTATATGAATACCTCGGTTTTTTCCGCAGGAGTGGGCTGCATATTCCCATTTCTGCCACTGCACATGCTGTCAGTGGGACTAGACAAGGGAGAAGCCCGGCTCATATCGGCAATCGCACCGTGCATAGCGCTACTCGGCCCGGCCGTATTAGGGCCTCTCATTGATAAGTAAGTATTATGCTAATCGCCTCTATTACAAATAGATCATAAATAGCAATACACAAGGCTAGGCGATAAACTATCGCTGCAGCATCGCTTATTGTTGTCTAGCTAAACTATTGCAGATACTTGCTTACATTGAATTTATTCCAATGTATCTTACAGGTACTTACTTAATCCTAATGTGACGGTGTAGTTTTTCCAATAACATAAAACAAAGCAAATAATGTTGCCCTTTCGAATTCGCCCAGCGAACAGGAAAATTTTGGATCGAATAAGCTCACTGCAGTAGGTACCTTCTTCATGATTGCTTATAGATAAGTACCTATTTCACCGACGACGCAAGTGCTTGTCTCGAACCTGTTATATTAGTACTTACATCAAGCTATAGTAAGAAGGGATATACCTAGGTACCCGTAGTGTATTAGTATAAGATAAAGGAACAGATCGATCCACAGCAACATTTCTTCTTGTTGTCCTTTGCGTGGGTTGTTAAATAATGATGACGTATGCAGAAATTTCAAAAGGACCACCGTGAATTCCATGAATGTACAGCGATACACGACGTGTCCAGATTATCAGTGGGGCGAGGTTCGACCGGCGGCAGCTCGAGCCCCAGCGGCTCCGGGCGCCTGCTGCGCGTCGTCACAGCCAGCTGCCTCATCCTCAGCGCCGTCTTCTACACTTTACTACTTACTGTGCCATACACGGAACGACACCCGGTAGGTACTTATAACTATTTAATAAGTCTTAAAAGTTGATTTATGTTGTAGCTTTTGCTGCAACTTCTTACTTTGTTTATGCTGAGTAATTGTGTGGGATTACTCACCCAATAAAACTCATGAATTCGAATTGAATACTTTAGGTAAGTAGGAATATCTATTTACTTTCTATTTCCTCAATGTTGATTTATGGATTTGCAAAGTTATCATATAGGTAGATAACTCTAACGGTATCCTTGAAATTTCAACCTACTCTACTTTCCTTGAAGTGATTACAGTTAAGATTGTTATGATGATCTCTGACATCACGTCTATATTTAGCCGCAGTTCCACTGAAAGGAGCATCAAATATAATGCAGTATGTAAAGTCTGTAACATATCGCAGGTTCGTCGGCCCGAAGTACTGTTCATGTGCGATGGAGACAGCGCTTACGTGATGCAAGAGGTGTGCAAGGAGGACATGCGCTGCAACCGGTGGTCGGGTGAAAAAGTTAGTATCTACACCTATAGGTACCACAGCGGTAGTAATTCTGTCGGCTGCAAAAGCCATAGCCGAAATCTGCCCTCAGAATATATCTCTTGTGTAAAATGCATAAAAAATATCGCAACAATTACATTTCTCCAGAACACACCACAAAAAATGCCATTAGTATAGGTGTGGAAATTCCGATTTTTTTTATCAATGCTATTCAAATTGTATAGGCACATTTTTTCCGCTATTCATAGTGTCTCTCGCTTCTTCTCTGATAATAAAACTTAAAGCTATTATTATAAGCTTTATTATGATATACTGTATATCAATGTACAGGCCATAGTCGTAGGAAAATCTTTGTACCTGCAGATCCATAAGCATAGGTATGTACCCCCCTAAGAGCGGTAGCTGGTGTCGATACAAGACTATCAAAATATGGGTTAGTTAGTCCTCTTTTGGCCACTGGGCCAAATAAGCTTGTACCTACATGAATATTTTTTTAGTGGACAGCTCCATACAAATTTCGGCCATTTCCTTTGATACAGCGAAAGATACTTATTGCTGTCTTCCTCATACATTATGTCGATGAAAAGCAGTAGATAGATCTATTTAGTTCAGCCAAGTTCAGTTAACAGAATTATCGAAAGCTTGAGCTTATTGATTAGGATAACGGTTGTTTATTCACCCAGTCAGGTGTTTTGGCTGTGACCTCGTGCGAGTACGGGTGCGCAGACGAGAACATGACGTGGGTACACGAGCCATTCTCCACCACGACCACCACTACCACTCGCAGCCTCATGTACCCCAGCGAAGACAACAACACGGTACGTATTACCGTGATGGGTAACTGGAGCGCAGATACCCCTGTCTTACCATCATCTCTTATCGCGACTCAATTGTAGACTGAATCGACATCAATCATCGCTTTGTCCCCATTCAAATACTTTACATGAATCTCTGTCCGCTGATAGCGATAAGTACGGACTTGTAAGCTGAGAGTCTCATCAAATGTTCTCTTTGGACGACCCCTTCTACGTCTGCTTGATATCTTTGATCAGTCGACATATCACCGTCTCCCCATGGCCACCATTTCATTATATCATATCATTATATACTTGTCTAATAATTTCCCATAACGCCCGGCAATGAAAATCTCGCAAGACCATTTTTTTTTCTAAACACTCATATTAAGGAACGTGGGTTTTTAGGGTTCCATACCCAAAGGGTGCCATGCCAACGGAACCCTATTACTAAGCCTCCGCTGCCGTCTGTCAGGGGGTCTCTCACGAACCGTAATAGGTAGAGAGTTGGCGAGGCGAGAGTAGTTGATTTGATAGTCTAAAATTTAATAAAATTGAAAAATAAAGGGGGTAACACAAGAAACTTGATATTTTTAACGTTTTTATTCCACGGTGATACAGACCCCGATGCCGGAGAGAGAAGAGGTTCTGTTCGAGAAGGATCCCCCGCACCTGTGCTACGACGGGCAGTGCACGGTGTACATGAAGCACGTGCCGCGGCTGCGCGTGCCGCTCTCGCTCATAGCGCCCGACCCGCCCGAAGACAACTCCACCGCCGACTCCGGCTGGTGCACCTACCCTACTGGTGAGATACCTATTACCTACCTTATTTACCTTCATCATTTCAGCCAAAAGACGTCCACTGTTGAACATAGGTTATTATTATTATTTTCCATTGGGGGGATTTGCCAATACTCGCCAGGCTTGGTTGGCGAGCGCAGTAAATTTGTTGGTCATGTTACAGAGAACGCTGCTGCCCATGCTCTGATTTTATTAAAGTATTTCCTTAGTCGATAAACTCTGTTCAGTATTGAATTTTAACATTTCACTAAGAGATTCACGGGTGGGATATGAGTTTATACAGAAATACAGATACAGATTCGCACTGCGGTTATTGTATGGTGACCAAACGACCGAGTGATTTCAGTTTTAAGTTCCTCTTTAAAGAAAAGTAAGGTGTGATGACAATAATGTTACGAAATAACAGAAGACAATAAAGAAGCTAGCATTACTTGATGCATGTTTACAAAAAAAAAAAAATGAATAATGTTTTGTGATTGTTTATCTACGAGTACGAGGTCGCGACTTCATGTGTTTGGGTCATTGCGGGGTGATAACGTGTTTCTATAAGTCAGGTTAAATTTTCATAAGGACAAGACAATAAATCATTAGGTATTAGGTACCTACCTGTGATGGAGACATTCTATCCAAGATTCCAAGATATTTATTGTTTGTTGGAGATAAATAATTTAATATTGCCAGACTTACACACCAACTGTATGGTACCAAACTAAGCAAAGATTAAGTTACTATGGGCACTGCACAGAAAAATTACGAATAGGCCGTTTCCGTTTGCCTCTGGTGGGAATCGAATCCACAACCACCCGATGCAGTGAGCCGAGCGGCCTACTACGCTCGAACCACTGCGCCAAGTGCTTGTCGGATTCCTTTAACTGTGTTTGATGTGCGTGACTTTGATGATCAACGACTTTCGGCTCGTGGTCGCCAATCTAGATAAATTCTGCCTGAGACCGGGTGATGAAAAAATGAATTTCGGTCACAGAGTAAAGACTAAAGAAAGAGGTGCCCTTATTAGATATTTGTATGAAACAAAACGTGGTTATTGTTTTTTCATTTTCATTTTACCATTTACCGGTAAATAGTTGAACTACTCGCTTCGTTTTATGTCGATGTTAGTACTAGGCCGACCACTCGGCCGACTCGCTTAGGGCCAGTCCCCTTAGTAACTGGTCCATGATTTCGGTTGTAGCGGGTCCGTCGAAATGTCTGGTCCCACCGGAACGCTTCGAGGAGATAGCCGCGGGGGACAGCGAGTGCAAGCCGGCGGTGCGCTGCCTCGTGCTGGACCCCTACGACGAGCCCGGCGGCGTGCTGGCCGACGCCGAGTGCCGCCGCGTCATTGGAGACCCAGCTTACACTTTCTGGTCCTATCTTGTCATCAGGTAAGTCCTAGATCCGCAGTCACTGGAAGAACAGCCGGCCGACAAGACTAAACTGGCGATACATGGATTTTGTCTCGCTCTTTCCTATGCATTAAGGAAGGGAGAGTGCGACTCGGTGCGACATAATGCGTGACAAAGGCCTTGTCGTTGTCGTTGGCCTTGTTGTTGTTGTTGGTCTTGGCGCGTTTGCCGGTTGTGACAAAACAAAACGCGACATAAGGGGCCATCCATTAATTACGTCACACGTAAAGGGGGTAGGGGGTCGAAGAAATGTGACATTGTGTGACAAGGGGGTGGGAGGGGTCCTAAGTTTTGTGACATCACATTTAAAAATCTTATCTAATGTATTAAAACCGAAATTTGAATTTTTAACGAAATTTTTTGAAAACATCTTAAAATTGTAAAAATATGTGTCGTCACACAGGGAGGGGAGGAGTCTCGCAAATGTGACCAGCTGTGACAAGGGGTCTAAAAATCATGAAATTCGTGTGACGTAATTTATGGATGGCCCCTAAATTGATTTTGTCTCGCTTCCATTGACATACGATTGGCGCTCAACCAATCTGAAATCTATGCTCGCTCCCTATGCATTAAGTCGGAGAGAGGGCGATTCAGTAGGTACGACAATGTAAAACAAAAGTCTTGTCTTGTACCTATGTGTTTCGTTCATTCGTGATAATACTTAACCCCTCGAGTGATGCGTGCACATACGCATGTGCATAAGTTCAATAGAAAATGTACTGACTTATTTTTTTTATCATTCCACGGGATAAATGTGTCAAAATTCGAAGCCCGAACTTTCGGGTTCGTAATAGAAGCTTTGGACTACAGAGTACTTTAATTCGTATTCGTATCGTATCATAGCTCGTACTCGTATCGTAAAAGAAAAAAAATACGTATGATTAGCCATTATCATAAAAAGTCACACTGTATGACCCATCATCCTTGCAGTTACGATGTTAGCTATCGATGACTCAAGCTTAAACTGCATTATTATTAATTCTATACAGATCATTATATTCTACTTATTTCCGTATAATGTTCACTTATCAGTTCTAGTTATTTTAATCCAATGAAGGATTTATGATTTGATTTGTGTACCTACTTTATGTTTTTGCTCATTCATTTGTACTTAGGTTTGTAGGGAATGCTGAATTGATAGAGTCAAAACGTTTTATCGGTAGTAGAGCCAAGCTGTAGCCAATTGACTCCAGCTCATATACGGGCTTGACCGGGGCAGTATCACCCTCTCACAGAAGATCGACGTGAAGTAGCTATTACAGCTGCTACGATGAGTGTGAGAGCCGGAAGCCCTCCCCTCCCTCTCCCCTTCCCCTCTTTCCTTCCCACTCCGCTCTAGGTCGGCAACGTGCGAACAATGCCTTTGATATTATTGCCAGCATTGGCTACGGTAGCTGCTATCAGGCGGGCCGTACGCTTGTTTGCCACCTCACCTCAGATCCATAAAAAAATATAGGCCAACATAATATGTATTATAAAATAAAAAAATATAAAAATGTAACGTCACGACTTTTATCCCCATTCGGGGGTAGTCAGAGGCTTGAGTGTCCATACACCACCACATTGTGGAGGTATTAACCAACTCAAAGCCCACGTTTCACCAGATAGTCAGTACCCAACGTGACAGGTGGTGAACCTTGTCGCCGTGTATACAGGAACTGACTATTACCTAATCCCGAGGGATAGGTGGGTTTCCTCACGTGGTTTTGTATGTATTGTATTAGAATATTAGCGGACATCTGGCCGACCGCGGCGCTGGCGCTGCTGGGCGCGGCGTGCGTGATCGCGACGCGCGAGACCTCGCGCGGCCGCGGCGACGTGGGCCGCCAGCTGGCGTGCGGCACGCTGGGCCTGGCCGTGTTCCCGCCGCTCGCCGGGCTCGCTGCCGACGCCATGCCCGACGCGCCCTACCTCGTGCCCTTCATACTGCATGCCCTCTTCATGATCGTTGGAGCTTTGATACTGCTATTCGATAAGTAAGTACCTAGACCACCAAGCCAACTAAGCGCTTGGATGGAATGCGGTTTCCCCGCCGACGTGGGCCGGCAGCTGGCGTGCGGCACGCTGGGCCTGGCCGTGTTCCCGCCGCTAGCCGGGCTCGCCGCCGACGGCATGCCCGACGCGCCCTACCTCGTGCCCTTCATACTGCATGCCCTCTTCATGATCGTTGGAGCTTTGATACTGCTATTCGATAAGTAAGTAGGTACTAGATACATTTTTCTCGGAACTAGGTCCGCCGCACACATCCACCACTGTTACTTCTGTAAGCCAGGATCGACAGTGGATGGTAACGGTGATGGAAACGAACTTGTACAGTGTATTTTTGTTACTGGGGACATTCGAAACTATAGGAGATACAGCGGAACTAATTTAGGAACCATTAGGTAACGGTTGTGAAAACAATTTTTCATGGTCAATTTTTTGTCAATAAAAAATAATAAAATTGGATATTTTGATTATATGCTCATCGATTCAGTTTCATGTAAGGATCATTTCACTGTATCAAAAGAAGACAATCGGGACAGCAGAAGATGGTAAAATTTAAGAAAATATTTGCTCATAAAATTGCAAACTAGATTTTCCTGTAGGGTAAGATAAGCTTTAGGTAAGGGTAGACCCTTACCTGAACCTAGCCCCTTAGCCTAGAGGTCTGCCCCTCCCTGTTCGCCTGTACAGCCTGCCCTCCCCCCCCGCAGGCACATGCCGCTGTCGACGCCGGAGTGGTGGTGGCACACGGCGACGGGCGTGGTGGCGCTGCCGATGAGCGCGGTGCGGCGTTACGGCGCCGAGTCCGCGGCCGTGTTCGCCGTGCTGGCGCTGCTCGGCCTGCTCTGGAGCGGGATCGACGCCTACCTGCCCTGGTCTGTCCTCATTCAATAGGCACTTTACACACACTAGGTTGGCCACTAACCATACGATAGGAAGAAGAATAGGCACTTAACTTTATCTTCTTCTTATTGTATGGTTATTGGCCCCGGTGTCAGAGGTTTTCAAGCCGCCGGAAGGCCTCTGACAAGGCTTTACGTGCTCTCCGAAGTACGGAGACCCTCAGTTCTAATGCCACTGCTACCTATGAGGGGTACCTACTTAACAATGTATTTCATATTGCCTAGGAAGTAGGAAGGTGCACTGACAGACGGTCCACCTGATGGTAAGCAGACACCGCTGCCCCATCATCTTCTTCCAATGCCATCTAACTGAGATCAGCGATCATTCCTATTTTAACTACTTATAGAGCTATCGGAGATCAGCGATCCGATCATTCCTATTTTAATTAGGTACAAGTATACATAGAGACGGCTGCTGAATAGGGACTATGTCAATACTCCGCCCGAACTACTTCTAAGATTTTCACTGCCGCCTACCCGCCCTTAGGCCAAAAATGTTACCAGTATTGATTATTAATTACAGCCTGTTTTTTATTATTATTGTAACAAGTTATTTATTTAACAGGACGGTATTGGACCTGAACGGCACTATGACGGAGATGGGCCTGACGCTGACGGCGGGCGCGCTGCCAGCCGTGCCCGTACTGTGGTGGGCCGAGGCCGTCGTCGACTACATCGGACACTCCAACCTGTTCATACTGGCCTTCACCTTCTACGGCGTGCGATACACCGGTCAGTTTAGTATTATAGAGCTTCAAGATCAAAACGTTGGTTTTACGCAAAACTGTTGGTGAATCCGTTTGCCCGTTGTCTATACAGGGTGTTTCAAAAGTGCGAAAGTGTGTGTTATCCTAGCACGACGATATTTTTCTAGGCCTCCTATCATTTGAATGATGCAGATAATTAGTGCTCCATCCCGGGTAATTGTGCCGAAAAATTTAAATTTGTGCCTCTAACCGTTTTGGAGTTACCTATTCACGAAATAATCTTGGAAATAAATCGTGCTGGGATAACGTTACACCAGCACCACGGTTTTTTTCTAGTGGACCTAGCTAGACACAAAGTACCTAGGTAGCTCGAAAGATAGCTTATTATATCCTTCAAATGTGCGTGTAAAAATTAAATGTGTGCTCTCTGAGGTTTCAGAGTTATTTCAGTTCGTGCTGAGGTAACGCTTTGCGATTCTCTGTATCTCAAAAACTGTTGGGCACACAATCATGATTTTTGTACACACATAAGTATTAATTTGTGCCAATTTGTGACAGTATTCCACATTAAATCAGAAATGATGTAATGATGATGACGACGTAATGATTCAATTTTATTAAAAATGTAACTCTCTGCATGGAATAGGTAGGCACGTCGTAAGTACGTCGAATTACAAGTATAACCCTTTGACAAATGCGTGTGGTGTGGTGTGCAGGGTTGGCGTACAGCAGCGACTACACGTGGGTGGTGGTGTGTGAAATCCTGGAGGTGTTCACGCTGAGCCTGGTGTGGGTGACGGCGGTGCTGTACTTCCGACACTTGGTGCCGCGCAAGTACACCGCCACGGGACAGGCGCTGCCGGTCATTGCTCACTTCTGCATCGGTGAGCGTCTTATACGGAACAGTCGGGGATGTGACGAGACTATGTTTCCCATTCATGTTTTGTTAACTAATTAGTCAACCATTTTAGGGACTGCAAGTTTACAGCTATTAGTGGCGAATCTATAAGATTGATCGGAATGTTTCCTTTCACCTTGGTCTATCTCTGGTAGGAGTGTATCTGACCAACCCCGTGGTAATTATAAATTAGACGGTCCCTATGTAAACTATTGAATCTGAAAATTTCCCTTTTTTTTAATGTTTACTTTAAGCTAAAAACATACATTAAATAAATGGAAATTTTCGGATTCGATAGTTTACCTAGGGATCGTCGAATTATCACTTGCTGAACGGTGTACGTCAAACGTTATGAGAAATCAGCTATCAAAAGACGTCAGAAATTCGCCAATCGCACCGTGGTGGGCCCAAAGCTGGATCCACGTGGTGAACCTATGGCACGAGTTTCCTAGCATTAAGAATTTATTTAGGGAGATTGTCACCACCTCTTATATCCAGATAAGGTACAGGCACCTGAATGGTACCTACCATAGCAAAAAATGTCATAGTACCCTACAGGGTTGTTACGAAAAAATCACCTTGTTTTAAACACCGTGTTTAAAACATGTTTTAATCATTTAAAACATGTTTTAAACACGGTGATTTATTCCTTCTGATTTAAATCAATGTTTTAAACAATGATTTAAACACGTTTTAATCAGTTTTTATTTTAAATTTTAAAACCACGGCAAATTATATACCTTTGGGTGGGTCAGCCTACTAGGTATGTGATATTGACGATGTCGATATGTACGGCGGTGTTCAGGGCGGTGCATAGGCGCGATAGTGGGCGGCATGGTGTCGCTGGCGCCGGCGCTGGCGGCGGCGCGCGGCGCGTACCGCGCGCTGGGCGCGGCGGCGCTGCTGGCGGCCGCCGTGTACCTGGCGCTGTACCACCTGCTGCTGGCGCCGCGCTGCGCCGCGCCAGCAGTCGCGCCACCTCAACACCTGCTGCAAGGTAACTACAATTTTTTTTTAACCTATATTATCCTAGTGCTAGGCAAAGGTCTCCCGCAATACCATCCACGATCCTTTCATTTCACTTTTTTCGTTGTTTTACTATTGTGTTTTGTTGTTTCATTGTTCCATTTATTCTAGTCTAATTTTATTTCGAGACCCAAGACACAGACCTTCGGTCTAGTTTGGGGCTCACTGGTAATTTGTTCTATTTTTCTATTTCTGTTCACAATAAATACCTTTAAATAAAAAAATAGTCTCTATTTTTTTTTATTCACGTTGGAAAACCCTTTTGGATCCATAAATTACGTGAGGCGATTTTGGTGATTTTTCGACCCCACTCCGCCCTTGTAAAGATGTTGCGAGAGTTGGCTCGACCCCCTCCCTCCCCCCCTAATCTCACGTGAGATTTTTTAAACGCCATTATGTTAATGGAGAAACATGATTAACTTAAATTAACCCGTTTTCTCGCAATTTAACACTGTAAATCCTTGGGAAAAAAAATTACGAGATATATGCAGAGACCCCCTCACCCCCAGGTGAGATTGGGTGAGATTCTACTATACCCCCCCCAAACCCCTCACAAAATTTATGGACGCCCCCTTTATGGGGTCCCCTTCCGCCTCGGAGGGGTGCCTATGTAATACCGTGTGTCCACTGGCAAGTAACTTCCGCAATTTCTTGCAGAAGTCACTTGCCGACGCGTTTCCACTGACTGCAATTTTACACAACCGTGTACATGTGGGACTTGCAGCAAGTTCGGCAAGTCGCAGAAGTCCACTTGCGTGAGTGAATACACATTGGAAGTAGCTTGCGCAAGTAAAGTTGTGCAAGTTTTCTTGCCAGTGGACACACGGCATAAGAGTCCGGCAAGCCGTGTACTCACTAAAGAGTAAAAACCAACGGAGTATAGTCAGCAACATAAATCGAACATTATCAATTTTTCAAATCGGACATACCTTCACATTTTCAAACGT
This sequence comes from Drymonia ruficornis, assembly GCA_947859195.1. NCBI lineage: Eukaryota > Metazoa > Arthropoda > Insecta > Lepidoptera > Notodontidae > Drymonia > Drymonia ruficornis. The sequence continues at coordinate 7,575,599 of OX401910.1, read as the reverse complement.
TGCCTATTGTATCTAAAACTTTACGATTTATTTAAAAGCTTGCTCGGTGGATGGTCAGCTTAATGCCAAAGGTATGGACAACCGTTTGAAATAAGAGGTTTCATTTGTGAAATTAGTACTTACCTAATAAAATAAGTAATTAATCACAAAACTAATCTTCAGGATTGAACGCGAACGGAGCATCAAACGGCGCCTACTCTCCTATGCGAGTATACCACGAAGAGCGTTCCAGAAAGGGCCATTTCCGTTACTAAGCTATTTACATGTAATGACATTTGTGCATAATACACATATCTACTTATTGTAAAAATCAAATATTTTAAAATATGATCACTAGAAAATTAAGTCACAAACTAAAGTCAATCTTACAACTATTTTTCTTGAAGCACCAAATTGTAACATTTTATAATTAGTAAGAAATAAATTATAACAACATGGTTTTCAAGTGTCTTGTAGAACAATCAAAACAAATATAAAAGTGTTCATCATATTTTTTTAAATATAATTCTTGTGCCTAGCATAATAATGATAGATAAGTGGTAAGAATTTTTATATTAAGTACAGAAATGTGATATTGTAAGTGCTTTTTAAAAATATTATTTTCTTATGTTTTATCTTGACAATTACCGTTTAATGCCTATCGTTTGCATTTGTAACTAAGTATACCTATGTAACTATTTATAATAGGATTTTATAAGTTATTTTTTTATTAAAGATAAGTCACTGCCTTGAAAACAAAGTTTAATTTGAATATACCTTAGCAATTAAACGAAACCCCTTGAGCCCCGATTCAGGAAGGCTAAGATGTGAGTACATCTCTATTATTTATTAAAAAAAATCTGGTGTGTACTTTCGATTTCAAAGTTAACTAAGTGGTTGGTGTGTTGTGGACACAGCCAGTAAATAGATACAAACCAAAAACTGCATTAAAAACTCACGATATTTTGTCACTGTTCAGCAGGTGACTCGTGAGATTCATCTGAAAATCCTAGAGCCGAGAGCCGTCTAAGCTTGCACACCACATATCTTGTGTTCTAATCAAACTGTGCATTCGACTACTGAGCGAATACTGCTAGAGTATTACCGAGTAGTACCGGGGTTCGATCCCCGGTTGGGCATGCACCAATGGATGAATTTTCATCTATGTGCATAATTTACAGTTCGCTTACGGTGAGGGAAAACATCGTGAGGAAACCTACCTATCCCTCGGGATTAGGTAATAGTCAGTTCCTGTATACACGGCGACAAGGTTCACCACCTGTCACGTTGGGTTCTGAATGTCTGGTGAAACGTGGGCTTTGAGTGGATTTAATACCTCCACAATGTGGTGGTGTATGGCCACTCAAGCCTCTGACTACCCCCGAATGGGGATAAAAGTCGTGACGTTATATATATATATATATATTACCGAGTACCTTGATATAAATTTCCAAATAATAACAAAAATACATAATTGGGGCTAACAGGTGGCTAACAATAAAACACAACTATGAAATACAACAGCTTTGTATTTCTTATTCTGGAACAAGATTAGGTGTAAATGTTCGTAACTGATAGCCTACTTCTAACGTAATAATAATAATTAGCAAATTATATGAATAATTCGTTTACATAAACACTAGACTATATGGATAATAAGCCACATCTCTATGTACATACTTTTTATTAAAGATTACAGTCATTAGAAAACCCTTCCTATTTTAAGTATGTGTATGTGAGTATGAAATGTACTTTACAAATTACAGGCGAACTCTAGGATATTTCCAAACATTCTATTGACTCATGAATCTTGCATCACATACAAATGTACTTCTTACCTAAGTCACTTAACACATAAATACATAGCGTTCTCATAATGGGTAATTCCATGTCAAGTAAGAAGCCCAACGAGATTCAACTTTCTTTTAAATGCAATATAACATTATAACTTTAACGGGGCGTCGTGTCTGTAATGAAATAATTACCTACTTATTTTCACAATTCGCTATAGAAAAAGTAATCCTGAACATAGTTGTTACTGGGTAGGTAATTACTTTTAAATATACATATTTAGATTTTAACAGACAGGGCCCTGGTTAAATCACTTTAATTCAATTTGCCCCTAGTTAAAATGTCTTACCACGGAATATTTGAAATTCCATGTTTCTGGTTTATTTTATAAAATTTATTTAGTTAAATCTTGTTGGATTATGTTTAGTGTCAAATCACATTGGAATGGCAGTGTCCGGCAACAACGCGAATATTAATATGACCAAGAATTTCCATTTGCTCGCGTCCCACTGTCCACCAGTGGTGGATAGGAACACGTTTATGTGTTTAAACACAATACATACATAAACTAAACATTTGTAACTTAATTTTAATATATTGCACCTATTCAATCCTGTTCCTTTGATTGCGATTGCGCTACACTATCGATATTCTGTTAGTAAAGTATGAAAATTTATTAATAATTTGAGTCTATTATGTATTCTCGCCAACGCATTTCAAAATTCAAGAGAAATATTAATTCGGCTTAGAAATAAGTCAGTTCACAGACTGAAAAAGTACTAGGATAAAAATAATAAATAATATAGATATTATTTGAATAACTAAATAATCATTACCAATTAAATAGCATTACTTACACCGTAGATAAAGTTGCCTGACAGTCTTACAAAAATGCTAAATAACTTTCTTTTTTGAAGGTTAAAATAGGTACCTACCAATTTCAGCATGGCTTCCGGCCGCTGCCATTTCCATGTAAATGATGGATCCTATCCTTTCTGTTATTATTTATATTGCTTTAAGTTTTGTGCACAAGTAAAAAAAGTATTTTTAAGTTACTTATAGTATACCATGTAGGTATGTACATTGACAAATTATCGGGCAAGAGTCGCACAACGCGACACGTAACTTGGGTCGCCGTGTGCAAGTTCTTTCTTTATTTAAAAAAATGGTCCATCCAACTTAATACCTATGTATTTCGCTAGTGTCAAGTACCAAATAGCAATAACGATACAACACAATAAATAAAATTGGGGAGTTGAGCTTCCATATTGGAAAACCAAAATGAGCCCGGGTGCAAGTATGGGGCTCTCATCACAGGCTTGATAAGTAAGTTTGACAGCCACAGCATGCTTTCTCGACGAGGGAAGAAACGTTAAAATTAAAAGATTGTGTTTTGGGCGCGTTTCGCGATCGAGAGGACGTGTCATACATCGTTCAAGGTATGGGTGCAAGTAGGGACGGATAAGTAAAAAGGGAAACTTAAAACGATAGATTTCAACAAAAAAAATCTTTACTTTACACACAAGGTAAGTAAACCATACGAACCTATGTTTTCAGAGTTCTAATTATCGTTTTAATTTTCGCTAGTTACATCCGAACCTGCTCTTATGCAAATATTTTTATTTCGATGCACACTCTTGGTTATTGAAATTTATTTATATCAACTTTAGGTGCGAACAATCTCACTCAAGTATAAAAATGCGTAAGGATCTTCAGTCTTAAGACTATGAGTTTATGTTACTGAAATTTTTAGGGTTCCGTACCCAAAGGGTGCCAACGGGACGCTATTACTAAGCCTACGCTGTGCGTCCGTCTGTCCGTCTGTCTGTCAGCGGGCTGTATCTTACGAACCGTAATAGCTAGAGACTTGAAATTTCACAGAATGTGTATTTCTGTTGCCGCTACAACAACAAATACTAAAAAAATAAAAAATAAAGGGGGTGCCCATACAAGAAACTTGATATTTTTCACGTTTTTATTCTACGGTGGTACGGAACCTTTTATGTGAGAGTCCGACACGCACTTGGCCGGTTTTTGTATACGCAGGGCCGCCACGTGTCGACTTGTTTCAGCACATGCCGTGTACTGCGGGCGGCTGGGGACCGATGTGGTCTAAACAATTCTTTAATAACACAACTCAATACCGAATAAAGTATTTATTACATCATTATAAGAATGTATTGTAAAAACCATTGTCACGAGATAACGACATAATCCGAAGTACCACAGTACTGTAACCAGTCAACACCCCACGTGAATAGCTGTCAATAATGTTACCTATAGTCTGATTTTTAATTAGACGAAGCACACTGACAGCTATAAATGTCACTGTTCTATGAATTTGAACCTTATTTGTTCTATTTATATCGAAAAGTGACATTAGCACCTGTCAGTTTACTTCGTCTAATTAAAAATCAGACTATAGGTATGATAATCTACAATAACTATAAACGTTTGCTCATCTTGAAATAAGAAAATAAAAAATGCAATACAAACAATGCGAATACTTAAATTCCTAGCCATTTTAAAATAAATAATCACGAATTGATGAGATTTTGTGCTCCATACCATGCCAACTGCTTGTCAATTGGTTCAATTAGTTGCAGGTTCCACCGGAACTAATTTCGGAAATTACCTTTTCCAATTACCCTGGCTCTGGTACGGTACACAAAGTACAAGCGCTTATACGCTTTAACGAAGAACTTCAATGCTCCAAGTCTTTTGAGTTTCATGATGAAGTACTGCCTATCCGACATGTGGTGCATTTCAGACAAAAGTAACAGTACAGTACAGGACACAAGCAACTCCAGAAAACACTTGACAGTTTATAAATTCATTATGTACTTACAGACTACACTCTAGTTCTAAATGTTAGTTATATTTCAAAATTTACTTAACTAGGACGATACAAAAACTACCCTACCTTTTAGGTGTCGTGTAGTTCTTCTGGAATATCTAAACTGTTTGTATTTGTTGCATTTTCATCTAGTGTATCTTTTAATAAGTTTTCAATCATTTCTTCACTCATCTCTGAATCTTGATTCTTTTCATCACAGTCAACTTGACTATCAGCCTTATCATCTACGTTTTTCTTCTCCATATCTACATCACCATCATTGTTATCGGAACATTTATTTTTTACTTCAACAATATCACCATTTATGTCTTCAACAGTCTTGCATTTCAAATTACAAGAAACAAATATACCAGGCTCATTAGATTTCTCAGTACCAGGTTCATTATTCTTTAGATCATTTTCTAGTGTTGCAGATTCTTCATTCTTTACTGAATCATCATCATCATTTTTTGAAGCGCTAGTATCTTGATTCTTTGATGGATCATCATCGCTTTTGAGAGTGCAAGTGTCCTCATTTTTTAACGGATCATCATCATTGTTGACACTGGGAGCTTTCTCATTCTTAGAAGTGTCTCCATCACTATCCCTATGAGAATCCTCTGCATGTTTTGGTAGAGTAACATCTTCAATCATCGTATTCTCGGGACTTTCGGCATTTCTGTTTGGGCTTCGATTTCCATCAGTTATTTTAGACGGCTCATTGTCGTTATCAATGATCTCATTGCATGTAAGTAAAGAATCGTCATCATTTTTGGAAAGGTAATCAATTTTATTTTCGGCACTGTCATTATGTTCACTGCTTCCAGCTCCAGTTAAATCGACTTCTTGATTCTCACTACCATTCGTATTGGATTCTATAGAATTTTCATCAATAAATATTGGATCGTCGGCATTCTCCAAATCTGGCAATATTTCGACATCATCATCGTCATCATCTTCACTATTATTGTCATTCATTTTCTTTGCCACATATTGTTTGAATTCTTTATTAATATTATCACGAATTTCATTGAATCTATATGCTGACGTGTTTAGCAATCTCTCTAAAGTCTTATGAAGACTTCTCATTTCATTGACATTTCTACTACGTAGATACATAGTGGTTGCTTCTTTTTTCAGTTTTTGGAGTCGTGAAAGAGCGTATTCTAGGGCATCCACTGCATCAATTAGATTGTATCTGTACCATTCAACAGGAACATTGAAGTCACATTCTCTAGCTCCAGCTGATTTATTTACCTTTGAAGGTTTTGATACAGAACGTTTTTTACTCGTATTTGAGTTTGATATACGACCACCTATAGTACGGATCGGTTTTGGAGTTGGTGTCGAAGTGGACACTGCACTCAGTTTTGCAGCATAAGTAGCACCTTTAGGGATTTGTTTCCCGGCAGTTTCTGCGACTGCTACTATTGTGGCGGAGTATCCACCTGGCATGTTGGGATTAGCATTGATTGCAAATATGCGGCCATCTGGTAAGCGATACATCTTGTTAGAAGATAGCGTTTGAGGATCGACACGAAATTTCAATCCTCCAGTGGCTGCATTTACAGTCACGTCATTTTCTGTCATTTGAATGATGTTTTCAGATGACATATCGCTCGCCATCACCTTAGGTGCGGTTGTGGAGACCAGGGGCGGAGGATTACTTATTTTGGGAGTTGCAATTGGTCCAGGCGTAATGCATTGTACATCATCGTCATTATCTTCAGTAACCTGAAATATTATTTTTTTTCTCAAAAAAGTAATTATATTATGTTAGATACAACAATGTATTTGGTAATGATAATAAATGTATACCTCGCACATTGGTTCCAATGGGAAATCTGGGGTACAAACAACATCATCATCTGGTGACATACCAGACATAGCAGCGACAGCCGACATATCCAAGCCCTGTGGATTCAAAAATCGTGTTGTATTGTTTTTACATATTTAAGAAGATTCCATCAGTCCACAGATGTAATGATAGTACAGCACTGCTGAGGAATTCTCATTATAAGACGGAAAGCTGAATTCCTGACGAAAATTATGAAATTTGAAATTGTAACGTTGTAAGGAAATTAGGTTACTACATTTTGCCGGCTTTGTTTGAGCTGTGCACTTTAAACCATTAAATTACCTGTGTTAAACTTTCTAATGACAGATTTATGTTGTCACCGGCCACATTATTGAAAACGCCACCCACATTATGGAAGCCATTAAAGCCAGGGTTAAGCAATGTTGGCCTAGGCCTTATTCGGGGGTAAGTGACTACCGGCTTCCGATCATGTGGTCTTACTGGAACCAATGGTGAGACAGGTAACTGGAATAAGAGTAAATTTAATGTTTAAACCTTAAAACTTCGATCAAATTAATATGTAATAACTACCTATTTGACACCGCGATCCTCAAAATTGAGGGATGGAGGAAGAAGATTTTCATAGTTTTAAACAATGTAAAGTGTTATACCTACCTAGTTTAAAAAGAAGTCAATAACAATTTGGCCCAAATCCAGACCAAAGACAAAACTAACTTTACCCAAGGCCATCTGGGTACCAGTTACAAGCTACTGGGACCTTCCACTACAGACTACATTAGGAAGCAGACCATTTACCTAAAATATACATTAAATAATAACTATAATAATTTACCCTCATTTTCTTGACTACTGGAGGCGTATTAGCCGCAGACATCATTCTAGGTGGACACGGCGTGATTGCAATTGGATTTTTCATAATGAAAGTATGTTTTGGACTAGCCGAACGCTTTTGAGCTTTCTTTTCAGTTTTTACAGATTCATCCAGATTGATTGATGCAAATTTTTTAACCTGCAAAAATATAAATAAGTATGTATGAATAAGTCAGATCAAAATTTAGTTTCCATTGATTTAAAGCCACTGCTTGTTAAGAGTTAATACTTACCTGTATAGTGGAAGGAATTTTAGAAATTATAGTTGCAGCTATTTTGGCTTCAGATTCCTTTTTGGGTTCTTTCTTTTTTGAATTATCAATTGACTTTTGCCGTCTATTGACTTTATGCTTACAACATTCTGTATAGTCAATTGCACAATCTTTTTGATATGCCTCTCTCAGTTCTGGATCCTCTGTATGGTATGTAATCCTAAAGGGAATGACAATTAGACATTTACTAATATTATTAAGATTCAGCCCTTTTCAATAACTTACTTAACAATTTTTTTTGCGAAATACTATACTATGCAAAATACTATAGGCAATATACTTATTATGCACAAAAAAAGGATTAAGTTTTTATTTTTCCATCATATACATTAATTACATACTTGTTCCTGAGGTCGCAGTAACGCAATACAGCCCAGCATATAGCACGTATATCCCAGAGACATCTTGGATTACATTTGAAACACTTCCAATCATCAGCATTTTCTATCTCCTTTATTTTTGGACCACCCAAATTACGTTTGATGCATTTCTAAAAAAAGATTAAAATTTCTATAAAGGAAATATTTAACATTCAAAATAACAAACGCAGTGGCAGAGTAATTTATTAGGACAGATGAAGCAAATGTATGAAAAGCCTAAAAAGAAATTATTATAATTACCGCACAAAACACATGAGGACAATCAGAACAACAGTATACTTGGCCACCTTGCCCGCACCATCGGCAGTATAATTCTGAACCATCATCACCCTTATCGAATTCTCCACTATTATAAAATGTGTGACATGTATGACACACTAGGGTCCGAAGCATCGGGTGTACCCTCATACGACTCTCGTTGAGAGTTGAACATCCCAAATGACGGTCACAAGCAGTGCAGTGTAATCTGAACATCTTTATAGTATTCAAATCTGGAACAAATCATTTGTTATAATATCTACCTATAATGAACTAAGTAAATTGTTGTATTTTACATGGGTACGGTACCCCAAAATATAAAGTAATTTTTGGTATGTACATAAATAAATATTATTTACCTTGAAATTTGTTTTTATAATATTCCCTTTCCACCTCAGATATGTCATCTTCGAAATCTGCATCAGTAGGTTCTAAAAATAATCAGAGGATGTAAGTATGCACTATAAAGACTTCAATAGTCACACATAGTAGCATCTATGTATCAAAATTAACCAATGTTATACCTGGGAAAGGCGGGAATGAAATATCCGACTTTGGATCAACCGGCTTCTCGGTTTCGGAAGCACCTTCACTGTTGGCAATCTCACTCATTGTGAAAGCTGTAAAATTAACTCATCGGTTACGTATGAAATCTAACTAACAATCACAACTAGTAGTTTAATGTTTTAAATGAACAAGTGTCACAATACTTGGCGAAGTCTACGACTCTTTCTTATAATATCGAATTAGAAGCTGAAAATGTTAGTCGGCCATTTTGTTTGTACCTTGTGTCGATAGGGCTGTACCACCTACAACATTTTCGGTATTCGGTATTCGCCTTGGCGGGTACTCGCAATAATAATTGCTATATTCAGTGGAGTATAGGGATAGGTCCAAATTTAATAAACTGCTAAATTAGCGGTGCTAAATTTATTTAGTGTCAACACCTGTTAAATAATTTCTTAAAAAAGGGTGTTAAATATATCAGTCACAAGTACCTATATTTACGTGTTATGTTATCTAGGTAATGAGTGCTGAGTAAAATTTCAATAGTTTGTGTAGTGTCGTTTACATTTTAAAAAGAATAACTTAAAACATGGATATTCTACGGCAAAAAAAGTGAAATATGGAACATTTTTACGATAGCGATAACGTAAAAAAAAATTGGAATAAATTAATTATGTTAACAATCTGCATGTTTTTAAATTTAGCAGTCGCTAAAAATAGCTGTTAATTTTAAGTATTAATCATTTTTACCATCAGCATTTAGCAGTGTTATTTTTTTAACGTTTAAGCCCATCCATAGTGATGTGTGACCAGCAAAAAATACTGTAATAGGTACGTAGGGATTCTATTAGTGCGTTCCATTCACTGTTAATTTTGTAAATTTCGTTATTTTCGTTCACAAATCTCGTTCCACTCGCACCAACTTGTACTGAAAGTGATCATTATTATCGTTTTTAACAGATTTTGTGGTCGAAAAAAACAAAAATTACGGTGAATGGAACGCAGCATATATGCAGCGTGTTTAAATATAATGATTAAATTAAATCCTATTAATGGTGCGTTCCATTCACTGTTCATTTTGTAATTTTTGTTCATAAATGTCGTTCCACTCGAACCAACTTGTACTGAATGTGATCATTATTATCGTTTTTACACGACTGCCCAACAAAAAAAGAGTGTATATGTGTTTAGGGTTCATGTATGTATGTATGTTTGTATATTTGTATGTTTGTATGTTTGTATGTTTGTGTAGCGACCATTCATACATTCACGACGCCACCGATAGATGGCGCTGAGTGCACGCACGCTTCAGTACAAAATGAAGTCTGAACCACGCAAGCAAGATTCGCAAGACACTTAGTACATATAGAAGACCCCGACAATAACCATCGGGGCATAGCGGCCGGCCCCGCCAGGCATACCACCCGCCTGGCTGGAAGATCTTCCCTTTACCCCCAAACTGGTGACCCACGACATCGAACATACGCAACTGAAGTCACACTCATCCAAGCAAGCCAGTGTCACCGAAGCCACCACAGCCGACTCACCGTGCCAGGTGGTTCTGTGACGCACAGCAGCCGGAAAAATTTTCAGACCACCACAGCCGACTCACCGTGCCAGGTGGTTCTGAATCGCAAGCTCTTCAGTCTCAACTCACCGCAGACCAACAAGAGTATTCTGGCGCTCGAGCAAGACAACAGGTTTTTCAAGATTATCGACCTCCGGTCTTGGGAGGGAGTCCTGTAGCGACCATTCATACATTCACGACGCCACCGATAGATGGCGCTGAGTGCACGCACGCTTCAGTACAAAATGAAGTCTGAACCACGCAAGCAAGATTCGCAAGACACTTAGTACATATAGAAGACCCCGACAATAACCATCGGGGCATAGCGGCCGGCCCCGCCAGGCATACCACCCGCCTGGCTGGAAGATCTTCCCTTTACCCCCAAATTTGTATGTTTGTATGTGAGATTCTTTATTCCACCATAACTTATAAATGCCTGAACGGATTTCGATGTATGGGGTATCGTTAGAATCCTTACATCATTCCGGGTAACACTGGGTATATTATTTTTGAAAAAAAACAATATGGCGGCATTATGGCTCAACTTTATTATGTGAAAAAAAAAATGTTTTCTTCCATTATTACAATATGGGTATCATATTGAAGGCCTTGATGAGCACAGTCCAAAACTGTAGAATTTATAGGCATAATTTAACATAGGTAGGGTGTACATGCAAAACAAATAATCATTTTTGGCTGCTGTCACTAAAATGCATAAAATAAAAATAATAATTTAAAAAATTAAAAACACGACTGCCCTGCCAAAAAACGAACTAAAAAGTATAAAACAAGTGCAGTGTCATTGCAGTCGGGGGCCCTCTTAGATTAAATATGTTCCACAGAACGGTCCCCCGACTGCAATGACACTGCACTTGTTTTATACTTTTTAGTTCGTTTTTTGGCAGGGCAGTCGTGTTTTTAATTTTTTAAATTATTTATTTTTAACCGTTTTTGTGAACGAAAATAACAAAAAATACGGTGAATGGAACGCAGCATAGATAAAATAGGTAGGTACCTACTGTCCTACAATATCTTGGCACCCGGAAGCTCCACAGATTCCGCAAGAGAGCTAGTCAGTGTTGCCAGATCCAAAAGTTAAAATTATAGTTTTTCTAGAAAATTATAGTACAACGGCTTTTCAAGTCCATCCAAGTTCACCTGTCTCTCAAATCAAGCGACATCTGATAAGCAGATGTTTGCCACTGGGATCACCGAAACTAATTAAAACATAGACGAAAAAGTTACGTACCTAATAGTCCTGACTCACAGACCGTACTAATTATATAAATAAATACAACAAAAAAGCAGTACTCTTTGATACCGAATAAGTATCGACTTTGATTCGAAGCTAAAAGTATTTGTTACTGAAATAAAATACTGGATTACTTACCTACTCGTATTTACTTGTATCGGAACATCCCTAAACTCGATATTTCGCGCGTTCGTGCGTGATGATAACAGGAGGCCTACACACGACACGATTTGATTGGCAACTTAATAGCTATGTCTTCAGCAGTGCGCTTTCACGTTCATCTTGCGCTTTCGTCTGATGCATGCATGAAGCGCCATAGCGCATGCAATAACGCGTGCGCTATTCTAGCTCAAAAACAGCGCACGCCCGTAGCGCACGCTGATGCACCGGTGCACCGGTGGGTTCGCGTGCAACATTCCGTGCGCTTTACATACAAAATGGCGGCAGATAAAGTTAAAACATTGAAATTATGAATGTTGTCTTTCGTAATTTTTGATTCGTGTCTTCTAAACATCGTTTATCCAGATACTCTTTTATCTTAAGTTTTTTTCCTTGTTGTTAATACTAAATATTCTGCACAAATAGCTACACTTGTTCATCTTGACGACCGACCAGGGCGCACAGGTGTAGACACTAAGCTGCATGCGTCTATTGCACGCGCTTGACGCGAGATGAATTGAAAGTTGAAGACGCAACATGAACATGAAAGCGCACTGGTGAAGACATAGCTAATCGGCTCTATGCCGACTCTATGGGTGGCAATACCTATAGGCCGACATTGGCACCGGTCGGGAGTCATAGCCCCGTGCCGGTGCCGTCGCCCCGGTCAGTGGAAAAACGTGTAGTAGGTACATGTTGATACATTTATGCTTCACTAACAGCCGGTGCCGTTGCCGGCGCCGGTGCCGTGCCGGCCAGTGGACGCCTTAGGTATCTATTCTGTGCCTACGGACGGAGGACGGTCGGCAGGGTTACCAACCGGTTAGGGCTTTTAGTAGCCCCAAATTTAGGGCGGAAACTAGCATATTGGGCTTTTTTAAGGACCCTTAAAACTTTAGGGCTATTTTTAGGGCCATAAATAATAAATATTTCATGCACCACCATGAACGTAATACCATTGAACGAGGACTGTGGACTACAAACTTTATTTTCCTTTCATTCATTCAAAAATAAACCTTATCTGACGGACTTAACGCCCACGATGCAGGCTTTATAAAAACCGGTCCCAGCCAGATACCTATAACTGCGCCTTCTTTCCCTTTCTAACAGTACAACCTTTCAACCCTTGTGTTGCCAGTTAATATTTATTCGATCACCTTAAACTTGGTACATTTTCATGTTAAGAATAATAAACAATAAAGTCGATTAATGAAATACCAATGGTAAAGTATAAGAATATCCTAAGATTAAAATTTCAAATATAAATAAATATCTGGAAATAAGTACTTACCCTCTTTAATAATTCGCTTGTAATTGTCAGTTCCGTGATGTCTATAGGAATCGTAGCAGAAATAAAATTAAAAACTTGAAACACAGAACGTCAATTTGCGTGACACACGACATTTTCAGCTAATTTTAAATCTAGAGGATTGTGCTGAATTTTCTCATAAAAATGGGTAGAATATGCGTAATGCAAGGGTGTAAAAGCGAATATTATCCGAATTAAGGATTATCTTAACATAGGTAAGTGGGTAACTATGTTTTCCACGTTAAGTACATTTTAGATGTTCGGGTGACATAAATTTCGCTAGTAAAAAGGACTATAAAATCTTATTATGTGTCTGTGTTAACTGAGGAATATCGTCCACGGGAACTGTTTGCAGCGATAAAGTCGCGCTTTTCGTTGCCGCACGACTACATCGCTACTTTTTGAAGTCGGTCGCATTTGCAACGCGCGACAGACCACACGCTGGTAAAACGCGACGCTCACGCCGCGTTGTCACGGCTCGCCGGGCTCGCACACGGCGTTCGCGTCGTTCACACGCTCGAGGAACGCGCACGTCTAGGGCCAGATTAACCCTTTCAGGCAATGTAATTCTCGGGGCCCCTTTCCTTTACCCTTTTGTTGCTTTTTAATAGTACATTACTGCCACGGTCTGTAATGAGTGTGTTGCTGGGCGCGTTGTTGATGGCCGAAAGCGCGGCGCAGCGCAGCTCCAGGCCTCCACAGCGCGGTCAGCATTGCAACCCTTGATGGACAATATAAAATAAAGGCCGAGACCGATGGTTTGTCGATTGAAATTGTTTGCAATCGGGACGACTTTTGACTTTACACTTCCCGATTACTCCTAAGCAATAAAAAACAAAAAAACAATTTTGTCTTTTACAGATCCCAGGCGTGTAAATTGGTTACAACAAATACCTATTGGCTACAGAAAAATTACCCAAAATTCCGTCATATACAGCAAGCATTTTAAGCCGACAGATTATGTCCCTAATTTAACACAACGAGTTTTAAAGGAAAATGCCCTGCCCTCACTGTTCCTTTTCGTTAGCACAAAGGACAATGGGCAAAAATGGTCCAAATGTCCACCACTTCCGAGACCTACGTCACTCGATAGACCACTACATACTGAGTAACTTTTGCAAAGGCAGTTCAACAAAATAGGCTGTCAGTAAAAAAAGTATGAGTAGTTTAAAAAAATATTTTAATTTTTTTATTTCACACTTTGTGTTATGTCTTATACATTTTTTTCGAAAGGCAACAATATAAATACACTTTCTAACATTAAATAAAAATAAAATAAGCTGTCAGAAAGCAAAAAATGCCGTGAAACATATTTTATTATTATTTTTGTTACCTGATGATAAGTGAAAAAGTAAGGTAACGCATAGAAGGTACCTGCTTATTTATTTTATAGAAGCGCTTGTTGTTCACTTTTCATCAGGTAACAAAAATAATAATAAAAACTTTTCACGGCATTTTTTGCTTTCTGACAGCTTATTTTATTTTTATTTAATGTTAGTAAGAGTATTTATATTGTTGCCTTTCGAAAAAAATGTATAAACAATACTAATGATGAAATCATATTTTTTTTTAAACTACCCGTATTTTTTTACTTACAGCTTATTTTGTTGAACTGTCTTTGTAAAAGTTACTCAGTATTTAGTGGTCTATCGGGTTACGTAGGTCTCGTCAATGGTGGATATTTGGACCAAGTCCCATACAGTTTTGCCCATTGTCCTTTTATTTTGTCTTATGGTCTAATTAGTTAGATATTCTTAGGGTACCGTACCTAATAAGGAAAAAAACTAAACCCTAATATGATAACTTTGTTGTCCGTCTGTCTGTCTCTATGCCCGTCTGTCACAACTTGCACAGCCCAAATCAAACATAACATGTTAACAGTAGTAGGTACCTTTTATAGCATAGAAAAAGAGTAAGTATAGGAAAGATAAGTATAGGAAAAACCATAGATATGGAGAGCCTAGAAAACGTCCAAGCGTGTGAAGTGTCATGTTACTTTATATTACAAAGTGGCAAAATCTACGATCTTAAATACTATTTTGTATCTCCATTTGGGTTGCCAAGATACAGACAGGCACTCGCGTAGTTTGGCCACCGCAGACTAATTTATTGTACCTACTCATGTTTTTATGAAAATAAACATCCTTTTGCCTTATTTTCTTATTATTTTCCTATCATAACAATCTTGGAACAATATAACGTTTTCACCAGATAGCCATGGGGACGTTCTCCAAATGTCAAAATATTATGGTCACTCTTGTTGGCAAAGGAAACAACGTTCAGTGTGGTATATCGCTGTCGGCTTCACTTTTGCTGGCAAGTCATCATTCCAGGTGTGTAAACGTATAAGTTCTTTGTGCACCACTAATTTGACTGACCAAAACAAGTATTAAAAAAAAGGCAAAACGTCTATGGTACGTATTTTAGGGCTCTTTTATTTTAGGAGTTGGCAACCCTATGTCATCGGATGTCTGTCAGGGCTTTTTGGCGGGAAGTGGAAAAGTCATGTTGTCATTTTTGTTTTAATTTCCAAAACTTGTGTTTTCGTGTATTATAGTGTGTAATATTGGTGGAATATTAACCATTATATGGTCATAAATGTGCGTGAGTGTGGGCAATTGGAACAAAAGTGATGAACCATGATTTTCGGCTTCTCCCAAGAAGTCTAGTAATTTGTCAGTAAAGTATCCACCACTTTACTGATAGGGTTTGGGGGGTAGAAATAAGGTAGTTATAAGATAGATTTAAGGTAGTTATAAGGTAGAATTAAGAAAAAAATGTAATAAATGTATACTGATGTTAGGCTCCAAAGGGCTAGTTCCCAGGGGCCGTAAAACTAATTTTATAAAAAAAAAAAAAAGGATGTCTGTCAGAGTCAAATCAGATCATCAGTCAGTTATGTAGTTTGTTGTGAGTGTACAATTATTTGTCTACTGTGGTGTTTGTAACTGTGCGTAGTGTGGTGTTAAGTTAAGTTTTCGACAAATAATAAATTATGTGAGAATTATGATTTTAGTAATGTATTGACCTATATGTAAACTCCAGTTTAGTATTCATTAGTTGGCGTAGAACTGGTTTCTATTTCATGTTTCTGGGAGGAAAATATTATGCGCTGCATAATAAAAAAATCATAATAGGTAATATAAATCCATAGGTACCTAATAACATAAAACTGGTGTAAATGTATTTTTGTTTTTATTCCTCTGTGATATTCGTTATAAATAATAAAAATGACTGTAACATACACCGGTGAAGTTGCGACCTGTCGTGGATTTGGAACATTTTTGAAAGTATTATACAGGTGAGAATGCACTTTTTTATTTTTTTTAATTTTGCAGTTGCATATTTTTGGTAGGATGATACCGACTGGGAATATTACAGTAGCTAAAACCCGTATTACACCAACCGATATTTAGGGGCCTTTACCCTAAATCAGGGACGTGTAACAAGGACCTATTTAGGGTTCCGTAGTAAAACTAAGGAACCCTTTATAGTTCCGTCCGTCTGCTGTTCGTCTGCCGTCAGTGACTACCCACCCGGAATCAAGGGTAGTAGTATATAGGTAGTAGTTATATAGGTAGGTAGTGTTTTCTGATCGATTTTTATGATCAAATACCTAAATAGATCTTAAAATTCGATTCCAATTGAAAATAACTGAAAATGTTAGTATACCTATTCGTTGTAGACAAAGAGGTACCTGATTCTAAAGTTCTGTCATTTTATACTAGATGTCCTACTAATAGGTACGTAGCGAACGAAACTCATTCATAGTTCAATGTACCTATTAGTAACTAACAGGTACCCCCCCCCCCCGTGATTTCACACGCGTGATAATTAAAAACATATCTAGCCTAAGGGCCATCCATAAATTAAGTCACATCTAAAGGGGGGGGCGGGGGGTCGACATGTGACATTATGTGACAGGGGTGGAACGGGTCCTATGTTTTGTGACGTCACATTTAAAAATCGAATAGGTATATCTAAGTATTAAAACCGACATTTGAACTGTTAACGAAAAATTCGTAAAATTACCGAAAACTGAAAAAAAATTGTGAGGTCACACTAAGGAGGGGGGAGTCTCACAAATGTGACCAGCTGTGACAAGGGGGGGAGGGGGTCAAAAAATCATGAAATTCGTGTGACGTAATTTATGGATGGCCCCCTAGGTAGGTATGTCACTCAATGATAGTAGGTACCTATCGGTGTAGTAATTTTCAGAATACGTTCATTACCTAGGTAAGTAAGGTGTTTCAGTTTTGAACAAACCTGGTACCTACCCTGGCTGGTGAGTGTCTACAATGATTTCAGGTTGCGATGCGTGTTTATTTCATCAATGTAAATGGAAACTGCCGTGTTGTTTGTTTGCTCATGCTCATGCTGAGGCTGATAACTGTTTACATTTGGTCTTACATTAACCTTGCCAGCAAATTGAGTTATTTTTTTATTACATGGCATGTAGTTAAGTACAGCAGACCTAATTTAAATTGATGCCTAATGAAAAAGGAAAGTCGAAGATAGGTGCTCTGATATCTCAGTCTCAGATGTAAGTAGGTAGGTACCATGGAACCCTATCTTGTGCGTGGTCCGACACGCACTTGGCCGGTGTTACTTTATTTATACCGATTACCTACCTCAGGTTGCCGGCTGATTTTTGTAGCAAATGGTAATCACCACGAACCATAACAAATTAAAATATGATTGAACTGGTTTCATGATCATTTCGCTAAATTCAACATAACATAGATAGTCAATGGGTGCGTCTACATGAGTCAAGCGGAACGTCAAGGGGCTTACCAAAAGCTCCCATTGCGACTCAATTACAGGAACGTATTAACGTTTCAGCGACTTTTTGTGCAATGACGTACCTTATTGTCATGACAATAAGAAACGTCATTAAAACGTCGTTAAAACGTCCCTATAATTGAATCGCAATAAGAGCTTGTGGTAAGCCCCCAGAGCAAGTAGTTTTGACGTCTGACCACCAAGACATAACGTCATATAGGTATTATTGTTCGGGCGGGCTGCTTGTAGACACGGCTACTACCTAAAAATCAAGGGAAGATCATACATATCAATTTTACGGGTCAAGTCAATGTTGTTAATTAGCCTTCAGTCGGAGGATCCAAACTTGCCATTGGGCAAGTCGGTCGGGCAGACCCTACTAATCGGCATATCCATTGAGATGCCAAATAGTAGTTCCTACCGATCGTAAGCCAGATTGTGCCGTCTGGTGATATCTATTAGATTGTGGGTACTAAAACTGCGATTGCATCATCCATCACACACAATGTGTCATCAAATTAATCGTTAACTCGAAACAGAATCATCAGTGATATTACCATTACGCTAACATCTATAGGTGCCGCTTCATACCTACCTATCTACTCCACTGCTCTTAAATTCGAAATAACTGCTTTTTATTTAGTCACCAATTTACAAATTTTATGTAAAACTGCGATTGCGTCGTCTAAATAAATGGTTCACCTTAAAGTATTAGATATAATCATCATCAGTCAGCACAAACCTAACCATTCCAATGGGCTCAACTGGCGCAATGTGCTTATAATAAAATACCTAGGTAATACGGAGGAGTATTCAGTATACATCTACCAAACAACGGAAACTGATCAATTTGATTGGATACATGTCAAGCAAGATTTCTGTTTTTCTACCCGCGCTAGCTACTCAGCTAGCAGGCTAATAATAATAGAGGCACTCATAGCCAGCTGCAATCACTGATCGGTAAACGACCTGAGGTTAAGCAATGCTTGGCAAGGTCAGACAGAGATAGGTGACCATTTAATGGCATTTGGACTAGGGTCTCTGTGCTTCGGAGGGCACGTAAAGTCGATCCCGGTTGTTGTCATCTCGGCACCAGTCGTCAAGCCTTGTCAGAGGACTTCAAGCGGCTTGAACAACTCTGACACCAGGTTGGCTACTAACCATACGATAAGAAGAAGATAATCAGTAATCTAGCTAGATTACTGATTAATTATTATATTCATTAGGGGCCATCCATTAATTACGTCACACGAATTTTATGATTTTTAGACCCCTCCCCCCTTGTCACAGCTGGTCACATTTGCGAGACTCCCCCCCTCCCTGTGTGACGTCACATATTTCTTACAATTTTCAGAAATTTTCAAAATATGTCGTTAATAATTCATATTTCGGTTTTAATACTTAGATAGGTATATTCAATTTTTAAATGTGACGTTACAAAACTTAGGACCCCTCCCACCCCCTTGTCACACAATGTCACATTTCGTCGACGTCCTCCCCCCCTTTATGTGTGACGTAATTTATGGATGGCCCCTTACAGACATGTAGTAAGTATGCTAGCTCAGAACTTCTACTTAACGGATTTTTCGGAAGTTCTTTACGGATTTTAATGTTTGAATATGGGGTGCCTAACTGGCTGCGTCTATAAAGGTCGTCGCTCCAGCAGATCGATAAAACGTCGCAGTCACCGGATCCAGATCAACCTACACGCATAATATTGCTTCGTCTCATTCCCACCTCGTACTTATACTCTAAGTATGATGTTTCTAAATTAAATTAGAGCCTGATCTAACTAGTACAGGGTAAAATAGCTGGTGCTGTTGTATTGCTCTGTTTTCTTTGACTTAGGTACTATTATACTTATAAAATTATCCAGTTCCTAGTTGATCGTAGTGTTCTGTTGAGAATGATTCAAATTATCCATTTTATCTTGTGTCACCCAAAAAAAGAACACTTTCATGACTGGCACGATGAGGATGTGTGTTTATCTGGTAAATATAGAAACGTGAGCAGGTGGGACAGTGTGTCATAATTTAAATTGTTGTTCACGTCCAATCACTTTTTACATAGATAATAAGGTACTTAATCATAGATCTGACCCTGAGCATCTATAATTATTGTTAGCAAAGTACGTATTATAACGACATTGCCTATTTCAGATGTTGTTTGTTAACTTCGAGTTTCCGAGAGTGTTAAGTGACGTATGAAAATGTTTTGCATGTATGTAATACTTAGGTACCTACAAACCTTGGAGATCATTCTATTTTATTCACATGCAGTAATAGAGTTCTGTGCTAAACTAACGTGGTAATAATATAAGTAGAATCTACTTTGGAAGTAAATTCTTAACCTAGGTACTTAATCTTTTAGTATAAGTACTTCCTGAATCGACTTCAACTATATACGTTCAGTCAATGCTAAACGAAGTTACATGAATTCATAAAATAATCAGTATTACCTGAGCAGGTATAGTAAAGATACTTACTACCTATTAAACGATGGGTAAGACGGTATTCAATTCTAGTAGTTTTCGAATTGCCACAGGCTTCTGACGTATCAAAAGAGCGGTTGACATACAAACATGTCTTGCTATATCGTAACCAGGCAAGGGATATTTATTATTCAATGCACCCTGCACTGCACGTTCGAACTTTTCAACTTACACACAACCTATCGCTTTATATTGATCACGAGTTCATTTGTTTTTTTATGTATTCCACACTTTACATTATCTAGTATACTACTACCTATTTGTCAATCGATATGATGTACGCGTACGAATTGGTATTGTAATTCAAAATCTGTTACTGTTGAGCTTTCGTTGGCTGGTTGTCAAAGATGTTGACATCAACATGATGTGCATTAGGTCAATTTCGTATTTTAATTTCAAGTCTTCGCCTTGGAACACATACAGAATCATAAGTATTTTCAAACAACTTCTCTTTTTCTTGACAAAAAGTTGTACCTTCTTCAGCTAATAACACAGAACAATTTTGTCATAAAAAAGATCTGGATCTGGTTAAATACAATCCGGTGCCATAAACAAGATGCAGTTAAAACATTAACAAAACCGGCCAAGTGCGTGTCGCACTCGCACATAAAGGGTTCCGTACCACCGTAATATAAACAAACAAACATCCCCGAAATGGTGATATTTAGAGTCACACGTTGAAGTCTTTTATATGGAAACCGACCATAAGACAAATAAGTTTAAATATTACGTTTTTTGTAAGACCCCCTTTAATTTTAAGTTTTATTTTATTTGTTGTTGTAGCGGCAACAGAAATACACATTCTGTGAAAATTTCAATTCTCTACCTATTACGGTTCGTGAGATACAGCCCGCTGACAGACGGACAGACGGACGGACAGAGTAGGCTTAGTAATAGGGTCCCGTTAGTACCCTTTGGGTACGGAACCCTAAAAACGGATAAAGTGGCTAAAAAGTGGTATTGTAGATAAATCTTAACAGTATAACTGTCGCTTTTCACATAAGTAGGTAGGTACTTTCATTATGCATTAGCCTACATACATATATATGTTTTCTTCACATGATAAGGCAAAGCGGCACCTTTTTGACTCGATCGGTAAGAGGCATGTTGTTTTTTTTGGATGTTATTGTTTCCCTATATTTGAGCTATTTAATCCAATTTTCAGTGACATACTGGGGTAGCATGAACGGCCCAATTACTCTAATTACTAAGCGCCTATGGTGCCTTACAACTGGTCCATAAAAAAAACAATATGGAAGGCTCTCAATTCATGTTGCGTAAAGGATATCGTGTTGTAGTAATATTATAATAACATGTTTATTTGAGATAATAAAATGCAAAATGTGGAAATTATCGGTTTTCATGCAATGCAGTTTACGTGGGTTAGTTAATGTCGAGTGTGCGTGGTCTGTCTGACCTCAATATCACTGCGACGAGGATTTTACACCAGCCAACAAGGCTACTATCATGCAAAGTCTTGGTAAAATATTTTGGGATTTCACCTCAAGCATTTTTTCCCTAAAAAGATCGCTTACAGACGTTAACTCCGCTACCTACGACTAGCTTATTTTAACATAAGTAGTAGGTATTGATTAAATAGGAATAATCGTTGAATATTATTGCATTGGCAGTTGATAGCGTAATAGTAATATGTAATAATATATTTAACAAAAAATGAATCTCCAATTTAATAGCCTGTCTCAATGACTTCAACCTAAATTGGTATGTTCCTTGAATATGTATTGTAATTCAATTAAAGTGTTAAAGGCCGTGTTCACCCACTTGACGATGCCAGAATTGTTTATTTAGGACTACCTGTTAGATGGTAATGCTTCAACACTTTTCTCGATGATAACCAACAGAACTGTCATTAGAGAATTAAAATTAATGTAGTAGATCCGTATAAACAAATCACAATAATTATAGAAGGTGTTCTTGAAGCGAATCATATTTTTTTTTGGGTGTGACAACTTTTTGCTTTTAGTCGTATGTATGCTAATTATTGTAAGTATGTATTTAGTTTGGCCTGTCACCTGTGTGACTCATTAGAACATGATTACAGTGATACGAATACATTCGACAGGCAGTTGAAGATAGTTCTAGCCTCGTTCCATATTTTGATCTTATAACCATAGTGCGTATAACCAAAATACGTGCTAACATGATTTTTCACAGTACGATGATGAAATCGTCCGTCAAACCTTTGCCGCTCTGGTGGCTCTGACTATTCAGATCCTCCCACAACCAAAAACGTGCCGCGGACTGACGTAATATCCTGTCTGTGCTGTGAATCAAGAGTTCACCTTAGGGTATTTGGCGATTAGTTAGATTTCACGCAATCAAAATCAAGTTTGTCTTCAATTGGTTAACTTTTATTATCATGTGGCAGTACACAAACATTTAATAAATATATAATAATATTTTGTTATAAAACATTGTATTGCTTAAAACTAAACAGCGAATAACTATGCTATAAATATCTGTGATATATATTTAACACGGGTGTGGTTAGAATTTACATTATTGAATATTTATTACATGTTACCTACCATTATAGTATGTTATAAATCAGTTAGTGTGCGTGCACCTTTATTGGTTACCGCGCAATCCACTGCTGAATCCAATGTCCATGTTATATTCTGTGATGTTGAGTCGCTCTCTGTGTTTGAGGACCAACTGTAGCGGCTGCGCGCGCGACTATATTTATTACGCTAATCTTAACTCGAATTTGGGCACCTCGCTACCGAATGTCGCGGAAAGAAAGTGACGAAGGAATTTTCGATGGTTTGTCGTATAGGGTCAGACATTCGAAACGAGTATTCTTCTTGGTGTAAGTTCGCAATACCTGTTCAATGTATTTTATGCTTTTCTATTTTACTTGCTTCATAGCAGTGACACAAAATATAACTATATATTTGGAATTAAAATCACTGCAATATCACGTTATCCTGTTTGCTTTATAACTATAGCTTGCGAAATTAAAAGCGTTCATTGTTACCAACTTGAAAATAAATTGCAAGGCTTTTAATAATTACGCTACTGCCAATAGGTAACTACCTATTTGGGAAATGTTAATTAATTTTGAAATTCAGTCATACTGAGTTGAATATTTGACTGACATTTCTCGAATGTTATCGACCTTCGCAACTTCGCTAGTTTTGAAAACACTGTTATTTAATTAACGCTAGATGTAATATTTTGGTACAATAAGCACAATAACTGGTACGTAGAAGGATGTAATAACAACTGAATGATCGCGTGCTGCTGCACGACTAACCAACACTCACTAGTCGTGGGTCGGTACGCATTTTTACAATACCGAAAACTGTTATCGGTTTAGCGGGCGATAACAGGTTTTGAAACATGGTATTTTAGAAACTAGGTATTAGCTGTTACCTTACTCATCGTATTAGGCAAGAAACTTATAGGTATACTGTTACTTGGTATTGAGTTGTTATAGCGTGTTGTGAATTTGGTAACTGATCCAATACACAAGTTATTTTGTACGTTTTATCTCTATGAAAGGTATAGCGTTATTGGGTAGAAATATTAATGAGATGTTATTACCGTACCACTAATATCCACGTTTCAAACGAGAAATTTCTAAGAATCAATGAATACAGGAATAAATAAATAAATATCGCCAGACATACACACTAATGAATGGTCCCAAACTGAGCAAAGCTTGTACTATGGGTACCGTACAATGGATTGAGGGCAATCCCAGTGTCACGCAGACCAGGGCAAATTACGGAATTAAATTTAAATTATTTATTCTAAATGTCATAAAATAATGTCGAAGAATATCAGTTGGCGAATTCCTTTATCCCTCTTACACATTAGGATTAAGTACATAGGTACACGACAGACTAATAAATTACGTCATCAAGAAGGTAATACAACCACTTGACGACGTATAATGTAAATAAACATCGGCCGTCGTTTCGGTTCGGTATGAATCAGATATTGAGTTCTCAAGAGCACCGCTTCGCACCTTGTGAGCTTGTAAGAATAACGTGTTCCGTGCGATACGCAGTTTTTTTAGAATACGATACCAGGTTTTCGGTATTCAGCCGATAACATGTTATTATAACTGCTTACGGTGCGCAACACACACCGCTAACACTCACACGACGGCTGTATCTCAACCTGCCAAGGTTACTTAACACAAACGCGCTTATTTAACTGATCCGATTGGCACTTATTGTCATAATGACTTTTGTAATGAATTGTACCATTGTTTTGTGGAAGATGCGTAACAAATCGCGATAGATGTGTTCACTCCAAATTACTTAAAATGCTCTGGTGACAAACCATAAAATTGCATGACTTATGGTGCGTTCCATTCACTGTTAATTTTGTTAATTTCGTTATTTTCGATCACAAATCTCGTTCCACTCGCACCAACTTGTACTGAAAGTGATCATTATTATCGTTTTTAATAGTTTTGGTGGACGAAAATAGCAAAATTTACGGTGAATGGAACGCAGCATTAAGTATAACATGCCCTCTAGCTTCAAAATGCGCAATTTATTAAGTCATCTACATATTTTAATTATTTTAGAACATATATACTTTGAATGTACAATTTTGGTAGCATTGTTCACAAGAACAGGTAAATTAAACCATTTAGTAAATTAAATTATTAAATGATCTAAGAGGTAGCTATAAAACTTGAGTCGCGATTGTTTTTAGATTGGTACGAACACGTCACTAACCTCCATGTTCAGCATACGTAACTGTTTTTTTTCACATTTTGCACTTGATAAAATCCGTGAACGATTCCTCTGCATACATAATGTCATTTCTTCGGTTTTATTACGAGGAAGTTCCATCCGAAATGACGTAATCTTTATCCGAACGTTAGGTAGTAAAACTGCCGTACGCATACGAATTAAATTGACATTAAATTAGTATGCGTGATAGATACCTACTATATGCATTTATTTTAAGAGTTCTACTCTATTTTGACCTGAATTGCATTCAAGGATACCTACTGCCACTGAATTCAGCGATATTTATCACTTTACTTGCTAAATGGCTAGACAAATTGTGTAGGTTGACCTAGTGTAATTTTCCCAAGTGTTTTACTCAAGTACTGATCCAGTTGTGGTACCTATACTCATTGCAGTTTCAGGATACAAATTGGCTGTGCCTATTTTATTCTAGGGTTTGTCAAAGGAGAGAAAGTACCTATTATTAATAATATAACGGTAGGCATGCTGCCGTATCAAATTACTTAGGTATATACATAGATTTTTGATTTGAAAATCAAGAAAATTCCTGCTCGAAGGATTTTGACATCATCTATCAAAATTGTGGTCGATAAGTATGTGTCGAGAAAATCTGAAAATGCTCTAAGAACGAATTGGCGAAAATTCAAGCGTGAACTATAAAACCGCTAACTTGCACACGGATCTTTTTGCCAGCCATTTAATTCAAAAAGATACGAACACCATTCAAATTTATTACGAAGGAATCATAATTTTGTAGTATCTTTCATTCTTCTCGGTATCTCCTCCACCGGCATAGTTTGTTTTGAGTAGATTTGGGAAATTTTACAACTTATTATAATTTTTCAGATGGCGGGGGAGCATATACAAATTAGTATGGCTGGATCTCCTAATGTTTCTACTTATATATTATATGCTCAATTTAACCTATCGGTTACTATTGGACGCGGATGCAAGAAAGTGAGTACCTAATCATATCTTTTCATTAGCAGTAGTGTATTGGTCATGGACGTATTCCTATACAGTAATAGTAAATGCATCGTATATTTTGAGATCATTAGAGAATAACGATACCTTACTATAAGATTAGATAGAAGCGGGATAGAGTAAAAATGTTGCAGTTATTGCAACATAATGATCAAGCATGCATGTGGCATTTACATTTAATTGCTGTGCAATTAGCTAGATTCCTAATAAGTTTTATTGTAACAGTAGTTTGTAGACCTTAAAATTTTAAAACTGGTATCGAAAATTTATCAAAATAGTTTTTTTTTAAAATATCCATAATCAAGATTTCAGACTATAATGACCGGCCGTCATACCCGCGCTCCCATTAATTCTATGACCGCATTCACATGTGTTTTATTATCTTCGTAAAATTTTAATGTATGTTGTAACCATTAATCATAATTGACTGTTCTACGAAGCTCCGTTCTATTTAGATGAACATGGTTGCAATATCTGAAATATGTATTCTTAAATTAAGGATTTGGTTGGCGCGAGAAGCGCGCGCGTGTAACTAATTATAATCCTATGTATATATTGTAAGAATATGCAGCCAACGAACAACGGCAGACTGGATAATTTTAAAATACCCGTATTTCCTTTTCTGCAGGACGTTCGAAGGCGTTGTAAACTACTGTAATTTTCACGGCAATGTGATCCCTCTGTCCTTCGTGCTAGGGTTCTATGTCACTGTGGTAATGAACCGCTGGTGGAATCAATACACCACCATACCTTGGCCCGACTCTATTGCCGTCTTCGTTTCTGCAACTATACACGGACAGGTAAGAAGGAGATGGATTTTAATCCTTATTCACTTTTATCAACAATCCAGACCCTAGTTCAGGCACATTTTAACCACTGACGTTGAACAATGTTCAATTAGTCCAAGCCTAATAATAATGAATGCTTTATTGTTGTATTGTGGTACTTATATCATATTATGGTAGTGGTTTCATTATATAGGTTCTAAAAATAGATAATAGTTACTGCAATATTTTCCTATTCATTTACTTATTCAGGAGTTAACACGTCAAGTTTGAAGTCGTGAATTATCTTATCATAATAATAATCTTATTATTATTCGTGCAAACTGAACCTAGTTATCAGGCAATAAAATAAATGTACTTAACTGTGATAGTGGTGATGTCATGATTATAACTGCGTGTCATAATTTTGCCGATAAAGTTTTAGGAAGTATAACAAGCCAAATAGCATTGAAATGATTTCATTATCTGTCGGCGAACACTATCAAATTACTTAGTAGGAGCCAAGGTTTTGCTAAATGTATTGTCAGATATAATATCGCTCCACCGGCATGTTACAATATCGCACACAATTTTTCCCCACGACGTCGCAGGTCAGACCCAATGCAAAGTTATTGAACTTTCTTTGTACCAGACGTTTAGGTGCCTACTGCTAGAATATAGATAGAAGTGTAGCAGGCAAGTATAGGAATAGCAGCGGGCGCAAGCGGGTAAAGTGCTTGATCTTCCTGTTTTCTTTAATTCTCAGATCTACATAGAAAGTGATATCATCACAAGATCTGCAATAAAAGCTATTAATGTTGCAATGTATTACATAAGGTAAAACAATTGAGTGGCAGTTGTGATAACAGTCATTATGTATTTGCGATTGAAAACACGGTTTCTAATAAAGTACATAAAATATTTGTGAATGCATGATGTTGGTGTATAAAATTATATCTTTGCCAAGCTCGGCATCAGAACGCAAATAAGCGCCCCGCCTTAAAAAGAAAAAAAACAATGGTTAACGCATTACTAAAACGAGGAATATCGCTAAACTGGTTAAGCTAACTGGGGCTTGGTTCTAGACAAAGAAATCTCAATCGATAACAACTCATCAAGGCCTACTTTAATTTCTGAAGATTTGCAACCTTGGTTAGTTATTTGAGGTGTTATATTAATTCGATGTGGTTTAAGGTAGTTAGCTTAGAAATGATAATTTAGCGTAGTGGAGTAACCGAAATGATGTATTGATGGATATTTATGTTAATTTGTACATATTGTATGTGTAGCACGAACATCTGCATGTGTTATGTAACGAAGCGATCTAGCCGGACATTGTTAATGATAATGATTTGAGTGTGCAGGACGAGCGTGGGCGGCTGATGCGGAGGACTATAATGCGCTACGTGTGCCTCTGCCTCACGATGGTGCTCACCATGATCTCGCCCCGCGTCAAGAAGCGGTTCCCCACGCTGAACAACTTTGTCGACGCCGGCCTACTGCTGGAAAATGAAAAGACAATTCTAGATAATTTGAACGTGAAGTTTCCGAAGCCGTCGAAACATTGGTACGGAAATTTCTACTATGTGCAACTTCTTGCAAAAATCCTTGCCTACTCATCGTTCCGTCAACTTATCATATGGTATCTTTTACACTACATATTAAGTTGCAATTCTGATAAATTGTTTAGCCGATATCCATTGTAGAGCAGTAATACGAAATAAGGACATAAGTTAATCATTTGAACAAACACAATGACATAATGTTGGAGTTGCAAAATCCCCATACCTATCCTATTGCATAATATAATAATTCAATATTATCTTTGCATCTTCAATCAACTGGCATACCAAAGCAAATAGTTATTGCATATTTAGTATCAGTCTCAGTAAATTGATAAAACTGCACAAGAAATGTTTGGTCCTTTCCTTGGACGAATGTCTAAATGTCTAGATTCGTTTTCTCTAAGTAATGAAATTTAGTCTCTAGGGGTTCGATTTGTGTCTCTTTATAAATTCTCAATAATGCATTTTCAGGTTACCAATAGTTTGGGCAACTAGTATAGTGACGAGAGCCCGTAAAGAGGGCCGGATAAGAGATGACTTCGCAGTTAAGACAATTATAGATGAATTAAATAAGTTTCGAGGGCAAGCTGGACTTCTCCTTAGCTACGACACCATAAGTGTCCCTCTTGTATATACTCAGGTTAGTTGAAATATCGTTTTAGGAAACAAACCCAACCTAACCAAACCTTGTCATCGATAAATTTACTTTATTCCTATCATTCCTTTTCAGGTAGTCACAATAGCCGTATACTCATATTTTATAACGTCCGCTTTAGGCAGTCAATGGGTGGACAACAAACTCCAGACTAAAGGCGATCAGTCCTCTATCATCGGTATAGATCTCTACTTTCCGATATTTAGTACGTTAGAATTTTTCTTCTACATGGGCTGGCTGAAAGTGGCTGAGTCTTTAATCAATCCGTTCGGTGAGGATGACGATGATTTCGAAGTCAACTGGCTGATCGACAGGGATTTACAGGTAAAATATCGTCTAAATATCAAGGCTCCAGGACTGCTAGTAGAATTAAAACAGATTAGGTTTTGTTACTTTTGACAGTTTTGGTAGAGTTGACCTAATTTAAAAATCCTAAAAATATAATTTAATAGGTCGGCTACAGCCCAGGATTTAATGGACTACCGATTTTTGGCACAAAGATTTATTTTATTAAATTACCTATAGTGTTATTAAGTTACCTATAGTGTAAGAATGTATGAACATAGCAGTCTTGGGGCCTAGATCAGTTTAATGAGAAATGTGTTTTTTACTCATAGAACCTTCTGAAACTAGGTATCATACATGATCGTGGACGAAATGCACCACGAACATCCGGAGCTGATCCGGGACCAATACTGGGACGAGGTGTTCCCGACGGAGCTGCCTTACACGATCGCGACAGAGAACCAGCGCGAGGAGCACCCCGAGCCGTCCACGGCCAACGTGGCCGTGCCCGTGCGCCAGCGCAGCATGGTGCTGGCCGCGCCCTCCGCCGTCAAGATTGACGACATGCTCCGCTCCAACACCGTGAGTTACAAGTTCGACCCGCCAGAGGTTAGACCCGTCCGTTTATTAGCATGCTGCACGCCCGGATATATGGAGCTTGGCAGTGTCGGTGTTGAGGGCTATCCGGAAATATTTATGTATCTACTCTTACATTTTGTCGAGTGTTAACAGGTTGTGTTTAATCTAGAATGGTTTCCCGGATGTCTATTTGCTGTTTGGTATGGTATTTTGATGATTAATGTCCGGTGAGATAACAATTTACAAACTGAGTCAGGATTTACATATCAATGGAAATGTCGGATAATTACAGATGGTTAATTTTCTTAGAAGCTTGCTTTCGATGAGTAACTAACTATTTCAGTAAATTATGGCCGCAATTACTTAAATAACAATAACTTACTCACTTACTTATACTCATTCATATGAATGAAAACTTTAATAAAACCTACAAAGTTTTATCGTAGAAAAACCGCTAAAACAAGTTTTTTTATTACGCTGAGCACTCGATTCTCTCTGCCTATTCCATTACCTATTAGGTATGTTATTAATAATTTCACACAAAATAACAAACAAAAAGAACGTGTTTCTTCGACCATTCCAATTTAACAATATTTGCTTTGATACGTATGCTCAGGGGACGGTTTAGAAAAGTTTTAAAACTAATTTATTACCTACAGTGATTCTAATGTTGCCAATTGGCTAACTATCCTGCCGATGTTTTTTAATGTCTCTTCTTAACAGTTACTTGTGATGATGCTTAATATTTTCTAATCTATTTTCGGGCACGCTATTAACAATACTTACTTAATGTTACTTGTATGTTGTGTTGTACTTACTTTTTATTTTCTTATATTGCGTTATTGCTGTAAATAATATATCCGGTATTGATATTATATAATTGATAAAGAAATAAAATTCTTATTTCACGTGTTTTTCACTAAGCCATTGTATCTTATCCAACCGTTATCTTATCTTTATTGTCTTGAATCGTTGATTGATTAAAATCTGCGACTACTTACATAGATATCTTACTTACCTATACATATAGACACACCTACATCTACCAATGTATAAAATATCTACAATCTACTAACTCGAATATTTTAGGAAGTAATTAATATCAATATTATATGGTACTTATTTGTTATTTATAACAGCAAATCCAAAGTCTGAACATGAATGACGATGCGGTGTCAGGCATTCACTTCATTGTGCCTCGCGGCAGTAAACGCGGCAAGCGCGACGACAGGAACTCCATGGGCTCCACCAATTCCATGGTGTCGCTGCAACAGACACCCATGAACAGAACCAACTCGGTCACGTCGATGCTCAAGAGACTCTTCTCGAAGGAGGACCAGAGGGGCACGCCCACTGGAACACAAACCGACGGCGGTACGTATCTACCAATCGCCAGGAGAGGCTATTAAGTTAGTCCATTTGCAATGTAGACCAATAAGTAGTATCAGGCCAAGCTCAATGCTCCCTCGAGGGCACTCGAATCAGTCGAGTTTACAACTTATTACCGCGTCGAGAGTAGCGTTTGTTTATTTTTTGTCCGTAGGTGCATACCTATATTGGTTGGTTACCTACAGGCTGGGTACAATAAATCGATCTCCACTAACGAGCGAGCTCTCGTCTTGGAATTTTGTACTAAAATAACATTTTTGCAAGTTCGCTCTCAGACCTGGGTGGGATAGGTATACTTCGTCATGCTTCAGTTCGACTTATAATAAATAGGTACCTACTTGCTCAGTTCGGTTTCAAATGGATTATTAACTAAAATCATGACTGTTCAATATAGAATTAAAATCGAATTCAATTCGTACGAAATTACTTCATAATATCGTAGGTATACCTACGTAGCCTTCCATGTAATAGGTAGTAACTATTATGTCATTAGCAGACCTCTTACGTAAGTGTCTTGGTTTACAAATTTGGCCACTAATGAAGTGATTTCATCTGCAGTCAAGATGATTAGATGTAATCCACAACCATACCGCTATCTACTTAGCACGTTAACCATCACCTTGATGTACAATCATTATTGCTAATTAATAGCTCGTTTTATTGATTGTCGTGTTTCAACATTGTTTGATGTTTCATGTGTTACAAGTACTTCATAAACATTGCAGGTTCTAAGTTTACGATTTCTGCCAGCAACCCGACCCTGAACAAGCCAGCCACGGCCGGCGGCGGCAGTATGAAGATTGCTAATGAAATTATCGAGGAAGTAGACGAGCATCAGGCCACAATCACGAGCATGGGAAAACGACCAGATACCAGGTAAAGGTTTCGCAAAAGGAAAATAATTAAAATATAAGGTAGGTACCTATATTTTCTTCATTACCGGAGTACTTGCCTGCGGAAACCGTCATAAAATTGTACCTACTTATGTTTATTCCATTACAATTCCGATTTGGTCATAACTGCCAATTCATGAAGGTACCGTACCTACTACGGACTCAGTAAAGACGTAAAAATGTCACCACAGCAATCCATTTAATATACCCAAGTAAGTAGGAACCTGACATTTTTCCGGGATAAAAAGTAGCCTATCTTCGGCTGCAAGGTCGTGTCTATCTCCATACCAAAATTCATCAAAATTGGTTTAGCCGTTTAGTCGTGAAAGCGTAATAGACAGACAGAGTTACTTTCGCATTTATAACTATAGATTATTGTATAGTCGCCGTGCCAAGTGAAAAATTGAAAATGTCAACGTCAAGATACCTGTACCTACGGAATATCATAGGTATCAGAGTTGGGCACTAATTGATTAGATTTTTAATTGATTAACTAATTGATTAAACATGTAATTGCAATTAGTTAATCGCGATTAAGTTAATCTGCAATTAAATTTGTAATTGCACTATGCAATTAACTTATTTAGATTAAAGTACATTAATTGTGGATTTCGATTAAATCAATTACAATTACTTTTTTCAATCATTAAAAAAGTAATTGCAAATGATTTAATTGTTTTATACGATTGATTTAATAATTATAGTTAATGTGAAAAAATCAATCACCACTAACAATTAACCTCGAACAATCCGTTTAAAACGGTTGAATACTCGTCTTTTATTTTTAAATTACGTATGTGACTAAGTTGGTACGGCAGCAAGCGAACGGCCCCCCTGATGTTAAGCAGTTACCGTAGCCAATAGATGCTTGCAATACCAAAAGCATCGCTCGCACGTTGCCGCCCTGAAGAGTGGGACGGGGTAGGGGGGGGGTTTGAGACAGAGGGAGGGGGGTTAGAGGGGGGGTTTAGGCTTCCAGACCACTCACTCATCGTAGTGGTGCTAATAGCCAGTTGCAATCACCGATCGGTGAACGATCGCAGGTTAAGCAACGCTTGGTATGGTCAGTCAGAGATGGGTGACCATTGAGTGGCATTTAAACTGAGCGTTTCCGTGCTTCGGAGCATTCCGTGCATCCACCGGATGTTGAGCAGTTACCGTAGCCTATAGATACTTGCAATACCAAAAGCATCGCTCGCACGTTGCTGACCTGAAGAGGAGTGGCACAGTGGTGGGGGCTGGGATGGAAGGAAAGGGTCGTCGTCGTCGTGGGCGTCGTCAGCGTCTTCGGCGTCGTCTGCGTCGTCGGCATCGTCGGCGGCGTCGTCGTCGTCGTCGTCGTCGTCGTCATGATCATCATCGTCATTATCATCATCGTCGGCGTCGTCGGCGCCGTCGGCGTCGTTGGCGTCTTCGGCATCTTCGGCGTCATCATCATCGTCATCGTCGGCGGCATCGTCGTCGTCATCATCATCATCGGCGTCGGCGTCGTCGGCGTCGTTGGTGTCGTCGGCGTCGTCGACGTCATTGGCTTCGTCGGCATCTTCGGCGTCGTCGGCGTCGTCGGCGTCGTCGTCGTCTTGGCGTCGTCGTCGTCGTCGTCGACGTCATCGGCTTCGTCGGCGTCTTCGGCGTGGTCGGCATCGTCGTCGTCTTGGCGTCGTCGGATTTGTCGGCGTCATCGGCGTCGTTGGCGTCGTCGGCGTCGTCTTAGTCGTCGCTGGCGTCGTCGGCGTCGTCGGCGTCGTCTTAGTCGTCGCTGGCGTCGTCGGCGTCGTTGGCGTCGTCGGCGTCGTTGGCGTCGTCGGCGTCTTCGGCGTCGTTGGCGTCTTCGGCGTCGTCGGCATCGTCGGCGGCGTCGTCGTCGTCGTCGTCATGATCATCATCGTCATTATCATCATCATCGTCGGCGTCGTCGGCGTCGTCGGCGCCGTCGGCATCGTTGGCGTCTTCGGCTTCGTCGGCGTCTTCGGCGTCGCCGGCGTCGTTGGCGTCGTCGTCGTCTTGGCGTCGTCGGATTTGTCGGCGTCGTCGGCGTCGTTGGCGTCGTCGGCGTCGTCTTAGTCGTCGCTGGCGTCATCGGCGTCGTTGGCGTCGTCGGCGTCGTTGGCGTCGTCGGCGTCGTCGGCGTCGTCGGCGTCTTCGGCGTCGTTGGCGTCTTCGGCGTCTTCGGCGTCGTCGGCATCGTCGGCGGCGTCGTCGTCGTCGTCATGATCATCATCGTCGGCGTCGTCGGCGTCGTCGGCGTCGTTGCCTTGTCGGCGTCGTTGGCGTCTTCGGCGTCGTCGGCATTGTCGGCGGCGTCGTCGTCGTCGTCATGATCATCATCGTCATTATCATCATCATCGTCGGCGTCGTCGGCGTCGTTGCCTTGTCGGCGTCGTTGGCGTCGTCGGCGTCGTCGGCGTCGTTGGCGTCGTCGGAGTCGTCGGCGTCGTCGGCGTCGTCTTAGTCGTCGCTGGCGTCGTCGGCGTCGTTGGCGTCGTCGGCGTCTTCGGCGTCGTTGGCGTCTTCGGCGTCGTCGGCATCGTCGGCGGCGTCGTCGTCGTCGTCATGATCATCATCGTCATTATCATCATCATCGTCGGCGTCGTCGGCGCCGTCGGCGTCGTCGGCGCCGTCGGCGTCGTTGGCGTCTTCGGCTTCGTCGGCGTCTTCGGCGTCGTCGGCGTCGTCGGCGTCGTTGGCGTCGTCGGCGTCGTCGGCGTCGTTGGCGTCGTCGGCGTCGTCGGCGTCTTCGGCGTCGTTGGCGTCTTCGGCGTCGTTGGCGTCTTCGGCGTCTACGGCGTCGTCGGCGTCTTCGGCGTGGTCGGCATCGTCGCCGTCGTCGTCGTCTTGGCGTCGTCGGATTTGTCGGCGTCATCGGCGTCGTTGGCGTCGTCGGCGTCGTCTTAGTCGTCGCTGGCGTCGTCGGCGTCGTTGGCGTCGTCGGCGTCGTTGGCGTCGTCGGCGTCTTCGGCGTCGTCGGCGGCGTCGGCGTCGTCGGCATCGTCGGTGGCGTCGTCGTCGTCGTCATGATCATCATCGTCATTATCATCATCATCGTCGGCGTCGTCGGCGTCGTCGGCGTCGTTGCCTTGTCGGCGTCGTTGGCGTCTTCGGCGTCGTCGGCATCGTCGGCGGCGTCGTCGTCGTCGTCATGATCATCATCGTCATTATCATCATCATCGTCGGCGTCGTCGGCGTCGTTGCCTTGTCGGCGTCGTTGGCGTCGTCGGCGTCGTCGGCGTCGTTGGCGTCGTCGGAGTCGTCGGCGTCGTCGGCGTCGTCTTAGTCGTCGCTGGCGTCGTCGGCGTCGTCGGCGTCGTCGGCGTCATTGGCGTCAAGATTCAAGATTCAAAGATTCAAGAGAGAGTCGTAAGCCCACCCCCCCCCCTCTCCCTCCCTCCATCCCACTCCCCTTCAGGTCGGCAATAGGCAATATGCGAGCAATGCATTTGGTATTGTAAGCATCTTTAGGCTACGGTAACTGCTTAACATCAGGCAGGCCGTACGCTTTTTTACCACCGCAGTCCTATAAACACCCCCCCCCCCTGTCACAACTCTGATTCAACCGCCCTTTCCCTGTGTCCCACTCCTATTCAGGTCGGCAACGTGCGACCGATACTTTTGGTGGTGCAAGCATTTATAGGCTACGGTAACTGCTTAACATTAGGTGGAGATGACTAAAACCGCGACCGACTTTTTACGTGCCCTCTGAAGCACGGAAACGCTCAGTTTAAATGGCAGTTTAATGGTACATGGTCACCCATCTCTGACTGACCTTGCTAAGCGTTGCTTAACCTGCTCTTCAGGTCGGTAACGTGCGATCGATACTTTTGGGTGGTGCAAGCATCTATAGGCTACGGCAACTGCTTAACATCAGGCGGGCCGTACGCTTGTTACTACAACCGTAGTCGAGTATTCAGCCTATTAGGATTCAAATTTTAAACCGCAAATATTCATTTCTTTTACAAACAATTAAACGATTAAGTTCACAGTTAATAATTTCATTCGAATTTAAATTCACGATTGACAATTAATTAACTGTTAGGAAGCCATGATTAACAATTGACTAATTGTTAGTTGTTAATATAGTGACAGTCACAATTACAATTAACTAATTATAATTCCACAATTAACAATTAGTTAATTGTTAATTGTCACTCTCACGATACTCACAATTAACAATTAGTTAATTGTTAATCGTGACTTCCACGATTAACAATTAAGTAATTGTTAATTGTTCTAAAATTAAATTTTGCCCAACTCTGATAGGTATTCATTGTAGTAGGTAGTGTAAAATAAACAGCAAGCTCGTTATACCTAACATCACGCCATATCGAGTTAGATGGTGAACCTCACTACCTATTAAATTCTATGATTTCACTATTAATACTTGGAACTGTTTGCGAATAGCGTGATTTACTCAAACAATGTTATTATTTCAGGCCAACAGCGATGAGTTTGTTTACGCAAAAGCCCCCGACTCCAAGTGATCCAGTCGATGTTCCGCCGAGAAATTCTATCAGTAACGGCTCCAGTAAGTAAAGGACAACTTCAATTTCCTGTTATAAAACGTATTTAATGGAAGGAAATGATGCCGCACGATGATGGCGGTTATCGATAGTAAGCATAAAATGTGATAATAGTATTGATGACTTGCAATAGTAGGTATCGATAGTAATAAGCCTTGATAGTCGCCAAGCTATTGATACTATTTCCTTTCCTGACGAGTTTACTATAGATATCCTGATTTTCAAGATCGATAGTTTTGCATCACTAATGGGTAGCCTTCGTCTTAGTGATAAGGTAGGTTAATCGGTAAAACCACATGAAATGGTTTTTTTTATTGCAATCGTAATGGCCTGCGCACATTGGCGGACGGCAGAGGATTTTAAACTTATCAATCGAATTGAATACTTATCCAATCGAAATAAGCTGCTCCAGAGAAAACTGCACTGCGATGCTCCGAGGTCGATCACCAAGCATTGAAATATATACTTTATTTCGATTGGATAAGTCTTAAATTCGATTGATAAATTTATAATCCTTTGCCGTGCCGTTCGCCAATGTGCGCAGGCCATAAGGGTGATATTGTTTATAACGAAATAACAATCGTAATAATATAGGTACCGACTACCGACCTACTTTTTATCGACACAAACAGCATTCTGAAATAATTTATGTATACAGGGTTATTGGTAAAACACTAACAACCTTGCAGGGGCGTATTACTGACATAAAAAAAAACAACAACTTTTGTTCTATGACTTTTTACAAAACAAAAAAAAATCATTTTCTAAAATGTATGAAAAAAAAATTTTTTTCTCATCTAGATGAAAGCCATGGTACGTGGTTGTATTCCACTTTGCCCTAAAGTACCTAAACGTACCACGGCTATTCTCTAGATGAGCATATTTTCTTGTTTCATACATTTTAGAGTGTGATACCTATTTGTAATTTTTTTTTGTTTTGTAAAAAGTCATAGAACAAAAGTTGTTTATTTTTGATGTCAGTAATACGCCCCTGCAAGGTTGTTAATGTTTTACCAATAACCCTGTATAATGACACGATGATCTGTATTCTAGTGACTAATTTTTACCTACCTACCTACCTACCTACTCAATTTGTCTATAGGAAAAACATGAGTAAATTGAATTCAATGTCCCATGAGCAAAACATAATAACTGCCTCGTACTAACTACCTACTGAATGCTTTAATGTACATATTTTAATTTTATTTTTCCAGCCACACGCCTTTCCTCGTCGGCGCCCAATCAGTGGGGAGTGTCGCGGCCTAACGAAGCCGATGACTTGAGTCCCGCTGCGCAGTCATTAACAACCCAGGACTCCTTCCCAAACATGCCGAATGAACGTCCAAGGCTTGACAGTGATGTCGGCCCATCACTAAGCGCTGCGGGCAGCCAAACCTTGCGTAAGTGCAATTGTCGCTCAACCATTTGAAAGTCTCACAAAAAATAAACAACCTACATACTACTCCACCAAGCCAACTAGGAACTCGGATGGAATGCGGCTTCCCCGCCACCGCCTGCGGCTTCCCGCCCGCCACACCGCCACCGCATTTTTGTGCGGGTGATGTCACATTTGACAAGTTCCTAGTTGGCTTGGTGGAGTAGTAAGTTTTGAAATCAGGATTCCGCCGATGACGTTATCAGGTCCCACGTAATGTAACACCCAATTATTAGAGTCCGTTTATGTGCTGAGCAGCCACCTATCTGGACCAACGAGGAATTTGAAATACTTATCTACTTCTATCAGAAATATGCCCCATGATCATTTGTGATTGCTTTGCAGTGGATGAGGTAGATGGAGGAGAAGATCCTGATGTGGACGACTTCGATCGCTTGCGGAGCATCCGAGAACAACACCGACGCGATAAATATTTACAGAAACTAATGGCTCGGTCCGTTAGTGCACAACAGGTCAGTTGCACTGAAATAAACCTGTGTTAATGAATGTACATGCAATTTGCCCTTGTTTTTAATACAATTCATGTTGTTTACAGCGAACTGGGAGTATAGAATTGTTGGACAATGATGTGTTACTAGAAGATCTTCTGTCACAATCGGCAGCGCTAAAGAAGGAAGAGAAATCAAAGAATGACGCCAAAGAAAATACGACTTGACATAGCAAAAGTTTTATATTCCCATGGGATGGTATAGAGTTCTGAACATCTCAGCACATTTCAGTATTATCTTTGTGATACGTTTTATTGGTGCATTGGATGTATTATGGTATTGATTATTTGTAAATATAGAAAATATTTTACACTTATTTTTATGTTTTATTTTCTCAGGTTCAATGTTTCTAGAGAAAATATAAACCGGAACTTCCCATTCTGCCCATCCAAACCATGTGGTGTTCAATGTTTCTAGAGAAAATATAAACCGGAACTTCCCATTCTGCCCATCCAAACCATGTGGTCATGTTAACAATTTTTTAAGTTCCCAATGGTAACAATTAGATCCTTCCTTCAAGTAGTCCTACTCCTATAACTGGTAACACTAAAATGTCGATGTTCACTATCCATCTGCCTTTTGCTTACATTAATAAAATAAAATACTTTGAAGTAGACCTAAAAATACAAATGGACAATGTGAATTTACTTGAATCTATTCTGTGAGCTTACACTGACAAAACATTTAGATATAGCAACCAATAAGTCTAGCATGGAGCATAGTGTGACACTATCTCTGGAAACCTGCAAGGTGTTATCAACTATAGAATGATAGCTGGAAGAGACCCTGATAGTGACATAAAATAACTTTATCTATCTCTTTAGCTATTAGATGAAAGGTATCTATTCGTAGTAAAGAAAATACAGCTTTTATTTAGTGTATGGGAATTTATTTAGCTTAACTCGGTAATATTACAAGCTTACAGCTTGAGCTTTGTCCTCCTCCAGTGACGCCTCTTGGCGTTGTACCTAGAACAAAAAATATTTTGGTTATAGTATTGTTATACAACATTTGTGAACATGAATATATGAATTAAGGATAAAATTAAATTATACAATTCAGAACATAGTAGCCAACTAGCTGGCTTCAGTAATTATATGCTCTGTGGGCTTCATATACAAAAGGCATCACAAGGAATCATTCACACATTGGTAAAAACTAGAACAAATTCAGGTTGTCTTTACCTGCAACAGGATGACTAACAGACAATTTATAGACTTTAAGTAGTACCTAAATAATAATAATAATTCTTTATTTTCGTATCTAATTATTATTTTGTCTTAATAAGAAAGAAAATCTCTTTTAGTCTCCTCAAACTTCCATATGCTTTAACATGGATGTGTGCGTGACAATAGAGTTGTTGTCTATGATTTCCGCATATGAGGTTATGTAAAGTATTTTTAAAAATATACACCCATTCATCAGCTCAGATCTCACAAGACCTAGGCCCGTATTAATAAATTGATCTCAAGATTGAGATCGAACTTGAGATGCTGTTTTTGACGTATGTTCCCTACATTAAATGTCAAAACTGCATCTTAAGATCTATCTCAACTTTGAGATGCATTTATTAATACGAGCCTTAACGAGTTCAAAAGCATTGTGCACTGAGTATATGAGGTATGGTGGCAGTTTCTCAAGGCATATCCTGAAAACGAATAACTATTAGCAATATTAACTTGGGCCATAGCCATACTACAGGTGGCACACTAAGTGGCAAGAGTTTAGTAATTAATATGACCCATAACATAATGCATATTATAGACACTGGCGAGCTTAGCTATAGCCATTTATGTATTATATTTTTTAGATATGGTACCTCCTAACACTGCAATCACTAGACTTGTACTCACAACTCAACAACTTAAAGGTATTTATGTCTGTGGCATCGGAACAAGTATTTTTTTACAACTGTTAGAACCAGAAATTCCGTTCTAACAGTTAAACAAGGAACCAGTCGAGATGCACTAATAAGTAGGCACCTATTTAAAAGTATATTCAAGGAAACATTTGCCTACTAACTTAGTTGGAAAACAGCATGTTTACAGATGATTGTTACTTAGGTTAGGTACAAGTAATAACAGATATATGAAGTAAAAAAATTGCGTCATTGATGAAAGTATGATACTACTGTTGGCATTCTCTATCGAATCAAGATTTTACGTGTTAGACTAACAACTTGACACTGGACGATAGCTAGCTACGATATACAACTTACACAGTTGTGCTTTTAGACTTATTCCCTAGGTCATTTGTTGGGTACTGATAATTATTATGACGAGATCACACAATTTCGTAGGAGTAATTCCTTTATTTTGCAAGTAATACAAAAAAAACTCACCTTATAGTATTCCCAGTGCGCATTCTAACCCATTGCGGGATAGGCCGGTTTTGTTTCAGCTTTTTGGCAAGCTTTCGCTTGATAATAAATGTCTTGTGGGCCGACTGAAATAAAATCGAAGCAATTAGTTAAACAAAATCACATCATAGTCAAAAGATTATCGAAATAATTCCAGATTTTTACTAAAAATATTCACGCACCATTTTGCCACTCACAGATGTCAAAACAAAGAGAGATTTATCTGTTTGACGTTGACTGTCAAGTCATAAAAATTCCACAGACTAAAGTCAATCTAGTAGACCATAGCATAGACTATACTTAAGTGCCATCCACATGTTGGTCCAGCCAGCCTGACCAACCAACTCTAAAATAAAATAACGCGGATGTTCTTTACGTGAGTAAAGATCACAGTGATCTTATTATTGTAGTATAATATAGGATTACTTATTGAGTATAGACTCCTAAATGAACTGCCCGTCCCGTCCCGTTCCGTGAATCTGCCCGTTGGCACAGATCGCTGGTAGATTGTTCGTCAGTGGGGCCCTTTATGCACGAAGTTCATAATGGTATATCTATTATTACCCCGCGTTTCCACTGCGCAAAAACATGTTGATTTCAACAGAATTCAACAGATCTCACGACATGTACTATAGAGTTGCCTTTCCATTGACGGACAATCAACATGTCGCATGACTTATTGTCACTACAAGTATTGCGACATGTTAATGTTGGTTGTGTGGAAAGCGTTCACACTGGTGAATAACTTGTTACGAGACAAGTTATCATACAAAGCGTAAAGAGACTTCACGCTGGCGAATGTTTTTTTTTAACACCAGATTATTGTCAGATCTGACGTCATCCGCACAACAAGGCGGCGGCGGTGTGCGGGCGGGAAGCCGCAGCCGCAGGCGGTGGCGGTTATACGGGCGGGGATGCCACATTCCATCCGAGTGCCTAGTTGGCTTGGTGGAGAAGTACGTACAAGGTTATAGGTATAAAACGTGTAGGTATTCAAGCGATGAAAAAGAAATACCTGTTTTTTTATCAACTAGTACCTATTGTATTCCTAGAAGAGCATAATTCTAGGAAAAAAGCATACGGCCCGTCTGATGTTAAGCAGTTCGGGCTCTCTCACTTATCGTTGGTATGAAACGCAGCTAAAATTGCGACTTTACGCCGATTTACTGTGAGAGGGTGGTACTACCCGGGTCGGCCCGGCATGTATGGGCCGCAGTCATGGTTTCATAAAAGGGAAAAATATTTTAAAAAGCAGACATAATATTCCTTTATTGTACTTACTACTCTCTACCGAGATTTTCTCTATGGATTTTCACAACAATGAAATGTCTACGCACATTTTCGGATAACAGTATTTATGGCAAATAATCATGTTGATATACAAGTCTTAATACATGTTGAGTGCCAGTGTGAACGAAAACCCTAACAAATGTATTGACATGCTGGTATACATGTTGAGACTTCAGGCAATGGAAACGCTACCCTCAACAATACATGTTACGAGACATGTCGGGCTCATCATGTCGCGATACAAGTATGCCGACATGTTTTTACGTGGAAACGCACGGTATAATACTCTGTTAACGTTATATTGTCTTTGGTTA
The DNA here is from genome assembly GCA_947859195.1 of Drymonia ruficornis. Taxonomy (NCBI): domain Eukaryota; kingdom Metazoa; phylum Arthropoda; class Insecta; order Lepidoptera; family Notodontidae; genus Drymonia; species Drymonia ruficornis. The sequence continues at coordinate 7,533,053 of OX401910.1, read as the reverse complement.
ACCTGATTCTGTCTTGTCACGAGTGTCACTGTCAAGATCTGTCGTTAATCCAATCAATCAATCAAAGAATACCCAGTCCCAGACAGACAGACAGAAGGAAATCTTTGAAGGAAATTATCATAGCCGTCGCTATAACTGCTATAAGTTGATAATTTAAAGAAAATAGGTACCAAAGTACTAAAATATAAAACTCAATGAATTAAAGAATCAATCTAAAATGAATTATTGTAATCTAAATAAATTTGCAACTTTATTTGGTGTAAGAAGATTGTTAGAATGCAGGACAGCAACAACCAAAACAGTGATAACAGCAGATGGTAAAGATGTTCCCAAGAGGAAAAACTTTGAGAATAGAATAACCTTGATAGGTTCAGATAATTCAGTTAGCATAACTGATTTAAAAAATGCTCAAAGTTTGTCTATTCGAAGGGAATTGAAACTTGTGAAAATACAAGATGTTGATTCGAAATCTAGGAGGCCAGTTTACAAGTAAGCCCTAATGTAAATAAGTAAGCCTTACTATTTAATACTTGATAATTGAAGTTTTTAGTTTAGTGTGTGTATTAAGACTTGCTATAGTCAAGTAAATCAGTCGTCTGCTGAAAGCCCAACGGAAATTTTGACTGGCTATATGATTTACTTAGACTGTGGTTTTGTGTAGTAAGTTATATATGATACAAGTATGTTATTTTGCTATTTCAAGATTAATGACAAATGCTGAATATCATGCAGAGGAGTTATCGAAAAGGAAAGAGAAACAAGCTGCCCGTCAGAGCAACTCGGTGAAGGGAGAGAAGCTAGTGACGCTGTCCTCGAGGATCGGAGAGCATGACCTCATGACTGGTGTTAAAAAAATGCTGAAGCTTGTAGAGAAGCAGTATGAAGTTAGAGTAGTCATCACTGGTGAAGGTGCAGAAGCCACACAAAAATCGGTAAGAGATAATCTTTAAAATAATAAAACTATGTTACATAAAAAAATCATTGTCTACTACATAATTAAATTATAAAACCTGACTGACAGACTTTACCAATATGTACAACCTGACTAGAAGCATAAAATTTGGCACAAGAGTTCCTGATTATAATGTATGTGAGCCCTGTGAAAGGATTTTTGAAAATTAATATCTTAAGAGGATATATGATGATAGCTAGGTGCAGTGGTTTGAGCATAGGCCACTCGTCTGCTTGTATTGGGTGGTTGTGTTCCATTACTGCTAGAGGCTTTCAGAATTTACCTTTTCATAATTTGTCCTGGTCTGGATGTCACTGGTATCACCCCAATTCCAGTGATACTCAAAGGCCACTCAAATGTTTAAGTCTCGCATATCTGTAATTTTTTGTATGGCACATTCAAGTTAAGCAGCTCTCAAATTTGATTTTCATATGTGTGTTTGGCTGTAAAACAAACAAACTCATAATCATTCATCATTGCGTTGGATCCCATAAGGACCCAATGATCGAAACACAATGGATTTCCTATTGTTATAGAGAGTCCCATGCTATTTGAGTGATTGAATAAAACTTTACAGTTTAATTATTTCTTGCATATTTTACTTTTCAGGAAGGCATATATTCTGTGATAGAAAAGGAGGTGAAGTCATTTAGTAAAGTGGTGCAAAAACGTGTTAAAGGCAATAGTTTGAGGTTCCAGTTGATGCCATTAAGAGACAGCAGTTCCGAAGGAAATAGTCCAGGTTCAACTGGAAAGCAAGGCGGTGATGAGAAGGGGCCGCTATGACTAGGGGTTGGTTTGTTTGTCATAATTATTGTGAAATATAGTGTATGGAAGAAATATTATTTTTCTAAAATGGACACTGATGCTAAGTCTTACACTAAGGATTCATTTGATTCCTCGGAAGAAGAGCTAAGCTTTTGATTATTTAAATTATGTTTTCCTAGTTGATGTAAGAGTAAGTTTACTGACTCATATTTATAGTGTTGATTATTTTTTATTAAAACTGCTTAACATGGTACCTACCTCTTTGTATTGATTTATAATTAGAATAAAATCAGATTGTATTGTTATGTAGGTGCTTATTAATTTAGAAAATGAAAGTCATTGGAGAATAAATGAAAGTTTTAATACAGCATCCATCTAGTCAGTCAGTTCAGTCACAATAGAATCAAGTGCAAGCGTAAGGCAAAGCTGTCTTAAGACTGTGCCGTGCCATATACTCCCCTGAGCATTCGTATTAAGCGTTAGAGCACTTGGTACAGTCTAAAAACAGATTTGGCTATCAATGTACAAGTATCCACTTTCAACTTACAAGTACTTACATTCTAAATACAAACATTTTCTAACATAAGGAAATACATTCAACTAGAACACTGACATAACTATAATTCATAAATTAATGATTTACTTTTATCAGTTGGAGTTATCACAGATGTTTTAGAGATCGTTAATTCTTAAATGGTTACAAATATAGGTACAAATCTTAGACAATAATAAATTATTTGTGTGTCTATTATGGCAGATATTACAAGTGTCTACAGCAGTTACTTGGGCATTGATGTAGTAATGAATATTTTGTTACAGGATAGTTTTTGGACAGTTAACATTAAACTATATTAGCGGCACGTTACGAAGGCCGTTTTGACATGTGGGGGGAGGGAAAAAATGAACCTTATTATAACGGAATAAGAAGGACAGTTTTAAAATTTAGAAATGTCAAAAAATGAATGCTAAAATGAATCTTATTCCGTTGCAATAAGATTCATCCTCTTCCCCCCTCTACATGTCAAAACGGCCATCATAACGTGCTGCTACTTCCACGATTAATGTGCTATTATGCTTATGGTACCTAGAATTATATTTATTGAAAGGAGAAGTGTTATAGAACTTATTACATTTAGCTGTATAATTTATGGCTAGGAATAAAAAAAACATTTGTGAAATATTATAAATCTTGTCTCCTCTCAACTAAATAAATTATTTATTTTCTTTCAAAAATGTGTTTCGAACTTTTTGCCCGTGAGCTGGTACAGCTTGAGTAAATAATGTCCTATACACAGTACATAATTTTATAAAATTATGATTAGATGTTACTCTAGCAGGAAAGGTATAAAATATAAGATATAAAAGTATTATTTGTGATCCATTTAGAAAGACTACACTAAATTAGATTTTGTTAAATGGAACGAAGATTCTGAAGTGAAGAATACTTATAAAATAGAATCACTACATAATGAACACTAAAGATTGTATACGTACAATCTTTATACGTAATATTAATCTGCCTTCGATCGTCTGTCCGTCGTCTACCGAACAACCAGAGGTATTATTATGTATAGACGACATACGCGTAGTTGTCTTGGTTGGGCGTGGAGGGGTCAGTGTTGAGGGTCCTGCCCCAGGTCAGCAGCGGTGACACGGTGCCCACCACGGGCGCAGCGCGCGCTACACTTTTTACGAGGTCCTGTAACAAAATATAATGTTTGTTATCATCAACGTTACTTAAGGACGATGAGCAATTGTAGTTCCTAGTTGGATTGGATAAAAGCACACATTCAGCCAAAAAGGTCCATAAATTAGAAATCAATTCTGGTTCTGTAAAAGTAAAACTTGGAAAATTTTGAAACTTCTAGTAAGTATTTGTAATAGGCATGTAATTAACCCGACTTCTTTTAAATAGCATCTTTGGCCTCTAAAAAAATACATTGCCCTCTGATTTACTAACTCAGCCACTATTAATATGCGATTGTGCATCTAAAAAATACTATTTTAGCCATCACAACTCAGCCACGTAGTTATTTTTTAGCATCTATATTTGTAACTTAGATTCAAGAAGTAAACCTAAAAATGACACCAAAAAAGTAGAATACAATATATGGCAAAGACGACGGAGGCCCGCTTCGCGGGGCTCCTATTTCTGCGTTCAGGGACACCAGTAACCTAACACGAAGGGAATGACGGGGGTTTAGCTCGCTCGCTAACCCCCGTCATTCCCTTCGAACCTAACCCAGCCAAGTCCAATGCCCCAAAGTCCCAAGCTCGCATGAATTGAATGGAGCCCTATGTAATTTGATTTTACCTGGTTTGACTTGAACTACATTTTTTGAGGACTATGTTGAAGCTTCAAAATGAAAACTATTGATGAGTTGTAAAATCGGTGGCTGAGTTAGTAAATTTGGTGGCGACTTATAAATCAGTAGGACAAGTTCATGATAATTGATGTTCTTTATTTGATGTTCTTATTTAGGTGCTGTTGTAAAGAAGACGAATTAGTTTATTAGAAGCTTTTTTATTTTTCTGTGGTTTAGTTATAAAATTAGAAGTCAAATTCTGTTGCCAAATAAAAATTCTGCGGCTCGATTTATAAAAAACCTACGTATTATCGCAAATAGGTAATTTGTTTAATCGTAATCATGGCGATTGACATATTGTCGGCCATTATCTGCAGCAGACTTGGGCCCACAGAGTAAAGACTAAAGAAAGAGGTGCCATTATTAGATATATGTATGAAAAAAAACGTGGTCATTGTTTTTTCATTCTCATTGTTCTATTTACCGGTAAATAGTTGAACTACTCGCTTCGTTTTATGTCGATGTTAGTACTAGGCCGACCACTCGGCCGACTTGCTTAGGGCCAGTCCCCTTAGTAACTGGTCCATGCTTGGGCCCCTGGTATAGTGCGGTCTGTAGCTCTACCATGACCTTATTAGTTTGCTAGAGTCATTAGTCGCAAGCGTTATTCGTCAAACATTAATCTCCGTTAGTTATAAAAATTGCCATACGGATATATAACATTAGTTACACGAATACAATTGATGGTAGAGCTATAACTACGCGATCGCGAGTGTAATGCGTGTGGTCCCTATAAATTTACACATGCTTTACTTACACCATACAAACTCAGTTTAAATATAAAAGAGTTAAAGCATCCATTAAAGTAATATGTACTTAAGTACTTGTTACGCAACAGTGTTGATGATAAACCATAGCATAGTTCAAGTTCAGTTAATTACGAAGTTAACAAGCGAGATCTTTCCATTATTATGTCGAGGGACAAGACACCGGCGCTAACTGGCAGTTAGTAACGAGTGATTAGTAAACATGCGGATCAAAGCATTAATATGAGGGTTAGTTGTCGCCGCCGACGTGCTCTCTTACGTAGTTTTGTAACTTGAAGTTAAGTTTCCAATATTCTTTAAAAGAATATTGAAATACTGTTTAACAGAACATTTAAAATAATTTCTTTCAATCATAAAGATCGCATTGTGGTTTTATAAATTAGATGAGTCAGTAGTCAATTCGTCAGTTCAATTTGTTATGGGTCGAGCTAGCATCACAAATTTAATTGGCGGTGGCATTGATTTAGATTGTATGTCTATAAGTAGATTGATGCTGATTCATCAGCCAATATATAGATATAACTAATGGTCAGATACACTACGTATGCTTCATAAGTATAAGGGCGGAAACCCACCGCGGTGCACGGAGAGGGAGGCTTCGCACGAAATGACGTCATTGACGTCAGTGTCGAACAAAATTATCATCATTGACGTCATTCGTGCGTAGCGTGCACCGCGGTGGGTTTCCGCCCTAAGAGCCACTAAATTAGTATACACGCAAAACATGTATGCCTGTTGGCACCTACTTATTTTGATTTAAGTCTCAATTTATGTTTCTCGTAACTGAAAAAATTAAAACGTCGTTTTTTAATTATGTAACTTCGCCTATGAACTTCACGCTATTTTAGATATGGATTATACTTATGTAGTGTCAAGCGAGACCTAGTTAAGAGAACGAGTCGGCAGCGAAGGACAGACACACCGTGTTACCCATGAGGGAGGATCGCCGTCGGCCCGAGCGGCGCTTGCGCCGGCACCAGCACCGGCGGCCCCCCGCGCGCGCGCGGCCGCGCTCGCCCGCGCCCCCGCGGCGCCGCGCGCGCCCCGCCCCGCCCGCATACCCCGCGCTGCCTACCGCCGCCGGCACTGCGGACGCCGCCGCTGCCTTCGCCTCCTGCTCCGCCGAACGGTCCGCTATTATGTGCGCCTCCGTGTCTCCCAGCGGCGACTCTGAACTGTTGATGGGAACCAACGTTAATATATCTTTACAAATGATGATGACGTAATGAGATGAGGGTTCGTATAAGAGGCGCCACGGTTACTGATCCCTTCTATGCAAGGAGAAATTAAGTTCGCTGAGGAGAGACTTGTCCAGTGCGTTTATGTTTGGGGCATCCAATTACGTCACACGAATTTCATGATTTTTAGACCCCTCCCCCCTTTGTCACAGCCGGTCACATTTGCGAGACCCCCCTCCCTGTGTGACGTCACATATATTTTACAATTTTCAGAAATATTCAAAATTTATCGTTAACACTTCAAATTTCGGTTTTAATACTCTGATATATTAGATTTTTAAATGTGACGTCACTTAACTTAGGACCCCTCTTCCCCTTGACACACCATGTCACATTTCGTCGACCCCCTACCCCCCTTTACGTGTGACGTAATTTATGGATGGCCCCTTTTGCTTAACTATAAACAGATTAGGGGGCGTCCATAAATTATGTGAGGTGATTTTTGAAATTTTTCGACCCCCCCTCCCCCCATGGTGAGATGTCGTCAGATTTTACTCGACCCCCTCCCTCCCCCTCTAATCACACGTGAGATTTTTTAAAAGCTATATTGAGAAAGAGGAGAAACATGTTTTACTTAATTTAACCCTGTTTTCTTGGAATTTTACACTGTTTCTAGCGGTATAAAAAATTACGTTAGATTTGCCGAGACTCCCCCTCTCCCCCACGTGAGATTTGGTGAGATTTTGCTTGACTCCCTCCCCCCCTAAATGCCTCACGTAATTTATGGACACCCCCTTAAGCGTTGTGCATGCAAGCTTTATACCATAATCCACCAGTCGGGGAGTAAAATGCAATTTTCGCAATTTCTCCTAAACCTATACATGGTGTAGTTTTTATAATAACTTATATTGGTAAATTGCTATAAATACCTAAAAGACCTGTTGCAGAATTGACGGATAACTTTGTTTTTCCATAATACTTATCTGTCAAAACGTCATATTAAGTGTTTGAAAGTTACTCAACGATTCTGAAACAGGCTCTAAAAATAATAAGATGCGTACTATGCGCTGATTGAGCAATATTCACTGAGCTGTTGCCAGGTACAGCCGATGATGCAGCACTCGTCGACGATGCCCACGTGCCGCCTCCGCCGCGTCGTCGTCGCCCCTGGCTGCTCCACTACTGAAAACAACACGTTCCTTACAAGTCTTGCAACATACACGCGTCAACAAATTGTGTAAGTACCTATAAATAGTTTCGCACGATAGTCGAAGTCAACGTACCCACCTAAAATTCTGATAAAGTAGAGAAAATACCAAACTAACTATCATTCAGTAAAATTCACACTCTCATAATTTTTTGGCACTTGTTGACAAGTTTTATATTCCACATCGAGTCCAAGTGACCTTTCATAACTGTTATTGAATGTTGCTTTATTGACAATGATAACGATAACACTTGTTGCCTTGCGGATGTCGCGCTTAGGCTCCGTACATACTTAAGCTAAGGTCACAATCAGGATTCATATTTATGCTGCAAAATGATGAAATTTTAGAAAACGGGGTATATACCTGTCGGGACATCCCAGGAGGGACTGTTGTATGCGTGACAGACTCTGCTCATTATTTCGCTAAGTTGCCGTCCGCAAAATTTGACAGCTGCTGTGGTCGCCGCGTCCGTTCTGCTATTCAGCAGCATCGCTGCCGTTACGAGCACGAAATGCACGGCTTTGTTCACTAACATGATAACTCTGAAAGCACAAACAATATTTATTACTATTCAGGCTTTCCCATGTTTATCCGTCCCGTGTAATATCGAGTCGCTAATGTGCGTAACTCGAGAAGGTTTTATGCTTTTATACGCGAAGGGCAAGCATGTAATTCGATACTGGTGCCGCCCAGTTGATACTCGATACTCATCCCTCAAAAGACTTTTCATTTCCTTGAGTGCATTACCGCGTATACTTTTGTCCGTGAAATGCACTTTTATCAATAGATATGGGGAAATAGCAGATTGAATTTCGATACAGTGATCGCCTAATGTCTAACCGCTTAGGCACGCTCGTGTAGATACGTGCTAAAGTTCAAATGTTATTTATCACATTAAACTCTCTGATCCGATATACTCAATTAATTAAATTCACGATGTTTACTAATGATGAAGTTAAATATTGTAAATGTTCAATGTTATCTTTTTTACAAATGTATTTACCTAAAGAGATTCTCCTTGGACCAAATCATTTAAACATGACCGTTCATTATTATGTAAAGTGTGTCTGTAGGTATAATCGTTCATGTTTTTAACTTATTATTATGATTGATGATGAATGAATCATAACACGATGAAATCAGGATCATGTAAGCGTTTGTGCCTTCGTCTGTAAATAATACTGACACGTATGGAACAATGTAGCGTAGTGGCATTGTTTGAGTATAGGTATCTCATGACTAAGTTATATTAGTCGTTTGCCCTATAGTATTTTCCGCAAAAAAAATAAAATTCCCGCCTATGTGGTGAATTTTCAAAAATCCTTTCTACTTGCTCATCTACATTTTATAAGAAAGTTCTGTGCCAATCGTAAGCGCAGCAATGGAATAAATATGATGAATCAAGATGATTTCGCTTCACCTTCCCCGTTCATAAAAATGCAAATCAGCTGCTTCCTTTTATTAAGTGCCGTTCCGAGAATAGTATATAGGGTGGGTGCAGCATTACATTGTTTTGTTCACATCATGGTGCAATGTATGTTTGTACACTTTGTTCTTCCCGACGAGGACACGTTCTATTTATAGTTAAAGGCTGGCTGTTTGTTTGTCTGCAACGTGAGATTCAAGTACGGCGTGCCACCTACCACCATGGCGGGGCAGCCACTTAAATAACGTAATAGGTATCATCGTATAAATAAAAACGAGACAATCGCCCGCCATTGTATCTGATTGCACTCGGTGACTTTTAAATCAAGCGATCAAAAAATCGTTCAAACAAATCACCCGCGATTTCAGTACCTACCACCTCTAAAGTTTGGTATAGTAGGTAACCTAGATAAGTTTACAGAATAAAATACCGATTAAATTCTCTGATCGCGATGATCATAGGCGACGACGACGCTACGAGGAGACAAGAAGTTCACATTAATCTATCTAGGGTAAAGGTATCGTAATATTCAAGTAGTACTACTTAGCACACTAGTTTTAAAAGAAAACTAGAACGAGCTCCTAGATAATTGTTTAAGAAAATCGTCTGTATTGAAGTTCCTACTACGATGATTCCGTAATTAAAGATAGGTAATATTGGTGTTCCAAATTAAAGCGTTTGTTGTTCGTTGAATAAAAATAAGCCCTTTAGCTCGGTAATTTTAGTTAGGTATAAGCGATGGTTTGGGTTGAACATGGGGTTGGGGTATTTGTAGTTATTAGTAGACCCTACAGGAAAATGTACGCGGAATAAATAGTGCGATCATATAATCTAAGATTAGTTGCACATTTACGGCCGGTCTGAATGTGTCACAGTAGGTAACCAATCTCTATTGGTTTGTACGCATTACGCGCTTCCCATTCAAGCTACTTTCGATCTATTCTAGGGGCGTCGAGTACCTACTAAAGTAGTAGATCAAGTGCGCGGAGTACAGTAGAACGCCGTTGGTCACACGCAATGCGCGTGCGCATGCAGCAAGTAGGTACGTCTGGCTGTCGGCGCACGTTTGTGTAGCCAGTTGCCACATTTCCAACCTTGTTTCAGCATCGGTGTAGTTTAGTTTCGTACAAAGTATTGTGTGATGTTTGAAACGAAGCGTAGGCATGCACCTGTGTGATTCTCTGTTAATTGCACTTTGGACCTTTACTTAGTAAAAGAAAGTTTTCCAAGCCTTGCGCTATGCATCAGATACAACACCCATACCTTTTATAGAAAAGAGAGATTTATTATAGTGGCCCCCTTACCAACCGTAAGGTTACAAAAAGAGGCACACTATACCAGATCATCAGATACAGAACAAAAATGTCGTACCTAGTTATTCTTTGATGAGCAGCTGAATCTGTTTTGCTGACGGGTGACAAACAAACCAGCCTGCAACCGTAGCCGCGAACGAGCGGCGTGACTTGCCTCGTGCGTGTCCACTCGATTGAATAATAACACGAATCTCGTGATTCTATCTGCAGCCTTGCTCCTGCTTTTATGTTTATTGATGTTTGTTTTGGTCGATACCTACTGTCCGAGTAAAGAGTAATATTTAAAAATTTTAACTTATAATGTGTGGCGCGACTTATTTTACCAACTTTTATTATTGTGTTTCTCAACATTGGCGTAGCGTTGTTGCACATGTATTATGAAAAAAATGCTTGTATACTCGCTATGAGACCCTGAGAAAAATACAGCCATACAAGAAGTGGGGTGGTTAATTCTCTTGGGGCGTTAATTATATATATTAATTAACGACGGCACTGTTTGTGTAGCATTTAACGACAAACTGGATGGAATAGTTTTCTTGTTATGATTATTTTTTAATTAGAGAGAAGGCAGGATGTTCGTAAACATTATCTTAGTGAGTAGTTTCAATCATCGTGCAGTTTTCCGTCAATCACGGAAGTAACCAGCGTGCTGCGATTAGATTTAGTATAGCGCACAAGCTGCGTGCAGAAAGTACCTAGGTAGGTACTTAATAAATTAAACTTTAAGTATAGATGTCTACGTAAGAATCTGGTTTATCATCATCCACAGTTTGTCTTCAGCTTCACATACTGCTAGGTTTAAGCCGCCTTTCGTTTACGCTAGTTATTTCTATCCCGTGCTAATGTTATCTAGGAACTTAACTAAATTTCAAATGATTAGGTATAATCTAGTTAATAAGATGTCTACTTATTTATCAACTATCGCAATCAATCTATAAAACTAGAGTACCTACCTAATCTACCTACCCAGGTACCTAGGTAGATGTCTCCTCTCTTACTTGTTTATTATTTCCAACGTCTACGTGCCTAATTTGTCTGGCCAGCCGGGTCTCCTAGCAACCCGACACGGTAGACGCTGACGGCAGACGATAGGTAACAAAAGATAATTTAAGAGTTTGCGGGGTCAAGTGTATTGTCGCCTTGCCCAATTGGTCAGCCCCGTCGGTCACTGGCTTCGCATAACCTTTCTATAAAATAATAGTACGTAAGTAGTACCTACCTACCGTAGGTCTGCTGTGATTTATAATTTCATTAACAACTAACATCCCGCGGTCCCGCCCGAGCTTCTCATGGGGGAAATATTGCAAGGACCTACAGCGACGCATACCGAGGAGGAGACAACCGGAACACAATCTTTACTAAGTGGGTACTAATATTTTCTTAGTTTCTGGATGTATTCGAACAGAACAAATTAAACGACAAAATACGCTTAAGCTTTGAGTAGGTATAGGTACCTAATTTAGGTATATCATCGTTCGCACAAATTAAGTTCGAAGTTAGGGCTAAGAAATTTAAATTAGATCCAATTTCACGTTTAAGTCTAAAAAATTTAGACATATAAATTGGATCGGTTCAACATCTAACTTACACGGTTTGTTAATTCGAGACTTGCCCTTTTAATTTGTCTGTCATATCTACTTCAAGTTTTTAATATAGGTTCGTAAATAACGTGTGGAGGTAAATTGCAAATAATAATTAGGTGCCGCAATCAATCAAGATAGATTCCGAGATAGCAGTAAAACATAAGTACCGCGTTGACTAGCCTCGGTCATAGGTAGGTGTATCATAATAGTGCTTGCAATGAATGTCGGCTCTGCATCTAATAGATACAGAATAGTAGTAAGAGTCCGTGCAATATAATAATAATAGGGGTCACGTAGTATTCGTGTGGCGGGGTACGTAGTGACCGCTTTCGACCCCAATTTATTGACCTGACAAAGTTCAAATACCTGGGTGGCTGATACAAAATACGCTGCGTTTATCCGCCATCTTTGTTTGTAAGAATTTGATCTTGAACTGCGTAATTGATCAATCGGCCACGGAGTACGTTCCTGTTATTTATTTATTTCACAAACTGCGTCCTAAAAGGATGTATCGTAAAAACAAAGGTATGTGTCTGGCAGGGCGGCGGGCGCGGAGGGCGCGGCTGCCGGCGGCGGCAGCGCAGTAAAAAGCACACGTGAACCCGCCGGATTCGTCAATTTCTTAGAATTAGTATCGGGAGTTATCATTCGAGTTATGGTTTCTAATTGTAATCACCTTATGACTGCTGTTCGTTTAATTAACTGCGCTCCTCGGTTATCATTAAAGATCGCAGAATACCTACCTATATTGCATTGCTTTTAATTTATCACTACTTACCTACTTACATAAAAGGGATCCACGTCGTCGTCGTTTTTATTATTAGGGTTCCGTACCCAAAGGGTGCCAAGGGGACCCTATTACTAAGCCTACGCTGTCGGTCCGTCTGTCAGCGGGCTGTATCTCACGAACCGTAATAGGCAGAGTTGAAATGTTCACAGAATGTATAGGTACGTTTTTATTCTACGGTGTGGTATGAACCCTTCATAGTTTATATGCGAGTCCGACACGCACTTGGCCGGTTATTATTACTTTGCTTTTATTTAGGTTAGTGTGTGTACCTACATAATTAGCTACCCATAATGATAATTGAAAATTTGTGCAGTAATTTAAAAAAAATCGCTGTAGGTAAAAAAATAAATAATAAATGTACTAAGTAAGTACCTATTAAAAACGCGTGTAGCCATAAAACTTTGTTTACTATATAAAAGTGAGATAACACCCAAGTTTTTATGATATCAATTACAATTAAGAATGATTTAGATATTTATTAAGTAATGGTAATATTCCATTGGACAGTAAAATTGTGTAACGAACGAGTAACGAGAAGTGGGACTATATTTATCCGATATTAAATGTAGAATTTAGTTAAGTAGAGTGTTGTGCCTCATATATGAAGGAAATGGAATAGAAAACAATGAAATCCTAAAATTAGTCCCACATTGGATTTTACCAGGATGTTATAGTTATTCCTATGCTATACGGTCGAAGTTTATTAAATAAGTAAATACCTATGTAAGTAGGTGCGTCAAAATATAAATATGTACCTACCTACTTAAATATTATAATACCACAACGTGGGCTTTTTAACGAGGGTTATCAATCACAGATATCTCTATATGTAACCCTGCATTGGTAGCACAGCCGGCCGTGACAAGACAAAACGAGAGATAAATCTATTTTGTCTCATTCTCCCTTATGTATTAAGTAAGAGAGAGAGCGACTCGGCGCGACATAATGCGTGACAAAAGTCTTGTCTTGGCACGTGTGCTAGCCTTTCAGAGATGCGCAAGTGCACAGCATGCTGTGCACTTGTTTACCTAGGTCATAAAAGACCTACTTATAATATATAAGTAAGTTCCTATATAATTTATTTATTTATATAACATGGAAATCAAAATCGTGGGTTTATAAGTATACGTACCTATTTTCTAATTTAAGAATAAAAAAAGCCAACTGTGAGTAGGTAGGTAGTATTGTAGGTGCATCATTGTTCTCCTGAAAATATGCAATCGTGTTTACGTCGCACTTGTTATGCTCTTAGTATCATACATAGTAGGTATACCTAATAATGTAAATAAATAAAACACAGTGCAATGAACTGTGGTTGAGATATTTCGGTCTAAAAATGCACGCCCCTCCACTGAACGTGATTATGTAAATGTGTGAATATAGTGAATTATCTACATTTGTAGATTGCCTATTTCTTATAATCTTTAAGTAAAGCGTTACAATATATATTTATTTTCACACATTTAAATAATCACGTTTAGTGGAGGGGCGTGCATTTTTATACTGAAACATGTCTAGTTAGCTTATAAAAGCTCTACATATTGGAAATTACTAAGTAGGTAGTTACATAGCAAGAAGAATCTAAATTGCCGTTGTTATGATAAATGTTTTGGGTCATTTTCGTTCCCTACCTATTCACTTCGGGAAAACTTGCTACATCATGCCACAAGCGATAGGCCGGAATTAGCCTAAGTTTGTGTTATATTAAGTGAAAACGTTTAGGAAATATTTAATTAATAGGTGTTTAATTAATAGGGATAAGATACAAATAAATAAAATTGGTGTCTGTTTGTAATTACTAAATGCATTTGAAATTATATACGGTACTTATAACAACAATAACTATTCTTTAACATTTTGTCTGTTTGTTTGTTCCGGCTAATCTCCGTAACGGCCGAACTGATATTGACGGGACTTTCACTGGCAGATAGCTGATGTTATAAGAACTAACTTAGGCTACTTTTATTTTAGTAAACATTAACAAATGAAATGTTAAATTCCTCGCGTACAAAGTCGCAGGCACAGCTAGTGCTCTATCTATCAAATAAGAAAATTTGCGTGGACGTGCGTTCGCGTGAAAACTACAGCGAACGAAAAGACGTTTCTGAGTACGGTTGAGCATTTCATAAAGCCACAGGGCGTTTTATCAGCAGTTTATGAAGTATCTTTTCTAGCTAATAAATACGTGGTCCTCTATCTCTACTTCTATTGCTCTATCGTGGGATCGTGGACTATGGACATAATGTTGTGGTTTGTAATATCTCTCTAACAATGTTGTTGTACCTACGGGTACGAACAGAACACTACGGATATTAATTAGAAGATTATAAGTAAATCCTGTATATTGTCTCTCACTAGTTTTATTAATAGTCACCATTAAAAGAAATATAAGATTTGTTTTGTTCATGTTAAAGGTATTCAGCGAATACTTTTATATTATTATTATTTTTACAAATTTCAGGTGGTTAGGTTTATTTTATAATAAATACGGTACCTATTATACAGTTTGGGCGGGTACTTTGATAGGTACATTTAAGGAGGTAAAAATAGTTCGCTGTATCATTTATTTACCGTTATTTCAAAAGAGACGACTTATTGCGGCTATCACACAATTATAAATACAACAATATAAACGAACTTATATACATTTAGGTATTATATAAGCCATACCTAGAGGATGCGTAGATATGTACGTTTTACCTTTTACTTTAAGTACGCAGATTGTAGAGACTTCTTTGTATGTTTAGTACGTAATAAATTTTACCATTATAAACGCAATTTGTTACCCTCGTTACCCTAATATATTTTATGCTACGTAATTAAGTAATACATTGTTGCTAACTCAGAAAACATTTTATAGGTAGTAACCTGAGTACTTACATGCAATATTAACAACTTTGAGTTTAGACTTAGTTTAGTATATGTATTAAATATCCTACTTAAAAGTTAACACTACTTTGGATTCTTTGAAGAAATTAGAAACTAATAAATACGTAAGTACCTTTTTGGTACCGTGTTTGTTTCAAATTAATGTTCTCTACCTTACAAAACTGATAAGTACATCATCACATTTTAAATATAGAGTTCAATTGTTTGGGCAGGGCGATGATGAATCAGTAGCAATCATCTGAATTTTTTAAATCAAACGAACGTAACTCAAGCAGGCATACTTACATATGTGTACAGTAGGGTGCGAGTGTCCTTGTTACTGTTGTTTATTTGTATCACTGGAGGTGCGTGGCGCCGGCGCGATGTCGCGGTCACGATGTGCTCCTGTCACACAACGGCGCGTCGTCTGTCGGCGCCGGCTCCGTCCGCGCTGGCCAGTCGCCGCGTGCGCACCCGACGCTTATTATACGCAAACTGGTGTTGCCACTTGTCCCGACACTCGTGTGACGTAACAACCTACCGGATTTCAGGGGACCTTCTCGCTGTGCATGGATGGACACCAAAAACAAGAGAATATTCTACATTTGAAATATTCTGTGCCTACTAGGCGTGAGCGTTATTTCACGTCACCGGTTACATTAACTAGTTACAGGCTAATTCACCGAATCACTGTTTACGCGACGAACGAGTAACTGGTGTTTTTTGTAACAGGTTATTTAGCTGTAGCCCGAACTACATCATAGGTATTATGTCACCGGTCATCCATAGACATCTAAAAGTAACAAATAACAATGTTTGTATTTTTTTATACAAGAAGCTAATAGTGCTAAAAGCTAAGTGACGAAAACCATAGAGGTTACAAAAATAACTAGTTACAAAAATCACCTATTAAATAGGGTGACGCCCTCGACGTAACCGGTTACGTTTCATTTCGTGAAAATAATGTAACGACACATGTCTAGTGACCACGTAGTTTCATAGGTGAGTGCAAATTATAGTCCTTACCTATATAAATACTATTCTATTCGTTATACTATTCGTGCCTGTCTGCCTGTGTGTGCAGTATAGTACATACATTACATATAATAGCTACGATATACCTACATAGATAAATGCGTAGGTTATAAGATTGGTACTACCTAATGAAGTAGACTATATACTTACTGGATGTGCAGTCAGCGTCTACCAATTGTAAAGATCAAGAAAAATTGTTCATTTGATGCAAAACAAAAGTATGCAAGGGATTTGAAAAACAGAATGTTCAGTATCCATACAATAAGCTGCGCTGCCGTGATAAAAAGTGTGGCGTAGCTCTACCCGCTCCGTATCAGAAGAGCAATAAGCTAACTTTAGAAGGTCCGGATTGTAATGCATTTGTGGGAATAATCCATGGTTTATTTTTTAACTGGTAATCATACAGCATTTTGGAGGCTTCCGGGTCCAGTAAGAAAGTTCTGCAGATATAGGTACCTGCCTATATGGTTGGTAATAGAAAATACTTATACCTATTTCCTTATTATTAAGTACCTTAATTGTGGGGAGTTTTTTTAAACCGAGATCCAACACAACACTCCACAGAAATTAAATTAACTCCGTTTTACTGACAGTTTTTTTGCAGTTTCAAGTCAATACAGCTCATAATGTTTATACCTAGCTCTCCCGTCACTAACTCTACACCGCGTTTCGCGAACGCTCGATAGAAAGTGTGGCACACGCGCCAGGTTTCTAATTTCAAGGCAAAGTTGAACGGACTGTTATCAAATGTGCTTGTTAAGAAAAAAATAATGGAATGGTATTTAGTCGTGTAACATCTGGTATCACCGGCACACGGTGATGGGCGGCGCACGCGCAGCGCAGCCGACACGCCCCGCGCCGCGCTCCGCCCGCCCGCGACACAACTCACCCCTGATTCCGCTTTAAAAACATTAATGACCTCTTTCAAGTGGTGTAGTACAAGTCATTGACCAACACGTAGTAGGTAGTATGTTTGTGTAACTGAGGAGGTATAGGTATACATACATACATTTTCCCATTAGGATGGTTAGACAACACACCATTGAAATAACCAATACCATTGTTGTTATAGTCACACGTATACATCTACGCGTTACGTAGTAATCTACGAAAATAATTGTCGTAGCAAGTCTCGTAGCGTAGCGTTGAACAGTGGCATTTTAATTGGTATCTATATTTAAAGACGAAATAAGTACCTATTACAATAAAAAATATTTGAAAAGCATAGCACCTTGTATAGTCTGCTGATTTTTTTTATTAAATAAGATTATAATGGAAAACTTTACATAAAAACAGACAGGTGCTTACTCTACATGTTTTGTATTGCAGTTTTTCTGGCAGTTGTTTCTTCTGGACTCACCGACTCTACATACCTTATACTTTAGGTGGGTACCTACTTATTTTGTATGCTAACATTACATAATCCTCCCACACGGCTTACATAATAACATTATAGGCGCTAATTTAAAATAACCCTATATAACGGTTGTTAACTTTCCGTTCGTGTACGTTGACCCACATCGTAACTCTAGTAACAACAAGCACGATATAAATAATCCTGCGTCAAAACTGGGTCTTATGAATAGGTACATAATATCTTATAAAAAAAGTTATTATTATGGTCAGCACGAGTAGCACTAATCTCGAATGTCACCTATTTATAGCATGCAAAGAATTATCAGTAAAAAAAGTAACAGTAGGTAAAGTGGAAAAATAGATGTGTCGCGTGTCATCGTGTCGTCTGCGCGCAGGCATTCGGGGTGGAATATCCCACCGCTGCGAGGGTTCACTGACAACCTCGTTTACATAATAATAGTACGTACGAGTCACTGACTCCGCTAGTACTTACTTAGGTACTATAATTATACTGGATTCTTTGCAATAATTTGCAGAGCTCAGTATAGCGGAACTATTTACAAACAAGGTGACAATTTATTGACAGATCAACACTGTGTGCTAATGAGAATTAATTGCAGTGAAATTGTGTTGGTGGTCGTGTCAACTATATTGGAATGTCGTGTACGATTGTCGTGTATATTTTTATTGTATGAATAAAGGTAGGAAATAGCTAGAAAATACTTCTTGTATTATCAGACTAGGCATTACCAGTCTCGTAAGTGTTTTTTTCATAGGCGATGTATACCTACTCGTTAAAAGTTCGTAGGATCGCTAACTGTGAACTAATATCTTTTCTTAGTAGTATTACAAAAGTATAAATAAAGTAAGCAAGTTTAGATTCCCACCTATGTTAGAATAATTAATTGAACATAGAGTATGATAAATAGCGTACAAATATGTTTACTAGGATTATTATTAATTAAGATAAGTCATTTTAATTGGGTACTTGTCTGTTCTATTCTCATATACCTAAAGTCATTGTTTGCAAAAACAATAGATATCTATTATAAATAGGCGGAAAATCTGATAAGTATGCTAATGTTGTTTACACACACATAATCTGTTCGCTATCGCCTGTCTGTTCCACAGTTTAATTAGAGAAGACGTGCTTGAAAGCTGTCAGCGCTGGCGCCCTGGCTGGCGCGGCGCGGGCGGCGCGGCGTGGCGGCGCCCCCGGACCTGTAGGCACGGACGGACCGATAAATAATAAGGGGGGGTTTAAAAGGTCCGGGATCTTCCCTTTAGCCTACATACAAATACGAATGTTCGCCAAATATCAGCGTCGCCGCAGCTTTACTTACGTGTGATACCTAATGTGTTTATTACAGTTTCCATTGAAATTATTGGTGTTTAGGCCATTTAGGCTCTGCCTTTTTATGGCGTGAAGTCACGGGCAAAAACAAGTAGACTATAACTGACTGAAACTAACATGTTGGTGATGTTGGACTCCGCCTTGTGAAAGTTATACATATTTACATAGTGCCTGTTGGTTTGGGGACCCATTGCATCCGTGTAACGTTATCAACCGGCTATTTATGGCCGCATGAAGAAATAGTTTTCACTATAAATGTAATGTCTAATGATAGTGTCAGATGATAGCAACATCGGAGACCAAAAATTGGCTTATTAGCAATGAGTACAAACTGGAGGATACAGGATTTTGTTTTTACCTAACTTCCGGAAAATAATAAGTTCTAATCAACAAATTTGCTAAAATCACAGGTCAAGTTGAAAACAAACAAGTACCTAAATGGGTACCTAAGAAGTATTTAAAGTATGATCGTGGGTTGTCATTATCTGTAAGGCATTCGCAGACTTGAAACTTGATACTTGATATCCATTTATCGATTTGCCCTAATTCCCTTGTTCCAAATTTAGGCCAATAATACTTATTAATAGAAGACCAGCTAGCTGATGTCTAAACTAAAATGCACAGTGATTGATCGCTACAATCTGGGACGTGACAAGGCCACGAGCTCGGTACAACTAATGACAGTGTCTCATTAAGTATAACTAAGTGATATTAATAACGTTTAGGCACTGCCCTGTGACTTGCACACAATTTTGAAATGATTTATATGACTTCCTTTACAATGTCCCTCGTGGACTCAATACTCTCCTCATTCCTCCGATTGTCACCTAAGTTCTTGTGAACTTTTGATATTTTCCTCGATAAAGGAACCTACCTACTACCCACTCCCGTCTGTAAAAATAACATTTAGTTACTTAAAATGATGACTGCCATTTCACAATAGGATTCAACCGAAGTATTTGTAATAAAAGAGTGATTCAACCAAAGACTTTGAGAAACGAGGTTGGTCATCTTTCTTTGGGAGCCATTTGGGAGCTCGCTCATAGGCGTCGAACAAGTAAAGCACCTACGAGTTTAATCTGTTCAATCTTCGTAACCGAGTAGGTACTTATATTTATTAAGTTCTTGGATATTAATTTTCTTAGGCATTGATTTTCCTACATAATACAAAGTGAATTATGCTTTCTAGCGCGCTCCACATTCACGCCGTGAACACCCGCGAACGCAGCGTGAACAATGCGTTCGCGGGTGTTCACGGCGTGAATGTGGAGAGCGCTTGAACCTCAAAGTGTCCCGAGAATTGCATTGAATGCGTTATTTTATTGTTTTCGCACATCTCACCAGTCGTAAAGTGGTTGTAGTTACAGTAGTTAAGTTTACTCAGACACTTCAAAAGGGATCCGGCTAAGACGGGCTTGCTTTTGTACAACCCTAGATTATAAATATCTGTCATCCAGGGTATAGAGCCACAGGAAATATGCCCATTAAAAAAGTTATAGCTAGCTTAAAGGCCCTAGAATTAATTTTCTACCCCTTGACAGTATAGTAGTGTTACCATAAGCATATGCTTGGTAAATAAGGTTGTAATCAGTTAGTTGGTCAGCTTATTTTTTTAACAGCTATAATACCTACCTACTTTAAAGGCTGTCTCTTTCTTTTTATTCTACTAACTTTTCGCCGACTATTTGTTCGACTATTTATTCAACTAAGTAAGCAACTCGCTTTATATCTATAGACCTTAGTAGATAGTACCTTCCTTATACGTCTAGCTAAACAAGAATCTCAAGAAATATCTTCACGGACACAGAAAACTAAGTGACCCCAGAAATATTAGGGGAACGATCGCGTATAGCGCATCCAACAATCTTAAGTCCATGGTGGGGCTGGCCTGGCAACTGTTCATTTATTTGCTTTTCACTTCCAAAGACAAATGATATTCCCATTTTCCTCGCAGACATAGGTACTGTCATAATCCACAAAACAGCAGTCTGCAACGAAATTTAAGATGTTATGACTGGTTTACAGTTACGTTGTTTAGGCTCAAAGATACCAATACAATTATGATCTTGCTGTGTTCGTCTGCGTTTTAAATTATCGGCATCTTGAGTACGACCATAAAACTATAGTTTTACCGCAATAATTAGAATTGTAGAATCTTATCCTATCTACATAAATAAGGTAAAGTAAGCGACACCATTCATTCTTACGACATTCTTGATTTTTCAAATCGAGAGGTTTATTTTAACAACGTTGGTGAACATTGTCAAAACCAAATATTGATAAAAATGTATTGAAATATGGTTTAAATTTATAAAAATAATGGATTTCATGAAAAACAAAAGTGTGCAAGGAATTTGAAAAACTGAAAGGTCAGCGAGTTATGTTGCTGACCGGTGGTAGAGTTCTATGGTTATTCTAGTGGAAATATGATTTTTTAAGAATATTGGCTGATACTACTAATTTTTTTAGACGAATTACCATACATTAAAGATAAATATAAAAAATATTAATACATTTCTTATTTATAATGACCACCTACTTTTCAGAAACAAATTACGTGCGGAAGCCAAAGTTTTCTTGTATACCTAATGAACTTACTTTATTTGCCTGTCTTTATTTGTCTTTTCTCCAAAGGTACAAAAAATATTTCTTTATAACTACTTAGGGACCTACTTAATTTATTTAACATCGATTTATCGATATCAAATAGATGATAACAAATCATGGCATTCGTTTTGTTTATAAGCTTTTATGCATAGATTTGTGAAAGTTTCGCAATATCTTTACCGTGATTTCGCGCGCGGCGCCTTCGCGGAAACCAATCATTAATCTATGCTTTTATGGTCAGGTGGGTAGGTAGGTAAGGTTCGTGGCTACTACCTAAGTAGTTCCCATTTATTAATTTTTCAAGTATTTTTCTATCTATAATATTATCAACGTAGTAGCGACACTGAAAGTGCCCCAGTGCTATGCGATCGTGGGCATAGGAGGTAATAAAATATTCATCAGTCACATGTCAACGGGAGCCGCACCGTAAATTGTACTAACGACGTGTTTTGTTCCATTTTCCATGTACTTGGGTTGGTGTTTGTTTATGTGACGGGTCGAATAGACAAGTTTATCTAGCTACATAATAAAATTCCAACGACTGACTGCCAGACAACGCACTGCCTCAAACTGAGGGTCTAGAAGCATTTAATTTTGCACAGGAGTTCTTTATAAACGTAGCTGAGAACTAAGAAAGAATTCTTGGAAATTCATTCCATAAGGTTGCTAAATACAGGGGATGAAAGTTTGCCTAACGGTATCTAGTAGGTACATCATGAAAGAAGTTGAAGAAGAGAGAAAATAAGTACCTATATGTATTTTAATTATCTCTTCCCCTAAACGATCGGTCTTTGCTTTCTTATGCTTTTGCTGTTACCAACCTCTGGATATTGCTGCTAAGGGGTACCTAGACAGAGATGCACTTAAAAAAAATTGTCCTCTTGTATTTATAGGTCTCACTCTAGGGCGGGCCTTCCTAGCGTGTACACTTTCAGACTGTTGGCTGCTTTGTTCCTTAGGCAATAACTCATTGCCGGACCGGGAAATAACACTGGACGTCTTCAACGTAGCAGCAGTCCAACAAACCGAAAAAAAAAAACACTAATCTCGGTAGGAATCTTTACTAAATGTGAAGGTACTAGATCTAAGCTAATATATATTTACAGGAGTGTTTAATATAACAATAGGTAAGCCACATGTGCTATTTATAGACTGACTCGCGACATGAGTTGTGAGACGGGTGATTGCGGGCTAGACTAGACGCCTGCTGCCACTGACAAACATAATTCAGTATATCAACTTCGAGCTGTTACATTTTCTTTATTACTCACAACAATATTCCATCAGTATAAGTCTAATTTCCCCTATTATAGATATTAAGCATCCTCTTATCAACTCTATAATGTAGGTGCACTTAAGTCATCGGCTTTTAACCGCAGAATACACGAAGACGGCTTGATTTTGACGCGCCATACAAAAAAATACAGATAACAATGTCTCAAACGTCCTGGGACTTAAACACTTGTCAGCCAGCCACTTGCCGCAATAGGTACATACAGTGCAAGTCAGTTAACGAAAATTGTCCGTAGCCCTGAACGGTTGTTGGTCTACTGCACATTGTGTGGGCTGTGTCCCCGCGACCCGGTTACGCTAATCCGCCGTCGGCCCTGTCGATATCCTGCGGTCAGACTGGGCCCTCGCGTCTGCTCCATAAACAACATCTCATTTATATCTATCACCATGGAACGGGCTCGAATCTCTAAAAGAATGCCCTTTAATATTGCTGACCGTAATGTTTTGGCTGGATCCAAAATAAACTACCCCCATAAAAAGTTATGGTGGATTTACAGGGGCATTACCAATCACTGCTGTTCCTAGAAATGCTTTGTGAAACCATTGTACACTGGCTAAAAATCTTTATAAACTCTAAATCTTTGGTAACTACAGTTACCAGCCAGATTTTTTGGCAGAGTTACTGTAGTAACCCTCTCGGTTTTAACTACGAGTTTCAACGTATTATTTGAACATATTTGTTATTGACAGTAAATGTATAGAAATGAATACATTTTTGATCAATAAGTCAATGTGGCCTTACTTAGGTACCTATATTGTGATACTTAGGTACTTAGTAAATATTTGCCTTAGGTATTAGATCTCTTTTAATATCAAGTATTAACTATTTGTATTTTTAAATTAAGATACCTACGAAGAGGGTGAAGAGGGTCAAACGAGTTACCAACCAGATATCGAATGTTGGTAGGTATGACATACATCGTGTAATTTCACGTGATAATGTTTCTATTGCACGATAGAGTCATGCTTAGAAAAGTGAACCAATTATTTAAAGAAAACCGGAACTTTCAATAGTTCTTACTCGTGAAATTGTAGTAGACTTATGATCTCCATCAAGGGTTTTATACGCATTTATACTATTTTGTATTCTTAAGATTCCTGTCGGCACTCAATGTTTACTGGTCAGTAAACGGTATGAGAGTTCTATTATGTAAAATGACTGTAGCCAAAATAGGGGGAAAAAGATACTTGCTACCGAGTTAAAATTAACGAATAACTAACTAAGTACCTAGGTAATCTGTTTAGTTACCTACATGCCTACCTATACTAATCATACCTACTCTGTTAACGCAACCACGATACCTTATTATATGACTGGGTCTAGGTATATTTTAATAAATTAAGAGAACAGAATAGATACATTTATAAACATTGTAATGAAATCAATTAAGATGATTTTGTTGTTTTTACTCGTATACTTACAAGATAATCTCCCCGAAGAGAGGTGGACATTGGACTGTCACGCTGAAGAATGCACTGTACCTACTATGAAACAAAACAACTTATAAGAGATTTGTTTTTGTCTATTCTCTATCTGCACAAAATTTTCCTACTGTCTACGATCAGCACTATCTGCAGCCTAGGCCATAGATCATATTAATCATCGGACGGTATTAGCAATGATTTATTGTGTGAACACAATAGATTTGCTCTGTTTTGAAATCCACAATGTTGTCATTGGATAGATAATTTGATTTTGAAGATCACCGTATTTTGTTATAGCCACGTGCCACGTTCTGGCATCACGTTCAAGGTCTTGTCAAAGTAGTAGTAACTTTAGTAAAAAGTTTTAAGTCCCATATGGCTCGCCGCAATTTTGTATATTTTTTCATTCAGGCCAAACTGAAAATGTACTTATTAGGTATAATTACAATTACTACCTGAAATCTACATCTACTATCGGCTAAGATCTCAAAAATCTTAAGTTATTAAGACTTCTGTGGTTTGGTTACTGATTTCAAAGAGAGCCAACAAGAAACAAGTGGCTACCGACTTTCTCACAGTCATTTAAAGCATGGATTATCCCTTCATTTGGAAGGTTTTATTAGGCACATGACTAATATACAATCACTTATCTGTAATTTTGCTATCTAAAGCAATTCTGTAGCAAATGTAGCAATTGCTTCTAATCTTGTCTCAGGGCCGGGGTCAGGGAGAGAGCTGCTTTCATGTGAAAATGTAAACAAATGAAATTCCGTTAGATAGGTGCTCTGTGATAAAAGTAATGTGTGAACGCGGCATATCGTTTTGACCTCAATGAAATCAGTAATTTTGCTGTGGTAGTAACATTGTGGCGAGTAAGCACAAAATGTACGCCTATATTCAGAGACGAAACATAAGCATACCTATAGCCTTCTGACCGTTTTTAAAGTCCCATAATAATTCTAGCTATTGTTTAGGGTTCCTACATAATATTCCCATGCTGAATTCAATGTTTTCGTTTTGAATTTACTAAAACTACGTGCGTAGTGCGTACCAGTCAGCACGTTTCATAAACAGCTACAAGGAAAACTAGGTAGGAGCCTAGGCAACTACCTACTTCAGTTCTTTTTATAGATTCTGAAAAACATTTACGCACAGTGCTACTGAACAGGAATTATATGCACACAATAACAATATAGCACAATCAACAACAAAGCATAAAGCTAAATAAATTGCGCAGACTGATAATTATTACCGTAACCTACGTCGTAATAACCGCGATTTCAGGTTCAGGAAGGAGGAAACCATTATGATGTCTTTTATTACTTAATAGATACCTATATCAATTTATTTGGCCTATATCTTTCGGTGAGAGACGGTGAGGGAAAACATCGTGAGGAAACCTACCTATCCCTCGGGATTAGGTAATAGTCAGTTCCTGTATACACGGCGACAAGGTTCACCATCTGTCACGTTGAGTTCTGACTATCTGGTGAAACGTGGGCTTTGAGTTGGTTAATACCTCCACAATGTGGTGGTGTACCACTCAAGCCTCTGACTACCCCCGAATGGGGATAAAAGTCGTGACGTTACATTTTTCATTTCACCTTTATAATCACTGGCCCTGACCAAAAAAAAGGAAACGTCGAGAGGTCACGACTTCTACCGAAAGTGGAACTACCTAGTAGGAATAGTTTATATATTTGACTATAATGATATTTAGGTTGGTAGGAAGGTACCTATAACAGAATAGGATCTAAATATTGCCTAAGTTAATCTCCGACTAAGAGAGTGAGATTATCATTTAGGTATGATAATCTCACTTCACATTCCCAGTAGGTACCTTCCTAATGAAAAAAACTAACTAAATTGTATTCAAATTATTTATATCCACATTTAACATTTAATTAAATAGTCAGGTACTTAGAACAATAAATACTTATAGGTACACAATCTGCAATTAAGTTAAATTTTTTTTCAAACTTTGTGTGGTACTTCGATACTGAGTATAGGTAGGTGGTACAAATAAAAGAGCGGTCGCAGTTATTCGGCGAACAGTCTTCGTCCGTCAAGTTCATTTCTTTTGCAAATTTCAATAAGTTGTAAGTTGAACAAAAGCAACAGATTAATCAACTTGCACTGGCGTTACAAATTACTTTTGTTCCTAGTGATGCTTTGTAAAATCATTGTAAATTGTCTATAAAGGCGGTTAAGTTTTAATGATCCGAACTCAGAACAAAGAAACTTTGGGTTCCTTCCGATCTATCTACTTTTAAATACTTTTTTAAGTGACTTACGGCCGAATACTCGCACGCAACTTAAATTTGAGACCTGCTTAACTTTGACGCGCCATACAAAAAATGACAGTTAACGACGTCTCAAACTGCTAAGTGGGACTTAAATATTTAAGTAGCCTTTGAGTATTCGGCCTTATGCGGCAAACAAGCGTACGGCCCACGTACTGTACCCTATCGATGCTTGCAATACCAAATGCATCGCTTGCACGTTGCCGGCCTGAAGGGGAGTGGGAGTGAAGAAGGGGAAGGAGGGGGGAAGGGGAAGGGGTTCGGGCTACATACATGTTTATACATAATATGGTTTAGTTCAATTCTTCTTAAATTGTATTTGTTAATAACTACATTACTATCATGAACTAGATAATCAGCCTTATACATGCAAATATGAATTGGAGTAATTTGTACCTAATGCACACCTTTACCTTTAAGTTGAACTGAATCATTTACAACGATTTTATGTTATTTAAAGTTATGGTGGACTTACACTGGCATTACAAATCACTTTATTTCGCAGAAATGGTTCGTAAAACCATTGTAAACTGGCATAACATTGGCGGTTTATACATATTTCGATACCTTTGTCATTAGGCCGTGGTCTCCTATTAAATGCCATCGTCACGCATACGCCGCGTCACAATGCTTACTATAGAAATGTACTGTTGTGGTCTCCTTCACACGAAGACGTCACTATAGTAAAATTGTGACGCGGCGTATACGTGACGCTGTAAGCGGCCGATGACATTTAATAGGAGACCACGGCCTTAGATCCTTCGTTTAATTTACAGACACTTCCCAAAATAAAAAGGAGACCACTTTACAATGAATACTATTTACTTACTTACCTATCTTGTCTCTAGATTCCATTAGGTACGTTATAAAATGTATTTTGTCGTCAGTCTTTTGGTGGGTGTCTTTCGCGTCACAAGCATAGCAATTGCTTCTGAACTACGTAATCCACTTCCCTAAACTGTCTACTTCTTATCTAGTCCCTGTCTTATCCATGTTATGAATTTAAAGTACATAATTATAGGTTCACCATCCCACCAACCAACCCGCACTGAGCCAGCGTGGTGGATTATGGCCTGAATCTCCTCGCATTTAGGGGAGGCGCGTGCCCAGGACTGGGTCGTTAAAAGGGCTATCATTATTTTACTTATTGGTTCAGTAAGTGGTCGCGTTGTTCCCTTTCATAGCGACACTCATTCTCCTGACAGGTGGTGGGAAGGGTCTGGGCGGGTGGCGCGCGCGCGCCGGGCGCGGCGGCAGGCGGGAGTCGGTGCTGGCGCGCGCGCGGAACTCCTCGCCGGCGGCGCCGTACTCAGACCGCCCTGATGAGGACGTGGAGTCGCTGCGACCGACGCCCGGCTCGTCCTCTTCTTCTAACTCCACTTCGGTCCATCGGCGACCTGAAACGTAAAGCAAACATTTTTGTAAGTAGGTATAACAATCACCCTAAGCCTTATTTTGTTAGTATAAATGTTTTTTGTTTGCCGAAGTGGTCTTAACAACTTTACCGGGTAGAGGACGAGTGCAAAGTGCGCTCCAGTCAGAGGGGATGGGACTTCAAAGGAGGCAGCTAGCTTAAGGGCGCCACTTAGGTAGGACACGGCCTCAGCTTAGGCTGCAGCTAAATGAAACTACTTCAACTGCTGATTCAAGTGGATTGCCCAGGACGTTGGCAGTATTTATAAGTTTGTAGGCTTGCAATCTGGATGTAGCTCGTCTGAGTGGACAAAACGTTGGACTTCAGCTCAGTAGTGTCAGAGTATGCGATACTCACAGAAAGGCGGTGCAGTAGTGTCCGGTGTGGAGTCGGAGGCGGCTCGCGCGAGCTGGCGGCCCAGCGCGGCGGCTGCGGGGTGCCGGTCCACGCGCGGCCACTTGCTGCTCACGCGCCAGAAGCGACGCGTGTCGTGGAACACACCCCACACCTGTACATGGTGAAAATGATAGATGGCATGTGCGAAAGGCTAAAGAATGGTACAGTGACGCTGCTTAGCATCAAGACCACTGTTGGCTCCACGTAGGTGTGATAAGGACAGGTGACAAGAAACAACAGACATTCAGTCTTGATATTATATTTACTTTCTATCTAGCGTCATGTCCGGACAACGGATTTGCGCTGTTGGCCGCTGCCAAAACCCTAAAGATTGATCCATAGACTCTTCATAAAATAGCACAGCTCATTCATTGATACCTACTATCCATAATCTACAATGAAGCGCCTAAATTTTATAATATATTAGCTTCTGCCCGCGACATCGTCCGCGCAAAATTTAACATAAAAAAAACTTTCATCCCCTTTTTAACACCTTTACCCCTAAGGGTGTTAAAAAGGGGATGAAAGTTTTTTTCGAAAACCGCTTTCTTAGTGGATACCTGCACTTCACAAAGAACACACCCTCCAAATTTCATGTCTCTAGAACCAGTAGTTTAGACTGTGCGTTGATATATCAGTCAGTCAGGACTCTGAATTTTATATGTATAGAAGATAGTGCACCTCATCTGGGAGAACGATAAATACTAGTTATTGGTATTTTTACAGATTTCTATCCAGATCGGTTTTAACGGTTTGCAACTGCCTGCTCATATTTTTATTTTATATGCTTTGTTAGATAATGTTTTCGTTAACGCTAACAATTAACGAGCGTAAAACTCGAGGAGGCAATAACGTAACGATACCTAATCCACCAAAACTTTGCCGAAATAAATCGAACTTGATCGAACTTGTCACCGGCAGAGGCACGCACAAATTGAGTGGGATTGCAAAGTTAAATGACTGTACACCCCTATTCGATATGTAACTAAGGAGCCATGTAAATAAGCCACAAGAGCTGTGGACGAATTTTCGGGTAATTGCTATCGGATAAATATAAAAAAACCCTCGTATTGAGGGATGATTGTGGGATTATGTACCAGGGATAAATCATAGCAATCGGCTCGCCCCCTACCTATTAGGCGAATTGCGACCGAAATACCATCAGCGAAATGTGGATGCACTCAGTGCACCTTACTTACTACCTTACACTCCTACCTTATACTCTTTGAGTGCACCTCTGCCTATCCCTTCAGAGAAACAGGCGTGGTGGTGACACTCAAAATACCTATATACTTAATTAATAAATACTTGTTGACGTAACGCAAAGAGGGGGTGTTATAACTTCGACGACTTTGGTTGTTACAAAGGTCATCCATAAAATTTCTGTGAGACAGTTTCTGATGATGTGCGGCCGGCCTAATACGTGTTCTCAAAACAGTTTGTGGCGTTTTTTCACGTGTATGTCCACTGCACGATACCTATTCATAACTACACAACGTACAAAACGTGATCAGAATAAATAAGGTATCTACGCTCCCTATCTGAGAACTAATGACTTGTTGAACTGTTTATCGTGGAGCTATATTAATTTACACACGTTGACAGGTGCGGGAAGTATAGGTAATATCGATCGATAATTGCTCAGCCACCACTATTAAATAATGATAAAGCTAAACCAACATAAAATGTTTAGTACATACATAGATGGTCGCATTTTTTCATTAAACGGAAAATATATAGGAACAGGAAAATGTTATTCATTATAACTTTTCGTTCTTTTAAAAGTGCTCGGATGAACGACAAAATGCGATTGTGCTAATGCGGCTGAAGAATTTCGCAGGGTGGCGCCCTTTTGGAGTGGCTGATATTGACATCGATAGTCTCTCTCCACTCTTTCTCTGACCTCGCCTTAATTTGTATTTGTAGTGACACGGACAGAAGTGAAGTTACAGATAACTATAAAACAAATAACCCTATTACTA
This sequence comes from Drymonia ruficornis, assembly GCA_947859195.1. Classification (NCBI taxonomy): domain Eukaryota; kingdom Metazoa; phylum Arthropoda; class Insecta; order Lepidoptera; family Notodontidae; genus Drymonia; species Drymonia ruficornis. Next base: position 7,502,669 of record OX401910.1, on the reverse strand, counting down.
AGCCTACGCTGTCCGTCCGTCTGTCCGTCTGTCAGCGGGCTGTATCTCACGAACTGTAATAGGTAGAGACTTGAAATTTTCACAGAATGTGTATTTCTCTTGCCGCTACAACAAAAATAAAATAAAATGGAAAAATAAAGGGGGTCTCCATACAAGAAACTTAATATTTTTGACGTTTTTATTTGACGGTGGTACGGAACCCTGCATGTGCGAGTCCAACACGCACTAGGCCGGTTTTGATCTTTTGTTTTTCTCTTCTAAACGCTATACTTGGAGATAAAACACCTATACTTCGAATTAAGTATTGTCTTTTTATTGAAAAGAGTTCCATAGAAGAATAAAGATTGTCTTTTTGTGGTACCTAGTTTACCTGATCTATGCTTTCCCTAACGGAGATCTCGTGGAAGCAAACGCAACCGATCTCCTTGCTCCGCCGCTGGCCCTCCTCGGTGGTGACCATGCGGTCCCCGATTTGGTCCACCTTGTTGCCAACCATCACCACTGGCGTCTCTATAGCACTGTCCTGGAAATATTAAATTTTCGTTTACTTTATGATACCGTATGCCATATGTAACATGGCAAAAGTTTAGACGGTTATAATTTTTCAATATTTTTTAAAATTCTTCAGTTGTGTGGAACATATGGAAATACTGAGTAGGTACCTATGTACTGTATCAAGAAGACTTTTGAACGAAAATTCTAAATTCTTAATTCTACTACTCTTTAGCCAAAATTTTGTTGACAGTGTGTTGAGTGTTTTCAATTTAGGTTTAACTTGGGTTTAACGTAGCATTCCGCACATCGCAACTGAGGCAGGAGTCAACGGGACAGGTGACGAAGATAGGTATGTGTCGTGTCGCCATGTGTGGGCTTGTCACAGTGCGACGCGGTTGGCTTACATTTTGTAGGTAGTCGCAATTTCGCCGAAATTTTTTGACTGGACGCTTGTGACAAACGATATTGTTGATACATTTAAAATGATCACAATTCCTTTCCCTCACCTTCATAGTGGAAGCCAGTCGGCGGCGTCTCTTGTTGTAGTTAATGAGGAATTTAAGCCGATGGCACTCGTCGAAGGAGCACTTGTCTGTGACTGAATACATCAAAATAAACGCCTCCGCCCATCGTATGTTGCTCTCGAGATTTGCGTATTCACTTTCCTGCGTGTAATAAAAATATTACTGATGATTCATGATTTATTTTAATAAATACGCAAGTTTATTTGTAGGTGTTTGGTTTTTGTGTGAGGATTTGGTATGAATTTGGAGCAAATTACTTCCGAGAGTTCTTTGGGCGCCAAAGGTTCGGTATATTTTGGGATTTGGGAGGTCAAAAAGATTTCGTAAAGTATTTAGAGGAGTCTTACGTGTGAATCGCCAGCTGAATCCAATATTTCGAAATATACCATCTCATTATCAATTACGGTTTGGAAGGCGTAGATCTTTTCTAAATTGGGGTCGTATTCGCCGATGAATCGTCGCGTGATGAATCTCACTACGAGGGCTGAAAGTGAAGTTAATTAGGTATGGTAAGGTAGGTATGGCTTATAATATAAAGTCGTGAACACTTTTGTTATGCTTAAGAACTTAATTTAAAAAGACATATGTTAAAAAAATATTGACCGGTACGAAGTTCGTACAAAATTTCGCATGAATCTACATGCAGTCTGACTGACTAATCCTTTCCTGTAATTAATCCATAAAGTAAACCTTTCAGTAATTAAATTGTGAAATAACTAACATTACTTCACTTTGACCTGGATTTTAACTGGTTAAACGATATTTTCCTCGGCTGACCTCACTTTCAACGAACGATTTAGTTTCGTCAAGGAAAAAACTAATTTATCCCAGTATCGAGTTTGGCCGGTACTATATTTATTTGACTTGTAGGACGGGCATAGCGCCGGCTGTTTGCACACGGAAACAACGTGTTACATAACAAAATAAAGTAATATACCTACTAGGTACCTCGATAGAGCCAACTATAGGTTCTTTCAGTGAAATAGATCTGGATTTACAAAACTCTGAATGAAAATGTATGGTGGCTTTTGGTTTGTGGTCTTAGATATTTAAGGGCAAAGTAAAGCAACGGTCCTATATACTACTTATAATTAGATATTTAAGTAGAGAAGCTTGCTATTTCCTTACCAGATTTTCCGACGCCAGACTGACCTAACACCATGACTTTGAACGGTTTGGGTTTTGGGTACAGCACCAGTTTTGCCAATGAAGACTTCGGTGATGGTGTGGTTGTCATGGCAACAGTCATTTTTACCTACAAAAAAGACCAACAGAATTAAATAATTTCACCATAAGACGTAAAGTAGGTAGGTAATTAACGCTAATACCGAAGTACCTATGTTAAATACACTGGAGAAAAGAAAAAGGGTCGGTTAGAAAATTTTCAATAATATCTTCAATCACATTTTATTTATTTTACATTTATTAAAAATAAAAAGCTTCAATTCATTTTTTAGGGTTTCTTGCCCAAAGGGTGCCAACGGGACCATATTACTAAGCCTACGCTGTCCGTTTGTCCGTTCGTCCGTCGGTCTGACAGCGGGCTGTATCTCACGACCCGTAATAGGTAGAGAGTTAAAATTTTCACAGAATGTGTATTTCTGTTGCCGCTACAACAACAAGTAGTAAAAATAAAATAAAATTTTAAAATAAAAAGATTTTATATTTTGACGTTTTTATTCTACGGTGGTACGGAGCCCTTTATGTGCGAGTTCGACACGCACTTGGCTGGTTTTTTATTTTCATTTAAGCACATTAAAATATTCTTTAATTTAGTCTTTATTTCATAAAGCTAGGTCAGGTACTTTTGAAGATATTGAAGATTTTCTAACCGACCCGTTTTCTTTGCGGTCCAGTGTGTAGGTATACCTGCCAGAGTCTTATCGACTATTCTTGAAGAAAGAAAAACTGAGGGATGACAATAAAGTTATTCATATGGAACCATTCATTCAATCTCGTGAAAGTTTTCGATTGCCACAAGGTAAGGTCTTCCTATAAAAATACGAAAAGCATAAATTCGCGTAATATTTGTGCGCTGCGCTTGGCGGCTGCCATTGAAATAAATATGACGCCTATAATGGGAAATTCTAAGCAGGAACACCCCTGAAAGCGCGTAAAAGTTAACGACCTTTTTCTAATGGGGTCAGAGATGATGGTTAAAGGTATTGTTGGTGCGTAAAGTTTATGTTTATCAAAAGGATAGTATAGGTAATAACGTCTTCAGCGTCATTGTATAATAATGATTACCCATTTTACAGGTACTTTACTTAGATAATGCTGGGATTGTGTTTCCGCCGTATAGTAAACAACCGCTTGGCGCAGTGGTTCGAGCGTAGGTCACTCGGTTCACTACATCGGGTGGTTTCGGGTTCGATTTCCGCAGAAATTTAGGAAACAGCCTGTTCGTAATTTTCCCTGGTTTGAGTGTCACGGGGATCGCCCCCAGTCCATTCTACACCCAAAGTTCAAGCGTTGCTTAGTTTGGTACCATATAGTTGGTGTAAAACAATTATAGAGAGGGACCCACCACTCACCCTCGGAATTGTCAACCTCCAAAATTATAAACCAAATTAATTGATCGATAATAGAAGAGGCCAACAAGACCTAACTCCCTGTCAGTCGAGAGTATGTCTGTCATGAGTCACAGTCGCAGCCGAGCTTTCCTGAGGATGCCTCGTTTATATTAGAGGCGAAACACGTGTCGAATTTATTTTGGATTCGCTTTGTCTGCGGGGAATTGCTAATTGTTAGGGTCCATGACTCATGACAGACATATTCTCGACTGACAGGGAGTTAGGACTTGTTGGCCTCTTATATTATCGATCAATTCATTTGGTTTATAATTTTGGGGGTTGACAATTCCGAGGGTGAGTGGTGGGTCCCTCTCTATAATTTTTTAACAATGGATTTCCGCAAAGTTACGCCTGATTCCATCAATTATATAGTTGGTGTGTTAATCTGGCGATATTTTATTGTTAGATAGGTACTAAGTACCTATACATATACAACCAGGACCGATTAAGATTTGTATACCTACCACGATGAATTCTATAAAGAGTCCTGAGTTTCCAGAGGTCTAAGTACCTATAGGGTCTATAGCGCACCGCGGAGATAAAGATAAATCACAATTTTCCTCACGTTCGTGGAAATGTTGGTGAATTCGGTCGCTGTTTTTGTGTAGCTTTGTCAAGTGGAAACACAAGTGGAATAAATCACGCATGACTGAACTTATCTGATAGCAATTTGATTACGTTCTTCTGAGTAAAGTGTAGGTAGGAATAATATTTATTCGAGGAGTTTAGAACGAAAAGCAAAGAAAGTATTTATTTGGCAAACAAAAACATAGTAGGTACCTATAGGTGCCTATACAGTGTGTAAATTAACATAGGAAACTCTAACGTAACACAGTTTGCCAAACGGGCAACCTCTATAAGTAGGTAATAGAGTAGGCTTACATTATCTACGGACATAGTAGAAAGATAGATCTAGACGTAGATAGTTTTCATAGGAAAATTCACTCCCATATTAACACAAACGACAGTAGGAAAGTAGAGTTCGGATTTTGAGTACTTTACCTATAGGTACTTATAGTAGGTATTAGAGTGCCGATTAATCGTTTAACGTACTTATACGATTTCAGTTTAATTAAATAGGTGATCAAATCGCGGCGTGCGGGTAATAATTCAGGTAGGATATTCACTTCGTAGAGTTACCTACGCTTTTAACCTAATTAATCAAATAATCTACGTGCATGTAAATCGATTCTTAAAAAAGATACAGCTACTAGGTACATCAATTTCATCTCAGATCTAAATCCAGTTCAATGCCAACCTACTACACCTACTATTCTAAAACTGTGGTCTTATAGTGAAAAAGCATTATAAAAACAAATCCCCACGCTTACAACAAAATAAAAATACATACTTTATGTACCTACACCATTAATATTTATTATTAGCAGATATGGTACCTTCTTACATGGCAATCACAAACATGGTGCTGAGCTCACCACTACATGCAGCGAAATTCACACATCTGAGTCCCTACTCTTTAACAAACGAAAACGAAATTTCGCGTATTTCCTACTACGTTTCGTTTGTCATTCATTCCGACATTTCTTACAAACGAAAATTGTTTGATGTTTATATTTGTCGACGACGAAGACGCCAAACAATTTTCGTTCGTAAGAAATGTATAGGAATGAATGAGAAACGTAGTAGGAAATACGCGAAATTTCGCCCGAAATTACGTTTTCGTTTGTAAAAGAGTAGGCCCCCTGTTATCGCACTCGCAATTCGGCAATTCACTTATTATGCATAAGAAGTCATAATTCACCGGCAGATGAACCGTATTGGCAATACCGACATGTTTGCAACGTAATTTTTCGCAAGCTATTGAATCTTACTGTCTCCATGGACTCCGTTTAGTTGGACCAACTAATTTGGAAGGTCACGTCTCTCTTTTCCTTGGTAATGTCTTTGGTACCTAAGTAGGTACTCCTATTAGCTATATCGATGGATTTTTCAACTTTAATACCTATTGCTGCAATGCTAAAGCTGCTCTGTCTAATCCCAAAGCTCAGTTTGCGCTGGTAGGAAAGTAAACAGCCGCTAACTTTGCTAACCCAGCTCTGTTATTCTTTGATGTTTTAAACTACAAGCATGTTTACGTTTATCGTGCTTGTTTCAACAAGTTTCTTGATTAGATTCCGTTCATAGTTTACACCGAATATACTATTTTGTAAATTACCTAGCATGTACGTAAGTACCTATGCTTGCATAGTTATTTCTATAGGTAGCAACTTATTTATATTTAAAAAAAGTGTTGGAATTTTATAAATTTAACATTTTAGCGATACTCATCCAAACCACTGAGTATAATTTCACACTTTTGAAACATCCTGTATACCTAATGTGAGGTTGTATATTTTAGGTAGGAAGGTAAGGACTTATCCCTATGAGTAAGTAGGTAGTTTCTTATAGTAGTTTAATAAATTTCATGGTTTTATTCCTCGTATGGATCACTGCAGCGCTGTCGCTACAGTTTTACAGCTGTTGTTTTCGGCTGTATTACCAACACAGCTTCTTAAAAGTATAGGTAGGCTGCTAGACTCTGTGTGAACGCGGCCTACTTCGTATTATAATGAACTTCTGAAGTTCTTATTTAAACATAAATGTACTAGAGTCATGAACTTCTATGGTGTGTTTTTTAATTCCGGAGAGTAATTTCTTCCTAACCTTCCAACGATTCGCACAAATTACGGCAAGAAAAATATAAGATATGAAGGAGCACAGATGTATAATAAATTACCGATAGAAATCAAACTTGCGGATAACTTTAACATTTTCAAAAAAAAATTAAAACTTTACGTTCTAAACAGAATCGAACTAATATAACTCGTACTGAGTGCGGCCCTGGTCACGTCGTTAACAAGATCATTACATTTTCTAGTTGTTTGTGTTTTGTTTCAAATCTACCTACATTTTTATTGTTATTTTTTATATTCGTCTTTTGCCTTACTAGACAGAACATTTGTAATTAAATAATACTAAGTTTCTCATTAAGTGAAATTCTGTATTTCTTTTGAGAAAATAAAGTTTCTTTAACCCGAATTTGACAATGACAGTGTGGTTAGGTTATTGCAATTTTTAAATAGTGATGTCCAGCAATCGGAACTAATCGAAAAACCGTAAAATATTTTTCTGAAAATCGCATAAACCTCAAGCAAACTTCTGGAATTCTATTTAATCATTGAAATTTATAACAGTAAACAACAAAATCAAGTAAGGAGTCATAGACGTTTAAAATGATTTTTTTTATTATGGAATATGTCTTTACGTACTTTCACTGTGTCTATACTCTGATTTTTAGGGTTCCGTACCCAAATAGTGCCAACGGGACCCTATTACTAAGCCTACGCTGTCCGTCCGTCTGTCTGTCTGCCAGCGGGCTGTATCTTACGAACCGTAATAGCTAGACTTGAAATTTTCACAGAAAATTTAAAAATAAAGGGGGTTACACCAAAAGTTTGATATTTTTGACGTTTTTATTTTAGACCACAAAATGAAAAATCAAGTACATGTACTTTTATTTAGTCTGTATTGGCTTATACAAAAATTGTAGCCAACAAAGATAATTAAATGTATTTTCTTAACGTCGGCGTAACAAACATACACACTCCCACACCATAAAGTTCTAATTTCCGTCTCTAACTCTATTAGATGGAGAGCCCAGCGTGCAATTCGTGGATTTGCACGAGCGTCGTCCAAACCTAGTAGATTCGGTAGATGACATGATAGGAAGAATACATTGTTCTAGATGTTTCCACTTTCAGCGGTGGGGGAAGCGTATACATGAGAATATTTTTTTTAATAATATCAATGATTAAAAACACTCAAGCGTGTCCGATATTGATACTTTTCATGCTCCAACATGATAAATTGAAAAAAATAAAAAATCCTCGAGTGCGTCAGAATTTTTAAGCATCTATAGGTTACGGTAACTGCTTAAAATCAGGCGGGCCGTACGTTTTTTTGCCACCGCTACCTATATTTAAAAAAAAAAATCTGAGGGGATGAAAAAGTGAAACTTCCAGATGCTCCCATTTCTTAGACTGGCGATCAAATTAGCAAAATTGACACTTTTGACACTTCTTAGCTAGTAATGAATCCCCCTTATCTTAATCTGACGAGTTCGAGTATTTTAAGATGGTCTATTTTTTTTTGGTTCCCCTGACTGAACCACCAATATTAAGGGCTCATAATGTTTTGAGGTTCTTATCAATATGTAAGCTATCTCCCTTATCTTAATCTGACGCGCTCGTGTAAATCCAGAAACCTCTTCTACGGCTCCCCACCTATATTACATTCGCTTTGCTGAAGGCCGAATAATTAAACAAAATGCGTTGTCATGGGTCAAGGACAAACCTTGAAAAAATGGACACGCGGTTTTTTTTACAAAATATATCAATTATGTAAAAAAGTAATTCATTTATAAAGAAACAGGAACATAAAACAAAGAAACAATTATTATAATTCCTTTGAGTAAAATTTTCTATCTCCAGTATTTATGTTACTCCATGCTGTATACGCACGACATTTTTTAATTTTACGGTTCAAATAATCGGTACCGGAAAAAAGCGGTAGGACAACACTACATAAATAAATGTGGCAGCATTATTTTCAAGTTTGACATTTGGGGTTGGCAATTTACTCTCCGGAATTAAAAAATACACCATAGTAGAGTATATAGGTACAGTCGGTGAGACAAGCGGTTTTCCAATATCAGAATTTCAATATCGCCTCCGTGGAAACGGAACGCGGAACGCCGATGTCAAGGGAGCTATACATTAATTAATAATTAATTAATTGGTACACTGTAGGCAAATATTAATTCAATCTACTTAATCTTTCTTTTTTTTCATAATATCGGAAATAAATATGGCGCTGGGACAATTTTCTAACGATTAAGGTTGGCACTCATCTATCAACTCGGCACCCGACCAGTAGCCCGATTCACGTAACCAAAACCGTAACGACATCTCAGCGATATAGTCGTTAATAGACTTTTCGTAACAAGAAAAGGCTATCAACGACTATATCGCTGAAATGTCGTTACGGTTTTGGTTACGTGAATCGGGCCCCAGCACCGCCTCGCCGCTCGGCGTCCACTCGTTGTCGACAGGTGGTCCGCGGGCGGACGCTGCTTTTACACCATAAACGTCACGTGTTCAACCAGTGGACCGCGCGTGGTCAACGAGTGAACGCCGGGTGGTCATCGCGTGATCCACTTATTACCGGTTCGGTTAGTGGATGCCGACCGACGAGGAGGTGCTGGTCGGGTGCCGAGTTGATAGATGAGTGCCAACCTTTATGATTAATGTTTTTGGGTGTCGATGTTATGAACAAAATAAAATGGGTGGCATTGATTGATTGGTATTATTGGTAACTGATACAAATACTACTTATACTTACTTGTAAAGCCTAGTCTGAAACTCAGTAAACGCGCACAATTTATACACAACACTTGAACGCAAAGTTATAAATATACAGCTTTATGAATTTGGAATAGTAGGTAAGTAGACTCTAGATATTGTTTGTAGCGTAATATTTTCAGTTGTATATTGGCGTGTGTTGATTGAAATAGAGCGCAGTTCGTGATGGAATATTGCGGTTTCGTGAACTAATATCGCGAGATGAACGCGGGCGGTGCCGCACGCGACTCAGACGCGAGTGGAGTGAAGTGACTCTGTATTGTTGCCGCCAACTGCCTCCCCGGCTTCATGAATGTAAAGAGCTGGCGTAAACTCACTAATACGTAGGTAGGTAGGTATACATTGTATCGTTTTCATCTCGAAAATTACATTGTATAGAAAATTGGATAAACGGATCGTCACCTCGTCGCTGAGTTTTCTATCAGTCTATGCATAGTGCACATAATGCGTCCGATGAGTAACGAATTTGTTGGTCTTTGTTCATTTAAGTCACAGTCATGCAGCACCGGATCTACGATTTTTTCTAACTGGGGCATAAACATGATAGTGGCGCCCCTCTCTCCAGCGTTTGAGATAAATTAGGTACTTAAAAAAACTCACAAATATAGTAGGTATTACGATTTTATCGAACGCGGTACAGAAACTTGATTGTGGCGCCCCTTTCTCCAGCGTTTAAGATAAATTGCTTTAAAACACACACAAATCGGCGTTTTGTGGAGCAAGTTTTTTATATTTAATCATACTATTATTATGATTTTGGTGCCCCCTGAAAGTGCCGCACGGGTTTGAACATAGTACATTACATAGTCGAACATAACTACGTAATAAATTATGGAATTGTACATCCTATAGGTACCTAGTTGAAGTGAAGCAGAGTGGTCCATTCTCGTGGAAAAGCCTCCAAGCCAGGTGTTCCGCTCCCACATTTATTTTTATCGAAAGCGGAAAAACATGTAATAACGAGCATTTTTATGAACTTTGCATGTCCCCGATAATGTAGCCAATAGCAACAGGCAGGGGCGGATTTGATACGCTAGCTGCCTTAGTCCTATGGAAGATTGCCGCCCCCTACTCCCTGTAAAGCACGAAAAATTAGATGATAATGTATAAGAATTAAGGTCAACGCTCATCTAACGCCTCCGCACCCGACCAGCACCGCCTCGCTGCTCAGCGTCCACTATCTGAACCGGAAATAAGTGGACCACGCGCTGACCGCGCGGCGTTCACTCGTTGACCCCGCGCGATCCACTGGGCGATCACGTGACATTTATGGTGTAAAAGCAGCGTCCGCCCGCCGACCACCAGGCGACAACGAGTGGACGGCGAGCGGCGAGGCGGTGCTGGTCGGGTGCGGAGACGATAGGTAGGCGTTGACCTTTAAAATTAAAAAATAACGAAAGTCTGTAAATTTAACAGAGGGCGCGAATACTAAAAAAAATCTCAAGTTCTGCCGCCCCCGAAATTATGTCGCTCTAGGCCCGGGCCTGCTCGGCTTATAGGGAAACCCGTCCCTGGCGACAGGTAACAGGTATAGAGTAGGTATCGATCTGTATCTTATAGGTAGCTAAGTATATGGACTTATCGTAGGATTATGTTGTTTAGATGCTTTATTACAGGCGTTCATGGCAACATTCAATATTATAGAGAGTATTTCATAATGGATAGGCACTGTTTGCTTAGGCCGTAAATTTTATGAGTATTTTTAGGGCGTCGGGCGTCGAGTCTGGTAGCATACCACTGGAAAACCACTGGCATTATCTTCATGAAATTATTCATTCTTTTATTTATAAATCGTAAATTCGATTACGATGTGTTGATGTTGATGATGAATTTACGACATGTCGGCCATCTGTTAGCAGTCCTAGCTTTGGCCGACCAGCATGCTGTACGCCAAGAATTTACGATTTACCATACAGAATTCACGAAAATAATATTAGAGACCACTGGTTTCGCAATGGTCAATTGTTAGAGGACTCGAGGCCCTGTGTACTGGAAAAGGTGATTGGCAAAGATAAAAGAATTGAACTCTCAATCGTGTTATACTAGCACTAGCTATATATTATCTAGCTGTGATCTTGTGATCTAATAAGATATCGAAGCTACGCTAATAGCCATTGGATACCAATGCACGTGGTTCAATTTACTCGTCAGGATCGAGTTACTCTTCCACGTCCCTACCTGCCTGATCACTCGATCCAACATCGCAATGATGTAATAGGTTTAAAGTACTAGCTATTGTTTATCTCAGAACAACCTTCGGTTAGGTACCTAGGTGGTATACAGGTTTTTTTTTAAAGTCCGAAATAATCATTGATCTAGGTATTATTTTAGTACATATGGTACCTCCTACCATTGCAATCACACGTGCTCAGCACACCTCTACATGCATCGAAATTCGCACATCTGTAATATCGCTCTTTCTTGGTAGGAGTTATAAGACCTTAGCCAAAAAACTCGATAATATAGAATAACAATATTTTACTTCATCATCATCATCATCAGCCTATAGCTATCCACTGCTGGACATAGGCCTCCCACAATGCACGCCACTGAGCTCGGTCTTTAGCTCTGCATCCAGTTTTATTTTACTTAACACTGGCTAAATGCAAGAAGCAAAGCCAAAAAACGATATCCAGGTTATGTCAACTGTCATTGACTGACTGACATTTGACTAGTGATGTACCGAGTATGCTATTTTTGGTACTCGAGTATTAAGGTACTGGTTAAAAAAAGAATTGAGTCAGTACTCGAGTCGGAGGACTCGGACAGGTACTCGAATACTTGTACGAGTACTCGAGTACTTAATAGGGCTCGAGTACTTTTGAATTATGTATTTTTTTAATTGTGGCGTCGGTTTTCGCATATTCCAGTGTCAAGTAAAATATATATTTCAAGTTTTTGGCTACGTCAAGCATAGGAAGACCTTTGGCCTAAAATATGACCCCCCCCCCCCCCAATCCCTATCAGTAAAGTGGCGGTGGTATATTTCACTGACAAATTAACACACTTCAAGGGGGACCCGAAAAATATAATAAAAAATAATATTAGACCTCTATTTATAAAATCAACGAAAACACTGATCATTGCCCACAAACATAAAATACCTTCCTCGGTATTATCATTACGAGTACCCGAGTACTTACTAAGTACTCGAGTCAGGCTGTACTCGGTACATCTCTACATTTGACAATTTGGCATATTTTGATTTTACATCTTTTTATTGCCGTGTGCGTGTGGCAAATTTGCAAAATTCGGCATATCCAAAAAATTACATAAAGTAAATAACATCCATTAAAATGTCTCCAGAAGAAACTATAGAAAGATTCAAGCTATTAGGACTTAATGAGCAAAAAGCAAAAGAAACATTGAAAAATCTTAATGTTACGAAGTTTTTGGTTGCGGCACTTAGCGAGGTTAGAACTTTCATATTTTATTTAGAATTTTGCAAAATATTTACAACCTATTGTCTTTCATTACTTTACATTTTACATTCAATTCTTCTAAAATATTCGGATCAACCGCTCTACAGAAACAGATAGAGCTATAAGTGGGTAATTCTGAGAACCAGCTGCTTCTCTTCTCTCTTATAGTTCTGACTCTATCTCAGTTGGTTGATCCGACCGTATAGTATAGATAGAGGGTATGACTTCCATAGGTCGACGTAAAAAGCTTGCCGGCCGGCGCTGGGATGCTGGTATACCACCTGGCAACGAAAATTAAGCCTCAAATCGCAAGCAAACTAGGTTTTGTATGCGATTACATAGCTAAAGGTAAACTGGACTCGACCTTGAGGGTGGACGCTGCACTAGACTATCTTCTGAGCACTGTGAATGAGGTCAATGTGAATCCAGAAGCATTTGAGAAAGCATGCGGAGTAGGAGTGGTGGTCACCCCAGAGCAGGTGGAAGAGGCTGTGGAGAAGCACATGGCTAAGTACAAACCAGAGCTGCTGGAGAAGAGGTACCGGTTCAACTCTGGTATTGTCATGCAAGCTGTGAGAGCAGACCTACCGTGGGCTGATGGAAAGGCTATCAAGAATGAAGTTGATGTTCAGGTAAGACTAGCCCTTTTCAAGTCCCAGTGCTGGGCACTGGCTTCCCCTCATTGCAAAGGGAATTCGGGCCCTAACATAATTTCTAAGACATACTTTACTAGAAACAAATGATAGGCAAATGATTATTATTTGCACATATCTTTCGAGAAACCCATAGTTGCTAGCCGGGGTATGAATTCTGGATATAAAAACAGTGCAATAGTTAATATCTACTTCAATTTGATTGATTCAAATGATTCAATCAAACACACAGGACAGGTTCACCACCTGTCACGTTGGGTTCTGACTATCTGGGCTTTGAGTTGGTTAATACCTCCATAATGTGGTGGTGTATGGCCACTCAAGCCTCTGACTACCCCCGAATGGGGATAAAAGTCGTGACGTTACATTCATTCATTCATTCAAATGATTGGATGTAGGTAGCAATAATCTTTGCTGTGTTAAGGCTGGAACCATTGCAACTGACAGCTCGAGGTTGACCGCTTTTTGCTCAAACAATGTCGTAGGACCGCGAGTTGAATTTTTTGAATTTAGAATTTTCGATACGCCACGACACATCAAAAAGACGACATGATAAATCAAAAACAGAAGTGACTAATATACTAAACTCGTATCTTGCCTACTTTTATTTAGTCGTATAAGGGTAACTTCGTAAAGGAAAAATTTCACTAAATCTTAAGTACCTACAATTTAAGTACTACATTTTTATTAATAGGTAGGTGGGTAGGTTATTTTTTCTTTGTAATCTTTTTTATTGTTATTTTGTTGATATTGTAAATAAAAGCTCACTAACTGTTAATTTTTAATTGTTCTGAATATTAATTTTGTCCAACACTGGGTAATAGGTAGTACTACTTAAAAAAGACTAGTACATAATTTAAATGTTTAATATTATAGGACAAAATAAGTAAATTAAAACAACTTAAAATTCTAAATAACTGAAAACAAGAAAAATTGTTGACAACATCGGGTAATAACTGAAATAAAAATAGTACTAATCCTTATTAGTTACTAGCTGTGCCTGCGACCTAGTACGCGCACATTTTTGGAAAAGGTTACCCCTTAATTGACTGATGGATTGATGGAGGATGACGGACGGATGGAGTGGCAATGCAACGCATGCCGGGCATGCATGCAACCCTCATAGGATCACTGTTTTGCCCGTCAGTCTATCTGTCCGTCTGTCAAAACGTGCACAGCCTAAACCGCTTGAGTTAGAAACATGAAATTTTAACTTTTTATAGCGTAGAAGAAGACCACAGGAAGGATTTTTGAGAATTCAACAATTAAGGGGAGAAAGTATATATGGATAGTCCCAGTTTTTCTGAAGCTAGAGACGTGAATATTTGTATTTGTAGGCTGAGTAGCCGAAATACTAATTTTCATGTAATGTCAAGATTTTCAAGCCAGAGCCATGGGTCTGGAGCAGCTCCATGATAATAATAATATATGGTATAATTAAAAATAAAATACTGGCTCCACAAAACGCCTCGTTTTGTGAGTTTTTTGGGTTCCGTACCTCAGAAGGAAAAAACGGAACCCTTATAGAATCACTTTTTGTCCGTCTGTCTATCTGTCCGTCCGTCAAAACGTGCACAGCTCAAACCGCTGGTGATACAAACATGAAATTTGGACAGTAAGTACCTTTCATAGCGTAAAAGAAGAGCAAAGGAAGGATTTTTGAAAATTCTACCCCCAAGAGGGTAAAATAAGGGGTGGAAGTTTATATGGGGGTTCAAATTTTTCTAAAGCTAGGTACAATAAAATTTGTATTTAGGCTTCTTATTAACTAAGAATAGTAATTTCAGCGTTTTTGATCATTTCACCTCTAACGGTGTAAAATAGGGGGTGCAAGTTTGTATAGGCGTCCCAATTTTTCTGAAGCTAGAGACATGAAAATTTGTATTTGGGCTACTCATTACAAATTAAAACCGGACAAGTGCAAGTAGGACTCGTGCTCTGAGGGTTCCGTACAAATTTTATTATGTTTGTGTGTGCATCATATCTTTGGCGTGCAAATACAGGGCAATGAAGCAAGATGTGCTCCACTGTTTCGCTGGGGTTCTTTGAGCTTCCACTTTGCTAGTTTTCGGAACAATACATAATAATTACAACACCTAAGTGTGTATTGTTCCGAAAACAGGGAAAATCATGAAGACTCGAATCTCGGGATAACAACTGCACTGCAAGCGACTGTGGTGAACAGGTTGGGCTAACAATCAAAAGGTCCCAGGCTCGATCCCCGTTGGGGCATGCACTAATGGATGAATTTTCATCTATGTGCATAATTTACAGTTCGCTGACGGCGAGAGAAAACATCGTGAGGAAACCTACCTATCCCTCGGGATTAGGTAATAGTCAGTTCCTGTATACACGGCGACAAGATTCACCACCTGTCACGTTGGGTTCTGACTATACAGGTGAATTTTTCAAGTGTGCGTGGATGGCCAAATCCGAAACTATGAGTGATATCAAAAAGTACTCAAAAGAATCTCGGGGCTGATTTTGATGAAAATTGTAATTACTTCTCAAAATTCGTTTCTTATCAGCGACACTATCGAATGCTGTAATAATACAGTATGTGGTTTTTTATTCTTAATCAACTAGTTCGATTCCTGGCTACGAATATTGTTTTTACGGTAAACTTAAGGAAAGAGCTAATTTTAAACAAAATAGTATTTTATTTCTCTTAACCTAAACTGATTAATTGTTCAAAAATGATTGAAAATTTGTAATTAGAACATAATGTTGTGAAGATGACTGCGCTGCGAAGGTAAATAAATAAAAATATTGAGCATAATTTCGAACAAGGTAACGGTAATGTACGTATGACTTATTACAGTCAACTTGAAAATATGCAGCAGTTTATTAAAAAACACAGTTTTTTTTAAGTTTGCCGTATGTCATTACTTCCCAGAATTCGTTCCTTATCAGCGACACTATCGAATGGTGTAATAATACAGTAAGTGGTTTTTTTCAACTAGTTCGATTCCTGGCTACGAATTTAGTTTTTTTCAAAAATCCAATGATACAGTTTTAGTTTTCACCAAAATCGGCCCCGAGACTTCTTTGAGTACCTTTCGATATTCCTTATAGTTTCGGATTTGGCCATCCACGCACACTTGAAAAATTCACCTGTATAAACGTGGGCTTTGAGTTGGTTAATACCTCTACAATGTATATCCACTCAAGCCTCTGACTACCCCCGAATGGGGATAAAAGTGGTGACGTTACATTTCTAAAAAAATATTTAACAGGTGATGACACTAAATAAATTTAGCACTGCAAATTTAGCGACTTATTAAATTTGGACCCATCCCTAAGAAGCTGTGATGTTTATTTGATGTATGGTTTAGTAATGTAGAGCATTGAACTCCGGTCTCCCAACTTAATAAAACTAAACATATAGTAAACATTGCCGACCTGAAGGGAAGGGGTAGGGGAGAAGGGGGGGGGGTTTGGGCTTACGGCTCTCTCACTCATCGTACGAAACGCAGCTGTAATAGCTGCTTTACGCCGATCTTCTATGAGAGGGTGGTACTACCCCACCAAACGGTGGTTAGTCCAACTTAAAAATAAGCAAACAAAAATAATATCGTATTACTAATATTAAGTAGTATGAATAACATCAACTGAAACACGCTTAACATCAGGCGGGCCGTACGCATGTTTTTTTGTCTTGGCTTTTCTTGTCGCATATAGCCAGTGTCAAGTACCTACCTATAATAATATAGATTTTCAATGTTGCACTTCGCCACTTCCCGCCAAAAAAAAACAAGTTTGTCTAGCAAATCAGTGGTATAAAAAGATATCATAGGCAAGACAAAAAATATGAAATAAAAACATAAAAACCGACTTCAAAAAAACCTGGAGCACTAAAAAGCCTGAAATAATATTTCTATTACCACCACTGCCTACCCCTTCGGGAAAATCAGGCGTGATGATGTGTTATCGAGTATTTGGGGTCGGTGCCAATCTATCTTCTTACTTTTATAGTAGGTAGGCTCGGCATACCAAGATTGGCACCGACTCCAAATACTCGATAACACATCATCACGCCTGATTTTCCCGAAGGGGTAGGCAGTGGTGGTAATAGAAATATTATTTCAGGCTTTTTAGTGCTCCAGGTTTTTTTGAAGTCGGTTTTTATTTTTTTATAAAAATAATTTTATTTCATGATTTTTAGTGGCGCCATACAAACTTTATCACCCCAAATGACCCCTTTGGGGGGTGACTTTTCCAAGATTCCAAAACAAAAGTTTCTTAGTTTATTATATGGAGTATACATACTAAGTTTCAAGTCAATCGGACACAAATATATTTTTATACCGTACTTCTACCCCTAGTTTCCCCCTTTGGGGGTAGATTTCCGAAATGATTTTTTTATGGGACCAAAACAACTTAGTCACCTACCAAATAACAGTTAAAAAGAAAAATTGGTTCATAAACGTTAGAGATAAACGGTTACTCTCCATACAAACTTCAACACCTCGTTTTACCCCTTTGGGGGGGGGGATTTTTCTAAAATCCTGAAACATGAGTTTCATTATTTCCTATGCAAAATATACATATTAAGTTTCAAGTCAATCGGACAAAAACATTTTTTTCAGACGACCTTCACCCCCCAAAATTACCCCCTTAGGGGTTGATTCTAGGAATTATTTTTTTATGGGACCTACTTGGAGCTATGATCTACCGAACAGCAAAATAATTTTTCAAATCGGTTCATAAATGCCGGAGAAATCGGTGAACATACATAAAAAAAAAAAAAAAAAAAAAAAAAAAAAAAAAAAAAAAACATACATACAGCCGAACATAGAACCTCCTCCTTTTTTGAAGTCGGTTAAAAATGAAATGTAACGTCACGACTTTTATCCCCATTCGGGGGTAGTCAGAGGCGTGAGTGGCCATACACCACCACATTGTGGAGGGATTAACCAACTCTAAGCCCACGTTTCACCAGATAGTCAGAACCCAACGTGACAGGTGGTGAACCTTGTCGCCGTGTATACAGGAACTGACTATTACCTAATCCCGGTGGATAGGTAGGTTTCCTCACGATGTTTTCCCTCACCGTCAGCGAACTGTAAATTATGCACATAGATGAAAATTCATCCATTGGTGCATGCCCCACCGGGGATCGAACCTGGGACCTTCTGAATGTTAGCCCAACCTGTTGTTGTTGTTAGGCAAGACAATAAGAT
Organism: Drymonia ruficornis; assembly: GCA_947859195.1. Classification (NCBI taxonomy): domain Eukaryota; kingdom Metazoa; phylum Arthropoda; class Insecta; order Lepidoptera; family Notodontidae; genus Drymonia; species Drymonia ruficornis. Next base: position 7,484,399 of record OX401910.1, on the reverse strand, counting down.
TAGAAAGTAGGTAAGCGGTTTTTAGAGGACGATTATGCTTTTTAATCATATACCTATTCATCATTCTATATTATTCATAATCTATGATGACAACAAAACGCGTCACTGACATAAATATTAATTTAAAAATATTTGTAATCATATAATATCCTAAAAATTATGTTCAATATTATATTTAAACTATTTAAAACGTGATTTAATTCATAAAATGCTAAGAAGACGTAATTTTTTTACGAATTTCACGCAAAAATTTGCGCGCACGTCCAGCTTTGGAGGCCGCCATCGCGGATCTGCGACGAACATTTTGCAGTCCAAGTCATGATGACCCATGACGTTTGTAGCATATTTAAGGTTATTATTGATTATTTTTTAAATAAAATGACTAATATTAAATCTTGGATCCACGGATTCTTAGACAAGTCTTGACAATTTTTCTGGTATAGGTTTCACGTAAATCTGTTCAGTTGCTATGGAGAACATTTACGATTAAGGTTGACAATTTCATATTTTGAAATCGATTTCTACAAAATTTGGTAACATTTAAAGTAAATCGGCTAAGCCATTTTATTCCCCACCATATGAGGTTTAATGTTGTATACTTTATATTGCACATAAGCCAGCTGCTTCATCAAACCATTTACTTAGACCCACCCAGTTGAACATTTGTATCACCTTAAAACATATCTATAAGTGTAAACTTTGTAGTTTTAACACATTGACTGTCCGTGCATTACATGTAATGCATTTTCAATCTAGCTGTGACGTCTGTGCATTATAGGTATGTAATACACAAGCCTAAATAAACTGAACATCACATTGGGCCTGACTCAATGGAAAGAGGCCACTAGGGAAGAAAAAAAAGTAAACTGATTGGCATTTTTTAGACTGGACTTTTAAGCTAGATCTTTGATTTTCTATGGACGTAAGAACAAGTCAGATTATTTAAAAAAACTCATTGGACGTATCAGAGTGTGCACCCAAAATAGGCTGGACAGCCAACATGTTAAGATCTCATATCTATTATTTGTGTAGATTCTGGATCTATTGGGACCGAAGACCGAAGCTGATCTTGCTCCACCACCTAAAGTTGAGAAAAAGGGCAAAGGAGATGCAGGGAAGAAAGCAAAGAAGGAGGACAGTAAAGGTAATTTAATCACAATAGGAAATTTAAAGTTGTAGCAGCACAATATTGCAGCAAGTATTTGGAGATATATATATAATAATAATATAATAATTTAGCCCTTTTAATGTCCCACTGATGGGCACGGGCCTCCCCTCAATGCGTGGGGGATTTAGGCCATAATCCACCACGCTGGCCCAGTGCGGGTTGGTGGATTTCACATGTCTAAAGACATGCAGGTATATATATGTACTTCAATATTTCATACATAATTTTAATAAAATAATCTATCCTCCTTTCTAGTTCCAAAGACTAATGACAAAACAGAAACACCAGGAGACATTGAAGGTGCCAGCTCAATATCCGAACTGATGAAGAAGCTTCCCTTCCATGCTCCTGGAGAGAACTTCAAGGCTGATGGATATGTTGTCACACCAAACACCAAGCAATTACTTGAAGAACATCTTAAGATCACTGGCGGGAAGGTCCGTACAAGATTCCCACCTGAACCAAATGGTATCCTGCACATTGGTCATGCAAAAGCTATTAATATCAATTTTGGATATGCCGCCGCCCACGATGGCGTCTGCTTCTTGAGATTCGACGACACCAACCCTGAGAAAGAGGAAGAAAAGTTCTTTGTGGGTATCAAGGACATGGTAGAATGGTTGGGTGAGTAAAGTTGTATTACTGGAATGATCCACTAATAGTCTAATATGAATTTATATGAAAAGTTTAAAAGTAAGCACCACAATCACAAAGTATGCTTTCCTTCAAATAGAACCATGCAATTAAATAACAGTATCTTCTGTATGGCACCGCGCATATACAATCATCTGCCAAAAGCCATAATAGACTGTACAAATATACATAATTTTAAAGTTAAAACAGCTGTTGCAGAGAAAAGCATACTACACAATAAAAGAATACCTTGACGATGGATTGACTGGAATTGTAATGTGACATCCACTTATATAAATGAATAATTAACCTTAGTATGTAGTAGTATGATTTTAAATTTATTACCTGTTATTTATCATTTAATTTTGTCATTACATATTATTATATTGCACGCCCTTGAGGCCGGTCATAAGTGGACATAAAGCACCACTTATCTAAATAAGATCTTTGTAACTTATATACCACAGTAAATGATTTGATTTGAAGAAACTGTGGTTCAAGTTCAATGCTAATAATGTTGTTCTTTTGTGCAAAAGCTTTTTCTCTTTATTGAAACATAGTTGAACGTAGTAGTTTTTCTTGCAATGACTGATTACTTTATGACTATAACACTCATTTCAGGTTATAAACCGTACAAGATCACGCATTCGTCAGATTACTTTGACCAGCTGTACGAGTGGGCTGTACAATTGATCAAAAAGGATCTTGCTTATGTGTGCCATCAGAAGTCTGAAGAGATCAAGGGCTTCAACCCACCCCCCTCACCATGGAGGAATAGACCAGTGGAGGAAAGTCTACAATTATTTGAGGTATTTCCTTTAATCATTTTGCTAGCCCTTTTTAACTGGCAGAAACGAGTATGTTATATTATTTTGCATATTATTATGCATGTGTTATTTTTATGGAACTCGTTTGCAAGGTCAAATTCTCTTTTTTTGACTACCAGAGACATTTTACAGGACATGAAAAATGGTAAAATCGACGAAGGTGATGCCACATTGCGCATGAAAATCACGTTAGAAGAAGGAAAGCAGGATCCTGTGGCATACAGAATCAGGTTTAAGCCTCATCACCGAACAGGGAATAAATGGTGCATTTACCCCACATACGATTACACACACTGTTTATGTGATAGTATAGAGCATATCACACATTCTTTGTGCACTAAGGAGTTCCAATCTAGAAGGTTAGTGTACAATATAATACATAATACTATGTTCGAATTGCAAAAAAGTTAATAAATAACGATTGCTATGTTAATTACAGGTCTTCATACTACTGGTTATGTAATGCACTTGGGATCTACTGTCCTGTGCAATGGGAATATGGCCGTCTTAATGTGAACTATACAGTGGTGTCGAAAAGGAAAATCGCGAAACTTATAGATGAAGGAATTGTTAATGGTAAGTTCTTATACCTTTAATTAATTAACTATTCAAACAATTTTTATAGAAGTACTGTTTTTTAATGTGATTGCATGACTACTTTATATTAGCGGTATCTCCACCTAGTTGCATTATTATTCTGGGGCCTTGGGTGGAATTACTTACGACCGAAGCATTTGTAAAACTAAAATAGCATTTTGTTTATAACTTTGCGGAAAACAGGAAGAATCTCACAAAAAATGTATCCGCGCGAATAAAAATCGCGCGAATTCTAGTCTGCGCTTAGCCTAAACATTTGTCGTTCCTTCCACTCGACACCACCAAAACGACACCATCGGTGGTGTCGTTTGGAATCTCTAGTCCATACGACACCACCCTAGTGATGTCCAGAAACGCGTGTTTTTGACAAACAGCTCCCAGTTCATTAAAATCTATACATATAATAAGAATGTAAAATTGGTCGCGTCTGTACATTCGAAATATTTAAAAAAAAAATAGTGGGGGGGACTTAGATGGACCAGCAGAATTCATTTTTATCATTTTTAGAATTTTTGTCTGTGGGTATGTTTGTATGTTTGTATGTTTGCTCAGATTTTCGAAAGAGCACAACTTCGAATCCACCGGATGGATTTCAATGAAATTTGGCATGGATATGACTAATAGTCTAACTTAACATCTAGGATACTTTTTTTTCGAAAATGTTTAGGGTTGCCATAGAAAATTCAAAAAACTACTTAAAAATTCTAAATGTTTGAAAGAGCACAACTTTGAATCCACCGGATTAATTTCAATGAAATTTGGCATGGATATGACTAATAGTCTAACTTAACATCTAGCATATTTTTTTTTTCGGTAAAGATTAGGGTTGCCACAAAACATTCAAAAACTACCTAAATATTCGAACACGCACAACTTCGAATCCAATGGATTGATTTCAATGAAATTTGGCATGGATATGACTAATAGTCCAACTTAACATCTAGGATATTTTTTTCTAAAATATTAGTTTGTAAATTTTTATGACCACACAGAAATTCTAGCAAAAAAATAAGTTTTAGTTATTGAAATACGTCTATTTAGAGCGGAGCCCTACGGAGCCCTACGTTGTGTGTGATCCGTCACTATTTGGAATAGATAATCTTAATTTTAATAATAATAATAAATATTTTATTGCTGCGTTCTACAATCTTAAGTTTCGTTTTTCTTAACTAGATGTCGCTATACTTAAAATCAGACAATACCTGCCTTGCACCACATGTCAAAATTTAATATCTTCCTTGCTTCAAGAAATTTAGTTTTTTTATTCCTAATTACGTATAAAAAACATTAAGCGGGTCTTTGTATCACGCGGAATCTTAGACGTTAACTCTGGAATTCATCTCCACAGTACTAATGCCGTAGGGAAGCTACCTACCTAAGAAGTAAGTCTAGAGGACCTGCTGATTTTGAATTAAGTAGTAATAGAAACATAGACATTGAACTCTGAACTCCAACCCCTCAGGAATGATGCTGCTGGGTAACTGCCTGCTTAAAACATAAATCTGGAGGACCTGCTAACTTTGAATTAGCAATGTGGGTATCAAGTAGAAACTTCTCAGGCGATATCGCGTTTCCGATTCGGCGCTAGAATTTAAGGAAAACATGTAAAATGACTACTTATAAGTGCCCTCCTAGGCCTAAACAAAATAAACGCTTTGACTATTGACTTAGACGATAAACTCCGGACTCTAACTTTTTAAGCACAATGTTGCGAAGTGCGCTCACTCATTTTAAATAAGGAACATGGGTATCAAGTACAAACTTAAACATTGAGCTCTGGAGTCCAACCGCTCAGTCGTGATACTGTGAGTAACTACAGATATAGATAGACGGATACAGATAGACTGGTACAGACAGAGATACTCACCTACCGATAGATTACAGACAGACAGATACTTACAGCTAAACTGATACACACAGACAAATAAAGTCAAACTTTTGTTAAACAACTAAGGTGCCAGGCAAGCGTACGGCCCACCTGTTGTTAAGCAGTTACCGTACCCTATAGATGCTTGCAACCAAAGGCATCGGTAGCACGTTTCCAACCTGAAGGGGAGTGGGGTTAGTGGGAGGGGACGGGGAGGTGGCTGGGTTGCGCTTCCGGCTCTCTCCCTCATCATACGAAACGAAGGTAAATTAGCTACTTGAATGCCGATCTCCACCTTACTGGTCAGACTCTACCACCTTACTGGTATAGACTGGTACAGATAGACAGCCACGGACAGACGAACTCAGACTGATGCAGACTGACGTAATACGATAGACAAAATTATATTTAAGGGCTTCACCGACTGGACGCGGACGGAGTCGCGGGCACAGCTAGTAAATAAATAAATATCAGACAACATCACATACATTGATCCGACCCCAAAGTTATTATTTCAAGTTATCTATAGTTAAACGATAATTAATAAAACAGAGTTTATGAAATAAATATAAACTAAACTAACTAAACTAACAGATAAATATAAACTTTATCAAATGACATACCTCATTAATGAAACTGCTTGAACTTAATTGGAGTTTTCATATCAACAACTTTGTATGTAGGTAACCTCACTAATAGTCGGTGGTGTCGTATGGACTAGAGATTCCATACGACACCACCGGTGGTGTCGTTTTGGTGGTGTCGAGTGGAAGGAACGACATTTGTTTGTTGCGTGCAGACTGGGACGACCCGCGTCTGTACACGCTGACGGCGCTGCGGCGGCGCGGCGTGGCGGCGGCGGCCGTCAACTCGTTCTGCGCCGCGCTCGGCGTCACCGGCGCGCTCGGCGCCGTCGACCCCGCCATGCTGGACGCTGCCGTGCGCGACGTGCTCAACACTACCGCGCCCAGGTCACTACCATCACTAATACTATACTATACTATCTACTCTACTACTGTCTACAGTCCCAACTGGCATACTGAGAGCGTCGATAGTGTCCATGAACCTAATACTAAAAGGACTGGGTCTAAGCAACTCGGCCGCATGGCTTAACTAGGCCACTGACGTCATCACAGTAGGCGTGGCTTAAGTTAGTGTGCTGCCGGCGTTCGTCCTGTGCAGATGTGTTGCAAACGTTCGCATCCTAAATAAAATTCTACTCGACACTAGATGGCGACCGTTTGTACGTCTCTTATACCATCCTATACCTAGTGACATCTATTCGAATAAGTTGAACTACGTACTAATATCGACATAAAACGAAGCGAGTAGTTTTGCTATTGACCGGTAGATAGATATAATCGCGAGGGCGGCATCTTGTTGAAATCACACCCATTTCTTAACCCCCACGCCATCCCGCGCAAATGTCCACGCGTTGTTTTATAGAGAAATCTACTAAGACCATCTCTTCTGTTTATAATCTCTATGATTATACTATACTATCTACTCTACTACTGTCTACAGTCCCAACTGGCCGTCAGTAGTGTCGATACAAAACATTGTCGAGATATTGGGAAAATTCAGTTTCTCTTTTGTACAGCGGGCCAGATAAGCTTATTACTTTTATTACTGTGTTCTTAGTGTCCTATTTAGTAAATTTCTTTGACGGATCCGCTGTACAAAAGAGAAACTGAATTTTTCCAATATCTCGACTATAGTAGACAATAGTAGACTTAAGGCCTCGTCGAATATATGTCGTGAAAACAACAAACGTCGAAATTTACTTCAGCTACTACATGTCTTTGATATGTTATTAATTTTTTAAGTGCAATACACATCTTCAAAGCTCATCCCAAGCCTCTATACTATAGAGCTAGTCGTGGCCATGTTTCGCATGTGGAAATAATATCCAGCAATTAACCCAGTGACATGTCTAATAACATGAAATCTATTCGGTTCGATTCCTACCCGGGACATGCATTTGTGTGCATGAACATGTCTGTATGTCCCGAGTCTGGGTGTATATGTATATTAAGTATGTATTTACAAATAAAAAAGTAGTATATGTAGTAATATCAGTTATCTGATTTCCATAGTACAAGCTCTGCTTAGTTTGGGATCATGTAGCCGTGTGTAAAAAATGTCCCAGGATATTATTATTTATTATTATTATTATTTATTCAAGACCAAATCTTTATGTTACAGAGTCATGGTAGTCTTAGAACCGCTGAAGATCACGATAACCAACTTTCCCAGTGATAAGCCAATTCAAGTCAGTGTGCCAGATTTCCCGAACGAACCAGAAAAAGGTTCGCATACAGTTGTGTTCAATAAAGTCATTTATATTGAAGCAACTGACTTCAAAGGAGAACCTGAGAAGGGTTATAGGCGCTTAACTCCGACCCAGACAGTTGGTTTGAGGCATGCTGGATTTGTCATTAAGGTGTGTTTATTATAAGATATTTTCCGTATAATATGCTTAATACACATATTTTAAAATTATTATTAAAATTTGCTTTGTTTCCTGAAATTCTTTATCCTAAAGGATTCTGTTGCTATATTCAGAATTTTAAAAATAAACTACTTCCCATAAAAATTATATTAGGTTGATAGTGATAACCAACTTAGTTTCTAAATCTCAGATTTCATTATGATCATCCTTAGCTGAACCTGAACTGTGTAAGAAAACATCCTGAAGAAACCTGCCCATTTTCGGAACGATTTGTGATGTTCGGAAATCCGCAATGAGCGTGGGCAATAAGCTTCACATGCATATGCATATTCTGTGCCTAGGCTTTCGGGAATTACAGTTGTAATGGTCGTGCATTATTTTAGAATTTGGTATAGGTACTATGCATGATCTCATGATTTTATTCGGTCAGGTGTCAAAAGTCATCAAAGACGGGGCGGGTAAAGTCGTAGAAGTGGAATGTACGGCAGAGCCAGCAGACTCCGCGGAGAAACCCAAGGCTTTCATCCACTGGGTGTCTGACCCGGTCACCATGGAAGTTCGACTATATGAACCACTGTAAGTACATAATAGTGTAATTGCGCTGTAAATTTTGATCAGTATGAAATAAGTGTTAGAAAAGTAGCATTTGGCAAACCATAGTGCTCTTTGAAATAAAGATTATTTTTATTATTTTTTTTATATATTCCCATTTCTTTTTGTATTAAAAAATAAAATTTATTTCTAGCTTCATTCACATTCAACGATTTGCTGGACAATGTGTGTTTGAGATTCGCTGCTTTTGTATGGTTGATTGACAGACTCATATTATGACGTCACACCAAAGAATGGCGCCTTAATTTAACTTGTAAATAAGAACCTTGTTTTGAGGCCGGTCGCACATTTTCAGAAACGTTCTGTCAGATATTTTGCGGGCGTATTTATATATGCAGATCACATAAGGCACCCGAACGTTCCGGCAAAATTCTATAGATTGCGGGGTTCAGTACAAATATATGAGCGGAGCGCATTTCGCCGTTTATCTGAAAGATAGTTTCTGATAAAGTGGGTCCGGCCTAATTGTAATTATGTATTTATATTCCATGTTAATTGGTTTAACTTTATAGTCTCTTCATCATACACTACTAAAATTACATACCACGGCGAATGAGAAGCGATGTATAAAAAACTTAATAAATTCAACACTCAACGCGCGCTGATGAACATAACGTACGTAAATGTTCATGAGCGCGCGTCAACCCTTTAAATTACTTGAGTTTTTAATGTTACCGACACAAAATGAACCACTAAATTATAAAATGTCCGCCCGAATCTTGGCGAGCCCGGCGGCGGTTACCGAACTCGAACATTAATACTATTTAGTTTCACTTCTCGCTGGCTGTGGTGTTCTTAATCTACTTCTCCTTCATTATCCTAGGTTCAAACACAAGAACCCCGAGGACCCGAGCGAGGTTCCAGGCGGGTTCCTGTCTGACTGCAGAGAGGACACGCTGAAGGTGGTGGACGCTTACGCCGACGCTTCCATCAGAGGCGCGAAGGTGTATGACAAGTTCCAGTTCGAGAGGATCGGCTTCTTCTCTGTAGACCCTGATACCAGTGGCACACAGGTCAGTTTTTGACATTAAGTTGTTATTTTAGTTTGTTCTGTGTCTTTTGCGGAAAATTACAAATATCTCTTTTTTGCGCCAATGACCGATGGAATTACAAATAGTGGTATTATTACAACAAGTAATACAAATGACAAACACGACTTATTAATTTTTTTACAAGGGAAAATTTGATATAACTCGAGTTGACGTGGTTAGTGCCTTAAATAAAAGGACAGGCATTAGACTCTAAACCGTAAAATGTAATAAAAAAAATACATTTATTTTTTGTTGTATTTGCTATAAAATATTTGAACTTCAATGCAGAATCAATTCGGAAAAATTATAACTATCAAAACTTTTTGTTGGACACATTTGATTTACTATTTTGAGCTGTAAGATCATCTACAATGATGTAAGTACCAACACAATTTATTATATATACAATTTAAGTGAAAAACAACGTACTTACAGCCTCTTACAGGATACCATTTTCATCTGCAGTATTGTCTTCCTTTAGTACAACATTTTACAAAACTAAAAACCGGTCCCCATTGATGCGGATTGCAAATGCTCGCTAATGCCTTAGTTAACTAACGCGTTCAGAAAATAATCTTTGCGACGGCCGGTCTGTTACAGTGCCCATACATTAAATTCCATGACCCCGGACATTCAAATTAGCATTATTTTTGAAACCTCACCCGCTCGCACGTCTTAATTGAGTTATTTAGATTAAACAATGTTTACTGTGACTTCCAATTAAAAAGTTGGATTTTTGAGTAAGTATGTTTTCAAAGTTTTTTGGGTTTCAAAGTTAGAGTTGGAAAAATGACATCCAAAAACGATTATTCAAAATATTACATGAGCGTTTGAGGTGTGCACTTTTGGATTTTCCCAATACTTTTTTTACTTATTTGTCCTACATTTAAAAAATGCATCACCTTTTTGTCCTACTACTTGTCTGTTCTTTTAAACGAGTCATCATGAGCACCCACGGGATTGTTTAAAAGCCGGCGCCCCTGTATTTTATCACCCGACGTGGCTGATCTCATTCTCTTATATTTTTTTTACTCTTTTGCAGATGATCTTCAACAGAACCGTTTCCCTGAAGGAAGATACAGGAAAATAAAGATCATGTATAACGTAAAAAAAATATTGAATAAATATTATATTATTTATTAGTCTGAGCTTTTATTTTAGTACCTACCAAAGAAATTATGATATACCTATAGTACGCGACAGGTCGACATGGCAATCGGGGTACGAGCTGAGGCGCGGGGGAGGGGACACCCCGCATACCCGCGCCATCTTAGCCTTAGCGCTGTACGAGTCCGCATTATCGTTATCGATAGTTATCGATTTCGATCTCGCTCACGTTGTTCTTTGGTGTTGTGTATTAAAATGACTTCGGTCGCTTCCTCGTCACGTGATAAAATAACCGGCCAAGTGCGTTTCGGACTCGCAAATAAAGGGTTCCGTACCACCGTAGAATAAAAACGTCAAAATTATCAAGTTTCTTGTATGGGGACCCCCTTTATTTTTAAATTTTATAATATTTTTAGCATTTGTTGTTGTAGCGGCAACAGAAATACACATTCTGTGAAAATTTCAACTCTATAGTACGTTTTTTTATACTTGTCCTATTTGGTAAGCAAAGATGGCGTCCAGCGGGGCGATTGCGTAACTTTTTTGTCAATGTTTCAATTGTATTCGTTCATCCTGTGTCAATTATATACGGAACCAATTCAAACATTGACAAAAAGTTACGCGATCGCCCCACTGGACGCCATCTTTGCTTACCAAATAGGACAAGTATAAAAAAACGTACTATACCTATTACGGTTCGTGAGATACAGCCCGCTGACAGACGGACAGCGGAGGCTTAGTAATAGGTTTCCGTTGGCACCCTTTGGGTACAGAACCCTAAAAAGGAATCTTTAGTAGCTTAACAAATCCAAGCGACATCTGAAAATGTTTATAAAGAAGATTGATAACGTAGGACTATTATTCTTTAGGAGTGAGTGAGTACCTTTGAAATAAATCTATGTACATATATCGAACAATAGCAAAACGACATTGATGGATGTTTCAGTAAGCTTATAAGGTTATTAGGTACATCCAATATAATTACGTATAACAAGTACTTAGATACCTACATACAATTATTAAGTTTCTTCAAAAATAGATTGCTAAAGAATTTTTGAAACTGCTATTACGTATCTTGTTTGTTAAAGGTTGTACATTCGAGTACAAAAGCTTTGGACATAAAGTCTTATTTATTAGTCTACATATTAATCCTCTTACCAAATTTAGTAGGTATATTTTTAAAGTAGCAATTCTTTTTTGTAATAATTTTTCAAAAATAAAAATAATTACATAGATATTCCCTTTTAATGTTTGCTAAAACTACCCACTTATGACGTCATACGTGTTTGCTGTTATTTTCTTAACTTCAAAGGTCGCACTGTTTTCGTCAAACTATTAACTGTCGTCGATAGCTATGTGTATCCTGCCCGTCCTAACCTACGGTGCTCAAACGTGGTCACTGACTGAGCTGCAGAAATCCAAGCTTAAGGTTTGCCAACAAGCTATGGAGCGCAGCATACTAGGTGTTAAAAAGACAGATCGTAGCAGGAACACCACCCTGCGCTCCAGCACTCGAATAACTGACGTGGGCGAGAAATCGGTAAATCTAAAGTGGAAGTGCGCCGGCCATGTCGCGCGTATGAATCCGCAGAGATGGGCATATCGTGTCACAACCTGGACGCCAGAAGACGGTTGCAGACGTCGAGGCAGACCGAGGCGAAGGTGGAGAGATGATGTGGTCAACTTTGCGGGCGGAACATGGCAGCAAATGGCTCAGGATCGGGAGTTGTGGAAGAGAAAAGGGGAGGCCTTTGACCAGCAGTGAGACAGTTTATAGGCTTAAAAAAAACTTCTCTACACAGACGAAATCTTATCTAGATTTAAGACATAAAAATAGTAATTTTACGCAACAAGATGCCCCAATTAAATACGTTCCATTAACTTACTAAATACTTGAATGTGAATAACCTACCCCTCAATGTCATAGGACTCGTAGCATAGGCTTGATAGAAAATTACGTTTTAAGTTTTGCACTCGAGTGTATCGTTTAACGGGTAGGCAAGGGCGCAGGACGCAGGGCGGGTGGCGGGGGCGGGCGGCGTCGCGGCGCGGTATCGAACGTGGGCGGGCGCGCATGCCATGCGCCCCACTCGCTTCCACCATCCCGCGATATGCACTACTACGCGGTAACATCTCGTACTAAAACAATACACGCGTTAATTACGTGCGACGTGCTAAAAATGTAGAAACTATTCAGCATCCAATTAAACTTAAGGTAAGTCCGCAACATCTCATACTTTTCGCTCTTAGTTTCCTTCCGATGATCCGACATTTTACTGGTTCACCGAGCAATGATCATGACATGGACGTGGACCATGGACCATTGGAAAGTGGTTCAAGTGCGTCATGTTGACGTGTGTGTGTGTGTGTGACGTAACCCACTGAAATACTGTAAAAAACAAGATAATTAAAATTATTTTCCAGTCTGCATATCATTGCTGCATATAATATCGTTAATGATCAATTTAAAACATTTTAGTAGTTAAGTAAGCACAATTATATTCTTTTGTTATGTATAAACATCTATTGAATTACCTACTTACCTGCTAATAATTCATGTTTGATAGGAACCTGGGTCTACTAATAGAAATCAATCGCCGTAATGTTAGTTGGTAGGTATTTAACTAACCTCTTATCCATATCTATTGCTGACACATTCATATTAGTGGTATTTGTGATAAGTATCTTCACCTTATATGACCCGGTATCCATGTGAATATATGTATCGTATCCTAACTTATTATAGGTACCTAGGTTATATGTAGGTGTACCTGTGTAGTTTATCTACACTAAATAAATCGTCCATTCCAATATCGTTATCGAATGAAATCGGTAGTCACATCACATCATATCGAATTAGATTTCGGCAACGTAATATTAGGCATTAATGTTAAAATGTCGCAACAAATGTACATAACTGTTATTTCTTCCGCGGCACTCGCAGCTTATCTTGCGTTATCTCGCCGTTACAGCGATGAGTTGAAACCATAATGTTGTTACGATTAGTTAAATGGAGCACAATTTGCATACCGATCTACACCCTCATCGTTTTTACCGTTACTATGACACGTGATGTTGTATAAATAGTATGGGTAAAAGCAGTTCTAGATATCCACGACTTTTCTATGTGAAGTACAGTACCTAATCTATCTATTTACTTTACCTAAGTATTATTTGAAGTTGGCAGAGTCGTTAGCCTGAACAAAACCTATTCTAACTTACGTTTGACAGGATATCGCTTCACTGAACTGTAATTACCTTAGGGAAATATCAAAAGACCTCAGATTCTATTATTAAAAGAGTGTTTGCCGAACATAAGTAGGGTTTCGCGAAACCTTTTATACGAACTACGCCCCCGTATTTAGCGGTATTTTTATTAGGTTACATCGCATTTTTGGGAATCCCACTAATATTATAAATGTGAAAGTTTAGATGGATGGATGGATGTATGGACGTTTGTTACTCAATCACGCCAGAACGGCTGAACGGATCTGAATGAAATTTGGCACAGAGATAGATTATAGTCTGGAATAGCACATAGGCTACTTTAAAAAAAAATAATGGGCAGATGGAGTCGCGGGCAGAAGCTAGTTAAGTCATAAAAGGCCTCGTATTTATCGGAATTTTTATAATTCCGAAAATTTGTCGGATAAGCGTCGATTGACTTCTGAAATAGAGGACGGAGGACTCGTAGGTATTTTTTTGCTAGCTTGAGTTCCTTTCCTAAGGTACTCTTTGGAATTTTTCCAGTCGTGAAGCTTATGAAAATAAAAAAGATACTTAGGTAAACAGACTTAATTACGTAATTTAGCTCATCTTAAAATTAGACCAATCCTTCTATTCTCAGTTCATGTAATTAATGGTCAGGTTATTTAGTAGCTATCAGGTATTCATCCTTGAAAGCAGTTTTTCATTAGCCCTTCGTAAATTTGCGAGGGTAATTTTGAGATGGCAATTACGCTGACGGGTGGTCCACTGAAATATTGCTTTAGCTGGCTTGATTAGTGGTTTATGGTTTTACTGACGTACTTTCTCGTAAAGTCTAAGCCATAACGTTCGTGGGTTGAGCCTATAGCGGAAACTAAAATTAATCTATGAATAATAATAATATTTATTTATTAAAGTAACCAGGACTCAATTAATGGATGGATATCCTCCAGGTACAGATAGAAAAATAAAAGTTTATTTGACTGGGTAATTAATTGTTTTTTCTACGGTCTATGTCCTTTACTATTTTTTTGATTCGGGCCAGGCATTAACAAACTAATAGAGCGTAAATGTTCGGTTCCAAAGGCTTTGAACCGAACATTTATGTACCGTTTTATCGACCAGACGGTCGACGAAGCGGTATATTAGGCAGGCACCAATTAAACACAATAAAGACAGTTCTGGTCATTGACATCGATCAGAAATAAATTGACGTAAATAATTTCAGAGCAATCTAGTTCAGGGAATTAACTGACCGTGAACGATGCCCGAGGGCGTGTAGACTATGCCTAGACGTAATCTGTTACAATTTGCAGACATAACTAGATATAGTTTGAGAAGTCTGACACACTATTGATTTCCCCCAAGGCTCTTGCCAAGTAATCCTTGTACTGGAATATAATTAATTGGAATTGTGGCATCGGAGTATCGATTTGCTGATAGGAATATATATTTACTCAAACAGCTTCTTGAGATCAACTCCCAATTAAGGCAGATTAAGGGATTTGCCAAACTGTCGGAAGCTAACGAGCAATTGCCCGCGTTATCAGCATACACAGTTACGCAGTGCGCAAACGTTTGAGCACTAAGCGACTGGCACCATTCAGACTAGCAAGGTTTCCATGCAATGTAAGCTGACACAATAGTGGTAAGTTCTCGCAAACGCGCGCTCACATTAGTTGGGAATATAAATTTATCGATGCAGTAAAAACAATTGATGTAGGCCTACACGCAATTACAATAACATACTATACCCTAATATACTTATTTATGGATACACATCATGTGGATACACTTCCATTCCATAGATAGGGACAATGCTTACCCTGATTGCCTCCCACGCCAGTGACGTAATATGATAACGCAAATAGCGGTGCCAATTTCACGGCCCTCGTTAAATCCATGTATTCGATCAATGTTACATTAGACACTCGAATTGATGGTGAAATAAAGGTTAAAAGAATCGAATACGTATCGAACTGGATTGCAGTAGATTAATAAGAATATTTTAGCTCACACCTTAACGTCTCGGATTGCAAGTTAAAGTTCCGTTTTTCATATTGGAAATAGTTTTGTATTTAAGCAATTTTGGGAGACTCTAGCTAGAGTCCAGAGAGTAGGCATAACAATAGGTAGGTACATATCACACGTAAACGCATTATACTATATTTTTATTTGTAGCTACCTACATTTTAAAGTGTCATTAGGTATATTGATTAATTTTCCTTTAGAAGATTGCATTCACAGTTGTATAAGCTACGCAATTATAAAGCTTAATGTCACAATGGGTACACACGTCGTTTTATTAGCTTTTACCATTTTTCATGTTGTTGGCAGAGTAGCTTGGATAGGTATACCTAGGTGTTGTCTGCATATAATCACTGTCTGAGCTCCTAAGGCGCTGTTTGTAGTCACCCACGCAACGTTGAGTACTCGTGTTCTTGATATAGTTTACATAGGTTCCCAACTTATTTATAACTAGACTAGTTTTTAATTTCTGGTGTTATGAGTTTCATCTTTTTGTTTGCCTTTCTGCCGGTCCCTTCGTAGCTTCTACGGATAAATAGAACTATTTTTTATATTAGGTAAGTGGTAGTGGTAGTACATATCTGACATCTGTGCAGGTAAGAATAAATTAATTTCATATCTTATAAATAATGCTTTATTAGCCATTAAGATTTATTTATGAAACATAAAACTAATACCTTTACAACCTTTAATTATATTATTGAAATGAATAGATGAAAACATTCTTAGAATATAGCGAGTCCATGAATTTATTACTTTTCAGTCAATTAAGTAAGATCGCATCGTTAGTTAGGGCGTATTATTATTTATTTCCTTGTGGTCTCTTCATAATGTTAAGCAAATAATAATAGGTAGTTACATATGCTGAAGGTATCAGCATGTACCTATCAATAGGTGTTTTTTTATTAAAATGTATAGGCACTAGGTAGTATTTTTTTGTAAATTAGGGACAACAGTGACTAACATAGTCGCTAATGGAAGTACTATGATAATGACGCTATGAGTTCTGTCTTGTCAGCGTCTCTAGTTACTCGTTTATCTTGCTAAGGGTAGAGCTTGGCAAGACAAGTGTGAGAAAGGGTTCTATCCTAAAAACATTAGGGTTCACACTCAATACTCACATCATAATTTTATTTTAGTAGTAAGTAGTAGCAACACTTATAAATTTCTCGAATTAATATAGCGACGAGAGTAATATTATTTTCCTAAGGACTTAAGTATCATTCACTTCTATTTTCATGGCCATAAAATAACATTCAGGATGAAAGTGCTGAACATCAAATAATAATAAAAACATCCTTATTTATGGGTCTATCACTGGGTTATGTCCTCCATATATGGTTCACCAAGATTCTTCATAAAGGATTTATAGGTGCCGTAAACCCTATTGCCGCCGGCTGCTGGAATGAGCTCCCATATATGTATCGGAACATTAAATGGGTCAAGGGGGCTGCTCACTTACAGTACAGACGTACCGGCTACCTTGAATCAATAAACACCGCTTTCCCCACTTGTTGACTTTGAAATCTCAGGCTTTCAACAATTTTATAAAGAATAAAAAGTATAGGCTATAAATCAGATGTGAAACTTACCTTTTTCTTTCCAGAATTATAAAGTGATAATTATGACAAGCAATATACTAATAAAATATAATGGGTTCGAGAATTATTGTTTATAGACTATCAAAATATCTTAACTCGAGTATCATATCACAAATATGGACATTCAGAAACAGCACCTGTGTCCACGACTGGTGGATTATCTAACTATTGTTGGAGCAAGGCCTTACACTTCAGGAAAAGGTCTCGCCCCCGTTCAGGTAATTTTCACTATTTTCGCAAACGTTAATTAGATTTTGTTTCTGAAGGTATCGCCATATTAAGCGTGTATATTAGTTATGTTAGCGAGGTTAAAACTAAAAACGGAGCTGAAATATAAAGCATCCGATGTGCGTCACTGATGGCGTTCCACAAAAAATATATGGTAACTTTAGGTAGTTAATCAGGTCAGTGGGCTAGCCTTACCCAATTGTTTTTAGTGGCATAGTAGCACAACAAGTGCAAAGTACAGCTACTAAAGTCATTCAGTCACGAAACATTCTTAAAGAATTTCTGGTTAATGTAATTTGCGACTCGTATAATATAAAGATTTGTTTGTCAGGCACCTGAACTTCTCCGTCGGTACCCATTGACGAACCACGATGACTTTCCACTGCCCCTTGATATGGTGTACTTCTGCCAGCCGGAGGGCTGCGTGTCCGTGGGGCCGCGTCGGGCCCCCGGACACCTGGCCTCCAGGGACACCACCTCATTCGTTTTCACGCTCACTGATAAAGACTCGGGTAAGTGAAATACTTGTCAGTAAGTGGCATGATAAGAATCTGTGCATAATAAAAAAGTATGTATACCTGGTGAGACTCTATGCATTATAAAATGTCTGTGGACCTGGCTTACCAGTTTACTTTACTGTCTTAACAGTGCATAATGAAATGTCTGTATATCTAGTAAGACTATGCATAACAAAATATCTGCGTGGCTGGTAAGACTCGTTGCATAAACAGAAGGCTTATTATGTAAATTGTATAATTGTTACCACCACTGGACTTAAAAGCTGTTGTTTTTCCTAGCTATAAATAAATAATAAAGTGTGTGTGCACCAGGTAAGACCCGGTACGGCATCTGCGTGAACTTCTACCGGGCTGTGGAGCGCGCGGCGGCGCCGGGCCCGCGCGAGCGCGGCACGCTGCGCCGCGAGTCGTGGCGCAAGTCCATGGAGAAGAGCTCCGATTCCGCGTTCTCCAGGTGAACATTTATATTACTTCAGGAGCCAACTTTACGGAACTTTTAGTAGAACTTCCTCTCTCGCTCGATTAGGCAAGTTTGCCAAGAGACTACAGCATGGGGCTCTTCAATAAACGTGCCAAAAGGCTTTTACAGGGTGGGCAAGTGCATAGGCTACGATAACTGCGTAACATCGGGCGAGTTATACACTTGTACGCTGTACATCTTTATGTTCATACGTATAAAGAAAGATATAAAAAGATAGATAAATTATTATAACGATTGTGTGTTGCTATTACTTATAATCTTACATGGATCGATATCGAGGTCTCAATAGGGTTGAATAACAACCACACTTTCCATACTACAAATTTGTACGGATTCTGGAACTAACTTATACACTTATAAGCGATCAATCGTGTCGCTTTGTGGAATAAAACTAGGTGTGACCTTGATATTGATTGCTAGTTCTACAAACGACCTAAGTATTATGACTATCGTTATTATAGGGATGGCTGTGGCACTTTACTTGGGAGTGAGGTGATGTTCAAAAGTGGATTCGTTTTTAGTAGCTACTCGTAAGCCATGAGCTTTGTTTTAGCGTTCCGTAACTCGAAATAATGAGACTGAGCGCTTGCATTTTAGTCCGTGGCCTTGCCTTGGGAGACATACTCGGTCCGTGAGTTTTTACCTTACAGCGAAACCAAATTTACTTCGAACTCATCAAAGAGGTCGGTGTCTATTCAAATGACTTATCTATCTTACAGCTAAATACTTAAAAGTCTTGAACACTTTGAAGATTAGGACGGTTCAAGCTTCTAATTTTTTTACGAATCATACTAAAATTGCCAGATAGGTAACATTTCAAACAGCGAAATTGGACTTAGGGCCTGTATCAGAATCGTCAGATAACTTTTTCCACCAAATAAATATAGCGTTTTGATAGTGTTGCCATACAATATCTGTCAAAACGCCATATTTATTGGGTGGATAACAGTTATCTGAAGATTCTGAAACAGACCCATAAGCACATGAGCGGCTTTTCTGACGCGTAAAACAAGGTGAGTACTTACTTGTAGCTTCGTAACTAAAGTACAGAGCAGGCCAGGGCTTTTTATTAATAGGACTGCGGTGGCAAAAAAGCGTACGGCCCGCCTGATGTTAAGCACTTACCGTAGCCTATAAGACCAAAGACCAGACCATATGCTTACAAATCCAAAGGCATTGCTCGCACATTGCCGACCTGAAGGGGAGTGGGATGGAGGGAGGGGAAGGGGGGGGTGGTCTTTCGGCTCTCTCACTCATCGTACGAAACACAGCTGTAATAGCCGCTTTACTCCGATCTTCTGTGAGGCCGATGTTCTGGCTTGTATAAGGTCATGGTAGACTCATACGTAGCGAATGTTCCAGTGACTATAGGAGCAGCAACGTGGCGCCGAGCGACTCGGAGCGCGACTGCAGCGCCACGCTGGCGCCGCGCCTGGCGCCCGCGCCCGCGCCCGCGCCCGACTCGGAGAGCGGCGGCTCGCACTCGCACTCGCCCAGCCCGCGCGCCACCAGGAAACGACAGGTCAGTTAACCACCTCTGCACACGGCGTCGTAACGTAAGCGTATCGTTATACGCGCGTAGAACGAGAGCAATACGAGCACGTACATTTTCTAACAAGTCCGCAGACGAAGCGGTGTTGCAGTGTAGCGTATGAGATGTTCATCGTCATTACGATAGTCGTAGCGTACTGGCGTAAAAAAGCAAAAGTAGAAAATATTTATTTAGTTTTTATTCTAAATTCGAAATTTATAAGAAAACGTTCTCTTCATAAATTTCGAATTTAGAATGTGTGAATGAGAATTCGCTTACAAAACGATACGTCTACGTTACGAGTCGGGTGTAGAACTGCACGTCTCGTACTCGTTGCGTCTTGACGATACGCTTACGAGACGACTACGCTTACGCCCCGTGTGCGAAGGTCCTAACTGTACTCACTTTACGGTGACTTTACTTTTATAAAGGGAATGCTGGCTGATATCGCTAGAGATGCGCCCGAGAAGGAAGGGTAAAATTCACTCGTAGTACTACGTAGTAATTTTATAAATGAAATGCAACAATATGAATAATTTTAGTGATCTCGTTATGTCTACCTACCACTTGTCGCGTACAGGCAATGTCAAAAGTAGCTCGACTTAAAAAATCTACAAAGTAAATGAATTTGTAGACACGGTAAAAGTGCTCGCTTGTTAGCGGCTAAATCTGTGATTATTTATTCGTAGACGGTATTATCTTGCGTACCTATTTGCATAAAGCCGTTTGTTGCAGCGAGTGCGGAACCACTCCCTGACGTCGCTATGCCTGCTGTCACATCACCCATTCTTCTCCACATTCCGAGAGTGCCTGTTTATCCTAAAGAAATTAATAGATGCCTGCAACGAGTCTTCCAGTCCACGGCGTGTCGGCGCTTCCAGACAGATATTAAGGTATGTGCATGTTATACGATCTTTAATTTTGCAAGTCAAACTGTTTTGAGGGCAACATATTTTATACAAAGGTTTTTTCATCCCTCGTCAAATATTCCGCGTTACGGATCAGTGGGTTTGTTGATATAACCTTAATTAACATCTTTGTATTTATTTACGCAGGTAACTAATTTGCTGAATCTGAATCTCTCAGGATCCTTTACTAAATATTTAAATGCGAGCCAAAGCAATGAACTCTTTGATGTGGTTGACCTTTCTTTTTTACTTTAGCGCCTTTGAGAACATTTGATTATCTAGGTACGGGGTAAATTTTATTTCTCGCTAACCATCGAGGTAGTTGGAGTAGCAAAAATGTCCTAAAAAGGTTTAATATGACAAGAACCTGCAAACACTTCAAAACCTGCTAATTTTGATTTGGATTTTATTCTGCAAAAAGCTCATAACCCGAATGTCATCTCGACCTGTCGCGGACTATACACACCTAGATGGGCATTGGCTACAACCAGCATAAAATTAAGGTCTTATAGTCACCTTGCGATATATCTTAAATGTACCTTGACAGGGACACAGTATGGTCAGTCCTCACTGGCCAAGCCTACGACAACACTCCGACTATCGTCCTGCACGATGTCAAAGAGATAGAGACGTGGATACTGCGGCTTCTGTCCGCGCCAGTGCCGGTGCCTGGCAAGACTCGGCTCGAACTAGAAGTGCTGTCACCAACGGCTCACTCGCCGCTACTGTTCGCGTTGCCTGATCACACGCGGTTCTCACTTGTTGACTTCCCGTTACATTTACCTTTGGAATTGTTGGGTGAGTAACCTCTAGTTGCTTTTAGGTTTTGAATTGGTACTTAGGCAATGATTGGTAAATTGGGCAATGATTTTTAAAGATCGATTCGCCTGGTTTTTTATTAATTTTTATTGAGGGACCCCTAGCAAAGCAGCTCTACCAGCCTACCGTTGGTATAACGATAGCTGCTTCACGATTATTTTAACTATTAATATTTTGTGTCAAACATTATGGGTAAAGGTAGGAGTTCGATGCAAACGGCAGACGACAGACGTCAGTCGATCTCATACAAATTGTGGCGATGACAATTGCCTCGACGGCAGACGGCATTACAATTTCTATGAGATCGACTGACGTCTGCCATCTGCCGCTTGCATCGAACTCCTACCTTTACATAGCTATAAGCTACAAATCTATGTGTTCAAGATTTTTTATTTACTTACGTTTTTCGTAAATAAACAAAAATGGAGTGTATCGGTATTGTGGACTTCATCTTCAACAAGTTTAAAAATTGTGTTAAGTATTATGTATCGCAATCGAAATTCTCGATAAATATTTAGGAACCCTGATACATTTTTATCGCGGTACGGTCAGCAACATAACTCGCTAAACATTCTCAGTTATTCAAGTTGCTTGCAAACTTTTGTTTTGCATCAAATAGGTACATGCTTTTTCTTCATCTAAACATTATTTAAATATGTTGCTAAAGTTTGGTTATGGCAATGTTTACCAACGTTTGTAAAGTAAAGAGTACTAACGATTTTCAAAATTGAAAATGTTCAGCAACTTATGTTGCTGTCTGTACCAACGGTCGTCCGAAACTTATCACTTTGTCCCCAGGCGTGGACACTTGCCTAAAGGTTCTCACGTTAATCCTCCTGGAGAACAAAGTGGTGGTCCAGTCGCGCGACTATAACGCGTTGTCGATGTCGGTGATGGCGCTGGTGGCGATGCTGTATCCGCTCGAGTACATGTTCCCGGCCATCACGCTGCTGCCGAGCTGCATGAGCTGCGCGGAGCAGCTGCTGCTGGCGCCCACGCCATTCCTCATCGGAATACCCGCCACATTCCTTACTTATAAGAAGAATTTCAGGTGTGTTTTGGTTCAATGAAGATTATTCTCTATATCTCTCAGTCAGCTCCCGAGTCAGCAAATCGGTTTTCGACTTCTAATGTATGGGGATTAAACAAAACACTTGGTATCACGGTAACAGTCAGGCGGTCTAGTGTGCAAAGTGAAATTCGCACAGTATGCGAATATAAATAATAATAAACTAGCAGCTAAATTTAAAATGAAATCGATTATAATGGCATTAAAAAGCACTTATATTCAGAAAATGCTTTAAGGGTAGCTTTCTATTAAACTGGGACCTAATTACAGAAATGTGGGTGCAGAATATTGCCTTTACCTACCCTTTCAGGATATGAAATAGAGCCAGTTTCGGAATCGTCTGATAACCTTTATCCACCAAATAAATTTTAATATTTACCAGTTTTCCCCTAGACTATCTGTCAAACCTCCATATTTATTAAGTGGATAAAAGTTATCTGACGATTCTGAAACAGGTCCTAAGATCAACAGGTAACAAACAGTTACGATAAATGAACGTTGACACATTGTTTTTTCTTTTAGGTTACCAGATGACATTTGGCTAGTTGACTTGGACGCCACAAAGTTAATCTGCCCAACAGGAACTGACCAAGAGTTACCGCCTCTCCCTGAACCTGAAGGCTCCGTACTGAAGAGTCACTTGAAACAGGTAACATTACGTCTCATTCAATGAATGTCTACTTTCATATTTATGTGATACGTTTTTCTCTCTCTCACTAATCTTTTTCTAATACTTGCACTCGTGAGCGCATTTCTATTGATGTCGCTAAGCTGCTGTGACAAGTTAATGTATTTTTCATTATGATAATATTTATTTACGTGAACACTAAACTTATATCTAATTTATATATTAGAGATACTTAATCCAACATATGAACTGGAAAATATAAATATTTAGGTACTTCAAAGCATGTATTTCTTCAATAAATCACTATAGCGAACTCCTAAATTTATATTTTGCATAGATTTAAACAATTGAACATCAAATAAACAACATTTTGATTAGTTCAGTATAAGTATTTATTTGGTAGTGTTAGGGTTATCAGGTATTAAAACTTTAGTTTGGAACTCACTAACACGCCATCACTTCTCTTCCGACGCTAGGCCGTGCATCTCATGGGCAGTGCCGGGACTGGTGTAAATATCTATAACCTTTTTACATTGCACACTTTGACTTTTATTCACAACATATATTCACTTTAATATGTATATATGTGCCCCATTTTATAACTATATCATTTATCAATCATAATATACTCGCAATTTGGCCATGTTTTTATTCATCATTTTAGAGGGTTTTTGTATATATTTGCTAGTATTTGCGATACGTATATTCTAAATTGAGGCACATATAAATATATGTTGATTGAAATAAGTGTCATTTAAACATAATAATCCACATATTTATTTTTTACTTTTTGTTATTAGGTAAGTATTTGTGAAATGACACCTTTTCAGTCACTACAAAAATATGTATTGTGTTTTGTGTATGTGTGCAGCATGTTTTGTTCAACCTTCAATTGTAATTGTGCTGCTAAACTTTTAACTACTGAGCTTAAACTTCAGTACTTACCTACTATTTATTATAATTGTTATAAAAGTAGAATGTTTGGTATTTTGCTAATAAATCTTTAATTAAATCACGAATTTTTGGATATAAATAGTAGTTTAAACTTAAATAAAACTTAATTTTTTATTACCCTGTAAATACTAACAGACTTGCTTATAAATTTAAACATATTTAAGTATAATATATATAAAATATAAAAATGCTAACTTATTACAACCAGCATTGCTTCATGAAGCGACTAATAACTGCTTGCGTGATCAACACGTAATACGTACATGCAGTACCCGTCGGGCCCTAGAAAGAGACAATCGGTCCCATAGAGCGTCGTCTGTCACTCATAGACAAAGCCAAAAGACCGGCCGCACATCATCAGAAACTTTCTGACATACATTTTTTGGACGTCCTTATGCAGTCGGCTTATGCAGTATCTGCGGCCGGCCTGTCCTCCATGGGCCGGCTTAAAGCCGAAGCTAACCCATTATCTCTTTCAGAAGTCCGATGTGTAATATTAACTGCCGAGTACTTTAAAGTATTATCCCACAATGTTATGAGAGTGTAATGTTAACGGTGTTGTGATCGCGACAGGCGCTAAACAGCCTGACCAGCAACACGGCAGAGCAAGCGGCTGCACCGTTGATGCCTTCCAGGAGAGACAGCGTGGGAGGCGCTACTCTTAAGTGAGACTATAATCTATTTCTATTTAAAAATACAAGATTTTTTTTAAGTTCTTACATAAATGGCGTGAAAGACTGGTCATCATCATCATCATCATCTCAGCCGAAAGACGTCCACTGCTGGACATAGGCCTCCCCCAAGGTTCGCCACAATGACCGGTCTTGCGCTGCCCGCATCCAGTGGATTCCCGCGACCTTCACCAGGTCGTCGGTCCACCTTGTGGGAGGCCTACCCACGCTACGCTTTCCGGTGCGCGGCCGCCACTCGAGAACTTTTCGGCCCCATCGGCCATCCGTTCTACGAGCAATGAGCAATGTAGACTGATAGGCAAACAATGTAGACAAAGACTGGTAGGGTTGTGCATATGATTTGGGTAATACATATGGGGCATTTTGAGGGACAATATTACTAATTTGTATAATGCGGAGCCGTCCAGCAGAAGCGACGAATGGCCGCCTAACATACCTAACAAAAATTACAAACAAAACAATAAAAAACCAACAGTGTACAGTGGGCGGTCTTATCGCAACCTGCGATCTCTTCCAGACAACCTTTCAGTCAACCAACCAGACAACTTACTTCTTCGGAAAAAACGGGGTTGATGGTGTTTTGGGGATCACGTCGGGGTCACCAGTTTGGGGATAAAAGGAAGGTCTTCCAGCCAGGCGGGTAGTATGCCTGGCGGGGCCTGCCGCTATGCCCCGATGATTGTTGTCGGGGTCTTCTATATATAACGATGTGCCTCGCGAATCTTGATATCGTGATTCAGGACTTCTATTGTGTAATGGAGCGTGCACTCAGTGCCATCCGTTGGTGGCGGCGTGAATGGCTTGGATGTAGCGTAATGTGAGATTGCTACAGTGTTAATAAATGGTACAGGGTTCACCAAGCGTCGTACCGGGGTGGGGAGGGTGCGCAGTCGGCGCCGCACAGCACGCCGGAGAGCCGGCGCGTGTCCATCGCGGCCGGCGGCGGGGGCGGCGGGGGGGGCGCGGCCAGCGCCGGCCACACGCCGCAGCGGCACTCGCTCGCCTCGCCGCAACACTCGTACGCGCAGCCGCAGCCCTTCAACCCACTCATATACGGCAACGATGTCGACTCCGTTGATGTCGCTACGAGAGTTGCTATGGTAAGTCGTTAAGCATGTCAAAAAAAAGACGAAACCTCAAAAAAAATATTGTGTTCTCAATTCAATCGAGTTCCTTGCCCCTTTCATACTGCCAGAAAGGCTATTCATGCGTATTTTCTCCTGCGAAGTTTCCAACCCCTCACCATTATCAATCGCCTTTTACAATATTGTCAAAATATGCCATTCTGATTTGGGATCCGGAAAAGGAGCTTGGCTTATCACGGACGTTTATACAGGATGATTTTTTCAAGTGTGCGTGGATGGCTAAATCTGAAACTATGAGGAATAGCGAAAAGTACTCAAAGGAGTCTCGGGGCCGATTTTGATGAAAACTAAAACTGCATTATTGGATTTTTTAAGAAATAATATTCGTAGCCAGGATTCGTTCTAGTTGATTTTGAAAAAAAAAACCACACACTGTAATATTACACCATTCGATAGTGTCGCTGATAAGAAATGAATTCTGGGAAGTAATGACATACGGCAAACTTGAGGAAAGTATTGAATTTTAATAAACTGCTCCATATTTTCAAGTTATGTCTTTAATAAATCATACGTACTTAGGTACCTTGTTCGAAATTAAGCTCTTTTTTTTTATTTACACTCGCAGCGCAGTCATCCTCACAACATTATGTTCTAATTACATATTTTCAATCATGTTGAAAAAAATAATCAGTTTAGGTTTAATAGGTAGGTAACTTAAGAGAAATAAAATAGTATTTTGTTTAAAATGAGCTCTTTCCTTAAGTTTACCGTATGTCATTACTTCTCAGAATTTGTTCCTTATCAGCGACACTATCAAATGGTGTAATAATACAGTATGTTTTTTTTTCTAAAACCAATTACATAAGTAGGTAGTTTGATTCCTGGCTACGAATTTTATTTTTCTAAAATCCTATGATGCAGTTTTAGTTTTCATCAAAATCGGCCCCGAGACTCCTTTGAGTATTTTTCGCTATTCCTCATAGTTTCGGATGTGGCCAACCACGCACACTTGAAAAATTCATTCTGTATATGAATCAGAAATAACTGGACAGAGGTAAAGATTTTACATTCGCTAACAGTTCATCATGAGAATTAGGACTATCGAGTGTATATTGGTTTGATGTGGAAACCATTTTCGCGGAAAGCACCTACCTAAAAGATGATCGTAAGTCATTATTGGATGATAACCGATAGTGTTTCAAATAGAGGCATTTACAGGTTAGGTTCTTCAACTCTCAAAACATCCTGGCTAACTTCATGGAGCATACGAGGACTTTGCGACTGTACCCGCGGCCGGTGGTCGCATTCCAAATAAACAGCTTCCTGCGGTCCCGGCCCAGGACCACGTCATTCTTGAACAAGTTTGCGAGGACACAGGTAAGATAGAAGTGCCGAATCAGTTGCCTAGCTTGCAAAATAAATATCTTGTGACATAGTTTAACTAGCTTGAAAAAGCTCTAAATCTTAGAAAGTATTTTCAGCAATATTTCTGATCAGCGAAAGTAAACTATACAAATGCTTTACCCTTTATTCTCTTCCCGTTTCTTCTAGGTGTTAATTAGACGTTTTGTTTAGAGGAGGCTTTGTAACTCTATAAACTCTTAGGTATAAGTAGTTTCTAATCAATTCGACACAAGTATCGTGTACTTCTACTAAACACATTACGACTTGTTCTGTTTATCCGTTCTTGTGACTCCTTGCTATTTTTCTTTTTTCTTAACATTATAAAAAGTAATTTGCAACGGTTAGAAAAAACCTCTTGATATTTCGATCAGGCTGTAGAGTTCCTAGCGGAATGGTCGCTGACGCCGTGCAACGTGGCGTTCCTGCGCGTGCAGACGGGCGTGTTCGACCCGCGGCAGGTCGGGGACAAGTCCAAGTGGTTCGCGGACCAGCTGCAACCCATCCGGTTCGCGGTCTGGGACGACGGCAGCTCGCTCAATGGCGCCTTGCGACAGCTACAACGACAGGAGAATCAACCTACAGGTAGCTATACGATGCCTAATCAGGTACCTATTGACAATTGTGTTGAAATAATTCTTACTAAGTACCTAAAGGAGGGGCGAATGAGGAATTTCCAGCACTAGTAGCACAGCCGGTCTGCGACAAGACAAAACGCGATTTTGTCTCATTCTCTCCTATGCATTAAGGTAGAGAGAAAGAGAGCAACTCGGTGCGACATAAGTCTTGTCTTGGCGGTTGTGCTAGCCCCACTGTAGGTAAAAGATATGGTAGGTAGGATTCCAATATGAGTTTTGTATGAATAAGGGGCGGCAATTTAGGTCCGGGTACTTGCCCTCGGTACACCTTAACCGTTTTAGTATAATCTTAATATATAATATGTATGTCGTATGTTAGTATAAGAAGAAGGACGTAGTATAATTTTTATAATTGGTTTTTTAACAGTTAATATTATCTTGTGAAATGATACCTACTTATACCCATTTTTGCTCAGGATCATAGTTTTAATGGACGTTTTATTAAAATTAGCACAGCTCTAACAAAAGTTAACCACTAAAGAAGGATCCAAGTCGTGTACGTTCGGTGTTACTACCGAATAGGATCTAATTTCAGCGACCTAAATATAGAACGAAATTGCTTTTGCGTCTTGTGTTGAAGTCTTTAAAGGTCAACTCTACTGCTCTATGCGAATACTAACTAGGGTCCCTTATTAAATATTCAAGGCGGTACTCAGCCACCTACTTGCAGCTTGAGAGTTCATTTCTTTGTAGATGAGAGTGGGTCGGACTCGGAGGGCGCTGAGAGCACGAGCTCGTCCTACTCTTCACTCAGCGACTTCGTGTCGGAGATGGCCTCATCTGATCTGTCACCTGGTAATTATCTATCCCACTAATATTATAAATGTGAAAGTTTGGATGGATGGATGTTTGTTACTCTTGCACGCCAGAACGGCTGAACGGATCTGGATGAAATTTGGCACAGAGATAGAATAGCACATATAGTGATAGTCTGGAATAACACATAGGATACTTTTTATCCCGATAGTAGGTATGTTCCCGTGGGACGAAGTCGCGGGCAAAAGCTAGTTTATAATATTATGTAGTACTAGCTTTTGCCACCGACTTCGTCCGCGCATTGTCCCACCGGAAATCATTAATCCAGGTTATAAACTATCTGTGTTCCAAATTTCATCCAAATCCGTTTAATAGTTTTTGCGTGAAAGAGTAACAAACATCCATCCATACATCCATCCATCCATCCAAACCTTCACATTTATAATATTAGTGGGATTGAATCGAACAATCCATTTATCTTCTGAAGGACACTTCAAATACATCTTCCGATTAACATTGCTTCGTTTTTTAGGTAATCAACAACATGTAATTGGGGAGACTTATAGTGCTGTGATACAAGTGCCGATGACTCTGTCATCATCTTTGGATCCTAAAACGGTGAATAACCTTTCAATTTTATTGTTCAGATGAAAGAGATTAAACGAACAGAGAATCCTTTAATATATTTTTTTTAATTGTCTTTGTCTTCTTGTCGTTATATCAATTTGGTTTTTATTACAATAGGTATACAGTCCACCATCGTCGCTGATGTTCGGCAATGTCGAGGAGGTGGGTGGTAGGGCCGAGGGCCGAGTGTCGACCTCTCCCTCCCCCTCCGGGTCCAGCTCCGACCACAGCGACCTCTCCGACGAAGAACCGCCAGAAGTCGGGAGGACTGAGGCCAACGACGCCGCACATCCACCACCTGTTAAGAAAAGCGTAAGGAAATCATTAAGAACTCTATTTTATTTCGACTTTAGTGGAAACGCACCCTGTTTCCACTGACGCGGAGCTGGGCGGAGTGGAGCGGACCGGACCGTAAATTGGCCAATCGCAGTGCTTGAAATCTCCACTCCGCGATTGGCCCATCACAATTGGCTATCACAGTCCGCTGCTCCGCTCCACTCCGCCCAGCTCCGCATCAGTAGAAACTCACCCTAACGCTATAGGAATACCTCCAAAATTTATAGAGATTTTTAGCCAGAGCGATTTGATTCACACTTATCACCGTATAAATAAATAAAACAGGGTAAGGTCAGAAGATAATTTATCAACGCG
Source organism: Drymonia ruficornis (assembly GCA_947859195.1). Taxonomy (NCBI): domain Eukaryota; kingdom Metazoa; phylum Arthropoda; class Insecta; order Lepidoptera; family Notodontidae; genus Drymonia; species Drymonia ruficornis. Next base: position 7,454,283 of record OX401910.1, on the reverse strand, counting down.
AGAATTTCACCCACGCACGAGCGCATCCTTTGTAATCAGTCAATCGCACTGGGACTGATTACTGCACTACAGTAATACGTTTCAAACCTGCCCGTTTTTATAAAATATGATTTTTGTTTAGAATTTAAGTTAGGTACTATTATTTTAGTACGAACCAATCACGAGCGTACAAACTAAATGCACTGATATTTGTAGCTTGACTCACCGCGCAATGTACAGCCGAAACAATGGATTGGCTGTACGTTGCGCCCTGCCAGATTAAATACATAAAGCCAGAAACCCACCGCGGTGCACGGAGAGGCCACGCACACGGCCACGGCTACGTTTTTCAAGAAAATGTATGGATGACGTCATTTCGTGCGTAGCCTCTCCGTGCGCCGCGGTGGACACGGTGACATACATTTTCGTACAAAGCGAAGCTTGACCCACGTGCGTAGCGTGTGCGTGGCCTCTCCGTGCGCCGCGGTGGGTTTCCGGCTAAACCCTGCTAATGTTATCGAGTAAATAATAAGCTACCATATGATTTAGTGACCCTTCGCTTCGCAAACCATTAGAGCAAGTAGTCGTACATGGCGCTGAGTCCCTTAGCCATTGAACTGCCACTGTAGCGTTTTGCCATTCTAACCGGCCCTGATTTGTCGATTGATTCTATTTCTGACCGACCAATCAAAGAACCGGTCACAATAGCAAAACGCTACAGTGGCAATGACAGTGGCAGTGACAGTGGCAATTCAATGGCTAAGCGACTTTTCGCGGTGTTTTATAAAGTAGTAAAACATGATGACGTGTACAGGATACGGACAGCGGCAGTTTCGGTCGCGAGTCAGACTCCAACTCGACGACGACGCCGAAGACGGTGGTGAGCCGCGCGCGCGCAGGCGCCGCCGACAGCGCCAGCACCAGCGACTCCGAGCGCGCGCCCACGCCGCACCAGCACCAGCAACAACAACACCAGCACCAACAACAGCAACAACACTACGCTGCACACGCTAGGGTATGACTTACCTCGTTTAGCTATCCAAATAATCTTTGAAGTTATGATCTTTAAGCTCAGATGAAGGAGCTGAAGATACCATGGGATAATCTGATATTTATTTTATTTGATTCATACATACATATTACGACCGCATGGCGCAGTGGTTTAAGTGAAGGCCGCTGTAGCAGGTGGTTGCGGGTTCGATTCCCGCCAGGCAAATTTGGGAGACGGCATTTTCGTAATTTGCCTTGATCTGTGTGTCACTGGGATCGTCCCCAGTCCATTGTACGGTACCCATAGTAGAAGCGTTGCTTCGTTTGGGACCATAAATTTGGTGTGTAAGTTTGGCGATATTTATTTATTTATCATTTATTATAACCCTAGAAACCCAATATTCCATCAATTTATGATCAAACCGTCAATATATAAATCCGTTTGTTTCAGAGCACAAGTAGTGGAGTATCCAGACAAGCGTCTCAAACGTCTTTATTGGAGCAATTCGCTGCGTCAGCAAAGGAGTTGGTGCGGGAGACCACCCGACAAAGCAGCCAGGAGGGATTTATCGCGCATATGGACAAGGTAAGACTAATACAGAATATAAAAGAATAGGAAGCACAGGCAACTGTTTGTTCTATCTCTTTGCATATTTCTGTTCGTCTACGAGTCATTCTACTGAATAATGTGGGGTAGGCCTTATTTTATCGTTATTTAAAGTGCATGATCCGCAGGAGACTCGGACTTCCTTCCAGAAAATATGATGGACTAAGCTATTAGATAACTCTTATTGGGTATCAGTGATTACCGCTCTGACCTTAGATAATAAATTTAATTATATAAGGTCATTGTTTCATGTTGCATTCCAATCAAGTTGGGTTAATATAATAATAATAATACTTTATTGCATAAAAAAGAGTACACTTTTGTCTTAAGTAAACAATATTTAGGAAAAATAATTAATCATTAACAAATACGGAGGGTAGAACTTAAAAAGTTCTTACGATGTATAGGGATATGCACAGTTCAAGCTTTGAACTGCGCATTTTGATTACCGCTCTGACCTTAGATAATAAATTTAATTATATAAGGTAATTGTTTCATGTTGCATTCCAATCAAGTTGGGTTAAAATTGATTTTATAAAGAAATTTTGTGATACTTTATAGTTACTAGGTACTAAAAGAATCTGTCATTATAACATTTCCATAACATTTTCATTGTGGGATACATCTTTACTCCTATGTGGATTACGCATTTTAGTTTTATTTCTCGTTATACTTACATTCTATCGGCTCATCTATGTTACTCATTTACTCCAAATGAAGAAAAAAGGAAAAGTGGCAGATGGAGAGGAAAAGAAAATATTTGCGCCATTCGGTCAGGTACAGCACCGCGTGGAATCATTACAACCGTTTTAAATAGAGGCTAGAACACTTACCCCAAATGTAAAGAAAGTCATGATGGACTTTCACTGGCATTACAAATCACTTTTGTTCCTAGAAATGCTTTGTAAATCCATTGTAAACTGGCTTGAATTCTCTATAAATTTGGCGGTAACACTGTAGTATTTACTCCTTGAAGCCTTACGTAGATTTAACTCCAGATATACACTAGATTAGTATAGCTTGATTATTACAGTACTTGTTAGTATTTATTGCATATGAGTGCGGTATATTTAGGTACTTAACAAACATACATTTAGTTCAGAGTGCCTTCCATGCCGTGCCTTCTGTATATTTACTGCAACTGTTTGCTTGATCTTACAATATCAAGTTCATTCACGTATTAGTAATAAGGTTGCTTTTACCATAGCTTCACATATACACATTGCATAGGCTCAAAGTAGATACCGCTTCAGCTATTTGGAAGCGGATAACGCTTTTTTGAACAGACTGTCGTGTGGAGTATTTCAGCACATGCAATGCAACAATTATTACTTCATCTCTAATACCGAACGTCCTTTTTGGTCTCAGAAGTATTATTTTAAAACCTGCTTCATAATTATGAGGTATGGAAACCAAAGAAATAATATTAATTTGACAGCTCACTCTACATGCTAAAAAGGCAGCTGAAGAGGCGTCTAAGAGTATGCATGAAGCATCTAAGTCTGCGTTGGAAGCCAGCAAGACAGCCACAGCCGTCAGCAAAAACACGCTAGAAGACCTCACATATGTTGGGAAATCAACTCTTGGGGACCTGACTAAGAGCGCGAAGGAGGCTGCGGCTAAAAAAGGATTGTTGATGAAGGTGGGTACTTACTATTATATACGGTACAGTACAACTTTGGTATTGTATGGTAGTAGTTTTTATTGTATATGGGACCTTATAAACCTAGATCGGGACCTAAATAAGGCTATTATTACAAAAAAAACTATAAACAGAAGGCGGGCTTTGGAAATGGCCTCCGGCCGTAGAGGAAATACTTTTCGTAGTTCGCTGCGTAATAAAAATAAAACATCTTCATTTCAAACTAGTTCTACTTGCTGAAATGTCCATAAATTACGAAAATTTTCCTCTGGGACTCAGTTCAAAGTATGTATGTGTTTCAAGCAAGCTCGCGATCCAGCATGGCGTCGAGTGAGATATCTTTACTCTGTTCTACCAGGGGGAAAGTCAAGATTCACCTAGCAACGCTGCCGCTAGACGCGACTCGACTGCTTTGCAAACCACCAACATGTTGGCAACGACTCATCGCGACTTCTTCTCCAACATCAGTTCAGACTTAAACGGCTTAGCCGCTTCCACCTCCAGTATGTTTAGCGACTTCTTCGGCAGTAAAGGTAAGTTTTTAACTTAAAAGCAGAATCAATTCTTATATTCTTCACTTTTTATTTCCCCTCGCATTGAGGGGAGGCCCGTGCCCATCAGTGGGACGTTAAAAGGGCTAAATTATTATATAATTATATTATTTCCCCTGGTGCTTTGCAACCAATTCCTTCAGCCGTTACTAAGCTAGTGTCTTGTACTATGGCTACCATACAATGGACTGGGGCAAACTTTCGCACTGTGGACTACACTTACGCTAGCGAGTGACTATGAGTTGATTTATCAAAGGGAACCTTAACCCGTTATCCCTTCATACTTTTTTTTTTTCATTATTTTGTTTTTTATTGGATTAGTAAAAAATTAAGGTAGTATTTCATATATTTGGAATGAAAATCGAATACTGAGTGAATACGTCCCTCGTCTTACTTAAGCCCTATATAACTAATATGGCAAACAAGTGTACGGCCTGTTAAGCCGATACCGTAGCCTATCTTACCTTGTCTACTAACCTGCTTGCAAATATAAAGGCATCGCTTGCGCGTGTGCTACCTAAATATTACATTGTGTCGTTGCATTAGGGAAACAAGGCAAGCCGGGAGAATCACCGCGCGGCAGCAGCGCTCCCGGCGGCGGGTCCGGGGGCGGCGGGTCCGGGGGCGGGGCGCCGCTGGCGGCGTTCGGTCCGTTCTCGCAGGGCGCGCGCGGGCTGGTGCAGCGCTCGCCGCTCATCCGCCACGCGCCGCCGCAGCCGCAGCCGCCGCCGCAGCACGCGCGCCCCTCCGCCAACACCGAGAACCAAGCCTTTCTCAATGATGTAACTACTATTTCCCTTTTCCTTTCTTCAATCATTTCACTAAGGGTCTATTCAGAGAAGTGGCAACCTGACTGCGAAATCCGCTTGCAGTCGGAGTGCAGTGCTAACGACTCGGTGCTAGCAGTCGCTCGGCAATTTCTGTAACGCAACCAAACTGCAACATTGCTTGGCGCCGAGTCGCTTAGCCATTGAACTACCACTGTATCCTTTTGCTATTCTGACCCTTTGATTGGTCGGTCAGAATCAACCGACCAATCAGAGGGTCTGCTACAGTGGCAGTTCAATGGCTAAGCGACTCGGCACCCTGCCGGTTTGTAGTCTAGATGCAGCTTGTCTCAATACATACGAATAGAGGAAGTTGATGACGTACTTAGCCAATAGTATAAAATTACTGGAAGTTTGACTTACTTGACATTGGCATTATGATGCTGCAATAAAATGTGTTACCGACGGTTACGCCTGACAAAATAACCGTTTTTAGTTGGTCCAACATGCATTGGAAGGCGAGGGGGTCGGCTGGCTGAAACTCAACCGACTCAAAAAGCTCATGGAGGACGAGTCGTATAGGAACATGGTGCTCAGCAAGTTGAACAGGAACTTCAATAGGAAGACCACGCCCAACGATAAAGTTGACGATGTTGTGAGTAAAATTCTCAATATGTTTACAAAGGATAATAATTTTGATTTAAACTCCTCTATTTCGCCACACTGGTCGAGTGCGGTGGCGTAAGCGATGAAACTGGACGGGTGATCATCGACAAACCTATAGAAAACAACTACCACATAGAAAACAAAATCACACTGGAGTAAACCCACGTTAGTTATGCCATCCATATAGCCCTTGAACAAAAATCTACCTTATCATAATAATAACATGCAACATTACTTCCAGTTCGTGAGCAAACCGGTCTGGAAGGGCATGTTAAAAGTCCTGCAAGCTGTCGTTCACGGACTTGAACACACATACTCCAACTTCGGCCTCGGCGGTATGGCCTCTGTGTTCCAACTGGCAGAAATGGCCCACACCCACTACTGGAGCAAGGAGATAGCGGGGCTCGAGCACGGCGGGATGGCTAACTCCGCGCTCAGTGACGCTTACGGGAGGCAGGACCTTGATACTCCTTCATCTTCACCCTCATCGCGAAAAAGTTCACAGACAGGTAAATTAAAGGAGTCTTCTTCGAACTCCTCCTATTCATTCTTTTAGTGTAATAATTCAACGCCCGAAAAATTAAAAGTAAAATAGGTCCGCTTCAAAAAACTAATGTGAACGAAACATGCGAATAAAAATACTAAATTAATACTGAAAGTTGCGAAAAATTCATACAATTCTGCTAGGGTATGATTCTGGGTGGGCATAAAAAATAACCTGAACGCCTATAATAGATTGTTCTACCTGGGTAGGAGTTGAGTATTTCTTTCGGGAGATTTCATGTGAACTTAAATTACTGTTATAATACTTTATGGTTTGAGACGTGGCACAAGGCTATTCGCGTGCTACATCGGAAAAATAATTCAGTTACTTGCAAGATTAGTGCAAACAGTATAACGAACGGATGCGTTCAGGCTACCTATCTCATAATCCACTCTATTTCTAGACGTTCCCATTGTTAACTACCCCGAAATGGATTCGTCCGAAGCGCAGAGCACCACAGAGATGTTCAAGGATATGTTGAACCAGAAGAGAAACCTGTTGTTCAGCAAGCTTACCTCCTTCGACTCTGACGTGAGTACGCTGAGCCATTGACCCCGTGAGTGTTGCGACATGTTGCATGGTGACGACCCTATGTTGCTGACTTGTATTCTCGTGGACTTGTAATAGTTTGTGGAATACCGTGACCTTAACCTTCTTTTTTACCCTTGAGCATGATACGAGCGTAATTTGAATAATGCTAACATTAAAATGACACTGGCGCAGGTCGATTTCATTGCGCTTTCTTTGTATTAATTCAATTCTCTGATACCTAAACGCTTTTGATCGTCTGTAAATTATCCCAGGAACAATTTTCTATATTGCATATTTATTTCAGCATGATGGTATTGATGGTGTCATATTAATTTTGTTTTTAAAGCAATAAGGTGCGTACGTGTCGTCGTAAAAATATAAGTATAATAAATGCTTCGAAATTAAATTTTAAAAAACATTGAAATTTGCAAAATATTACCTTTGCACAAAAGACGAAATTGGCGGAATAAAATGAACACATAATTTCATCATTTCTATTCTTTTTGAAGATCAACTTTAGTTTTGATTTTCATAATATAACGTCCCGGCCGCCATATCGTCTGTTGTGCGAAGCGCAGGCAGGGTACAGGCAGGTTGTTTGTGTGGCAGGCGGCGCCCTCGTCGGACTCGGCCGACGAGAGCGGCTCGATCACCACCAACCGCGCCAATATCTTCGACCACCGCGCCTCCTTTAAGTCCAACCTCTCTGACACTGACGTCATGTTCCTCAATGTAAGTCCTAGTGCGATCTGTCGTGACCCGTCTAGACGCTTTGCCTCTGCTGGCGATGGACTAATAGCCGCTGTGATATTCCATTGACGCGTATGCAATAATAAAGTCATGTGTCAACTTACGTGTTCGTCAATGAATAAAAATGTGCGCCCGGCTTTCGCGGTGAAATTGTCCGTCGCCTGCTGAGGTTCTTTATGACGCTTAAAAAATCCAATCGAGGCGTATCTCTGAAGTATTTCGATTCCTTGCATGCTGCGTAATTCATTGCTTTTTAATCAGTGGCAGTTTGATTTTGTTGTAAATATGACTACTGTTCAAATACCTAAATCCATATATATTAATCGAGTGTTCGACAACAAGATTTGGAATAGTAAATATGGTAACACAAAAAATATAATCATGAATATTAAATAGCACCCATTTCGTAGACACAATAGAACGAAGCACTTGCACACTCCAAAGGAACCGACTTTTAAGTCTGTCTTTGAAGACTACTCATACTTCATAGAATGATAGAATATTACTCCACCAAGTCTACTAGGAACCTGTCAAATGTGACGTCACCTGCACAAAAAGGCAGTGCCGGTGTGCAGGAGGTGTGGCGGGCGGGAAGGCGCAGGCGGTGGCGGGTGTGCGGGCGGGTACGGCGAGTAGTACGATCATACAGTACACAGATGTATGAAGTGTACGTGGGTGCAGGTTGGTCGCGGCGGGGCGGGCGGCGCTGGCGCGGGCGGGGGCGGGGGCGGCAAGCCGCGCGCGGCGAGCGTGTTCTCGTCCAAGTCGTCGCTGGGCGGGTACCGGCCGCCAGTCGGCGTGCCCGTCACCTCGCCCATCACGTCGCCCGACACCACGCGCACCTACCTCTATCAAGGACTTATTGGTAACCATTACCTAACTTATTTTTTAAACTTTTATTGTAACAAGTGTTAGAAGTACAAAAGTCGGTAATAAGATCCCCTTAAGTTGCAGATCCTGGGTGTCGCTACTTAACATCAGGTTGACCGTCTGTCTGTTGCCTTCCTGGGCAGTAACAAAATAACTGTCATTGGCAAATTCTCACCAAACCAAACTCCAAATTCTCAGTACACTTGGACTCAGATAAAATAAATAAAACGTAATTTATTAGAGCGTTGTTTTCCTCATTGAAACCGATCTTTAACTTTGTATATGTAGGAAGGGATTATTAGGCTGGCCTACCCAAAGGTCAATTACAGCATATTCAATTGGGCGTTATCTCATTGAGTATTTTTTCACGAACTTTTATTCCTTCCAACCAACATTTATATTGACTTGTTCAATTATGTCCCTGCTTCATTATAGGTAAAGAGAGATCAAACCTTTGGGACCAAATGCAATTCTGGGAGGACTCGTTCCTAGACGCCGTGAGTCAGGAACGCGATATGATCGGCATGGACCAGGGCGCTAACGAGATGATGGAGAGGTACAAATGCTTGAGCGAAACGGAGAGGAAACGTCTCGAGCACGAAGAGGACAGGCTACTGTCCACTGCACTGTACAATCTGACGGCGGCGATGGTGCTGTTTGAAGTAGACGCTGATATAGTCCGCAACAAAGTACGGAGACTCTTAGCTAAGAGCCACATCGGGCTCGTCTACAGTCAAGAGGTCAACCATTTGTTGGATGTTGTTCATACGCTGGTGAGTGAATAAATATATCATGACAGATAAAATATAAGTACATCTAGTAGGACGCAATGGAATGTAATTCAGCTGGATCAGCCTGCTACTGCCCAAAAGTTTTATTCACCCACAATGGTCTCTCCTTTCCTATCACATAACTATTCTGCCGCGCATCGAGCGGGTCAACGAAAGCGAGAACTTGTAGCTTCGTTTTCGCTTGTAGGCAGGGGCGGATTTTATACTCTGGCTGCCCTAGGCCTATGGAAGATTGCCGCCCCACTACTCCATGTTAAGCACGAAACATTTTATTGTATAAAAATTCAAACAAGGCAACAAGGTTCACCACCTGTCACGTTGGGTTCTGACTATCTGGTGAAACGTGGGCTTTGAGTTGGCTTAAAAACCTCCACAATGTGGTGGTGTATGGCTACTCAAGCTTCTGACTACCCCCCATTGGGGATAAAAGTCGTGACGTCCATGTTATGTTATAAAAATTCAAAAAATAACGTAAGTCTGTAAATGATAAAAATATCTCAAAAATTTCTTTAGCTACTGATGCATACCGTTTTTAATTGTGAGTTTTGTAAATTTCTCTAAGTTCCGTCGCCTCCAAGATTTTGTTACCCTAACTAGGCCTATAGAGAAATCCGCCCCTGCTTGTAGGCCCGGTTGCGTTGGAGTATTGTATTGTATGGTGTAATATTTGTTTGTAGCACGGCAATGACATAGAGCTGAAGCCGCTGGGGTCGCGGCTGCTGCGGCGCGCCACGTTCACAGTGCACGAGGGCGACGCGGCCGGCGAGCTGCGCTTCATGGAGGTGCGCGACGACGGGCTCGTGCTGAGGACCGTGCAAGGTACACTACACTACACTACACTACGCTACACCACACTACACCACACTACAACTACACGCCTGCATTCCCCGAAGGAGTAATCAGAATTACACTTCAGCGCACACACATCATAATAGAAGGCGTGTCTATCGTCTTTATACCTGACACAAATCCCTGTATCTATACACATCCTGGCACATTCCTGATGCGAGGGAGATTCAATTAGCGAACATTTCTTGTATTTTTTTAATACTCGACTCAAGGCCATTCGATGTCAACTCAAAGGTCTCCTAGAAAGTATGGCACGATAGGTATACCCATGGTTCAATGCGGGTAAGCGAATTTCACAAGTCTTCTGAAATACTGTTTCCTCGCGATGATTCTCCTGCGCTATTGAGCAACGCCTTAACGGTTCCAATTCCAATAGTTCTATGGATGAAAGAACTTCGTTAATATACAATTAGCAATATTTTGGAAGTGTTCGTTTCACCAGGGACTATCGTGGAGAGGTGGTGGTACGAGCGACTGGTGAACATGACGTACAGTCCCAAGATACGAGTGTTGTGCCTTTGGAGGAAGAACGGAGGGCAGACGCAGCTACAAAAATATTATACTAAAAAGGTTGGTTCCTACTGGTCTTATATCATATTGATGTAGTCAGAACTCACGCATTTAGGCACTCCTGTTAGGGTGTAGGAATGTAGGGTGTAGGGAATATATGGTCTTATTATGTATATCTCACGTTTAATATTATTGACAAGAGACTGATAGACATTATGATGATGAACGTCAGGAAAAATGAAAATATCGGTGGAGTCACCCTCTGCCCAAGCACCATAGAAATGTTTACAACAACCGCATAATGTTAAAATTAATATTATCTCACACAACTCCCTTCAGTAGCTAGCACTCGATGTATTAAAAATGGTTATATTTCGAATCTAGAACATAGGATTTTCTATGACTTTGTAAAATGAACGAATTAGGTACCACTAGACTTAAGGTACAATATAATTTCAGTGCAAAGGGCTGTATTACTGCATCAAAGAAGCTATGGAGAAGAGCGGGCGGCGGCAGGACGCGGCCGAGCTCGGCGGCGAGTTCCCCATCCAGGACTGCGCCACCGGCGAGGGCGGGCTTATACAGGTAACATACGACTACATCCTGTATAACAGAGCCTGTATAACAGTTGTCCTGACCGAATTTCGGCCACGGTGGCCAATCTCAACGGAGACTAGCCATCTGCGCAGAAAATATAGTCCACATCTCTCTCACGGGACGGTAATCCGACACTACTGAGGTGATGTTGGGGGCAGGACCAACGCTTTTACGAGCTGTATAAATGGAATACTGACCTAACTAGGTTGCATTGGATCATTTCAAAGGTTCTAGGATATATTGAGTCTCAGCGAGCGTTACCTATGAGGTGAAAATGTCTAGGTTGGTATGAGTGATGACAAGAAATTAAATCATTACATAATTATTACGTGTCGTAGCAACCCTGTCGATTTAGTCTAGCGGCAAAACTGATGAATTCTATGCAGAAATACATTTTCAGATAGAAGTCAGAGTGGATATTCAGCTATTATACAGCTAATAGTGAGTTTATGGTGTATAAATGTAAAATTTTCATTAACTCCAAAGGTGTGCATGGAGGGCGTCGGGCTTCTCTTCCATCACAGCAAGGTATGTCCCATCGCTTTGTCTGTACGTTTGTCTTTTTGTCAGCTTATTTATGTTACTTATTCGATAAGTTACTGATGATATACCAAAACATACCAATCTGTAATTTCAATAGAAAATTGCAGAACTAGTTTTGGTATTATCATACAAGTTTTTTCAATCAGGTAAGGTATCTGTCAGTGTACACGCTTGAATTTGGGACAAGTCTCGATACAGTTGAGTGATACTCATATGGAATGTCGTACAGTCGTTGTGTATGACAGTCTGTATACTAGGACAGCGTCCGCGCTGGGCAATGCTTCATTGTTTCAATATTGTATCGGTGCCGTTAGCGCGTTGTTACTATTATCATACCTTTTATGAAGCTTTTATCCAACGAAGAAGCGCCACCTTCTGTTATCAGACAGGCACGATGGATTCATTCGAATTTAGTGAGACAACAAATTCTCAGTCGATGCCCCACATAAGTTACACCTACCAGTACTTAAATCCTTAAATTGTTATTAATATCCGGACGCAAGGACCACTCAAACTTTCCTATTTGGATTTCTCATTTCTTTTTCTCTAAATATATATTTTTAATATCATATCTATGTACGTCTTATATTATTTTAGTTTGGAATTCGAGCAATTTTGCATTTACTAATTCCGTATATTGCCGTCGAAAATAGCTTAGGTCTGATCGAGACCCAGTATTTTGCCCTTAAATATCCTTATCTATTACTAATTCGATGTAATAGTTTAGATATTTTTTTACATTTTAAGATTGACCGTTGTCCATCTGATACACGTATACTCCATACGGTTTGTGCATGTGCTATTTGTCTGCGATACCCGTGTGTGCGCCGGAGTGGCCGTGCGCGAGCCGCGAGCGCAGGCTGCGTGCTGCGTCACGTCGCTCCGCTAGGAACTTTTGAGATGGTCCTTGACACGCGCTCGGCCGCCCTCAACTAATCTCATCTTTTTGTCTGTTCTACTCTTTCCGGACACGCCGAACACGCGCCGCTGCGCAAAAGGATTTCGAGGTACACAGTGGTTCATTCAATAGTAATGGCTGGCTCTTACGATGATCGACCACCACCTTTACGACCTTTAAGATCTAGTCACGGTCACGGTGCGATCGCACCCGGCGATGATCGTTCGAGGTCGTAGGGCTTTACTCGTAGTTTTGAGGCTTACAGATTGTTTTTAGCCGTTGTTAGCGTTGTATTAGTTCTCCCGAGTGCGGCGAGCGCCGAAGCGCGCAGTCGTGCATGCACATAGACGCCCTTTGTTTATTATCTGTTTATACTAACGCACCCGACAGCTTGCATTCGTATCGCGGGTCGTCCGGCGAGCGGTCTCGATCTTTCGCTCTCGCACGTCGTGCCGAGATTTAGTTCGACATCCCCTTTCACCCGGAACCCGAGCGAGCGTCACGTCAGCGCTAAAGCTTAACGGACGCGAGTCACGAGGTCAGTCGTAGAGCATTCGCCATCTCACAAGTTCCGGCGCGGCCCGGGCCCGCCGCGCCCGCCCGCACCCCGCACCCCTCCCCCGCCCCCACACACCCCGCGCTGACCTCGCGCAGTGCACTCCACTCCCGCCCGCCTGCCCGCATCGCTCCTGCCCGCTTCGCTCCTACCCGCTCTTTGCTCGATGTATCTCAAACCGCTGAAACTGAACACGGAACTGTTGTTTCTGTATTATCTACTAAATTGTCACATTAGTTTTAAACTACTTTACGTTCGACAATTTAGTAATATAATAGCGAGTAGCGATTGGCATGTTCTTAGATTTTATCGATCTGATACACTAAGCTTTGACTACCTATTGCAACTAGTGTATCGGATTCGATTCTACGCATTACGGTACTCATGCCACATAGGTATATCTATTGCCTATTGCATATATATTTATTTTCTTCGGAGTGTAAAAGCCTTGAAATACTGCAGTAAACTGGGTAAATCCAGCCGGTAGACGATCATACTTAAATGCAATTTGTTAACTCCGAAGGAAATGAAACGTTTTTGTTTTAATTATGTATGTAGTGGCTTTTGCATGGAATTTAGTTTTAGTATTTAGTAACCAGTGACTTAGTTATTGGTAGATGTGAGATGTTTGGTGCGTCTCTACGTTGGTCGTAAAAATGCTGTTGGTGGTAAGCGGCTCTAATTAAACATCTATTGCGATAAATAATTAACTCTATAAAATACATCTGTGATAGATATTAAGTCGCCCTTGGGTCACACTATGATAGGAATGCATAGGCGATAGACTGGAGTTTGAGGGCTGAAACTGGAATTGTACAGAGGCTCGGGAAACTGCTGTTTGAGTGTAAATGTTCAACGCTACATGGATGTGCGCACGCCTGCATAGTCTGTAGTGAACGACGTGTACATTTCCACGTGTAAGTAATTAGATAATGTATTTGTATTGCAGTTTTTCGTGAGGCTGGATCACATCCGAAAGTGCTTCACGCAGAACGGCGGTATCTTCGTTTTAGAAGAATTCAGTGAGTATGAGTTTACAACTTTAAGACAGCAATAACATAACTTCCAATAAAACGTGTCATTTAAACCCACTTTAAACCTTTCAGATCCAAAGACAAGACAAATAATACAAAGAAAGTACAAATCTGTGATGGCAAGTATATGTGACAGTGTACATTATAAAATGTTGTATTTTGAATTTATTTTTGTGCACTTATTTGTTTTTGTTTTTTTTTTATGTTGTAGGCAGAAAAAGTAGTGTATGATCTTCACCGTTTCTTCTCCCTTTGGCTCACTCTTTACTTTGTCGAGATAGAAGATGCCGAACCGATATACACACCTTACGTTTCATAGTTAATGCTCATGTATGTACGTACCGTTGTGACGTTTTATTTTTGCTTATTGCTTGATATTTTACTTTTTTTTCATCAATCCTCGTCTGGACTCATTAATACATATTAAACAATAAAATGCAGATAAACCTACAGGTTTACCAAATTCAGCTGATTCTCTAACTTAACTCCCGAATTAAAAGTACGGCGGCATAAATCTCTAACTCATCATAGATTTTAAAATTTAACGCTCTGGCACTCACTGATGATTTACGAAAATCGATGAAGCTGGGCCCCGAGACTGGTAGCATTTAACCTGAGAAAACCACTGGTTTATAATATTATCATTATGAATTATTCATTACAAATCATAAACTTTTGGCGGTCCATATGTTGTCGGCCATCTGTAAGCAGTCCTCTGGCCAAAGGAAAATAAAGAATATTAGAAACCCGTAGTTTCGTAATGGTCAATTGCTAGCGGTCTTCTTGCGTGTTTGTCTGATTATGTGGCCTCTGAGTTCTTGCCGAGATTTCTTAACACGAGTGTGGCGGGCTTTTAAGGTACTCATTTCGATTGTAAATGTAATTGCAACTGGTGTGTTCAGGCGGATCAGATCTGCTACGCGGTGCTGTGCGTGTTCTCGTACTTCGCGGCGGGCCACGAGCAGAGGAAGGCCATCCTCGAGCAGGCGGCGCGCCTGCCGCCCGCCCCCTCGCCCACCCCCACCCCGGCGCCACCCGCACAGGTACGATGCTAGTGCTCCCATATTATTTACACAACAGATTTGCATTGACACCTTACATACATACTATTGGTGGTAAAGCCAATCTATTGTCAATTGACTGCAGCTCGTATTCGGGCTGGCTCGACCGGGGTAGTACCATCCTCTCACAGAAGATTGGCGTAATTTAAAGTAGCTATTACAGCTGCGTTTCGTACGATGAGTGAGAGAGTCTGAATCCCAACTCCCTCGCTTCGTTACACTCTCTTTCAGGTCGGCAACGTGCGAGCAAAGCCTTTGGTATTGCAAGCATCAATAGGCTACGGTAACTGCTTAACATCAGGTGGGCCGTACGCTTGTTTGCCACCTTAAACCCATAAAATAATACTACTTGAACTGATGTCCGATAGTGAGTGAGCGAGTTACACGAACAAAGCTTACCGGTGAGACTGACAGATGTCATTCGATCAGGATCAACGATCGCCGGTGAACAAGGGCTCGGAGCCGCGTCCGGCGGCCGGCAAGTCGGAGGGCGTGGGGAGGGAGCGAGCCGAGCGAGCCGAGCGAACGGAGCGCCAGCCGCGATCCGCACGCCCGCGGCCACCCGACGAGGGGGGAGGTCGCGACGCGGCACCGCCGCCCGACAGGGATAAGGATGTGTCGGTAGGGAGGAAACATATCGTTATTTTTATATTTATACTTGTTTTATTACTTGTTTTATAGTTAATTAATTATTTCATAAACCCACGAAGTCACGGGCACAGCAAATAAAAGACATCGATCTGTTATATCCCTGAAATGCATCGGTTATTGATGAGTAGGCGCCTTAGTTCATAGGCTCTAGTTCAGTTCGGGTTGAAACGCGAACCAGTAAACAGTTGCTGTATTTATTTTTATAATTTCACATTTTATATTCCAAGTTATTCTAGTGTGCATTAAATTCCATTTTTAAAAATACTTCCCCCCTTATTCATAGAAAGTTATAATCGACCTGCAGTGGAGTTACAAATCACATTTGTTCCTAAAAATGCCTTTCGTAACCATTGCAAACTGGGCAAAATCTCTATGAATAAGGGGGTTAGAGTTTTTCTCGGTCTAACAGATCGATGCCATTGCGATGTTGAATGCCTGTCGAACGTAGGTGTCGGTGGGTAAGCCGCAGTCGCAGCCGCAGCCGCAGCGGGCGGACAGCCTGCCCCCGCGGCGGCCGCCCCCGCCCGCGCCCCTCGCGCCGCACCCCGCGCCGCCCCTCCCCGCGGCCCCGCACCCCGCGCCGCCCATGCACCAGAGACTTGCGCGCGCACACTCCCAAGCAGCGCCGCCCCGACCACAAGATCCACCAGTTGTAAGTATCATGTTTTATTTTGGAGTATACCGTAGACAGAGCGCATCATGTAGATGTACATATGTCATAAAGTATCCACTGCCACAATCTTAATAATATTATAGGAGTAAAGTTTGTATGTATGAGGTAATCTCTGGAACTACTGATCCGATTCTGAAAACTCTTTTACTGATAGAAAGGTGGACTATCCCTGAGTGACATAGGCTTTATCTTGAAGCACCACGCTATATCTTATATCTATTCAAATTTAACACGTACTGGAAGCATTTGTGTGCGAAAGATGACTTAAGACCTTCATCTCAACAGTTATTGTGGATGTCTCTAGGCAGTACCGTATGTTTGTTGTGCAGATCCCGCCCCGTACGGGAGCGGGCGCGCGGCCGCCGGGCCCGCCGCCCGCGCTACCGCCGCGCCAGCTGTCCGCCGCCGCGGACCTCGCCACTAGCCCCAGGTAACTTACGCTACCTACTGCCGAATACTCCAACGGAACTAACGCAACTCAAATTTGAGAGCTGCTTAACTTTGACGCTCTATAGAAAATTGTATCTAGCAGAAGTTCAACAAAGCTATATGAAGAAACATACAGCAAACGAGTTACTATCGATGCATCTTAATATTTTATCTAGTAGCCCGCTTGTAGTGACACTCAGTAGTGGTACTCATTGCTGCCATTCAAAGACCACAAGCAGCAAAAAACAAAATGAGCGTAACGATTGTAACCAATCTACTTGGCTAGAGTATACTTGGCATACTCATGTGTGAAACAGCGCTTAATGTTAAGTGTATGTTATATCAGAGGTGTGTCGAGCGGCGCGGAGGGCAGCGGCGCGGCGCGGCGCGCGAGTGGTGCTGCGCCCTTCGCCGCCAACCCCTTCGCATCGCCGCGGCACGCCGAGTTCGTCATCCCGCAACGCAACAGCGTGCGCCGATCCTCCACCACCGACAGAAACTAGTCGCGATATATTACTATAGTCTGACCGCAACCGCTGTACCGTGCCTTAGATACGCGAGCAGCGAGACGGGGGGCGTTTTCCCCATGGACCAGTTACTAAGGGGACTGGCCCTAAGCAAGTCGGCCGAGTGGTCGGCCTAGTACTAACATCGACATAAAATGAAGCGAGTAGTTCAACTATTTACCGGTAAATAGTAAAATGAAAATGAATAAACAATGTCCACGTTTTGTTTCATACAAATATCTAATAAGGGCACCTCTTTCTTTAGTCTTTACTCTGTGGTTTTTCCACTGCCCACCTCCCCGCGCATACCTAAAGCGCGGTACAGCGGTTGCGGTCAGACTATAGTCGATATCTGCAACTAATTTAAAACTCGCTGCAACTGCAACGAAACTATTTTTCCCTAGTCGAAACTAGCCGCAAATTACCCTGCACTGATATTCGTTTAGTGGCGTAAACGTGTCTAACAATGGTTTATTAGCTGTTGATATCCTAGCTGTTTAAATACTAGTCCTGTAAAAATATTGGACACAAGATATAACAATGTATACAAAATAATGAGTATCGATCGCCTCTCGACCATCTTGTCTGAATTTTTCGTCCTAATTTGACATGGAATGCGATTATAACATAAGAGATAGTTAAATAATGGGCTTCGAATCCTGTAATCTCAATACTGGCGCTATGACTGATACAACAATAATAAAACAGATCCGCCAAAGCAATCATGTTATTCAGTGTACCTGCTGTAAATATTGTAAGAATCTATTAATTGCACATGAATGTCCATGATATACAATAGATGGTTGACTAGCTTGGCTTGTTCAAGGAATGTACATAGCGAATAGTTCTATGTCAAAATGTTTATAACTGCTGAATAATGTAACATTGAATGTTTATTTATAGCTACATTTTACTTTAAAATGCGCGATTTATAACTAAGTAATTTATTTCAATTTAACACATACGTACAGGTCATAATCAAGTTCGCTTCAGAATAGGTATGTTGAGTACATTAAATTGTATTTCCATAAAATCGGCAATAAATATACTTACTAGGTATCTATACTTTATAATAACGTAGGTAGCCTTTTTTGTTAGTAACGTGCGTACTTAATGTTTTTAATTATTTTTGTAATAAAGGAAAGGCGAAATCATGTTTATAGCAAATGTATCGTATAGTTACCAAATTCAGATTCCAGGGTTATTTAACTGTAGAAAATGAACATATTTTAATGCGATATAAAACTAGTTATGTACACTGACGTGATTGTGTATTATTTTACCATAACCTTCTTAAAAGAAGAATCTGTTCATAATATCCTAAGTAGCTGAGTACTACATAAACCTATTCAAAGTAGTAGCATTGTTGAGTTATTCCTAGAGTTAATCCTTTACTACAGTACTACTACACTGCTAAGATGTCTACCGGGGGTGGACAACGGGAATATGAGTTACTAGCTTACGCCCGCGACTTCGCCCGCGCATAATTACAAAAAAGTAGCCTATGTGCTATTTCAGACTATAATCTATCTCTGTGCCAAATTTCATCCAGATCCGTTCAGCCGTTCTGGCGTGATTGAGTAACAAACATCCATCCAAACTTTCACATTTATAATATTAATGGGAATCCTCGAGCCCACCCTTAATTTTTCTTGTTGCCCACCACCGGTGGACAAGAGGAATGTTTTTCCTTCATCAGAAGAGCTACACGCGCCAAGACAAGACTTGTCACACATTATGTCGCACCCAGTCGCTCTCTCTCTCTCTTACTTAATGCATAGGAGGGAATGAAACAAAATCGATTTGTCTTGTCACGGCCCGGCTGTGCTACCAGAGTAGGGGTGGACAACAGAAAAATATTAAAATTCATTCAAATAGTGAAGAAAGTAATATATGTAGGTTCTTAGTCCAGGCATGTTATACCATAAGACTGCAGCAATAATAGGTAAATATTAATAGTAACAGCATTATTTATCACAAGTTACTTAATTCTAAAGGACGATAAAAATTGTCACTTATTAACGTTAGCGGATAAGCTATGGTTTTATCCGATAGCAGTGCCGTCATATAGCGGCCGTCACTAGAACGTTGGCTATGTAAACTAAATGGCGCGATTTCCTAGAGAGCGGTATTGGATACCGTTGTTTACATAGCCAATGTTCTAGTGACGGCCGCTATATGACGGAACCGCTATCGGAGGAATCCATAGCTGAAGCCAATATTTTGGATGAAATTAAAACTACTTACCTACTTACATTACTTTACTAAAATAAAAAACCTCTTTAGACAATTTTATCTGTATTTAACATTATGGCCATATTGCAAGGCTTTAACTATATTAAAAAAATATGTACAATAACAAAAAACAATGATAAGAAGATAAAACCTTAGGCATAGTTCACTGAATAATTAGCTCACGGCAGTGTGGCCATCATTAATATAAGAAAATAAACAGACTTCTTAGTACAGGTGGTAAATTACCAAACCCAACAACCTAATAGCAAATAGCTTTCGCGTCAGTGAATATCACTAATTTATAGTATCACAGATATTTTGTAAAACCAACGAAATCCGAGGAACAAGAATTTTCGCTGACGAATTAGTAACGAAAATCAATTACTTTGTATTTATTTACACACCACAGTAATTTCGCTTTAACGCCCACTTACTGATAAATATAGGTAGGACCAACCTAGATATTTAAATAGGTACCTACCTACTAAACTAAAAATAAGCAATTTACTTAGGTAGGTACATTGAATAATTTCCATAGCCCCAACACTGTTGGATAACCGATATTAGATTTAAATATCTTACAGCATGTATATGTCGCCGCCAACTGGTTTAATACGCCAATCAATTGGGCGCAAATTGATGAATGCAACGTTTAATAAAGGGGCTGAACGTTGCTTAGCCGCTTGGGTGAATTACATTTGTGAATATTATTAGGGTGACCATGACGCCTATAACAAAGTCGACGGAGCCCCGCTTCGCGGGGCTCCTATTGCTGGGTTCGGGGTCGCCACTAACCCAGTCAAGTCGAGTGCCCCAAAGTCCCGAGCTCGCTTCGCTCGCTCACGCGTGCAATATGTAAAACGTTTTAATTCTAAACATTGTTTTTCTAAGTTATCCAGATGACGAATTGACATCCAGTAATCTTGCATAAGCGTCCGTATGCTTTTAGAATAATTCATGTTCCCCTTAGCCTTTCGAACATTGTTGATAACCTCAATTAGTTTAAAATTCGGTTCCGTCTCATTATTCGTAGTTAAATCCATGTTATAGTCTCGTTTACTATTAATAATTATCAATTGAACTTTTTAACACACTATAAAATCACTAAACACGGTAATTCGACAAAAAAATAAACAATACACATTTAATCAGCTGTTGACAAATAGGGACGCCATATTTGTTAGATGACTACTGGCGCTGCAGTGGCGGAAAAAGAAATTAAATTTAAATGACCCGGCGGCTTTTGTTTCAGCTTTCTCCAAAAGGCTAGCTTTCAACCAGCCAACTCGTTGGACGTTTTGCTATATGTGTCAATTCAACGAACGGCCTAGGCGTCCAATTGAGTGTCGGCGTTTAATGAATGGCCTAGGCGCCCAATTGAATAGCGTATTAAACAAGTTGGCGGCGACACATACAAGATGTGTACCTAGGTATTATAATCTATAGTTTAGGATATTACTCGCCGTAGACGCCCCGTTATACTGTCGTCCAATGGCTAAAAGACTGCTAAGTGCAAAACAATTTTTGCACTCGCATGGGCCATATAGAAAAAGCGTAGGTACCAATGTATCATGGTTATGAGGAATCCAACGTACAGCTGTCAAGCGTTATATTTCTTGGCCCTTTCTGCGAGTACCTACCTACCTATATGCGTCGTTAACTATAATTAGGTAAGTTAACTAAATAGGTAAATTTTATACATTAGGTACATCTATATCGAACTTACATAAAGAAAACCATGCCTTTACACATATTTTATCAGTCTTGAAATTTACATACAGTGACCATAGGGTTACCATAACTTAATAATATTTTGGGTTCGAGATCACATTTTGATAGTTGACAGTAAAGTAGTTGACACACAAATTTTGTAGATAGTACCCATGAGCTTCCCGCGCTATCCAAATCCTGGGCGACTTTCACAGAGACGTCATGGCATGCAATGCCCAACAAAATGTATAGGTACCTATACCTCTATTGGAGGTACCTCACCTGAGTGAACTGGTGGAACTGTGGAAAATAACAACCAAGAGTCCACGATGATAACAACACTTTATCTTCTTCAAAAGCGTTTTATAACAATATACCAAGCTGTGCAGCGTTGTATTAATTACCATAGGTAGTCGAGATCAAAACCAATTTGAACAAGTATTTTCAAAGTGTTTCTCTTGCCTTTTCCTAGGCAGTCATGATATGAAATTCCGTCAGCGTAATTAAATTAATTGAATGGTTCATAAAATAACGCGATATATTCGTAGAACTCCAACGTCTCATCCTTGGTTCGTGAAATGATGATTTCCGAATCCCGTACGATGCGCTGAGTTCGGTAAAGACAGCCGCGGTAGAGGCTAAGCGCTGTCAATTGTGTATAAAAAAACTCTCAACTCTCCATTAGAACCAATTCTATCCAGTATCCATCATTTAACTTTCACCCTATTCGTCGATATCTTGTGCCATAGATAGAATAGATTTCAAAGTCTCAGTCATCACTTGCTTAAGAGAGTCTGGAGCATTTCTAATAGAATCGATTAATTCAGAAGAGTTTGCAGTCGAACCATGGAAAGGCAAATCTTCGGGATTTATTGGAACACTTGTCGAGTCAGTCTGGAACAACAACAAATATAAATTATATTCATGGCGTATTTACACGGATTTATGTAGGTACATACTCATGTGGTGTGCAAGCTTACCAAAACCATATTCTTCCGGCACATAAGTACCACAGTTATAACAAGCAGAGTACCTCTCTACCAAAACGTAGGTATTATGGTCTAAAATAAACCAACCCAATGCGCGCCTAACTGCATGCGTGTATTTTATGTTAGTTGTGTCATAGCATAGCAGACAGTAGGAATAGGATTTGTATTAGGTACGCGCGTGAGTGTGTTAGTAATGCATTAGTACCTACCGACCAGGTTGTTGCTAACTATGCACTTTTTTCACATGCTGATATTTTATCATTGACATAAGCGGACGCTGATGACGCTTGCATTATCTACGCTTTATCACTATCATTAAGTAGTTCAAAAATCTTTGTGATCTTACATAACAGGAATATTTTGTTCCATTTCAGTCACATTCGTAAAAATAAGTATTTTCGACACTATTCTTATACAAGAGTATAACGTAAAGTGAAGCAAAATAACGTAAAATACGTTATTATAAAGTAGGTATGTTTGGCAGCGCTACCTCCGTGTGTTATTCGATTTCACATCTTACATCCACATCCATCACACTATTCATTTTCACAAATTGAATAGGTTTTCATAAGCTGCCAAAAGTCGATCCTACCAGAACACTCTGTAGATACTTACTAGATAGGGACAGTAGGCGACAGGTCGAGATGACAATCGGGGTATGAGCTGAGGCGCGGGGAGGTGACACCCCACATACCCGCGCATCGCCCGCGCGCTCCTAGCCTTAGCGCTGCACGAGTCCGCATTATCGCTATCGATAGTTATCGATTTCGATCTCGCTCACATAGTTCTTTGTTGTACTGTATTAAAGTGACTTTGGTCGCTTCCTCGTCACGTGTTAAAACAGAAAAACCAATAATTCATTCAAAAAACGAGAACTAGTCAGAAAAGTATTTAAAAAATGTGACATTGAACGGAAAAACAATTACTATTAGATTTACCCTGCGAGTAAATATGAATTTCATTTTACTTATAATAAACCTTATTTTGTTACGTTGCAAAAAAATATCGATATAAACTCCAGCCCCCCTAGACAAGTGGCATGAACGCTAATCGAATAAAATAGAATAGACTTCACAATGTATGGAAATGTCAAACGCCGCTATGTAGATCAACAACAAGTTGCTATGTAGATCACGTGACTTTTGTCATTTCCATACATGAAGCGTAGCGATTTGAAAGAACGCTTGTAGACGTCAGCCACTTGTCTAGCCCTTCTGAGGTGCTAGCCAAGTGGCATGAACGCTAATCGAATAGAATAGACTTCACAATGTATGGAAATGTCAAACGTCGCTATGTAGATCAACAACTAGTTGCTATGTAGAGCACGTGACTTATGTCATTTCCATATATGAAGCGTAGCTATTTGAACGAACGCTTGTAGACGTCAGCCACTTGTCTAGCCCTTCAGGTACATGATGTCACTGCACTAGTAAAATGCCATCTCGACCTGTCGCGGACTATACCTACCTACTTATGTGACTATAGGTAAGTTAAGAATATTAATTTCCTTGTCTTCGTTGCACCTATATATGTTATCAAGTTATTGTAAGCATCAATTAGGTACTAGAAGACCTTCGGCTAGGCCTAAGAACCCCCCAGCCCCCCTCCCAAATCCTATTTTCAAAAGTGGCGGATATTTTACTGGCAAATTACCAGACCTCTTGGGGAACCCGAAAATCATGTTTCACCACTTTCGTTCCACTCACACACATTATGAACATAATATACTGGTTATTATTCCACCAACATTACTTACATTACATATTATTATTATAATTCAAAGAAGCACAGGTTTTGGAAATGAAAACAAAAATAACAACATCACTTTTACACTTTCCGCCATAAAGTATCATAGATAGGTATTAGTTTAGGAACAGCTCCTCTAGTGGGCAAATCCAGTCTGGGGAAAATTAATAAGGAAAACATGTTTTTATGAAACGAAGGTGTCCTATTATGGCAGCTTTAAAATACTCTTAGTTATGAAAAGTGGCCTTGCATTAGCAAACTGGCCATAACTTATTAATTTATTCGGATTATATCCGCCGCCATATTGACAGTGGTCCGTTTCATAAATGTTGCATGTGTGGCATTCTATCTAAATCAAAAACTACCTAATTAAAGGATGTTAATTTACTGTATTAAGTAGGTACCTACTTATCCCAATACTATGGAAGTGGAATTTAATAATGTGCGATATAAAAGATATACGAATAAGCACCTAACCGTATCTTACCTTATCGTTAAATGCAGGATCGGTAGTCTTCCGTCTAGTTCTGCAGTATGTTTTTATGTAACTCGGGTGAAACTCTTGCTTAGAAAATAAAATCTAATAAAGGAATTTAAAACCGTTAACAGTTTAAGGTCACCCCGTTTCGAATTTAGAGTCCTAAAAATCTATTCATTTAGAATTGGAATATTTTAAATATCCCAAAGGAAGTATTGTGTGATATTCTTATTACCTACTACAACTACCTAATAGGTACTATTGCAACACTATATTTATACACATTACTATTGAATACAGGTAGGTACCTACCGATATGATGCGATCCTACTTACAACTTCACATAATTACTAATATGTACGACATGGTAAAATAAAACTTACATGATCCGAAATATTTATTTCAGATCCATTAGGTTTGTCCTTTGATTCCACAATTTTCCACAAGAAATCAGCGCTGGGCAGGGCGAATTTGGTAGACAGCTCCCTAAAAGAAGAAGAAGGTAATACCTACATGTTAAATGTACACTTAAATAAAAAATACCGGACAAGTGCGATTACAGTCGCGCTCCGAGGGTTCCATACAAGCTTATTTAGGAGTTGAATTTTCAAGGACGGTGAAAATCATATTTTTTTGGTAATGAGTACCTAGCCTAAATAGTAATTTTCATATGTCTAGCTTCAGAAAAATAGACCCCCATACAAACTTTTAACCTTAATTTTATCCCCTTAGGGGTGGGATTTTCCAAAATCCTTGCTATGCTCTTCTCTACGCTATAAATAGTACCTACTATTGACATTTCATGTTTCTAAAACCAGTGGTTTGGGCTGTGCACGTCTTTACAGACAGACAGACATATAGACAAACGGCCAACAAAGTGATCCTATAAGGATTCCGTTTTTTCCTTTTGAGATACGAAACCCTAAAAACAGTAGGTACTTATATTTTCTTAATAAACTAGGTTTATTACTTACTCATTGATTTTATCGAATGCTTCTTGTTCAGTGTAGAATTCCGAATACTCGCATGCGGGCAACTTAAAACTTATTTGATTCATCAAATTCCGCCTTGCATGAATCCCACCTATCATTCCATTAATACACTCAATCCAGACGTTTATATGAGTACTGTCTGTGTCCTCTTGAGAGGCTTTACACGAGCCTTCGTCATCGGATATAACGCAAACGTCATCATGTATGTTATTGTCGTTAGAAGCATTGCATGCTGAGGAGTCGGTGAGGCTCTGTTCCATTTCCGTGTCTATATTATCCCGTTCCTCATCTAGCGATAGCATTTCATACTCTCCTTCGCTTTGTGTTGTCGATGTAGAAAGTGATTGATTTTGGAATAACTTTCTATTTATTTCTTCAGGTTTCAAAATAAACATACCTTTTTCAGTTCTACTACATTTGGCCGGGTTATCCTCTTTTGCTATAGAACATACTGGTGTTATCTTAATCGGCGATGGTGTTTGTGATAGTTTAGGTTTTGGAACAATTTTGTATGAAGCATAGTGTGATATTTTTAACAATTTACCCATCACGTTTTCATTTATGTTGTCAGATGAATGTAATAGTTGTATTTTGGCCTTTTCATCCGGAGATGATGCATTTTTCTTTAATAAACCATTTGAATCTAAATGGTAAAATCCATTGGTTTTGCGTATTTTTATGGGTTTTATTGTTTTGATTGACTCCTTGGAAGTAGAAGACAAACTGTTTTTTGCTTCTTCGGTTTTCTGTGATTGCTTTTCTTCGCATCCTGACCCTCCATTATCAATAGCCTCAGAATGAAAGTCTAAAGGAAATGTTTTACTGTTTTTGACACTGTTCATAAATGATAATGGGTTATCTATAACTTTTAAGTTATCTATTTTATTTGTAGTGATCCAAAATCCCCTTGTTCTTTTTAATTTTCGAACATCTAAAATGGTTTTTATGGTTTCTATTCCTAAGGAATCTTGTATTTCATAAGGCCCGACAAAAACACAGTATTCATTGGCGTTCGGAATTGCGTATATACCAAATTGTGGACCGCTACTTTTTTCCATACATTTCTGAGAAGATAATCTAACAGTTTTTCCGGACATCCGAGCAACATTGATAGCCTTAACAATACTTTCATATTTGACAAAAAATCCTCTTTTATAAAATCGGATCTCACTAAAATCATTTTCCACTGTCATAACGAACCACTTCGATGTATCTGCATCATTGGATGACTCAGAAGTACTTGAACTTCTTTCTTGATGACATGAATTACTTGATTCAGAAGATTGTCCAAAGTTTTCAACTAACTGTGTTTCATCCTCTACAGTACTTTCAGATGATGGTGCATCATCGTTTTTAATTTCAAACGTTTCCTTGTCATTAAATTTAGA
The DNA here is from genome assembly GCA_947859195.1 of Drymonia ruficornis. Classification (NCBI taxonomy): domain Eukaryota; kingdom Metazoa; phylum Arthropoda; class Insecta; order Lepidoptera; family Notodontidae; genus Drymonia; species Drymonia ruficornis. The sequence continues at coordinate 7,427,750 of OX401910.1, read as the reverse complement.
TTCAAGCGACGACTTGTCGCCCCATGTAGGATTTATATCAAATGGATCTACAGATTCAGTATCCGAAGTTTCTTTATGTCCCGACGTATTTTCATGGCCATCGTTGATTTTACTTACAGAACCAATTAATTCCCAACAATCAGACAAACCACATAATATACAAAAATTGTCTTTTAGATCAGTAGCATTGGTAAGCAAGTTTTTTACTGTGATCGGGTAATTATGTAGTTCAGCAAACCTTATATCATTTATATTTATACAATTTTCAAATATTGGATTCATAGTATTTACCGCCATAAAAATTCTGAAAGGCTTTTGTTTTGAGATTAAAAAAAAGTTTTTTCGTTCGCGATATCTACTCAATACAAAACTCCAAGGATATAAGGCTACTTTACCAACTTTTGGAGGATCCAATGAGGTCTTTGTAATACCTTTATCAATTCGATCCTTATACAATTTGTAATTGGATTCCAGCCAAGCAACTAATTTGGTTTTATTCGGCAAAAGTTTACTTCTGGACCGTGTAGACACTAGGTCGGGGTTAGTAGGATTAGACTTGATATGCTCATCAACTCCTGATAAAAATTGATTCAGGTTTGTTGAAGTATTTTCCAATATGTCTTCTGATTGTGCATCATGTTTATTTTTAATAACTTCTTTTTGTTTGTTCAATTGTTTTTCTTTGTTTGCTTTTTTTTCTTTCAAAACGCCTCTGTATATAATGTTCATCATTCTGTGGCGCAATTTAGTGTCATTTTTCTCCATGTTCAAAATTTTATCATTAGTGTCTTTATAATATTCATCACTAAATTTTCTACCAGCAAATGCACTCACCCTGGCACATGTACCTGTCTCGTGGCAGTCAACATATGTTTCTGTACGACACTTATTTGATTTATTATCTGTTATAGAAGTGAGGTCTACAACCTCAGTGTTGTTATTTTTACCAAATGTATCTTTTGGAATAGATGGGTCTTTAATATCAGTGTCATTACCAGCAGGCTCACTAGCTTCTGTGAATTTTCCCTTACAAAAACATTTGTATAAGTTATGAACCATACACCAAGGTTCTATGTTTTCACAATTAATTTTTAAAGCTATCACTGAAACAGTTTGTTTATTCTGGGAATCATTTCTAGCATTTTGATTCTTGTAAAATTCGGAATATTTTTTAGGTGCCTTCGCATTCCTTTTATGTGACTTTAACAATATGCTTTTATCGCCTGAGAGGATTACAGTTTGGTGAAATTTTTTCTCTTCTTTAGCCAACTTTGAATTAATACCGTGGTTTAAATTTAACAAATCTGGTATTAATTCACTTTCCCAATCTAATGAATCCTTGGCTATATATTTTGAAAAGTCACATTTGCATTCAAACATACAATCCACAAAACCACAATGACCTCTTAAGTTAAATGAGCTTTCTAAAGAACTGCAAACACACCCAAGTGAGCAAAAGGGTTTGCTGCAAGTTTTATTTATATTTATATTGGATTTTTCTGGCAGCCTAATAACTGTGACATCAAGTCTATCCAATTCACAATATTTCCTTTTTAACTTATCTTTTGTATGTGTGTGTTCTTCTTTAACTTCATCATAAGTTCCTTGCTTGAATTCGTGCTCACTGGTGTACATATTCTCTTGGTTTAAACTAATTTCTATACAGTCCAACATTTGGGCCATCATATCGTTTATCTCGGGCAGTACAACAGTTTCATGTTTTGCCAATTCTGGTACTGTTTCGTTTATGGTAGCTTTTGGTGTTTCAAATGTACCAACATCTCTTCGCATTAGTATACGGTGCTGATCACATTTGTAATTCAAATCAAATGTTACCGACTCCTTATCAACTTGAACAGCATCAGATTTTTTTAATGTTCCTAGAACAGACACGGCGTATTCGGCCCATTTCTCAGATATAGTACCGTCTTCTTTACGTATATTATTTATAAAATTTGTTATTGTTGGCTCTAAAGAAGTACCGTAAGTGGGATAAACGTCTAAGCCAGGTTTTGGGAGATTTACAAGTTCTATGTCACCAACATGATACTTCTGGTGGGAATCATCAAGAAATTTCTTTCGTCCCAGTGGGCCTGGCTTAAATTTTATAGTCAGAGAATTTCGTAATAGCCCTTTCCTTTTATATGGAGTGTTCTGTTTAAAAGTGTTAATATTTTTAAATAGTCTTTTACTATGAGCTCTTTCATGACAAACATATTTTTCATTTCCTCCTTTGCTTCCGTTCACCTGAATATGTTTTCCATTCCAGATAATAAATTGCTTAGGATGTAAATACTGTTCTGGATTAAGATTAACCAACACCTGCCAAGTAGACCTTGAAACAGGTATATCGGATTTCAATATATTTTTTGCTAAAACCTTGGTGCTTTCGTCTCTTGAAGAACCGCGTCTTATTTTCTTGAGCAGTGCACTCTGCTGCTTTTCTAATTCACTGGGTAAATAAGCGTACGTGTCTTCTTCGAATGATTTCCGTATATCTCTAACAGTCTTTACCTTGAGTCTCGATTTCTTCTTCGGAACGTAAAATTTATCAGTTCTGGGATAAAAGTCGCAATTTTTTTCTACTGGCTCGCTCTTTAGTTTTATTGGTTTAGCAGCAGGTACATTCAAAAGCTCATAGAGATTGTTTTTGTTTTGAAAATTTATTCTTTTAATGGTTGGATAAAAAACTGTATCTTTATTCACAACTATATCCTCCATGCCGCTTGGATATCTGTAAGGAGAAACGAAACAACTTTGTACACAATTATTTATAGCCAATAATGACTAAACATGACTAAAGGACGTCATTCAAATCTACCATCTCGGACAAAAAGAATAAGCTATGTTAAAGAACATAGCCATTACGAAGTAATATAAGTCCATGGTTAAACCTTATTATTCTAGTCGATCCATTGTCATAATGGCTCGGCTTATGTTGCATACCAAAAAGTAAGTATCATAGTTATTGTTATTATCTTTTGGTGAGAGCCCTACAAAGCATCGATGGCAACAGTTGATGCAAGGTTGATAGTGACTGGTAATCTTGAATACTAGACTGAGAACTTGTGATTTAATAATCACAAAATGCGTTATCAAATCAATTATCAAAAAGTTTTAAAATCATACTTAGGAGTAGAATGCCATGAAAACGCATTATTGTGAAAATCCGTAAAGGACAGCGACAGTAGGTACATAAAATACGAATTAAGAGGAGGGTTCGAAATTTGGTTGATTTTCTATTCTACTTTTTCTTTAAGTAAGTATGTGGACTAGGAATCTTATATTTAGATGTATGATTTTTGACTATATTATCTTGAGTATCTTTAAATCCAAATCACGATTTGATGAAATTTTCTCGATAAAAAAAATTTATGAAATGAGCTCTAATTATTTACAATTTTCCTTGCTACCACGATGTTTTTACGATTTAGATCACGAAATTATTTCTAAAACATAGCAAAAAATGATATCTAAACTACCCTTCAACCATATTTTAATTCATGAAGTAGTTTTTTTTTAATTCAAGTAAATGTGGTTTGGCGCTTACGTTGTTTATTTCCGAGCGCGCGCACAATATCGCCATCTCACATTTTAAGTACTTGAACTAACCATGTCTCTCTCTAACTTTGTATTGTCAGTGTCCGCTCGGACTTGTTCGACGTCGGACCTGTGAAGGATTTTTTAAAAAATATTACGAAAAAATATTACGGTCGTGCCACATTACAGGTACAGTACAGTATTTACAGTCCGCCGACGCCTATGATAAATAAATAAATATCCTTGGAAATTCTTTTACACATGACTACCTGATCCCAAACTAAGCAGAGCTTGTACTATGGAAACCAGATAACTGATATTACTACATATACTACTTTTTGTTTGTAAATACAAACTAAATATACACTTAATTACACCTAGGCTCGGGACATGCGGACATGTTCATGCACACAAATGCATGTCCTGGGCAGGAATCGAACCTACGACCTGCACTGCAGCGTGATTTTCGTTTGCTTTTCCTTGTCTTGTGTAATTTCTTTTCATCTCTTGTCATTTTGTGTCATCTCTTGTCATTTTGTGTCATCTCTTGTCATTTCATAGTTATTCGTGTCATTTCTGTAAAAACTCCCTATTTCGCTTACTGTTATATACTTGCAGCATGGTCTTGGGCCGACAGTGGGAATACATTGCTTGTCAAAACAATGGAGTCGCTTTATTGCGTTTGTTGTAGGTATGGATGGGCAAGTAATAAATATATCATACATCAATAAATTATCGTAAAAAATAACATTACAGATATGGATAGGAAAATGTTTGTCCGTCCTATTCAATCTATTATATTATAAACGAAAGTAACTCTGTCTGTTACCTTTTCACGGCTAAACCGCTGAACCAATGTTGATGAATTTTGGTATGGAGATAGACTGGGTCTTGGCGGAGAACATAGGCTACTTTTTAGGGTTCCAAAGGGTGCTAACGGGACCCTATTACTAGGCCTACGCTGTCCGTCTGTCAGCGCGGGCTGTATCTCACGAACCGTAACAGGTAGAGAGTTGAAATTTTCACTGAATGTGTATTTCTGTTGCCGGTGCAGAACAAATACTAAAAATATAATAACATTTAAAAATAAATATCAAGTCTCAAACTTGATATTTTTGATGTGTTTATTCTACGGTGGTACGGAACCCTTTATGTGCGAGTCCGACGCCTTCAGATCTTATGAATGTTTTCTTGAAATAAATATAGTGTATTTTAAGTAATTAACTGGCCAACCCTCAGGTCCTACCTACCATGTTAGGATCTTTTTCGTTCTAGCGGGTGTAAACCGTGATTTAACGAGTTAATGTGATAATTTTTGTATTTAAATTATTCAATTCAATGTATTTGTTTCAGACATAGTCCAATATTGATTATTAAAATTATTATAATTTCACAATAAATATAAAACAATAAATAAAAGTAAAATTAAATTAAAAAAAAAAATATTTTTTATTTTTCATGTTTTATCATTAAAATACAATATAATATAACATAAATTAAAATAAAATACAATAAAATAAAAACCTACCCCTAATTAAACAAATACCGTCCGCGTGGGATACTGGCTGCATGTCCTCCCTGTATTCAAGCTGTTCCTGTTGTCAAGCGAATTTTTTGAGCAAGGAAAGAGCCAGCCCTCTTGTCACCTGTGGCGGTAACCAGTCTAAGGGTGATTTTGATAGATCAAAAAATAAAGATAAAAAGATAAACAAAAAATAAATGCAAGGTTAAATCTATAAAATTAATAAGAACTGAAAATTAAATTAAAAAATAAATTAAATATGGTATAAAAAAATATTATGACACCGCTGATGACTTCATGATCGGCATCGAAGTTAAGTACCAAAGTATTCCTTTGCCTACGAAACATGAAAAAGATACTTATATCCGGCAGTCAGTCACTGACACAGAGTATGTACATTTTTACCCGACTACGGTGGGCGGAGGGTTATGATTTTGACCGATATGACCGGTATGTATGTTCATCTGCTCCCGTATAACGTCCAAACTATTTTTATATCATAATAATTTGACTAATGAGATATCGTTGGACGCGTCTGGATCGTCCGCTGGTTATAGGCTATTATACGATCGAAATATTGTTATACGTATCTATCAGCATATTGTAGGTATCGTTTGTCTTCTTTTGACTTACTTTGTCTTCAGCAATAAAAACAACATAGAAATTAAATTATTTTTTTCAAATACACTCGACATAAAAATGACAAAAAAAATCGACAAAAAAAATATATTTGAATATTTTCATCCATTTCATCTATTTTAAAAGGTGCACTGGGACATATTATTTTAATTGTACGAATTAAACAATATTGTTCCTTTAAAAAATAACTGTACTATAGTCTACTCCATAGCTGTTCTGTTCTAGCTAAGCGAGAGGGATATATCCTTCGGCAGCTCACGCGACGCTAGCCACACCCCGAAACTAAAATTCATTTTTTTCTTGTATCGTCTTAAAGCAAATCTAACCATTTTTTAATATCTTTCACAGCACAAAATCAAATATCCATGTTGCATAGGTAGCTAATTTTGTAAATATTGTCGGTACACTCCACCAAGCGAACTAGGCGCTCGGATTGAATGGCTTCCCCGCCCGCACACCCACCACCACCTGGGGCTTCCCGCCCGCACACCGCCACCGCCTCATTGTGCGGGTGACGTCACATTTGACAGGGGCCTCGTTGGCTTGGTGGAGTAGTAGAACTAAATACCGATACGCTGGGCAAGACAAAAAATACTCTATGCATCTCGTTCCATCATCATCATCATTTCAGCCAAAAGACGTCCACTGTTGAACATAGGCCTCCCCCAAGGTTTTCCATAACGACCGGACCTGTGCCACTTGCCATCCTGTTTACACTAACGCAAATACCTATGAGTGTATCTCGCTTACACAGCTGTCAAAATACCCACAGCGACTCTATCCTGACCAAAAAAGGGTTTACTTTTATTTTTCATTTTGTCATAAAAAGTCATAGGTCATAAAATAAATTCCAATAGCCACGTGCACTTGTATGTAGGTACCTATGTAGCATACTCAATGGTGAAGAAGAGCATGGTTACTTATTACACTTACTTACTTACTATTGATTACATGGTACCTACTTACGGTCAGTATGTATCCTTAGGGACCTTTAGCTTTTTACCTTGACCTTGAATGACCTTCGATCCCAAGGTCACGGACCAAGACCTCGAGGTTTTTACAAATAACCAAACGGGTACCTACAATTTGGCTCTGGCGCTTCGCCGGCCTCTGCCGTGGAACGCTCGCTTCGCTCGCTCGGCTCGCGCGTTGTGGTCACTGTTCTAACCTAACCTAACCTAACCGAACGTGTTGATGCATAAAAAGGTCGACGTCAAAGTCAAATGTTAAGTTCATTCGAAGTCAAATTAAATTCGATGTCAAAGGTTACTTGAGGTCAAAGGAAGACTAAAGACTAGAATTAAATTATGTATTAACAAGACCCAAGATGTTACCTAAATTATAGGTAATGAGAACAATACCTATAAGATATACCTAACATAATCTCAAAAATAATACGTTATATTCACTCAGTTAACTAAAAACGTAGGTAGGTGACGCATTTGAATATCGAGGTGCGGCGCGGCAGTCAACAAGCATTTTATTTTTCCGCATCATTAGAAGAGGACAAGATGAAGGCGATGAAGCGAAAGCGCGCGGCTAGTAGGATAATGCGTGGCACGTAAGGTGAACCAAAATGGCGTTCGTCCACGCAGGTACCTATAACTCGCGGCACATAAGTTGAACTAAGGCCTTGTATGCGATTTTCGGGTCTCAATTGAAGTGCGGTATGAGATGCGCCACAAGTGTTCGTAGCAACGTGGCGACGGTGGCGTAGCAACCTGCGCGGACAACCGCCATTTTGGTTCAAGTTACGTGCCGCGCATTATACCTTCATTCGCGAAAATTACGAAGAATTCTCAATTTTTTACCTTGATAGGTATAAAAAATATAGAGTAAAACCAGAAACATGGTTAATTTACAGTAAATTAATTTATTGCAAAATATAGGTACTACATTATATTACTCATAAGTAAATATTTATAACGTGCCAGCCTGCCTACTCATACGAATCGTACGTATTTTATTAATATGGTTATTACGTGTTTCATGTAAGCACCATGTAACTACTTACCAAAACCACGTGATCGATGGCGACTATGTTCACACTAGACCGAGTAAAGAATTTCTGCCCGGCGTCGAAATATTTACACGTGAGGGCTATAATACCACTAAACGTAACTAAACGTAAATATCGTGTGGATTCATTTACATACCCCTGACTGAATTCACAATCTTATCACAAACGTACGCGTCGCGTCGCAAACAAGATGGCCGCCATTTGCGTTCGCAGGTTTGGTAACTCAATTCGTTTAAATCTAATACAACCCACAAATGTTATCAAATATTTATGAAATTAGGCTTTAATCTCCATTATTTCTACTTGAAACAACTATTATTTTCACCATTTATGGAAAATTTATGCAAAATTGTACGTCCGCCATAAACGTGAACTCTCACACAGATAAAAAATGGTGCGTTCAGAAACAAATATGCCACATCATATTATTTACTTACAAACGCATTTTTTAAAGTACAGAAAAGAGGATGATTTGTTTCCCTAACTAAATGAACAACCTATTTTATACAAGCATTATTTTCTTTTAGTAGGATAGGTAGCATTTCTTTTATTTATTGTAAGGTTTGGTCTTAGATGTTGTTTTTCGGTATTCGGGTTTGGTTCGTTCCGACCTAAAGACGGACGAGACGTCTGTCATGATCGATAGATAGGTTAGATAATATTCACTTCACTCACTCTGACTTAACGTTACGTTCATTCGTTTTACAATTATAATTTTATAATGTAGTACACAGATAGGTTTTTAAATATGTATCTACCTACCTAGTTACTTTAACTTTTTCATATCTTATTTACATTCCTATAAACTGCAGCCTCCAAAACAAATCTTAAACATCGTTAAGTTTAAGCGATGCCGATGTTATCTTATCACGTTGCGGTGCGTTACGTTAGATAATTATTAGGTTAGTAAACTTAATTACTTACATACGTCCGAAACTAGTAGGCACTTCGTAGTTGGATTTTTAGCGGGAAGTAAAAATGTGATGTTGTCATTTTTGTTTTTATTTCCAAAACTTGTCTTTCCGGTATTATAATGTGTAATGTTGGTGGAATATTAACATTATATTATGTTCATAAACTTGCGTGAGTGTGGGTAATTGTATGTGGTGAATCATGATTTTCGGGTTCCTTCAAGAAGTCTGGTAATTTGTCAGTAAAGTATCTGCCACTTTACTAACAGGGTTTGGGGTGTATTTTAGGCCTAGCCAAAGGTCTTCCCGTGCTTGACGCAGCCAAATGAAATACATATTTTACTTCACTGGCTATATGCGAAAAGCGAATTTTGTATACAAAAATACCTACTTCGTACCTACTTACCAAGCTACCTACCCGTCTTTTAGGTTATGTGAGTATCTTAAGGGCCTTATCACACTAGAGGGTTCAAAGCGGAGTGGAGGCGCAGCGAACACGTCGCGGGTGCGCGGCGAATATGCAACCTTTGCGCGGCGAGTTTGTATGGCGTCCAAGGCGCTATCCACGTCAAACTCGTTGCGCATCCGCGACGTGTTCGCTGTGCCTCCGCTCCGCTTTGAAACCACTAGAGTGATAAGGCTCTAAGTAAAGAATAATTTAAGCAGGTAGGTACTTACCTATCTTTTCTTCTAGTTACAACTCCTCTTGTGGTTTCTGGGTTCATTTCACCGCTTTCGAGTTCAGTTACAATTACCTAGGTATACAGGGTGAAATTGAAATCATGAGCATCCTGTTAAACTATAACTCTACACATGATTCAGAATATTTTGGGTAAATAAATAAAAAATCTATCGATAAAAAAATATTGCTCCAGTAAGCAAATCAGTTAACTGTTATATCTTACCCTGAAAATATTTTTTATCAATTGATTTGTTGATTAATATTCCCTAAATATCCTGAATCATGTGTAGAATCACCGTTTAAGAGGATGCCCATGATTTCAATTTCACCCTGTATAAAGGTATGTTCACACCGGACCAGTGGGTAATCCTGTTCACCCCAGCCTGAGCGTTAGGCCACGTTTTTTCAGGTTAATTATAGGTAGGTACCAACCAACCAATATAGTATTTTAGTTTAATTAACGCCAACCAAACCCATCACTAATCGAAATTACTTATTAATGCAGTATTTTCTGTTAAATTTAGATACCAACAAAACAAGGTTTCATAGCAACATTTACTCCTTACAAACTATACCGACAATCAATATAGTCTGATTTTTAATTAGACGAAGTAAACTGACAGGGGCAAATGTCACGTTTCGATATAAATAGAACAAATAAGGTTCAAATTCATAGAACAATGAAATTTTCAGCTGTCAGTCTACTTCGTTTAATTAAAAATCGGACTATAGGTATCAATGGTATCATAATAAAACTGTCTTCTCTCACTACCTACGGTTATAATCTGATGGCAGAAAAACAACAACATTGTTTATTTTCAAAATAACTGGGATTTAGGTATACGTCAGCGATTTTGGAAATTCATCCCCTAATGGGGCGAAATAGGGGATGCCAGTTAGTCATTTTTACCCGATGACAAATGCTATCAATAAAATGGGAAATACCATCGGGCACACGGCTGATACTTATAGATTAATATCAGGCATCACGTTGCTGAACTATAAGAGTATGTCAGACTCCCTCTGACATTTCAAACCTTCCCATTGCGTGAAACCAAAGAGGACACGTGACTTCGTAAAGCTTTATTTATACACATCCAGAAAACCAAACCATATAAAATAGGCATTTTATGTATCATTAAAATAGAACTGCGATGGTTATGTCTAGCCGCACTGTATTTTATCACAAAACTTGTATCAACATAATGGGTTGGGTGGGAGATCCAGACCAACAAAGGAAGGTGAATTTTCGAAAACAAATTCGCTGGAGACTGGGCCAGTGCCGACAGATCGTAGCGTTCTCAGCCACTTTTGGTGACACTTCAGAGTACAGAACAGAATAGAATTCGGCGATCGGCAGAAAAAAATGCCTATTATCGAAGCCGCGCTCATGCTTTTGTTCTGCGATTATAAACCTAAATTGTCCGCCCGAGCGCTTTTTATGTTTCCAAATGATAACTAAACGTGCCTTTCCTTAGCACATAACAGTAAGTACCTACATTCTGTTAGACTGGATATTTTATGGTGGAGGTCGGTCTTAGAATCAAATAAAATAATTTACTGGGCTTAATAATTTTATTTATCATTCCACAATTGTGAATTAAAATAAGTAGGTAGTTCATTAGGTATAACGCTAAGATCTTGATCAAGTTGGTTTCTATCTTCTTATTTTAGACTCGTTCGACCTCCTAGTATAACAATGTTAAGGAAATTTTATTACACAGGTAGGTAAGTTTGTAAAGAACCTAATTAAAAATCTGGCAAAACTGCCTGGCCTCGATGAATGGAGTGATGCGGCATCCTAAGCCTTCAGTCTTCATCACTGTAAACCAATTTGCAGTTCAAATACGTTACATAACACGTAAACATGGTTTGTAAAAGCAAGCGCGAAGGAATACTTGTCTCATCGCTTTTAACTGACCAATTTTGTAGCCAAATTACAACAATAGTTTTATTAAATCATGTAATGGTTGCTTGGTGAGTCGTTTTTAATAATGCTCTAAAAACAAACAGAGTTCAAAATCGATGTCTATTGGCATAAGTAAAGTTCTATAAAAAAGGATATTGTTTATCACGTTGTTCTTCGTGGGAACGATCTCGAAACGGCGATTTCTCCTGTGAATAAATGATGTCTCGTTAATATTTATTACTAAAACACATTAAGTAATATGTATCATAAAGAATTTTGTTTCACCCACCATTCTTCTCGTAGCGATATATTTTCATCTCGATAAAACTGTCGCGCTTTGTATAATAAAATTAAAATGTACTAAATGAATGTGTGTGCATATATCGAGCCTATGATGTTATCCATTATAATCGGATGGATAAAGCCGACGTCCTTGGAGCTTTTACGATTTGTCAAGATTTTCCATCATAACAGTGAAAGCTCTTAGATATACTCAGTGCGGAATATTATGAAAATCCAAGAACATTGCTATACAAAGCGTCAGTCTATTTCATAGTGTATTCTTATCACATGTGGTTGCCATTAATGATTAAAAGCGAGACTGAGCATTAGTAATCGTAAAAAATAAGTTATACTTCTGCTTTCTTTACAAAATATCACCTCGCCCACTTACTTAGGTACTTTGACAGCGTCAAGTACGCAAGTAGTAGTATAGCAATAACAAATACTTAGCTGTACTTAAAAGCACGTAATTCTTTATTTTAATTAAATCAAGACAATCTTATTGCTTAATTTGACACTTCTTAATTTATGCACTTAATAGTAGACAAGACACTTTTATCGTTTCATAGTTGATACCCACATGATACTATGAGGGTTAGTATTTAATTCTTACCCTTTTATGATACTTTTCGTAATGGTGATCTTCTTGTGAGCCATTCTGATGACTTCCCATTTTAATTACCGCTGAAAAATATAAATACCAACTTAATTTTTTCTTTTCATTTTTATGTTACCTCATCCAATCCTTAATCATGACTTCGTATTCTAGTTTGTACTCAACGGAAATAAGAGCTTCTTTTGATTTCTATCAGTCCATTTTAACTTTAATATAGGCTTTCACTTTTGAGGAATATCAATATCTAATTGACTACCTTTTTGTTCATCGCGCCGCCGCTTCTCCAAGATCGCAGTTTCTTCGGCTCTATCCTAAATGTAAAAAGACGTCCGAATTAGAAAAATGCACTAAAAGCAATTTCATAAATTCTGAGCAAATACGATTTATGATGATATAAGAAGGGTGAAAAATTGCAAAGATAGAATTTACTAGCTACCTAAAAGTGCATACATTCTATAAATGTTTCTTACTACTAAAGCTTTGGCGATAAACATAATTTATGTTGAATTGCAAGGATGAATTTCGTGGTCATTTTAAAATATTTAATTCAATTTGTTGTTGAGAGGTGCGCATTACTTACCCTCTTACGGCTCATCTTACGTTCTTTACGATCATCGCTTCTCAATTTAGCCTTTCGCTTTTCCTTCTCCGGTGAACGTTCCTCTATCTCTTTGCTACCCTGCTTATGCAGAAACATAATATTAACATTCACACTAAATTAAAATTTAATAACGTCATTGAATGCATTTATTATTTTCAAAATATTACTATTATTATAATGTTTGAGTCAGAAGGGACTAAGGACAAAGACAACCATCTTAGATTCTGCGTATTCTTGTTTCGCTTATTATATTCGTATTCTATCATTATCTTCTTCAAAGGTCAGCCAATTTTATAAAAACTTCTTCATAATATTAGTGTGTCAGCATCTAATTTATGTCCTGACACATTTTAGAGTGTTTCCCGGTAGACATCATAAATCCATGGGTGCGATGTTCTTTGTGGAAATGCTAAATTGATGTTGGTAGACGAATGTTCAAACTCGGAAAAACGGCCGCGTTTTTCTCAGCATTTCGTTGATTCTTCTTTTATCCTTTGTAGCTCTTCTAGTTGATACTGGTACCTGTACATGTACCATGCCTGCTTGTTGTGTTGTTTTTTTTTTGGAAAATAATCACCACAGCAAATAGTTTTCTTCTCGACGAGTTTGTTTTTATCTTGACGACCGCTTTATCTCGTTCTGCCATAGTACAAGCATTGCTGAGTTATCTAGGTACCAAACCAGACGTATATGCCTGGCGATCTTCATTTATTTATTAATCACCATTGTTTCTCTCATACAAATATTATGATCATGGAATCTATTTAGGCTGACACTTTATTCAGAGGACCTTTTGACTCTTTCGATTTCTAAGATAACAATAAACCTTACCGTGTTCGAATCGGACTGGGCTGAATGGACTTACGACTCACACGCTATATGGATCCCTTTGCACACATATTTTAGTTTAACATGACAGATTTATATTGTATTGAGAAGGTTTTATTGTCTTGCGTGCGAAGTTTACGATATTTCTGCTAAAGAAGTCTTGATAGTAAAGATGACTCTTCTTCAATTTCCTCCCGACATATCTTGCAATCAGCTTCTTCTTCTTTATCAACAAATGCCAATATTATTGAGTGTTTATGATGTATCTGATGATTTCTGTCATTACTCCATGTTTAAATTGGGTAGCCGATGTCTGGTGAATTATCTTGTCTCCATTCTTTCGTAAACAACTCACATTCATAAATTAACGTAATAATCTTTCACCCATATTTTCCTCTACGAGTGAAAAGGAATCTTCAAAATATGTATCGCTGTCTACTACGCTGTTGTGATACTGTACGATGGCACGACTCGGGTTTACTTTTCTTTACAATTCATTATTTTATCCAGTTCTTCAAAAATGTATTATATATTTATTTTACGATTTATACTTTTATTTTGCACTTTAGTCTTTGTTTTAATCACTGGTCTTGACGCAATAGTCCCGTTGTTCTTGCTCACTGATTCGTTTTTGGTTATTTCATTTAATGCGGCACTGTGGTCGGTGTCCAGCCCAATCCTTAGTCCGGCGCGAGCGCGATGCAAGGTCGGTTTATCACAACAATACTCACCTTGCTAGTGCCGCTGTTTTCTACTTTGCGACGCTTCGCATCTGTAAACAAATGTTTCTTATATAAATATTGCATTATCCATGTAAAGGCAGAGCAATTTAACAGTGCATGTAGTGCTTTTTTGCATTATTGCGATTCAACGTTTGACATAATGGCTAAGCTATTTATAAAATTTAAACAAATGAATAAGAACTTTGACTTACCTCGATCTATATCATCGGGTACATTACGTTGGTCGTGCGGTGGGGATACAGTCTCCAAATAACGCTCCTCCTGAATAAAATGCATGTTTAGTTATGTGCCTAGTCACAAAAACGAAAATTTTATATTTAAAGTTTCATTTCTCACCCTATGTGATCGCTCTCGAGGCGATCTCTCCTTATTTCTGATTTCTTCTTTACTTCTTTCCTTTAGTGTACTAGAATGATAAACTAGTGTCAGTTATCATGGATGTCTTTTGATATTATTGGTAAAGTTAAAGTAAAATTGAGACATACGATCGTGATTCGCGTTTCGATTCCTTGTCGCGTTCCGGCTCTTCACGGCGTCTGTCACTATTCCGCGATTCCTTTTTCTCTAAATCTTGAAAGAAAGACAACAATCATCACTCCCCTCCACTCCACTGTTATACAGCCGGTTATACATTGCAGCCATCGGGTCCAGACCATGAATGACGAGCGGGTAGCGTGTGGACAGAACAAATCTTTGGTTTGCACATTTATTGTAGTTTGCATCAGTTCAACGTAGGGTCAGTACCCATGAGACTGAGGAGACAGCTTAATGTGGAAAGCCTACTCATCGACGCTACATATTCTAGTCGTGGTCGCGCGGACTGGGCTATGTATAACCGGCGTAAGTAAGAAGTACAGTTATTGCAAAGAGCGTGCAAAGTATTCACAGTAGCTGGCAGTAAATATCACACAGCGAGCTCCATAAAGTGATAACTGGACTAGATGACTAATGTAGACTTGCAACGAATAGTATATTCGGCCATACGTCGAATACCGAATATTCGGCGAGATTTTTGGTCGAATATTCGGCAAAAGTATTCGGCCGGTGTGTGGAAGGAAGGGAATGAAGTAGTGTTTATTCAGAGCGTCTTTTCCCTGAAGCTGGGATGGTCTACGAGAAAAAAAGAGTACTTACTTGAGTAACTACTCGAGATACTACTTCGTAACTACGTAACTACTTCGTGAAAATGCACAAAAAATTGGTCTCTTTGCATTATAATCTATTGCTTCTAAATTTTGATAACGATAATTCAAATGCATAGATGATGACATTTATTTCATTGTTAAATTTTGTATTAAAGAAGTTGATTATAAACCTGTGACTACTTTAATGATTATAAGAGATTTTTTATATATTTTTAACCTACATTATCCCACTGCTGGGCAAAGTTCTCCCCCAATACACTCCACATATTATCTCTATTAGACGCCACTTCCATCCATCCCATCCACAAATATAAAAATAAATCAATATTTTCTTACATTTATCTCAATAAAACAATATATTCTTAAGTATTCGGTATTCGGCCAAATTGTATGTAGATATTCGGTATTCGGCCGAAGAGCATAAAAGTAGCCGAATAGGCCGAATAGTAACAGAATATTCGTTGCAAGTGTAGACTAATGATGTCTGGCGGGTAGTGTATAGTGTAGTGTAGTGTAGTGTAGTGTAGTGTAGTGTAGTGTGTACCGGCGTGCGGCGGCGGCTCGGCGGCGGGCTCGGCGGCGGCGTCGTCGCGCGGCGCGGCGGCGGCGGCCGCGGCGCTCGCCACCTTGTGCTTGTCTCCCACCTGCAAGTTACGTTACCACACCTCTTAAGCCATTGGTCCACGGCACGGCTCAAAGGGAACGCAACCGGTCAATAACTCCCAGAACACCATACAAGAAAAACAATCACTCTAGCACGCGGTGAATTGCAAAATAGCTTCGCTGGCGGCGGTACATTTGTAGGCGTAAAGTTAAAATCTTAGAAGTAAAAAAGCCATCCCGTGGCCACGTACCCATGTACCTTTGAATATATCTGCAATAAGAATCAATACTAGGTCAACAAATCAACTCATAACCAACACTATAGTTAAAACTTAAGCTTTCTTATCAATATAGTTTTGAAATCATCGAAATCGGTCCATCCGTTGCGATTTCATAAAACATTTTATATAATGTGCGGCATGTGCGTGTGACGTCACACAGGACTGTCGGATTGAAGCCGCGCTGAACCCGCGCGGCGCGCGCCGTTTAAAGCGCGCGTGGTCTAAATGACATCACAACAACCGCGCGCGAACTTCCTCAATTTATGTCGTAGACCAAAAATGTTTGCACTGTATGTTATGGATTTCTTAGCTCTATAAATCTGCGTTCTCAACTAAATTCGTTACGGAAACCCATTGTTTTAACCGCAGTACAGTTTCCCAAAACCAATCGCGCCCAGCACGTCGAGTCGCGAGTGGTTAGGTACTAAACAGTTGCCTTTGAGGAGCGTCGTGTACGGACCGCCGTTGAAATACTAGTGCTATGACATTCTAGCAAGTCATTAGTGATTTCAGTTTGTAGCAAGTTTCTTTTGAGACGCGTCGTGGACGAAGTGCCTTACAGTATGATTGCAAGCTCTTAACTTCATCGTAATAATATTGAAGTTAATATTGTCTTACCTGGTGGAAATCACTCTCTCTCGTCATGTGAGGGCCCTTGTTTCGCAACTGACCGCTGTAACCCGTAGCGAGAATGTAAAGATCTTGTCTTTGGGATTTCTCTTCCTCTTTTACCTAAAACATAGCAAGAGTGTTTACAAAACTAACTTATTATCTTTGATAGCGCATAAAGTTATAATATCTTTGTCTATACCTTGTCGATCTTCCGTTCGATGATCTGTGCCAGTTTCTCCAAAACTGGAAAATGCGGCAGCACTCTAATCAGCACGATAAGAGCGTTGCGTATTTGAACATAATCTCCGGAATCCAAGCACACCACCATAGCTTTCGTGATTTTGTAATGCCACTTGTGGCATACATGTCTAAAATAAATTGAACACACACATCTAGAAATTGTAATGATATAAAAACTTTTCAATAGCTTATCAAATGTGCCACTACTGGGCGAAGGCCTCTCTTTCGCTTCCACGGAGCCGTCTTAAATTAATTGTGGCTACGTTTCGCCCGCAAAGGTATCCAAATCGTCGGACCATCTTCGCCAGTCTACTTCGATGACGGCGAGTCTTCGGGCCGACGCGACATAACGAGCTTTACGAATAAAAACTGAATGATTGTAAGTCTAATTCCATGAACGAGGCAAAAACAAGCGGAAATTTCTAGATGGCCTTCATTGATTTTACTTTATTATGTTCAAATTGTTATTAGCTGCAAGTTTAAACAATTGAAATAAATAAATAAAGATATGAGATACGCGTGCATTTAGTGTACCTGTAGTTTTCATATCCGACGTGGTCGTTGGCCTCGGTGAACTGGTTGGAGACGCGGTACTTGGTGACGAAGCCGGGGTAGTGCGCGCACTCGCGGTGGAAGGCCTGGCGGTCGCCGTGCCAGCGCATGGCCGTGCGCAGCACGCGGCACAGGAACGACCCGTAGCGGCCCGCCTCGCCCTCCGTGCACGACATCACCGAGTACGTGATGTCGCAAAACAGCTGCCCCACAACACATTATACATTTCAAGGTCACATCCATGGATTGTTATAACTAGCTCGATCGCGCACTGTTTTTTATAAATATGTTTTCTGGTGTGTCCCTCTTATTTAAGGACACCGCAGACATGCTACATTTTGCATCGGCGATCGGCGATTTTGCGAATGTATCGATACTGCATCGCGATTTGGCGACTCTCTGCGTTCGGACGCAGCGATTGCTCCGATGCTGAAAGCGACTAAATCGCCGATCGCCGATGCAAAAATTAGCGTGTTTGCGGTGGCCCTAAGCGTTGCCCTTAGCGTCTCCCATGGACACCATACTAGAAAAGTACACCCTCTCACCAAGTCTTACATTTGGTTCGCTTTTATTGCAACAATACTGGTGGACGCATGACTATAGAAAACAGATAGGCATAACAGTTCAATAGGCAACTGGCAGGAAGATATGCAAGGTTATTTTTTAACTCATGAGAAACCAGAATTGATTATTTTATAGGAAGATATTCCAATTTGCAATCTGTCGTATTTCTACCATTTTGGGCTAGAGAATATTATGGGTAACATTTTATACAAAAAAAATTGCAAACTACCAACTTCAATAAATTTCTAGTAGGAAACGTTAAACATAAGAAATACTCACTCTATCATAGCACAGTAGTGTAGAGAAGTTGGGTGTCTTGAGCGAGTGGACAGTATGCACGAACTCGGCGCAGTAGAGCGCGTCGGCGGCGGTGAACACGCAGCGCGGGAACAGGCACAGCTGCATGAGACGCGTGACGGTCTCGTTCTTGGCGGACTTGGCCGCGCGCGCCGGGAACCAACCGCTGCATTCGCGTTGCAGACGGCACAGTACGCGAGATACGTGCTCTTGTTGGCGACGACGCTCCTCCTAGAGTATTTATTTTATTAGATTTTATATTTCTGCCTAGTAGTTTTCAACACGGTCTTGACGTTTAGGGCCGAGGGTTTAATTCTCGGCTCGCGCAAAGGGTTACTTGATCTTTCAGTAAAGAACTGTGTAAGAACCAGTGTTGAAATGTGCCTGTTAAACAAGAATAGTCACTTCACCTCTGCCTACTCCTTAGTAAACACAAGCCTGATATTATTTTCTTTCTTAAGTTTTGTAATTCAATGCAAATATACAAGATCAGTCTTGAAAAATTTATAAGTTATACATATAGTACGTAATTAAACTTTTTATTTACGAGCTTGTGTACAAAAGTAGAGGCACTAACCTGTAGTTTATCGATTAGGGCGTTAAATCGTTCCTGTTCCTTCTTTCCCTTTGTACCTTGAGAGGTGTCCTTGGCCGCACTAGCAGCGGAATTTTTTAAACGTTCGATCTCTCTATCGTAACTCTCCTCTGGGACCCGAAGGTCGTACATAGACAATGACCTAAAAAAAACAAGAAGAAATAAGTCAAAGAACAGGAAGTTACGATACCATAATTTTATAAATGGAACACAAAAGTAATAACTTACCAAAAAGTAACATAAAATTCAGGGGAAATGTCTTCCCACACTTTAGCGGGCAACATCGGCGTCACAGATTGAACAATTGGTTCCAGGGCTTCCTTAGATGCGATACTGTATCTCTCAATACTCTTCTCCTGAGAGTCGGATTTATCGGCGGCTTTTCGTAATACGTCGACTTTTGTGGCGATTTTTTGAGCTAATACTGGGCGATGGAGGAAAAACGCCACGTCCGCATCTACGTGATAATCACGGAGTAATTCCTACAAATACAATAAAAACTAGTAAAACCAACTAAATAAGAATATAAGAACGCAGTATGCCTAAGAAAAAACACAAGTTTACCTGTAAAGGTGGCAATCTGGCAGCATACTCTTCAGGTGCGTGCGAAGACGCTAGAAATGTGCCAAGTTGTACTAAAGCGTCTTGGCATTGGTCTGCCAGGCGACCGACCACTTTCAATTGGGATCCTGGCGGTTCACCTGGTATATTTTCCTCTTCACATTCTATAGAAAAAAATCAACGAGTTTATTATAGAAATATTCGCAAAAGGCAAGTGAGTTTTCATTTATTATTCATTTATGGGTCTTACCTTTCCAGACACAGCTATGGCGTTGTTGAGCAGACAGTATACACAATGAGATATCCAAGTTGTTCCCAACGATGGCTTCCTTCAACCTCGCCGACGATCTTTTAGTGTTGCGTACTTGTGAGAAATATCCCGCCTGACAAATCATTTCACACATTTAAATATTTGTATTGAAATAATATTCCAGACTTACACGCATCTCACAAAGTTTAAGATCACTTATTTATTAATTTTTTATTTTGTATGTGTAATGTATCATTTGGTTGCATGTTACCTCTCCTTTGAGCAATTCGCCACCAGCCATGGCTTCCAACTGATCGGATGTCATCTCCTCTGCGGCTTCTATTCCAGCCATCTTTTGTACTATTTCTTTTAGAATGAGTAAGTCGTGGCTGAAAGTATATCTATGCTTAGTACTCATCTTAAATTCTCGGCGTGTTGAAGGTCATATGAATATTGACAAATACATAGAAGTCGTCGACTTTGTCAAACCTAGCCTCGTAGTCAGGTGCCAGGGAAACCATTCATCAGAGTTGCTCAGATTTGAAGAGATGTTATGTGAACCGAGGAGGGTCTAGTTCAAAATAAGGATTCCAACATTTTGGCCTGATAATCTGTAACACAGGCCTATTTAGTGCAGGCACTATTCTCTCACAAAGGAGTTCACCGGTTGAGCCCATAACCTTTTTGAAACAAAGAAACACATTACTCACTTATTTAACAGAGTATCAAGGCCAGACTACTTCAACACACTGAACTTTCGTACGAGAAATAAAC
This sequence comes from Drymonia ruficornis, assembly GCA_947859195.1. Lineage (NCBI taxonomy): Eukaryota > Metazoa > Arthropoda > Insecta > Lepidoptera > Notodontidae > Drymonia > Drymonia ruficornis. The sequence goes on along the minus strand of OX401910.1, from coordinate 7,406,983 downwards.
ATAAGATAGTAATTTTTCTACAAGAGTAAAGATATAAGCCCCCAAAATAGAAAGTTATGATCGAATTGCACTGAATTGACTTGCACTGACGTTACAAATCACTTGTGTTCCTAGAAATACTTTTTAAAGCCATTGTAAACTGGCTAATACATCCATAAATTTGACAGACAGGACCCTTAACTTTGCTATTAGATTTATTATACTGGGTGAAATTGAAATCATGGGCATCCTTTTAAAGGGTGATTCTACACATGATTCAGAATACTTAGGGAATATTAATCCACAAATCAATTGACAAAAAATTATTGCCTAGGCAAGGAACCAGTTAACGGCTTTGCGTACTTGAGCAATATTTTTTCATCAATAGATTTTTTTATTTATTTTCCCCAAATATTCTGAATCATGTGTAGAGTCATAGTTTAAAAGGATGTCCATGATTTCAAATTCACCCTGTAGTGGCCACTTCTACCAACCCGGAGGGTTGTAACAAAAAAAAATAGGCGGAAAGTGTTCACCTCTGCTGCGCCTTGAGCCGGTTGGCGACGAACTGCAGCAGCCCGGTGAGCTCGATGCTGTGCTTCTTGAAGGCGGCGCCGGCGAAGGCGGCCAGCGCCTGCAGCCACGGCGGGTGCGCCGCGCCGCCGCCGCCGCGCGCCGCGCCCAGCGCCTCCACCAGGCAGTAGCCCAGCACGTCCAGCGACAGCACCGTCAGGTACTTCAGCGACTCCACCACCGGACCGATCAGGTTGTCGTACGACTGGATCTAAACAACACATACATTTTACTCAGAAAAAAACAAACAAAAATAAAAAAAAACTTTTATCCCCATTCGGGGTAGTCAGAGGCTTGAGTGGCCATACACCACCACATTGTGGAGGTATTAAGCCAACGCAAAGCCCACGTTTCACCAGATAGTCAGAACCCAACGTGACAGGTGGTGAACCTTGTCGCCGTGTATTCAGGAACTGACTATTACCTAATCCCGAGGAATAGGTAGGTTTCCTTACGATGTTTTCCCTCACCGTAAGTCAGAATTGGTCAAAAATTAATTAAAATTAATTTAACTGTCACAATTAATTGTGATTTATGTGCGATTGGCAACTCTGGTTGAAGTATTGACTCCATGTTGTTTGAAATGTTGACCATGGTTCGTGGTTTCACAGGCCGCGACTATCGTACATGCGCTTACGAATTGAGTCACGACGGATCGAGCGGATGATCACGGGTTTTATGGATGTCCACGCACCCATCAGAAAACCATTCCAACGGTCCGTTGACACAGTCCGGTCCACAAAAACACGGATCACAGGAGGGTATCATAAAAACTCCAGGTCGCTCGCCGCGCAATAGAAGGCTATACTCGGCGTATGGAACACAATAAAATCGTTTGTAGATGAACTGGAGTATTGGCAGTTCTGGCAAATAGCTCTCAAAATACAAATAGGTACTAAAATAGATGGATTATGTTTACCCAGTCTTAAAGATATGGAAGCAGACGAAACATCGGCTTACATTTGCTGGCATGCAACGAAGTGGCAACGAAGGACATGGGCTCAACTGGTCGCCTTCGAGAAGCCACACACACACAGGCTGGAACAACCTATCACCCAAACTTAAAAAAAAATTGGGTCGTGGAGTGGAAAATTGTTATTTGTACCTGTAGAAGCATATAATCGAATAGGTACACCGGTGCCGCGTGTGACAACTTCCCAATGAGTCGGCCTTGCGGCTTTATGTTCTCTTTCGATACACGCTTCATGATATGTTTGATTCTTTGAAGCGAGTTGCCGCGCACGCGCATCAACGCTGGCAATTTCTCAGCGGCTTCGTTCTTCCAACGAGAATATAAACAGTATCTAAAAAAAACAGCTAAATATAGATACATATAACTGAAACCTTTGTCAAAATTCGAAAACCCATTCCGAAAAGCATACTGTAGAATATGAATGTTTGTTTAAAATTGTCTAATTAAAAACAAGATTAATTCCAACCGCGCTCTCCGTTGGAGCTGAAGAGGGAATTAACATCAGTGATGTGGATACTTAGCCACATTGTTGTAACTTCCGATTTATGTGATACATGTACTTTAAGTTACAAGGCCAAACTGATAATAATCGAAAATTTTACCTGCACTGATATGGGTACAACTTCACCAATGTATAAACTTCTTCAGCCATACAACAGTTGCCTTCCATCAATGTAAGAGACGGCAATATAGCCGTGTCCAATACTGTGAGCGTCTCGAAATGTAAAGGATCTTCTTTTAACGAACGAGCGGTTCGTAGCAGTCGAATGATCTAAAAAGGTAACATATCACTGTAGTCTGGGCACAGTTTTATAATTATATCTATTTATAAGTCGGGAGTTTACTTACTTTGTACATAAGAATAGGGTCATGATGTAGGGATGATCCTAATAAAATGAGTGCCGGTATGACGGTTTCCTTCAAATCTTCGAATGTGTGGCACGCGGCCGGGGCTAGGCGCGACTTTAGTGGTGGGATAATTTTACCAATAATTTTTGGGGCAATGCGACAGTTACTGTAAAAGAGATATCGTTACTGTTATTTTATACACACGTCTTGGAACCAGTTACATAAACCAGGCATGTCATAATTGTTTCGAGTTTCTTTATTATTGCAGTCATCAATAGGATACTGCGATTGAGCTCAAACCTTTGTATAAGCCAGAAACCAAAATCTATCAAAATCTTACAATGTAGAAACAAAACCAAGGAGTAAATAGAAGCAAGCTGCAATATGCTCCAAGCAAATTTTGAACCTTTAAAAATACACAGTAAAGGAGCAAGTACACAGTGAAGGAAATGTAATGTATAATACACAGTGAGCATAGTTGGTAAGTCACCTTCTATATACAGGTTCAACGAGCGCGTGCAGCATGGCGCAGAGCGCGGCGGCGGGCCGCGGCGGCAGCGCGGCCAGCGGCAGGCGCGCCGCCAGCGCCGCGAACTCGCGCCACGCCGTCACCTTCAGCAGCGCCTCGCACAGCACCAACTTCTGGTTGCTCCAGTACTCCTGACACAATGTTTGTACCATCACACCCGTACGACACCCTGACTGATTCTGTTGATTTTTAAACTCGCCTAAACTAAATGTGTTGCCATCTTTTTATGCCGGGTGGATTGGATGTACATATTTGCACCAAGTTGTGGTCATGGAGCCAACACACCAATGTGTGTATAGGTCTTGGACAGATATTGGATAAAAACGTGACCTTGCGTCCAACGTCAACCCGCGGTGTGTCGGTTTTTTGTACACAAACAAAGACGATGGGAATGAGAGGCGTAGGCGGGCGGGCATCTCGTATGGCTAGTGCGTTTGCCAAAAGATATTGGAGATACTAGAAGATAATATGGTAACATGCAGTCACAATTTTTTAAGGGTTTTAGGCAAATTTGTACCTGGGGATCACCCTTTTCTTCAACAAACTCTGTTGGTCCATTAGGTTGATTTTGTGACTTAGTTGACACGATGTTTAGTCGGCGTATGTAATCCTGAGCACTTTTGAGATCTTTGTCTGTCTCTTTCGCCATTATGGAGTCATCTGGGCGTAACTGAAGACAAAATTTATAATTTAAATAATTATAATACATAATGAAACTTTTTTAACAATTGCAGGAAAACAAAATGAAAACATACCCAAGGATAAATGTCATCCAATGAAATAATTTGATGTTGCAATAGTAAAGCTATCACAGTCATGATGGGTGGTGGTTCCTTATAATTTTCGAGCACTTCCATGTTTCCTAACTTGAAACCTAAAACCTCTGAGATTACTTGGGCATCAGCCATGTAACTCTTTATTAGTGATATGAATAACTGGTCCAAGTGCGGACGAGCCTCAAAGGATTCTAGTATTATATCAAGCACTCTGTTTGGGTCCAGATTAAAGCAACCTGCAAGAAACATTTATTTGAAAACAAAAGTTTTATATTTATTACATTCTAGAATTGATTTCGACATTTACATACCAATAAGTGATTGAATGATTTCTAACAAACTCTTCCATTCAGTGTCCTCATTTACATCTTGATTTAACTCAACAATTAACTTAGCGTATCCTTCGCTTTCTTCTCTAAATAAATTGAATTTGCGTTGTTTATAACTGAAATTAGATGGTTTACATGAAATAACAATATTAACACAGTGCAAGGTATCATTAACACAATAAATACTTACTACAACTTAGTCTTGATTTTAATGAATTTTGTATAAAAGTTTTTGTTTTTCAATGTCCCAACATCTTGTAGTGTATCGATTTCAAGTCTCTCTTTCAGTAACTTGTCAGACATAAAAGACTCAAGCTCTCTGACAATGTAACAGAAGTTAGAGCGCTCTTCGCTCTGCACATCGGTGCAAGATTCCGCATCAAGGACACTTACTACATCTAATATGATGGATGGTATATCTGCATGCAGCATCTATCAAACATAATCATCAACAAATAGAACAACAAGTATACAATTGGAACAAGACAGCGTAACAGGCAACCAAGTGAAAATACCCACAGTAATATCCCTAAGAGCGGACAGAACTGCTTCCTTCTTAAGATTCCCACGTAGGCCACTGAGTAATAAGTCATATATCATCTGGGATAAGCCTGAAAGCTTTCCAGACTTCGTAAACAGTGGACTTTTCTCTTCATCTTTGATAGATTGGGTCACATATTTAAAACTGAAAAAATGAAAAAGGTTTAAACCTACCTACATCAACAGCTGTGTTTTATTACCTCAATGTTTAAAGTAGAATCCAAAATGCTTTATCGTTTTACATAGTCTATTATAGTTTACGTATATTATTTTTATTTAGTTGTTCGTCTTTATTCCCTATAATTTACGTTTAATATTTTATCAACGTCGCAACAAGGTTATGAGGTAAACATGTCAATTTTTTTAAATTAATTGTAGGTGTATGGAAGACTAACTTGAACCATATTTCTTAGGTTTCATGAAGGTAGGCAAGTAAAGATAATTATAAAATAGGTAAGTAGAAAATCAATAGGTCGATATGCCAGTTCAATGATTGCATAGTAGGTATACAAAATGCATTCATAAATAAATAGTACTTACAATTGTTCCTTTCCTGTCTTCTCCCAAGTTTTGCAGTAATCGGAAATAAATTTTGCAAATGACCCCATTCTGAATAGAATATGCGAAGATAATTGAGCAAAATTATTGTAATTTTACACAATCAAATTCGTAAAACACACGCCGCAGCCATGATTGATTGATTGAATTTATTTCACTTTTTTTTTTTTTTTTTTTTATAAGATTTGTTTTACGGCCCCTGGGAACTAGCCCTTTGGAGCCTAACATCAGTATACTTTTATTACATTTTTCTCTTAATTCTACCTTATAACTACCTTAAATCTACCTTATAACTACCTTATTTCTACCCCCCCAAACCCTATCAGTAAAGTGGCGGATACTTTACTGACAAATTACTAGACTTCTTGTGAGAAGCCGAAAATCATGTTTCATCACTTTTGTTCCAATTGCCCACACTCACGCACATTTATGACCATATAATGGTTAATATTCCACCAATATTACACACTATAATACACGAAAACACAAGTATTGGAAATTAAAACAAAAATGACAACATGACTTTTCCACTTCCCGCCAAAAAGCCAATTTATTTCACAAGATTTCAGTGTTACTGGTAGTGAAAGAACGAAAAATTCTGAAACTAATTGCAAAAAGATACGAAATAAACGTATCAGATCTTTTTTTTTAATATTTTAATTTCATCCATATGTTTTATTTTATAAAATAAAAATCAATCTTAAACATTGATTAACTTTTTTTTACATTGTACAAAAATAGTATTTTGTATTGTACCTTGATCGGAAAAAGTCCCGAGAGTTCAGTCAGGGTCAGGAACCTGAATCACCCAAAATCTTCTGAAAACGGACAAAAGATTCACACTGGCAACACTGCAAAAAATTGTAAATGGTATCTATGACGTGATTGATTCTCAATTTCAATCAATCAAGCATAGATATTTTATTGTAATATTTTTTTAACTAAGCCTAGTCCGCATTGCGAATAAAAACCGCGCGGTTTTTTCCCGCAATTCTGTAACCCATGGAATCTTATGAATGTATCCGCACTTGCGGTTTTAAAACCGCGCAATTTGACAAGGTGCGGTAGGGTAAATAAACCACGTTGTTTTTATTCGCAATGCGGCCAGGCTCTTAGTTTACAAGAAGTTTTTTTGTAAGATAAATGAATTATGCAAATTCAAAACTGCCTTCTCTGATGAAAAATATGGGCCCATATGGGAATTCTACCAGTGTCATGAGATGTCACAAATTAATGATGCTTTAGCTTAACGAACACATATAATAACGATAATGACACAAAACCATGGCCCAGTTACTAAGGGGACTGGCCCTAAGCAAGTCGGCCGAGTGGTCGGCCTAGTACTAACATCGACGTAAAACGAAGCGAGTACCTAGTTCAACTATTTATCGGTAAATAGTAAAATGAAAATGAAAAAACAATGACCACGTTTTGTTTCATACAAATATCTAATAAGGGCACCTCTTTCTTTAGTCTTTACTCTGTGCACAAAACACAAAACAAAAAAGACAGAAGCTTGGCCGTTTTTCCACTCACCGGCACGGCACCGGTACCGGCATAGTGACAGCTTTTTGCGGAGTTGTTATTGGTCAGTGATCAATGACAACTCGTCACTGACCAATGAAAAAGCCGCCGCCATGCCGATGCGTGCCGGTGAGTGGAAAAACAGCCATTAATAGCTTAGTACCATAGACGTAGATTTTTTTTCTTCCTCTATGCTTGATTAATTGTCAACCAACTGTCAGGTCAACAACAATCAATCAATCAATCATTGACCGAGCGAACATAACCTAACTTTTAGTTTCGTTTTATTTATTTATTGAATGAATTGAATTGTATAAATTAAGCTTATTGCTGAATTCGCTTACGTATATAATTTAACGAACATTGGTTATTGTTTTCAATTGAAGTGATGCCTACGTACGAGATTGCGCTAATGTTACGTGCAATGCCTAAACCAGAACTTAAAGGTGTTTTAAAGCGTATATCTCATGGTATATTCGACCGTGGTGGCATAATAAGAAACATAGAAAATTTAGGTTTTAGGCCTATGCCTTACAAGACCACTTCTCATGGTATGGTTCACCGGGAAGCGAATTATTTTGTATTCAAAATAGATACACCAACAAAAGCAGTTGCAGACTTGAAGGAAGAATATGGCAGGGATGTTGATGTCATCAGACAGCGTGTGTTTAGAACTCAAGACAATTGTGACAGTAATTGCACTTTGGAAGAGGAATTGCTTCCACCAGCATACCGCGAGGAAGTACAGAAGATGATAGAGGTTGGGAAAACACAAGTAAATCGGTTCACATATAAATTTAAGTACAACTCTGGATTGGATTACTATCCCTTCCAGAAGTGAAATAACTTATATTTAGTTTTTATTTAGGTAGATGTGTTCTAGAATTGATTAGTTTTTAACTATTATAAATTAATTTGTTACTTATATTGTTGTTTTTTTGTCTAGAAAACCACTCTTATTTAATTATCCAATGCATAATCATACTAAACTAAATTAATGTCAGCCTAAAATACTTTCAAAGTTAGTTATTGCCTTTAACTTCAATTTCATTATCATTTCAAATCTCGTCCTACTAGATGTCAAATAAATGTCAATAGGTAGGTAGCTATTTTTCAAAATTTATGTTGTAATGATTTCAAACTGTTTTTAAGCTCCAAATTATTTATGTACTGCAAGTTTGTTATTACAAAATTGCTATGATGTTTAGCTGTAGGGCTGTACCCATGAAGTTTAAAGGTACTATCCATATTAGGAAAACCTCATACTATCAACATAAGTATAATGCTAAGGTAGAAGAATTGGTTAATAGGCAAATCCAGGCTGAGCAACAAGCGGCTCAGGATTATTTGAGCATGGCTGTGATATTCCTGCATCCATCTGTATCACGATCCGGTGCTGGAGGGTTTTTTATGAAGATGCATCAAGAGGAACTTGGTCACATGCAAGACTTTATTAATTATCAGCTGTTGCGAGGTGGGACTCCTTTGATAAACGGACTGAAAGCTCCAACTCAAAGAAAGGAATTAAAACTACTTGATGCCTTCAATGAAGCTCTTTGTATGGAAAAGAATATTGCTGAGGTATTTAACTGAAATTTTTCTTTGTATTTATTTGTTTTGAATAGCTCCACAATTTACCTTATTGTGTAATTTCTTCATCAGCTTTTAGAAGAGGCTGCAAGTATAGCGGAAGACGTTAAAGATTATCAATGTGCAGATTTTTTGACATCTATTTTCTTAACGGAGCAAATGCAATCTATTAATGAAATATCCAACCATGTAACGAAGCTTGTAAGGCTTGGAGATAATGAACATGCTATTTATCATTATGACCTGCAACTTGCTAAAGATTATCCTTACTCATACAAGTCACAAAAGGGATAAGGGATATAATAAAACATTTATGTCAGTATATTATACTTTATTCAGTATTCTTTAGATTGCAGAGCCTCATTTGACAGTATTTTAATTACAATATCCAGCTTATAATCATTTAATGCAGTGTATAGTTGTGTAGTTTCATTATGGTAGTTTTTATTGTGCAGAGATAGTGCACGCTGATCCAGGTACCACTGGACTATGATCTCTGTAAAATATTTACAACATCAATTACTATTTGTGTGAAGGAATGTTTAATAGACTTGTCCACAACACGGTTATGCCGCGCGCGAGGCAAATGCTCGCCTTGCCTCACCTGAGCGCTGTCATTTGCCTTTCCTAGTTTAGCCTAGTCATCATGAGACAGAACGATAATGTTCCTTCGGGTATACCCTTCTCTATCAGAAAGTAGTGTAGGTTGGCTCGCCCTTTGCCTCGCGCGGCATGCGACTGAGGCAACTGCGCGTGCCGCGCGAGGTATGTGGGTGAGCAGCCTCGCGCGGCATGCACGTCTTGACCCCGCTAATGACTACTGTATCATTTGTTATTTTCATACCAACAAGTTCATTGAATTGAGTTTCTTCTGTATTGTCCCCTGACCCCCAAACTCGAGCATAGTCTTGGCATAATATGGGACCCTCTTCATGTACTGAACTGTCCAGATCTAACATGCTGTAAAAAATAGCATGTTTTTATATTTTTTTTCAGTAGGTACATACAACTTATAGGCGCTTTTAATTTGTTTCATACGAACCTGATAGCCTTTTTCAAGAACAGGTCTTTATTCTTTTGGTGTTGGAATTGGAATAGGCTTTCTATTTTTTTGAATAGTTCCACACAACAATCACCAGGAATATCTGGAATGAAAGCCCATTTAAACATTTTAGAACTCGCACTGGAGTAATGGCATTACTTATCTAGTGTTTATCCTTGACAGCGACTTTTTCCTCTTCTGTGAGTTGTTTGTGGACATCAGGTGGCCTTTACAGCTACGACTGCTGTGTGTAGGTACCTATTGCAGCTTAGATCGTAGGGGCGGTGCAAGGGAGTGCGCAGCAGTGCAACTCCTCAAGGAATTTTACCTTGGGCAGATTGCAAGAGAGGAGACTATCACAAGATTTAAGGACTATGGAGTTTTCATGGAATGGAATCCTAGAGAAACGTCTTAACAAGTTTTTAAGCCTACCGCATGTGATCTCGACCCGAATATTTTTCTCAACTGAGCAGTTTGATACGATGTTTCTAATAACTGCAATAGTCGAAACGTTATCAGATTTAAACGCTGCTCTTCCTCGTCTGCAAAGAAACATAAAAATAATATCAATAGATACGTCAGAACGTAATTTACATTCCTACCGATACGAGATTCTAAATCAAAGTAGGTACTTACTGATATTGACAAACCAAAATTGTACCAAGAAAGGTGTGCGATCGAACGAAAGACACATTTGCCGCAGGTCTCGGCAGTTCTCCTGGCAAGGCTTCGGCTAACCAAGATGTCATTTCGGCCACAGAAAAGCTGCCAGACACTTGAAGCTGACACCATGCCCTTAAACAAGATTGAGAGTTAGTAATAGCTACACCTAATTCAGTAGCCGTGAACCCGGTGTACCTACCTTGCCTGCTCATAAATTAATTGTTGGAGCGACTATATTACTTAGGCACCTATTTACTTATTTATGTATGGTGGTGAGATTACTTACATAGAGTATTTTTCGCTGTCCATGTCAGCATCTTCATGTTGAGAGTAGTAAGGTAGTGCCGGTAACTTTAAAGTGACTAGTCTAGCAACTCTCGGAGCACCTGCTGGCAATACGTAAATTAACACCCGCCTACCCGTCATTCTTGAGTCTAACGACGTGTCTAATGTATAACGCATTTTCACCCAAACTCTTCTCGTGCCTGCTTGACATCTAATTGTAGCTAGCAAGTCAGATGTAGCTCCCTGAAAAAAATTACTCGCATCATTTAAAGTTACCGATACATATACAATACATATTTATACATATTTTTTTCTCTCTCGTCGCAGTCCTAGTTAATTTGGGTTTTCAGTTATAAGTGATTGTACTTACATTATAATTGGGATGGTAAAGAATGTGCTTGGTACCTGTGAAGAACAGATGCTAAGAACAGCCGCACTATCGGTTTGCATGTCCAGTTTCTTGTCGCAGTAAATGAAAAGCATATCCAAAGGTACCGCTGACGTTATTCTAGCTTCTTGCCATCCATCGCTTGTTGCCCCTGATAGCTACATAGAAAATTTAATAATGAAAATGTTTTTAAAATCGGCCAATTTGGGCTAGGCCATCTAATGGATGCACATATTGGTACATATCTGTAGAAACTTACTTCGTTCTGAATGTCTAGTAATGGCGGTGTAGACAAACCAGCATTTAAGGAACGCGTATTGCGCTGATATTTCTCTCGTTCATTTGCAGTTTGCTTTTCTAATCTGGCGACCTCTGATCTGTAGGGAAAAGTAAGGAAATTTTTAATGCTGCTGGAAAATCCATCTGTTTTCATTAATTACATTTGCTCTCATACATAGCACTTACTCTAACTTCGTACGTCTCGCTGTAAGTACTTCATGAGGAACGTTAGCCCCAGACACCAAATGGCTAGGTCTTAGCGCAAATATTCGTCCCGAAAAAGTAGCCACCAGTAACTCTGGTTCTTCAGTTCCTACACATCCACCGGTTACTGAAGTAACGGGCTCCCCAGAAAACTGTAAGAAGTTAATTATTATCATAAATTCCATTGTAAATAATTTGTATTATATTTGTAATAGTTACAAACGTAAGTATATTTGAGACGTGGTTTTGCACGTAGATTTTCGATATCCATTAGATACAATTGGATAGAGCCATCGTGGCGGCCAACGCTGAGGTGTGTGTTGTTGTTACTGAAGAACCAGCCCAGGCAGACCACAGATCCCAAGCCTCTACCTTCCATTAGACATGTGCTGGATAATGTAGACCTTCAGAAATAAAAAAATGACATTTGGTAATTGTAACTTAGAGACTGTAGCATGTAGGCATTAGATTACTGACGTGGACCGATTTAAAAAATTCTTACACCATTAGAATGCTACATTATCCCTGAGTAACATAGGCTATATTTTTTAGGATCCGGGATATCCGGGCTACGGGATCAGAGATCCGATTTTTTTAAATTTAAATACTACGCGGACGAAGTCGCGGGGTAAAGCTAGTATACTATAATATAGTAGCGAGTGTAACATATTATGTTACACTCGCTACTCCCAAGCGTCATTATACTTACTCTTCGAAGGCAATAAGGCCTACAGATCCGTCACTAGCTCCGTAAAAAGCGAATATATCTGCTGTGTGCGTAGAGGGAGGTATAGCGAGGCGGGATGGGCCTGAGGCGATTGCTGTTCGTGATACCAGCTTCCCATTTTCTAACATTATAGCTCCTTTGTTTGCAATCAGTACCAGCAATCGTAATTTGGTGTTCTGGTACAATAAAAACAGGTTTAACATTAGTTGAAGTAGGTAGGTACTATTAGCTATTAGTCCAATTTTAATAAAAGTTGTACCTATGATCAGGTAAGTAGTGTCTACTCAAAAAATAGTTTAACTGTTCCATTTAAGGGAGTCTCCATAGGTACCTATTTATCGAAGCGAAAATGGCTTGAACCGGATAGAAAAACCGTTAGGTATTATTAAGTAAAGGGATAAGAGCTAACAAACAAATAACTACTTAGGTACCTACTAGTAAAGTGAGTGTAGATCTCTTTTAGGGCCTCCGCAGACTTGCTACTTTTAGCATCAGCGATCGGCGATTTTGATGCTGCGTCGCGTTTCTTCGAGCGCGAACTAGCGAGACGCAGCATCAAAATCGCCGATCGCCGATGCTAAAAGTAGCAAGTCTGTGGAGGCCCTTACGCACGTTTGGTGTAGCGAATGCAGCAATATCAAGAACCCTATCTTCACATGTATGGGAGTGGTATTCACGTAGATCTCTGTAATAGGTGACAGTACGCCCGCTGCATAGAATCAAATCAGCTCCAAGTATGCACCTAAAAACAATCAAAATATCGAAAACCTCCATCCATATTCGTATTTATGTCGCCGCCAACTGGTTTAATACGCCATTCAAATGGGCGGCTAGCCCGTTCATTAAACGCCGGCACTCATTTAGACGCCCAGAAGAAGGCTGAAACAAAAGCCGCCGGGTTATTTTTCGCCACTGCAGCGCCAGTAGTCATCTAACAAATATGACGTCCCTATTTGTCAACAGCTGATTAAATGTGTATTGTTTTTTTGGCGTATTACCGTGTTTAGTGATTTTATAGTGTGTTAAAAAGTTCGATTGAATAGTAAACAAGAGTATAACATGGATTTATCTACGACTAATGAGACGAAACCGAATTTTAAACTAATTGAGGTTAACAACAATGTTCGACAGGCTAAAGTGACCATGAATTATTCTAAAAGCATACGGACGCTTATGCAGGATTACTGGATGTCATTTCGTCATCTGGATCACTAGTAAAACAATGTTTAGAATGAAAACGTTTTACATATAGCACGCGTGAGCGAGCGAAGCGAGCTCGGTACTTTGGGGCAATCGACTTGGCTGGGTTAGATTCGAAGGGAATGATCGGGATTAGCGAGCGAGCGGAGCGAGCGAGCTAAACCCCCATCATTACCTTCGTGTTAGGTTACTGGTGACCCCGAACGCAGAAATAGAATAGTAATAGAATAATAATAAATAGAGAAATAGGAGCCCCGCGGGGCTCTGTCGACTTTGTCATAGACGTCATGGTCACCCTAACAATATTCACAAATGTCATTCACCCAAGCGGCTAAGCAACGTTCAGCCCCTTCATTAAACGTTGCATTCAAAAATTTGCCTATGCGTCCTTTAGCCATTATATTGAGTGCCGGCGTTTAATGAACGGGCTAGCCGCCCAATTGAATAGCGTATTACACCAGTTGGCGGCGACATTTATATGACCACAGAAAAAATACTTTACATAGAAGTGATAGTTTCCGATAGAGAAGTTTCGATGGTAAGGAATACTTTTCCCTTTCTCGTGTATCCTTTGACTTCGTTGCCTGATGCTGTAAATATCTTATCCGCTTGTATTCCTGTAAGAAAATATAGAGACAAATAGTAGGTAGTATGTTACCTAATAATACCGACTGAATGTTAAGGTGAGCTGTCTTGATAGTTACCCATTCCAGACGCCAGCTGAACCGCAGTAATAGGTTTTCCGGGCAGTGTTTTGAATTGTACCACGGGTTCTTCGTCTTTTATGCTTAAACATTGTAATACACCGGTTTTGTCACCTATCGCAAACTGAAACATCATATCAATATTTTTATAAGAAGGTAAATTATAATCGAATACAAGCTTAGTAGCCTAGGTACCTACCTATTAATCCGAAAGGCATGCATGCAATTAAGCTTTAATAAAATTACCTACCTTTTGTTCAAGCTTTTGGCCGGAATGTGGTAACACTTTTAATGTATCGGGGTAGGTAATCCCACAAAGTGCATAATCAATACGGGATAAATCGTAATCCATCGCTTATTTGAGACAATTCTTACTTAAGCAGCAGTTTATTTGTGTACTATTGTACTATAATCGATATTATTACCTTGGTAACGCTAAAACCAAACAAACAGTTGGGTGGTTTTAGCGTTTTACGTAGGTAGGTAGGGTAGGTACCTATCCGGATCTTACCCGATTCCGGATTCATGCTCCTCTCCTCTCTAAAATAGGAGATGAAAGTTTGTGTGGATGTATGCATAAATGTTCATCATTTTTGTAGCAAAACAATTATGAAAATTCAGCCCCTAAGGGCATAAAATAGGAGATGAAAATTTGTACCTATGGGGTTTGGGATACGAGATATGGGATACTATACGCACGAACGTAAATACATATTGGACTGTTCACTACTGCACAAAAAACGAGCCGTGACTATTGTTAATATGATAAAACAATAGTCACGATAAATAATAAATTTATTTATTTGCTTGATTTAAAAACTAACAATCACTACCCAACAATAATATTATTTAGGCATGGCAAATCGAAATGAGAGGGACACGGTCCCAACTAGGACCTCTCGCTCGGCTCGTTTTTTCTGTCTAAGAATTGTCAAGGTATAATAGACCTTAAGTCAGCAGAATAAAGTTGAATTTCTTCTTAACCAAAAACTCAATTAATAGATCCATCTTTATACATTCGTGACTATACGTTATCACGGATAAGGGATATCCGGGATATGGGCGGGATCCACGATACAGATTCAAGATAAGGGAAATTAAATCCGGAAAAAGGGATTCGGGATCAGAGATCCTATTTTTAAATTTTAATTGTAGTGCGGTTATCCCCCCACCACAGACGTAAGTATATATAAGTATAAAGAGATTATTGGACATTACATGACAGAGAATATACGAGACATTACACAGTAAACACTTATATTATTGGACCCCGAACCACAGAATAGATAAGGAGTACAGAAGTTGCACTCCTTTGATCTTGAAGAAAGCCGACATTTTAAATTATTATTATTACCTAAACTTGCCGCGCCCGACCGCGCGCAATCTAAATTGTGCCTTGACGCAACGCGTTAGCGTATGTAATTCGCCGTCCCGCTGCCGCACGCTGCTGCACGCTACTTAACCTTCAATCGGTAGGGTTGTCACAATTAATAAAAATAAAATAGTACCAACATTTATGTATTTAAATGTTAATTAAAACTAATAATTTTAAAAAATTACAGTTGTTGCACTTTAATGTAATGCCTTCGATATTTTTTGTCTTTAAAATAGCGGTTATTAAATTTAATGGCAGCATAAATGCGAAATCTAACAAATAATTTAAAAATGTAGTCTGAAGGGAAGCATGGACATGGAGTGGTGAAATTAATATGTTTTAGTAAATTAATTAGCGCATATAACAGCACGCAATAGCATGGGAACAATACGCAATAGCATAGCATGGATGCATAGTAGAATATCAAGCAACAGCAAGTGCAAGTCGCTCATTGAGTTATGACCGTTAAACTTGAATTTATAGTTCTCTCACTCGCTTTTTCCGCCGGTGGCCGAGTGCTCATAAAACGCTACGGCAACTAGTATCTACTTATATCGACTTAGGTAAGTGTCTAATACGAATATAGGTAAGTAGAAAAACTGGCAACACGATGGATCTCGTCAACTATGAAAAGGCTCCAAAGGGCTAGTTCCCAGGGGCCGTAAAACTAATCTTATAAAAAAAAAAAAAAAAAACGTCAACTATGAAAGGAATTAAGGTAGGTAGGTATTCCGTAATCGATGCTAGTAGGTATAACGTGGTACAACCGTAAAAAACTGTCATTTCATTCTGTTCCAAATTACATATTTTCGCTTCAATTCCACTATTCGATCCTACCTCTTGTAAATAACGTCTACTGCACTGAACTATGAGCTTCTTTTTATATCTAAATAACAAAATAAAACTTCAATTAGCTTCAATTACCTTTCACAATCAGCTGGCAAAGAAAAAAAAGTCAATTTGCAGTTTCTATAACTATTTAGACAGCCATATACGCCACAGTTCGTCTTGCTCGTCATTTTTTATTTTAAAATAATAATTCCAACGCGAGCGACCAACCAAAAGCGCGCGAAACGTTATAGCGCGTGTTCACGCCAGGAGCGCGGCGGCCATATTGAATTGCGTACAGACTTTGTACGCGAACCGATCGGAGCTAGTTCGACCGAAACCACAGAGTGACTGCCCGAACCCCCTACATTGCATGACGACCCTGCCTGCCAGGATTTACCCTATGTATAAGTTTCTCTATGCCAGTATTCTAACCTGGAATCTTCTGCGCGGACGAAGTCGCGGGCAAAAGCTAGTCTGTGATAAAGGGGTAGGATACTTATATCAAGGATCTTTTATTACTACAGCATAAATAAACCAGGTGAGTTTTTGGTTAAGAAGAAATTCAACTTTATTCTCCTGGTTTAAGGTCTATTATATCTTGACAATTCTGTAGACAGAAAAACGAGCCGAGCGAGAGGCCCCAGTTGGTACCGTGTCCCTCTCACTCCGAGTTGCCAAGCCAAAATAATATTATCGTTGGGTAGTGATTGTTAGTTTTTAAATCAAGCAAATAAATTAATTTATTATTTATCGTGACTATTGTTTATATGATAAAACAACAGTCACGATAAATAATAAATTGATTTATTTGCTTGATTTAAAAACTACCAATCATTCAAATTTTAAAAAAATATATGAATTCAATTATTATTTATCGCGACTATTGTTTATATAATAAAACAATAGTCACCATAAATAATAAATTAATTTATTTGCTTGATTTTAAAACCACCAATCACTACCCAACAATAATATTATTTTGGCATGGCAACTCGGAGTGAGCGGGACACGGTCCCAACTGGGGCCTCTCGCTCGGCTCGTTTTTTGTGCAGTAGGTAGTGAACAGTCCAGGTATGTATTTACGTTCGTGACTTATATTCATTCGCTCATTTATTTTATCTTATCTAAATCCGTCCGTCACTGTCAATGACATACAGTCGGAGTCAGAACAAAGGAAAGTGTATGCCCCCATGCCCCCTAAGCCATTTATCCACTAGCCGGCCCGGCACCGGCACCGGCGGCATGGCGGCAGCTTTTTCATTGGTCACTGACCAATAACAACTCGGCAAACAGCTGTCAGCGTGCCGTTGCCGGTGCCCGGGCCGGCTAGTGGAAAAACGGCCATATGCCCCTAGGAAAAAAGAGCATGATTTAGAAGTCATTGTCAAGATCAAGTCATTGCCAGATAGGTAATTGCCAGAGAGAAACTTATATATAGGTAATTGCATTGTTGTCATTGTAGGTATTGTTCTGGTATTGTTGTTAATCTCAAATATTTGCAAATTGTACCTATTCATGTCCAATAATCAATATTGTGTAACTTTACAATAATAATATCAGTAAAACAATAACAATGGAGATTGATAAAGAAAATGTTGTTCAAGCCGTGGTTATCGTGGATCCTTTAAATAACTTTACGCCCATCAGTAACAACACACCAACGGTGAGTTGCAGTTGTGTTTGCAATTTATTCTGAATATAATTTTTTTCTGTTAAGATATGTTCTAAACATTAATAATTTTTAAGGGTTTACTACCAGTAGCCGGCGTGCCTTTAAACTATATACTAGAGTCTTTAGCCCGTGGTGGAGTTGCCGAGACTATTTTATTTTGTTGTCAAGATGGTCCTAAAATAAAGGAACATATTCGGTATGTGCTCAACTTACTTTAACAGCTACTTTATTATTTATAAATAATCATGAATGAATACCTATCTTGCAGTCAACTTTCAATAACTTGATTTACGGGTCTTGAAAGTCTTGTATATATGTATGTATATACAGGGTTACTGGTAAATACTGGTAATTCGACGTATATCCGAAAGGAGCTGATAGAGGGGCTCAAAAGCAACAATTTGAACCCCCCCATATGTATGGCCGAAATTCAGTAGTTTTCGAGATATTTGAATTTCAAAGGTTTTTTGATATTTTACCAGAATTTGACACTTAATCCCAATTTATTTAAAAAGTACGCGATGTATTACAATAAAAATAACAAGAAAAACAAAGATAATTAACTAATTATTGCGATGAGAGTTTGGGTAGTAGCAAGTAACAACACACGTGGTTGCGCGGCATAAAGTCGAGACTAATTAACATTTTAATAAACAACTAACTAGTCTTTCCCCACCTGCGCACCTCGCCGAGTGTAATTAGTGCTTTAATGAAAAGAAAAGAGACTGAAATCAGGTAAAATCCTTAGTCCTAGCGTCGACCCTAAACAATAAACCAATACGTTTTTCCTACCAGCGCAGAGATACACACATCCTATGTTACGAATTACGTATCTTTACATTGATTTTTATACCTTTCTGGATAGCCTAGGATATGAGCAAGTTTTTATAGCTATTTGTACGATCGGTGCCATAGTATTTTTTTTAAACGATAGTACATTATTTGTAGCCGAAACTGAAAATTTTGATAAGAATTATTTATGTAATGGCTCATAATTTTAATTTTTATGTTAATTTTGTACTTTTAATGATCGTATTAGGTCATTTCAAGTGTTGGGCACAAAATTAAGTTTGATTGGAGCCCATTGGATGCGTACTCTTTAAATAAATTGGGATTAAGTGTCAAATTCTGGTAAAATATCAAAAAACCTTTGAAATTCAAATATCTCGAAAACTACTGAATTTCGGCCGTACATATGGGGGGTTTAAATTGTTGCTTTTGAGCACCTCTATCAGCTCCTTACGGATATACGTCGAATTACCAGTAACTCTGTATATATAAATACTCATCTTCTATTAATTTTATCCAACCTTCTTGGCTGCGGATGCAAGAACTAATAAAGTGCTAATGCACCCAAAATATAAACCCAAATGTTCTGAGAGGATTGTAAGTTTGCCTTTGGTATGTAAAAACTGATATTTTTACCGAACCAGGGTTTAAGTCCTTATACTTTGTAATTTTCAGGAAATAGTATTGAATCATTCTGAAGTGTTGAGGAATTACCTTAACAAAAGCAATCATAACGTTCGCGAAGAGATATCAACTTTGAGTAGGTAAGGGACACATTGCTTGTACAGTCAGCAACGAAAGTCGCTGAACATTCTGAATTTTTCAAATCGGTTATACTCTTTATTGAACAAACGTTGGTAAACCTTTATAAAACCAAACATTAGCAACATGTCTACATTTTGTTTCGATAAAGAAAAAATATGGATTTGATGCAAAACAAAAGTGTGCAAGCTATTTGAAAAACTGAGAATGTTCAGCGACTTTCGTTGCTGACCGTACCAGTGCAGTGCAAGTAGTTTTATGAACTTGCATATTTTGGTTTTAAAACAATGACAAAATATGATTCAACTTTTCAGATTTTGTTCTTTAGTGGATGATGTTTTGATTGGCGCAAACACTGTAATGAATGATAGCACAAATATGTCAAACCCAATGATTGGAAACAACTGTGTGATTGGCAATAATGTTACAATCACAGGGGGTCAATTGATGAATAATACTATAGTGAACGATAATTGTATAATTACCAACAGTTTTATTGATCATAACTGTGTTATAAATGTAAATTGTGTCCTGGAGAATGTAACTTTAGGGCCAAATGTTGTAGTACCAGCTGGCAGTCATATGAAGGGAAGTATGCTTAAAAGTTCAGATGCTGATAAAGGTATGACATTAATACTATTGAATTTTTGGAAAGTACATAGTGCATTAGTTTCTGCATTTATAAAAATACATATTTACAGAAAGGACATTGCTCGAGTTCACATTAGAGAAAAAGTGGGAGAATGAGTCTACAGGCAGTGATGATGATGATTTCATTGGATTCGAGAAGACTTGGAGTGATAGTGAGTCATGTTACTCCTCAGACAGCAGCGCTGAATCCTCCTTGCCAGATTCTTCAATAACAGATGATACAAACAGTGAGTAAAACTCCTAATAAAGCTCCACTGTTTGCACTATGCCGCACGATCTTTCCTTTTTTTTGTTTATTTTATCCCGAGTAATATGCCCAAGATGGTTATAACATCGACCGTCACTGGTGTTGCCATGGCTTCAACTGAACGTCGCTGCCGATTGGACAGTTTAAATTGATCGTGTGTGATGCATATGAACGAACTGCAGATTAGATCAAGCCTGCAGCCATTGGACTCAAAATTCAGTTGGCTTCAAAGAGACTTTTGATCACAGTAAGAAATAGGATCGTTTGGCAACAAAAACTATTTCGAGTTAACTAATCGTTTTTCATAGAAAATGTATGGGAAAAGTTTTTGGCGATTCCTGTTATTTCTAGTACTCAAACCTTGAATGGTCCGATAGAGTCTTTTGATCCCTACATGAAATAGGATCGATGGGAATAAACATTTTTTTTTGGTATTTTAGCATTTGTCTCGCTGACTGTCTATTTTTTTCCAAAATTTGTGAATGCAGTTCAGAATATCTCAAAAAGTTAGGGATGGTCTCCTAAGAACGTTTTTGTGTAACTATAACGGTTCAAGTAGCTGCCCTTACTGCCCCGTCTCAAAAATCCATCCTGTATGGCAAATAAGCCAGCGCGCTGGCTAATTTGCTATCCGCTGCAGCGGATTCATAAACAATTAAACAATTTTGCTTAAACCCACCGTGTTTAGCGATAACAGCTATGTCAATAGAGTTAAATTCTGAATATTTCAGATGTGCCTCCACTATTCTCTGATAACTTTGATTTTCAAACCAGAGATGATTTCATTCATGGAATTTTGAGAAATGAAGAAATATTAGCCGGTTTTCTGTACTACCTACTGTTGAAAGGAATTCAGTATGCAGCAGCTGTCACCAATTGGAATATATGGTAAAACAGTTTTGTTTTTCAACATTTATATTTTATTTTGTATGCTGGCAAAGCCAATGAAAGATTATGCCTTGTTATGTTGCAGTAGATACATTTTAAACAATTGGGCATATCGCTCATCCATTCAGACTGGTTCAATCAGTCACAACAATGACCTCATCATAGGCAATAATAACTATCGAGAAAAGACACCAACGTTGAGTAGGTAAGGGTCACATTGCTTGTGCTAAGGGAATAATTTTATCAACTTGTATAGTTTTGCTTTAAAACAATGACAAAATATTATTGACCTTTTCAGATCTTCTTTAGTGGAAGTTGTTTTGATTGGTGCAAACACTTTTATAAATGATATCACAATTGTATCAAAAACAGTGATTGGAAATGACTGTGTAATTGGCAATAATGTTACTATCATAGACAGTCAATTGATGAATAATATTGTAGTGAATGATAATTGTAAGATTACCAACAGTTTTATTGATAATAACTGTGTTATAAATGCAAACACTGTCCTGGAGGGTGTAACCTTGGGGAAAAATGTTGTAGTAGGAGCTGACAGTCACCTGAAGGGAAGTTTGCTTGAGAGTTCAGATGCTGATAAAGGTATAACCTTGAATCAGTTGAATTTTTAGAAAGTATAGTTATAGTATATATAGTTTCTAAAAATAATATTGAATTCCAGAAAGGACATTGCTCAAGTCCACATCAGAGAGTACCGAGTGGGAGAATGAGTCTACAGGTAGTGGTGATGATGATTTCATTGGCTTCGAGAAGACTTGGAGTGATAGTGAGGCATGTTACTCCTCAGACAGCAGCACCGAATCCTCCTTGCCAGATTCTCCAATATCAGAGGACACAAACAGTGAGTAAAACTCCCAATCCTACTTCATATTATAAATGCGAAAGTGTGTGTGAATGTTCTCTACTAAACCAATGAACGTATCTCCATAACTACCTACTAAACCGATTTTAATGAAACGTAGATAGTGTAGGCTCTGGAATAAGACATAGGCTAATTTTACACACAAATTTCCACGTGGGCTAAGCCGCGGGGCACAGTTAGTATTACATAATACTATTAAAATATTGATAAATATAGTATATACAACATGTTAAGAAAACCCTGTCCGAGCCGAAACCGGTAATTAGGCTCACCAATCACATGACCAAATAAAATAATTTAAAAAAAAAAATCATGATAGTAAACATATTAATGAACATTTAAAGTGCCAATTTTTTTTGCCTTTTTCCCACAAAATGTAGCTAATTTTAAAAATATGACAACACCGTTACCGGAAGTAATTATGTTAGATCGTGTGGCGTCACCTCAGACCACAAAGTATGTGATGACGTCATTTATGAAAAAACAAATTTTAGTAAACGGTGTATTTGTATTACAAAAAAATATGGGAGGCCTTTGCCCAGTAGTGGGACACATACTATGCTAAAAAATGATTTTTTTTTTTAAATTAAAAAAAAAGTTTAATTTTTTTTTTTTTTTTACAAAAATGTAATCTAATCTCGATACCCAACAATACGTTTTCGGGTCGGACAGGGTTTTTTTAACATATTGTATATGGGAAACTGAAAACTGGGTACTGAAAATAATTTTATTATCTTTATATTTTTATCAAATAATTCATATTACTAAGACAATAAATCAAACTTAAAATAATATTATAATAATAAACACTGTGAAATTGTGTTACATATTTCTGAAATATTCAGAAATATATAAATATATATATATATATATATATCTGGAATAAGACATAGGCTAATTTTACACACAAATTTCCACGTGGGTTTCGTGGGTTGGTTTACGTATATATATATATATATATTGTCATGTGGGCCTTACTCAGTTCAATATACCAGTTCTATCGGCCACTAGAAATGTACTTAGCACTGTGAAAGATATTCTGAAATTCTTCCGTCCTGTACCAGCCAATTACATCAAAACGAAGGCTTCTGTAATTGACTGTTTAAGAGCTGTGGAGATGGGTTGAATAAACTTGTATATAACATTTTAATCGTAGTAGGTATAAAGAAATTAAGGTATGATTAAAATCATTTTACTCAAAAAAGTTTATAATGTTGTCATTATTTCACAAACCTTCTTCGAGCAAAATCGGATTTGTCGTACTGCAAGAGCTACTAGACATACAATGTATTATTACCCGGTATTATCTTCATTATATTTGTTATTTGACCGTTGCCATGGAAACGTAACAAACAGGTATGTTTATGGTTCGTAAAAAAACTGATTGAAGGTTAAAAACGAGTAGGTCGTGCCGTTGCCATGAAACGTAAATAGAGAAAATACACAACTATAGATATAGTTCGTAAAAATATAAATATAATTGTATTAATTTTTATCCCAACTTAGCTAGTTTTGTTTAAACTAATAGACGCATTTTTGAGTAAAGCACTATACAAGCCTTGGTCTCTAATGAGTGTACTGCTGACCACGCTATAATGGCCTCAAGCTAAGCTTCGCTACGCTCTCGGCCTCCAAGCTTGGTCATCATTGCAACTCTTGCTGGCCGCGCTATAAAGGCCTCGACCTTTGGTCTCTGCCTTTATTTTAGCTTGTCCATCAAGAGTTGCAATGCTGACCGCGCTGTGGAGGACTGGAGCTGCGCTGCGCCGCGCTTTCGGCCATCAACAACGCGGTCAACAACACACTCATTAGAGACCGCGGCAGTAATGTACTATTACTGAATTGGTGTTTTTTGTTTGATTCTAGGACAGCTGTAGCAAATGTGAATGGCTAGATGGCAAGTGGACAAATAATCCATCTGCTCTATGAAGCTGATATAGTTGAAGAGGACTCTTTACTGGATTATTGGTTCGAAGATTTGAAGGAGAATTAAAGTCCTATAGCCAATCAAACATCATTAGTGAAGTTCACAAGTGAAGAAAGTGAAGATTCTGAATAAATTGTACATATAAGAAAAACGTTTATCATTTACTTACATTTATTATTTGGTACAAGTCAAGCGAAAGAGGATAAAATGTTATCGAATAGTCAGAGCTGGGCAAAATACATGCTTTGCTTTAATTAAAATATAAACTACAAAATACTATCTCGTATGTATTTAAAATACAAAATACTTTTAAGTCGTGTATTTGAAATATAAAATACAAAATAGAGTATTTTAACTATTTTTTATTAAAATACAAAATACATTCAGGTGTTGGGTTATTTAAATGACAGACAGACGCCGCCGTCGTCCGGCATCGTAGACGTACATGTGGAGTGAATTTGATAATGTATACTACACAAACTAGGTACTACGTTTATTTATATTTGTTTTTACATTCAAATGTTTTGAAGCCATAAGTATTTGAAATACTAACTACAAAATACCTCAGCGTCAGGTATTTGAAATACCAATTACAAATTTCATTTTTAAGAAGTATGTAGGTAATTGAAATACAAAATACATAGTGTGAAGTTAGAATCATGAAAATCGGTGGTTTCTGGCTGTATATTCTTTGTATGTCTGTGATGTATTAATAAGCTGTGGAGTTTCCTAAATAAATAAAACAAAATATCAGCGTTTTTGAAAATTCCATCCCTAAGGGGGTACCTACAACATGGGAAGATAAATTTTATGGAGTTAAAATCATGAACATTTTTAAACGAGCTAAAAATACACATAAACAATTTTATTATCGATATAAACTACCTACATGATGCCACTTAACTAGAAAAATATCATCCAGTATCATCCCGACCTGAAGATTACATACACCAGTAGGCTATTCAAATTTTGCCGCCCCTCCTCTCAACCTCTGCAATTCGATAGTTCACATTAATTACAAAATTTTTGTTAGTAAAATTTTCGCATATTAACGATACTATCGTGATTTTTCAGGTTTTTAGCTTTTTTTTACTCGTCTAGACTGAAAAGTCTAGAAGTCCTTTCTAGAAAAGAAATATACCTTTAGCTAAGCCCAACCCATAAAAATAAGACTTTTAAGCTTTTGAGAAAATGAATTCCAAAAAACTCGTTAGGGCTGCCACTGTAATTGACCTTGCAAAGGTCAATTAACACTTTCTATTGAGAAAATAATATCTTTATTCGAAATTCGACGAAATATCTGTAATCATTTGTACGGTACGGTAACGGTACGGAGAAGTACGGTAGATTTGGAAGATAATAAAGTAACGAAAAAAAAAATTGTTACGAAATATTTCTTAAAACCAACGCGTTGCTTGAAGTTCATATTTTTAAGGGTTATTGGCTTTAGCTAAAGGTATCTTTCTGTCCTAGAAACAACTTCTACTTCAGTCTAGAAGACAAAAACAAAACCAAAAACATGAAAAACCACGATATCGAATCACCGCGTGATGTTATGTTATGTTATGTAATTATTCATGTAATCCACAAAATACTTCGAAAAACTACAGCACACCACCAGAAAAATGTGCCAGAGAAATATTTATAAGTATGTACATATTAGGATTGCAGGACGCAATCAACCGAGGCGGCTTTTCTTTAGGACTTAATAACAGTTAGGTTTATAAATCTAATTTCCATTAGACAAAAAAAATGTTGGCGCCAAATTTGCCGCCCCTAAAATCTGCCGCCCTAGGCTCCAGCCTAATCAGCCTATTGGTAAATCCGCCACTGGTCGATAGGTACCTACGTATGGTTATACGCAAAGTACCTACGCAGGCGTAGGTCATCCGGATATCACCGCATTCCGGGTTCATGCTCCTCTATTTTTTATTTTCATTTTCGCATCAATTTCGACGTCCATGTTCATTCATTGCGCGATTTTCCTCTGGCCGGCACAGCACCGGCACCGGCACGGTGACAGATATTTGCGGAGTTTTCATTGTCACTGACAACTGGTCACTGACCAATGACAACTGTGCCGCCGCCGCGCCGTGCGCCGTGCCGGTGCCGTGCCGGCCAGTGGAAAATCAAAATCGCGCATTCTATCCGTCAGTGTCAATGACATAAGCACCGTGCATAGAGAAAGCATCAATAGAGATGACACGGTAATAATAATACCGTGCTTGAGCGAGACATGCTTACGCCCGATATCCTAATAGTGAAAGAGATAGACGTACTATCTTGTGTCACTTTCTGCGTATCGCCTTATGTTTGTTGGGCTCAAACTTTTGGTAGGTCTTTTGTCCAGGATGAGCCAAACAATGCATCACCCAACCAAATTTAGAAGTAGTATACGTCAGATCACGTTCCATAGACATTAGGGTTAAGCGTAATTTAGCAGGATTATACATCTTTTGTCCCTTACGGGTGTACGCGCTTGTCAAATCTACAGGTACATTCTTCATCTAAGGCTCCGTGATAGAAGTGGGTGCTTAAACGAAAAGCCGACTGAAAAGTTCGTTTTTTTACGTAAGCACACAAGCGCGCTTACAAACACAAGCGTGTAGCTTTTAAGCAATGCCTGAAAAAGAAAGAAATTCCAAAAATGTACTAAAAGTAATCTTTATGAAAATACAGCTCAAATCAATATTTAATTAAATTTAACCTTATTTCTTTACCCATAAAAAGCAATACATTGATACTAAATTATATTAATTAAAAGAGAGAGATGCAAGCTGAAGGATGATGTGGTGACTAAGATCGAAAAGAGTATGCTAAGATGGTTTGGTCACGTAGAAAGGATGAGTGAAAGTCGATTGACGAAAGAGATATACGGAGCGAAAGTGAGTGGATGCGTCGGAAGAGGGCGCCCAAGGAGAACTTTTCACGACCAGATTAATGGTCTCTTCCAGAAAGGTCAAGTCCGTAGCACCCTCAACCGACGGCAGTGCATGAGAAGATGTATGAATGTGGATGAAGCAAAAGAGGTGTGTCAGAATCGTAGCATGTGGCAATCTATAGTCTCTGCCTACCCCCTTGGGATACAGGCGTGAGTATATGTATGTATGTGTATGTAAATTATATTAGATTGACAACCATATTTCTATGCGCATAAGGCTCACTATCAATTTTTCAGCAGATAAGTTTTTGCTATCTAAAAGTTAAGGTATTTTTTTTTTCAGTTCAATGCACAAAAGCACAAAAAAAGTAGAAAGCAGAAAACTAAGTAAAAAAGTAAAAAGCAGAAAAGCACTTCCGCGCTTTTTACAGCGACTTTTAAAAACAGGGCCTTCGAGTTTGTCAGTACGTCACTCTGCCACTTCGTTTTGCCATCTAAAAGATTCATATGAAGCTCAAATTCAATGCTTATATAACATAGCGGAAATAGCGTTCAGCGCTATTTCTAGCATCTGCAAAAAAATAGCGATAGCGTTATAACGTGCTATCAATATAATTCAATACGTTTGTCACATCTTTACTTATGTCATTGTTGGTCTTACGAAATAACCTCAAACTATTTACAAATGGTATTCGTGTCAATTATTGTTTAATTTTACAAAAATAACAACAGTAAAACAATAAAAATGGAGATTGATAAAGAAAATGTTGTTCAAGCTGTGGTTATAATGGACACTTTCAATAGTAACTTCACGCCCATCAGTAACAACAAACCAATGGTGAGTTCTGTTGTGCAATTTTATCACAACATATTACATATTTTCTATATGATTTGTGATCTAAATATTATTCTATTTTTTAGGGTTTACTACCAGTAGCAGGCGTGCCTTTAATAAACTATATACTAGAGTCTTTAGCCCTTGGTGGAGTTGGCGAGACTATTTTATTTTGTTGTCAAGATGGTCCCAAAATAAAGGAACATGTTCGGTATGTGCTCAATTTACTTTAACAGCTACTTTATTATTTACTAGCTTTTGCCCGCGACGTCGTCCGCGCAAAATATAAATTTAAAAAATTCGGATCCTGGGTCCTGTATCTCGATATTTTTATAAAGACACCTAAACACCAATTTTCATACCTATGCAAAAAATCATGTCGCGCAAAGGTGCTATATGAAAAATTAAAACAAATATATCCCACGGGAACCATACATTTTTAACGGGATAAAAAATAGCCTATGTGCTACTCCAGACTATATTCTATCTCTGTACCAAATTTCATCCAGATCTGTTCAGCCGTTCTGGGGTGATTGAGTAACAAACATCCATCCATCCAAACTTTCACATTTATAATATTAGTGGGATCTATAAAAAAAATAAGCTCATGAATTTATATCTGATGTTTCAAATGTACATACTTACCTTCTATTATTAATCTTACAGGAAATGTGTAGAAGAAAAAGCTTTATGGAGTGTGTCTATGGATGTGCAGGTATTGATGTCTGATACCTGCCAGACAATGGGGGATGTAATGAGAGAGATTGATGCTGCAGGGCTTATCAGGGGGAACTTTGTCCTGGCCGGTGTCAACAGCATCACCAATATACCTTTTGCTGCATTATTGGAGCAGCACAAGTAAGTCTACAATAAACAATAATATTAGCCCTTTTAACATTCCACACCTGGCCACAGGCCTCCCCTAAATGAGAGGAGTCTACAATAGTTTTGTTATAATTTTAAGTTCTCTGTTGGTTTCATAACAATTTTTGAAGTCATCAATTTGATAATAAAACATAACTTAGTTAAATTTTATTGTAAATCCTTTTTTAGGCAAACATGCAAAAAAGATAAAGGTGCAGCTATGACACTGGTCTACAAAAAAGTATCATGGGAACATCCTTTGATTAGCTCTGACAAACCCACCTTCTTGGCTGCAGATGCAAGAACTAATAAAGTGCTAATGCATCAAAAATATAAACCCAAATCTTCTGAAAGGAGCATAAGTTTACCTTTGGTATGTAAAAACTTGTAATTTTTCATTTGTAACTGTTCAAGGACAAAGTCCTAATACTTTATAATTTTCAGGAAATAGTATTGAGTCATTCTGAAGTGAAGTTGCATCATAATTTGGCAGATGCAAACATAGCTCTGTGCTCGCCTGCTGTACCTCCACTATTCTCTGATAACTTCGATTTTCAAACCAGAGATGATTTCATTCATGGAATTCTGATAAATGAAGAAATATTAGCTAGTTCACTGTACTACATACTGTTGAAAGGAAATCAGTATGCAGCAGCTGTCACTAATTGGAAAACTTACCAGATTATATGGTAAAACAGTTTTATTTTTCATTTATTTTATTTATTTTTTTGGTTGGCAAAACCAATGAAAGATTATGCCTTGTTATGTTGCAGTAGAGACATTTTGCACAACTGGGCATATCCTCTATCCATTCAGACTGGTTCATTCAGTCAGAATAATTACCTCATCACAGGCAATCATAACTTTCGAGAAAAGACATCGACCTTGAGTAGGTAAGGTACACATTACTTGTACTAGTGGAAGGAATTTTATGAACTTGCATATTTTTGGTTTTAAAACAATGATAAAATGTTATTTAACTTTTCAGATCTTCTTCTTTAGTGGAAGATGTTTTGATTGGTGCAAACACTGTTATAAATGATAGTACAATTATATCAAAATCAGTGATTGGAAATGACTGTGTGATTGGCAAAAATGTTACAATCACTGGGAGTCATTTAATGAATAATATTGTAGTAAATGAGAATTGTAAAATTATCAACAGTTTTATTGATAATAACTGTGTTATAAATGCAAACTGTGTCCTGGAGGGAGTCATTTTGGGGACACATGTTGTAATAGAAGCTGGCAGTCATCTGAAGGGAAGTATGCTTGAGAGTTCCGATGCTGACAAAGGTATATCTTGAGTCTGTTGAATTACTGGAATAGTTTGAAGTACATTGATTTTGCATTTTTAAAAATGATATTGAATTACAGAAAGGACATTGCTCAAGTCCACATCAGAGAGTACCGAGTGGGAGAATGAGTCGACAGGCAGTGGTGATGATGATTTCATTGGCTTCGAGAAGGCTTGGAGTGATAGTCAGTCATGTTACTCCTCAGACAGCAGCGCTGAATCCTCCTTGCCAGATTCTCCAATACCAGAGGACACAAACAGTGAGTAAATCTCCCAATATTACATTATTGATATTAAAATCTTGAGTTTAATTTTGAATATTTTAGAACTAATACAATTAATGAGAATAATAATGTTCTTTTTTTCAGTATTCTTGCAAGAAGTTATAGATAGTTTGGCCAGAGGATATGAAGAAAAATTGAAATGCGACTATTTGATCTTGGAGATAAATTCATCACGATATGCATATAACATCCAGTTGCATGAAGTAAATTTCTTTGTCGTGAGGGCTTTACTCAGTATACCAGTTCTATCAGACACTAAAAATGTACTTAGCACTGTGAAAGATATTCTGAAGTTCTTCCGTCCTGTACTAGCCAATTACATCAAAACTAAGTCTTCTGTAATGGACTGTTTGAGAGCTGTGGAGGTGGGTTGATTTTGGATCGTAGTATAAAGAAACTTGGGTATGATTATATTAATTACTGAAATTACTGAGTTGGTATTTTTTTGTTTGATTGTAGGACAGCTGTATAAAATGTGAATGGCTAGATGGAAAGTCTGGGCAAATAATCCATCTGCTCTATGAGGCAGATGTAGTTGAAGAAGACTCTTTACTGGAATGGTTCAAAGATTTGAAGGAGAATGAAAGTCCTATAGCCAATCAAACATCATTAGTAAAGTTCTTCGATTGGCTTCAAGAGGCAAGTGAAGAAAGTGAAGATTCTGATTAAATTGTACATATAATAAAAACTTTTATCATTTACTTATTGTTTATTATATGGTAGAATATGAAAGAGTATTATAAGCTATCGAATAGTAGCATACTGCTGAAATTGTACGGTAGAGAAATTTCTAAATTTATTGATATCAAACGATGTTGGTTCACATGGGGAATGTATCTTTATTTGCCTCATGTGTGTGTCTCTTCCATTTTGATGATTGCTCAGCACTGCTATTTGTATCATGTAGGTTCTAATAGGTCTATCGTGGATATCTTTGATTGGAATCATTTCCCATCCTACAAAAGAAAAATTACTACTTATAAACATACACAACATAAACTTAGTAAGAAGGTACTTGAAGTATTCTGTAGTGCTTCAGGTGTTCCAGATCCAAGATCGATCAAAAATGATGGCCATAGGTAGTAGGAAATCACTTTTATTATTTACTAGCTTTTGCCTGCAACTTTGTCACATGGGAATATACTATCGGGATAAAAAGTACCCTATGTGCTATTCCAGACTATAATCTATCTCTGTGCCAAATTTCATCCAGATCCATTCTGGCCTGATTGAGTAGCAAACATTGATCCATCCATCTAAACTTTCACATTTATAATATTAGTGGATGAATAGAAACTTTATAGAAATCCAACTTACCACTAGGCTCAATCAGCTCAATAACTTCAATCTCTTGCAAGTCATTGAAGTGAGTGCCGGCTCGAATTGATATCCTGCTTGGTGTGTAGCTTTCATCCAGTTTGTAGTCTGTGTATATGTAAATGTGGGAAACCATTGTCTTTCTTTGGAACTGAATGTTCACTAGATGTGGCAGTTGTCCATCAGATTGCCAGTACGTATCCATACAGTCATCTCGTAGCTGGTCGATACCAAAACCTGTTATAAAAATTTAATATTACACTATTACTGTAAAGCGATGCTGGGAGCTTTGGCTGCGAGTCTGAGTATTGATTACAGGCTGTAATTTATCTTCAGCGAATTGTGGAAAGCTTCTGCCACAGTAGGTAAAGAACAACAACACTTACTGACCTGGTTTGCAAGAAGATAAGCTCCAAATAGCATGATTTCCCACTTCTCTAACGGTTCCCGAACGCTCGCTCACCAATGGATCTTTTTCAGAGGCCATTATTTAACTTTATTTCGTTACGTAAGGAAACGTTTTAAACTTTATTATTCTCAATGTTTATGGATCGTTGCTCGCTCGTTAAATTATAAACAAAATAAAATAACAATAAATTCAACAAAACAACCAACAGCACTATTTTTTGACATTTATGTTTGTTGTGACGTTTAACTTTACAAAATGACATTGACATCAAAGAGAATGTGAACATGACATCGACGTAATACCATTGAACATGACTGTGGACTACAAACTTTATTTTCCATTCATTTAATCAAAAATAATCCTTATGTGACGGACTTAACGCCCACGATGCACGCATTATAAAAACCGGTCCGAGCCAGATACCTATAACTGCGCCTTCTTTCCCTTTCTAACAGTACAACCTTTCATCCCTTGTGTTGCCAGTTAATATTTATTCGATCACCTTAAACTTGGTACATTTTCATGTTAAGAATAATAAACAATAAAGTCGATTAATGAAATACCTATGGTAAAGTATAAGAATATCCTAAGATTTAAATTTCAAATATAAATAAATATCTGGAAATAAGTACTTACCTTCTTTAATAATTCGCTTGTAATTGTCAGTTCCGTGATGTCTATAGGAATCGTAGCAGAAATAAAATTAAAAACTTGAAACACAGAACGTCAATTTGCGTGACACACGAAATTTTCAGCTAATTTTAAATCTAGAGGTTTGTGCTGAATTTTCTCATAAAAATGGGTAGAATATGCGTAATGGAAGGGTGTAAAAGCGAATATTATCCGAATTAAGGATTATCTTAACATAGGTAAGTGGGTAACTATGTTTTCCACGTTAAGTACATTTTAGATGTTCGGGTGACATACATTTCGCTAGTAAAAAGGACTATAATATAAATCTTATTATGTGTCTGTGTTAACTGAGGAATATCGTCCACGGGAACTGTTTGCAGCGATAAAGTCGCGCTTTTCGTTGCCTCACGACTACATCGCTACTTTTTGAAGTCGGTCGCATTTGCAACGCGCGACAGACCACACGCTGGTATAACGCGACGCTCACGCCGCGTTGTCACGGCTCGCCGGGCTCGCACATGGCGTTCGCGTCGTTCACACGCTCGAGGAACGCGCACGTCTAGGGCCAGATTAACCCTTTCAGGCAATGTAATTCTCGGGGCCCCTTTCCTTTACCCTTTTGTTACTTTTTAATAGTACATTACTGCCACGGTCTGTAATGAGTGTGTTGCTGGGCGCGTTGTTGATGGCCGAAAGCGCGGCGCAGCGCAGCTCCAGGGCTCCACAGCGCGGTCAGCATTGCAACCCTTGATGGACAATATAAAATAAAGGCCGAGACCGATGGTTTGTCGATTGAAATTGTTTGAAATCGGGACGACTTTTGACTTTACACTTCCCGATTACTCCTAAGCAATAAAAAACAAAAAAACAATTTTGTCTTTTACAGATCCCAGGCGTGTAAATTGGTTACAACAAATACCTATTGGCTACAGAAAAATTACCCAAAATTCCGTCATATGCAGCAAGCATTTTAAGCCGACAGATAATGTCCCTAATTTAACACAAGGAGTTTTAAAAGAAAATGCCCTGCCCTCACTGTTCCTTTTCGTTAGCACAAAGGACAATGGGCAAAAATGGTCCAAATGTCCAACACTTCCGAAACCTACGTCACTCGATAGACCACTACATACTGAGTAACTTTTGCAAAGGCAGTTCAACAAAATAGGTTGTCAGTAAAAAATGAGTAGTTTAAAAGAATATATATATTTTTTTTATTTCACACTTAGTGTTATGTCTTATACATTTTTTTCGAAAGGCAAAAATATAAATACACTTTCTAACATTAAATAAAAATAAAAAAAGCTGTCAGAAAGCAAAAAAGGCCGTGAAACATATTTTATTATTATTATTGTTACCTGATGATAAAAGAAAAAGTAAGGTAACGCATAGAAGGTACCTGCTTATTTATTTTATAGAAGCGCAACATCAGAAAATACGTAAGAATGCTGCTGTTGTTGTTGTTGTTCACTTTTCATCAGGAAACAAAAATAATAATAAAATATTTTTCACGGCATTTTTTGCTTTCTGACAGCTTATTTTATTTTTATTTAATGTTAGTAAGAGTATTTGTATTGTTGCCTTTCGAAAAAAATGTATAATTATAATACTAAGGGTGAAATAAAAAAAAAATAGTTTTTTAAACTACCCATATTTTTTTTACTGACAGCTTATTTTGTTGATCTGTCTTTGTAAAAGTTACTCAGTATTTAGTGGTCTATCGGGTTACGTAGGTCTCGTCAGTGGTGTATATTTGGACCAAGTCCCATACAATTTTGCCCAGTGTCCTTTAATTTTGTCTTATGGTCTAATTAGTTGGATATTCTTAGGGTACCGTACCTAATAAGGAAAAAAAACTAAACCCTAATATGATCACTTTTTTGTCCGTCTATCTGTCTCTATGTCCGTCTGTCACAACTTGCACAGCCCAAATCAAACATAACATGTTAACAGTAGTAGGTACCTTTTATAGCATAGAAAAAGAGTAAGTAGGTATAGGAAAGATAAGTATAGGAAAAACCATAGATATGGAGAGCCTAGACAACGTCCAAGCGTGTGAAGTGTCATGTTACTTTATATTACAAAGTGGCAAAATCTACGATCTTAAATACTATTTTGTAACTTCATTTAGGTTGCCAAGATACAGACAGGCACTCGTGTGGTTTGGCCACCGCAGACTAATTTATTGTACCTACTCATGTTCTTAAGAAAATAAACATCCTTTTCCTTATTTTATTATTTTCCTATCATAACAATCTCGGAACAAAAGCACGTTTTCACTAGATGTCCATGGGGACGTTCTCAAAATTTCAAAATATTATGGTCACTCTTGTTGGCAAAGGAAACAACGTTCAGTATGGTATCTCGCTGTCGGCTTCACTTTTGCTGCCAAGTCCGCATTCCAGGTGTTAGAGACTTAAAACTTCCTTGGAACATGATTGGTGCGTTCCATTCACTGTTAATTTCGTTATTTTCGATCACAAATCTGGTTCCACTCGCATCAACTTGTACTGAAAGTGATCATTATTATCCTTTTTAACTTTCCAAAACTTGTGTTTCCATGTATTATAACGTGTAATGTTGGTGGAATATTAACCATTATATGTTCATAAATGTGCGTGAGTGTGGGTAATTAGAACAATAGTGGTAAAACATGATTTTCGAGTTCGTCCAAAAAGTCTAGTAATTTGTCAGTAAAGTATCCGCCACTTTACTGATAGGATTTGAGGCCTAGCCAAAGGTCTTTCTGTGCTTGACGCAGCATAAAATTGTAATATTCAAGGGTAATACACGGGGTAATATTATATTTTACTTGACACTGCATGCCATATTGAAGAAAAAAAAATAACGCTATGACTTTATGTTTTTTACTATGCATCGCCATCAAAAATGGGTAAATGCCCATGAACGTAACACTTCAAGGACTGTGGACTACAAACTTTATTTTCCATTCATTCATTCAAAAATAAACCTTATCTGACGCACTTAACGCCCACGATGCACGCTTTATAAAAACCGGTCCCAGCCAGATACCTATAACTGCGCCTTCTTTCCCTTTCTAACAGTACAACCTTTCAACCCTTGTGTTGCCAGTTAATATTTATTCGATCACCTTAAATTTGGTACATTTTCATGTTAAGAATAATAAACAATAAAGTCGATTAATGAAATACCTATGGTAAAGTATAAGAATATCCTAAGATTAAAATTTCAAATATAAATGAATATCTGAAAATAAGTACTTACCTTTTTTAATAATTCGCTTGTAATTGTCAGTTCCGTGATGTCTATAGGAATCGTAGCAGAAATAAAATTAAACACTTGAAACACAGAACGTCAATTTGCGTGAGACACGACATTTTCAGCGAATTTTAAATCTAGAGGATTGTGCTGAATTTTCTTATAAAAATGGGTAGAATATGCGTAATGGAAGGGTGTAAAAGCGAATATTATCCGAATTAAGGATTATCTTAACATAGGTAAGTGGGTAACTATGTTTTCCACGTTAAGTACATTTTAGATGTTCGGGTGACATAAATTTCGGTAGTAAAAAGGACTATAATATCAATCTTATTATGTGTCTGTGTTAACTGAGGAATATCGTCCACGGGAACTGTTTGCAGCGATAAAGTCGCGCATTTCGTTGCCGCACGACTGCATCGCTACTTTTTGAAGTCGGTCGCATTTGCAACGCGCGACATACCACACGCTGGTAAAACGCGACGCTCACGCCGCGTTGTCACGGCTCGCCGGGCTCGCACGCGGCGTTCGCGTCGTTCACACGCTCAAGGAACGCGCACGTATAGGGCCAGATTAACCCTTTCAGGGCCCCTAGGCAATGCAATTCTCGGGGCCCCTTTCCTTTACCCTTTTGTTACTTTTTAATAGTACATTACTGCCACGGTCTGTAATGAGTGTGTTGCTGGGCGCGTTGTTGATGGCCGAAAGCGCGGCGCAGCGCAGCTCCAGGGCTCCACAGCGCGGTCAGCATTGCAACCCTTGATGGACAATATAAAATAAAGGACGAGACCGGTGGTTTGTCGATTGAAATTGTTTGAAATCGGGACGACTTTTGACTTTACACTTCCCGATTACTCCTAAGCAATAAAAAACAAAAAAACAATTTTGTCTTTTTCAGATTACCTAAAACTACAGATCCCAGGCGTGTAAATTGGTTTCAACGAATACCTATTGGCTACAGAAAAATTACCCAAAATTCCGTCATATGCAGCAAGCATTTTAAGCCGACAGATGATGTCCCTAATTTAATACAACGAGTTTTAAAAGAAAATGCCCTGCCCTCACTGTTCCTTTTCGTTAGCACAAAGGACAATGGGCAAAAATGGTCCAAATGTCCAACACTTCCGAAACCTACGTCACTCGATAGACCACTACATACTGAGTAACTTTTGCAAAGGCAGTTCAACAAAATAAGTTGTCAGTAAAAAATGAATAGTTTAAAAGAATATTTTAATTTTTTCATTTCACACTTAGTGTTATGTCTTATACATTTTTTTCGAAAACAACAAATTAAATTCACTTTCTAACATTAAATAAAAATAAAAAAAGCTGTCAGAAAGCAAAAAATGCCGTGAAACATATTTTATTATTATTATTGTTACTGATGATAAGTGAAAAAGTAAGGTAACGCATAGAAGGTACCTGCTTATTTATTTTATAGAAGCGCAACATCAGAAAATACGTAAGAATGCTGCTGTTGTTGTTGTTGTTCACTTTTCATCAGGTAACAAAAATAATAATAAAATATTTTTCACGGCATTTTTTGCTTTCTGACAGCTTATTTTATTTTTATTTAATGTTAGTAAGAGTATTTGTATTGTTGCCTTTCAAAAAAATGTATAAACATAATAATAAGGGTGAAATAAAAAAATATGTTTTTTAAACTACCCATATTTTTTTACTGACAGCTTATTTTGTTGATCTGTCTTTGTAAAAGTTACTCAGTATTTAGTGGTCTATCGGGTTACGTAAGTCTCGTCAGTGGTGTATATTTGGACCAAGTCCCATACAATTTTGCCCATTGTCCTTTAATTTTGTCTTATGGTCTAATTAGTTGGATATTCTTAGGGTAGTTTCCTAATAAGGAAAAAAAACTAAACCCTAATATGATCACTTTGTTGTCCTTCTGTCTGTCTCTATGTCCGTCTGTCACAACTTGCACAGCCCAAATCAAACATAACATGTTAACAGTAGTAGGTACCTTTTATATAGCATAGAAAAAGAGTAAGTATAGGAAAGATAAGTATAGGAAAAACCAGAGATATGGAGAGCCTAGACAACGTCCAAGCGTGTGAAGTGTCATGTTACTTTATATTACAAAGTGGCAAAATCTACGATCTTAAATACTATTTTGTAACTTCATTTAGGTTGCCAAGATACAGACAGGCACTCGTGTGGTTTGGCCACCGCAGACTAATTTATTGTACCTACTCATGTTCTTAAGAAAATAAACATCCCTTTCCTTATTTTATTATTTTCCTATCATAACAATCTCGGAACAAAAGCACGTTTTCACTAGATGTCCATGGGGACGTTCTCAAAATTTCAAAATATTATGGTCACTCTTGTTGGCAAAGGAAACAACGTTCAGTATGGTATCTCGCTGTCGGCTTCACTTTTGCTGCCAAGTCCGCATTCCAGGTGTTAGAGACTTAAAACTTCCTTGTAAATGCCTCTTTCTGAAAATCTTTGGGTAAATGTATTTTAGCCAATGACGAAAGATTTTAGCGCATACACTGTCGAGATTTGTTATCGACCGGGTTCGATTCCCGATTCGTGTATGTGATTTTTTTAATCTGTGAATTTTTATTACTTATATTTTATTATCTTGCTTTCCTTGTAAGTAGGTGTATAAGTATAAAGGTAAGTCACACACCCACCGTCTTATAAACCGTAGAAATAAGGTTAAAGCTCATGACAAGCACGCCTCAATGCTGTTCATAATAATTATCTATAATAGGTACATTTATTATTATAGTAAAGTTATATATAGTACCTACCTATGTAGACTTTGTAGTTTTCAAATGATGCCCGAGTTTGCCTACCCGCATTCGAATTAACAAGATGTATTACTTTATCGCAATTCCTCGTGATGAGTAACCATATTGAAAAGAGAATCCTGCAATGATAGGTACATAAGTGGGTGCAGGAGGGTTTCGGATAATTTATGAATGACACGAGGGAAGTTAGAAATAGTTAGGTAAGTACCTACCTACATATAGACTGTACATAGGTATTATGAACAAATAATTATAATTGTACCTACTTGCTATAAAAATTAAGTCCTGACCTACCCATCCCCACGTGCGTTTATCAGCGAAGTTACGTAATTCATTTTGATAATTTGGGGTAGGTACCTATACCTAACAGTTGTTTATCTAACTATTTAAAATACTAAAATTAAACTCAAGATGGGAACGGGTTGACGAATTGATAACTTTATAATTAGTGGTTACAATGCGGCGGTCTAATTTGACGATAGCATGTGGCGCTTACGACGGGTCCTCACAGGCCACACCGCGGGAACTGTCCACTGGACGAATCCCAGACGAACACCAAATGTTAATTCAGTTCCGGCTGTGCACACGGATGGACATTATAAAAACATGAAAGTACCGTAGATATACTTACTCGATAAATAAGGATAAATTAAAACTTTAAGTACGATTAAGATTTAGGGAAAGTTTATCATACATAGGCTGCTATTACAAGCCCGGTACGAAAGCAATAATACTTTACGTTCTGACTTCGAATTTTTGAATTTGTCTTGACCAAATCACGATCGCTGTACGAACGCAATGCAGATGGTCCGGGTTTGTAATAGGTCCCTAGTACCATCATTTGAGTTATTATATATAAACTTACCGCTTAGGAATCCATCCAGCAGTGTGCACCTATCAAATAGTTATGTTTCAGAATGAACTGAAAGTTCAACAACATCTGAAAACACCTGAAACATGTTGTGGTTTCAGATTGCGGTTCCTACCTACAGACCTATCTACAGACGGACGGCAAGTTCCGAAGCATTATTCATAAAGGGTGTATTTTGAGAACTTTTCAACTACCTGTATAAGTATATAAGTACTTTCTTATGGTCAATGATAAGTACCTACTTAAAAAGTCTTTCAGTTTGGTGGAGTCAAAGGCTTTAGAAACTTCTTGGCTAGATTCTATAATCAATTACTTATGTCACTTTTGACTAGACCTGTCTATGTTTTTCTCTTTGGTGGAACTCTATGCTCTTCCCCGAAAATTTCAAAGTTCCATGTATTATTTTAATTTCTAATAACACCGATTTCAAAATGGTTTTATCTAAAAAGCACATAGAAATACTCACCGGATTTACCGTCACTTTGGTATCTTACAGCTTAGCTGGATTTATAGGGATGGTGTATTTAACGGACTGGATGCCTATCGTCGGATACCTTCCGTTCTATAACTCAAAATTCAAGACGGTTAAGAAGAGTGATGGAGATGATAGAAAGTGCTAGCACATAATCTAAGAAAGAATACCTATACCATGCCTATACCTACCTACTTTTCGTGTCTGAATAATATTGGCAGGTGGACGAAGTCTCAACTGGTTATTCAAATTGAAAGAGGGCGCCCTCTTTTTGGAAGACTTACTACGGGGCACGCGCTCAAAATAGCACAATAGTAATCTGTAAAAAGAATAGAATTATAATAATGACTGGTCTCGGCGATCAGGTGTGCTCGGATTTGTAATAAAATGTCAACCGGCTCGCGCAGCCGGCGCACGCGCAGCTGTCGGCCCTCCGGCCTCTGGAGGTGCGCCCTCCGAATAAACATTACCTCTTGTATTGCATTGTAATAATTTATTGTGTCCAACAATACCATGTATTGTGTAGGTAAGTATAGTAAAAATACCTTGACTGGAACATTTTGCATTTTTATTGGCCATTATTTATTACCTTTTTACTAACGAGGTTGGGTTCCAAATTATTAAGAGTTGTTCCTCATGTCCGCTAAGCTGTTCCCGGTGGTGGACAACAGGAAACCTAAAGAATTCATATGACCTGCTTGATGCTTGAATAAAATATTTAAGGTACATTGTGGACTAAAGTCTACCCAAAATACTATCTCGGCAACTGGAAGTACCTACTAAGATACGGAGGTTCACAAACTCCTGATAATTATGTTGTACAGTTGTCGGGTTCATAATGCATTCGCAAATCTCTATCAATACTGTGCCGTATGTTCCCAGTTGGGATCTTTGAACGAGGTTTGTCTGAGAACGATGTGGTCCATGCATTTGCTTATTCTCATTTAGTGCGAAATCGCACGAGGACACCACGGTGGCGCCACCAGTGATTCGGTAGCCGATACCGAATTGGTTGCGTTACCAATCCATACAGCTCCATCCTCCATACAGCTCTATACATTTTGTTGGTGGAGTGACTGGTTGCGCTACCACTGGTTTCCTCGTGCGATATAGCCCTTAGAGTACCTACCCAGACTTGTTTTTTTATTTTTTTTATTTTGGTGATATTCCGTTCTCTGAGAGTACCACCTAATGTATTTATAGAATTAAATAATCAGTGATGTAATGTAATTTTTCGATCTTCGGGTATTCTGTGCCTATTACACCTATTATTTGTGTTGCAAAAGACTCGAGTTCTTTAGCCTCATTTTTAGGGCTCGAGCCTTTTTAAGAAACCTCGAAGGCTAAAGAACTAATTCAACCACGAGTCTTCGAGGCGAAGAGGAGGCTCTCGGAAATAAAGCCTTTATTTTGAAGCTCTTTCTAAAAAGGCTCGGAGCCCTTTTTTATTTTAGCCCTTTGACTTTAATTGAATATGCACGACTATTCTGAACTACTACCACTATTGACCATTCTCGACAATTTTGACCATTATTGACTATTTTGACCATTATTGACTATTTTTGGCCATTGTTAACTATTTTAGACCATTGTTGACTATTTTTAGCCATTGTTGACTATTTTTGCAAATTTTTGTGTATTTTAAAATATTTTTGACTATTTTTGACTTTTGTAGACTATTTTTGACCATTGTTGACTATTTTTAAATATTTTTGACTATTCTTGACTATTTTGACCATTGTTGACTCTTTCGAACATTGTTGACTATTTTTAAATATTTTTGACTATTCTTGACTATTTTGACCATTGTTGACTCTTTCGAACATTGTTGACTATTTTTAAATATTTTTGACTATTCTTGACTATTTTGACCATTGTTGACTGTTTTGGACCATGGTGACTATTATTGACTATTTTTGACCTTTGTTGACTATTCTTGACTAGATTTTTTATATTTTTGACCATTGCTGACTATATATTCTTGACCATTGTTGACTATTCTTTACTTGATTTGACTATTTTTGAGTATTTTGTCAATATTTGTCAATTTTGGCTATTTTTGACCATTTTTGAACATTGTTGACTATTTTGGACCATTGTTGACTATTTTGGACTATTTTAAACTAATTTTGACTATTTTTGACTACTTTTGACCTTTGTTGACTATTCTTGACTATTTTTGACAGTTTTTGCCGATTTTTTACTATTTTTGACCATTGTTGACTATTTTTGACCATTGTTGACTATTTTTTACTAGATTTAAAAAGTCAAAAATGGTCAAAAATAGTCAACAATGGTCAAAAATAGTAAAAAAAACGGCATAAACTGTCAAAAATAGTCAAGAATAGTCAACAAAGGTCAAAAGAAGTCAAAAATAGTCAAAACATAGTCCAAAATAGTCAACAATGGTCCAAAATTGTCAACAATGTTCAAAAATGGTCAAAAATTGTAAAAAATTGTCAAAAATATTCAAAAATTGTCAAAATAGTCAACAATGGTCCAAAATAGTCAACAATGTTCAAAAATAGTTAAAAACAGACAAAAATAGTCAAAAATAGTCAACAATGGTCAAAAATCGTCAAAAATAATCATATCTAGTAAAAAAATTGTAAACAATGGTCAAAAATAATCAAAAATCGGCAAAATAGTCAACAATGGTCCTAAATAGTCAACAATGTTCAAAATAGTCAAAAATACTCAAAAATTGTCAAAAATTAACAAAAATTTGTCAAAAATTGTTAAAAATTGTCAGAAATTGTCAAATATTGTCAAAAAAATTCAAAAATTGTCAAAAATTGTCAAAAGTTATCAAAAATTGTAAAAAAATGTCAACAATGTTCAAAAACAGTCAAAAATTGTCAAAATTAGTCAACAACGGTCAAAAATAGTCAAAAATAGTCAAAAATCGGCATAAATTGTCAAAAATTGTCAAAATATGTCAAAAATTGTCAAAAAATGTTAAAAATTGTCAAAAATAATCAAAAATCGGCAAAATAGTCAACAATGGTCCAAAATAGTCAAAAATTGTCAACAATGTTCAATAATAGTCAAAAACAATCTAAAACTGTCAAAAAATTTCAAAAAATTTCAAAAATAATCAAAAATTGGCAAAATAGTCAACAATGGTCCAAAATAGTCAACAATGTTCAAAAATATTTAAAAACAGTCAAAAATAGTCAAAAATAGTCAACAATGGTCAAAAATAGTGAACAATGGTCAAAAATAGTCAAAAATGGTCAAAAATCGGCAAAAACAGTCAAAAATTGTCAAAAATCGTCAAAAATAATCAAATCTAGTAAAAAAATTGTCAACAATGGTCAAAAATAATCAAAAATCGGTAAAATAGTCAACAATGGTCCAAAATAGTCAACAATGTTCAAAAATTGTCAAATCAGTCAAAAATTGTCAAAAATTGACAAAAATTGTTAAAAGTTGTTAAAAATTGTCATTAATTGTCAAAAATTGTCAAAAATTGTCAATAATTAAAAAATTGGCAAAAATCGTCAAAAATAGTCAAATCTAGTAAAAAAATAGTCAATAATGGTCAAAAATAATCAAAAATCGGCAAAAATAGTCAAAAACTGTCAAAAATCAGTAAAAACTGTCAAAAATTGTCAAGAATAGTCAACAATGGTTAATAATGACCAAACAATTTCAAAATAGTCAACTGTGGTCAACAATGGTCAAGAATAGTCAAAATAGTCTAAGTACTCAACAATAGTCAACAATGGTCAAAAATAGTAAAAAAATCGGCAAAAACTGTCAAAAATAGTCAAGCATAGTCAACAAAGGTCAAAAGTAGTCAAAAATAGTCAAAATTTGTTAAAAATAGTCCAAAATAGTCAACAAATGTCCAAAATAGTCAACAAAGTTCAAAAATGGTCAAAAATAGTCAAATATAGTCAAAAATTGACAAAATTGTCAAAATTGTCAAAAATTGACAAAATTAGTCAAAAAATAGTCCAAAATAGTCAACAATGGTCTAAAATCGGTAAAAACTGTCAAAAATAGTCAAGAATAGTCAACAATGGTTAATAATGACCAAAAAATGTCAAAGTAGTCAACTGTGGTCAACAATGGTCAAAAATAGTCAAGAATAGTCAAAATATTCGAAGTACTCAACAATAGTCAACAATGGTCAAAAATAGTCAACAAAGGTCAAAAATAGTCAAAAATGATCAAAAATAAGCAACAATGGTCAATGGTCAACAGTGGTCAAGAATAGTCAAGAATAGTCAAGAATAGTCAAGAATAGTCAAGAATAGTCAAGAATAGTCAAGAATAGTCAAGAATAGTCAAGAATAGT
The DNA here is from genome assembly GCA_947859195.1 of Drymonia ruficornis. Lineage (NCBI taxonomy): Eukaryota > Metazoa > Arthropoda > Insecta > Lepidoptera > Notodontidae > Drymonia > Drymonia ruficornis. The sequence goes on along the minus strand of OX401910.1, from coordinate 7,363,060 downwards.
CAAGAATAGTCAAGAATAGTCAGGATAGTCAAAAAAGTCAAGACTAGTCAGGAATACAAAAGACTAGCCAGGAATAGTCAGCTATAAGGCGACTCCTTCTTATACTTGCGAAGACTTAGAAAGCTCACAACAACGGAGCTCTAAAAGAACTCCGAGCCCAAAAAGGGCTCGAGGTTTATTTAAAACTCGAGTCCTTTTTTAGCCTTGAAACATTCGGAGTCGTTTTTCTTCGACGAGCCCCATAGAAAAGCTCGAGCCTCTTTGAGAGGGCTAAAAGAACTCGAGTCTTTTGCAACACTACTATTATACCTTAACCTTTCCAATGAATGAATCTTGAAAACATACCTACAAAGGTAAAATCTGGATTACGAGTTTCTGGGATTAGGCGTTACAGAGATAGTTCGAAGGCTTTTATTAAAATTACATGAGACGAATTTATTTTTGATGTAAGCCGAGGAAGTTTGGAAGTAGATATAAAATATCTAAAGGAGTTCAAATCTATAGGCCGGACTTTTACAACTCGCACTATGAATACGTCTCAAATATACTCAAGGATCAAGGGCCTTAATGCCACAATAGGGAACCCCAAGAGTGGGGCGAGGTGCGTAGTACGGCCACGTTCCGATGCAGCCCTATTTACTTTACTGTCGCCGCTCCACGAGCGGCTGTGTGGTGCTGTGCGCGTGCGCTTACAACGTGTTTACCACATTGTAAACAAACTTGCGAACTTTGCGCGCATCGAACATTGACAATTCTTATCGAACTTATAACTTTTTGTGGCGACTGAAGTGCTTTTGTGGTCGAAATGGATTTGTCCTGTGAAGAGAATATGCAGAACTCCGGGAATCAGAACAGTGGCGGTGGCAGGGCGGTGGACACGTGCGTGGCCGGCCCCGACCGAGCCCTGGACAGCGACCCTCGGCTGCTGTTGAACCTGCTGGCCCTGGAGCGGACCCATGCCCTCCATACGGACTACTTTCAGAACGTGCAAATAGATATTCAGCCTTTTATGAGGAAAGTTGTTACTACTTGGATGTTGGAGGTGAGTTATAACTTCACTATCTTCTCTTACTGATAGAGACACCTGAATTATTCTAAAATATAATGCAATAGGATATAATAATTTACTAACGGTTGTTCCTAATCATAATAAATACACAGCTGATTTGTTATCGGTGACCTAGATTAGTACGCATGTAGGTACACTAGATAAAACCAGATAATTTCAAAATATTGCGGGTAGTCAGCGATCAGATTTATTCAATGTCGTTTAGTGATTTATTAGAATATTGTAATATTACGTTTACCTTCGTAGATATTATATATTTTGCTTTTCTATTTAACATAGGCACTATAACTTGTTATTGAAAATATAATCTTACCTAGATGAAGCCATGTTTGTACAGGTTTCCTCTCACTCACGACGTCCAACCACATTTTATGCTCAAATAGCGCTACTCTTAAAATAATGACCGACAAGATTCCACGTCTCACTGATAAAATAAAAAAATATTACCTTTCCAACATTGTTGTATTTTACGCACCGATGACAATGACCCCATCATCCTCACTTTGCTGTGACGCAACACTGTGGGAGTAATCTATCAGATGAAATTTCACTACAATATACTATAGTCATGCATGTGCTGTTGCTTGTGGGTATCAAATGTCTATTCAAATCTGTATTTAATTGGCCCATTGGTTGAATTTTTATGGGTATTTCATGATAACATGCGGTGTAAATAAATCGGTCACAGTACTCATTGCTGAAATAATTTATTATTACGTAACTAGCTAGTAAGGTGCGTTAGGTTCTACGCCATTCCAGCTTCCCTCTGAAAAGTCTATAAAAATTGTCCTGAAAATTAGATTATCTTGAATAGATATCTTGATTGGAAAAAATGCCTGAATACGCAAATTTCGGAAGAAATCACTCACATAATATTTCACATTCGGATAAAGCTATCAAAATGGAAATTTATTTGGAGAAAAAACGTCAGAAGACTGTGAAACAGGCCCCTGCCGCACGACTTTAATGGTTACTTAAGTTGCTCCTTCGTAGCGATTTTTCATAGAAAAATCTACTTATAAGGAGAGATTTAAGTAACTATTAATTAACGACCCTGAGTGCGGCAGTCTTATATTATAGAGTTACAGCTTTAACTCTATGTAAAATTTCAGCTTTTACAGCTGAGCAACATGATACTTCAACAATGTCTTCATAGTACACCTCTCACATCCAGGTATGCGAGGAGCAGCAGTGTGAGGAGCAGGTGTTCCCCCTGGCAGTGAGCTACATGGACCGGTTCCTGGCACAGCGCGCCATCTCACGGCAGCAGCTGCAGCTGCTGGCAGTGACCGCGCTCCTGCTAGCCTCCAAGTTCAGGCAGTGCCATCCGCTGTCGGTCGATCTGCTGTGTGCCTATACCGACCACTCAGTGTACGCTCAGGAAGTCAGGGTATGTATTGTTAAGCCTGTAGACCCTTCCTTATATTCCAGGTCTCACATAAACGGTGGTGTTAATGGTGATTAGCTTGTGGTAGTGGTTATGGTTATCCTTTACGTGCTCGTAATTACATGAGCTAGACACAAAGAGATTACCAAAAAGAGGTATCCAAAATATGTGACTATCCAAAATAGTTTGTCGTAGGTACTAAACAGAGTCCATAACAGCCCCTCTAGACAAGTGGCTGACGTCTACAAGCGTTCCTTCAAATCGCTACTCTTCATGTAGGTATGGAAATGACATAAGTCACGTGATCTACATAGCGCCTTGTAATGTCATTTCCATACATTGTGAAGTCTATTCTAATCTATTCGATTAGCGTTCATGCCACTTGTTTAGGGGGGCAGATGTGTGAATTTCGCTGCATGTTGTGGTACGCTGAGCACAAGTTTTGTGATTGCGATGTTAGAACGTACTATATCTGCTAGAATAATACATCAATAGCTAGGCACAAATATTTCAAATGTGTAAAATGTTGTGTAGTGATCTGACAAGAACAGCGTCTGCGACGATAACGAATAAAGATTGATAAAGGAAGTAGCAACCGGCAAAGTATTTTGCCACAAGAAAAAAATAATGATGGTGAAGAATCAACATTCAAAGTAACAGTTATAGATACGTATGTTTAATTCTAAACCCTTAGTTATGGTTACGCCTCATTAGTTTTCTTTAATCATCAATTAGGTACAGCCTGTTTATCTTTCCCGTGAGGGTAATAAGTTAAACAAAGACATTAGATCATCATTTGTAACGATAAGCACGTCTCAAAAATAGGTTTGACATTCACTTGTTCTCTATCCACAAATAAAAGGCTCAAGAGTCGACTGGCGACGACTTACATCCTGGCGACGGACCGCAAGTTATTCATTGTTTTGATTTCACTGTGAATGAACTCGATTAGTCGAGTCAAATGTCACACTGTTCACCCCAAGGCGTAGTTTCCTCCGGGCTTCCGGCAATTACTCCTTCCTTAAGTCATCGAAGAGGGCTTGTAAGAATTGTCACCCTTGTAACGTGACCTACAGCCTGTGACGAAGTAAGCCACCGAATTGGCTACTCGCGGGCTTCCGACGGAAATGTGGGCCACAGGACGAGATATACCATCTTTAATTTGGGGTTAATTTGAATGGCCGCTTCCACTTCTTTTAATGAGATAAGGTTGATGCACTGAAGTACATATTAGTGACCTTTACAATGCTTAAACTAACATGGTAGCTCCCACCCATTAGAAATGTCACATTGTACAATTTCCCACAACGTGTCCTTAATGACAAAATTGTCATAATCGTTCACACCCGCTCGGACAGGTGTGATTCGTATTTCGTGTGTACCCATACCCTGCCCCAGGTAGGTACTACATTTGACTTTGTCACCTTATTCACACGCTTCCAGTACGGAATTGTGTTATGGGACTATGACCATACACTTATTATGTTTTTGTTCTTCATCTTTCCATTTTTGGTAGCGAACATGTACAGCAAGGAAATTGTGAATGAACTGTTTAAATGTTATTAATTCAGTTCCCAGTGATCGTTTTGCTGATAACTAAAGTTACGTTCTGCTAATTCTTGCCCTGCGAGGGCAGGGCAAGAAACCACCAAATGTTTCCCGAAGCCATATGCCAAGTGCATTATCATATGGGTACCGTGAGAACAAGTTTCGTCACTCCTTCAAAGGGCGCAGGACGCCGCGGGCCTCGTATTTCCTTGCAATTAATTCGTGCGATGATCGCGATACGATGCACCACGCATACTTAATGCTGTCATATGGTGCGCTTCGCACTTTCCCATACCGTCGCGGGATCGCCCAATTTTAGGCAGTAGTTTTTATTTGTTTATTATTTTGTAAAATAAGGTAGGTATCGCAGGTACAGTTAACACGAGCTTCTATTCGGACTTGCGTCATTGACTTAAGTCAGTAACATCTCTTATCACTAGGAAATATTCAAACAAACTTAACTTTTAACAAACGTTTAAAAAATATTGTTTATTGAGACATTGATTTTTATATCCTAAAGTAAGATAAATTGCCTTTATCTGTATGGTATTATAGGTTTAATGAACTTAAACAGGGGTATTATTATGGATGGAGACTAAACCGTTCACCCATTGTTTATCTAAACGATGAGTCTTTGTGTAGTTATATTTGGAAGCCAGAAATGCTTTCGCTTTAGGGGCCTATATTTTCCACTCCTTATGACATTTCTAAGGTAATTGTAAAGTGATTCGCTACTTTTTGCGGTTTCCGCCTAACCCATCAAGTATGACGGTTACGTATCAACTGTTAAGAATAGGTCGCATCCCCCTATTTCCCTTTATAACAAAAATACAAACGTATGTACAATTTGAAGACAAGAAGATATGCGATATTCACACGGGGTCGTGCCCTTCGGGGGTGATTTAATTCAATGCAAATGCGATTTTAAATGGTAGTTTTGTTTCGTGTTTCGAAAACCTGAAGGTGTGTTTTGTTTGTTATAGCAATGGGAAGTGTTGCTTCTTCAACGGCTCAACTGGCATTTGTCCATCGCGACGGCGTTCGACTTCGTGGAGCCGTTCCTGGCGCGAGTGCCCTGGGGCCGCTCCAACCCCCTGGTCAGGACGCACGCGCTCACACTCACTTCAGTATGCTATACCGGTAGGTACCAACACTCCGTAGGTTTCCATTTAATGTTTTCAACAGCAATAAATCTTCTGCGAAACTTATGTAACATGCGGGTCGAATTGACTTCCTCCTGTGATAATTAACATGAATCGATAAATGCGTGTGCGTCAATTATGTTTTCTCACTCATTTGTCGGAGTTCTAATAATAGTTTTTAGCTTAATGAGCGAATGTGGAGCCTCCCTTTGTTTGGCGAGGGATTGCAGTGCGTGTTGCGGGCAGGACACGACTGTATAAGCATTTAGGGTGTGGGGGCAGTGGACGCGTGTGTCGGAACGCGCACATGCCGCGCGCAGTGATAACGCGCACACCTTGCGCGCGCGCCCCTCAGCCACCGACCCTCTCGCACTCCCATTGTACATAGAGTGACCTCACAATGTTTAAATTTCAAATTACACCATTAAATTTAATGTATTACGGCGTGAATTATATTAAACCAGTTCGCGTATAATCCTGTAAGCTGTTGAAAGCAGCTGAACAATATGGACACGTGGCTAGCTATTCAGAAAGTAAAACATATTTTGTACCTAGATGAAGTCATAAACATGAGCGTTTAGAATCGTAAATAGCTAATATTATAACGATATTCAATCATGTTTGACCAGTTAGCTATTGTTGGGTGCGGGTGTCATTCTAATTATGGTACTTTTCAGTGTTCTAAACAAAAGTCAGACAATAAAAGATGGATGATTCCGAAAAATGGCTCAATTGTTTGCTCATATCTCAATAAAAATTGTTAAGGCTTTATGTATATTCAGCCCGTTAGGTGCGTGTGTTCAGGAACTTAACCAGCTACCTCCATACCTTGACCACTGACCCCTTGACATTACCTCCCCTAGGGCTCCGCTTTTCCGATCACTGGACACAATAAAAAGGAATGAAAATGTCTAATTATTACTTCCGTTGGCTAACCTGACCTTTTGTAACACCTTTATTATAACAATAATTAATTCCATAAAAACTGAATATTATGAAGGAAGTCAAACTAAAAAACATTAATAATAATAAATAATAATTTAGCCCTTTTAACGTCCCACTGCTGGGCACGGGCCTCCCCTCAATGCGAGGGGGATTCAGGCCATAATCCACCACGCTGGCCCAGTGCGGGTTGGTGGATTTCACATGTCTAAAGACATGCAGGTTTCCTCACGATGTTTTCCTTCACCGTAAGCAAGTGATAATCATATTAAAGTTATGATTCACACATAGATTTCGAAAAATCCAGAGGTGTGAGCCAGGGTTTGAACCCAGAACCTTAAGCCCGCAAGACGCGTGCTTAACCAATCGGCTACCACTGCTAAACATTAGGTACTTGAAAAAAGGTCCATGTAAATTTTATAGTGCTCTAGCTTTTGCTCGTGATTTCGTTTGCGCAGAATAAAAAATTGAACTTCCATACAAACTTTCACCGCCTATTTGACGCCCTTAGGGTTATCCTTTCTTAGTGGATATCTACACTTCACAAAGAGCACACCTTCTAAATTTCATGTCTCTAGGACCAGCAGTTTAGGGTGTGCGTTGATACATATCAGTCAGGACTTTGAATGTTATATACGTATGGACAGTTTAATCACCGCTCTATAAACAGATCATAACGTGTAAGGGAATCTGCTTAACCCTGTCCGCCCCTATGGGCCATCGAATCCCGATAACAGTTATTTATAGCCGCCAGTCGTTCACCCTCTGTCACCCTCGATTGGTCCATTGGCTTTAAGATTTCAAGTTTTTCATGTCACATCTGTTGCAAACTGATAAACGAATAAAATAATAGGTACTTACCCGCCTTTATTCTGTTTTATTAGTTAGTAATTAATTTTATTAATATTTTGGAATCAATAAAACGCGGTGCGGCAGTGTGTGAGGTAGGCATAACGTGGTATTTGAAATGGGTGCCATAATAAAATAATTTTGTGAAATTTCTGACGATTCTGAAGTATCTACTGTAATTTGAAGGACCAATTTTCCCTGTGGGCGAGGTACTCGGGAATCTGTGAGCGTGACAGTACCAAGTCAAAGAACTTAATCATCAGATTATTACTAAGACATATCTCAAGATGGTGGCATAGTATATAACCACGAATTTTTACTTTTGGATTATCGTTGCAATGATATTGTAAACACAAAGCTTAGCTTTTTAATGTTGTGTCCGGGCGTCGGGTTTTGTCGGTGGGGCCGGAAACGGCATAATTGCCGGTAACTGATCGCGCATTACTCGAGGTGTGAAAGGGTTAATAACACTACTTGACCCTTAAACTTCCTTCATCTCAGTCTATTAGGGATTATTTACGAGCGTTACGTAATTATGGGGTAAATTTTTGCACTGAGCAACTACACCAAACGGCAATAAAATAAACGGTAGAGAACAAACGTGTTGTAGATGATATGCTATGCAACAGACGTTTTTTTATTGAAGTAGGCAGGCATACGTATGGAGTTTTAACTTGGGTTACAATTACAACAGAAAGAAATATTATTATCTGCAAGACTTCCAAACTACAAATAAAATCATTGTGGAATTAAAAGTGTCCAGTTTGACCGAACTAATTTGAGGCATTCGTGTCACGGTTACGGTGACTTATGAGACTGGTCGGCGCGCACGCAGGGGAGCAACGCGCCAGCTGACTCGGGGACAATGCTCGAAGACGTCCCGCGGCCATTGTACCGAGCTCGATCCCTGTCCCGGCCCGGCACAAAAGCTCCACGACAAGCCCCGCGACAAAGACGCCGTCTCGCGACGCACCTGGCATCTAACCACCCTATCTAACCCAACACTTAACCGTACATCTTCTCGAAATACAATCTTAAAGTATTACCTTGCAAGGACTCGCGCTTCCGCTCCCTACATCCGATTTAAGAATCACACAAAAAAATTAAATGACGGAATGGGTCGGTAAAAATTCTCTCTTCATCTCTTCGGAGGTACACCCAAATCACTATTATAAATTCATCGACGGACGATAAAGTTTGACAAACATTTTCAAGGCGTAGAGCTATAACCATAAAACGTCCACACTTACCAAACAAATCTTTGCCTTTAACTTGTTTTAAAAATAAGACATAAAAATTAAAATTTATTCGCTATAAACTTATTACAACCAGTCTCGCACAATTAAGACGATACAAGAAAAAAATGAATTTTAGTTTCGGGGTGTGGCTAGCGTCGCGTGAGCTGCCGAAGGATATATCCCTCTCGCTTAGCTAGGACAGAACAGCTATGGAGTAGACTATAGTATAGTTATTTTTTGAAGGAACAATATTGTTTAATTCGTACAATTAAAATAATATGTCCCAGTGCACCTTTTAAAATAGATGAAATGGATGAAAATATTCAAATATATTTTTTTCGTTTTATATGGGATTTTTATGTCGAGTGTATTTGAAAAAAATAATTTAATTTCTATGTTGTTTTTATTGCTGAAGACAAAGTAAGTCAAAAGAAGACAAACGATACCTACAATATGCTGATAGATACGTATAACAATATTTCGATCGTATAATAGCCTATAACCAGCGGACGATCCAGACGCGTCCAACGATATCTCATTAGTCAAATTATTATGATAAAAATAGTTTGGACGTTATACGGGAGCAGATGAACATACATACATATCGGTCAAAATCATAACCCTCCGCCCACCGTAGTCGGGTAAAAATGTACATACTCTGTGTCAGTGACTGACTGCCGGATATGAGTATCTTTTTCATGTTTCGTAGGCAAAGGAATACTTTGGTACTTAACTTCGATGCCGATCATGAAGTCATCAGCGGTGTCATAATATTTATTTTTACCATATTTAATTTAATTTTCAGTTTTTATTAATTTTATTGATTTAACCATGCATTTATTTATTGTTTATCTTTTTATCTTTATTTTTTTATCTATCAAAATCACCCTTAGACTGGTTACCGCCACAGGTGACAAGAGGGCTGGCTCTTTCCTTGCTCAAAAAATTCGCTTGACAACAGGAACAGCTTGAATACAGGGAGGACATGCAGCCAGTATCCCACGTGGACGGTATTTGTTTAATTAGGGGTAGGTTTTTATTTTATTGTATTTTATTTTAATTTATGTTATATTATATTGTATTTTAATGATAAAACATGAAAAATATTTTATTTTTTTTATTTTTTTTAATTTAATTTTACTTTTATTTATTGTTTTATATTTATTGTGAAATTATAATAATTTTAATAATCAATATTGGACTATGTCTGAAACAAATACATAGAATTGAATAATTTAAATACAAAAATTATCACATTAACTCGTTAAATCACGGTTTACACCCGCTAGAACGAAAAAGATCCTAACATGGTAGGTAGGACCTGAGGGTTGGCCAGTTAATTACTTAAAATACACTATATTTATTTCAAGAAAACATTCATAAGATCTGAAGGCGTCGGACTCGCACATAAAGGGTTCCGTACCACCGTAGAATAAACACATCAAAAATATCAAGTTTGAGACTTGATATTTATTTTTAAATGTTATTATATTTTTAGTATTTGTTCTGCACCGGCAATAGAAATACACATTCAGTGAAAATTTCAACTCTCTACCTGTTACGGTTCGTGAGATACAGCCCGCGCTGACAGACGGACAGACAGACAGACGGACAGCGTAGGCCTAGTAATAGGGTCCCGTTAGCACCCTTTGGAACCCTAAAAAGTAGCCTATGTTCTCCGCCAAGACCCAGTCTATCTCCATACCAAAATTCATCAACATTGGTTCAGCGGTTTAGCCGTGAAAAGGTAACAGACAGAGTTACTTTCGTTTATAATATAATAGATTGAATAGGACGGACAAACATTTTCCTATCCATATCTGTAATGTTATTTTTTACGATAATTTATTGATGTATGATATATTTATTACTTGCCCATCCATACCTACAACAAACGCAATAAAGCGACTCCATTGTTTTGACAAGCAATGTATTCCCACTGTCGGCCCAAGACCATGCTGCAAGTATATAACAGTAAGCGAAATAGGGAGTTTTTACAGAAATGACACGAATAACTATGAAATGACAAGGGATGACACAAAATGACAAGAGATGGCACAAAATGACAAGAGATGAAAAGAAATTACACAAGACAAGGAAAAGCAAACGAAAATCACGCTGCAGTGCAGGTCGTAGGTTCGATTCCTGCCCAGGACATGCATTTGTGTGCATGAACATGTCCGCATGTCCCGAGTCTAGGTGTAATTAAGTGTATATTTAGTTTGTATTTACAAACAAAAAGTAGTATATGTAGTAATATCAGTTATCTGGTTTCCATAGTACAAGCTCTGCTTAGTTTGGGATCAGGTAGTCATGTGTAAAAGAATTTCCAAGGATATTTATTTATTTATCATAGGCGTCGGCGGACTGTAAATACTGTACTGTACCTGTAATGTGGCACGACCGTAATATTTTTTCGTAATATTTTTTAAAAAATCCTTCACAGGTCCGACGTCGAACAAGTCCGAGCGGACACTGACAATACAAAGTTAGAGAGAGACATGGTTAGTTCAAGTACTTAAAATGTGAGATGGCGATATTGTGCGCGCGCTCGGAAATAAACAACGTAAGCGCCAAACCACATTTACTTGAATTAAAAAAAAACTACTTCATGAATTAAAATATGGTTGAAGGGTAGTTTAGATATCATTATTTGCTATGTTTTAGAAATAATTTCGTGATCTAAATCGTAAAAACATCGTGGTAGCAAGGAAAATTGTAAATAATTAGAGCTCATTTCATAAATTTTTTTTATCGAGAATATTTCATCAAATCGTGATTTGGATTTAAAGATACTCAAGATAATATAGTCAAAAATCATACATCTAAATATAAGATTCCTAGTCCACATACTTACTTAAAGAAAAAGTAGAATAGAAAATCAACCAAATTTCTAACCCTCCTCTTAAGCGTTTACTATTTGCAACCCCTGCGTTTTTGCATTCTGCTTACATTAGGTAAGGATTCACTATTACTATTAGGGTGGGACTGACAGGTTTCTCGAACGGAACTTAACGGTCCTCGTCTGTTAGTTTGTTAAGTGCAAGTTTGTGGTAATTAGAAGGGTAAGAAGCGGGGGCGTATGTCTTGGGCCGGCCAGTAGTCGCGTGGCCCGAGCCAGCAGATGTCGTCGCCCAACTGGCGGGCAACCTGTCGCACAACGGATCGCGACGCTCCGGTGCCCATGCCCTCGAGATCAGAGCTGATACGTGACCTGTATTTGATTTTTAATGAGGGCGCCCCGATAAAATATGTACATTTAATTGTGATTTTTTCCGGCAAATATTGGGCATGTGGTCTGAAACAGCACCTATTCTGTATTTCTTTTAGGGAGGCTTAATGTAATCTAAACGTATACAACGAACTTAGTCAGTCGCCCTATCTGTTCAGGTTTCATTGACCTATACGAGCTAGTGCTATAGAGCTATCGTATGGGTAGTTTTTCTGATTAAAGTTATTACTCGTTCGCGTGTAACGATATTGTTTTTCTTAAGAAATGGTCATGAAGTGGTGTATAAGGGCACGGGAGTGCAAGGAGGGTGCTTGTAGGTGGGCAGTGACCCTCTTTGTACCATGCTTGCGCGGCGTGGAGGTGCGCGCGGAAGGGTCGCGCCAGGTGTCCTCACATCTGCCGTCTTGGGCCGCCGTCGTCGAACACCCAAACCAACTTAAACTTATATCGTAACAACTTGTTTCGCTTCAATACCTTCACCGTTAGCAATGTAGACCTACGACGATAGGTAGGTACATATTATAAATCAAACGGAATATGTTCGCGAAGCTAATGTGATATAAATTGCATTGTGCAAAATTTCACGACGTTATCGAAGGACAATAATATTGATTAGTCGACTGGTGATCGAAGGTTATAACATTTAAAATAGCACAATAGGGTCGCCTTCGTTCGTGGCGAAATTGCAGCTGCGCCCTTAGCTAGACGACTTAAGATGTAAATTACCATTATTCGCCGTCTATTGTCCTCGGGGTAGGTACACACAAAGATGCAGACGGGGACGTAATGCACAAATCGGGCAGCTGTTCGACTCTCCTTCCTTATTCTCAAATAAATAACAAAGGAAGTGTATTGTGCAAAATGTAACGTGACGTTTTTTTTGGAGCCTCACTTTTCTAAGACCGAAACTCGTAACATCTATGGAAACAGATCTGTCTTGTTTGAGATTGCGTGTAGAAAAGATGTTGATTTAATTTCATTAGTAGGAATAGTAGGTGACTAATAAAGTATAAGTTAGTATACTCAAGGCACATCGGAGGAAGGGCGCCGAGATGCGATGCAAGGTGTCCGAGCCACCTGTCCGCGGTCCACACTAATTATCTCCGAACAGATGTGCTCGTTTTACCTGCGACCGATTCCTCGCTGCGTCTGCCAGCACAAAAATGCCGCATAAAAAATATGTAAACAATAAACTCGTTTCAAATTTAACCCCGTTTATATTCTGCGAAGTTCAGGTTGACATCTTTGCGAGATAATTAGCCTTGGAATAATGACTGTTGTGTCAACAAACGCTGCTATACCGTTATTTTTTTTTGTTAACAGAAACGGAGTTTTTGTTGGTGCCGCCATCTTTGATAGCTGCTGCTTGCATTGCGGCGGCCGCCCGGGGTTTGCGTGTGCGCATGTCAGTGAACGATATTTGTGCTCTCACGCGAACACCGCCTGCTGCCGCTGAACTAGTAGCCCGCCACGTGGAGCGCGTGCTGGCCAGAGAAACACAGCCGCAGGAGCCCCGGACCAGGCACACCCATCCCTACAAGCACGCCACACCCGAACACACGCAGCTCCCGAACACACCTACAGATGTACAAGACGTCCGCTTTTGATAATTTCTCATAAAATCACGAATATTTATTGCTCGTAGGTATAAACCTACCTAAGTAAATAACCCGACAAAATCGATCTCAGTATACAGACGAAAATATGAAATGCATTGTATGATACCTTTAGATTTTTTTTAATGCAGTGCACCTGGGTGCGACGACAAAAACCGATCCAGCGAGAATTAACAAAAAAAATCTACCTTTATTTGAGGTAGCGATGCCAATCCTTGTATTAGTACAGAAAATAACGTAGGAGAATTTATTGTTCATTGATCTCAAATTATTTATGTGAAATATTAACGCTAGAGTTGAATTACGTTATTTATTGTAAAATAGATTCATGTACCTAATATAAGTAACATAAGTAGCTACACATACTTAATTTTTGTTTAAATTTTGAACACATTGTGCTGAATGATCTCCGCTAATCCAAATGTTTTGAAAGACTGAAAACAAACGAGGACACTTTATTTGCAATAACAACGTAATTAATCAAACATTTTGTGAATGTTAGTAAAGTTCACCTTGAAATGAAATACATTGTTTTTGGCAAACATTAGCTAATCAAACCTAAGAATAGATTGTATTGTGAATATTTTGTGTTTATTGTTTGTGTGTCATCGTATTAGTTATTTCTAATTATGTAAGATCTCATTTTCAAACTTATGTCCTTATTAATGAAGGACGGCGTGTTTACTATTTTCTTGATTATGAGTGAAAATGTTGAATAATGTAACTAATATTTATTTAGGTCGATGTTAAGTTTTAGTAAATTCTAGTCAAACGTTTTACACATTCCTGTTTTCGACCAAACTTGATGTTTTAGATTTATAATACGAATACTAGTAAGCTGTAATGTAAGCGATGCTTAATTTTATTTTAGTCGGTACTTATATTAAGTTGTTGCGGGAATACTCATCAGCGGAGCAGTAACACTCCGGCTGCGCTAGTAAATTATATTTCTTCACATGTAGGTAATTAGTGAGTAACTGTATTTATTGTATAGCAACGGTATTAAAGTCACGTTCACACGGTACGAGGATATTCGAACCGAACGAGCAAGAACTATCGAACAGTAGGCAAAGTCATCAACGTTGCATACCGACTTGCATGGTTACGTAAACGAAACGCGTAAGATGGTTAACAACTAGCCTTTAATTAAATATGCTTATGACGCGTAATGGACTTGACCTACGTTTACGCTGTTCAGTTAAATTAAAACCGGGACGGTCAAAAATAGACCGTATCTATCTCCTCAATTATGTACGTACCAGTACGTTCGGTTTGAATATTTCCGTGTCGTGTAAATAATGCTTTAAAGGAGAAAATTCCTTAAACATTGCGTCGTAAAGCGGTGCAGAGCCGAGAAGCGTTACGTTACGCGATGTTAATTATACTAATTATAATAAATTAATGGGCGAGCTTTCAAATTTCTTTATGCTGCATCGCCTTATCGTAGCGTTCACATGTTTAATAAAAAATGAATGATCACTACCTGTCTCATTTATAAAATTACGTGGAATTTAAGTTTGGTGTGCAGTCTACGAATCATTTATGACTTGGAGGGGTAACTTAGTATCTGTAGAATAAAACTAAGTATGAAAATATTTAAAATATTTTATTAGCCTACTTCTACATAATTATCACACTGAATTTCTAAAGAATAGGTGCTTCGTCCTTCGACGTTGACCACATTTGTATCTTTGAGGTACCTAATCTTAGAAAGGAATTAATAGATTTTGCTCCGTTGTCACCTACTTTCTTACATGAAGGATACTTCCATTAGGTGGTAGCTACCCACGTGGCTGGAGCGAGTCGAGCTATAAAATAACGATATCTCTCCAATTTTATAATGCCTACGTCATGCGTTACATTTATTTCACGGTAGATAAGTTTGCCTAATTAAAAACCTCAATTTTCGAAGTTATGGTTATCAACCTCCGAGTCATGAATAGGTCGTAGGCAATATAACTTCATGACAAGCTTATCTTTTGATCTGATGCTCAGAACATCATCTTTATTATAGCCTTGTTTTGTGTGCGTTAAAAAATAATGTTATTT
The DNA here is from genome assembly GCA_947859195.1 of Drymonia ruficornis. Lineage (NCBI taxonomy): Eukaryota > Metazoa > Arthropoda > Insecta > Lepidoptera > Notodontidae > Drymonia > Drymonia ruficornis. The sequence goes on along the minus strand of OX401910.1, from coordinate 7,347,988 downwards.
ACTAAAAGCGGAAGCCACTGGTTGGCCATTGTAGCTAAGATTGGTTTAAAGATCGATAATGGTTAGGTATAATTATTGTGCCTATTGCATAAGTTAAGTATGTAATATACAGCCTAATTTATAGGTTGAATTAAAATGTACAGGTCTGAAATAAAAAATACACAAGCATATTTTATTTTATTTTTTTAAGAATCAAGAATAGGTATAATAAACCCACGTTCGTTTATTATGTTCATACCAACCTACTATATTTATGGACCCAAAAACCAACGCTTGTACTATGAGTATCGTACATTGATTGGGGGTGATCCCAGCAGCACCCAGGGTGACCCAGGTCCCAGAGCCAATTATGAAAACGTCATTTCCGAAATTAGCTCCTATGGGAATCGAACCTGCTAATATCAGGAGCAGAGAGTCGAGCGATTATGGCTCGAACCATTTGTCCAAACGGTGGTCATATGGGTAACATAGAATTTCTGTACCCACCTTAGTCGATCTTTCTTTCTGTGAGACTTTGATACCTACGTTTTAAAATTAAACGGACATAGTAGTTAAAAGTCATTATCATCTAATGGGCTTTGGCTTGACATCTATTTTGCCAGCGTCACCTCATAAGTACCTACAGCCTATTACAATAACAATGCACTAACTCCACATGTAAGACAGATTTCAGATTCTTTGCACGGCATCAAGCGGATTAAACTTGACTCTTTTTTAGATAAAATATATACCCTACTAGGCATACGTAGGTACATACTAACACTGTGCTAACACGTTGAGTTACATAGGTAAACGTTCACAATATATTATAGTACTCTGTGGGTAAACGCTTTTTGTTAAAATATCCAAATATTACCGCCACTAGCGCCATCTTCAGGAATACACAGAAAACAAAACAAAAGCTCACCGAAAAGCTCGACGCGTCCGCATAGTCCACGTTTCGCTCGATACCCACAATAGGTACTACATCAGTTCAGTAGATGGCAGCGGCAACGTGCACATTTTCAGAGTGGTATGTTGGTTTTAGTTCCAGATATACTTACAAAAAATACATTACAAACTTTTAGTTTCATAATCAAATTTCTAATGCATTAGACTGCGTAACGCGTTATTAAAAGATTTCATAATTTCTGAACATTTCACCAAAATAAATGCGTTATTTTCGGGAACGCAATAAGCAAGCAACAACGTAGGTATCAGTGTAGGTATAGTAGGCGACAGGTCGAGATGACATTCGGGTTATGAGCTTTTTGCAGAATAAAATCCGAATCAAGATTACCAGGACCCGCAACGCAACAAACTAATTTAATTTAATAATTTTGTGGGCGATTTTGATTGTTTATCGGGCCCTGCTAATTTTGATTCGGATTTTATTCTGCAAAAAGCTCATAACCCGAATGTCATCTCGACCTGTCGCGGACTATAGGTACTTTCATAAAATTTAAAGAGGCAGTTGGTTTCAGTTTTACAAATACATAATAATCAGTACCTACTTCCATACAAAGAAAAAAAATATAAAAAATATGTTATTACGCAGTTTTATCAAGAATTTCGCAATTCACACTTGAAGGTCCGATACGACACCGAGTGGTGAGCAAACAAGGACATCACAGGGCGTTGGGGGGAGACGCGGGGACTTCGGCAAACCCAGGCGTTTGTACGAAAAACCAGGCGGCCGCGCGCCCCGGGCGTTCCGGGGCAAACACACCGTCTCCGGGGACCCGCTCATTAGTTGTTCAAACACGCCGGCGGCCACTTTGACAAGCGAGGCAGGACTTGCCTCCGTCCCGAGGACCCGATCTTCCCCTTCACTGATCTAACGTTAACTATAAAGAGCTATCGGGAGTGCAGATAGTAAATACGCGGTTTGTTTTATTTACTCGACGGCTGACAACCCGTGTCTTTGCATAGCCGTTTACACTATCTCTGTTTAGATATCGAACTTACCTAATAAACGTTCAATAGAACTCGTACCTACACTGCCAATTCACATTCCTATATTAGCTTTTCATCTGCCTACGAGGCAGCTAATAATACGCAGTGTTTGCATTCGACAAATCCTATCCGCCTACCTACCGAATATTTGAGTTGTTTAGTAAGATTTTATTTTTGTACAACTGTATATTAATGGAAACTTACTTTTTGCATGAACATTTTTATTAAGATTATAAAAAACAAACTACATTGCAAACTTTCGGGCACGCTTGGTCGGACGGTTTGCGTTGTCTAGCCTGTCAATGTCTGTGAGAGAAACTGACTTTTACTTAAGGGAAGAAATTAAATCAATTTTTTGTTATGAATTTCTCTCATTGGTGGTCGGTTATTTTGACTAGTCTTCGTTTAATAGTGTGATAAATGAACGTGCCTTATACTCTATTAAATAGCGCATCCATAATCAAAATCGGTCCAGCAGTTTTTGCATGATACACAAACAAACGGAATAAAAAACTTAAAACACTTGCTATCAATTCGGCGTCATAAAGCATATAACAGCATTTTCTATGTACTTGCAGACACTGTTTGAAGTTTTTATTAGTAAAGATTTACTTTATGACGTGATACTGAGTTTCGCCTTACGATTATGCTATCAACTGATTCTCACTATTTCGACGAATGGTCTCACCGGATAGTGTCGTTACATACCTACAATACTTACATGATCTTAATGGCGTCGTGACGTCATCTCGCAATCATGGCAATGGGTGGGCGCTCATCAATCACGGTCTCAGGTGCACCTTCAACCCCCGCCCCGCTCCCCGCGCCGCAAACCCCCGGTGCCTGCCCTCGTCTGCACTGTAGAGTCAAAAGGCCTCCCATAGAGGCTTCAATTATATGTGTCGTGAGAAGGAAGAAGTGGAATCAATATGGTGGTTTACCATGGAAATAGGAAAAAGGCAGAATTCGAATACTAGGGCAGGGTTATGAGGCTTCCAATTTGGATCAACCAAGGAATTTATACGTTAACAGGTGGCTTAGGATTCCTATTGTGACTCTACCATATGTAATAATATATTTTTTAATCTAGGTATTTATTTATTATAAATGATATCATCATTTCAGCTGAATAGTCCACGGTTATGTCACAGTACGCCACTTTAAGTGACATAGGACAATTAAATTAATTATCGTTACTATAATTATATTATTCAAATAAGAGTTTTTAAAAGCGGATACGAAAAATAATATGGCAGTTCTTATTGGTAGGTATTAAATAGCAAAACCAAGCAGTAGTCACCACTGGGATCTAATAGGTAAGGTATATTATAAGATGATAATCTTACTAGAGTGATTATCTTTTCACTTATTTGAATCTTTTAAAACTATGAAAATTGAGATTTGGGCATTTTGTGATTTAAAAATCTGTTTATTTTTTTAGATTTGGAAGTTATGAGACTGCATATTGTATGCAATCTGGCACTCACAAATCGCTCGTATCTGTTTGGGGATGCTTTTCTCCAAGGATCTAAGTATAGATAAGAAAGTTTAATATGAACTTTACCTGTGAAATCGACCTTGACACCGAATCCCGCTAATATCGTCTTAACGAAACATTGCATGTACTCTTGTGACGTCACAGCAGAGCACCTCGCGGCAAGCGGCATCTAATCTGATAATGCGTCGGTTATGGGCGGCGTGCGTACGCCGGCGTACCCTCGGCTAATTCAATTTGCGCCCTCGGCAGCGCCACATGCTGCATCCCGACTGTCCCCACACTCGACTTGCTACTATTTTTAATTAATGGCAAGACCTTGAGTTGTGAATTATATTTCAGAGGACTGTGGTGTCAACGCGTATTCTGAAGTAGAGCCTCTGATATTTTTCTTTTTTATTATTGTGTACTGCTTATCTTTATTTGTGAATTTTGTTTGATAAAATAAAGGAATAGCAGTTTCTCTTCATAAAAAGTCTAAATATTAAAAAGTTGGCTAATATAAAATAGCCATTTTGCTTGATTATGTATGCCTCAATGTAAGGATTCAGGCCGAAGTGCATAATAGAGTATACCCCTAATTTTATTACCAAGTTAATCTGTACTTTCCGTATATATTTGTAATACTAAAATAAGAGTAATAAATTATAAAAAATAAAAAACAGAAAGGAAGCTTTCGCAGGATATATGCGAGAGGCGCAAAGGGAAAAAAGGACACCCGGCGACAGGGAAAGTGAAAAACTACGCGGCAGTTGTTGTTGTTTGATTGCAGGTTGCTAAGTGATCACATATTTTACCGAGAATTCTTGTTTTTCATCCCAAGAGACGCGACAAATGGTAAACACCTACTGGTATACATAGTCATTTCGGTGTTTTTATAGGGATTTTTTTTATTGTATAGGTGTCTACGATTTTGATACCCTTGTATTACCAGATGTAACCATACTTATTGTATACAGTTACACCCATATTCCTCAGATGGTACCTACCTACTAATGTGCAGGTAGCATTAAGTGTGCACATCTATTTAGCAGATACTTAATGAGCTGCTTAGAAAAAATAATTTATTTTTAAAAAAGTAATAAATAAGTTACGACGCAATAAAAAATACAAAATAGCAGCAGTGTAATTAATATGAATAATAAATAAGGCCGGTGATGCAGTGTCGCGCTGAGCGGGCGCGGGCGCGGCGCGTGCCTGTCCCGCGGGACTCGCGACGCCGCCGTCCCGATATTGTGAATATTATACGCGTCATTTTCTCACACGAACCCACCTCGCTACACCCTCGGTGCAGCCCACCCGCTGTCTTCTGATACATGTGTAACTTGATTGTGATTATTTTCTAGTTAAAGTTTTGTAAAGTATAGGAATTTAGGTACATAATTTTCATAGATTTTTTATTTATGGAGTAATTCTGTAACAACACATAATGCTGGCACATTCAACAGTATCATGGCCCACCCTGTGTCCAGGGAAGCCTCTCAAGTGTATAAATGTGTTAAGACAGGTATAAGGAGAAGGGAATAAGTACCCATGAGGGTAACATATTGTATCCACAATAAAACTAAATTTTCATAATAAAAAATAAAAAATGATTACGGTTTTCAATAAGTTTATGGTTTTCTTTGGTTTGAATCTGAGAGCGCCAGGTCCTCCCGTACATATTTTTTATCAGTTGCCCTCTGAGGGCAGCATCTGAATGAGATGATTCACTACTCTCGTGAAGTCGTTGCTCTCGCTGTCATGAAGATTTAAATCGTCAGAATATATTTTTTTAATGTTTATTTTACTTTTAATGTAATTTTAATTATGATAAGTATTTGTCAAAAAGGGGTAATAGTGACTTCTGAAAAAAATCCATCCGAATAATAGGGTCCTGTTAATTAATTAGTAGGAAGGTACCGTGGTAGTCGTAAGAAGGTAGGCGTACATATTATGTTTTATTTTATTCTCTAAAAATATTATTTTACCTATTGGTAAAACAAAAACACTATTCCAAATAGCAGCATTGGTTACCAGTTCAAATAGCAGTAAGTATATAAATTTTAATAAACTCAACGAAAGTTATATTTTTTTACTTCATAGTATAAAGGTTCTATTCACAACATTCATGTTCTCAACTCCCAATATTAAAATTGTATTATTATAACTTCACCATAACAAAAAAGTAATTTACTGGCAATTTTAATTAAGCGTTAGCCAAGGTTACAGAATAAATACCTACGTTCGTTAAGTAGATACCTACCTGGATCGTTAATTACAACTTTTTTTATTTTCCTCAATGACAAAGGAACTGTCGGCGAAAAGAAAAGTAGACAAGTGTCGTGACACGCACCTCCGAGCCAGAAGCGCGGAGCGGGGGTGCACGCCAGCCAATAGGGGGTGGCGACGGAGAGATCGCGGCCGTCCATTGGTCGGTCTCCGGGGGTGCGCGCCCCGCCCCGTCCTCGAGGATCGTCCTTATTGAATTAGGCTTATCATTCGATTTCAAGTGGGGCGAGCGCGCGGTCCTCACAAAAACTATCGCCGGGATCCGATACCATCTGTAATCGGCATAATTCGATATAGTCGCGGCTCATCCAATTATGCTGCTGTGAGCCTTCGCGCGGTGCCCTACGACACAAGACGCACGCGCCCCGCGCGGCGCGGCCTCGCGGCCCACTGTTTTTGTTTTAAACGAAATATTAATTACCGGACAGGTCGGAGCACATGTCAGGGTGTGAGCTTAGATAGCCAGTGTGTAAGGTAGCAACTATGGAATACGGGTACTTGAGCGGCGCCGGCGGCGGCTTCGACGGAGGATGTTTGGGCTCGGGCGGTGGAGAGCTGTCCTGGGGCGAGCTGGCGTCCTGCGGTCAGATGTCGCAGGCGGCGTACCGCTACCAAGGAATGAGGTACCAGCCCCCGCCGCCGCAGTGTGCCAGGCCACAGGATGCTGCTATGAGAAACCACCACATCTTCCCGCCTTCAATGAACTTGCAACGTAAGTAGAATTTTATGATAATAGTAAACTGAATTGCATTGCTTAATTGCAGAAATCATAGTGCCTACTAATTTGTATTAAAGATTGACTACAAGAAACAAAAAATGTCGTTATAAATGTAATTGTAGATACCTAAAAATTAAGTACACGTAGTAACTTAACAGCTACGAATTTACTACGGCGTAGCACAGAATGTAGACGTTAGGACTAAGGAATGTTTCATGTTTGTTATTTCGTTATAATGTTCAAAAGGAGACAAAATAATTCAAGCATACGTACCTACAGAAATATGTTTTAAGTGCATTACATGCAAGCAGATATTTGACAATAATTTAATTTTATCGGTTAGAGTTTATTGAACAAAGACAGACATTTATATTGATTTCTATTAGCCCTAGCTAGCAGTAGAGAGGTACCTAACTAGTAATATTAAGTGGACCAGAGGTAGTTCTCACGTGATAATCCTAGGTTTAGAGACCAAAACCTGAAAATCGTCGATAAAAATGCTCATAGTAAAAAAACTCAAACAAAATATTGCATATAAATTGGTACATTTTTGTAAAGTATGATTTACTGGGAAGAATAATTATGCTTATTTCACCTACTACGTTACCTGCTATAGAATGAAGCCGTCGGTGAATTGAATGGTAAAAAAATATACAAGGAAAATATGTTAGAAAGAATCCTTCAAGAATCTATTAATTATCCAGCCATAGGGAATTTGGAAAAACTCTTAGGTTTCAGATATATTCTTTACACTCTTACTTCTAGAAAATCTATACTGAGGAGCAATTTAAGTAAGTCGAGATATAAAAAGTAGGTTGGTCGGTATGTTTCCTTACTATATCTATAGGTCAAGTACTTAGTAGCTGCTGTAGAGTCAGATATTAGTTTGGACATTACACATCGATTAGGTAAATTTAGCTTAATAGGACTAACATTGTGCAAAATCGATGAATGCCTTTAATTTATGATAAGTTTCTTTGAAGAGTCAAGGCGGCGCGTTATGCCACCTCAATTCGGACTCTACTGAATTTCCTACACATAACTTCCTCTACACAGCATAGGTACATCAAACTGATAGTCACAGTTGTTGTAACAGATGTTATGGGTACTCAGAAACCTCAAAAATTCCGATGAACTCAAAAAAATTACAATCCACTGATAGGAAGCCACCCTTAATACAGATTATAAAAAGGCTAGTAAAAAAAAACTGGAAAAGTGCGAGTCGAACTCGCGCTCTGAGGGTTCCGTACAAACTTATAAGGGGTTGAATTAATAAAAACGCAGAAAATAATATTTTTTATTTGTAATGAGTAACTGAAATATTAATTTTCATATCTCCAGCTCCAGAAAATTGGAACCCCCATACAAATTTTAACCTCCTTTTTTAAACCATTGGGGGTGGAATTTTTAAAAACGCTGAAATAAATATTTTTTATTTCTAGTGGGTAGCCTAAATACAAATTTTCATGTCTCTAGCTTCAGAAAAAATGGGACCTCCATACAAACTTCCACCCCTTATTTCACCCCCTTACGGGTAGTTTTTTTTCTCAAAATCCTTCCTGTGCTCTTCTTCTACACTATAAAATTTCATGTTTGTAACACCAGCGGTTTGGGCTGTGCATCTCCTGACAGACGGACAGCCAGACAGACATACAGACGGACAACAAAGTGATCCTATAAGGGTTCCGTTTTTTCCATTGAGGTACGGAACCCTAGAAATATGTAGACATCTACATTATGGTCATTGCCGCCGAACAATAGATGCGTGGTTATTTTCAATCTTTCCACTTTACCGGAATGTCTGAAACGTCTGAAATTTCAGTCCGCTTGCCGCCATAAATAAATACTTAAATATCACCGCAATAATAAACAAAATAACCCGCAATCATCCAATGCGAACTAAGCGGTTGTATTGTATTACCATGTTTCAGACTCACCCATCGGGTGACTTTATTTAACCGACACTGTTTGTCCATCTCAAGTAGATATAGGTAGACCTAGGTAGGACGTGTATCATCAAAATGTAGCGAACAAATAATATGGCCCAAATAGTTACAAGTGGAGTTTCTACCTCTACCATTGTTTATTAAATGTCCCAGTAAAGGAGCAACAAACTTTGGAAACCAAAGCGGAAAAAGGTGGAAAACCTTTCTTAAACTTTATCTTTATTGCTTTTACTCTTAGTAATACCAAAGTGAAACCGTTTTCATTTGGCGAACAAGTGGCGGGACGGGAGGTTGCGACGGCGACGCCAGCGTCGGTCACGAAACAAAGAGTAGTGTGCAGACCCCCACTCGGAGGGCCGGGGGCGGGCAGGGGGAGCGTGTTCGCCGCGTGAGCGATTGCGCCCCTAATTGGCAGCGGCGTCCGCGAGAATCTTAAGGGGAGGACAGCGAAGCTCGAGTGAGCCGTCTCTGCATCTTGCGGCTCTCGGCTGCGTGGACTCGGGTGCCCTGGACCACCGCCTACCTCCCCCGCCCCGCCGCCCGCGACGCCCGCCCACGCAACACAATAACTTACCTCGGGCGGCAAGTCTCACGTAATCTCGAGTAACTCCGGATTATGCCCGTTAATCACGCGGAAATTAATTACAAGTTTGCGTATTAATTGTAGTACAATAACAAGAATTACAGGGTTAAGATTCAGGTGATTCTAATGTTATTGTAATTTGTTTAAATTGTTATGTTAAAGTTTACCACCAATATTGAATGTCGGCTCTTTTATTCATTTCACTGAAGAACACTTGAATGAATGCGGTTTATTTCTTTACCACAGACGTTATGATTGTTAGTCGTTACTTGTAATTTAAAATACGAGATAATATAGGTAGCCTCCTGTAAATCAAACAGTTTATGAGATCTTCACGCGTAAAGATCGAGCATTTTTTTCAGAAGGAGAAGAAAACAGGTTATCTAACTCGATTTCTACATTTCTATTCACATCGCCTTTGTATGCAAGTGGACGGGTTAATTCGATTTGGTTGACAGGACGGGGTGATATTTCATCGCATCATGTGATCTATTCTGTCCCAGCGTAGTATAGTATAGAAGAGTGGGCCATAAAAAAGGCAATATTTCACGGTTGAGCGGCGCCCGGAGCCGCGATCGTAACTTCTACAATGTTACTGCGGCTCTCGTCGAGGGATCTGACTTTTATTTTTAGAAAAGGAATTATTGTTTTCGCGAAAATGTGAATACATTGAAGGAACTCGTGTGAATATGTGTACTTTGCATACGGGTATTAGCTACTATATCTGGTGCAGCTTTATACCTCCGTAAATAGCTAATAGTAATAACCTTCACTGACAATTTGCTTTAAGTACAAAACTTTAATACCAGCTATTACCATAACTATGTAAAGATTTACTCATATCTAAGTTAACCTTAGCTTTTCCCCGGGACACATCGAGGGTCAAACCTTGGCGTCATCGTTGGACACAATGGTGTCCAACGATGACGCCGAGGCTTACGATCGATCCAGGCTTACAGGAGTAACAGTGGTGGGAGTGTGTGATGGGCCTAGTAAAAAAAGGTTTTATTTCCATAATGAAGTTAATAAATACATGGGTACTAATTGTAGGTAGTTGTTATACATGGGTACATGGGTACAAAGGTAAATAAAGTCACCTACGTTATCTTTATAAATTTTACAATGATTATAATGCTGTAAGTCCGGGCACTTGTGATCCCTACAATTTTATATAACTCCGCGCAGAAATGTTTTCATTTTACTGCCACCATTACGCAAATTTACCCACATGTTTATTTGTAATATAAAATATATTACTCTTGTAAATTACAGCCATCTTTCGTACATAACATTTATTGCATATTACATAACTTTTGGGATATGCCTTTAAGATTTTGTTGATAACAATTATGTTAGAATTAAGATTGTAGTCAAATTGTGTATTTTATCTCTATTTGTAGGTACGCTAGTATTTTTTTTTATAGGTAGCTAAGCATAGGCCTCTTTCTCTCTTTATTTACCTATATGCCTAGCTACTAAATAACTAAAAATGGTCCTTACCGATCCATCACTGAAAGTTTGTAGCGTCCCAAGCTGATATATGAAGGCGCGAAGGCGTCAAGAAGCTGTAGGTATAAAAGTCACGGGGCAGTTTTCATTAATCTAAGCCTTAACCCTTGCGTGGCGGGGCGGGCGGGGCGCTGGTGCGGGGGCGGCGCGGCAATATGCCGCGATGACGTGCCGACATCGCCTGCATTATGGATGTTGGCGAACTTTCCGCGTGACGCGAGAAAAATGAACCACGGCTCACTAGGAGATGGATAGCGATATAATATACTGGGAAAATCCCGGTGCCAGCCACTTATATTGTTAGTGGATGCTTGATTTTATCAAGTAGGTATTATACTTTTTCCGGGTAATGAAAAATCAATGTTTTGAACACATAACAAATATCCTTGGAATATAAAAACCGTTCATCTGAGATGCGAGCAGAGACAGTTTGTTCCGCATTTGCCTCACAGGTTCTTTGACTAGGTACTTAGGTACATTGAAGAAACGTCTTGCATGCCTTTTGTTTTAAACTAATACAAAGAAAAAGAAAACGTAACATCTTGTCGCATCCATCAACATGAACCATATTCGAATATTCTTAATCGTAAGATTCCCCAAGTGCAAACGAATATCTGATAAAGTCCTAAGCGCCCTTCGAGCAGTCTCGCCGTCTAGTAATTAAGAGGTGGGGTCCCGGGGATGGCGCGAGGTGTGGGAGAGAGGAGTGGTGGGGGCCGCGGATCATATCACCTGAGAATTAATCGCTCTGTGACGATTAATTAGAGCCACGTGCTCTCACGTGCCTAAATCTTGTGTGCCACCACGTGACTTGTTCCCCAAGTAGGTACCTCTGATTATCTCGGCAGCTCTTCTGTTTTTGTTGGTTATACGAAGAGTGTAAGTTTATGTTTTTTTGCAAGAAGTAAACAAATCAGATTTTGGATTCAATTTACTTTCATTCAATTAATTTACCTATTCGTTTGTTTTTACCAACTCTACTATGGTAGGTATTCGGGACAAGAACGAATAACGTAAGCTCTGTGTAGATTGTAGAGTCTAAAAATACATGACAGAGCCCCTACGTTGGAATGAAAACAAAGGTTGAATAAAAAGGCCCAAGACGCCGCAAGTACTCACACCGCGCGGCCTGACCCCGCCCAATAAAACATAACGCCCGCTATAACAATGAGCGTTCTCTGACCCAACTGCAAACTCAAATTAAACATCTTATGAACAGAAACATCTTGCCAAGATCCTCTTCATTAGGTCCCGTGGATGGGGGCGCGGGGCGCGGGGGCAGTGACACGAGCCGTCCCCCGCCCCCCGCGCCCCGGCGCACCCCGCAGCCTCTATTAATAATGCAAATGAGACCGCAGCCTGGCCAAGAAGCGAGTCTCGATTAATTCCGGTTCATTTGAGGTAATTGTCGCTGCGCGCGTGCGGTCTGCGGTCTGCTGGAACCCGCTGCGGCCCGCACGCCCGCCGCTTCTAATGTCTAATGTCGACCGCCGTTTCGCCGATTATGTTTTATGGCCATTGTTGTGAATTTCAGACTAGTTTGCTTTGAGGCCGTCCTATTGAAGCAGATGCTTAAAACTGAAAACATAGTAGATAGATGGGTATAACAAAATGTATGTACCTGCCTAATATTTAATTGGCTATTTTATTTTAATAAAGAAATATCTTGTGAGGATAGGTGCTGCTTTGCGAAATTAAATTATATTTCACAAATTGGAAATCATAAATATTAACCTAAATAATACCTACTTTAACGAAATGTAAAGAAATCATTTAAAATAGGTATTCAACAGTCGTAGTCATAACGTAGATATAAATCTCCTGCTTTATCCTGCTACTATCTATAAAAGAATAGTATTGCATAAGGTGCACATAAGGCGTAATAAAAAAGGAGTCCGTGGCCTCCCGTAGCATCGCGCTACGCCGTAGCGCTACGACCTGCGATCGATACTTAACCACGCGACAACCGCTACGAGTTTTTCTTGTATTTATAGATAAGTAAAATAGAAGCCTTCTCAAACGTGTAATGTACTTTTGTGTGGTATTATTTATTTACGTATGTAAGTACCTATTTATTCTAGCTAGATTCATGGAGCACGCGTATACCTATAAGGTTTTTGTCAACACTATTTAGTGAAATATACCGCGTGATCTGTACGCACGTGTAGACGTTTCACTGTTAGTTATTTCACTTAAAATAGCTCAGCAGTATTTTTAGGAACTTTACAGGATTTCTAACAAATGGTAATACTTTAAACGAGGAAATATTTTGTTTATTTCGCGTCTTTATCTTCGCGTTCGTATTCTACAACAAATTAAATCATTTATTTCTAGATTTATGAACTCGTATACGAAATTAAAATTTATTTTTATTTCAGAAACATTCTGAATACGTTTATTACTCAACTCGTGTTTACCAACAGAAATTGTTATTATAAATATGAATAATGATCGTCATTATGTAGGTACATAAAGAAATGTAAAGACACATAACGAATACATCTGTCTATGTTCTAATTATTGTACCCATACAACATTGTGGTAACTGTACAATACACGGAAAACCAAAACCGCCACATAAATAATGTATAAAGATAAATTTTAATATCCCGAAACCGTGTCGTTGTGCAAATGAATGAAGTTATGTATAACTGGTGGGTACGGGGTGCGGGGGCGACGTCGCGTGCCTGCCGGGAGGGAGACAAAAATGGCCGCGTGCAGCTTGCTCTAACAACATAGGTATATTACACGGGAATTAGATACTATTTGCTTGCAGAATAAAAAAAACAACCTCATTGTGAACTACCGAAGATAGATAACATATGTATGAAAATAGGCACATTATTTTAGTACACCCTCACCTTAAGTTTAGGTTTCGGATTAGGATATAGATACGAAGAATATAAATTCAGTGAGGTCATATTCATTAAGTAAATACGTCATCAAATAGGTATGAGCAAGATAACGCGTAGCTTGTATTTAAAGTTGGATGAACAACCAACGTTTACAGATGTGGTCTGCTTTAAAAAAAGTGCAGGTCTTTTTCTTTCTCTAAAAATAAAGTCCACTTAGTTTAATGGGTATTTTGCCTGGCTCATAAGAAACATATACGTAACGATGCAAAAGAAACAAGATGCTATAAAGTAACCGTCTAATTTGGAAAAAATCTTGTTAACTTGTGACTTTTTCATCGATGAAAAGTCAACAAAAGATATTCAATAAGAGTTCCCTCCTACGATCCTTGTAAAAGCGTAACGTTCACCTATCCATTAATAAAATACATTGTCGTCTACAGCCGGTCTCCCGTACAAAGTGTACGGTGGGCACGAGGGCTCGCTGACGGAGAAGCGCAAGCAGCGGCGGATCCGGACCACCTTCACGTCGGCGCAGCTCAAGGAGCTGGAGCGAGCCTTCCAGGAGACCCACTACCCGGACATCTACACCCGCGAGGAGATCGCCATGAAGATAGACCTCACTGAAGCGAGGGTACAGGTTGGTTACTAGATAATTTAATTATTAAAGAAAATTATTTGGCAACTATAGATTATTTATTGGTTTCCACGAGTGCGCTCTACTAGATGGAGCCTGCGCACTACGTAGTAAAATGCGGCAACAGATACTATGCCAAAGTCGATGTACTTTAGTACATCTGACAGCCAACGCTTGGAAAAAGCAAATAAAGCAAAAAGCATGATGACTTGCTAGGAAGAGAAATCAGTGTTGTAAATAAAATAGGACTTTTGTCATGAAATATCTAATAAAACGTAGGTAATCAACCAGCAACTTCTTTAAGTTAGGTAATAACGTAGGTAACTAAAGCCTACCCATGGGTTATTTTCTCGTTCAGTATTTCGGATTAGTGAGTGAAAATTAGTTGGAAAGAAACAAGTTCTACAATATTCTAATAAGTGTATGCAAATAAAAATGTTGGGAAATCGTGCTCTGAGATATGAATTCCGAATAATCTGATCCGGCGTGAGTAAAACCGCAATAAAAATAACACACGGATTTAGAGAGATTATTCTCATAAGGCGCAACGAAACGAAAAAAATGCGGATTCCCGCGCCGTCCGTCACATTTCCACAGTCCAATTAGCGTCCAGTAATTCGACTGCGGCTGACGGGCGGAGCCTACGAAAAAAAAGCTAGCAGACGCCGCGGTTAGCTCTAGTTAATTTCATAATAACAGCTCATTTTTATGTGAGTCGGGTCCGCGACGTGTGCTCCTCTTGAATGTTTAATGCAATTCAGAATCGGCGAGTGGAACGCCGTCCTATAGTTATCTGATCACGTATAAGCGCGGCGACTCGCGACCTAATCCCGTATTCCGGGATATGACGCCCTCGGCGCGACCGACACTCTTATTGTTCCAAATGAGACAAACTTAGTTGTGTATTTTCTATATTATGTTTTCTTATTTTCATCCAGTTGAGATAATAGACGCCAACATTATACCTTTGAATCATGGAATACGAACGGAATTGTTTTGGTATAGGTATTTAAAATAGCTATACAATGGATATCAGTCGTGGTTGTGGTATACATAGGAGGGCGGCGCCCCCCGCGGCAACGAGCTCTCATTACGTTAAAAAGTGTATTGGAATGGCGGGGTGCCGCCATAAATAACGCGGGCGGTCGCGTAACTCAAGCGCGCGCGACTCCTGATAATTAAAACTCGCCTGGAAAGCGCGAATTCACATATTACAATTAAATCCGAGCACTGCAACGAGTGGGCCGTTTTTCGGTAAATAAACAAATATTAATTTAGCGCTGAACTGTATTTTATATCTGTAATTGGATGGCGTTAATTTTGAATTATAATAATTAGTGCGTACACTGTAAATGTAAATTGGTATTATAATGACGCAAATTCATTATGCATTGTTGGATTAAATAGCTTCAATAAAATATACTTTTGTATACACTAAATATAATTTTAAAAAGTCAACGAACAAAATTACTGATACCTACTGGGTTGTGGACTACGGTCAATAAAGGACTAACAAAAAAAATAAACGTCGAAACACGACGCTTCGTCCTAATTCAACACGCGAATCCTACTCAAATTCATCAGAGGCTGTGCGCAAACATTGTTGGAAGCGTTAAGCAAACGCACAATTTGCCGTAAACCCTCGGCGCTGAACAAAAAGTCGCCACCTGCTCCGCTAGAGCAAAAGGAATCGCTTGAAAAATGACCAGCTGGTTTTTAATACACAGCGTATTTTTTCTGCGTCCACGTTGTCATAGGGATGGGGCAATTTAATCCATCACGCGGCGTTGCACGGCGGCGTCCGACTCAATAAATTCTATATTATCACGGACGATTTTGGTTTTATTGTTATCCGTGTGCGGAACAAGAGATTAGTTCGAGTAGAGACAAGGGCTTTGTGGGTTTTTGGCTTGTATTCTGAAACTGTTGTGTTTGTAGAAGCTAATGTTTGTTTTCTATATTTGAAAACAATATCTTTTTTCTCTTATTAAGAAATTTTGGTTCCCAGATGTACTGATTCTGTTGGTTGGTATATCCTAAAAGAATTATACCTATTGCCGTTCTTCTCATAGCCGTAACGAATGAGCATGACAAAATATATTTCTGGATTTGTGAAATTAACATTACTTTTGGTTTGATAACCACAAAATTGGCATCACTATCTCTTCATTGTAGTTATCGTTGTCAATATAAAAAAAAAAAAAAAAAAAACTTAAATAATTGCACAAATCTGTACCAACTATTAGATAGATAATCTGTGTCTACTCCTAATTTCTAAAAATATGCCTTGTTTACACAACAGTAATTCCTATTTGTAATTGCAATGAGTGGTAAGGTCAGTAGACGCCTGCCAGCTTAGTGGCCGGACTTCTAAGCTCAATAAAGATTGACGCGCGCCCTACGGGGAGACGCCAGTGAAGTGTCAATCCAGCTCTCGATCTCAGATCTCGTGGTGCAGCCTCCTGGGAGAACACTGTCTGCTCTGTCGCTCTCAGACGTAATTGGCATCGGGCAGGTATGGCATAGAAATGTTTGTGAATTTATAACTAGGATTGTAGGTATCTCTACCTACCTATTGGTTGCAAAAATATATTATCACAGAAAATACATGTCCTGTTGGATTAAACCAAAGAACGCGTTGTGAAGTGTATGTTTGTATGTGTGAATGTGTGATGTGTATGAAAACATATAGCATTAAGCTATATTAACTATGAACCCCTTTAGCTTGCAGTTTTCTAGTATTTGTCCTCTTACGTTAATTGATATCCAATTTGTTTTAAAACCCAAGTCGGGTTTAAAAGTTATAACGAGCTTGACATCTATTCTCGACGTTGGTTTAACTATACGTTACGACGTTACGTTAACCCGACATTAGATCTTAATTATGTATTTACAATAACAAAATAAGAAAAGACAAACTAAACTTATTGCATTATCATAATTTTCTCTACTTATCGGCATAACATGGCAAACAATCCCTCTGTATCTCTGCATCGACTCCCGCGCAGGTGCCAGGCACGCGCCGGCCACGCGGCCCGCACGCGACGCCGGCCTTCCCACCATCCGTGATTAGATACACTTGCTGCCACAAGCGCTTGTCGCCCACTGCACTTCAAATGGGGAATAAAAACATTCATTGTGTGTTTGAATTGAGTTTTATTGCGCGATCCGACCATAATAATGTTGTTATTGGTGGATTATAATGGCCGGTTCATAAATTACTAAATTTAATACTTGGAGTATCTGAAATAATGGTGGTGTTTAATATATGTATTTCATTGTAGAACCTACCGTTTAAGACGGTTTAATAGTAATAATAACAATAATAATAATCTTATGCAATTGGTTGCAGTCGACAGCTCACGACTACTTGGCGTCAGGCAGTCGGTGTGCTGTCGCGAGCTGTCGGTGCGATCGACTGCAACCAACTGCAATAGAGCTGTCGCTTCCGACAGCAACATGCAGTCCGTGTATGGCGGCGCTAAAGTGTAATAAGTAAAGTGTTATTCGATTATTCTTACGATAGGTCTTTATTTTCGAACATATCAAATAAATAGCCGTACCTATCGCCTTTGTTGTAATGGGCGACACTCTACCAAGCAACACACTAAATTAATATAGATAGAGTTTGAAAATCATAATTGCTCCAAACGCTTAATTTCTATCGCATGTAGCGTTTCGATATTCAGAAGATCGGCTATTAAACGTTTAGTATCTAAATGAAGCTAGCGCGTTAAGTAATGTAACGGTTCAGTGTTAACCCCCAGTTAATCGCGTTGATTGCCGCCGGTTCGGCTCGCGATACGACCGGATTAAGTAATCACTTAGTGGCAGGACTCTTGTCTAGTGATTCGTGTTGCCACTAGGGTACGGCATGGAGTAATGTGTATTTGAAACGTCGAGAGATGATTGGAATTTTCTAACTTACACTTGCCTCGAGCATTTTATGTGGGATTTCATAAAGATTAGTTTTGGAAATGATACAGAAATCACTACTTTGCTCGGTTTAAGGCAATTGATGGAACAATGTCGAGTCAAGGTGACTGGTCTGGCCGACAGACGGGACGACAAGTCGAACCGACTGACTGACGCACCTTGTTGAACGGCAACATCGATCGGTCGCCAAACGTGGGCTCAGACATTTTTAAGGTATTGTCGCGTCTGGTTTGCTATGTAGGGGAGTTATCTCTTTATCTGTAAATAGTGCAATATTACAATACGGGATGCGCCTAACTAACTGTATCATAAACATTTAAAACACTTGATAAACACATCTAAACAAGATAATAACAAATTAACATATCACATATCAAATCATGTCACGGGGGCAGATCGTCACTAATCGCAGGGCGTGACATTTGATACGTCACAAGGGGCCCACTGGACAAGCATATCACGCACCGTGGGAAGATCACAGGAGATCGGCTGAGTGCGCGCGCGCACCGTATCGCGCCTCTCCCACGGCTCGCCGCCTCTAGATCATGCGATAATTCGCCTCGTCTCGTTGATTAATATCTCAATATAAATTTTCACACGATTTGCCAGATTTTTGTGTAATTTTTGTCAGTATTAACAATCCACCCATATTTGTTATATATATTTATTAACAGCAGGTAGGTATATGAGTCAGGAAATATTAAGTGTTTATTAAAAGGTTAATCCAACAAGATGGAGATTATAATCGCGTCTCACTTTTATTATGATGTAGAATTGATATTTATCTGGTAATATTACAATGAAATTTTGAATTATGATGCTAAAATAGCGCTGTTTTGGCGTACAATCCTATTATTCTGTCGTAAAACACCATTCTTCTTCTTTAGCTATTCACGATAAATAAGTGTTGGAAATCCTAGCAAGCACTTAAAGCGATTAAAAAGTGCCTGGAGGTCGTACGTAGATCTACGGAGGGTAGGCGTGCTACGCCGTAGCATATTACACTGATTTGTATGCATACACAAAGTGTTTGTTGTTAAATAGGTATAGATATATTTTAGATTTCTTACGTTATACTTTGGAAAACGTGTTACTAAATAATGACTATTTATTGTATATTGGAAGAGCTCATTTTAATTTACTGCTGATTGCAAAATAACATGGTGCTATCATTGCTGGCAAAACGTGTGAAAATAGTTATATTCGCGGTTCTCACATTAAAATGTCCCAAAGGTCTCGAAGTTCACCCACTAACGATACACCACTATTTATAGGTACCAAGTTCGACTACCACACTCCGAAGCATTCATAAAGTATGTTCTCCTATTCTAACACTGCTTGCGTTCGATATTTCTGTCTCGTTCGCAAACATGTCGCCCTTTGGTACATTCGTGCAATTATTTTTCATTTAGCTCGCGAGTTGTGTTGTGGTCCCGAGAGACGTCGTGGGATCAAGTGCAACTATTGTCCCCAAAGGGTAGGACTACAATTTGAATGTGAGAAAATTGCTTTATAACATAACGGGGATGTATAAAAATGTCATGGGACTTGTAATTTGGACTTTCTCATGGTGTTTGGCCGGGGGTGTTTGGGATTTTTTTGTTATTGTTTCCTCCCTGAAACAAAAAATAAAAAAGGTACACTGCTATTATCAATATGGCTACCTACATATTTGGAATTTCCAAAAATTGCCTTTTAGAACAATAATATAAAAATAACAATATAATATCCATAGGAAATACAAAAATAGTTACGAAGCCTACCAATCCTGTTCATCTTTATTCCATTCAGTCCAACTGGAAGTTGGGCAGGGGAGCATAGGCAGGCTGTCACAGACTATCAAGTGCCACACAATATATGGTTATGATAACCAATGCGCAGTGTCTGTGACGCCGTGTTGAGGAAAATGCACACTCATTTTTGCCAAATAGTTATTTTTTGGTTGACGATGATTGGGCGATGATTGGACGATATTTGCCCGACTGTTTAAAAATGTTGAGTTATCGAAGTAATTGATATTGGAATTATTTGAAGTGGTTCTTCTGACAGCTCCCTTTTCTGTGTCGTTTACGCAGATTGAACTGGTCTTTAATGTTTCTATGGTTTGAAAATCATTTATGTAACGATTGAAAATAAGCCAAATTATTGATAAAGAATGCCGATTACTTTACTTGGTAGGTACTCTTTCTGTCCGGGCCGCCCCACATTTGGTCATTGCAGTCACAAACACTTCGCCTCTCACGAGCCATTTAACCAATGAGCGAGGGACAAGTGACGTTATTGTCTGTGCATTAAATGTAGTTTATTTCATACATTTTTTCCCCTACGTCTTCCTCGAAACATTTATCATCCGAAAATCGCAACTCATTGAACGCTCACTCCGTTTATTTTATAGACTTGCCTGTTCTTTAAATAGTTTATGAAAATATTAGTGCACATGTTGCATGAATTTTATATTTGAATGAAATAAATTTTCGTGTGCAACAGTTTTGTAAACTTAGTATTGTGAATTGAATACTTTGTAAAAATAATATTTTGTTACGAACAACGATATAGTTAATAAATATATCCCCAAATTATTGAAAGTTATGATGTACTTACACTGCCATTAAATATCGCTTTTTCCCTAGAAATGCTTTTTAAAACTGTTATAAACTGGCAAAAAAATATAAATTTGGCGGTTAAAGGTTGGCACTCATCTATCAACTCGACAACCGACCAGCACCGCCTCGCCGCTCGGCGTCCACTCGTTGTCGACAGGTGGTCCGCGGGCGGACGCTGCTTTTACATCATAAACTTCACGTGATCAACCAGTAGACCGCGCGTGGTCAACGAGTGATCGCCGCGTGGTCCACTTATTTCCAGTTCAGTTAGTGGATGCCGACCGACGAGGCGGTGCTGGTCGGGTGCCGAGTTGATAGATGAGTGCCAACCTTAATATCTACTAGCTAGTAGATATTGATACCAAAATATTAGACGCAATTGGGACACGTAGACTAAATAATAAGAGTAGAACTAAATAAACGTAAGCAAACTTACTTCTGTATATATAGCTCATATCAAGGTATCAATAAAATGACTGATGAAATCAGTCGATCGAGACAATAGTAACGGAACATCTGCCGATTGCTATCGGCTATTTGTCGTGTCGCGTGCCAACCGATCCAATCCGACTGATTGCGAGCATTGTATCGAGGAAGCGTGCTCAGCCGACTCGGACGCATCACGGTGATTCGTCAAATCGATTCAAATCTGTTACATTTTTAATTGAAAACATGAGGGAAGTGAACGAGCAGTGTAGGGAAGTGTGCGATATTGATTACGAGTGATTAATTGTTTTGCTGTTATCTTGATTTGTGATTTTGGTTTCCGCAACCGTTGCATTTGCGTTTACTAAACCAATACTCCTACTACTAAAGGCAAAAACTGGGTAACTTCTCAACATAATATGAGTACGAATAATTGTGTAGGTAGCTTATCTCTGATTGGAGTCAGTAAGAATTCTTCAATTATAAATTCATAGGTAACGCAGTCACCTTAAGAATCTTATACAAATTCTATCGAAGTAATATAATTCTCCATATTTTTTTTCCCATAATATTATTCTAGGATTTTCACACAATCCCTCCAGCTCGATCAAAATAATACTTTCATCTGCCAAGTATATCAATGTGCAGTTTATACTGTAGTTAATAGTAGTTGTTTATTTACGAAAGCAGCGGATAATGGGGGCGACTGTAGAGTAATGGACCGGACGGCGCTCGCGCATCTGTCGCGTAGAGCACGTTATTGAAATAAAATTCATTTCCGCTATACAATCGTTTAATGATTACTGAGTTTTAACCCATCGTTTAGTTAGGGCATTCAACTAAAGATTCCTACGTTAGTTTTAGACGTCCATGCTATTCGTGTACCGACTTATAATGTAGAGTTGTAGGTGTTAAAGTTTTCACATATTTAACTATTAAAAATGCCTGAAAACCAGGAAATCACTATTCAGTAAAAGTTAATGATAGTAGACGTAGGGGATGCTCAAATAAAATATAGTACCTATATATTTCAGGTCTCTCTGCGTCAAATGGAGTAGTTAAGTTAGTTCGTTTGAAATTGTTATTGAAAGCTAAAAATCTTTACATAATATATATTAATATTGAGTAGCGATAGAGGACTTTTAGTGTTAAAAATCAACTCCTAATGGGCACACAGGTCCACACAGACTCGATTATAGGGTCCTAATATTAAAAAGCTTACAATCATTATCACAATACCCTGTTAAATCCAACCCAATCAAACAAGATGAGTTGCGTCATCGCACCTGTCATTCGCTAAACGCCGTCGAATAGCGTCGACAGACGGCCTGAATAAACCGAGCATTCATCTCTTTATTATGATGTGTTAATCCTGGATTATCATCAAATGTTAACACATGTTACCAGTTAGTAAAAAAAATAATTCATGAATCCAAAACAGCGTAACTACAATCTACTTCGTAGAGAATTCAACTTTGCAGGTTGAAAATAAAGTTTATTTTTCAACGGCGAGTGTTGAGGTGATAGATTTCAATGGATTATTGAGGGTAGCTAATATTATTCCGGGGCGTTCGGTGTTGCCTTTTCATCCGCTAAGTATAAACAGGGGGGTGTGTTTTGGATGTTTGGCCGCTCGACCGCGCCGCCGCCGCCGCGCCGGCCTGACGGTTGATTTATTTTATATTAGTGATAGGTCTACCCGGTTTGCTGTTAATTATTTTTTCATGGTGTTCATTGTTATGCTTGCAATCGAGATTATGTTTATTAGATCAGTATGACGTTTTTGTGATTAATATTATAGTCCCAATTTATGATTCAATTTTAAATTGTTATTTAGAGAGATAGAGATGCCATCTATACAACTCTCTTTAAAACTTTTTAGGACTAGACAATTATCTAACAACAATTACCTAAGTAAGTAAACATTACTTTTACTATTTAGAATCTAAAAAAAAAACTTAAAAAATTGTTTGCTTAATTTTAGGTAGAGCGTAAAACTCATGGTAGAGTTACATACAACTAGTAGACAAATATATTCACCAACTATATCTTAAGCTATATAAATGTTATGATCAAAGCTATGTGTCGAGGTCGCAGGACGCAGGTAGAGGCAGCGCCCGCTTCAGTCAATATTTGCGCGCCCTGGCCCGGCTAATGAATACAATTAGATCATTCCGCGCGGCCTCACGTTTTTCATACGCCTCGAGGGCGCCCTCTGACGTGTCAAATAAAGACGAGCCGTACCTTCGCACATAGAGCTAGTTGGCACCGCAAACATTGTCGGTTTGTTAAACAAACGATGGGATTAAGAATACTGGGTAGACTGGGTTTTTGGACAGACTTTATTATTGAGCAATTTAATAGGTATGGTGATAGTACAACACAAGTAAAAACATTAACACCTGAACCGGTGGGTCTAAACTCACTAAATTTTACACGGGGATCCTTATAAATTAATTCTGAAGGTAAGTACATATGTAATTTAATCCGACAATGATTAATAAATCATTGGAAAAATAAATCGAATTAATAAATGTATGGAAAAATCAGTTTTAGAGAACAATATATGTAGAGCGGGCGGGAATAAACCGTATTTTCGGCGAAACTAAAACCTGAATTATTCCTACAAAAAATATATTTATAACCTCATTTAGAAAATGCAACATGAAAATATTTAATAGTTTTAGTTTCCGCTACGTTTGTCACACACTCATATTTTTTACATGGAAGTGCCAAATAATGGGCCGAACACATGACTCTCATCGCGTCCCCTCTCAGCTAATTTTATGAAAAATGATCTGCGCTTCTGATGGTGACATAGAAAAGCATTTGATTGAAATAAAAGTGACTTTATGTCAATTAGTGGAGTCTGCTGATTTGTTAGAAATACTTAGTTACCAATTAGTGGTGCTGGGCGTTGAGTAAGTAAATGAGGTAGAAATAGAAAAAATAGATTTAGCGAGTTGAAATATTTTTATGATTTTGTTTGGCACTGGGTTCAGTTACTCACTCCATTATCACTTACACATCTCTATATAGTAGTAGTAATGATTTAATTTGAGGTACTTTACTTGATTTGAATTATACACCTATGCTGTTTTATAACGTAGGTTTTATATAGCGTTTAATGATATCTACATCAAGAGTTACCTATTTTTAATAGTGCTCAATTTAGTTTTCACAAAATAAGTGATATTTTTAGTAGGCAGGTATGGTCTGAGTTATGTAAAGCATTCCCAAATAATATTGTCTATCCTAGAACCGTGTTCTCCACAGCAAGCAGAGCCGGGTTGCGAGCAAGTTCGCCGTGCAACCCACTGAATACATTAGCTGGTGTTTGGTGTTTGTTCGCCCAGACGCGCCACATGGCGAGGCGACGTTGTTTATTTTAATACTCAGTCATTGTTGCTCGCCACTGTTTGCTGAGGGAAACTCTATTAAACTACCCCTGACGGATTTGTGGAGTTGACGGACCTGTACCTCTGAGTACTTCGTCATACGGGTGTCGCTCTATGTGACCATGTTGTGTTGTTTCAAAGGCAAATTTCAAAGGCAATAATGCAAAGTTTCACTCGTCTTACATTTTTATTAATTTGTAGTCTAAATGTTGGTTTAATTATGGATCAGTACTTATATCCTGGTTACCTTCCTACCTGAAGAACTTTTTAAAGCAGTTAATGTTAATTACAAAATATTTTCTAATTGGTAGGTATCCTGAAGAGTTTTAGTATGCCATTATTTTCGGGTGTCTATCTATTTAGGAATAATTATTATTTATGATTATTTACTTCCAAGCCAATATTGTGAAGTAATGGTAATATAATGTGAGTTTTGTAATTAATTACATTCAGTGTCACCTCGATGTGGCCATGCGCCGCCCTCGACGACCAATTCGGTTCATTTGCAAAGTGCATTTCGATGCTGCGTCGATCGTCCCGACCCCGCGCTTAATTGCCCGCCCGATATTTATTATTGCCCGTTTGTTTGTACATTTATGCGCCTCTATTTATCGAGAACCATTCGATTTACGACTGCAAAACTCCGATCGTTAATTTATTTCGAGGGATCACCTCGGTAAAATTTTACTGCCCCAGATCGGGTGAGGAAAAAATTGACGAAGTATTTACATTACAGGCACGCATCGCATTCGATAAACATCGCAACGAATTCCTACAAACACATCGGCGGACGTTTATTTGCCTCGGGCACACGCTCGGCTTCACTTCGACTTCGCATTCCGCTCGCCGTCGTATCGGTACTCATTTGTATTGGCGGTGGGTTTTGTATTATTTGTTTGTTTGCGGATGGCGCATACGTTGTGGGAGCTTTGATTTTTTCCAATTCGGAAATAATGCGGAAGGCGTGGTGCCCCGGGGCCCGGCCGATCGGTCTCGGGCTGGAGCTCCAATCAGGCGAGCCACTGTTCGTTAGTCGCCGGCGCCGGCGAGTGCTGCCGCTCGGGTAATCCGGGCACGTATCTACGTGAGACCTTTTCGCTCGGTAGCACTGATTTTATCTTACATCCGACGAGATGATGAACTTTAGCAATCTTCAACTTCATTTGTTGAACAAATCTACCGCGAAATACTACCTATACGAAAAGCTTATAGGTGTATATTCGGGAAAAAAATCTGATGAGCATTTTTACAAGAGCGTTGATGAATACTTTTGACTTGAAATATTTAAAGATAAAATATTTCTACACTCACTCATTTAATCTGCTAATTCTGAACCTGCGTTAATTTTAACAAAACCTACGTTTACTCAGTCAATGATGAAGATGACATTGCAATTTAGATGGAATCTGACCACACACAATATAAAGACTGATCTACGTAAGCTGTAAATTAATGTTCTATTTGACATTTGTATGTAATAAATGGTATAGCATTAATTACCGAATCAGACCTTTATGTAGGCTAGGTACATAATAACAAAACAACACATTTATAGTCCAATAATTTGAATTTATAATCATTAGCAGATATTTAAGACCTTGCTAATGTTGGCGTGGTTTTGATTGTAAATTATAATATGACTGATGTGTATGGAAGTATCATGCAAGCATCCGTGTGTGGGTAGAGGAGCATGCATTAGCGAGCTATAACGAGATCAAGGGGCGAACACATCAATATGTCATAGAGCGGTGTCCGGCACACGAAGTTGCCAATGCAACTGGGCTTTTAGGAATATGAAAGAAATATCACGAAGCATACGCTCTAATTAAATAATGCTTGACTGACTGACTTCGCTGACTGGTTAATTTTAATTTAACTTAATTTTAAGGTGATTTAAATCCGGACCCGATTAGGTACCTACCTTCCAAAGAATTTGTAAAAAATAATACCTGCAATCTAATAAATCATTATTCTCAAATAAATCTTACATTTTTATTAGAACTACATAAAACGGTGCAGTCATTATTTTTATGAATTGTATAAGCTTATGATGCTGGAATTGATTGCTTCTGTCTTTCTGTTTTCTTATATTCATACTTACCACATTAATAGCATCGGCTTGTTAACCCAAATTCCACAGCAGTTTAGCGCACCGCATTTGCCAAATATATTCTTCCCCAATCCCAAAATACTAATGAAAGCTTGCATCTGCCAAGTTATTTGCACTAGCGTGTAGTGTCGCGCAGTGTTCCAAGTGAACGAGTCAAGTGCATTCTAACATAAAAATGAATTATCGTTTCGCAAGAATTTCTTCCGGATTGTTGTCGCACTGAAGCTGGCAACCCTTGTGTTAGCGATGATATGCATGCGAATACATGCGCTTCAGCCGGCATGCACCTGTTAACCATGCAAGACATACGACCAACTGCCTACACAAAACAAAACTAGCTGTATGTCTACTTCAATGTGAATGGCCACCCGTTTTGATATCGCCCACGAAAATATCTCAAAAACAAATATTTATAGGGATGACCAGCTATGGGTAGGTATCTCGCGACAACAGTAATAAAGCATTCGATATGTTTCTAGAATACAAGCGGGTCATTAACGTTGTCACGACCATTGCCAAGGCGAATTTACGTAGAAACGCGTAGGCGGCTTGTAATAATTAATATTTGCCAGTTTTTGTTCACACTCTGTACACAATTTACTGGCCAGTTTACGTCTACTAAACTTTTCAGCTTTACGGTGCCATTAAAGATGTAAAGGCTGTAGTTACAGTTGGCTACAAGATTGGCACAGGTAGCTACATGCAATAAAATCACATGATTAACAAGAATAGTGCTACACCTGAATTTATGACAAATAAAATGGTTCTCATCAGCATGTTTGGTCCTCAAATTAGGTCGCAGGGGCAGTTAAAACGTAATTGAATTCGTATTGTTCCACATTGCCGTGAAATGAAGGAATATGTATAAAGATGTGCAAACATCATCAGCGAATACTGCGATGAGCAAACATCAGTGCGTGTGATTGGTCGGGTCGCTAGTGACAGCGGGAGCGGGCGGCGCTCCATCGACTTTTTTCTCGCTCTGCTCAATCAGCGCCAGTGGCAGTTGCAATTATCTCTCGCACCAAATCGAATTATGATCAATTCGGATTTGCTCGCATCGGCACGAATATAAAACGGTTTGCATTAAAATTTGGCGCTCGATGCATGGGATGCGTTCCTATTAGTCGGGTCGCGCTAACTTTGTTTGTTCATTCGAGCCCACGTCCGCTACTGTTTTCATTATTTCCTTTTTTGTGTTTTCAGTTTTGTTTACGATGCTTTTCGGTTCATTGGTGTTCGGATTTTATTTTACATCAAATATGTCTATATTTTGTGTTGTTTGTAGTTATACACAAGTAGACACACTATTACACCTGCGTACTGCGTAGTCATGAAACATTCCATAAAACAATATTTACTTCTCTTTATCTCATCTTATTAATCTTACGTAATCTTACTAATTATTTTTTTGTAATATTTTCAGGTTTGGTTTCAAAACCGCCGTGCTAAGTTTCGCAAACAAGAGCGGTTAGCTCAGCAGAAAGCGGGTGAGGCGCCAGTGAAAGCGGAAGGGAAACGCGATAAGCCGACATCGCCAGCAGTGTCACCGCACCCTGCTCCCACTGGAGCCGCGCCTCAACCAGCACACCACGCCTTACCACACCTTTCTCCGCCCGATCTCAAGCCTATCACTTCAGCAGGTAAATATTTATTTTAGTTTACAATGTTAAAGGTGCAAAAGAGTATACAGACTAAATTCAGGCCATCAGTTACAGCATTCATAATATAAATATATTATAGTACCTATACGTCTAAACATCATTCCTCGAGCAATCAGTTATAACAATTATGTCTACGTTTCAGATATCAAAACGTATTGTTAGGGCGTGCTGTTCGACACTTGTGAACGCCGCTATTTACATTATTTACGACGGTATTTCCGTTAAAATACAAATTCATCCAGCTAAATAAAGAAAATAACACTTCTAATTAGTGCCTATTAGTAAATTTCTCTGAAACTCGTATGTAAGATACGGAGTAAACATCTACTCGGTAAGATTTATTGAAATTACGACACTCAATTGCTAGTAATTTCTACTGTTTTCATCGTTCGAATGTCTATTAGAAGAATTATGTCCGACTCATACTTATTCGCGGAGCGGCAATCATTCACCGTTTCACATTCCGTTTCTACAGGACGTTATTGCAAGTTGGTGTTTATCATGATTGCCAGTGATTTTGACGTCATTACCGCTTTTAGCAGTTTACATACGGTTACTGTATGTGATAGAGTATTTTTGGAGTTGTAAAGCGACCGAAAATCATAACATTTCATGGCTTTCGGCTCCTGCTTTGCTCGGGTTAAAAAGATGCCGATATATACTTACTCTACATCTATTGGCTCTATCTGTATGATTTAGTACGATAACTTCAATTTGTTCATAAAAAGATGAATCATAATTATTATTATCTTTGTGGTAGAGATTGTAGTTACAGAATCTATATTTAGCATAAGAAAGTAAATTGCTGCCATGATGATCATTATTATAAAATCTGAAGTAGCGGCTATAATATTTATGTACCAAACTAGAAAGCGAAACTCTAGAATAGTAAATAGTTGTAGGTCTGCATTTATTTTAAACTCTTTAAACTGAAGTCTATGCAATTACACGTGATATAGAATGTGTAGAAAAAGTATATTTCTTCATAAAGTTTTCAACAGATCATTTTCAATGTAGGCAAGTGTGATGGAAATAAGTCAGAATATATTGCAATGTTCATATATTTTCCAGATTCGTTTATTAGCGAATCGGATCTTGCTAATTTAATATAATAATTTTGATCACTTATTACGTACGTTACATAAAAAGTTGTGGTTTATTAATACTCTTGCCGCAGATCCGTTCCTTTGATTTTTTGTTTTGTCTTTACTATGAAGTAACGTTTATTTTCGTTTGATTATTTTGGCAAACATGTGACGTGGACAGTGAAAAATGAACTTCTTTTTTTATTAGCAAGAAAAGTTTGTTTTGAAATAGAAACGTAGTACGTAAACCTCTAGCACTAATTACTGACAGTTAGCTAACTAATATTAATGAGTCTCAAATGGTGGTTCGGAGTCTTTAACAAATTAACTATACGAATAAATACTTATATAATTCAAATATGATCTCCTCCGCCATAATATTATGGCTGCTATTACGACCCCGGTACCGAAAGCAATAATACGTTTCGTTCCGGCTTCGAATTTTGACACATTTCCGTAGTAGGTAAATAACTGTCAAAACGCGTGCAAACGAACGAATCAGGGTCCGGGTTCGTAATATGCTCCCTGGACTATTAAGAAAATAAAAATGAAGACAGCAGTGTCTATATGCATAGACCTAATGTAATGTTGTCCTGGTAAGGTATTTGTACATTTGTAATAGGTATACATATCCGTTAATTCCCGATCGGATATTTTCCTAAACCAATCATGATGTCACAAAATATATATAGACATCATATGTTACGAATCTTACATTGATCGCTGAAATTATAGCTGAATGAGTCACGCTCGTGGGCCAATCGCAATGCGTTACGTACTATTTCAGTTCGCGTGTTTACGTGGGCGAACACAACAAGGCTGCTTTCGACAAAATATATTCGTCTGAACGAATTAGTGGACTTTAAATATAGATTGCATGATTGTATTGTGTGAAATAGTCTACGCTTTGATGTTACGGTAGGTACGAACTTTAAAAGCTCTTTTGAATATAGAAGTGCTAAAGATAAGGTGTGAAGATGTAAGAACGAACAGTAATTTTCGGGTTTTATCATTGTTAGTTATTCCCGTGAATTCACGTAGAGATATCCTTTGATTTACGGAACGTTATGTTACGTTAACGAATGATTAAATAAAGGGACTAAATTAGGTCTCGCTCGCAAACTTAGTAGGATTTATATTTCCTATAGGTATATTTCATCTTGGTGAGGAGGGCGTAGCCTAGTTGGTAGATTGTTAGGCCACGTTCGGCTCGGTCAGAACTGGGATTTATAACATCTGAACTTCTCAGTGCTTCGCAAGGTACGTTAACCTGGCCGTCAAATACCTGAAAAACCCATGGTCCTTACCCCTGGTAATGGTCTTACCCTTAGGTTGTCGATAGTCTCACTAGTTGGGTCTTGGAAGGCAGGTGGCAATCGCTCCGTGTAAATATCGGCCATATTAGGCCTGACTGAAAGCCAGTCACACCCATCGGGCTAGCGTAGGTACGGTTTAGGAAAAAGAAGATACATTTTAATACCTATACAGAGTGGTGATGACATAGTGACAATAAAATAAAACACGATCTCTCCTAGTCAATCACAACACATTATAATTATAAAATTAGGTTTACATCAAAGTCCAAAATTTCTCTAAACGAAGCACAACATCTTTATAAACGTCTACCGACCTCATAGTCTGACCTGTAAATACAAGCGTGGCAACATCGCTTCGGTGTCGGTGTTTTTAGCGGTGTCTTTGTAGGCGTAAAGTTAAAATAGTCAAAATAAAAAAGCAATCCCGTGGCAATACCTTCGAATATAATTTAATAATATTTTATGTGTGAACTACTAATGTGATACCCAGTATGTGGTTGCAATTATTGTCATGATGTCGTCACCACCCTGTATACTTATCCACTAATTTCAATATTTATATTGATGGACCTGCAGTGTAGATTATATTTCCTATCAAACTGATTTATATATAACCCAAGATATTAGTAAGGTATCGACCCAGTCCATTCTTTATTAAAATATACCTTGGGGCCAGACAGTGCCCTCATATAGAGCAAGTCTCTTCAGTAGAGCGGGCAGGTTAGTATTGTGGTGCGCCAGCTAATGGCGGACTTGTGGCCGTATTAATCACATTACCGCCGCCCGCCGCCGCCAGATTTTCACTTCGGCTCATTTGCGCTAATTGTGCGCGCGATTGTCACTCAGGCTTGAATAAACAACGGAGCCGCGCAGCAAGGATTAGGTGATTAGCGCATAATTGCGTTACCACGATTATTTCATATTCGCCCGCGAGCTGCAGTCTGATTTCATATTCGAGTAGATTTGTGTGCACGAGTTTCGCTCATTTGGTTGTGCTACCCGTTGGATTCTCTGTCCATGTTAGTGTATGCGAAATTGACTGGGTACTAAATATTATGTGGTTAGTAAATAAATAAATTATAAATAAATAAATATCCTGGGACATTCTTTTACATACGGCTACCTGATCCCAAACTAAGCAGAGCTTGTACTATGGAAACCAGATAACTGATATTACTACATATAATACTTTTTGTTTGTTAATACATACTTAATATACATAATTGCACCCAGACTCGGGACATGCAGACACGTTCATGCACACATAAACATGTCCCGGGTAGGAATCGAACCTACGACCTGCAGCGTGATAGGCGGAACCTATACCAACCACGCCACCGGGCCCGTCAAATTAACGAGACAAGTAATATTACTATTTATTTTTCGCAGCGAACAAGCTGTGTGAGGAGCTGAACGGCATCGGCGGAGTGGAGTCAGGGCTGCCGCCGGTGGGCGGCGGCGGCAAGTGGGCCGGTGGCTGCGGCCTGCTGCGCCAACCCTCGGGCTTCCCACTCCTCGGCGTCGCGCCGCCTAACTATCTACTGTCGGACCACCTAGGCACTCTCGCTAAAACGAACAACCATCTTTTCTAATGGGCGTAATACGGTCGCTCGTTGACTCACCGACCGTGCCGCGATGAATCCGCCGCGCACCGGAGCGCCCATTGTCATTTCCCCAACACTCACGCCGCGCTCTTTCAGCCCACCGGCACCATACGTACATCACGCAAACATTCCATGCCGTACGTTATCCAGTGAAATCCTAGTGATATTTACATGAGACTGTGTCGATTTCGATTGTGCAACGTACATTTCGAGTGCCAAATCGTGTCCATTAATGTGTATTGTTCCAATAATGAACTATTAAACCAATTTTTAGATGTATTTATTGTACCACAGCAGCTGAAGTACGTTACTTGTAAATGTACGCGGGTGTATAGTTTTAAATAGTTACGGTTTAAGAGTTGACTGTAGGTTAATAATAAAAATCTGTGTGATATAAATGTAAATAAACATTCCAAACATTGTATACGTTTAATCGAAGTATACCTATTTACTTATTCTGTGAATGCATTAAAATATATTCAGGACCCTTTAAAATTATGAAGTGTTTAAAATTATAACTTAAAATTGTATAATTACTTAACATTCCTTTAGTTTGATATAATTTTATATACCTAATAATAAAACTTAATAAAATTTTGTGATCTATATTTCTAGTCAGTTAAATTATTATTTTATTTTAGTATATTAAGCAAATAGAATAATAGCTGTTCTAAATATTAGGCAACAAGCTGACCTGGCGATGGTAAATATTGTAAATATGTAACAAATTACATTGTAAATAATTAGATCTAATGGTGGTGTACCCGAGTGTATGTAACTATTGACGAATTTGTGGAGGGTGTTTTAATAAAGCGAATAATACATCATATAGTTTTCGTTTATTTGTAAACTGTATTTATTTATTTTATTCTTGATTTTATTACTAGCTAGATGCAGGTATGACTATCAGTTATTTTTGTACATAACACTTTTCATCTTGTTTGGTCTTTCACAGGCTATTTTTGTAGTAGTTTCACTTCCGTTATCCGTTATTCCGTTCCGGAATCAGTGGAATATTAGAAGGATAGCTAGCCTGGCTTGGTGTTTATTAACATACAATTCAATACAATACTTTATGGGTATCTATACCTACTCTTGATAGGACTTATATTTTTTTGCTAACGACTTTAAGGATAAAAAAAAGTGCATGGTTTGGCCTTCATATAAAGCTACACTGAAGGCGACTAAGGATAAAAATAAAATACTACCGGTGTGTCATAACGAGTGATTTCCACCTCGAGTGCCGAGAGTGACAATTATAGTTTATTCGACCTTGTCGTTATAAGGCCGTCGTACCCTGCCGTCTTCGTCGTAGACAGCTTATATAGGTACTAGCTAAAAAGACTAGCTCATTTTTCAGGGTTTGCTAGGGTTAATAATTCTAAAGGAAATTTTCCTGTACAGTAAGTTATGAATGTTTTAGGTATACAAGTACCTTAGGGGGAGCAAGGAGGGCAGCTGATCCCCTAGGGGCAGCTACCCCCTATAGGTACCGAAGTATTTACCTCTAGGAAATTCGTGGTTTACCCCAATAGGCCAAGTTCTCTGATTTTACCTCCCAGGCTTTGACCTGGGGGGGGGGGGGTCAAAGGTCAGAGGTTGAGGTACAATTCCTATTTAATTTAAATTTATATTAAACTAGCTTTTGCCCGTTACTTCGTCCGCGCATAATTAAAAAAAAGTACCCTAATGTGCTGTTCCAGACTATAATCCTATCTCTGTGCCAAATTTCATCCAGATCCGTTCAGCCGTTCTGGCGTGATTGAGTAACAAACATCCATCCATCTATCCATCCAAACTTTCAAATTTATAATATTAGTGGGATAGTAAATCATATGTAATTAAAATGATATATGGTATAATGGTATTGTGGTTCGTACCATGATTAAAGTCATGATTTGTTCGTTCGTATGTGTTAGTGTCCAACTCTGGTGTTGGATTCCTTTTGAATTGAGTGTAAAGTTATTTCAGCGACTCAAACTTTTAATTATTTTAGGGACCAATTCAAAAGTTACGAGCGATTTACAAACATACACTTACATCGATTTATTTTTATAGGTATATGTACCTAGTTATTATAGGCGTGCGCACATAAAACATGTTCTGCCAGCCACCCCGAGATTTGAGTAATTACTATAAGGATTTATGTGGGTATATTTATGTTTATGTACCTACCACCCTATAACATTTACAGCAGCTGCCGACTTATCCTAAGATTTTTAGAGGATTAGCCACAGACGTAAGATCTGTGGGATTAGCACATTATTAAGGAGATTCATGTTCCATTATACCTAAGTATATAATGAGGCAGGTGGTGCAAAACTTCGTGCAGTAGTACCTACATAATATCCTGGGACATTTTTTACACACGGCTACCTGATCCCAAACTAAGCAGAGCTTGTACTATGGAAACCAGATAACTGATATTACTACATAAATACTACTTTTTTATTTGTAAATACATACTTAATATACATATACACCCAGACTCCGGACATACAGACATGTTCATGCACACAAATGCATGTCACGGGTAGGAATCGAACCTAAGACCTGCAGAGTGAAAGTCGCCTCCGCGAAAAATATTATAATATTTCATATATTACAATATTTAAATTGTTTAAACTGTGTCTGCATACATTTTATTAAGATTTTACAACTATAGGCCACTTGTACACAAAATATAAATGTACCATACTTATTTTTTTAGTTATGTACTTAAGTAGAATTTAGTAAGTGCTGGATTGTAGAAATTTAAATAAGTATTACCTGGCATGATTTCTTCGTTACATGATTCTCAACCCTCGATGCTATCCAATGTAACAGAATATACCTACGGCTTTATTTCAAACATAAATTACTAAACAGTGACAGTTAGCCTCCTGAAAAATATGTTTACAAAAAACACTTACCTATTTACCTAGTTCTGGAGAATTCCTAACGAGAGTCAGCGAAAGGGAATTTTTACAAACATGTATAAAAATTGCATAGTAAAAAAAAACTACGAGAAAAGTCGCTGGCATTACAGTAGGTTTTCTACGTTTTTGCTAATGACCTAATGTCAGACATTTTTTTTTAAATCCAAGGTAGTCACAGTCACTTCAAACGAAGGTAAAATAATAAATATTGTTTTCTTTATGTCGTGAGAAGAATCTGTTTTATGCGCGTGGGCAACGGCGACAATGATAACTCAGCGGGTTCTCATCTCAATGGCGCGCGGGGGGCGGGCGTGGGCGGGCGCGTGCGCAGCGGCGGCGTAGCGCCTGGCCACGCATTCGTTAATGCCTTATATGGGAATTTTAAAACTGTTACATCACGTTGTACCCAAAGGGTTAGATAAATTCTAAATAGTTGAACAGTTTTGGAACATACCAAATTTCATCAAAATTTGATAGAGAAGGTAGAATTGGATGTCTACGTGATAAGTTGTGAGTCTTTCAAAATGTAATCGCGTAAACTTGCAATTTGTATTTGTGTATTTGTATTTATTCATAGTGTTAATTTATTTCGCTTTTAAAAATAACCCGGAATCACACAAAAATGTATAAGAAAATAAACATGTCGGTGAAATACCGTAACTGTAGGTAGAGTTTAAATCATATAAAACTCTCTCCCTAACCGCCAAATTTATAGAGATTTTTAGCCAGTTTACAATGGTTTAACCAAGCATTTCTAGGAACAAAAGCAATTTGTAATGCCAGTGTAAGTATATCATAATTATCGATACATTTGGGGGAATGTCTTTAAAACCTTATTAGAAATATTATGATAGGTACTAACTGTTAAATAAAAAAGGGTTATTTTCAAAACACAATTCATAATTAGTTGTTAGTTTAGAATTAGTTTGGAAAGATAAGACAGAGAACATAATAAAGTAAGCCGTATCTAAATATTTGACGTCTTCGTCGCATTTTACGTGCAGCCATGCGTGCAGCAAAGTCACAAATATAATTTTGTTTTTAAATATGGAGAAAATACAAGGTAAGTAAAATATAAACACAAAATTTACAATGAAAACACGCTCTACAACTTCTTTGTAATTTATAGTATAAAAACAATAGAAACAAAACTATGAAAATTGTTTAGTACGGAGGACCGATTTATAAAGGATCATAGACTCGAAATAAAGGATGTGTATTAATGATACATTTTTTATAATTTTTTACTTTTTCTTACTCTACAAAAGGTTGTTGAAGTTTTTTAATTAAAATACTTCTATATTTTTCAGTTTTAGTTCAAGGATTAAGTAAAATCTTGTCTAAAATGTGTATAATCATAATATTTAAGGCTGTTGAGTCAGATAGCTATTTTTTGTACCGGGCGGTCATCGGGGGGCGTGCGCGTCAGTTTTCCAGAAGGGCGCAGCCTGAGTTTGCGCTCTATAAATACGTTGGCTCAGCTTTCAGGAGTTCAGTCTAGCGGAGCTTTGTAGCGCATCACACACGCAGCACACACACAACACACAACATGTCTCTGGAACGCCAAGTCCGCGCCAAGGTTAGATCTACATCCACTATACTTTATTTTTTATAAAAAAATTAAAAAAAAATGCATGCGGCCTTTTCTGTAAATTATTAAGTTTAGAAAATAGATTTTAAAGCCTTAATCTATTTAATTAAAATTTTGTAAAATTTTCGTATAGTTCCCGTAGACATCGTAATACCTAAAAGATTTGAATAGATATTTACTTACAAAAAATATTCAGCATGATTCACTCAATATTTTTAGGATAGTTCGTCGTTCATCTTTAAAAACCCCATAAACGAGTAGTTACACCATCCAATGTGAGAACAGAAACTGCGAGATGGTTTATACCTTTTCCAAACTTTAACGTAAACAGTATACTATCTTAAAATCTCGACGATAGGAATAAAATAACAAACTGTTACGTACGTCATCTACAGCTCGCTTCCAAGCGCAACCCCGACCAGGAGAGGGAGTGCCAGGAGTGGATCGAAACCGTCCTCGGAGCCAAGTTCCCCCCGGGTGACCTCTTCGAGGATGTGCTCAAGGACGGCACCGTCCTCTGCCAGCTCATCAACAAGCTGAAGCCCGGCTCCGTTAACAAGATCAACACCTCTGGTGGACAGTTCAAGATGATGGAGA
This sequence comes from Drymonia ruficornis, assembly GCA_947859195.1. Lineage (NCBI taxonomy): Eukaryota > Metazoa > Arthropoda > Insecta > Lepidoptera > Notodontidae > Drymonia > Drymonia ruficornis. Next base: position 7,310,794 of record OX401910.1, on the reverse strand, counting down.
ACATCACCAAGTGAGTAGCTACCCGCTAGTATTTTTAGAAAAATAAACGCTGTCTTTATAAACTCTAGATAATCTGCTGAACCTCGGTAGTACCTTGGTTCAGTTTCGAGATTTCACTAAGGTGACCTAGACCTTGGCAGAAGTAATGGCTTAATATAAATAGTAGAAGGTTACTTTGCACAGAACAAGCATAATTTAACTGCAATGCAATCTAGGGCAGTTTTGACACCCTTTCTAAATACCCGCAAATAGTATGACAAAGTGTAAGGTACTTACATAATATTTACTGTTACGAGCACTCGATCTGACTGCATATTATATTTTCTTGCTCTAATTGAAGACTGCACGCTAGAGATCTTTAAATAGGACTTTACATATAAGCTTCGAAGTCTATGCACTTAACAATAATGTTGTCGTTAATTGCAGCTTCCAGGCGGCTATCAAGGCCTACGGAGTCGTGGACATTGACGTGTTCCAGACCGTAGACCTGTGGGAGAAGAAGGACATCGCCCAGGTCGTCAGCACACTGTACGCTCTCGGTCGTGAGGTGAGAATCACGATACTCTACATAACTCTACATAACAACATTTAAGGGGGCTGTATAATCTAGAGAGTAAAATGGATGTTACGAACGTCAGAAAAAAAGCTCCGATTATGAATAGTAGGTGGTAGGTATGTATTTCAATACAGCCCATTTTAATTTACGATGTGCGATCCAAAGCTTACAGTTTATAAACATCCTATTTCGCGAAAACTATTCATAGCTTCTATCTATAGATATATCAGCTCGTTATCCATAAACAAGTATAGGCCTGAGAATTCAGAATTTGCGGCGATTTAAATAATGCGTTCACAGATTGTTTGGTTTAAGATACGTTTAGAATTTAAGGAGTTGGCGCCGCGCCAAGTTCAATAAATTTTACGAACATCGTGCAACATTACCTCAGTTTTCATAAATATCCAAGGTCATGCGGTTTAGTAGAGGCCGGGCGGGGATTATTCGAGTTTCGTACATTCCCACATTCCAGAGGTTCAATTAGTCTCTAATGTACTTGTTGGTTGTCAACAGACCTACAGGCACGCCGAATGGAGCGGCCCCTACCTTGGCCCCAAGCCCTCCGACGAGTGCAAGCGTGAATTCTCCGACGAGGTTCTGGCCGCTGGTAAGGCCGTGATCGGTCTCCAGGCCGGCTCCAACAAGGGCGCTACTCAGGCCGGACAGAACATGGGCGCTGGCCGCAAGATCTTGCTCGGCAAGTGAGCGCCTCGCCTACACCAAGTGATATTATTCTATAAGATATTATTGTACAAAACTGGATGAAAAGGACGCTAATGTGGGACCTAACATTGTGAATATCTAGTCAAGCGTGATATTTGTGGATGCTGTCTCCTGCTGTAGAATTTTTTGTACCTTGCAACATTTTGTTGTGCAATTTGGATTAATGCTGTACACTCCATGTAGCGCCGATGATTTTGTACATATAAGCGTTTAGGATTAAGTTATACTATTTATTTATTTCCATTTTATTATAATCTTTTATAATAAAATACTGATATAATTATTTTGTTTATTTTCCTATCGCATTTTCATATTTAACAAGATACCAAAATATAAAATATACATAATTAGATCATAAGATGAGGTTACAAAATGTAAGAAAGGTAAGGTAAATTTATTGAACAGCTAGGTGTTATGTTTATTGCTATGAATTTAGTGATAACAGAAGATAATCCTCTCCTTAATTATTTACAAGTTTATCACCACTCCACTCAGCTGTAATTACGACAATATTGGCAGGTGTTAATTATAATTAACAAGATTGAAATATTATTCAGTCACTTGTCTTGTTCACAATTGGGTTGGTGAGTTATTAGTAATTTACAGGGCAATATACATAGTTACCAACTAGAACTGTGGCGCCAAAGCAAACTTCTTTGCTTTATTCTAGCTTCTTTACCTACATAATTAAAGTGGACCTATCTAATCGTGTATTATTACTTACCTACTGCACCCAAACTGTAACCCTGTTGAGAAAAAGCCGAGGATCCCTCACAATGCTGGCTAGATTGCCAAGAGGATTGTGAAATATCAAGACCTCAATGTACGAGCATTTCTTTCGCGCACGTGCAAGTTGTGGAACGATCTCTCCCCGAAGTCTTTTATTGCACTACAACATGGGGTTCTTCAAAAGGCATGTTTACAGGTCCCTAAAAGGTCGGCGCGCGTCCCCCCCCCATTAAGCCCTTAAGTTGCAGATGTCCTGGGCGGCGGCTTCCACTTACCATCAGGTGGACCGTCCGCCAGTGTGCCATCCTTGGCTATAAAAAAAATAAAAAAAAACCTCCTACAATCATAGCAAGTCGTGGCCCCATAAACTAGGTTGACGTTTAGTATTTATTAGAATAAGAATAGGTAGCTAGCTTCTTACCGACAACCTAGTGAAGGTCGCAATTAACCGCTGGATGCAAGTGGCATTGGACTGGTCGTTGTAGAAAACCTTCCGGGAGGCCTAAGTCCAACAGTGGACGTCTTTTGGATGAAATGATGATGATGAAGCTTAGAAAACTGATAACTGATGTAGGAAGGAAGTGCGGGTTCGTCACTAGGTGACAACCGCATAAAATTAGCCATACGCAACTATGACTGTGACATTTAGCTTTTGTTTTATAAGGAGTTTAAGGCCGGAGTCGCACTGGTAAGGCGACTGCGACGTGATACCTACCAATCAAACCGCTGTAAATATATAGCGGTGGCCGTAAGATATCATTCAATTTACATATAAATCGCCGTCGCTTCGCAATCACTTGGCCGGTGAGCCCAAGGCCTACAGGGCAGTGGTGGTGATCATAAAACCTTTGGTTTTTGATCTTAATCAAAAATAAAAACAATCAGGCTCTACTAAGTATACCTACTCTACCACACGGGCCTGCTGGCCTACTCCGAAATACGAACCTAACGTTTCGGCTGACGGATTATCGTGATTTGACATTTCTTCTTTCGTTTTTCTCTACGATTTGACATTGTTTTGATCGTAAATAGAATCCGTACTTCGGACGATCCGTCAGCGACGTATTTCGGAGTAACCCCCTTGGTGCGGGTTCGTGGACGTTACAATTCTTCCAAATCTGTGGCTCTACCAAGAGTTCATCGTTCGCTGAGATATCTAACATCTATGTAAAATATTTGTGGACATAGAGGGTAGGGTTTGGTTATAGTTCCCGTTTGTAAAATGTATGGTCGAGCCTCTGGTTAAGTTATCTCAGAAATTTTGGTTTCCTTACCATGTTTGCCTTTACTGTTTAGCAAATATACAAACTTTTCCATGAGATTAGCAAAATTATTGGTTTAATTAAAAAGAACATTTTCAGTAACGGTATCATCGTTTTTACTGTTTTCATCGTGGGTAAGAACGTGGTAAAAACCCACTTAACCTACTATGAGTGACATCTAGCGTTCAGTGCTAAAACTATATTATACTTACGCCATTTACTAATCGTATTCCTAGGTACGGTTAGCAACATAAGTCGCTGAACATTCTAAGTTTTTCAAAGTGCTGGTACACCTTTGTTTTCCATCAAATCCATTATTTAACTTAATCTAAACAAAATTTTGACATGTTGATATGCTTGGTTTTGAAAATTTCCACAAACGTTTGTAAAATAAAGAGTAGAAATTACCGATTTTAAAAGTTAAGAATATTAAGCGACTTCTGTTGCTGACTGTACGTATTTATTAAATTCTACGCAGATTTAAAAAGGTGTATTGGTACATCATACTATACATATTATGAGATTAACACACATTACATTACAGTTTCTAAAATATCAAGGCCACATTTCATTTTCACTTTAATTTAATGGAAATATAAACTAAGTAATACGACGTTTCCAATCAGAAAATTTACTAATAGATTTTAAAAAAGCTTTTAAACTATGAATATAAGATGTGTCTATATTAAAGTCAGTATCGGAATTTACTTGTAGAGATCTATTTTTTCTGCGAATGCCATTGACCCGGATAGTCCCTGATTCGTTTAATTTTAGAATATTTGCACTTGTATAAGTTGGCTCTACTAAAGCAATTTTAATGAAACTCTACCTACAGTGAACTAGATGTACTCTTATTTATTGGTAATCATTTATCAGGAACATGCACGAAAAGCGATTTCTATGACAAATATCAAGGTACCATAATCTAAAATTATGTTACAAGAGGCTGATGAAGACGATTAACTGTCTCTACCAGTCTCTATAAATGGATAAATCTAATAAGTAATACTAAATCTAAAAAGAATATAATCACAAACTGACGAAAATATATTTTTTATTTATATTTTCAATAGCCTAGAACTATAAACGAAGCTATAAAAAAACTGCGTCGTTACCGCAGGTAACGGCGGCCACACCAAAATAGCTCGCCATCTGTTGGTAGCAACGGCGAACGGTCGTCGCCGTCTAAATACGTCCAAGATAACGACTAACGAAAATAACGACCAACCAGCGTTCTAACGGATAGCGAATAACCCGGTTCAGCAAAACCTAGAAATAGGTTGCGTTCTCGATTTCAGCGTAGGTTATTAAAAGCTGCTGAAGCCTGCGCCGCTCAGTTGGGTAGAGTCAGCGGAGCCTTCCGCACCGCTGCGCCGCTTCGTTGCCCAGATGGCGCAAATGTGTGTTCAAAGTCTCTTAATTTTGTTGGGCTCCGTGAGATGGTGCTGTTAGCCCAAAGGGCTTCAGCGACCTACGCTCCATAGTTTTAGTTTTACACCTCAAACGATAGATAGAGCTACGTGCAACATAAGACTGAGTATTTAGTAAGTATTTATTTTTAGTTCCCTATTTTTTTTCCTTTCTCCCCTTTCTTTGAGTTGTACTTTTAAGTTAATCAATTATAAACCTTATGATTAAGGCACTTGATCTGCTGTTTTTATTTAACTACCTCACCAGTGCAGTGGTTTCTGAACTATTCGTAGACTTTATAGACACTAAAAATTGTTTACTGCATAAGCAATGTATTTTATTTACCAAATCTGTGTTTCTACGTCAACAGATGGTTTAAGTTACATTCGTGTTGTTAATTTTAGATGATAATTACATAAACACACTAACTCTACACAAATAGTTTTTTTAATAGGATGAGATTTATACAGTAAGTTTATAATGGTTCCTACCTTACCTACCTGTTCTTACGTAACTACGTAGGTATAAATGCAATATGATAAGACTTAATTCCACGCCAGTATTGATCACAAGAATCCAAATCAAGATGCATGGCAGTAGTTACAATTCATATATTATAGGCACCTCATAGTTATATACCTACCACTTATATCACAGGCACCTTGACCAATACCATCAATACTTAGCTGACCTACATCGTCACCGCCTCGGCCCGCTGATGTGGCCGCCGTCTGGCCGCCAAGCAACTTTGCCATATTCAATTTGAGCATCCACTTAGCTTAGGTTGTTGAATACTTACATTCTACCAAGATTACTAATTGCGTTTCCTGTAGTTATATGCCTTCATACAGCTTGCAGTGAGCAGAGGCGATAACTCTCGACCGTGCCAACAGTGTCATTTTTTAAACCCGTTCGAATCTCAAACATCATTACGTACTAAAAATATTAAAATTTTAGTAGGTACGTAATTGTCAATAAACTCGATGATAATTTAGGTATCAGGTAGGTTATAGGTGGTTAGAAGTAAAAAAATAAAACATCATAATCTTCTCTCTTCCCTTATCTCTTTAGTCCTTTTGCAAAGGTAATATGTAACACAGTCCTGGGCTGCACCTGCTGGGTTCATCCGTAGATACCTACATAATGGATATTTCTGTTTTATTTGGAAGTAAGATTTAACTCTGATTCACCATCTTACGAATAGCAGCGTAAATATTTACGTTGAAGGTACTAAAGTATTTATAGAGGTGGGTTAAATACATAATGTTTGTAAAACTATAGGAATGTCAGTGACACCATATTGTGAAGATACGTGCTCGAAGTCACGTACATAGGCGTAAGCGAACTAAGCTACTGGACCAACTCTGTGCTCTACTATAATTAATTGAGTTGCTCAATTAATTATGGCAGAGTTGTTTTAGAACAAGCCTAATTTGGAATTCTTGTAAAACAACATCTTTTGACACTACCTTATTGAGGACATGTAGAATATTTTTAACAAGCTTACCCAGATCCTTCAACTCACTCTCACGCATCCAGAAATGTTTCATCTTATTTTTAATCCTAATGTAATATTATGTTATTAAAACAAAAAAGTCGAACTAAATCGGGATAGGACCGGGAATAGGGACATAAACAAATGGATAATAATCTACTTTTACAGGATAAATACACGTACATACTACACATCTACACACCCACTAATTACACCTTGTTTACAAAATATAAAGTTCTGCAATGCCAATTTACAATTGATAAGTGCAATCGGAGAATACGCGAGAGTCTAGTAGCTCTGTATTTGATTTATCACAATGAGTATTTGCTTTTTGCCTTTCCTATACGTATATTAACTTTAATGTTTTTTATTATTCTTATACTTATATTGTCTATTGGTACAACAAAATATTTTTCAACATAGAATACCAAAAAACGCGTTTAATATTTTCTGCAAAAATATTGTCAACACTGCTAAATGAGATCACCAATGCATAGCTACACGTATCTTATTGTTGGCTGGGGTTTCAGCACGAATAGTTCAGCTATCCGCGTAATGGGTATGTGCTGAAATTTGGGGATGACGCACAGGGCTGGCATCCAGCGCGTCACCAGGCGCTACCAATGATCCCGCCCAGACGCGCCGACGAACTGAAACTTCCATGACGGCTACCTGAAAAATCTCAACGATCATCATTAGTTATGAAAATAACAATATCGGAATATTCCCAACTCGTTATAGGTCACCGCTTTATTGCATTCTATTTTGATAATTCAAGAAATAGACTACCGGTAACACGATTTGATATTTGAGTAGCATAGTGTGTTATGTTTAGTTGCACACGACACCTGAATTTGTTGCATTTGGTTACGACATAAGATGCATTGTGAAAACTTAAAGGTTTTGTTACAATAAAGATAAAATGTTAAGAATGCAACGACCGGTAAAGAGGAGTAAAAGTTTGATTCTCGTGGGATGCGTGAGTACCTACAGCAGTTGTGTAAACAACAATTAGCTGAGGTTTTATTGTTAATGTGTGTTGTGTTACAGTGTTACTAAATTAATACGCGATGCTGTAATCTGGATTTTCTGAGAAACGGTCAGACTCCAGTGGCGGGCCACCGCCCGCGCATCTGCGTACCGAAATAGAGTCCGTTGGCAGGCGAGTTTCCACGCCGCGTCCGTTCCTAACTTTTCGGACGACACAGGAAACTAACTTTTTATTCTATTTTTCTAACCCAATCGACAATTCTGAAACGCGGTTAATGCTCCCCCATTGTATTGCCGCATTCCCTCGAAACAAAACTCACAATAATTCCCTCCAAAACTAAATCAATAACCGTAAATTACTAAAACTAATCCCTAGCAGTCGACAACAAACAAGGAACCCTATGTAGGTTACGACAAACAGGAAATATTCCGGGTAGAACGTTCTATTCTGGAGATTGGTTAAAAATAACTGCTTTATATTACTTGTAAACTGGAGGAGCGCATAGCAACGTCTTCGACACAAAGGGAATTATTTCTGTGGGTTTATATGTCAGGCAGCTCGGAAATCCAACGAGAGATACCAATGTAACCGTAAAAAATGGCGCTGGTATCTAAATTGTCTTGTAACCATAGTTCATGGAATAGGAGAGACAAGTCCGAAAGGACTAATAGTAATTAGTTTATAATTTTTAGTCAAATTGATCATTTTACAGCCTCAATAGAGTTGCCAGCCCTACGTGAATAATTGATTAATAATGAATCGAAATGAAAATATGCACAGAGTAAGTACTTACGCTTATTTAACAAGGGATTCATAAAAATACAAAATGCAAAATACATTCATTTTCTTGCATATGTGCATTGATATTTGCATCAAAATATTAATATTACAATAACGTAACAGGCCTCATGTTTGTTCCGATATAACAAGCACTTGAGCGTTATATTTATTGCAGCACGCAACATCTATATGAGAACCAATAAAATCGAAGATTGCTTAAGATTTTCACGCGCCAGCTCCGTACAGGAAATTTATTAAGTAGGTCTCTGGTACTAAAACTTTTTTTAGAATCTAATGAATCGAATAATGTTTGATCTTGAAAATTGTGTAAGCACTTTCTCGTTATAGCACTGCATCTGCCAACTGGGTTAATAATATACTTGTTCGCTGAAAGAAATTTATATGTTGACGCACACAGACAATGCTTCAAACATTGAGAAACAAAGATGCTTTGAAGTAATTGCAGACATTTTTAATGTTATGGATGACATCCATAAATCTGTTAGAATTGTGATTCTAACATAAGTTGGAAATGAAATTAGATGTTGTATAGCCAGCCACTACAGTTACACGTACGTAACCTATCTATAGTTGTAATCAAAGTAAATCAAAGTGTTATGCCTATAAGTACGAATTGTTGTTTTTTATAAAAATAAGCCACAGGTTATTACTGTAGTACCATTCTTTACTTTTACTATAAATCACTGAAACACGTTGTCGGTACGGAATGTTTTGAGCCTACGTGGACATAAGAGAAGTACCGCCATCAAGCAAAAGGCCAAACATAAAAAGAGACCTTAAGGAAGTCCAACTGCCTTAAAAAAGCGTCAAGCCAAAACTAAACGTCGCGGCGCAATTCAGTCATGAGACCCCACCCTAAATAAAGGGAATAGGGAATGATGAATAATGGATGATGGATTATCTAGCCAATTAAATTCTGTGTCGTGTTCCTAAACCCTAAGTGAAATGGAGAAGCAAAAATGGTTACTTGTAGGACAGCAAACATTGCGGCTGCCTCCCTACACAGTACATACCATCTGATTAATATACTCACACACGGAAGTTGGTACTCATTAACCAGCCATTTGCCTTGTCCTTTATAAACAGAACCTGAAAAAATGTGGTTAAAATTGTAAACACAGGACACTATTACCAATGTATGCTCGTGCCTATCACACATCACTAAAATGTAGAGTTTGAAAGAATGTAGAGTTCGAAAGCAAGTGTGCGGAAAATCAAAATAACATTAAAATTATAAGTTAAAAACAAATTGGTCCATGAATTTATTTATGAACACAGTTTTTAACATTTTAAAATTGTTTGGACCAAAAGATCCACGTTATTCGAAAAGAAAATTAATGAATGTGGCTACATGACTATTATTTATCAAGATACTTACCCACAACACTGATTTATCAAAGCTCGTCCGAATTTAATTTCGAGTCCAAATGTTTGTCAAATAACACGCGTTCGAATGTTCAAAACGCGAAATCTCCCGCGCAGACGATTGTTCAGATTGTGTTTCAGTAGATACGTCTAAAAGTGTGCGTACCTATGAAATTTTGATATGGCGTGGGAGTGCGGCTACCCACGGCACCAGCATGAGTAATGCCCTGGCCGACGAGCTCTCTGGCGTGAGTAAGCCGCGTGGTGGATGCTGCTTCCATTTTATTTTAGCATCGCCCACACGCCGCTCCATGGAGCTACCACACCTGCAACCGCCGATTGACTCATTAACACCTGAACGTTATTCAATCTGGCTTCATAACATTCCTGTGTTATAAAATCTCCATCCGATTATTTGTAATCTGGAACTCTTCAGAACAACTGTTTGAGATATGTGACTACAATAATTGTAGAAAAAAGTTTGAACTTCTCAGAATAAAGATGCTGAAACTAATCCAATTGAGTTCATGAGCAATTATATTCAGACTGTATCCATATGTGCAATAGGTAATTATGTTTGACAGGCGTTTACCTCACCCGATAAAAGAGAGCAGTCACAAAGGGGTGCGATCGAGATATGGACAGGTTTGAACAAGTGCCAAAACAAAATTTTCACGTAACGAAATTTTCGAAGACCATTTCACGGCCATAAAATTTATGTCGCTCGTGATAAAATTTGGTGCAAAAATAGCGATGCTCTCAGACTCGCGTTTGAAATATAAGATAACGTTCTACCTGCGTCAGGGGGGCTAACGATCCGGCCGCAAATGTGAAATTATATCATGTTTTTATGTAGAATACTTGCGTATGTCATAATTTAAATTATAATCTTTTATTTCTTGTCTTTCCGTCAGAGGGTTTTAAATAGACGAACGTGCCTATGTTTTAGAGCAATATTATTTTCCGCTGCTGGTTCTTAGTAAGTATCCTTTGCGTCAGCTGTGAGCATATGGCGGTTGAATTGCACTTGACCCATAAGTGCGTATATGGAATGGAATCATGAATGAATCATTTAGCCATTTTTGTTGGCATTAGTTACTCTGATGTTACGAAAACATTATTAACAAACTGTTTCAATGAAACACATGACTCCCCAAATTGCGTAAACATTAACACTTTACGTTAGCCTATAGGTAGTCACTAAATTACCTACCAGCGATTCAGAGAATAAATCTGTTTTTTTTTGTGTTTACAGATCAACTAACTATTTACTTAATATCTGTTTTTCTTCAGCCCATTTAACATCCGACATTTATACTCTTAAAAGAAATTGATTTATCTTCAGTTTTCTTTATTTTCGTTGTCATTGTAATGTCCTGTGCACATTTTTTTTGATAGCACACTTGCAACCAAGAGGTGACATTGTTTATTTATAAAATTTATTCACAAGTCGGATTCATCTTACAAATGTTTAATTTCCCGTGATGCTATTTTTGTTAAAAATATTAATAGATGGGCAGGTGTATACAAGTTGGCAAGAGCGTTGTTATACCACAATGTGGCACGCTACTAATTGTAAACGCAATAAACACTAGGTATATTTTGTTGTTTATTTCTGTCTGAGTGACTGTGTGTGCACACCCTTATCGCATCATCTCCACGATCATATGTTTCATCTGTTTACACTTTAGTTTTACACTTTGTCAATTAGTTCGTCCCTTGGCTATTGCCGACTGGTCGATATGGCCACAAGTTGGTTGCCAAATTATGATTCACGCACAGATACGTTCCTAGTTATATTTTTGTCCAATGTTACCCGATTTGGAATATGACTATGTATCATTATTCTATTTTGTTTCGAGTGTATCATAGGTACGTTCTATTATTGTTAATGAATAGTGTACCTATTTATGTATTGTGTTGTATAAATAAACCTACATTACATTACATATTACTACATCAATAAAGGAGCTTGCTTACCTGTGACACAAAGTATGTATAAGCCTCTATGATGATGATGCATAACAGTCGTTTTCTGGAAGTATCGCGACTGCTTTTAAACTCTACTTTAATTTAACAAATTAATGTCAGCTTTCTACTGATTGGAGAGTCTGCTAGAGTCCGATAATATTTTAGAATAACTACTCACACGTTATTAACATCATAAAGTTATTAGACGGAGCATAGGCAATCAAAGGGTTTCCCAGGGTTAACATAAATGCAAGTCCCGTCTAGTTGTATTATTATATATTGTAGGTACTTATAATTATCGAAATTTCAAAATAGGGTTTCCAAAATACTACTGCTAAAAACAGTATTTATTTATATTATCCAATTATTATAGTAGCCTTAGTTGGTAGGCGGCAGGGTATTAATTAATCCACAGAACTAGTTGCCAAACTTGAGTACACTCTTAAGATGCTATTTTGTACTGGAATGTTTTCCAAATTCGCTCTCAGAGTTGAAATTAGAGCGATCGGTTCGGATCGGATTATTAATACCGGTACCAAAAAATATGTACCTACTTTGAAATTTTGTCTTTCATCAATAAAAATTACTTAAATCATCACCTCCTACAACGCCTAGGAAGAAAATCAAATTGTAAAGTTGATAAACTAGGCGAGAATTAAAAAAAAATACAAAATAGGTTTTTCATCCCATCTATTCGAAAAGGACGACTTGGTTCGCCTTTAAGTGAGCCCAAAGGTGTTGTTTTAAGGCGGTGTATAAGAAACTTGTTCCAAATTCAAAAAGTGCGCCGGAATGAACTTTTCCGCACACTTATGAAATAAGTGTGCGGGAAAGTAAATAGCGGCGCACTTTTTGAATTTAGAATATCTTAGTGTTCAGCGCCAAATAAATCGAACGCAGATATTGTTTGAATAAAGCCTGGCTGGTACGACGCGACGGGGCCCATAGTCGAGCCGCCAGCTGAATAAAAAAATAAATCAAATTAAAACGCGCGAACTAGCCTATGGATGCTTACAATACCAAAGGCATTGCTCGAGTGTTGCCGACCCGGTTGGGCCGGTTGGGCTTGCGGCTCTCTCACTCATCGTACGAAACGCAGCTGTAATAGCTACTTTACGCCGATCTTCTGTGAGAGGGTGGTACTACCCCGGTCGAGTCAGCCCGTATATGAGCTGCAGTCAATTGGCTACAGCTTGGCTCTACCACCTTTAAATGTCTTATTAAATAATGATATTACAATAAAATATGAGGAGCCCTTTATTTTCTCATAGAGGGTGATGAAAAGTAGAGTGTATCTCTCGGGCGCAAAATATTTTTGGCTCGGGCGACGTACTTTGAATCCCTCGCTACGTTCAGGATTCTACTAAAGAATCCCTCGCTACGCTCGGGATTCTACTCTAGAATCCCTCACTTCGCTCTGGATTCAAAAAAGCGCCCTCGCCGTAAAAATATTATTTTGCTCCCTTATCATACAATCTACTATTTTCTCTTGAACGTGGTTTTACTTCCCAAGACCATAAGGTATGTAAAGTATTTACATATTTTTTTATACAACAATTGGCAACCCTATTTCAAAACCACATGACTTTTAAAATGAAGGATCATACAAAAATACTGGTACCTAAGTAATTTTCTGGTCAACGATTCTTAGTAATGACTCATTTACACGCTCGCCAAAATATTTCAAAGCAATTAGACAATTTTTTGTGCCCTGGTCCAAGGAATTATGATGAGGCAAACATTATTTATAAATTGGTTTGTTGTTGTTTGCAACTTTGCACCATACTGTTCCAATATTTGTACTGGGCGACCCCGTGATATTTAAAATAAATAAATAATAATAATTTAGCCCTTTTAACGTCCCACTGCTGGGCACGGGCCTCCCCTTAATGCGAGGGGGATTCAGGCCATAATCCACCACGCTGGCCCAGTGCGGGTTGGTGGATTTCACATGTCTAAAGACATGCAGGTTTCCTCACGATGTTTTCCTTCACCGTAAGCAAGTGATAATCATATTAAAGTTATGATTCACATATAGATTTCGAAAAATCCAGAGGTGCGAGCCAGGGTTTGAACCCAGGACCTTAAGCCCGCAAGACGCGTGCTTAACCAATCGGCTATCACTGCTATGCCTTGATATTTATCAGGGTATTTTTCATAGTGACAAGGAATTCCAAATTGTCGCTATTACCTATCTTTTATTTGCTTCTGAGACTAGTGTTTAGATGTTTCTGAAAGGATCAAACTTAAACTCACTTTGGACTCAAATATGGGATAACAGGTACAGGTATTAAAACGATAAAGGGGCTAAACAGTGGTGTTAATTAACAGGTGTATAATTATTATTATTACAAAGATAGCTATTTTAAGATGTTTATAAGACAACAAAAATCTAATAAGGATTTTGATCCTTATCGATTTATTTTTAGGGTTCCGTACCTTAAAAGGAAAAAACTTAACTTTGTTGTCCGTCTGTTAAGACGTGCACAGCCCCACAGTAGGTACCTTTTATAGCATTGAAGAAGAGTATAGGAAGGATCTGGACAATTCCACCTCTAAGGGGGTAAAAAAAGTAAGTTTAAAAACTAAAACCCGACTACTGAAAAATCGCGCTCTAAAAAGTATGAAACAAGAAAATATTCTCATCTAGAGGATAGCCGTGGTCCGTGTAGGTCCTTTAGGGCCAAATGGCATATGAACACGGACCACGGCTATCCTCTAGATGAGAATATTTTCTTGTTTCATACTTTTTAGAGCGCGATTTTTCAGTAGTCGGGTTTTAGTTTTTAAACTTACTTTTTATTTAATTATTTTGGAGTTACAGGTAACAATATATATATTTTTAAAATGTGCTCAGCAAGCTCTTTCATTTGATACCCCACACGGTTACATTAAAAAATGTTTTTTTTTTAGTTCATGACATTATGTCCTCTAGAGGGCGCCATATGCAATTTTATGTGAGGTCACATAGCCTATAACTAGCGCGCTATTAAGCCGCTTCTAACGATACCTCATTTGTCTAATTACGACAAGTCGTTTGGAAGTTAGGTGGGAACAGATGCACATACATACATACATACATACATACATACCGGTCAAAATCATAACCCTCCGCCGTAGTCGGGTAATAAGGGGGAAACTTTGTATGGGAGTTCATTTTATCTGAAACTGGAGACATGAAAATTTGTATTTCGGCTACTAATTAGTACCTAATTACAAATAATAAATATCATTTTCTGCGTTTTTGAAAATTAATCTCCTTATAAGTTTTTATGGAACCCTCAGGGCGCGAGTCCGACTCGCACTTGTCCGGTTTTTTCGTAATGTTTAGGTTCTTGCAAAGGTACCTACTCACCAAGTAGGAACCATTACGTACCTATAATTGCAGTTCGACACTAGGTAACTAATGAATGGTTAACTAACTAAGGGCTGACTATGATAATAAGGTGCTTAAGTGTTAAACTTAAAAAATAACATGTATACGTTTTGACGACCACTTGGCGCAGTGGTTCGAGCGTAGGCCGCTCGGTTTACTTCATCGGGTGGTTGCGGGTTCGATTCCTGCCGAGCCAAATTTCGGAAACAGCATTTTCGTAATTTTCCCTGGTCTGAGTGTAACTCTGGGATAGGTCCCAGTCCAATGTACGGTACCTATAGTACGAGCTATGCTTAGTTTGGGATCATACAGTAGATGTGGTAGTCTGGCGAATTTTTTTAAAATTTATTTATTTTTAATATCGTAGGACTCATGAGAAGAAAACAATATTTTCTTTGTTGCTTGCTAAAACCACATGCATTATGACAGCTGATATTTAATCATCTTAAAATCAGACTCCAAAGTTGTAACATTAAAGAACTTTTAACAACATACCATAATGCACTTTAATAGCCTACCAATACATTCACATAGCTAGGTATAGATAGTTATTATCAATAAAATTTTAATAATTGATACGTAACGATGAACATACCTGTGGGTATAGGCTGGGGATGCAGTGGCTCACTAGTTGGGGTAGCGAGGGCGGTGGCGAGGGCGGGCGCGCCGCCCCTCCACTGGGGCCGTGTGCAACTCGCTCATAGACTACGGTCGCGCGTTGCCCTCGCGCATCATTCGAACCTCGCGCACCGCAGTCTCGGCAGATCCGCCCTGCACTGTTAACGCGTACGGGAGCTCGACTCTCGCATCGACTTCGACGAACAGGTCCTTATTCCAGTGAAAGTGTGCAAAGCCTTTCTTATTACGTGATTTCAACGCGAGTGTACGTGCGACTTCCTCCGAAGTGAACTATAATTAGCGCTGCAACGCCACGCTCCAGCGACGTAACTTTACCTGAACGCCCCAAATTAGGAGCGCAGGCGCATCGGCCCGGCCTACACGCCGCCCGCCCTACGTTCCATAATTCGCTACATTCTTTACAGTGAGCGCAGCTTGCACTCGGAGGAAGAGCGCGCGGCAGATATATCGCTCGACATACGCGTTGTTGAGCAATAAAGTGTCAGTTCACCTGCGATTGATGTGGTGCAGGCGACTTGGATTTCGGCCAGCAACAGATGCATTTAGAATAAAATTTGACAACGTATCCCAATAATGCTGCTATGTGTTGAGATATGTGAACTGAATAATAGTCTTAAGTGGATTATAAATTTCGAAAAGATTGACGATGTAACCGAAGTGGAGTTGAGTGCCAAATAGCAAGTCGCCTGCACGACCCGGCCCCGAACACTTGGTCGATGTTACATGTAAACTGAATGAATAATATTTTGTTACAGGATAAGTTAAGCCACCACAATGCCTTTCAAACCAGCAGATAACCCGAAGTGCCCGAAATGCGGCAAGTCAGTTTACGCCGCCGAAGAGAGAGTCGCCGGTGGACTCAAATGGCACAAAATGTGCTTCAAATGCGGTAAGTTTATATTTTAATGATCTACTACAGTTTTTCTAAACAACTAGCTGTTGCCCGCGGCACCACCCACGTGGGACTTCGAGAAATAGCCTATTTCAATCAGGGATAGTGTAGCTTTCCATCAGAGAAAGAAATTTCAGAATCAGGGTTCCAGAGATTACAGGACTACATATCTACAGGACTTACAAACTTTACCTTTTTATAATATAAGGATCTAGTCTCTATTTATATGATATAAATATAATGATAGGTAGGTATGCACAACAATCATATTCGTCAGACACATCATGTTTATAATTTCTATTTATAAATGGAGCACCATTAGATAATATGTTCTAACTCCGCCCAACGTTAAAACTAGGACATTTTATAAATATGATAAATGAAATAAGTATGGATAGCTAAAATAATTAACCGATGCTTGACGTATTGTGTCATTGGAAATAGTTATTTACACTTATAAATAAACAGATAGTTTACTGAACTTCATGACGTCAAATCAGTCTCTTTCATAGATATTTAAGTTAACAAGAAAACTATAACTTTACACCGGTGACGCATAGAGAGTTTAACGATAATTGTCATTATTTATTTATTTGCGGAAAATAAAAGCGAGTCTCTCAATAACTTATGGAGTAAATGCTCAGATCAGAACAGCAGATGAGTGGGTACTACCTAAATTACCATTTGACGTTACTTTACCCGAAAGACTTTTCAGGCATGAGAATGGCTTAATAAATGGGTCAGCCGGATAGGTGAAGTAAAGAATAGAGTAGGCGATATAAGAATTGCAATACGGTATAGGTTTTCACACAATTGGACGGGAAAACAGTAACCCAATGAATCACTGAGCCATTGTTTCTGTAATATTGTTGTTTACACAACTGATTAATGTGATGCGTACGTATTCATTACACACTGAAATGATTGTAGGTATAAACAAAAAAATGGTTTTAGAACTCACAGATTGTATAATTTTATAATTTATAATTTTAAGTATATAATTATTCTAATAGTAATAAAATATAATAGGAAAAATGACTCTTTAAAAACCTGTAACTTGATTACGAAAAAATAAACTAAAATGTCTAAAACAAGTTTACTCAAACTGATTATTTTGTTAAAACTTTTCCGTTTATACTTTTCCGAGCAATATCTACCTAAAGC
Source organism: Drymonia ruficornis (assembly GCA_947859195.1). Classification (NCBI taxonomy): domain Eukaryota; kingdom Metazoa; phylum Arthropoda; class Insecta; order Lepidoptera; family Notodontidae; genus Drymonia; species Drymonia ruficornis. The sequence continues at coordinate 7,293,420 of OX401910.1, read as the reverse complement.
CACTTTAGAGCTCAACATTTCCTAAACAGTGCTTAACATAACACATACATAACATATAGTCACGACTTTTATCCCCAAACAGTGCTTAATTTTGAAAAAAATGTCTTAGAAACCTCATAATAATTTTGAAATACAACCTACCTATTAACGATACTACACTCGGGGTAGTAGGTAAAACATATTTTATCATCCCCACTTTCTTTGTATGGGAGGTACCCTAGAAACTTACGTAGACTGTTAAAAGCGTAGCCTTTGCCACTAGGACCATAACAAATCGATTGACACCTCATTCATCGAAATCGGATGAGTAGTTTAGGCACTGCGGTGGAACATACATACATACAATGTATAGACTGGTAAAAACCATAACCCTTCCTTTTGGCGTTGTCGTAGTCGGGTAAAATGCAACAACGCGACACGACTGTATTCTTGTGTAGGTAACGTTGTATATGCAAACAGTTTATTATTGACGCAAGTGTACACTTTTGATACATTAACATAAAATGTAATTATTAATAATAAGTCCCTACCTATATTGTAGTAGGTGCCTGCATACCATCTTGACCGTAATTGTCTGAGACCTACAGATAGTTAAACAGATAACATATTAGATGATAGGTATCTTAATAATGTAGTCTAAAAGGAGCAAATTATTATTTCTTATGAAGATTTAATATAGACATGAAATTCCTGAAGTGCTATTCTTAAATTTTAATTTAAGTGTGTATAGGTACAGTACAGTACTTAACTTGTAAGTATACCGCACTTCTTAGTGAAATGCAACGATTAACTAATTTCTAATTTCTTTGAATCTACCAGAAATTATATGCAGAGGTTACTTTAGGTAGGTAGAGTTAACACAAAAAATAGGTAAACTACCTACGTAGACTCTATATTAAAAGAGAACATGATAGTGATAAGCGAAACTTTAGAAATATGCGTAAGTTAAATTAGAAACAATCTGAAATATTTTGTATAATCCAGGCCTGTGCCAGAAATTGCTGGACTCTACCAACTGCTCGGAACACGACGGTGAACTGTTCTGTAAAGTGTGCCACGCGCGCAAATTCGGACCAAAAGGCTACGGCTTCGGTGGTGGCGCTGGATGCCTCTCCATGGATGCGGGTGATCACCTGAAGGCTGAAAATGCGTAAGTACCAACCCTCTTAGAACTCCCGCCGCCCGCGCCACTGAGGGTCTTTCCTTATCTAAGGTCGCCACGGCGACCGGCCTCCGGGCCCGTGCGTAACAACATTAACCGCGTGTATATAAACTCATACGTTTAAAGTAGACAGCGCGCGCTGGCTGTACATTACGCGCCTGATACGTGCATGACCAGTCTCCGTTTATGTCGCAACAGGAATTGAGCGTGAGCAGCCGCCCAGCGGAACTAGCGGATCGCCGACACACATCTCGGCCACCCAGCGACGCCTCGCGAACGCACGCCATACTTGTACTTTAAAATTACTCTAGTTAGGGTTATTTATTCGCTATCGCTTAATTTAATTTAGTTTATCGGTATTATTTATCATTTTATAAAAATAAATAAAAGAGTCGACTCCAAATCTGAGTTAGTTATGTTGACGAGTCGGGAGCGCGGTCGAGGGCGGCGCGCGCCGGCTCGAGCGCGCTCCCGCCCTGAACGAACCCTTCCCAACCCAACGGGGCGACCCGAACACCACGGAGCCACGGTGAGAAACCAGTATATAAAGCCTTGGCACGGCTTTGCAACGCTCCAGACGCACCTAGTTGGCATGCACCGAATACCTTTATGTTATTTAACTTTCTACGCTACTGACAATCTCTCTCTAACACTCGGCTAACGCTTCCGTCTAGCTTTACTGATAGATACATGTGATGGGATAAGGAAAGCGCCCTCTATGTCGATATGTGTAGTGCTACGTGTAGCAGGCCGGTGCGGAGCGGGCGGCCGGGAGCCCTTACCTTCTCCCATTACGGCGGAGGTGCGCCGCCGGCGCCAACTGCTTAGCCGCGATCCGTGTGGCCGATACTAGACCGTAGAGGCAGAGGACTCTCCGCTGCCTGGCAGGCTTTTAACTACTCTTCTATCAACGTTGCTTGGTATGACGTTAGACGGGCATTTATTCATTGACGGCCTGTGTGCAGGAATGGTCTCAGAACCAACGGAGCTTGTATGGAGCCTCGCGTTATCGCCAAGGCGCCTCCGGGCGAGGGATGCCCGCGATGCGGCGGTTACGTGTACGCCGCCGAGCAGATGTTAGCCAGAGGACGGGTAAGATTTAAGAACATCTCGAACACATACTTACACCACAACAGAAGAACTAGGTACCTACTTATCACACAATTGACAAAATCATTTGCTTAAAATATTAACTTTTCTCTGAGAAATTTAATTTTATGAGGATGGAGTTACAAAATAATAATTTAATTTATTTCGAAATTGTAAGTTTGGCTAACATTTCTCTTTCAGTTTAGGTACTCCGATAATTAGGTATCCACTATTCATGTAAACTGATGCTATTCAAATATAAAGTTTAATGGATTTGTTGTTCCACCATAGGGCTATCACAGGCGATGCTTCAAATGCTTAAATTGCAACAGGACACTTGATTCAATGATGCATTGCGATGGGCCCGATAGTGAGATATATTGCAGAGGTATCTGAATGTTACCTACTACTACCGCACGTTTCAGATTTACGTCCTCCCCCTATGTGCGATAACGTCATGTGTCATTGTGATAACGCGAGTGATCCTGTAGGATAGTAACCCACCTGCCCTGCATGCTCGACGTGTCCTCACTATTCACTGTATGTCCAGGGGTGGCACAAGGAGTGCTTCAAATGCGGTGACTGCTTTAAACGGCTGGACTCCACAAACTGTTGCGAGGGCCCAGACAAAGACATTTACTGCAAAGGTTTGTTCCACATCCAAACTTCTGATTTTATTTGTCCATAAAAATTAATTAAATAAATGATCCAAGAACATTTTTTTACAAAATTAACTTGAATGCATGCATCGTTATTCTCAGTTTTAATATTAATATTTTTCTCTGTAGTATGTTATGGGAAGAAGTTTGGTCCCAAGGGGTATGGTTACGGAAAAGGAGCTGGTGTCTTGCAGAGTGACCCTTACGCCAATGGGTAAGAACCGCTTGTGGATCGACGTGTAACTCATCTGGCGAGGGCACAGCTTTTGACACAGTGAACCGTTTCTTTCAGTGAATCGCTGTGTACTCTTCAGATGCAATAATAATGCTTATTTGCTTTTGCTGTAGGATGCTACGCACAAAGATTTGGTCCAAGAGGTGTAGGACATGGGGGAATGTCAAGCCTTGGTCTAATGTGTGATATAAAGGACTTGGAATGGCAAAGGTATATAAATTGGTGTCACAGGAATCCGAAGGAAACAGTCTATAGGACTGTATACCCCATGTTCTCATAATTTAACCGAACCATTTAACACCTCGCCTATTTGCTTATAGACTGCTTTGGCAAATAGTTTTTTGTTTCCATTCCAAAAATGTGACATAAAACATCATAATAACAGCCACAACTTAACGCCACATGTTTAATGTTACGACGGTTATTTTCGCGTGAATCTTTGGTAACATTACGCATTAAAGTTCTCGGGTTACATGACAGGTTTAGGTTATTTCCATCGCATAGTCACTTTCATAAAAACAGCTTATAATACAAACAAGAGATGGCAACGTGCCAATGTGAAAATAGAACGCGCTCTCCGCTCTCGATCGGACTAATTTTAATATAGGCGAGACTGGCCACGCGTTTTGAGCTTACAACATGTAGGTAATCTGTGGCAGATCCACCCATATATCTTTATTAATGAGTCGCGTAATGGTTAGACCATTCACTCTACAAATCGACTGTTACATAATGGGAGTTACAGCATATTCCATTCAACCATGATACCTATTACAGCATCGAGTTTTTATCGTAGATAATTTTCACTACTTAAGTACCTACCTGTATCTTTCGTAACTTTTAAGTACATAACTACGTTAATATTCATTAGGCACCTATTTATGCAGCTACTTTCAATAGGTATATAATATTTTTTGTAGATATCGAAACCTGTCTCATTTTAAATATTATCTAGGGCTGAACTCACTTACTTACCAAAAATTTTTTTGTGCTAATCTCTCGTTTAATCACCACTCGAATTACACTAGTTAACGTCGCTTGATCTAAATAATGAATTGGTTTAAACAGTGATCAGGCACCAAAGACAACGGTGATCGATACTGCCGCGATCCAGGCTCCCCCTGGCAAGGGCTGCCCAAGATGTGGCGGCGTCGTATTCGCCGCCGAGCAGGTGTTGGCTAAAGGCCGCGAGTGGCATCGCAAGTGCTTCAAGTGCCGCGACTGCACGAAGACTTTGGACTCGATCATTGCCTGCGACGGCCCCGACTCTGACGTCTACTGCAAGACTTGCTACGGCAAGAAATGGGGACCCCACGGCTACGGTTTCGCCTGTGGTTCCGGTTTCCTTCAGACCGACGGCCTGACGTGAGTTTCGATAGAATACCTGTTTTTAACCTTAGATACGTTACCTATACCTACTAGACATTGGCTCCTGAAATTCTTAAGGTCACCATGCACGACCACAATCCATGAATTGGTATTAATGGTGTTCTGAACAGTTGAAAAGCTCGTGAAATCCACTATTCACAAAATTCTGGACCAAGCTGGCCTACTACGAAATACGAACCTAACGTTTCGGCTGACGGATTGTCGTGATTTGACATTTCTTCTTTCGTTTTTCTCTACGATTTGACATTGTTTTGATCGTAAATCGAATCCGTACTTCGGACGATCCGTCAGCGACGTATTTCGGAGTAACCCCCCAGGACCGAGTGACGACAGTTGGAGATCATAATATTCCCATAAAAATGCAGTTCTTATTAGATACCTAGTCCATGTTAATTAGGTACTTTGGTTACCTAAGACTTCCATTACCTTCAAGATCGGGATTGCTAGTAGTGGGAGTAGGCAGTGTGGAGCGCCGGTTATGCTCTTATTTCCTCCTCACCATTGTATGACAGGCGTCTAACTAAACAATATTATTTGCTTTAACAGCGAGGAGGAGATTTCGGCCGGCCGCCCCTTCTACAACCCCGACACCACCTCCATCAAGGCGCCCAAGGGACAGGGCTGCCCACGCTGCGGTGGCATGGTGTTCGCTGCTGAACAACAACTGGCCAAGGGCACTGTAAGTACCCTACCTACCTACTTATCCTATCCGTCGACTGAGGTACTACAAGATCTTAAATTAATTACAACTCTTAAATTCATCACAAAATGTTCTTCTTTCTCTTTGTTCCATTTTCGTAACCAGCTAAGAAAGAATACCTACTTCATTCTTTAAGGTTACCAATCCGGAACATTTAATCCCTTTTCGTAACTAAGTACCTACATTAATAACCAGCCTACTCTCCACTTTCAACCAATTGAAGTACTACCGAACGCGTTTACGTTTCGATTGTTAAATGAAACTTGCACTGGGCCCTCAGATGATGATGTTGAGTGTCTATAAGAACTGACCTACTAATTATAATGTTCCTTGCAACAGATGTGGCACAAGAAGTGCTTCAACTGCGCGGAGTGCCACCGGCCGCTAGACTCGATGTTGGCGTGCGACGGCCCCGATAAGGAGATCCATTGCCGCGCCTGCTACGGCAAGCTCTTCGGGCCCAAGGGCTTCGGCTACGGCAGCACCCCCACCCTCGTCTGCAGCGACTCCGAGCCCACTGTTACATAGTCAGTATATTTTTTTTACTATTGTAAGTTATGAAGGGCACGAAAACATTATTTGGTAATATTGAATCATTCCACACATGTTTACCAGTAGCGCCCCTAGCGGAAAGTGGAGTTATAGGTACTATAGTATGTAAAAATTCGATAACGAATTTAGTTTTCGTTAACTATAAAACTGTACCTCTATGAATTGTAGGTACTGTTAGAAAAGCACAACTTTCATTGTTTCTGTGGAAACCTTAAAAGGCGACTAAAGGAATGCCATTTAATAGTTCACAGTTGCCGCGTGGGCACACCAATCATGGATAACGAGACATTTTTTATTTAAATTTGGTGGATAGTGGATGTTTCACTGTCCATACCATTGTGTCACAAAAAGAGATGCAAGTTTCAAGATTAAAAAATAGTACACAATTTTTTATAGTAACAGAAATACCAGGAGATGTAATAGGTGTAATCTAAATCTATGGGTATAGCATTTCATACCAAAGATATTTTTGCCATTGCACTACCCACTTCCCCGTCACCATCCATCACATTGGGTTGTACACATCATTATGTGAACGAGAAATCCTTGATTGGCTGATAAGAGACATGAAATGAGTTATTGAAGTACTTATACAATTTTATAACTTTAAATTATAAAATTTTATTAAAAAATATCTAGAAAATGTAAACAATGAACACCTGTTCAACCAATATCATGTAGGGGTATGGCATTATAACCAAGGAATTATAATGACGGTATGATTCTCTGGTTATGATCATCAATTACATGACAATTTTATGTTGTTACAGCATGGATCAGGTTCCTTTTACCGGCCAGAAGGCTGCTAAGGGTCAGGGCTGCCCTCGCTGCGGCTTCCCTGTCTACGCCGCTGAACAGATGCACTCCAAGAATGGCACATGGCACAAGCGATGCTTCTCATGTGCGGAATGCCATAGATCTCTTGTAAGTATCTTAATAATATTACAAATAGAACAAATGTTTTTACAACTTAAAATAAGGTTTATTTAAAAACATTAGATTTGATTAGTCTTCAAATAATCAGGTTCATCATCTTTTTCAAGATGTGTATTCAAAAATTCTTCAACTGAGTCAGTGTTCCATTTTTCAATTGCTACAGTGTCTTTAACAATGCCGTCTTTGTCCAGCAATTTGATGATAGGGTCTAAGCCACGGACGTACTTTATTTGGAGGTTAGGGAACTTCGCGGGTCTGTCACTCTTTACGAATGCTTGAATTTGCGGATATGCCGGGAACTTGCAAGTGCAAACCTCCAGTATAGCACGAGCGTATTTTTTCTCTTCCGGTCCCGTCTCATCGTGGTGACAACATTCCTTGCAATGGGCCATCAACTGCTCCAATTCAAAGTCTTTCAGATGATCACAAGAAGAACATAATAAGTTTGCCTTCATAAAGCCTAGTGAGGCACAATCTTCTGTTGAAAATTCTGCTTTGATGTTGCTTACACATATAAGTGAAAATGTTATAATAAACACTAGTGAATACATATTCCTAATATTAAATATTTCTTCTCTTGAAGCAGGAAGCAGGTACACTTATAATAATTCGTTTAAATTTTGGTATTCCTCGTAATTTGTTAACTTTTTCCGTCCTCAACAGACAGACGGACACGGTTTTATAATAGTCACATACGTGTACGACATGAATAAACTTCTCTTTCTAACTCCTTTAAAATGAAAAGGACAACTATATAAATTATGCCCAAGATATTATAACAGTAGCTATTTATTAATCAGTCTGGAACGCTGCCAGTATGAGCTGTCAGTGTCAGCTGTCAAGCTGACATTGGATTAAAAAACTAAATTACAATGAATACTAGGGTTTTGGTTCAGCCTTTAGCGATTTTAGTGGTTCGATTCCCGTCGAGGCGAATTTCGGAAATGGTATAACATTGCCTGGCTTAGTTATCATAATTAATTAGCGAGCATTACTCATACTATCTGAATCATGTTTGGATGTACTTAGTTTAACCTATTACTCATCTATTACTAACCTATTACTTATTTTGATGAAAAATATTTTAATTTTGTTACAGGATTCTACAAACCTTAACGATGGACCCAATGGTGAAATTTACTGCAGAAGTTGTTACGGCAGGAACTTCGGTCCTAAAGGTGTAGGATTTGGTATGGGCGCAGGCACATTGACCATGGCATAATCAGACTATAAAGCTGGTCTTTATAGGAACCACTTTAGATGTAATGGTAGCTGGAAAGGAATTAATCTATTGCATATTATCGCTACCCGTTAAACGGAATATCATACCATATATTAAACTGGATTTAATAATGGTTGATACCTACATTCACAACATTTATAAGAGACTAATGAATTTATTAGTAAGTCTATAAACGAAGATTTTAATATTTTGTTACGAAGGTATAAATTAAAGGTAACATTCCTTTCATATACATAATTGTGTAGGTACAAATTGTGATGAATGTGTCTGGGCCCTTAGTTTACAGATTCGTCATAAAATATAGTAGTACGTAAGGTGATAGACTTAAATGTAGGTATGTAAGAGTTAAAAACAAATCGTTAAACAAAAAAGGAAAAAAAAAAAATCAAAATTATTAAAAATGTAAAAAAATAATGGCATTGTGATTACATAATACCTAATAGTCACTTTGTGATAAAGAGGTATGTGCAAAAACTATCCTGTAAACGCGGACAAGATTGCAAATAATTGCAATCGTTTCGAGCGACCAGATCTTAGTTTAAAAGGTCTGAAGTGTCTATACATATTTTTATACACCAAAGATTTTTGTACATAATTTCTAAATTGTCTTACTTAATGCACAATAAGCTGTGCTAGAGTAAATTCTAACTAAATACCTACGTATATGCTTTTGGAGCTTTTGCTATACCTAACATACACATTAAATGACGTTAATGTAAAGATTTAAGGCAGCTTATTGCATAATTATGATGATAATGGACAAAATTTGTATACCTAAGTTATAATTTCTATTAAATAAATATACAAATTTGGGCGTTTTATTTCTTAAAGAAAAAAATATATCGAATTGAAAATGCTTTATTCATTCTCATTTTTGAGAAGGTATAGCTTATTTAATTATTCATTATTATAGAAATAAAACAGGAAACATTAAAATAATTAGGTACTGTAGGTATTAGATTAATTTAAAATAATAAGGTACTTACAAAAATACTGCGTACATTTGTTATGAAACAGACAATAATAGGACCTTACATTATCCCGAACATCATGAATCATACAGTACTACGCATCTTGGAAGTAGCATTGGCAAAGTTCGTACGTAATCCCAATCACTTTCGAAACAACATTCAATGGCAATCACACATTGTTACGGCACTGACATTATCATTGACTCTATTGGTTGTCAGAATTGATCAAGCTTATTGATGCTACTTCTTGGTTGTGTATTACTGTACAACCGATGCAGTTTCTCACTGACTGAGTGGCTGCTTCCACAAGAGGCGAGTGGCGCTCCCGAACAGTCAGTTTTGACATCTGAACGCGTAAACATAAAGCTAGGCATACACGTACGGATCTGCCCGACAGATCGGCCTGACAGTTATGCTTGGCTGTGGCGGACAGAACTGCTGCTGTATTTCTCATAAGGCAGGCAAATAATAAAAATAATATCCCGGGAAATTATTTTACACACGGTTAGGTGATCCCAAACTAAGCAGAGCTTGTACTATGGAAAATAAAAATAATTACACCAAGACTTGGGACATACAGACATGTTCATGTACACAAATGCATGTCCCGGGTAGGAATCGAATCTACGACCTGCAGCGTGATAGGCGGAATCTTACCAACCATGCTAACCGCCCGCCAAATCTGTACTTGTTCTCATCATACACCAGCAGTTCTGTTCGCCAGGCATAACTGCCAGGCAGATCTGTCGGGCCGATCTGTGCGTGTATGCTTAGCTATAGACATAACTGATGACTCGGACGCGGCGGCTGGGCTTGTGTATGCACTAAATAGCATACATTCACATGAGGTAGATACGAATAGATGCCCAAATTATGGATGATTTAAAAACGAACAGTAAAAATACAATTAACAACATGGTAAAAACTTAATTAACGAATGAGGCACATAATCTAAAATCAACAAGATAAAACAATTGTAAAGATATGGTGATCAATTTCTTTCAAACATGCAACAATTAATAACGTTTATTTTAAGGTGGCGACTGACAATATTACTCGGTAAATTACGAGGCTCCCACATTTTTTTTTTTTTTTTTTTTTTTTTTTTTTAAATAAAATAAAATTTATTTGGAACAAAACATTGGTACAATAATAAAAATCGTTGACTAATGCAGAAGTTTTAGAAAACTGTGTCGCAAAGCCAACGCAAATTTGTAGTTATAGCTTAGATATTACCATTACAACATTACAGTGAAATAAACAAACTAGCTCACTCCTAAATGCTACCTACGTTTGTAACGCAGTTTTTTAGACTGGACGACACACGTACACTACTTACACCGCCGTCAATGCAATTTTGTGACCTAATGAATGAACGATAAAGGTCAGTCGCAACTCACAACCATAAAATGAGAAAAAATTATAATAACGATTTCTTCTTGACAACTAACTTAGGCCCTTTTGATTTACCCTTCGTAGGCTGAGATGTGGCCGGTTCTTCGAAGCCGTATTTATATTTGAGTCTTTCCCGAATTAGCAAGCCCTTAATGAGTCGTTTCCAGTTTCCATAAACTCTTGTTTCCACCTTTTCACGTTCCCTTCGTTCTTGTTCTTCTTGATCCTGAGCATAGAAATATACCAATAAGTTCTACTGTATGTTAGTGCGGCCATGTCTTTGTAGTGTCAGTCTAATAATGCAGCAAATTTCGTCTTCATCATCATCAACTTGTCAGCCGAAAGACGTCCAGTGTTGGACATAGGCCTCCCCCAAGGTTTTTCACAACGACCGGTGATGTGCTGCTTGCATCCTGCGGTTTCCCGCGATTTTCACTAGGTCGTCGGTCCACTTTTATCATCGTTTATTCGTTCGAACGATAGACCATTGGGACAAGGCCTGAAGTATATCTACGTATTTAGTTTGTGACCCTGATAATCCCTGACCAATTTATTTATTCTGGACGCGATCTCAAAATGCGAGGATAGGTATAGAAATTAGACCGCGCCACGGAAAAAGGCTGAGACTAATAAACGCTCACATTAATAAAATAAGGATGGCAAAGGTAACATACCTTAACCCACGCGTCAGTGATAACCTCCGCGAATTCCTCGCAGACCACGAACCCGTCGTACACGGGATGGGACCAGCCACCGTTGAAATCGAACCCTGTCATCGCCGGCGCGCAGTCGATATTCAACTTCTTGGCAACCCTGTTCAGGCAAGGCACTGGAAACAAGTTTTTTTTTTTATAAATACCTTCATAAAGAATTGCGGACACACTGCAATTATTATCACTGAACATACCATAAATCGTTGGACAACGACCAACGACAACCAAATAATTTGATGTAGAAGTAGATTAGTATTCTAACAAAGACTAAAATTATCAAACTGATTATCGGTTATCGTACTTATAATCACGATCAATATTATAAGAAAGTACCCGAAAGCGTCTGTTTGTTAGTTTGTCTGTCTTTTTTCCTAATTGTATAAACTACTGAGCAGTGTGTAGTTCTATTCCTGTGATTGTTTACGTGTGTAATTTATGTTTTACGAAAATTTACGAAAACACCAATTATTTTCTATAAACATTTGACTTGGAGGACCAAGGATGGCACACTGGCAGACGGTCCACCTGATGGTAAGTGGAAGCCGCCACCCAGGACATACTGCAAGTCAAGGGGAGCAGACGCGGCGCCGACTTTTTAAACCTTACTGCCCGTGCAAAACTGGGACTATAGTCCCGGCGTTATGAACTGAGTCGTGGGCCATAAATGTCAATAGGAATGTGCAGCGCGCCGGAACCGTTATCGATAAACGGCTACCAGCACCCGTGGTGTCTGTCGATGAGTCACTAACGATCTGTACGCTTCTGATTGGTCGGTACTAAATGCAATTGCAGTGCGTGTTTTATTACGATTATATTTATTATTTTTACAATTTTTTTGGTATTTTATTTAGTTTCTTGTAGTCGAGTCACTAATTTCATACTAAATTAAACACACATAAAACCCGTAAATATAGTTTAATATCAAAACTTTGTTAACTCGTTAAAGTTTATGAACAAGACACGATAATAAACGTTACTCATCGATATATTTTTTTCATTGTTACGCCCTTCACTAAGAGGCTCCATAAGGCCCGTAAGTGCAAGCGAGATAAACATAGGGAAATGATTTATGGCCCGACGACTCAGTTCATAACGCGCGGACTATAGTCGCTAGTATACAATGATAATGCCATAACAGATAATGATCCGGTTATGATTATAGAAATGCATATCATATCGACACTTACATTTCAAATGGACAGTTCCTTTAGGCAGCATGCAATCTTTGAACAGTTCCACGTTCCCGTACGCATTGCGGGGCACGATTCCATTCTCCGCGACGGGTGGCTCGTATTCTTGGGTTTGCCATGGACCAAACACTTCCAGAGGTTTGTCAGTGATCACTTTGTTTGAAAGCTGAAAATTTAGTTTAGAATAAAATATTATTTACTTTGTTTAGTGCTCTATGCATTTTATGTGAGGATCATTGATTGAGGGTAATGAATGTGTTGGACATAGGCCTTCCCCAATAACTTTTATTTTGACCAAGTTTAAGATGGCTCCTGAGATAATTTAGATTTTCTCCAGGTCACTGAAAGTCAAATTTTGGTGATTTTGTTGGATACCACTGTAGCTCTTTGCCGTGGCTTAAAGTGATAGGCAAACTCCTATATTCTTATCCGAATTATAGCACCTACCTCCTTTGTATAAAATTAATAAAATTCATAGGTTAAGCTTCAATGTTCCAATATAATATACTGGATATTTATCTCGAAAATAGGTATCACTGGTCTTGTAATTACCTTATCCCATTTAGGTCGTGCCTTTACGACTTTGTACGGTTTCTCGCCTATCTTGACGACCTTAGCTTCCTTGAGCCACGTGTCCCGGGAACGGCAAACGTATACACACTCCCGCGCATAAACCGCTTCCCCTCGCACGAAACCCAACACCGCCGCGTCAGGTGGGTATAGAGCTTCGAACTTCAACAGGTGCCTCTTAAGTGCATATAATGGATGGTTTTTGTATCTGCAAAAGAGATTAGCGTCAGATATATTCTGAAAGCTGAGAAACATCTCACTGATACAAAACAAACCGTTGAAATTGGTTCACCAGCCCTAGCACTACGATGGCATACACAGATGAGGTTCTAGCATCGAGGGTTAAAAAGCGTGGGCAAACTTCGTCGAGGCGTTTCGTCAGGAGACAAACCGAATAACAGCCTTTTCTGCTTTGCATCAAAGAACACCCTTCAAACCTTTTAACCCTTTCTGCGTTGCCTAAATTTTGGAGTTGCATCGGGCTTTATAAGATTCAAAGTTATTAACAATCCCACCAAAAACTCTCTCGTTGGATCAAAGGCTAATAAAATGTATACTAACTCAGCAATACTCTTAGGCAATGGTGCTTCCAACTGCATTCTATCCAAGTTTCCATCTTCCTCTCTGTCTCTAGCCGTCTTCGGCCCGAGCCACGGCTGCACAGCCTTGTCCCACCACGCGGTCTCCGCGCGCAACTTGCGCGTGACCGTGTTCCACTGTGGTACGTATCGCCGCGTCAAATCCTTTAGGTAATTGTTGTTATCCCACCCGACGATGTAGCACACTGGATGCGTGGCATTAGTCTGTAGGTTTAGATGTATTTAATAAGTACCAATGAACTCAATCGGAGTTGCAAGTCAAGGTATTTTAATTTAATTACGATATTGGGTATAAGCTCCCAAGATATTGGAGTAAGTATATGGGTACTTTAAAATACTACACAGCTCAAAAGAAGTGGAAAAGTTTCGAATGCAAAACCTAAATAATTTTTTTGCAGAGTATCGCGTATGCCACTATGGTTTGTATGTTTCAATAGCGATTGCTACTAACTACATATATTTACTTACATAGAAGTCATTGGAATTATGTATTTTCCCTTTAATAATATCGACAGAGATCCACTGTTCAAGTTCCTCAACAAAGATTTCACACCATACATCTATTTTCTTGCTAGGCACTTCAACATCTGGTGTCAACACCCGCCGATCTATTTTACGACTTGTGCTCGGCTTTGGACTTATTTTTGTAGGTTTAAAATCATCGTCACTTTCTGACTTACGACGTTTTGGATCTTCCACTGGCAAATAATCACTGTCTTCATCAGATTCCTTTTTGATTTTGCCTGAAATCGAAAGTCGCATACCATAAAACGAATACCCTGAATTGTGGCTATTCTCGGAACCAACAGATTCCGTTTCGTCAGGTGTTGAAGATCAGGGCAGGACATTCCCATAAACTGATAACATATATTGTAGTACTAGGATGTTGGGATGAGTTTAAACTTGAATTGACTTGAAAAACTGTTGTTACAGACATAGAATTACATAATGAGAAAAGGAGTGTTTTGTGAAGTCGCAATAGGCTTACCTTTTACAATTCCTTTCTTCGATTCCTCTTTAGCATCTTTTATTCTATTCTTAATTATATCTACTAAATCACCAGTAACATCATTATTTGCGTTCGGTTTAGTCTTCGCTAGATCCCTGTGACTCACCCTCTGTTTATCGTCCACTGTGTCTTTTGATTTCCGCGAAGACATCTTAGGCGTAGTTTCAGCGAAATATTTACTTTTCTCTGTAGTATTGTTGGGAGCACTTTTTGTTCTGCCTTTTTGCTTTGTAACTGTTTGTTTCGCTTCGGTTTTATTTGCACTCTTTGAAGTGCCAGGGTTAGCTGTTTGCGATCTTTTTCTAGATAATCTAAGTTTGCTAGTGCCCTCTTCTGTAGACTTTGAATGACCAAAATATTTGCTGGGTACTTCTTGGTCTTCACTCTTTACTGTTATTTTGGGAGGCCGTAATTTATTTTCAGTAATAGTGACTGTGGTTTTATTATTTTTCAAAACTTTCGTTTTACTTGAATTACTTGCCGTAGTACTTTCCTCGGAAGTTTTGGGCTTTGCTAATGAAGTGTTTTCATTATTCATTTGTGATTTCTGTCGACGAGTTAAGGATTCTTTAATAACAACATTAACATTCTCATCACCCTTGTTAGCATTGCTTGTAACCTCTTGAGATTCTTTATTTTCATTGACTTTTCTCTTTTGTATTCTTTTAGGTACCTCTTGTGTTTTATTTTCTTTTTCTGCAGTTGGTTTTGGTGATCTGCGCCCAGTGTTCCTTTTAACCATTTTTGGTGGTGATACTTCTTCTTCATGCTTTACATTATCATTTGCGGTAGCGCGCTTCGCAGATCTAGTACTTCGAGTATTAACAGTTTGTGGATCATTACTTCCATCCATTTGCATTATGTTTTCAAAGTCGCTATCACTGCTAAAGTCAGTATCAGTACTAACATAATCATCATGACCATCAAGTTGACTTACATTTTGTTTCTTAGTTTTTGTACAATTTGAAGTTGACTTCTGTTTCTTACTTTCATTCTTCTTGCTTCCTTCTTGTTTAGCTGCTGGTTTAATTTTATCATTTTTAGTTTTTTCATCTTTCGCCTTCGTCGATAGTGAACATAATTCAGAAGAAGGCGGCTTCATAGGTAATGTTACAAAATTAAACATAACTCTACATTGTAAACCTAGAGCTCTTAACATACTAACGAATATAAACACTAAATACTTCCTCGTTGTAACCACTCTATTTTTTATTTGTTCTGTTAATATATTTATAAGGGGTGGTGCTTTGGGTTTGAATTTATCTTCGTTTTTATCTTGTTTCAGTGTTAATTTATCTTTGTACCAACTGGTTATTTGTTCAACATACTTCATGTCCACTCGGTCTCCAGGGTAACATTCCTTGGAGGGTACAAGTGAAAGTGCAGCTGCCATGAGTTCCTGGTCGTTTAAAATACGGCTAACATAGTTGCCGTGACCCAGCCAACAGAGAACATGTACTTTGTGCATGTAAACTTGGTACTCTTTTTTAACTCTATTGATCTTTCTTTTCATCATCATTTCAACATCAACCTTTTTGGACTTCCTGCATCCTCCGTCAGGGAATTCAACAAAGAGTTGTATGCCCTGTTGCGGTATCCCTTTGGACTCTGAAACATATTACAGTAAAAGTAGAATGTATGTGTAATCACCCTAGGTTTGCACTCACAAAACATTTACACTAACTTTTGTGTAGTTGACTCTATTTTAAGCTGTGAAAAAATAGAGAAAACAACAAAAATCAGTGGAATGTTTCGCCAGTGTAACCTCGAGTAATTGGAACCACTTTGTCAAGACCTAATTCTAAAACATTTGACCTTCCTAATAATAACTTTAATCCCTGTTTATCATACAGTACTCACTAAAGTGTGTTTTTAAGATAGATAACTCTTTATTGTTGCAACTTAACAATTACCATTAACTTCCTCCCAATCCTCCATTTCCGAGTCACTGTCATCTTTCTTCTTTCTTGTTCTACTCTTCTTTGTAACAATCTTCTGTTCTGGTACAGCTTCTTCACCCAGAGCTAAAAGATCTGTCACATTTGACTCTTTCTCTGAATCCAATTTAATTGTATAAGTCTGTAGAGTGGCTTTAGTTTCTTCTATCTTTGTTTTGTGCTGTTCGAGCTCCATGAATGTTCTTTTGGCAATTTCCTCACTGTCATCTTGTATGTTGTTTGACCATACCTGGAGATAAGAACGAACAGTTTTTTATTAACTTATATTAACTTATTAGTTTAGACTATTAACTAATATTAACTTATCAGTTTTTTATTAACTTATTAGTTTAGATAATAGGTAATTTAAATGATTACTATTTTGATTTATTCAAACGAAGGGTATAAATTGTGAATTACAGATCATATCTATTAAATTTATGGATGTCAGGTCATGTTTGTTTACTGAAAACATACATTTTATAGAAAATAGTTTATTTTTGAATTAGGTTTCATTACAATGAGAACTTAAGAATTTTTATTTTTTTTAAATAATTGGTAAAACAATTAGCAAACTAACCTATTCCATGGTCTACTTATAAAGTGTACAGTGTACACCATAAAATGGACTGGGAGCAATCCCAGTAACACCCAGTTTCTAATTGACTGAAACATACTATTTGATAGCGACTCGGTCTAGTAGTTTGAGCATAGACAGTTTGAAGATTCAGTATGATAAAATGTATTTGGTGGATAAAAGTTATCTGATGATTCTGGAAACGGGTTCTAAATCTTTGGTAGGAGTACCTACTTACGCAGGTATTTTTAATAATAAGTGTATAACTCCTATTCACTAAATAAATTGTAAGTTCTGATAATTTTTCCACAGAATATCTGACCATCACACCTTAACAAAACAATATTATATTCTATTACTCACATCTTTATATTCTGTATCAGCTTCATTATCACTGTTGGAACCTTTATGAATTTCCATAGATATTGTTGATGGGGTCGTTTTTTTACTTGAGATTGTTGGAGATTCATCGTCACTACTGTCTGAAAAGAAAAATAGATACTATTAAATTATAATACTGCATTATACACAGGTACAGGCACAGAATACCTACCTACCTAAGAGGAACTTATTTACCTAATTATGTAAAATAAGTAGTATATTACAGTCTGTAAATAATTTTAAAGTTTTGTGAGCTTTTCCATAGAAGATTCAGTCAGAAGATCAGTTTCATTCAGAGAATAACCTTGTATCTGAGGATTTTGAAACAGGTACAGGCAATTAAAGACTTGGGCATTATTTATCGCGCGTCAAAACCAGTTTTCCAAAGATTGCGCAATTTATTTATTTATAGAACAGAATTTTGCCTTACCACTTTCTGACAAGTTGAGAATGGAGGGTAATAATTTGTCTGCCTCAGTAAGATCCTTGACAGAGAAGAGGGCAGGGGTAACATCGACATTATCACTCTCCGTGCCGGCGAGAGACTGTTTATTTATTTTGTTGATGAGTGTTTTAGTAAATTTGGGTTTTCTGACCACTTTATGGCTAACTTGTTTAGGCTTTCCCTTTCTACGGAATTCATCTCCCGATGATTTCTCAGATTCAATAGGTTCTTCATCTTCAGAGCTGGATCCCGCAGAGAATTTCGCATCTGAACCGGAATCATCACTAAAGTCGCCGTCTTGTCCCTCGCTGTCTTCATCTTTGTAAACCGTTTTTATAACTTTTTTTCGAGTTGTTGGCATTTTAATAATTCATAGAAACGAATGATTTCAAATTCTATAAAGAATTAAATGGAAATTGAGTACCTTTATAATAAAATCTAATAAAATCGGAAAACGCACGTTCGTTTAAACCGCGACGCAGGCGTTTGACAGTGACATATTTTGCTGGGCCGAGTCTATGATTGCTGCGTTCCATTCACCGTAATTTTTGTTATTTTCGTCCACAAAAAGTGTTAAAAACGATAATAATGATCACTTTCAGTACAAGTTGGTGCGAGTGGAACGTGATTTGTGGACAAAAATAACGAAAATAACAAAATTAACAGTGAATGGAACGCACCATTTGAAGATGGATTTAGGCGGATTTAGGCCGGCCACACTTTTTTTTTTTTTTTTTTTAAGTTTGTTTCACGGCTCTGGGTGCAAGCCCTTTGGAGCCTCTCTTTATTAATTTATTTAAATAGTTCACTTATTCACAAATGTCCCACAGTGTTTGTTATGTATTGATACAGCGCCCCAAAGCACTTAGGTTTCCCCAAAAGTTCCACAAGGCGTCGCGGTACCCCTTCGGTATCCTCCATAATGTTAGTCAATTTAGCCACCAAAACCAGTCTATCCATGTTGTAACTTGGGCACTTGAACACTATATGGTCCAAGTCCGCAACCTCCTCATTACATTTAGTACATTCTGCGCTCTCTATAATCTTAAGTCGGTGTAGATGGGCCGGAACACGACAGTGCCCGAACCTCAGTCTATTTATGATCGTTATAAATTTTCGATGGTCAATATCCTCGCATTTATGGTACCAGGGTTGGGCGGGCGGCGCTTTCTGGACATCTGCATACCATCTTCCTTTTTCTGTACTGGCTGCGAGCCAGTAATGCTGCCATAACTGCTTTAAATTATCAGCCAGCAAGCAGTTGAAGTCCGTAAACGGAATCTTCACGAGAGTAGAGTGATCCTCATCATGAGTATGGCGAGCAGCGCGATCAGCCAACTCGTTTCCGTGTATTCCGCGGTGTGACGGCACCCACATAAATGATACAGTCTTCCCTAACTCATACATCTCTTCAATTATTTTAATAATGTCATACACTAAATAATTTACACTATATTTAGGCATATTATTACTAAGTAGTGATATCGCACTCTGACAATCACTTAAAACTAAAATATTTACAGTATTTACAGATCTTACATGAAGGAGTGCCTGGTAAATAGCGTAACATTCAGCAGTAAAAATACTACAATTACCACTCAATTTGAAGCATTTGGTAATTTTAAATTCTGGATCATAAAATGCTGCAGTTACTTTTGTACCAGTTTTGGAGCCATCAGTATACAATAGATAGTACTCCATGCCTTCCATATAACAATTCAGGTCATTCTGGGTTTGAACATGACTATTTACAACATTAATATGTCTATTTACAAAACAATTGAAGGGCACGCTGTATAACGGCCAAGAATTGCATGCATCACTTATGTACATATTCACAACATTGCTTTGTAAATGCACAACAATGCGTAAAATTTCGGGTATCTGTGGAGAAGAGTGAAGTTGTTCACCATTGACATAAGGTCCGTATTCAGTGAATGGAATTGATTGTTTTGGTAATATTCTGTCTAAAACCATGTTATTATTTGAAGCTAACAACTTTAAACAAAATTTTTCCGCAATCTGGAGTCGTCTTAAAGTTAAGGGAAGAATGCAGGATTCACACTCCATACTGTTAATGGGTGTGGAGCACATGCCACCAGTAATTATTCTTAGGGCTTTATTCTGGATTACATCAAGCTTCCTCAAAAGAGATACATTTGCATTCATGTAAGCATTAGCACTATAATCAAAGTGACTGCGTACTATACTTTTATACAACATAGACAAAGTTTTTGGGTCAGACCTCCAATGAACCCCTGCCAAAGATCTTAATACATTTAATCCCCTACTGGCATTTCTAATTAAATTATTTATGTGATTTGTAAACGTTAACTTCCTATCTAAACAGACACCCAGAAATTTCTTTTCTTGCAACCATGGAAGGGGAGCTCCACTATAGACTACAGCCTCTGTACACACATCATGTTTTTTGGAAAAGATCATAGCTCCACTTTTGCTTGAACTAATGTCTAATCTCAACTTGTGGAAATACAAATCGTTAATTAAATTTAAAGCACCGTTCAAACTATTTACAGCAGTATCAGTATTTTTATGTACACTATATACAACTAAATCATCTGCAAACTGTAGAAACTTTACATTTTGGTCTTGCAAATATTTACCTATCTCACATGTGTACAGATTATAAAGCAATGGGGAAATTGTAGCCCCTTGCATAGTCCCTTTATAAATCTGTCTTGGTCCATGAAGAATGTTATTAAACTTTACATACATAGTCCGATTGTATAAAAAATTGAAAATCCATTCACAGACTTTTCCTGGTATTCCAATGTCACCTAAAATGCCAACAAGTACAGCTGGACTGACATTGTCAAAAGCACCTTGTACATCCAGAAAAGCAGCAATGGTAGTGGAATGGCTATGGAAAGAATTCTTAATATCGGCTATAAAGGACACAAAACTTTCTGCTGCACTTTTACCTTTGCGGAAACCAAACTGTTGATCAGGTAATACTTTATTCTTCTCTATATACCATTCTAGGCGAACCTTAATCATGCATTCAAAAATCTTACCTATACATGATGATAGAGAAATAGGTCGATAAGAGTTACAGTCCCCATGTGGTTTATCTGGTTTTAATATAGGAATCACACATTGTGTTTTCCATGCATTAGGAATGTTTTGTGTTAGCCAGAGTAAATTAAATAAATCCAATAAAATTTGTTGCACATCAATATGCATATTGCGAATGAGTTTATATGGAATATCATCCAAGCCGGGAGTAGTGTCTTTACGAGACTGTATTGCTAAAGTCAATTCCTTTATTGTAAATGAGTCTGAGAGAAAGAAAGCATCAGGTTTACCATTTTGAGTGAATGTTATGGATAAAGCAGTGTAATCTATGTCTTTTTCAGGTGGTGATGTAGGTGCATATTTATCCATAAAAGAAGGAATCCATTCATCATTCTTAGAAGTTCTATTGATTGAAATATTCTTAAACCTTCTTATATAATTCCATATAGTGCTAACAGGTGTGTATCTATTGAATGTTTCACATAATGTTCTCCAACCAGTTTTCGCTTTTTCACTAAGTAATCTTTTCTTTCGAGCATCTATTTTCTTGTACTCAATATAGGCATCAATAGAAGGATTGGATCGATAGAATTTTAATGCATTTTTACTCTGTACAACAGCTTCTGTACACTCACTGTCCCACCATGGCATCGGCTTAATTCTCCTGTGCTGTTCTACTTTTTTATATTTTGGAATGCACTTGTCTTTTACTGCACACAAGATGTCATAAAATTCGTTATAACTAGCTATCGGATCTGTACTATTAAGGGAATAATGTTGAAATGCAATTTTTGTTTCAGATGTAAATTGGTTCCAGTCAGCTTTTGAATACAAATATCGTTCACAAGGTTCAGCTACTTCATACTTTTCCATACTTGTTTGAATATCAATTATTGTGGGATAATGATAACTACCCATAGGGTCATCATGCACATGCCATTGACACAATGGGGCAATGACAGGACTTACACAGCTGATATCTATTGCTGAAGGATTATGGTGAGCAGTGCCTACTGTAGTTGGAGTTCCAGTATTTAATATACATAAATCACATTCATCTAAAATGTTATATATTTCAGTGCCGCGAGAATTGGTGGAGTGACATCCAAATGCTACGTGATGAGCATTTAGATCACCTGAGAGCAGTATAGGTTGAGGTAAATTATTTAAGATATTCTTAAGCTTTTTACATTTTAAGCGTCCATTAGGACTACTGTTAGGAGGAGAATAAACACATAGCATGGATAGATTACCAGCTTTTGTATATAAAGTAATAGCTACTGACTGTAAGTAGCTGTAAAATGGGGTGGAAACTAGATCGAATTTAAAATTGTTTTTGATTAAAATGCCTACTCCACCATGACCGTTAAGGCCATGCTGACTTACAAAATGATACCCAGGGATATAAAATCTGCTGCTTTCCTTCAACCATGTCTCATTAAGTAGACAGACGTCTACATCACAATCATTAAGGAAATTAATAAGTAAAGCTTTTTTGTTATTTACACTCTGAACATTAAATGTGGATATTCGAATAAACTGTTTATCCATTTTTAAGTTTTTTAATTAATACGTCTTTAATTACTGAGAACGTTACTTTCCTTCCTTCATTCCCTAAGGCCACCAGTGCCCCAACCAAGCCCATAATAATTGATTCATTCTGGATAATCTCTTCAACTAATTGTTCAGTAGTTATTTTAACTTGCTTAGGTAATTCTTTTGCTTTTGGTGTTACAGGTCTGATGGGTGTGGGTGTAGCTACTGGCGCAGGTGTGGGTAGAACCGGGTAGTTATTGGAGTAATTATTCATCAAAAAAGGATTTCCAGTTACCGCTTTAGCATAGCTGGACTTGTTGGCTTTTTCTAGGCGTTTTGCAATTTTGACTGGACAGTCCCTTGAAATAGCCAGGTGAGGCCCACTACAATTAATACATTTAATCAGAGATGTATCACTACATTCAGTGAAACGGTGGTCTCCAGCACAAATTGAGCATTTCTGCTCAGACTTGCAGATTCTTGCACCGTGATTGAATTTAAAGCATTTATAACATTGCAAGAGTGGTGCAACATATTCATACACACTGTATCTAAAAATGTCCAAATATACTGCCTCAGGCAAGGAATTACTCAAAAAAGTTACACTTACTGTCCCAAACGGTTTCACTTCATTATTCACCTTCCTGGTGAAACGCCTCACACTAATGATTTCGGAAACCGAGGAGAGCTTCCTAAACAGGTCTTCGTTACTAATGTTTGTGGGTACATACCGCAATACACCTATTTTCTCCACCGCTCTTGCCGGAATGTAAGCCTTATACTTATGTTTATCCAAAAAATCTTCATTTTGCAAAAAGTTATTTGCATTGATAACTTGTGAAAAAGTTACACAAATTTTGTTAGCATTTAGCCGTTTTATATTGGTTACACCTTTAATGTCCCGTTTAAATAGTTCAGCTGTGGCCAGAGGACTTTTTTTTCCTAGTCTTTCACCATCTACAAACACACAAAATTGTCCACAGGTTGTATTTTCAGGGAAAATACGTTTATAGCCCGGTTTAGTATACTGTTTATAAAAGGACTCATTCTTTTTTGCAGGATCTTCACAGTCTGCATAATCATCATCGTCATTGTCCCGATTCTCCCGAAGTCTCTTATTAGGAGGAGGCCGGCCGGGGACCTGGTTCGACGAGGCGTCGCCCCCGCGGGGCTCCGCCATTATATTTACACAATGTACACTATTTTTTAATTAAAATGCAACTAATAAAGGAATAATACACTATTAACAAATATTTTTAACAAATTATTTGAAAAAATCTTTCAAATTCGCGCCTCGACATTCAAAAGCCCGCCAAAAAGTCGGCCGGCCACACATGATCTGTATGTAGCCAGCCTTATACGGTGGCCAGTGTTGCCAGATGACTATGTGAATTTCCACCCAGTTTTTTCGAAATCCCCCCGAAAATTAAAAAAAAACCAAAACAGTTTCTATTCGTTTTAAAGGCGAGATACAAAAACTCATTTTTCTCCAAGTTAGTTTCAACTATTTGTAAACAAATATTTTTCACATTTTTTCATTTTTACCGAATTTATTTAACATCTACCTCTTATTTTTCTAGAATGGCATACATTGTGAAACGGTGATTTCTTTAATTTAATTTTCGGGCGTGCGGGCGTTTCTGGCATACAACTAGGGATATTATATCAGTCCATATATTGTGCGGGTATGCCCATCGGGTACCCATCGGATGAGAACCACTAGGCGTGCAACAGCTGCTGCTGGGTAGTGGGTACCCGCCAGGCAGATGAGAGCCGGCTCTAAATGTATGAGGGTATGTCTTCAACCTAAATAAACACTAGACAGCTAACTGCTGCACAAACCGAGTGAGAGGCCTATTGTCGTACAGTGGTCCTTTCTACTAGGGTGTCCACACAATAATACAATTTTAACTGTACGAATAAAATAAACATTGTAAACGATGGATAAATAAATTAATATATTCAGACTAATACACCAACCGTATGGTCTCAAACTAAGCATCGCTTGAACTATATTTACCGCCCAATGGACTGGAAGCGTTCCCAAACCAGAGCAAATTACAGAAAGGCCATTTCCTGAATTTGCCCCGACGACGGGAATCATCAAATCCGCAACCAACCGGTGCAATGAGCCTAGCGGCCTACGCTCAAACCACTACGCCAAGTGGACGACAAATTCATGTGGTTTTATGGTCACCCTAGCTTGGCAACTCTGAGTGAAAAGGACACGATCCCACATTGGCCCTCTCGCTCGGCTCATTTCCTATATACAGAATTGTCAAGGTATAATAGACCTTAAACAATTTCTCTTTAACCAAAAACTCAACTAATTTATCCTGCATATAGGTCTATGGGGTATGTTTATAATGTCAATCGGGTATACGTTGCTTTAGGTATGATCTGTTTACTGAGAGCGACTACTCACAGTGCAATTTCTTTAAGCCGTTGATTCAACTTGAGTTGATTTGACAGGTTGCGCGATGCGGAGGCAAATTGACGTCTAATTTCTTCTACTACTGCTTAAACACATTGAATCCACGGATTGAATATGAAATTGCATCGTGAGTAGCCGCCTTACCTACCTATAATTAAGTACAAGTATCAAAATTATTTTTAGCGTATCCAGATTCCAGACTAGGTATGCTCTTACAAATGTCTCGAAAATAAAAGAACTCGCTTCTCACCCTAAATCCTAAGTCTAGGGTAAATACCCTTAGCTGGCAACCCCATAATAATTTCTCATCGTGAAGCTGGCAAAAAATGTAAACATTAACACGTGGTCAATAAACGTCAATCTTGCAAATAAACATATTTTGCGAATGAATGAATGAACGAATGTCATAAATCAATCTTTCAAATAGGTCCTTCGATTTTGCTGAATGCTGATTGACATTAAACTGACATAATTGCGCGAGTTTCTTTTGACACTTCTTTGACATTTATTAAGAGTAAATTTTACGGCCCTGGGTACAAGGCTTTAAAGTTGGGTACAGGATTTTTGATAATTCCAATGTTACAAGAAGTTCTAGGTGTAAAATGGTCCATCAGCTCCATCTCCCTGAATCGGGGTCAGATCAGGCTGCATGGAGCGGATCTTGTTGAAAAATGTTATTCACAAAACTCAAGCCTTTCTCTCTCTACTCTACGCACGTAGGCACCCGCCACCCACCCACCACGCAGCGAAAGCAAACACCATGTTATTACGATGATCCCTAGATGGCGCTCTTAGGCACTCTAATAGTAAAAAAAAAAGCAGTGCATAACAAATTCTTGATTTATATTATTAGGTACCTATCACGCCTGCAGTAGGTATTGCCTGGATAAGCTGGATAGGAAGGTAGGTGAATTACAGTGCACGCACATAGGTGGCGGGCGAACTTGTAGGCTACAAGTTGTAGCCATTCGGCGACACCATATTCTCTATGGGCGACACTACTTAGACTAGGTATTTAATGAAAGAGATACGTGCGAGCAATGCCTTTGGTATTGCAAGCATCTATAGGCTACGGTAACTGCTTAACATCAGGCGGGCCGTAGGCTTGTTTGCCTAAAAACTACCTACATAATTTGAGGGATTTCGGGTCATAGGTAACATTGGTTCAGTTCAAGTTGGCGAACTTCGTACGTCTTTCGGAAGACTACCTCTACCCACACAAGTTTTTACTACTATATCTTCACAGGTATTGTTGAGAGTATCTTCATTGTTTAGCAGGTAATACTGTAGAGGTCAATCCTTGCGGCGTTTTTGTATTACCAACTTACAACGTTTTTCGTTCTATATCCCTGTTCCCTCTGTGTAAGGTGGATACCTAAATCAATTCCTGGCTTTAGTTGAAGCCAAAAATTATCAATTTACCTTAATAGGTCCTTATAAAACGGCTTAGTGATCAACTATCATTAGACAACGCCTACCTAAGATATTAAGAATTATTTTATTCAGAGCTAGACAAGTTATCTATTTAAATAATATCTATCCAATAACATCAATGCAGACCGCTCCTTTTTCTCCGATTTCGATTTGCTAAAAGGTTTTATAATTTACCATAATGGAAAGGTTGTGTTTGTTTATAGAATGGTAAATGGTCTGAATCAATCCTGTTAAGTGCTTTTCAACAGAGCTTTATTGCCTGTATAGCGACGTCTCGTATCAATGGATGGATCCGCGGTGCAGCTCATCTCGTGCTATTTACCGAAATAAGCCTCTATTTTGGTAAATAGCATTTGATGCTTACAGCGCATTAGTTTGTTTGTACCTACTACTTAGTTCACCGCAAACACTAGGATAACTTCTTAAAAGGTATACAAAACCGGTAAACGAATTGTGCGCCTAATATAAAGCAACCCGCAACAACGCCATGAGAAGTTAGCATTTCAGTTCAGCCATTTCAGCAATACAGCTCTTGAGTAAATCGCATTTCCAACGAGCACTCCGCTCGCCATAAAGCATAAACTAACATAAATAACTTCAATTGTTTGCTGCCTTATTGTTAACTTTAATTACATTTTGAATTAATTTTGTAATTAAAACGGAAGCTAGAAGCGCGCCGCGTGAAGTTTAAGTGGCTGGAAACGGATCGACCCGGGGAGAGGGGCGAGGGGGGCTTCAGGGTGCGCGGGGGCAGCGGGGCTTTCAGATGCAATCTCTGAGTGGATTAATTAATTCTGAGGTGCCGGTTATCTCCTGTTATCATTTAATAAAGTTACGTAAGGATGTAGAAATTTCGTTTTACGCTAAGAGAGATGATTTCCCCGCATTCAGGTCTGGGATGTTCGTTTGTTTTAATTAATAATGAGTTATAATCGTATTTATTAACATTTTAACATTGATAGATGCAGATTGTAGAGAGTAGCTATAGAGGGAAGTATGATGAAGAGTGGATACAACCTCGAAGGTGTTTCTTTAGTTGGCGATATTATTTATATCGTGTATTGATTTACCTAAAATGCTAATGTAAATAGATATAGGGACCTATTCTTAAGCAGATATTTTACTATTCGAAGATTTTTTAAGAATAAATGAATAACATGGTATATCAGTTAAAGAGAACTTGGTTACATTATGACGTGCCTTCGCGAAGGAATATCTTAGCACGCGGGTCGGACTGGGCATAATGTACATCGATATGTCGTTAAATGTTTCATGAGGGGCCTGGGCATCACCTGGTGTGACGAAAATAACAAATTCAGAACGCTTTTCAAAACAACACTCAGCCAGTGCTACATTATGCATGAAGCACTCCATTTGTTGATCCGCTCAGGAGTCCCGCTCGCGGCTCGTTAAGCGCTTACATTAGCTACAAACACTTATTGATTTTGAGAGATTGATATAATTTAGAAACGAACGCTCTTTCTGTAGAATGTAGAGTTCCAGGCTCGAAGGACTGGCATCGACTATTTTAGAAATTGCAGAAATATCTGAACATAATTTGTAATGAGTAAAGATGTGATAAACGGCTTTATATTAAAAGCGCGCTGTAACGCTTGTGCTTGTTTTTAAAAGTAGCTGTAAAAAGCGCGGAAGTGCTTTTCTGCTTTTTCTTTTTTTTTAACTAGTTTTCAGCTTTCTACTTTTTTCTAGTGCTTTTTTGCATTAAAAAAGCCAAAAACTTATCTGCTGAAAAATTGATAGTGAGCCTTATGTGCATAGAAATATGGTTGTTAATCTAATATAATTTAGTATCAATGTATTGCTTTTTGTGGGTAAAGAAATAAGGTTCAAGTTAATTAAATATTGATTTGAGCTGTATCTTCATACATATAAGGGTAGGTAAAACGAAACGAAGGAATTTATTAAAAAAAATGGAATTTCTTTCTCTTTCTTGACGTCATTGCTTAAAAGCAACACGCTTGTGCTTGTAAGCGCGCTTGTGTGCTTACTATAAAAAACGAACTTTTCAAACGGCTTTTCGTTTAAGCACCCACTTCTAGTAATGAGGGAAATATTAGAGCGTGCGAGTTAATAGAATCCTATCGGTATATCCGAAATATTCGGTGTGTAGGATCATAAATGAATGTGCGATATGTAAAGCACTGTCCATTAGCTTTGTTTCTCAAAACCTGCCGAAGCTGTGTCCATCGAGGGGTCGCGATCGTGCGGCAGGGGCAGTGGGCAGCGGGGAGGAGTTAGAAATGCAATATTAATGCAGTGCCGAGTGGCGGCCGGAGTGCATTTACTTAATGGATCGTAGGCAAAATGTTTACACTGTCGTCGAACACGAAAAAAACAACTAGTCCGAAGTCGGATAGAGAAGCTCTTTGGCAGGATTATTGCGAGTGACTGGGGATGTGCTGACTCACATGAATAAAAAACTTGCCTACTTCATCCATCTGCACAAAAAAGAAGTTATGCGACACCTCCACTACAGACGCAGGAAAGTGTAGGGTACATTACCGGAGTGGAAAAGTTAAAAAGCTTAAATGTATCTCCGGCGCGGCTAAAAGTGTCTGACAAAAGTTCGACTTCCATTTTAAAAAGCTCCATTACAAAACATCGAGATTCGCTTCCGCTACGCCGCCGCGAGAGCGAACTGATGGCGGCTTGAGGAACGGAATTAAACTCGAAAACTTTTCAATTTATTTTATATGAAATCGAGCATGGCCCCGTATTTGCGGTGTGAAGAAAGCAAACTTGTCCTGTGTTCACTATGTAGCTTTTTAAGAAAACATGGTTGATGTTGGGTTCTGATCACGAGAGTGTGTCAGGCGAAGTAAGATGAGTGCTGTGGTTTGGCGGCGCGGGACGGTGCAACCAGGGCTCCCGGTCTCAGCCCTGAGCGACACTAAACTTGAATTCGTTACGTGTGTTGTGTCTACACCACGACTGCATGAACTTGGTACTTCGTAAGGGATGTGTTTATTCTTGTAATTTCATTTAACTTCTCGTTTTATTTAATTTTTTAATTCATTGGATCTAAAAATCGGAATGGCCAGTTTAACAGTTATTGCAAAGTATAGTCAATATTGAGCACTTTTTATCGATAACATTTCAAACTAATCTTTAGATTCTATAGGTGGACCTATTGATCTCCACAGATCACAAACACTGACATTCATTCCGTTGGTACCTAAATGCACAAACTAATGAATGCCGACCTTCCGAGATTGAATATACCTACCTACGAAATAGCAATTTAGTTTAGTCGTAAGTACTTAAGTTTGTTAAAAGGTAATCCAATTCCTGAAATAAACATTTGACGTTAGTCAAATGAAGTTAACCTTAAACCTTAAATATCAAGTCGATCAGTCGGCGTACAAAACATCGGTACGGGCACCTCCACACTGAGCAAAGTAAGTTGAATTTGAGAAGAGTTGTAAGGCTTTGGCTCCGAGATAGTGCTTTTAGGCCCTAACCCCGGGGGTGATGCAGTGGGTCCGCGGAGCTTCTTAAAATGTTTTCACTTATGTATATATGGGAATACATTACCCCTGCCTCCGGGTTACTTGAGGCGCGCACACTTACTTTTAACACAAAATTGAAGTGACGTAAAGCCTTCACTCTACTCTCGTGTGTATTTTCACTTAAATTACATTTTATTGGAAAGCTGAAACAAGTTACGTCGGTAGTGAAAAAATCCGAATTGAATTTGTTCTTTCATCGCAAACGAATGTTGAAAGTTACGATGATACAGTATGTTATTCAAGCTGCTCATAACAATGACAATGATTAAGCTTTTCACTCGTTATCGGGCGATTCCAATTAAGCTCATCATTGAGTCGTCATCACGAGTGCATCTAACGTTTCGCGTACTAATAATCACTTAGCTTAATTGCAGTCGTTAATTACCACTGATCTCGACGGTTCAAATTACGTACTCTAAAACGCATTAGCGTCTGACAGTTGGAGATTATCCGTCTAAGCGGCGACGGACCGGCCGGGCCGCCGCCCGCCCGCCCGCCGCCCGCTCGCGGGACCATTCCATTAATGAAATTTAATGAGGCTTAATTGTTGACGACTTAATGCAGGAACTGTAAAGATAAGTGCTTACTTACGCCCCTCGCTGAGCATCTGAAACAAAACAACTCCACTGGCTCTAAGCGACTTTTCCCTTCTGTGTTCGAACTTCTGAGGTAAGTGAGCGTATAGATGACGCGCTGCAGTGCGCTGTGATCATCATACTTATGTATAATTATCTTTTCAATTCTGAAATATTAAAAGGCTTTCATTTATATCCCGCAGGTCAATCTTGACTATAAGGTATTTAAGTTTAAGTATTATCTTAAGTACCCATGCAGTAGACACCAGAATCATCAGAGTCTCAGTCATCTTAGGTAAGTAACCGTACTGTAGTAACCGTAACCGTAATAAGCTAGGGCCCTATTACGAACCCGGACGACCTATTTTGTTTGTTCTTGATTTTGATACCGTACGAAACGGATTACCTACCTATTTCTTTCGCATTGGCTTCGAAATACCACATTTTTGGTAGGTTGCATGAAATGATACATTATTGAAAATACTTAGGTATTCTCTCCAATGCCTCTTTAACTTTTAGTTTCACATATGATAAGTAAATTAATTGTGTAATGTAGGAGACAGCAGATGTTGACAATCAAGCACCGTCGGCGTCGTCGTCTCGAGCTCTCCGCTCTCGCGTGATCTGTGGCATGTGTTTACGTATCACAATAGACTGTACCGAGTTTCTTGTTAACTGATTAGAGGCTGCCGAGTGGTGTCATCTCAGAACGTTCCAATTACTAGGAGCCGCCGGGGGTGGGGCACCGCGGGCGGGGCAGGGAGGTCGCCGGGGTGTGAATGATCCATTTCGAAAACTAATTTAGAGTTAGCAACTAAACAAAGAGCACTCCTCACAGATAATAATTAACGCTTGCGGTAAAGTTCCACTTAGCTTGTTCCTATTGGTTAAACCTCACTATACCGATGGCGGAGTTAATTAAATGTTTTTTCCGGTCCCTTTAATTTGTTTTAATAAGATCGGACACGTTGCTGATTATATAAATTTACTAAAGACGTGTTTGCAGCCGGTTTTAATTTTGATTAGGTAGTGATCGGCATATCGATACCTATGATATTTTCATAACGTGATAATTAAGAATACGTTTTTACAGAAATCCTATTCTATTAAACTTACCTCTGCGTGTTTGAATTTATGTGGATTTGATGATCTGCGTGTATACCTATAAATCAGGTGCATGCTACGCCCAAGCACTCAGTTCTGAAGTCGGAACGAATGTCAAAACTGAGTGCTCTGGCGCGGCATGATGTAGACTTAGGATTTTTTTTCTTCCAATATCGTATCTTGAATAGAGTTATCTAAATGTTATGTTAATAGGTCATCTCTAACATCGCTCCAAATTATATAACTATCGAGCAATTTAAATAAAATCCTTGTTTGGTTGCGCAACGATAAGTGTGGATAGATAGCGTTATGGTGAAGTGAATGTCTCCTCTCCTTGTTTGTGCTAGTATCCAACCGTTGTCCAGATAAAAGCTTCTCCATAGCACGAAAAAGCACTCACTCCAAATATTGATTTGTTACTTCGCCGCTACTAAAATGGGAGAGATATGTCTTGGCGTTCATGTTCGTTCCTATATTTAAAACAAGTAGAAGTTATTGCCTCGAAGGGCACAATGGTAACTTTGTGACCTGTTGCGAAATATTATGCTTCCATTTGAAGATGTAAGGAAAAAATTGTGAAATTTTAATATGTAAATCCGGACTTAAATATGATCTATCGGTTTACTTGACATTAGGCGTATTTTTACTTATGTGCCCAATCTACATAAATGGCTCTGCGTATTACTCGCTCGTGATGCCTGAGTTATATGTACATTTAGAACATTGTCAAAATAAAGAAAATTTGAATTTAGTACAGTCACAGTGTAGACGCATTCTAATTAATTTTACTTGATATTAACTTTATCATTATGAACAAGTCGGCAAGTACCAGCAGGGCCGGGCCGGGCGCCCGCTCGCGCTAAATCCTAATTAACTGCTTGATTAGAACTGAAATAAAAAGCTCGTAATCTTAATTGGTATTTTTAATCAAAGCTCTCTGAGCGTCGGCGGCGGGACCCTGCGAAGGTATTTAGACCTACCAGCCCAATTATACTTTATACACAATTAAAAATAGATAATACTACGTTCTGTTTATCTATTCTGTGGTTCTGTTAACAACTGCATCTATTATAGAATACTTTAACTAGTGAAAGGGTTCAAATATAATCTAGATAGAGTTTAAAAAATCTTCTATGTCTATAATCTAGAGTACCTAATAATAGTGTAAGTAGCTATAGTAATTATTTATTTTATTTTCGGAAAGAAATATGTTTTTTGTTTTTGTTTAACGAATTCAACGAGCAGCAATCACTTTTACTTAGGAAAATTACGTCGCTACATAATGTATTCACGGAAATATTCTAATAAAATTTCCTGCGTCTCCCAAACCCAAAACACGTTACGAATTTTCTTTTATTAAAGAAAGAATTAGAGGATTTCCTTATTAATACCGTAGAACACTAATTGCATGGTAGACAGCCTTCATTTTGCCGTGAAGCCCGCTTTGGGAACAGATCAGTGCCGCACTCGGCCTCCGATTTATTGTTGTTATTGTTTCCAATGACGGCAAAAAAATTACAGCTCACCAAATGTCGCTTGATTGGACTGGCCGGCCTGTTCGCTATTGTCAGAGTCACTACGGGCCACCGCAGACTTGCTACTTTGGATTTGCATCGGCGATCGGCGACTTAGTCGGTTTTCAGAAGCTCAATGCAGCGACTGAACGCTACACCCCGCACACTTCAAAACGCCGAACGCAGCGACTGAGTCGCTTTTCGGAAGCTCGATGCAGCGACTGAACGCTACACCCCGCACACTTGCGGATGCCGGTCGCAGGCACACTACAGGCTACCGGATCAGCATCGGATCAGTCACTGCGTCCGATCGCAGGAAGTCGCAAAATCGCGATGCTGCATCGATGCAGTCGCAAAATCGCGTGACTTTGATACTGCGATCGAACGCAGAGAGTCGCCAAAACGCAATGCAGTATCGATGCAGTCGCAAGATCACCGATCGCCTACAACGCCCGCACCAACGTGCCGCCCGCGCCGCCCTGTGACATTTTTTCCCCTCATTGTAGTGATGTGCCGAGTACGCTATTTTTGGTGCTCGAGTATTCTGGTACTCGTTAAAAAAAGAATCGAGTAAGTACTCGAGTCAGAGGACTCAGACAGGTACTCGAATACTTGTAATGTCCTATTAACTACTCGAGTACTTTTGTATTATGTATTTTTAACCACGCAAACGTCCGAGTTTCACATCTAATTAGTGCGTTGTACTTGCACTCGTAAAAATTGGCGAAAATGGCGAAAATTTTGGCGAGAGTCCCGATATATAACGTATTTTCCAAAAACTACAACTGTTACAGCAAATTAAAAAAGCCTGTATAAAGTCTACTTAAATATGTATTAATAATTACCTGTTTTCCCAATTAGAAAATATATCTTCTTCTTCCTAGCCTTATCCCATTATGAGGGGTCGGCTTTCAGTCTACCCTGATTTGGCTGATCACCGATATTTTTTTAATATATAACACTAATACAGTACAGTGGGATAATAAACAAATTATTGATTGCACCTCTATTTATTTGAGTACCCGACTTTGGATTCGAAAACCATGAAGTACTCGGAACCCGTATTCGAGTACCGGGTACTCGAGTTCTATAATCTGAGTACTCGAGTACCCGAGTACTTACTAAGTACTCGAGTAAGTACTCGAGTCAGGCTGTACTCGGCACATCTCTACCTCATTGCCATTGAATGTTATTGGTAGTATAGGTACCTATCACTCTGCCGCCCCCCCCCCCCGGCGCGACGGGCATTTTTGAGTAAAGCACTATACAAGCCTTGGTCCGCAATGACTGTACTGATGGCCACGCTATGATGGCCTCAAGCTAAGCTTAGCTACGCTCTCGGCCTTCAAGCTTGGTCATCATTGCAGCCCTTGATGGCCGGGCTATAAAGGCTTCAGCTTGTCCATCAAGGGCTGCAATGCTGACCGCGCTGTGGAGGCCTCGAGCTGCGCTGCGCTCTCGGCCATCAACACCGCAGCCAGCAACACACTTATTTCAGACCATGGCAATAATGTACTATTTCTTCACTTAACTAGACTAGGGTAGTGAATACTTCATCAACATTCGATAAGATTTTTTTAGATAATTTTATAAAACGCAGTGCGGCCCTGGCTGTCAATTACCGTAGGCACCTATTACTTACTTATTAGACTTGTCCATATGGCGCGCATGCCTCGCCCGAGCACTCATATTATGACATTACGTCTGTGCGTTCCGATGTCAAAACTGAGTGCTCGCGCGAGGCATGCGCATGATGAAGACGCCGCCATTAACTTTCAACCGCCCTTAATGGTTTCCGTATTAAAGTGAGAGTGGATTGTTGATTTGGAATATTTGGCAGCGTTTTAATTACATCTGGTATTTCGACATGCTATCGAAGTGGTTTTACCAAATCAGTCAGGTGAATTTTAATAAAAATTTAATCAAGGAAGGTCATATCTCATACCTAGACTTTACAACCCATTAAGTTAATTACTAGCATTGGTTTATTTATTGTTTGGTACTTAAATGGTAATTAGAGCAGTCTGTGGTTGGGAAACTCGTTTACTCGACTTTGATCAGACTTATTTCTGTCATGTCTATAGGCAATAATTATTCCTTGTTAGTGGATGGATACTTACGTCACAGTTATACTGTACTATTTATAGATTCAATATAGGTAAGATATGAATGTCCTACCTAAACATTTACTAACAGATATCTGATAATATCATTATTGTATCCTGAATGTATCAAAAACCTTAACTATAGAGAAATAAAAATAAAAACCGTTCTACTAAAATAAACTCAAAGCAAGTAAAATAAGAGCGACCGTTATTACTTTAGTTCGTGCTAAAAATAATATAAGTGCACGACAATAGTGTTGTACAACTACAATAGTGGTGTAGAAGTTGGTGCGCTCCGTCCGTAAGTGGCTACAATAAAGCTCTCGGTACATTAAGCTTCCGCTAGTGCGCCGTTACCGAGATAACGAGACCCACTGCCCGCCGCACACATAATTTATACCGTCCGAGCTCGTTAAAAACTTATAAAGACGCACATTGTTAGTGCGGCCAATATTCGCGGTTACCCGAGGATATACGGCCGCCCTAACGACTCCTTGCCGGCTTTGTGCGAACCATTGCACAAACGACCCGTTTCAAATTTCGAATGCAGCGCCAGACCATAGTACAAGGATGACATAGTTTTTATTTTATTTATTAACGGTAGTTCAGTAACAAATAAAACGGCTTATTTCAGGACGAAAGCGGCGATATTACTTGTTGATTAAGTAAACTTAAATGGAAAAACGTTATGGCTTTTTATTTAATTAAAAACGGCCTGTTAAAACATCGACCCTTACTTGGTTCTCGAAGTAATAAAGAACTAGCGGGTAATGGAAAATCCGTGTGCTGATGCAATCTGCCGCGAAGCTTTTAGGCCGGCCGAGCTTCGTTTTTCACTTAGCCGATATGCGAGTAATTACTCACTTCGCACGAAACTATTTTTAATGTATTTGTATTAGATATTTTACAATTTTTAAGACGCATTTTATGTGAAAGTAAAGTAAGTAAAGTAATCAATATCGTCTCTACCAATCACCTTTCATTGATTTGTTTCCAAAAGAACATGGTCGTTAGTAGAATCATTCTCTTCCAGTGTGTGTGTTATTTGATGAGGCATTGAATAGTGAAATTGGTATAGTCATGTAGGTACGAGTTATGGGGAAGCGAACCTGTGCGGAGCGCGACGGACGCGGGACGGGCACGAGGCGTGGGCCGCGCGGATCACCGGCTCGTGCTCAGCTAAACACAAATCAACACCGATTCTCCATTTGTTAGACACGAGAATGTAATTATGGCCGGAACACTTGGCGGGGGAGGGCTGCAGCGCGGGCCCCACCACGTCATTGGAGCTTTTAGTTCGCTGCTCGACAACGATCGTTACTTTGGTTCCGTTGTACATTTCGGAAAACATCACCTTTTCCGTAACGAAAATTATTAATGATGGTATTAAGGCACGCCTGAAATTTTAACCACGAGCCGGCTACTGGCTTCGTAAATCATAGTCGACATCAAAATAATGAATGCATCGTTAATGGCTTTCGAGAACATGATAAGATTCTCAGTAGGTAGGGGATTGAACATCTTATATTAAAAAGTATGGTTATAGCGAGCGAGCGAGGGAGGTACCACAGGGCCGGTGCCGTGACACGAGTTAAACTAAATTAATAAACTTGCAGCAGTCTCCGGCTTTATTAAAAAACACTCATTAAAGCAAAGGAAAAGTAGGTGAAGTCGCCGGCGGGGACAGCGCCGCTAATTGCGCCGCCTTTATTGCTTAAATAAAGTTTTAGTGGGGGAACACAAGTTTTAATTAAAAATGTGAGAATAGTTTTTAATAAAGGACGGGCTCGGTGCGCGTATATTGCGAAACTTTGAGCGATGCGATACGCTCAGCTTACAGGAAGTCCGGCGATATAGCGTCTTGCGCGCGGCTGCGCCCGCCCGCGCCCGCCCTAGCATTGTACAATATTGTAATGAAACAATATTGTAATTGAAAACAGAAGTCATCTCCTTTTAGTATTTTATGAGATAACATCGAGTTTGTATTAGTTTTAAATTACAAAAAATATGATGGACTATGGTGATGAAGGAAATACAATTTTTCAGTATATTAACACCACTCAATAGGTAGATAATCGTTATTATTTTTTTCTTACATGGAATTTATTTCAGCCGGTGTATTCCCACATCAATATAAAGTGACAAATGGCACCAGTAACAAGAGAAACTAATAATGCTAGTGATTTACGCCCGCCCTTGTTATTACGACTCATGTGAAATGTAATTTCGGCATACTGCGTGTAGAGTCGGGCACACACACACACGGGAACTCTGCGAGTGTGCAATACGTTTAATAAAGGAGGGACGCGGAGTAAATCCTTCAATTTCGCCGGCACACAACGGCGTATTCTCGTTAACCGTGGCAATAAGTTAAACGGGCGAGCCGAAGCTGCCCGCTACGGCCGCGCCGCGCCCGCGCCCGCTTTCCTCCGGGATTTTCCCGGGAAATTAAAAAAACTTGCTACCCAGCACTACGAACACCAGTTTCTCACTAAACTGTTACTACCTACTCATTAAAACAGTCATTATTTATTAGGAGACAAGTACATGACACACGCGCTCTGTATTGTTAATAACAATTCCCTTTCCAATTTTCTCCATTGTTCCATCTCGTTTAGTCTCTTCCATAGGTCGATATTGGCATTGGATAGATAGGGAAGCCTACCTTTAGGGAATTAAATTACTAAAACATTGAGCATATCAGTTTGAAACCGAGTTCGGCGGATTGCAGCTATCCGCTTTAGAAATAGAGAAGAGTTGGTGGAGCCGAAACGTATAGAAAAGAAATTCAAATTACACTACTGCGCAAAAGGAGGAAATGAAGACGTTACCTACATTTAAATTAATACCTAGTACCTGCCTTAGGTAGCGGTGCAAGCGGTCGATTTTAATCAAAGTTCGTTCATTTCGAACTTGGGTCGGCAGTGCGCGTGGTGTAATATAGGCCGAGTGTAATATCTCCGGAACAAAGAATACACACGTTCCCGCCCGGCGCGGCCCGACTGCACTCCTAATTAGATGTTCGATGAAAGTGTAATCAGACGTCGGCCGGATCCAGGACGTAATTAAACGGCGCAGGCGAAGAGTGATTTATTAATAGAAAAGCCCGAGCCGTAATGAAATACTGGGCGGACAATGGCGGCGAGGGCGGCCCGTGGAAATTAAATTCTCAGCGACGGCGCTGGACACACACTTGCCGTTTCTTTGCGGGTCACCGCAACCCGGAGGCTGCTTAATAATTTAGCAGAACGGCCACCGGTGACGCCGCCGGATCGGCCACCACTCCTCAGCCGCGGCTCCTATTAGGGACGATGTATGGAGGTGTATAAATTTGTCGGCGAGGGAATGTAAAGAAGATTGGTTTCCTAGTCGAACGGGCGCGGAGAAAAGGGGTGGAATTGAATTTAGGCCGGAATCCACTAGCGAGGTTGTTTGTGATATTTCTTACCTATGTAGTGGCAGTGGGACGTGACGCACTTGCCGATTACTTTTATTACGTATCGATTTCGATGGAGCGATTTATAGGATATCTCCTTAGAGGTAATCTAAATATATAAGAATCAAAGTCCTGATTGACTGACTGACTGACTGACTGACTGACAGACAACGCACAGCCTAAACCGCTGATCGTAGAGACTTGAAATTTGGAGGGTGGGTTTGTCTTGATGCGTAGAGGTGTACTAAGAAAGGGTTTTTTGAAATTCAACCCCTAAGGGGGTAAAATAAGGGATGAAAGTTTGTATGGAAGTTCGTCATTTTTGAAGTTAGAATTATGAAAATTGCTGATTAGGTATCTTTTGAAAAATAAAAAAATATGGGTTTCAGGGTTTTTGAAAATTCGACCCCTAAGGGGGTAAAATAGGGGATAAAAGTTTGTATGGAAGTTCCGTCATTTTTGAAGTTAGACTAACTTAAATTGGTGATTAGGTGTCTTTTCAAAAATAAAAAGAGTAATTTCAGGGGTTTTGAAAATTCAACCCCTAAGGGGGTAAAATAGGGGAATGAAAGTTTGTATGGAAGTTCGTCATTTTTGAAGTTAGAATTATGAAAATTGCTGACTAGGTGTGTTTTAATAAGGAAAAAGATTAATTTTATGGTCTTTGAAAATTCAACCCCTAAGGGGGTGAAATAGGGATGAAAGTTTGTATGGCAGTACCGATACGGGCTAATCTCTGAAACGGCTGGATCGATTTTGACGGGACTTTTACGGGCTAATTCGATACGGGATCCGGGATATCCCAGAAACGGGATCCAATATCCGGGATACGGGATCCGATATCCGGGATACGGGATCTGGGATCCAGGAAACGGGATAAGGCTCCGGCAAACGGAAGCTGGGATCTGGGAAACGGGATCCAGAATTCAAAAATTGAGATCCGGGATACGGGACCCGGGAAACGAAATCCGGCGTATGAAATCAGGGATATGGAATACGGGACCCGTGATATCCGGGATACGGGATCCGGAACACGGAATCTGGGATCCGAGGAACAAGATCCGGGATATGAAATTAAGGATATTTGATCCGGGATTCACGATATCCGGGATACGGAATCCGGGATTTAGTAAACAGAATCTCGGATACGGGATGCGGGGTCCAGGATATACGGTATCCGGAAAACGGGATCCGTGATACGGGATCTGGAACACGGTATCCATGATCCGGGCAACGAGATCCAGGATACGGGACCCGGGAAACGAGATTCGGGATATGGGTTACGAGATACGAGATCCGTGATATCCGGGATACAGGATCCGGGATTTAGCAAACATAATCTGGGAACGGGATCCGGGATCCGGAAAACGGGATCCAGGATCCGGGATCCGGAAAACGGCATCCAGGATTCGGGCAACGATATCCAGGATCCAGGCAACGAGATCCAGGATACGGGACCCGGTTAACGAAATCCAGGATATGGGATACGGGATCCGTGATATACGGAATCCGGATAACGGGATCCGTGATATACGGGATCCGGATAACGGGATCCAGGATCGGGGATACGGGATCCGGAAAACGGGATCCAGGATCCGGGCAACGAGATCCAGGATACGGGACCCGGGAAACGAGATCCGGGATACAAAATCCGGGAAATGGGATCCGGGATCCGATTTTTTAAATTTAAATTCTGCGCGGACGAAGTCGCGGGCAAAAGCTAGTGTAATATAATACTAATAACCATTTATTTCAGGCAACTAAATACCTTACTACTACCATACTATATTATAAATACCTTAAAGACTAACATAGATATTATAATTAAAAATAAAGCTTAAGTACACGTCACTGTACTTGGCACTGGCAGTGGCACTTGTCCCCGGAAACGCCGGAACACCACTCCATTCGGCCAGAAGTTCTCCTCCATGACGAGGTGCAGAAAACACGTCGGTATTCGCACCACAAACGCCTTAAAGTTGACGTTGCGGCGCGACTCCAACAGCTGCACCCTCGGCACGTACTTGTATATGGTGTGCGATTTCCGTGGATGTTATAGGTACAGCAGCGTCGTGCCTACAAACATTGTCTTTTTAAACGACGTAAAAAGTTGCATTATTCGTTATTAATGGCATCCTAGAAAACAATCAATAATTTAAACAAAGGCGTCGATTGGCATTACATTTTCTAGCCGGTAAAATCGCTGTATGGAAGCGTAACCTTAATTACACTTAAAAGCTGTCGAAGTATACTTTTTCAATTAGAGTATTAAAGTGTTCCGACCCTGTCATTATATTAGAGTGTTGTTCCATGCCACCCCGGGTCGGGCGGGCGCCCTCGGCCGGCGGCGGCGGCGGCGCCCGCATACGCTCGCTCGCACTCCTCAGTCCTCACTTCGCCGCGAGTCCTCCTCCGGATAGTACGTGCTGCGTTACCTCCTCCGAGTTTCAAACTTTACACGAGCGAGCGGCTTCTCGCTCAAAAACGTTCGCTTGTCGTTTAATTACAACTTTAATAAATCATTTTAATTGGCCGCCGTCGGTCTGAACCGTATCCCACGCTACGGTAACGTATCTAACATCAGTTTGTCAGACTTTAAGAAAAACAATTTTCGCCATAAATCTTCCTGAAAGTGACTATTGTTGGAGTGGACAAGTATTATTTGATTTTGGTGATTCGTTATTTTGACTGTGGATTTGTTCGTCGTGGATTCTGGAGACGAGATTTTTGGAGTTTTATGATTTTTGCATCAAGCGGGAGATATCATTAAAAGGTAAACAATATTTTTAAGGCTTTCATATTTTCTTAAAGTTTTCAGCTTCTAGGTTTTGATTATCTTCTCGTTCTTTTTGTTTGCATGATTTTTATAATAGGTACATATTTTGTTTAAGTATCACTTAGGTTGTTCAATTGTTTTATGTAATGCTATATTTTTAATTTAAATTTGTTATTATTAATCAGGCAAAGGTGGTGGTAACGATTAATGATAGGTATAAGTAGATGAGTCATGGTGATACTTTTAATTTTATGAACAAAATGAGTCACACTATGTTATTTACCTCTATTGTTTGATATCACTGTGGGGCCAATTAAAAAGACTGTTGTTCAAATGTAAAAAAAGTCGACTCATTCCGTGTGATTGCGGTGGCGTTGTTCTGTCAGTTGTCGGTTGGGTTATCAAAACGGTATCCGCTCTAATCGGGAGGTGTGCGTGTCGGCTGGCGGTAACTTAGCAAACTCAATCACCAGCGCGCGTAATCGCTTAATTACGATCTCATTCATTCAAGTGCGCCGTTTTTGGTGAAATTGCCATCGATTGTATCGCATTGTTGTTTTGCATTGTCTTTTATGACTTAACGTTTGTGTCTAAGGGGCACTAACTATGTACAATTGTATTTAAATTGAGTTTCAAAATTTAACACCTTTGTCCTGTTTTATTATTTACTTAATTAGAATACAATTGTTTCTACGTAAGTAATTTTCAATTGAACTGGCCGTGTTATATTTAAAATTATACTCTAATACGTAAGTAGGTATCACAAGGTAGATCTAATATCGTAAGCGACAATGGAAAATAACGCTTTCGTAGCTGCAAAATGCATCAGTGCAGACAATAGCCTCATAGTTCAGATGCGGAGGTGTATAAGCGGCTGGTGGATTAGTTACGTGTCGTATGCGCCCCCACGGTCCACACGCTCGCATACTGATGCGCCACCACGCCTGGCGCTCGTTATTTTAATTATTGTGTCTTAATTAAAGTTCGTCGGTTAGCGGACGTCGCCGACCCATCTTCGAGTCCTCAAACACCAGATGAAACACGCGAGCCATCCATAATGAGCCTTTTCTTATCTTAAACCCGAATAAGATTGTCTCGGAATCATAAATATGTAACGATATGCTAACATATGACGTCAAAGCATTTAAATTGTATAAAAATAAAGCATAAATAGATACGTGATAAATAAAACGATTGTTATTCCCTTCTGAGGCACGTAGGTAGGTAATTGAAATTTTCTTGCTTAAGTTATTTGTTTGTGAATTAGCTACGTCTGTAATGTAGGGTGGATACATTAATTACTTACGTCACGATAAAAATCTAAAGAGCAAAATTAATATGCATTACTTTGCGTTCACTTCGTATCATTCAAAGAGCATAAACAATCACAGAAAAACTTTTCATTTTTATCTACCTACTATTAAACAAATATTTCGTAGATATACAATGTCATCCTTATTATATTATTAAGTTAATGCGAGTATAGATCGCGACAGGTCGAGATGACATTCGGGTTATGAGCTTTTTGCAGAATAAAATCCGAATCATAATTAGCAGGACCCGATAAACAATTAAAATCGCCCACAAAATTATTGTGTAACGTCACGACTTTTATCCCCATTTGGGGGTAGTCAGAGGCTTGAGTGGCCATATACCACCACATTGTGGAGGTATTAACGAACTCAAAGCCCACGTTTCACCAGATAGTCAGAACCCAACGTGACAGGTGGTGAACCTTATCGCCGTGTATACAGGAACTGACTATTACCTAATCCCGAGGGATAGGTAGGTTTCCTCACGATGTTTCCCTCACCGTCAGCGAACTGTAATTTATGCACATAGATGAAAATTCATCCATTGGTGCATGCCCCACCGGGGATCGAACCTGGGACATTCTGATTGCTAGCCCTACCTGTTCACCCCTAGGCTAAATTATTGAATTAAATTATTTTGTTGCGTTGCGGGTCCTGGTTATTTAGATTCGGATTTTATTCTGCAAAAAAGCTCATAACCCGAATGTCATCTCGACCTGTCGCGAACTATACCTACGTGCTGATTTTAACTAGGTCATTCTATTTCATATTCTACAATTTATCCACTTATAAGTCTTACAACCAATTAACTGTATGTACCTAGTAGGTCCTTGACACTTTTTAACAAAGCAACATAAAATCTTGAAACAATAGTCATTAAAACAGCATACCTAATTATAATTCTTGAGAAATTGAACATGCGGTATAATAAAATAATTGATATCAATTAATTAATACAGGAAATGGCCAGTGACGTTCCATTCAAATTACATTCGAGCGTCCACATTAAATTTTAATTAATCCTTCATAATGACTGCTGTCTGTGTTGCTTTGTCATCTCTAATAGTAGCGTAGAAAGCACGCCTGCGATTATTATTAGGCGTACAAGAGATACTCATTACAGGCATCCGTAATGATCCTCTGACGGCCTACGTAATGGAAGACTCTCAGTAATGAAGACAGCAATATCTACTCAACCGAGAGAAATGAAATGAACACCGAACTCCATTCATTTGTTTATTATTTCGCCTTTCGCCTTTACCGACTTTTTTCCCGTTTAGTTTTTCAGTTATTAATAAACATATAGGAACCTACACCTTGTCAATGCAACCTTTAAGTCATTAAATACCTATTCGGTTTCTTTTTAAAAAGGTTCGCTGCGTAAAATCCTCTTTTTAAATTACCTAATGGTATTAGTTACCATTGCGTAAACTCTTTACTATTATAAAGCTAATTGTTTGTATCAAACAAAAGTAATTTAATTACCGTACCGTAACCGATGTACTGTTGCGAATAGGCTTCACATTGTGTC
Organism: Drymonia ruficornis; assembly: GCA_947859195.1. Lineage (NCBI taxonomy): Eukaryota > Metazoa > Arthropoda > Insecta > Lepidoptera > Notodontidae > Drymonia > Drymonia ruficornis. The sequence continues at coordinate 7,249,344 of OX401910.1, read as the reverse complement.
CCAATTATAATTGATTTCATTAACAAAGCTTGCCCCATAATTGAAAGTAGGTAGACAGTTTCGGCAAAGGGAGGGTAAGGTAATTACAAGATCCAATTTAGAATTGCCAAGTCTACACTTTGCTGTTAGTTTCAAACAAAAGCTTAATTAATTAAGTCGAGAACAATTAAGTTCAGAGCCGTAATATTCTCAGCAATTATGCGGAATTCGACGTATTTTGTATTCGTCCGTAATTGCCGACGAGTCTCGAATCGGATTGTTCCCGGAGCTAATACAGCACACATCCATTAATTACACTGCGAACACTAATTGGGCATATATTAATTAAATTAACTATGAGTGCATCATGGAATCAGGGGATCAGTCAGTCAGACCGTGCGTACACCGCTTACATGTACAATTGTTTAATGAATAAATATCGGTAAATAGAGCTGCCCACGGGCATTGTTATTGTCAAATAAGGAACTCTTTTCTATCAATACTATCTTTGTTTATGAGTGCCGCGTCTCTACCTTAATGGCTCTATTGCAAAACGAGAAAGTGGCACCCACGTAACACGTCGTAACTCACAATAACCATGCTTCTGGTCAGACGACGACTGGTTTTTGAATTTTAATGTCTTTGTAATTTGTCCACGTCGCCTTTGATGAAGAAAGTTTCAGTAATTAACACGTTTTATAAATGTACACGGTTACCAGAATAGTCGAGACGCGGAGATATTCTTCAAGTAGAGTTTCGTTTTCCGTTTTATAAAAAAAAAACATTATTATTTTATGGGATTCTTTTAATGTTTCTGTACAAATGGTGAAAGTAGGTAGTTTCAAAATTACTAAGCTTTATTTTTTCATAAATTCAGACGTTACATTTTTATTATCTTATTGCATCTAAATAAAAAACAATGACTGTGAGAAACATACTGAAATTTATCTAAAATATGCTCCGCTGGCCTCCTGTTTTCTGGCTCTACCAGTTCCCTACACTCGTCTCATGTCCTATGTTCTGGCATTTTGGCATTTACGTCAGTGGTCGGGTTTCGGCTGTCAATTTGAATGTATTGGCTCTAATAAATCAGGGGCGTCGTTAGCGGGCATCGAACAGGTAGGCGCCGCGTGTAACGAGACACATTTCCGGACGTATCCTTCCAATTAGCGGTGCGGTGTGGGCTTTGGAGCAACACACACCCTGTGGACGTACGGACTGTCCAGTCTCTTGTTTAGGGCATAAACAATGGGAATAATACTTTAAAGACGTGTATTCCCATGGCATACTTTAAAATGTAGCCCACAAAAATTTTATCATACAACCAAAATAGGTGCATTATCTGATAGGCCATTACTTACAATCAATAAAATTTATAAAATAAGTAAACATAAACTCGAGAGTTATAAAAAAATAGCAGTTGTGATTTATTATTACTCGTTTGTATAACTTGTTATAAATACCAGATATACGGATGAATATGTCCGTGATTGTGTGGCAGTGATCTGGGCACCGCCGGGGCGCCGGCGGGCGGCGGGCCCGCTGGCCACCGCCCGCCCGCGCCGCGCTCGTTACGCTCCCGCCTCGTTACGAGAATTGTTTGTTCGAGTATGTAAAAATGTGTTTATTTGCACGTACGCTCCAGGGTAAAAAATATATGAAAAGACCCTTTTAAGACTTTTAATGATTTCCCGGCAAAGGGAAATTGGGTTAGTTATTTTCCCCGGGTTGCCCCTCGTTAAGTTTTAATGGGGTAGCTAGCTACGACGTAATCAAACGTACTTATTTAAGTTAACGACGTTTACCCAGTCCGTGTATTTTGTCAATAGCAGTTATTTAAACACGAACGCATACTATGTCACACAGCGAATGTGTTCGATTCGTGGTAAGAGACCGTTGTCCGGCTTGCATGTGATAAGAAAGTTTTTTTAGTTTTGTACTTTCTAGGAAAGCAGCTTAAGGAGCGTTTACATGTTAGAAACACAAGCCTTCCGGCACAACCGGGTCTGTCTAACTGGGCGCGTAGGTAGAACGCCTAATTAATCTGCAGTAAAATGTCGACGTCGCTTGTTTTTGCCAGGAACTCGGCTCATTAGAGCGACGAGGCATGTTGATTACATTCTGCAGCGCTTATTAGCGCAAACTCTCATTAGGGGCCACTATTGTTGTAATTAAACAAGAAGCTACATCAGTACGGATCGACGAGCTCGCATCGAATAGAAATCACCTTTATATCCAGGGAATAACGACCGGGTCGGCTCGGCTCGCGGCCGGCGATTATACTGTGCGAATTTAATTAACAACTCAATAGTTACACAGTAGAAGAATAGGCTGAAGGGGGTTCTTGTGGCGTCTGACATGATTCCATTGTTAGCGTCGGTGCAAAAAAGTGGAGGTTTGTTTTGAAGTGGCTTACGCAATTACGAGGTGGTACTCTGTTCCGGCGGGCGCGGTACGTCGTCGGCGACGGTGGAGCGAGTTTAATTGGACAGCCGAGGGGCGCAGCGGCGCGCGCGCGTGCGCGGGCTCGGGCTCCGCTGCGGGTGCTCCTAACACTTCTAATTGGCTCGCCGCCACTAACAGGAGCTCTCAAATTGTGTACCTACTCATCGTCATTACTTATAATAGGCTCCGAATCCGCACGAGCACCTGCCGCCAATTTCTTTACTTCAACCTAAGGTAACATTTTGGTTATTACGGGGAAATCTCGCGTGACACTTCCCAATAGTCCCGGGGTTGAGGGAGCTTATTATCTAAACAATCTCAACCCCTTTTAGAAAATGTATATGTACATAGGCGTAATGATACCATATTCTTCTTGGAATAAGTAGCAACATAATTTACGTTGATAGAAAAATAAATATTTGCATATGTGCTGCATCGGTGTTACTCGAGCGTCTTTATCGAAATAAGTAGGTACTTATATTTTTTTAAATCATTCATTATTTTAAAATACACGCCCATTCATAATAATGTTATCTATAAACTCATTGTGTTATCAATGTTTATGCTTTTGTCACTGATTCATTTGGCTTATAATTAGGAACAGCTTTAATTAGTCCAATTAAGAAAAAATAACGCTCACATTTGTGTCGGTGATTTGAATTGATTGGTGTAATGCGGTTGATTGGCAGTTCACGCTAGGTGCGCGTGCGCATAATAAACGCCACGCGTCTATGCGTTACTGATACGGATATGGTAAAATGTAGAGTTAGTAAAAAGTAGAGAATGCGGAAATGATATCGTATTACCTAATCAATTATCTCGGTTAAAATCAAAGTTTATCTTCATAATAAATACCAGCAAGTTGAAAATTTTAACTCTATCTACTAACTTCTTATAAATATACTTTACGGATTAACATTGATTTGATTTACAACATTCTCAATCAATATTTTAGTCAGAATACCCCTCTACAACTCTACGTAAGTCTATTGAATTGGCAACCCTATTCCGAAACTCTACAAAAGGCAATAGACGATACAGCTGCTTATTATGGTAACAATTCTTAATTAATACCTGCGTAGATTTAGCGCATGTAATCAACAAACCAATTTACCTACACGAAGCATGAACACAGGTGCTTATTTTATGTATCTAGGTATGTTGGTATTAAATGAGATACTTTACATCCTAGATTTAAATGGTGTTATTCATTACAGCCTTTAGTTGATTGGAAATTACTATTCAAGACCTTATTTGCGTGCCATTAAAATGATCTCTCGGAAAAATACACTAAAATCATGCCTTTATCGCGAAACAAAACAATTTATAATAAGGGATGTTGATAAAAATAATATTGTCATTTGTCACAGCCGAGACCGGTTTACATGGCAATTTCTGATATAAGAAAATTATTATAAAACTTTGCTCAAGGACCCCTTTGGCGGATACAGGTGTTCTTCATCTGTCGTTTTTACAAATATAGGTACGTAAAGTTTGGCTCCCTCTCAGAATAGGTGCATTAAACATTAGGAAACTGCCTACAGAAACAAGAATAAGCCTTTTTGGGTAATCACGCGTGACGTAAAAACCGGCCAAGTGCGTGTCGGACTCGCACAAAGAGTTTCATATTACCGTAGAATAAAAACGTCAAAAATATCAAGTTTCTTGTATGGGGACCCCTTTATTTTTAAAATATTATTTTATTTTTAGTATTTTTTGTTGTAGCGGCAACAGAAATACATATTCTGTGCAAATTTCAACTCTCTATCTATAACGGTTCGTGAGATATAGCCCGCTGACAGACGGATAGACGGACAGACAGACGGACAGTGTTGGCTTAGTAATAGGGTCCCGTTGGCACCCTTTGGGTACGGAACCCTGAAAATCTAAACTACAATTACGTCACCAACTAGATCTATGAATTACACTGTTTGCTGTGATCCAGCCAGCGTATGCGTTGGCTGCTGGCGCGGCGGCGCGCACCGCGGGCGTCAGGATGAAGACAGCTCCGGTATGACACTTCAACGCCCGGATGTGAGCGGCTATTTAATTTCCGCGCTTTCAATGATCATTCCATATTCAACTAGTAGGAATTATTATTATACAGGGTGGTGACGACATCATGACAATAATTGAAACCACATACTGGGTATCACATTGGTAGTTCGCACATAAAATATTATTAAATTATATTCGAAGGTATTGCCACGGGATTGCTTTTTTATTTTGAAAATTTTAACATTACGCCTACAAAGATACCGCTAAAACACCGCCACCGAAGCGATGTTGCCACGCTTGTACTTACAGGTCAGTCTATGAGGTCGGTAGACGTTTATAAAGGATGTTGTGTTTCGTTTAGACTATTTCCGCATTTTTTTTTTAATTTAAAATTTTGTACTTTGATGTAAACCTAATTTTATAATTTTAATGTGTTGTGACTGACTAGCACGGGTCGTGTTTTAATTTATTGTCACTATGTCGTCACCACCCTGTATATGTATTATTATTATACATAATATGTTGTCAGTTACTCAGACAGAATTAGGTATTAGACGGTTGTTTTTGTAGCGAGATAGAAATCTGGAATCACGATACCAAGATTCACGGGGCACCCTGACAACTACAACAGATGGGCATAGCGGCATTGGGGCATAGCGGCCGGCCCCGCCATGCATACCATCGGCCTGGCTGGAAGGCCTAGATTAAGAAGGAAAATAAAATTATAAAGAAATCATTGGAAAAGGTTAAAAATCTGAGATTTTAACTAGAAGTTAAAAGCGCTGTTTAAAGAGTAATAGTAATAGGTAGGTACTGATGTCTATAGTTAGAAGTTTTTTTTTATTTCCAAAAAACATGATTATGCGCAATGTTATAGTAAATTGGCGCTATTCACGCAGACAGATTTCCTGCACGCCATTCTTCACACGGAGATCCGCTGTTTAGACAATTAAACACATTCGCAACGTCTAGATTGTTTCTGAGACTATATTATTTCTGATTGTTCACGCAGATTACATTGTTTCGGTTCTATAACGAAGTTACTGAGATCAGGACGTGAGGAAACCTGAAACGTTATAAACATATAATCCAATTATTAATTTGCGGATTTTACGAAACATTATTCTAGCTTAATGGACTTGCTAATGAAAACTTCCACGTGTCTGTAAATTGAATTTCGCAGAATTACCATAATGAATAAATATAATTATCCGTTATTGCGTAAAACTTTAATTATAGAGGGTTAATTGCCTATAACTCAGAGTTGGTGTTTATTGTAAGCACCAAACTAAACATAAACTTACTTTCATAGGAAGTGAATGTTGCTACAAACAGCCTAACAGTCAATTAATTTTAACTTATTTAGCTGTGCGTAGATCGCTAGATAAACTTCTGCAGCTATGTTTATAGAATGGAGCGAAAGTCTGTTTTTTAATCAGACGACGACGTAAACTGGCAGGCACTGAAGTCTTTGATGGAAATAGAACAAATAAGGTTCATATTCATAGAAAAGTTATATTTCGAGGTGTCAGCTGATTTCAAATTAAACTATATTGTATTTTTCATCTATGCAGAGAGACAGTTCATTTTTGATACTTTGAACTTTATGTAAGTGTTGTTCCTAATAAAATCTGGATCTAACCACGAATAAACAACGGCACCTATACGAGGGTTGAACCCACCCCATCAAGTGTACGATAGCAATCAGTACGTCGCACTAATAGGAGCCTGTCGGCTTGCCATTCATTTCTAGAACTCAGTCACGTACGAAAACAGACCCAGCTATGTTGTATGTTTACGAGAGAGAATCTTCATTCTGCTATAAACCTTTTAAAGACTTACGGCTATAATGTATTTATGTGTTATTTATTTACTTAAAACCATTAGTAAGTCCATTAGTGGTATAATAAATATTAAAACGATTTTTACCTAGCATCTGTAGTTTTCGTTTTATTTTAGATCAGAACAGAAGTTTTTTTCTAAAAGAGAAGTTGATAGGCAACACCTAAGATATAAAATTCTGATCACAGATAAGACATGCCACTTAAAACTTAATGTACTTTAAAATCACTATTCAATAAGTGTTATAGGTAGGGTGAGGGTGTAACGCGTGGCTGTTCACCCGCGATAGTACAGTGTCACCACTGTTATCGACAGATCGAAAGCCATCAACCACTCGCACGTGCCTTATGTAAACACATTGCACAGATCCAGCCAACACTTCGTTGGAAAATCACATTTATTTTTTGTCGTCTTACTTCCTTCAAATTACAATTCCGTGACTACAAATATTGTCGTTTCGTAACAGTGAGTAGGGGTGCAAATTTCGTATCGCGGCTCTACACTGACTCAAAAATCCTACACTGTATTAAGTAAACTTTCAAGTACTGATGTTTAATATTGTGGGGTGGTATAGTTTTGTTTATGAGGTCTCTTTCTGTAATTTCCCGGTTATATCCACTATAGTTCGGTACATATTCAATTTTACTTGACGTAGTTTTGCATGATATTATGGTAAAATCTGCAAAGCTGTATTTTCGATTTAGAATCTAAAGCTTTAGATAAAACGATACAATATTCATATGAAAGTTGATAACCTTATGTTTTGAGTGACAAACCAATTTTATTTTCGGCTGCCCCTCTCGACCCGCGCCCGCCCCTCGGACCGATCAGACCTTATCCAAATTGGATCTTGAATAATAAAGAATCGGGGCGATTGGATTTTATTCCTTAAATTCAATTAGCACACGAGGGTCGTGTGTGTGACTGCAGACGAAAGATAGAGGCATATTATGGTATTAAGAAGGATCCTGGGGTGGTTCGGTAGGAAATAATCTATTTGCCATTGGAAACTTAAATGGTGGCTGTATTTTTAACCCAGGGCACAATATTCTATCTCTGTAGTTTTGAGGTAGAATTGGTTTAAAAAGCTATTAGGTTGGACAAAAAGATCCTGTCTTACCATAAAAATACTCACTCTTTCTCGACTAGTGTGAAAACCGGCATTGCCCTACTCTGAAGTGCTTGATGCGATTGTCATGATATCGATATACAACGGTTGCTATTTTTTTTTATCTTCGTATCATAACTATTACATTTACATAGCTATCATATTTCTATAAATTAATATAATCCAGGTCTCAGATTTAATAGTACATATATTTATATCGTATACATTAGAATAACATTATTGACAGTAAATGGCCACTCACGTTTTAATCTTACAACATACATGTTTTACTACTTGAATAACAGGGAAAAGAACTCGGTAGGTAAAATATACGACATATATTATGTTAAAATCCGTTTTAACGGCTAATATATGGGGTCATAATTATGTTTCGTAAGAAAACGAATTATGCTAAACTATGGAACGTTATAAAATAATTATATTGTAATGTATTAATAAATGTATAGTCGACGCCCTTTAATACTGACTTTGTTGACATAAGATGCAGTAGCCGATATTACTACCTTAGCCATCAAATAAACCATGTTTAATTCCCTTAGAACTAAAAAGTACCTACATATCAATTACTGAAATATAATTTTTATTTTTTTTATATAAATTTATGAGAAATTTTGCACTGACTTGAATTTCTCTAAACATTTATCCATGTGTGATTTTCTTATGTACCTGCATCTAATTATATTATTTATAATAATACCTACTTATTCATGATAAAAATATTACTTAGGTACCTAACTATAGGTATGTACTCTTTTCCTCGAACTCTAACTCAAACTCCCATAGCAACCGACAAACGAAGAATGTGTACATCGAGCTTTTAACTCTACATTCCTTTAATTATAGTGTGCTTCAATCACTCAGCGGTTATAAAAAGCACTTTTTAAAGTAACTATTCACATGACTAAGGCAATCACTCAAATCACAGGCAACGACGCCGCTGAACTGTCTATACGAGGCTAAAATTGACCCATCGACCGCTCCCCATTAGACAGAATGTGTTAATAAAATAAATTGCGATATTATCGGAGTCGCGTTTGACATAAACATCGAATTCTACTTAAAGTAATGGAAACGATTTAATGCAGTCGAATCAGGGCGGCCGATAAGACCAGTTTCCTTACTAATGTTCACAAATAGATATTAATTTTCAAAGTGTTAGCGATCGGGATATGGTAATATTAATCTGTCTTTCTCTAATGATATAGTTTTCGTATTGACATTAAGCGATGTCTAATGTATTTCTTTTATTAACATCTACTTTAAAGGTGTTGCCATTATTTTAGACTATGACTCTACATACTCTCTAATTCCAGATTTTTTTAGGAACATTAATCAAAGAAGGCCGCTGGATGCAAGCAGCGCAGGACCGGTCGTTGTAGAAAACCTTGGGGAGGTCTATTTCCAACAGTGGGCGTCTTTTGGCTGACATCATGATGATGATTCATATTCATTTATTAATTTATTTTCAGGTTCATTTCATCAACAGATTTATTAATTTCGCAGTCACACTGTGCCTTACCCATATAAAAGTTGTTTAAACTTAACAATGAATGGTCTAAACGATTGAACATAATTTAGATACGCAAATAAAAGGACCTGTTTATACGCAGCACATACGCAATATGGCATTGTTTAATTACAAAAACAAACCCATATATTATAGCTAAAACAACAGGCTGTACAAACAGACATAATATAATAAAACGTAATTACTTCACGAAGTTTCGTAACACCCGAGTCTAATTGAAACCGCATGCTTATCCGACAGTCACACACAATACGTTGTGAACGTTTTTGTCTATTAACACGACGCTGTAATGTAAGTACCATATGGTAATCATTAGTGATGGGAAAAAAATCCAAAACACGAAACATGCATTAGAGGCTATATTAAAAGCACACGTCATAAAATACTAGGCTTCTTATTGGTTTTATAATTCGCATTGAAAAGATAATCTCTCTGTGTTAGTCATCTAAGAAGTTAGTGGGAGTTACTTATAAAGTTTGTAGATATTGTAAATTGGATTTTGATGTTATAGCATAAATTATGATTAGAAGATTGTGTGTTATATTTGGCACGTTATGTTCAAATATACGCTTGAGTTATAAGTTCGCTTTTTCTTTTGACACTTAACGGCTGATTAATTAAACTATATTTTAAACGAAACTTTTATTTAAGTAGTGATTAAATAATTTAGGACTTACACACGTGTGCATTATAAAATTTGTGATAATAATTTTATTTCACGTTCTGTATAATTAATATTGTAGTAAGTATATAATATAATATACTACCATAACATTTGCATTGTGTTTGTTACCCGCCACGTAATTAATAAAGTGCATGTGTCGCCCCCTATGTGTGGGTCGTGAAGATGGCAGGAAGAGCTGCGTCGTCGCCACCTGCCAGCCAATATGAACCGTTAGATTAATGCTTTCGCCTTCAAAAAAGGATATTGAATATTGTCCGAGAAGCATCAGCAAATCCCTTTATAGTTCACAATGCTAGGTATCATGTCTCTATCTATTCCCGGACGGGCAAGCAGTTTTCCTTATGATCGGTGGCCTTTTCCGGCCACATTTCTAGACACAGATTTTTTTATTTAAATATAACAAATAAATAAAATATAATAAGTAAAGACCCCGGGAATATCAACCCTCTTTATTTATAAGTAGAATTAAATTAATGATCAGATTAGGGGTGTTTTTTTTTGTGTTATCCAATTTCATAAATACGTTCCCGTATTCGGTGTAAATGAATCCCCACCGTTAAAATTGAGTGTCCATCAAATCACACGGCGCGGCGCGGCGTCGACCCGCGAGCGTGCGCGCTCCGCCCGCCAGAACACTGGACACTGCACTCGCGTGATGTTAGTTAATTAAACTGTAAGCTTAAGGGAAAATTTAATTTCCGGAGCGGCTCCAGGGATTGTGTTTCTCGTATTTTTATTTAATGCCGAGCCGCTTTTGAGTGCAACTGTTGTAGCTTCATTGTAGATAAGTTATATTTAAACGTTAATTTAAATTAGTGCTATCTTTGTGAGGCATTCTTTCATGAACTAATTAAGATACAATTTAATTGAATATGGAAGGAATTATAGGAGCGTCGGCTGACTGACCTGAGGATTGAGGTATGATCGTAAGCTGGCAGAGGGTAGCGGAGCCTGTAGCGTGGCGTTCAATGCGAGTGTGTATTGCAGAGCGATGGCGTGCGGCGCAACCTTAAAAGCAATATCCGGCGCCGCGCGCGCCGCCCGGAAATGAACCGGAAACGGCGGTGTATTAAGCCGCAGGTACCAGCCCTTCAATTTATAAACGCTTGCGGGCGCACTACAGCTTTCGCAGCTTATTGGCGGGCTCTCCTCGCCCAGATATCCGCCGCGGATAATTTGTAACTTGCACTTTTACAAAGCAAAAAACTCACTTATGCTCTCGGGCTCGGAACGACTCGCGCACACTCGCGCGCGTTTTAATAAAATCTTCAGCTCCGTAGAATACAAATATAAAAGACTTATTCAAAACATAGACGGGCGGACAATATCTAAAATTACATTCTCTCGGCCTGAACTAACAGCGAAATGAAATAAAGTCCGCAAACAAAAGTTTGCAAATCCAATATGATTTGGCGCGTCGGTAAACATCGGCAGCATCCCGGTGATATCGCGAACGAATAACATTAAACTTTGTATGGATTGAATGTAGAAAACCAATTTCGGTGCTCGGCGAGTGCGAGCCGATGGGATGAGGGTGTCAGAACGCTTTGACAGCTCTCTGATTGAAAAATACGGAAACCTGTTTATGGAGCAAGTGAGCTCGCGGCCCCCGGTCCGACCGCGGCCGCCGCCGCCACACTCGGGATTTGCAATTATATCATACCATCAGCATACATATCGAGGTGCCCGTGACGTGCATCAAAACGTTCTTACTCATGACAAATTTCACAACCAGGAAAATTTAACTCTCAAAATTAATCCCACCGAGAGTTCCTGTCAAAATAGTCTCGTGATAGTACGGGCTGCCGGGTGTGCCCTCCTAGACAATATTTTTTTAAAACGTTGCGAAATCTTACTTAGGGACCGAAGTCATAGTATGTATTCCTAGATCCCTGCGATAGTTTACTGTGAGTTCCCATCAAAACAAAGTAGGTATTACTAATACAACTGTATTAAAATGGGGTACTTGTCGTCACTGACTCTATGTCACAACCAGGAAAGTTTAATTAGCTGAGAAATAAATGCAAACCTAAACGCTAATGCACGTTTCACCTTCAACTAGAGACTAAGGTCTCCCGATATTGACCGCGAAGTGCGAACAACAGCCGACAATTTATTATAATAGGTACCTTTTTGATGCGTGTTGTTGGCAGCACTTTAGCAATTTTCATGTATCTGTCAAAAGACGGCGCGTTTGTACTTTTTGCCGAAACTGTTTCATTAGCGACATCACAATAATCTGTACGGGCCATTAGCACATGGTTAAGAAATATTTTCTTGTCCGTGTTAATAGCGGCAGATAGTATGTGGTATAACATACACAAATATGGAAACTATTATTTGCAGGGTTTTACGTTATATTTGTACTAAAAATACACACCAAACATCATTAAAATGACTCAACTTTGTAGTCCCTAGCTAACCATAAGAACTGTTGCGCGTAAGAAGCCAAAGGTACTGAAAACAACTAAAGGAAAGAAAGAGACAATAGCAGAAGTATTGCAGATTGTAGAACGTTAGTAGTTTATGACTACATCACGGAATATTTGTATTACGAATCCTAGAATCATTTGGTTCTGCGATTGTCTGTCTGGCCAAGATAACCAGGTTTTAAGTGGGTAAATACGTCATCGGAATTTTCCGCCGTTCTTTATCCATCGTCAGATGGGACCTTAAAAAATCCATCCGTATACCTCTCTGTAGTGGGATCGATAGCCAATATGAAATCAGCGATGATAAATGATGTAAGAATTATGCGAGTTATGAAATATCTCATAAACAGGCGCACCCCAAACGATGTGCGCCTCGATATATCACGAATTTGGACATCAGCACCCTGCTATTGGAATTCTGCAGATGATTTTCCTTCGCGATTTATACGGGCGGTCGGACCGATCGTCGCAAGGATTTCGGGATGGGATATGAGATCTGCGATTCATTTAAAACGACGAAATTAAACGTCTGCGAGATTACCAGTCGGTCGTTCGGGGCTCACAGAGATAACTAAGGCGGTTATTGAACTACTTTGGGGAACTTTTATTAAATTTATATCTTATCAGTGGCCGCAGATCAGCTAATAGGAAATATAATTTACAGCCATTTCGACGGCCCGATTAGAGTTTTCTCAACTCGTATATTAGTTTTAATTCTAAATTGAATTCCAACTGAGATTGCAATATATGTATTCGGATTGTGATAAATGAATTAAAACATTGTAACAGTAATAAATTATTTAAAGTTGGACGTACTATAAAAATCTCTCAAATGTCCAAGTTCAGGCAAGTAATAAAGTTATTTATAATAAATTAAGGTATCCTGTAGAACGGCGTTCGCGAGTAATGTGCATGCATTTAAATTACACCCAAATGCGGCATATGTGCCCATGGCAGGGTTGCCTCTCGCTCGATACAAGCTTACACGAATCCCGCTGACTAGGGAGGAAACGCAGCATGCATTAGCGAACCCTAATATTTTCGTATCACAAAAATGTTGGGGACTGCAACATATTTTGCCAAATATTCATAAATTAATATTGACAGATAAATTCTATTTTATCTTCTTTTATGTTTTTGAATTTAAGTAAATAAAGCTGCGGCAAAAGAAGTTACGTCTAGTGAAGGTGCCTACACTATTGTCTTACGCAACTTGTACCCAAGAACGAGGTTTAAAATTAATTAACACATAAGTACATAATACCTACATCTAAGAACGAATTTTTGAATAATAACATTAAAATGTCTCAGTATTTTCTGGAATTGAGTCTTAATTACAAAACTGGTGAATATTTAATTAAAAACTCCGCACGCGAGTAATTCCTTATTCCATGTATACCAGATTGAGTTAGCGTCGATTCCTCTTTTCTGCGAAACGAACATTCGACAAGGGCCTTTAATTGAACGTCGACCCATTGTGCTCGTTAAAGCGATTCTGAGTTAATCACCACGTTTTTCGTTCGGCGTAATGGAAGAAAGTAATTATCAATTAACTGCTCGATAATGGATTGTGGCAGCTTATCCGGCGGCTTATCGCGACGTGTAACGACCCACTCCCGACATTTTATCTTTTTAATAATGAATTTAAATCATCCATCATTCTCGTGGTTTGTCAATATCCGATGTATAGTATTTTATTAGTGGTAGAGGTACAGAGGTACAGCTGATATATGGGCAGGATCGACTGGTAGTACCACCCTCTCCCGGAATATCGGCTTAAAGTAGCATTTCGTATCAGTAAGAGAGCCGGAAGCCCAATCCCCCCCCGTCCCCCTCTGTCCCACTCCCCTTCAGGCTCCAGTAACTGCTTAACGTCTGGCGGGCCGTACGCTTTTTTGCTAGTAACATAAAAAAGTATGCTCGTGCCTTTGGTGATTTGCCAAGTTTGATTTGAGTGTGTATCTCTAATATCCAAATACTCCTTACTCACTGTTTGACTCACTCGTCACGGAATCTTCAGGATTGTAACGCCAACTTGGAATTTGGCACGTACCTATGTTCCTCTTGGCTGTACTCTCCAAAGTTCAAAGGATTTTTCTTCGCTTTCACGAAGTTGAGGCTTGTCGAACTAGCTTTGTTTCTATTCTGTATAGACATGGTCATTGGTCATAGGTATTCGTTACAATAATAATAATAATACTAAATACCTACTTAAAATAAGTAGGTATATAAAAACAAGCGGTAGTGTACATGACATAGCATGGTTTTTATATTTACAACTCATCTTTTACAAGAATTATTTTAGCGTTTCTGTGATTATTGTTTGGCTTGGGTGCGACTTCGGCTGGTAGTTATGGCGTTTGGTTGTGTGATTGTGTGTCAGCGGCGTATTAGTGAAAACGTGAAGCGCGACACCAGGTGACGTGGTGTGCCGTGAATTAGCATTGTAAATGCAATCATAGGTGTCACGCCGACACTCGCTCTCCCAATTTATACGCCTTCCGCTCCGACCACTACCAAACAATTTATTGGCTGTAAATAACGATTAGCATCCAACTTCTCCCGTCTAGTGAAGATATTAATTATTTGTTTATTCGGAACGTTTCAGTCGAGAATCAAATAAATAAACCGCAGCGCCTAATTGCTACATCTAACTCTTACGTCACTCGGCCGGATACTCAAAAGTTACTCAAATGTTTAAGTCCTACTTAGCAGGTTGAGACGCGTTATTCGCGTCAAATTTGAGTTGCGTAGGAGCACTCGTATGGCCGGATATATTCAGCCGTTAATATATCTAATTAGAAGTATGTCCTGCCGACGCTATAAAGTTTCACATCAATCAGAATTATCGTCATAGAAACCGGATTCGTTATTGTGCGTTGTCGGACAAAACAACCATAAGCGGATCAAACATGTAAGGAACCAATTAAGGTCTTAAAGCTGACAGTGTTGCTCGCTCGCAGGCCGCTATACTCGGCCGAGCCTAACACACCGCCGCTATTAAATCTCATTAAAATACCTAGTGAACGATCACGAACACTTATTTACTACACTGTACCTTAAGTTATTGCACTCTCAGTCATTGTAGAAGTACAGTCGGCCCCACTCGTCTGTAATTAGCTCCATTATCGCTGCATCTGCAGCGATGTAACAATGACAATTATGCGGGGAACTGTAGCGCGAGGAGCTATCTATACAATTGAGTGCACAGCTTGTAATCAAGCCGGCATCATTAATAGTTTGCTATTGATTACACGAATTAGTAAACGTTGTAACAGACGAGTTTCGAGAAAAAACATTAGTTCATTAACAACCAACTTTTTGTGTGTCGCTATTATATTGCAAACATAATTTAATTACATTTGATTGAATGGTTTGTAACTACGTCATGGAAATAGATAATTATTTGAACACGCAAGTAATTATTTTTTTGCATATGATATAGGTACATTATCTTTATTACATTAGGAAACTATCAATTTAATTACATAGGATACGTAGCATTAATTAAAAATTAATGAGAACTCGCTCTTATCTTACTCTTATCGAAATATTTAATAATACAAAGTTATAAAATAAAACGATTAATAAACGTTCCAAAATCAAACTTGCTCATGTTGAAAACTGTCCACATTGGAATAACACGTGTGCTCTTATAAATGCGTGTCGTGAAACATTAAATGGTCCCCGCCCAATTGCAATCACCTTTAAGGTTCCAACCAACTGCGGCGGAAAATTCGCGTGAATTGTCGGCACTCTAGCTTATACAGATTGAACAGTCTGTTCATATTTATAATTCAAAAAACTGCACATATTAGCTTAGTTTTCTATATATTGTGGTTATTAAAATAAATTATTACAAGCGATCTTATAAAAATACTTGCGAACCGCGTTAGAATAAAAGAGTGCCTGTTGAATGAATACAATTGAATGAACTCTTAGTTCGTTTAGGAACGAAGCAATAAAATTGCTGTTTTTCCTCGGTAGTACGTTAGACATGCTTCTGTTATTTTAGAAAATGTGCCCTGATATGAGTGAATAAACTTTGTTATAAACTATGACAAAGAGACTACTACTGCTACTAACGTGACTACTGTGGACTTGCGCGAATTTTTCGCAGCAATCTGTTGGGGCTTTATACGTCGGCGTGTTCTGTCTGTTCACTAAATTATGCACACTGTCGGGTTAATTTGCGCACAAATTACATTTCAAGCGGCGGTTTCGCGCCTTGGCCGCGTCGTGGTTGGATTATGGAAGATCCGATCAGAGGATTAAAGAAAATAAGTAGATGTGACACTTGTGTACATTAATTTCTTTTAGTGCTTTTAAGGTACCGAAGGCTGTTAATACCTACTGTGACTGAAGATACCCAGAATGTACAGTGTTACATACAACGACTCTGTTTATACAATTGGTCTGAATCGGAGTTGCGATGGAAATAGAGCTTAGTATAACTTTAAATTCTTCTCTATTTTGGCGGTTTGTGTTTACATAATAACGCAAATACCAACAACCAACACGAGCTAAGTTTAATATAAAAGTCGAAATGACGGTCCGGAAAATGTGTACTTTGCATGCAAGTATTTTTAATTAGATGTAGAGTGTAGACGTAAAGCAATGTAGAGTGAGGCCAATAAACATGAACGTACTGCATTACCGATGATGAATATTGCATTAAAACTTTACGCTTTGTTACCCGCTTCATGAATAACGAATTAGAGTTCAAGTCGAATAACATTTAGAAACATTGAATAATACGCAAATAATCGTAGATACGATCAAATCGGGCACGCAACGTCGCGAGGCAATAAAGGTAATGTAGGCAAGGTATTTGCCAATATTCTCGTGGAGTGGCCCTCCCAAATATCTTGAGATTGTATTCCCCCTACATAAAAATTGTTCCGGAATAGAGATACTACCCGGATAAATATTCAATTTCACTACGGACGAAAAAGATTTGATACCTTTGGTACCTACCAGGTTTATTGGATGATAACCTTTGGAATGGTGTGGATAATCATATTCATAGTTTTTGGACAAAATATAGATGAGTTTTTAGATGAAAATAGTTTTTGCGCGCAGATACGACCTCACTTTTGGATTGTGATCAAATTCCATCAGGGGCATATTGACAGTGACACGGAACCATCCGCCGTCCAATTTTGTAAAACGTTGACTTTGTATGCCATAAAATATTGATCATGAACTTTTGAGGGACTTTTAAGGAGTCTTATGTAACTATGTTAACTTTGACGACATTTCAAATTTAATTTGTTGAGTAGGTACTTGTATATATAAAGTGTAAAAAGTCCTCTTTAACATTCTTTGTGTAAGGGTCGATCATAAATAAATAAAATAAATATAACGTCACGACTTTTATCCCCATTCGGGGGTAGTCAGAAGCTTTAGTGGCCATACACCACCACATTGTGGAGGTATTAACCAACTCAAAGCCCACGTTTCACCAGATAGTCAGGACCCAACGTGACAGGTGGTGAACCTTGTCGCCGTGTATACAGAAACTGACGGTCGATCAGTCACGGCAAAATGTAGCGTCGTCCGCGGCATATCCACTAGTCTCGACCCTCTTGAGAGGTAAGGAGAGAACGACATGTAGATGAAAAGGGCAGCTGAATCTAATACAATCGGGGAAAGCGATACTCGCTACCGTCTTAGGGTTGTTGAAGACTGTCTGATTTCTTTATTAAGTACAATGTATTCTGAATTTTAATTTGATAATTTGTAGTTTAGTATTTGTAACAAAACTCATCTTTTATCATAGATCATTTTGAAATAAAGCAAACAATATTTCCGATTTTAGTTTTCTTGCAAATGTCAGTAAATGATCCGAAAACTTTTTGATGTCCATAAAACTATCATTTGGGCTTCTAACTACAAACTTAAATAGCTAACAATTTAGTACTTATGCCCCATTTCGTATCACACGCTGATAACTACGGCAAAGTAGTTAAAGAGGAATGTAAAGTTTTATTGCGTTCCGTGATAGGGGCGCGCACAAAGTATCGCATTGTTAGCAACCCTAGGCGTAGGATGGGAGGGGCCGGGAGGGCGCTCGGCGGGCCGGGGCGGCCGGGTATTGAATGAGATTGCTTCTTACTTCGGCAAATGGATCACGTAGTGGATGAGATGTCACAGTGTTTTAAGATCCCAATTCGGCCGATCCGTTAGATAGTTATTGCCTTTACTTATAAGTACATTGCTAATAGGCCACCGCAGGATTTTATTGGTTTCCGATTTATTTTTTAAATTACATTAAATCATATCGGCTTCCTGTAATCTTGCAAAATCATTGCAATATTATTCATAAAATTATTACTTAAACATATGAAGCATTAATAGGCCTATTACAATAACCAAGTCTGAAGTTAGGATTTTAAAGTATCCATTACGTAATCAAGTATAGATACGTTCACACCCAGTAATTGAGAAATTCCCGAGCCGGGCCGCCCGCGCCGTAGCCGCGTCGGCGCGGCGGGCGGGTGCTGAAAAACAATTTCACGCCAAATCTTAGCTTGTGTTTTCCTATTTCCTTTTTATTTATCTTTTAGTCTTTCCTTTTCTCGAGAATCAATTTCACGGATGAGCGTCGCGATGATCTCAGTTCAAAAAGCGCGAGGGTTCGACTCGATTGGTGCACGTGTGCAGTCCGCACTCCGGAGCCGTCCCGTGTCCGTCCCGAAACGGATCGTCTCATTCGCTCTCCTCATTACCCGAGCGACGCAACGTCGCGTCTCGATAATAAGCTTTCTGCTCGATGCTTCTTGTGATTGGATGGGTTATGCGTGTGTTATCTGCCTCTACTACTGCTGATATATCTGACCCAATTTTCTTTTACATCACTCCCCGACGCGCTTAGCCATTTTTCAATCTGCAAACTCGTATCAGGATTGCGTACCGACGGTTGGATGTAATTAAATTTTAATCACAGAATCGCTGAATTAATGACTGTGAAACAATGTTGTGTAATTTACTGTATCGTACGGCTAAGTACTGAATAACAGTGATTGTTTTGGCGCTCACCCAGATGGCAATGCGCATTTTGCTGACGTGTAGAGCGTGAGCTGCAATACTAACTTTATACGTTAAATCTCATGCATTTTAATTTTGAGCGGTGATCTGTTTAATTTATAGTTAACTTGGCAGTAAATATAAAAGAGTATCGAAATAAAGTGCTGACGTGAGATGCCTTTTAACTATTGGGTCGGGAAGATCAGCGGGCCCGTTGGAACCGCATGCTTCAAAATTGTCGAGCCCAGCGCCGCTCCCTCGGAATTGTCAATTTTACGGGCGGTTTATTTCCGGACACCGAACTTCCTTGGTCAGGCCCGCGCCCGCTGCCCGCTGCCCGCTGCCCGCCCGAGACACCCCACAACCCCTTCGCTTAGCGCTGTTTGTTCGCGTTCAAATCTAAAACAAATACAAAAATAACGGAGCAAAAATAAACTCATAAAAACATTACGCATTAAATAAGAAGCTCTGCATGTTTCAAAAGTTGCCAAGATACACTTACACGGTTGATAGCTATCTACATAAAATTTACATTGTATGTAAGTGTCTTAAGCGAAAGCTTCCCACTTAAAAGCTCTACAAATGCACTGAAAGCTCTTTCGCGCACTAATCCCGAACCTTTTAGCTGCAATCAAAAGCCCCAGCGCTCGGCGGGCGGCGGGCGGCGCGGCCCGACGTGATGCTTGTGGAAGAGACTACGAATTTAATTTACATTTTTAATTAAGTTAAATTTTGTTCGAAAAGCTTTCACGGAATAGGAGTTTTCTTGATTAGAGTTCAGCTCAGCCTGAAGTTTGAGATTGATTAGTGGAGGTTTAATTGCTCTTCTCCGGTGAATAATGAATTCGATCAGTGCGGAGGGAGAAGGGAGTGTCTAATAGATTACATTTAATGGATCAAAATGCTTTTGATATCGTTAACATATCCTGTTTATTCAATTATCCGTCTGTGCTTATTAATGTTTTAAAAGTTTATTACCATGTTTTGTTGTGATGCGTATACAGGGTGACATTGAAATCATAGGCATCCTTTTAAACTATGACTGTACACATGATTCAGAATAATTTGGGAAAATAAATAAAAAGAAATATTGATGAAAAATATTGCTCGAGTAAGCAAATAATCAAACCCGGTAACTGTCATTCCTTACCCGAGCAATAAATTTTTATCAATTGATTTGTTGATTAATATTCCCTAAATATTATGAATCATGTGTAGAATCACCATTTAAAAGGATGCCCATGATTTCAAAATCACCCTGTATTTAAACCGCCACATTATACAGTTTTTAGCCAGTTTGCAAGCATTTCTAGGAACACAGTGATTTGTAATGCCAGTGTAAATCCATCATAACTTTCTTTAAATATCACGTAGGTTCGTATTTCACGCCACTTTTCTATTTAAAACGTATTTGTTACAAGCATGGATTTAAGATTTTTACCAACATTTTGAAAAATGTTGTGTCAACAGCCAAAGTCGAAATAGGGTTACACTACTGTTTTTAAAATGCAAGGCATGTCCATAACTCTCCTCGCGGCGTGTACAGCGACGGCCGGCTGCCACGTAATTGATGGCTGGGGTGAATTTTAACGTAATGCTGCTTAATTGATCCCGTTGATAACACAATCATAATGTAGATACCTACTGATAGCCGACCACAGCGCGCCCTACCTCAAATAGTGCCTAAATGGATTTCCGCCGCGCACCCCTAATGTTGCAGACCATTTGATGGATTTCTCTAGTGGCAGTCATTTTAATACATTAACCACCGAGCGCCGCATAGTGCATTACGGTAATAGATTTACGCAATTAACAACGTGCTTATTATTTTTACCGTCGTTAGCAACGTTGGATCACTGTATAAAATTATCATTATCACGCATTGACTTTCCCTCGATTACAAAAACACTGTATAACGAGCGCTTGTAAATCGGAAAGGGCACAAAGGAGCCGTACTATGGCTGACGTAAAAGCGAATAAATAAGAGACTTCCGCGGAGCACTCTCGCCGAGACCAAGTCGAGAGCCAGTGACGTACGATTTGACGTAGAATATTTTATCCGGGCACTGCGACGCCCGCCATCCATTCCACTTATCCGGGTACTCTGTTGAATTTTTGACACGTCAACGGGACACTGCCCTTTTCTTTAGGTGGTTTAGTGTGACAGAGGCCTTTAAATTCGCGTTACACGCAGGGTGGCGCCGTGGGCATCGTTTGTCAGCCTCAGTGAACAAGCAGCGCCGGATTAGCAGAGGGAGCGCTACGTTTTACGTGTCACTTATCTGACTTATGATAACAGGATGGTCGTATTAGCTGGTTTTTTATCATTTACTTACCTAATGAAATAACTCTTCGAAGAACTTGAAGGTGTTATAAATGAATAGTTGAGTTAGGGCCGCAACGGCGCAGCTGCCCGCCCCCGCCCCCACCCGATGATCGGACCGAATCCGGCGCACAGCAATCCATATTAGATTTGCCCGCTCTCTCATATCCATTCTGAGATGTTCATATTTTATTGGGGCCAATAAAACGGATTCATGAATATGAGAAATGCATAACGAATACCGTATTTATGGATGGAGGCGCCCGCTCGCGCCGCGGATATGTCGCGGGTAATTTGATAGCCGCCTTTGTAACAGGTGCTGATGGGAATTTCGATGCGGTTATAAATTTTTTTTCATTCCACTTGAGTTTGATAGCATATTCTGTTTTTATTTAACATCAACACGCTGTCTCGAATCATGTTATTCCACTTTAAATATTTTATGAAATAAGAAACCGCAATGGTATGGTGTTATCTACCGGCTATATTTACATTTTGTTTTCATTAATAGCCTATTAAGATAAAGCCTTTTAGGTGCGTATCGTCTTCTTTACGTATGCGGGCTCGTACTGGCCTATTAAGTGTAGAGTGTATTCAACGTTGCGCCGGCGCCGGCGGATGTCGATAAATCGATCTAAAGTATTCCAAAGATGGATCGCTTCATTGCTACCAGAGACCCAGATGATAAAGGAGCGATTTCCGACCTTTGTGTGTTTGGTCGTCGTTTGTTGTTTAGTTATATTCACTATGGTGGCTGTTTTATAAAGTATCGGAAGATCTATGGAGATACTTACTTTTAAAAGGTTTTTGAAACATTTGGGCGTGTTTACAATTTTTTGTTTGACGTTGATTTTGTAAATAAATGTAAGTAATTTGGTATTAGGTACTATAATATGTAGAGACACAATCCACAAGAGATATTAGTGCCTACCTTGAGTTTCAATTTACAGTTTTGCATGAACGTCTCAACCTTTATGGAATACAGCCTGATAGTGCGTTTGTTATCATGTTACATTCGAAATTGGACTCTATGGGGTATCAGTACAGTACAATATTGTTATCAGGACCTCTGGTCTCGAATGCTGGTTGAAGACGAGATCTTAGATCTTAGTCAGTAGGGTTCATTTTGGATTGTGTGTTTGTTGCTTGGTTGGTGCCGTTTGACGGCAGTTTGTCGGAGTAATAAGGTCTCGTGGAGTGGACGTAAGGAGAGGATATCGTTTATTCTAATGAGGTTTCGTAGCGAGACGCGTGCTGGTGTCCGCTCTCGCCGTATTACCTACCTTCAAGCTTTGGACAGGATTCTTTGTAAATAAGGACCACTTTCAAATACGGCTTGGATGTAGATGCCAATATAATTGGATTTTGAGAAGTAATTGCTACTTATGTGTACTAAAAAGATAACGGGATACATTATCAACTGTTAACGAGTGAGAGCAAATAAGTTAAGTAAATAACCATAATGTAAGTTAAATATTTAATTTGATAATTTTAAATATTCATTATTAATATTTATTTCCGTCCGTCCATGCGATGTTTATCAACAGAACCGTTGGGTTTTCCGATAGGTATATTAATAGGTTTCTTGGAATGAAATAATATCCTGCATTTGTAAGTTGTTAAGCTAACGCGCTGCGGGCGATCTCTTGTTACGAAATCGGTTCATGAATTATGCATAGAAGTAACCACTTATATTTTCGATCTTGATTTTGAGTTCATATCATGTTGCTAGATCAGATAATGCCAAAAGTGGGTAATAAATCATCATATAACATAATGTGAGATGGTTTATAATGATGCATCAATCTCTAGCAGTTTATTTTTGTTTACGAAATGGGAGTCGCCTTGCTTTTTTTAATTGTGCTCTACTGAAAATTAACTCACAAAGACCGCACAATTAAGGTACTTATCTGCCTACATAGCTGACGGCAACCTTCGCTGAAAAGCAATCAATATGCATTTCAGGTGGTGACATAATATCAAAATATCTGAAAGTGTTTGACCTAATTTCAAAATAGGTATTTCATCCTTTTAGAAATTAGGTAAACATAATTTTCAAGTGCAGACTTATGCAGGGACTTATGCAGAGACCCACATTATTAAATATTATATTATCATATATTTTATACGGATTTCCGGATAAATTGCTATTTACACCGTGCACCATTTACGGACTATTTACACTATTCTCCCGGATCTCTTTGCAACTGACTCTGCCAGATTTTGTTTATTACGACTGACAGGTACCTACCTATTTATTTTGCTTTTCTGTTGTGTTTGTATAACGTTTATGTCTGATTTAGTATTTCTAGAGTGGGAAATTGCAACTTTTAGTATCTAAATACCTACCCTACCTACTTACTAACTCCAATTATCTCAGCTTAATAGTAGTAATACTAGCCTAAATTAAGAACTTATGTAAGCTTAAAAATAAGTTGTGAATATTAATTAATTAATTAGTATTTTCCTTTTGTTGCAGGATATAAAAAGTGTTGTGTGATGCGCGAGTGACGATCTCGCCATGATTCGAGATCCCCCGGCCATGCACAAGCCCGACAACTCTAGTAGTGAGTATCTCTATTATGATCCTTCATCCCACTATACTGTGTATACCACTAAATTGAAATAGGTACTGTGGCGTGAAACAAAAAATAACAAATATTTTACGACAGAAATATACAAATAACTTTGCGAAACAAAACTAAATCAAAGAACAAAATGTCTCGGCTGCTTATATTATTAAGCAGCCGAGACATTTTCGTTTTGCTGACGTCAATTTTTCCATAATATTAGGACAAACAGGTCGCGAATAAAACGCGGGAAGGGTTGTGCCATAAACCGCCCAGCAGCGTCCGTCACGATATTAAAAAGGGGACGAACGATATTGCAATATCACATTTATGGAAAATGTCCGACACCCAGATCGTATTGATAAAAATAAGCGATTTTTTATTGTGCCCCACAAACTTGGAGTATGTTTTCTACATTGCAGATTGTAGTCTACGTCCTTTCAAATGTAATGTAAAGAGCTACGAGTGGGTACCTATAAATAAAATAACCTCGCTAAGTGGTAAATTGTGTTTAACAGGAAGAAGGTGATTGACAACTATACATACAAACAAAACTAAATTTAATTAGCAAGCTTTCGATATTTCGCTGGTGCTAATGAAAACGCAATTAAGATCTAATAAAATGATATTTGCCTCTCGCCGTCCCAACAAGTTGGTCGTTGCTATTAACATTACATTTTCCTTTATAGGAGCCAAAACACAGCTTAAAATAAAATGTTCTAACAATGTATCAAACAATGTTGTGAATCGAAGTTAGTTATTACGGCCTCTAGTTCCGAGACGGAGAGTGTCGCAGTGGCCGTGTGCGGGCCCGTCGATATTACTAGCTACATAATTCATGATGGCTGCACAGTTATCCATGAGGAAGATTTCAATTTCTCCAGAAATAACAAAACAAATTCACATGAGCATCCAGTGCACCACAAACTATGGCGGAAAATTGCGGATAGCGTGCGAGTGCAAGCGGCGAGGCGGTGCGCGATGCGGCAACGCAGCGTGGCGCGACGCGAGGCGGTGCGGCGCGACGCGGCTCGGTGCGGCGCGGTGCGGCTGCTGGGCGGTCCTGATAAAATTTATGGCCACTTCCCCTTTAAAACAATATTGAGGGCTCAGTTGGGATTTATGTCTCGCCGCTGCTGCAGCGACTCAATTTATTCTTCAATTTTTCATACAATAACTCACACACGTATTACGAGTGATGGATGAAAAGGACTAACTTTCGGGCTTTAATAAGAGCCTCCAGATGCGAATCTCCAAATTGGCTGAAGTTTATTGCCCACTTATGTCAGGCTTAAGTTTCGCCCGGAGCCTTTCTCTGAGAAAATAATTTATGACGTAGATTGTCTCGACTTTGTATACGTTTGATTGTCGTTTGGGGATACGATGTTATGATATTAGGGATCTTGCGGAGATACGGGTGTTACATTACTTATTTAGTTTATTTTGTCCAGCTCGATTCTACGAAAAAAGTTATAAAGGTACAAATATTATCTAATGCTAATGCTGAGTTAGCTAATGTCAATAATAGGTATAACTTGATAATTTATAAAAAATGTAGAGTGATGGGTTCGATAAAAAATCACATCACAACATTAAACTAAGAACCTATCAACAAAAGAACATGACAACACATTTTTGCCACTGCAATTACCTACTTACATTAGTTGATAAATAATTAAGATTTTAACGATAATCTATCGAGTCGCGATTATCGGGTGCGATACAACACTACAAGCAATCGTAAACGATATTGGCGCGGACTGAAGCGGAATACAAACAAGATTTTGATTAAAATATAAAAATGCGCATACATCTATGGTACGTATATAACACCTTGATACCTATTTACATAAATATGTTAGCTTTGCGTTAAACGATAAGCAATACGCAAATTGATTAGGGCCCGTTTCAGAAGCATCAGATAACTTTGATACACCAAATAAATATGGCGTTTTGACAGATATTATATTATGGAAAGACTATTAAATCGCCTTATTTAATTAGTGGATAAAAGTTATCTGAAACTGAAACAGGCGCTTAGAATAAAAAATGCATATCTTCAGACATATAGGTACCTACCTCACTAGCTCACATATTATTTTTCTGTATGACAACGCCAGAGATTGTGTAGTACACGCCAGAGATTGCGTAGTACAGTGTAATACACCTACCTCAAACCTTTAATTAATTCTACTTGCAGCAAGTTACAAGCCGGATGGGATTATGGATATTTATATAGAGACAATTTCCTCAATTTAATCTGTAATTTTAAGATAATAATTTCCTGTCGAGTCTGATTAATCGTTTGTAAATTGCAAATTTAAGCCGATATCTAATACGAGTAATGAAAAGCAATTAAGATACGGTTTTCTGCCATCAAATAATTGAAATTTTAATTGCTGAAAAACTCTTTCCTTAGAAAACGTTTACCACTGCCATTAGGCTTAATTCAAAAATTAATTTAAACTTTCACAAGGTTGGGAAGCGAGCACCGGCGTAAAGCAATATCAATTTCATAATTTTAATTAAAAAAAACTAACTTCTCTGATGACAAAGTCTCGTACTTTTTTAATAACGGGAATGTTAACGACGGTGGCAATAGGGGAGGGCGGGGCAGGCAGGGCGAGTACGACGCCATAGGTCAGTGGGAATTTTAATAAGCCACTGCCACCTTTGCACCTCGTTATTTAGCACCAGCTAACAGCCAACTAATAAGATTTACTCCATCTATTATTCCGCCGCCACCCATTACCATAACGAGCCCAGTTATGTTTGCGATAATGCTTAACTAAATTAAACAGTATTGCGTGAACTTTGACAGTGATAAAGTGCATGCAATGACGCAATTCAAAATATCTCATTGTTCTCAAGTGATTTTTTCTTTATCCAAAATGTAATGATTCTGTAATGAAGACATTATTCTACAAAACATACCGCAACAGATGTTATCGGCAGTATTTAGTAACGATGTTATTCAGGTCGAGCATTCTGCTCGTTTTTACGTTTTAATCGCTATTAATGCAAAACCCGCATTTGGTTAAATATAATTACTGCCCGCATAATGTGTATCGCAACAACGCAATCAACTCTATTGTTTAATGAGTGACCGACAGCTAAAACTAAATAATACACTGCATGACCATTTAGAACAGCTGCAACCACAGTCATTATACAAATCCATTAGTATCGCACTTTAGATTATAACAAAATGATTATTTGCTTTCGTAATGAAATTGAATAAGCGGTTTTCATGAATATTGTTTAACCTGTTTAATAAGTGAACAGGAATTGGTATAAAAGGGGTCTTGGCCAAAAAAATGTTATAACATAATCTACATTTAGGAGATTATTGTGGGATTTGTACATTAATTTTAAGAAAAAAATATTATTTTCATGAAAGGGTAGTCTTATAATAACAAATGTCTTTTATTAGCAAACGCTGGAGCTAGCTGTCGCTGCGAGGCCATTTGGCAAGTGGCTGTAGGTACATTTAGAACTGAAGCGTCGATACTGTTTGAAGTAATACTTTTGAACTGTAGTATAATAATTGTATTTCATTGGAATTGTATGTACTACCTAATTGCAATCATTTGCAATGTAAATTGTCATTATATTGCAATTATTGCGATACGCGATAATGTTTTGTGCAATAATAACAAAAATACCGGGAGTCGTAAATGATGAAGAGGCATTGAATAATTACGTTTGAGTTGTATAGGGTTAGCGAGTTAATTGCGAAGCGATTGTAAATTACTCGGAATGAACGCGGTGTTTCTATATACCTACTCGCGATTCTTACTCATTACGATACTGGCATTTAATTAAATCACAGGTAATATACCTGAGATCGTACAATTTACCTCAATCCGATTACGTGAAGAATATTACTTCTTGCTACTCATAAAAAGCTTAAATGCAGTCGGCGGTAAGTGTAAAAGGGGTTATAATTTACATCCCACATTCCTTACCCGTCTCCAAAACAAACGGAAATGAGTTTTCCGCTAAGAAAGGATTTTCTGAACAAAAGTCCATTACGGGTTCCAATTAGATCCCATGTTTAGAAGTAATTTCGCGGTGAAATTAGAAAATTAATATTATGCTAGAGGGGCTCGGGAGAGGAGCAAGTGCGGGAAGCAGTTCGAATAAACGTAATATTAAGCTCTACAAAACAACTGTGTCTATCTTCGCTCCATTGTCGCCCTACTCACGCCAAAATAAATTACTTTTCATCCATTTCCGGGTTTCTTTTCATTTCGGCGCCTTAATACGTTGGCGGCGGCCAACCGGCTGTGTCGGCGAAATTATACTGCCGGCCAGAGCGGTAGCCAAGTCTCTATCAAATTCTCCACCGAAGGTAATAAAACGAAAATAATACGAAACGCCTTCCCCCGTCGCCGGATATTTATGTACAGTCCACATTATTAACACGGCTTTTATTGTTTTTTGATAGAGCCATATGTAGAGCTGTAGCGCGAGGATCGATCGCAGCGCCAGCGCGCTCAGACGTATGTTATAACTTTGAAGAATAGAGTTGCGTTGTGTCCACTCTGTAAATCGATATAATCGATCCGGCTATTAGAACAAGTCGCAATGATCCGTAATTACAGCATTAACAACATGCATACTCTGAAATGGGCAAAACACGCCAGTGGGCGCACGCCTTCAGCATTCCACGGAAAAAACACTGAGATTCTTGAACAGCTTCGGGTAAAACCACCGAGACATTTTTAACTGGAAGAAAACTTGCTTGTGCATATGTTCCGAGAATATTAAAGGAAAACGGATGATTAGCTCAACGTTTCATATGAGCGAGTTTTACGTTTGAGTCAGTAAGCAGAACTGATTTTATTTTTACAATAATAAACTACGTGGTGAAGTAAGAAGTTTCTTGTTATGGCGCACATTTATGAATTAATTCTACGTGTGTATAATGAGCTGAATCAGTGTTCGCTGGTAATGCGGAGCGCGTGGGCGCGGTGTTAAATTCGCATCCCGCGGCGTTCTACTACTAATTGCGAATCGCGACGCCCGGAGGCCGTTCGTCATCTTTATTATTTTATTATTAAAGAGCGATCATTAATATACCCCAATTAACTTTATTGTCGCGACGTCGTCTCCAATAAACGGGACGTATCGGCGGCGGCGGGCGACGATGCGCAAGTGATCGATTGCGATGAGTTATGTCCACCTAGTTACCCCTTCAATTGGATCCTTGATTGGTTTGACGTACGCACTATTATTATGTGGACCGTGTGCGATAAATTGGAGCTGATTGTTTGCTAAATGGCCATCGGTTTATTTATAACGACGCATTCGACGCTGGCTTAATGTACCAGTCATTTAAAGTATGCTCACGCAACACTTTGGTTGTTTAAAAGGAAATAAGAATTGTAGTTTAGCCTTTTACGGCGTGAATGCTCCATAAAGTTTTATTGGGTGCTGTTAATGCACATAATGAGTCCGCATGTGTTTCAATGTTGCAGTTTTTTTTCTTGTGTGAGAAAAATGCGTATGCGCATCTTAATGACGTCAGCCGGCAACGACTAGGTATATGTCACGCGGCGTGCCTTTGCTCGAATTAATTGTCGCAATTACACAGTAGAAAACAATCGCGACTAGCTTAATGCCATAATGGGTGGCGTATTATGGGCAATTACGCCAACCTAGCGAAACGTTTCTTGTGCACTGAATCCAAACTCTAATTTGGTGAGACCACGTAATAAATTGACTTTTTAAGATTATGCTACAAAGAATTTGTTCCGCTTAGTTAATAGGTTACATTATTATTAATTCATGGTAATTCGGTTGGTTCAATCAATTCCGTGATTTTGAGCAAGAAATTAGAACGAACATTTCTTAATGGTTTGCAAGCCGTAAACAAATTGTAGCAAAAAGTTGTAAAGTACTTTAGCATTGACTGTAGGGAGGGATAAATCTACTATTTACCTAACCTAGGTACGAGATGCTTTGGGGGATTATACAAAAATAAACATTAGAGGCATGAGACCCCTTATAGTTCGAGACTTCAATATTAAAGCCAAACAATGTTGTACTCAGTTCAACAGGATGAGAACAAGTACGGACTGAGCAGTACCGTGGCGGGCGCCACGGGCGGCGCCAGGCTATGCGCGCAGTGCGGCAAGGTCATCACCGAGCGGTTCCTGCTCAAGGCGATGGAGCGCTTCTGGCATGAGGACTGCCTCAAGTGTGGCTGCTGTGACTGCCGCCTCGGAGAAGTCGGCTCCAAATTATACTACAAAGCAGACCTCATGCTCTGCAAAAGAGACTACCTTAGGTAACCCAACCATAACTAACAAATAAATTATCTCCGTATCGTTCACAAAAATCGCCAAACTTAACGACTTTACATTCTTTATGCTCGATTTGCTCTCTTAAAAAATACTATAACGCAAAGTGCTTTTGATATTTATAAGTCGTAAGTATTTTATGTTTATAGCCCTGTTATTTTTTAACAGGTTATTCGGTGCCACCGGCAACTGTGTGGCGTGCAACAAAGTCATTCCCGCCTTCGAAATGGTTATGCGAGCGAAAAGTTTCGTTTACCACTTAGAGTGCTTCGCCTGTCAACAGTGCAATCATAGGTGAGTGGGAAGTACGCGAAAGCCTCGCACTGGCGTGTAAACAAGAAAACGTGTGATACTATCTGAATGATCGAGGGTGAAGTGACTATAAATTATGTACAGGTTCTGCGTGGGTGACAGATTCTACCTGTGCGACAACAAAATACTTTGCGAGTACGACTACGAGGAGAGGCTGGTCTTTGCCAGCATGGCGGCCAACCCCAGCGGGCTGGCGCACATCCGCCGCCAAGTGAGCGGACTACAGGTGAATATTTATGGAACCGCTATTTCCGAACGTCTAGACTGCCTGATTACAAACATACGATGAATAGCAACAATTTTAACTTTGATTGACCCGTCTATTGATGTCAACAACTATAATCGTAGCTTTTAGAATTGAATCGTTTGCTTGTTAATATTTTATTTCGTGATGTCCTGGCGTGTCTAATTATCCTATCTATACATGCTGCGGTTTCCCACCAAGAGCCTACGTGTACGTGTCGCGTTGCGGGAATGCTACGTAGCAAGTCGCACGATTGAAGAGCTGACGTGGGCCAATACGAGGCGGCTGTCTCGCGCTAGCTTGTACTAAATTATTGCTGAACTTAATAGCCGCAAACCAACGCCATTACCGACCTCTGCA
Organism: Drymonia ruficornis; assembly: GCA_947859195.1. NCBI lineage: Eukaryota > Metazoa > Arthropoda > Insecta > Lepidoptera > Notodontidae > Drymonia > Drymonia ruficornis. The sequence continues at coordinate 7,218,160 of OX401910.1, read as the reverse complement.
GTGTGGCGACTAACCGACAATTTACATTATTATACGTTTATCGATTTAATACGGCCTCAGATATTGCGTACGCTTGTTTGCAGTTCATTACGAAACGAGATTTTATCGCCTGCTGCTTCCTTTACACGCTTAGTGGACGTAATTGTATATTTACGAGATAGGATTTTTTCAAATGTCTCCATCCCAAATAAAGGGCACGTGAAAAAGTCGACTCGGCGGAGTAAATAACTCCCACAAGGACACTGTTAGTGGGAGATTCTATCTCTACTTTATTATGTTTCTTTTGTGATCATTAATCTTTCTCGTACGAACGCTTGTCGGAATGCGAATGTGGGGGAATCTATTTCATTTTATGAGTCGCGCGAGTGGAGGAACCCATTCAGCCACGCGACATTTCTAATCGACTTTTTGATTGCGCGCACGGTCTAACTGTTGGGAACATAAGTGAATTATAAACGGAATTAGATCGATATTTGCTTGCTATTCTTAGTCTTTATTGTATGCGACAAGCAGAATTTATTTAATTTACTATGACTCTACATAACTATTGTCGCCTGTCACCAAAATTGTACCTATACTCAAACCTATACCAAATACCCATACTCAAACCTCAGATAAATTATCTTCTCTGTCATAAGTTAACTTTACCTTCCATATGAAAATTAATATACTTCAGAAAGTTCGTCAGAAAGTACTTCAGAGTGTTCAGAAAATTTTCAAAACTGATATTGGTATGTAGTCACCAACCGGTGGATACGTCGGTGGTGTGAGTGGATGCGCCGGCGCCGCGGCGGTCGGCGGGCCGCTGGTGGACAAGGACGGCGGCGGGTGCGCGGGCGCCGACGACGCGTCCAGCGGCTACGGCAGCCCGCCCGATCCAGACGTGTGCGACGCTGCACGATGACCGACGATGCAACGCCGACATCTCGCCTCGGTAAATTCCCGGATATATTTCTCTCGTATGATTATGAAAGTTCTCTCATTGTCGACAGCTTTTGTTTCTTCGTGGTTAGCTACGTCCAGAAGTGTCACATGCCGCGCGAGGCTGCTCACCGGCGGCGTCTTCATCAGGCGCATGCCTCGCGCGAGCACTCACTTTTGACATCGGAACGCATAGACGTAATGTCATAATATGAGTGCTCGGGTGAGGCATGCGCGCCATATGGACACATCTACCCACATGCTTCGCGAAGCACGACGTTTGCCTCAGTCGCATGCCGCGCGAGGCAAATGGCGAGGCAACTGACACTCTAGACAGGGAAAGGTATACCCGATCAATCAGTTTGACACGTTTGACATCGTTCTGTCTCACGACTGCCAAACTAGGCGACGCAAATGTGAGTGTTCAGGTGAGGCACGGCGCGCATTTGCCTCACGTGAGGCAAGTCAAACATCGCGAGGAAAATTTTCCTCGCGCGGCATGTGACACTTCTGGACGTAGCTGTTAAATAAGAATATCGAATCGGGATTCTGAACGCAATATATCCATCCAAATGATTGGATGTATCACATATGTATGGATTTTTTCCGTTTGAAATGTTTCCGTTTCGGAATTCCGAATGGTAGCCTGTGCGTGCGGAATTATTCCGAACGGCAATAAACGTATGTGTGTGATAAGCTTACCGAATCCGATTCGATATTCCGAAACGGAATTCCGTTTGTATGTGGTGGCCCTAAAAGGTAACGTCTACTGTCCAATCCAATCCAGTTATGACATCTTAAACAGCTTCTTTAGGCGCTGCGCAAACGAGACACCAATCAGTACCGGTAACCGCAAACACGATTTTGTATGAAAGTTTCCCGTGACGGCAACAAAAATTATTACCTACTTTAACGCAGCGCCTTAAATAGGAGAGACTTGCTGATGATCTGCGCAAGTTGCGCAGTTCTCCCGATGGTCGATAGGAATTCAGGATCCTATCAATTAAAACACAGCATAAGTATACACCATAACATCACTTTATTGTTCAGGTAAAGCCCCACTGAGTGTTGGCGAGGCGCACAGGCCGCGTGGAGCTCTACAGAAACTGCAATGGAGCGCGCACCTTCGAAATCGGCGATCGTCTCACAACACGACACGAAAGATAGACACTAGTGACGTTCTATACCTTCACCCACAAACTAGCCATCACCCTACAAAAACAACCTACCTAAAATAGTAATAGAGTTGTCTATAGTGCTTTATTTTTATATTTAGTTCATAAAATCTCGCGAACTTGAAACCTGTTATTAAACTTTTCGAATGTAATCGATATTAAGAAGATTTAACGTTCGCGGTAAGGTGGCCACATGTTCGATAGTGAAACGGCTAAGTGCTGGAATTGTATGGAGGCGTCCCCGGAACGTATTAAAGTGGTTTGCGGTATACATTTGGCAAGGCTCAGTGTTGCCAATTTCTAAATGTTTACTATGATATACCAATTTCTATTTCGAATTCAGCACTCGAATCCTCTATTTTATTCAGGCATGAAACTTTTGATAAACTGTATAAATTTTTCCATTTTACATCTGCTTACATTTTTTTACACCTATATTCCAATTTCCATTATCTTAAAACTGATAAAGTGTGTAGTTTGAGATCCTATCACGCACTATGCACCTGGCAACACAGAGTGGATCGGAGAAGGCGCGCGGGCGCGGGCGGCGAGCCGCATGCCGCATGGATATGTGGCCACTTTACAAAGTGTCCGGGATGAGTCGCGATAACGTTGTTAGAACACGATATTTCCATTATGTATACGATTTGAGCACTTGTTTACATGTTAAGATAGCGGCGCGTGGGTAGTCCCGCGCTCTCGCTTACTTTATTGTACCTTCCGTACCACATCTTGCGCTTAGCCAATTTAGCAATGCCCCGTACCGATAAATAAATAGATAAAGAACGCTCATTACGAAACCACGCTACATGTTAGATTTATTTGAGTACATTATGTTGTAGAGCCTACAATCGATACTCTTCCATTCGATGTACCCACATTAATGGAGAGTTAAATCGAGTGTACTTTTTATCGTGATACAACGATTCAGATCCAGACGCTAAAATATTAATTGATAAAATCGATCTCATTGTTATGGATTGTATGTAAAAACATTGTTATCATACAAGGTATGAAGTTTTATTGATGATGATTTCTTACTTTTATTTACATTTCATTGGTTAGGTATGTTAATGTTATTTTTATTTTGCCAAAGATATAAGTTTCAGTTGAAAAGATTTCTACATAGGAGAGTCTACACAATGAGCTAAGAATGTAGATGAATAGTGATATATTTGGTACTCTGAAGTGGTGCAATGGTTAGTTAGGTACCTATGTATAAAATAATAATAAACGTTTAACTGTTTAACATTTTTGTGAGCATCCTCCTCACTTGTGAGTGTTGTTTGAAGCAGATTACTTAAAGTGTGCCTATAAAGAGACAATGGCTGATGTGTTTTGTATACATTTTGAGTGACCACGACAAACGGACAACATTCATAAGTGAAACGGCTGATGTTTATTTGTTTCCGCCACACAGCTTCAGTGAATGTTGTTAGCGCATGAAATTATAATGATCATAAAATACAGAAATGATATGCTAAAAACTTTATTTTGTATAATAATAAAATGAATTGAATCATCTATATGTAGATAAATGCTAAAAATTTCTAAGATAGAATACATAATGTAAAATAAAGATTTCTACGATAAAATATGTATTTATGTAAAAAATTGAACTGTCGTTACTTAGTAATTTGGCTAATTAAAATGTTTTCGTAAACGTTTAATAATAAATACAATGAAGCCGGTGTACCTACGCAATGTTTCCAACTTCCATAGACATCGACAGAATCATTATTTCATTTTGCCGTTAACTTGTAAATAAATATATTTATTTAATGATTACTGAAGTTGTTTTATTACTGGCTTGTTACCTAACGAACTATGTAGTAGGTACATAGATAGCTGAAAGAGCTTAAATCTACCAATACTGGTAATTTTTACTAATAGTGAGGGGTGTGAATACCATTCAAAGGTGAGAAGATTGTAGACGTTAGGTATCAGTAAAGATTGCAAAAAAAAATAGCCGACTCAGAATTGGGCATATTATAAATGACGATAATATAGTTAAATGATAAACTGCCGTTAAATGCTATACGTGAATAATAAAGCCTAATACCATCTAATTTACACTATAAGTCTAATGGTCAGCAAACAAAATACCATAAATCATTTGTAAAGAAACCACAACATATAGCATCAACTGGCTTACATACTGTGGTTTGTCCAGATACAACAAATTTTAAGGGTATACAAAAAACAAATATCGTACACAAATACACGATTTTTTGTTTGCATTATTAAATTACAAAAGCTTTTAACTTGATTACCGATCAAATATACTGGTCCATTCGTGAAAAGCACTTAAAAGTCTAAAAACAATTCTGATGCGGAGTGCGGAGGTGTTTAGGCACTCCGAGGTACTCTGGGAGGGCGCGCTACACTGTGCTAATTGAGCAGGAGAGGCCTTTACACACCGCAACAAACATCTTTTTAAATTCGTTTAAAAATACATTACGTTGTCAAACAAAAACACACTATAAACATACTTCGTGGAGAAACATGTGGACATGCCTTAGGGAGAACTAATGATTTACATTGCACATAGAACTTATATTTACTTACGTAGGCTAATAAAAATATCTACAGCTTCTTAATACCTAGTCACCCACCTCTCATTCCTTTTCTTTTCCTTTCATGATTAATAAAACAATACTGTTAATAAATTCTCTAGAATTGTTCAGCTCTCTATCCATTATGCTCTATAGCTTTGATATTTACATCCTACATACTCAAAATTGAGTATAGCTTACTATTATTAAGGGCATATATTATTATCAAATGTTTAAACATTAAACAACTTTCATGTTTCCACTGAACAACACGCAATTCATTAAACTGACCCTACGCGAACTCATAAAAATGTAATTAAAAATTTTCGGTAGGTGGTACTTTATGTAATTAATTTGAAATAACTTCCTCATTAAAGACTATTAGCGTATTATAACCCCGAAGTTTTAGTGTTTGCCCGGGGTGGGATTGTCCATAAAATTCTCAACGACGAGACGCATTAACGAGCGTCGTTTAGTTGTTTGCTGTTTAAATAAGAGCTGTAATGTAATTTTAATGAGCTCACAAAAATGTGTGCGGGTTCCGAGTATCCGCGGACGACGCGACGCGATGCGTAATGACAGACGCCGCGTACACGTGAGTTGTGGCTACTTGCTTGCTTTATCAAGGATTATCGTACTTTATTACATGTTTGGCGTTACCAAGAAAGTATTTTCGAGCACTTGGTAATTACTCATTTGTTTTTATGAAAACGCCTTGCAAATAAATATAACCGATGTACACATTGGAATCAATTTGAATGGGTAATTTCGTAATTAAACACTTGACTACCTAATGGGTTTTAGCCTTACAGCTACAAGCTGATAGCTACAAGTTACTTTACCTGGGTAAGGGCCTACCTAATTATATTGGTCGGGATTCAATTTAGTTAATTACAGTTCATAAGCGATCCCAAAGGAATTTGGTTGTTAAAGAATAGAAATTGCGTGAATTATTGAGGGCGGGGGGCGAACGTTCGCCCGTGAAAACTCACTTAAACTTTTTTAATTAAATTTGGGATTTTTTCGTCGCCACCGTAAGGAATCTTATCCCGGAGCTTTATTCAAAACGTTGTATTAATTAGTCCGCGCACAGAAGACTAATGATCATCGTAATCGACTTTTACGGAGCCGTGCACTTCGATGGGGAAATAGGTAGAATTACTTAACGTTAACCGTGTTGACGGGGTAGGTACAACTGATTTCCTTTGTTTATTGGCATCATCAACATTAATTCAAACTATCGACTTTATTAGCATGGTAATAGGAGATTTTATAACAGCAGTTTCCATGACCTAGAATAATCGCCGGCCAGAAGGAAATTCTGTCTCAAGAAATTACGCTAATGGTTTGAAATGGTAACAACACACCTTTCAGGGCAGCAACCTCTTAACTAACCGTCTAAGGGCCACCGCAGACTTGCTACTTTTAGCATCGGCGATCGGCGATTTTGATGCTGCGTCTCGCTCGTTCGCGCTCGAAGAAACGCGACGCAGCATCGATACAGTCGCAAAATCGCCGGTCGCCGATGCAAGTAGCAAGTCTGCGGTGGCCCTAAGAGACAGATGACACTAGTTAGGTAGGTACATAGGTAATTTAAAAAAAATTACAAAGTAACTAAATATGCGAGTAGACATCCTAAAATTGTTAGGAAGGTAATAAATAGGTGTAGGTATAGGTTTAATTAAAATTTGCGCTGAGTAAACAGACTACAATCGCAGTATTCGCGAGCAAATCTGGGCCCAAGGAAATAGCTATAAGTGCTAGCAAATCCCCGCTAATGTGTTTGATCATAACTAAGTGAAGTCAGCCGTCTTTGTTTGCGTTTAATTAACGAAAACGCCGCGCCACTCCGGTCATTAAGCCGACCGATGGATTATTATAAAGTTCGTGTAATCAACGCTGCCTGCTTTTATATAATTAACTAAACATAAGCAAATATGTTAAGTGGAAGGCGTGTTTGTGGAGGCCAATGCCGATTGAGTCTGAAAGTAATATAGACAAGCCGCAACGAGACACCAACTCTCTCTATATTTATCTCTATGTATCTCTATCGAGTTATTAGGTAAGTAAGATTTTTCAAATTCAAATGTATTTTGGTTAGAGGCATTTGCAAATTGCGTAATTAGATTTTTTTATGGTCATACTACGCTATATATTAGGTAGGTTTGGCCATCAGTGCGAGCGAGAAAAATGAGGTAGTGGACAAGCAAGGGAAGACCGTATATCTTTAATAGGTGCCATATAGAGACACCCAGATCTTTGTAACTTGCGCAAGAGTGCATGTTATATTTCAACTACTAGGTATTTGGCGAATAACGGTAATATAACTGAACGTATGTGTTTATGTTTGTTGGCTACGTGCGGAGTAAAAACGTAGCGATCAATAAAACCCTATACATATTGGTATTTGCAAGTTGACAGACGATACGTAATTAATTTTACTACATGGACCGATACGTCATTTTGAAATGAATCGAACTACCCACGTGAGATTAGATTAGATACTGAAATGTCAAATTAATTAAATCCGCGAAAACCAGCCAAGTTCCATATTTACATGCTGTACGTGAATTTATATAAGAATGTGCATTTAGACACAATTATGAACATTTAAGTACAAAAATAACATACTAATACATAATTTTGTATCATCTCCAACTTGGTTATCAAAGGCAGAATGGATGGATAGATGAATCGATGGAAAGTGTTACCTACTACTGGACACCATAGCAACGTCTGTATCTGTTTGAACAAAATATAACATGCCTATTATAAAATACGGTTGACGCACTTGATAAATTGGCTCTATTTAAGGACGTCGCGTTATAGGAGATGTGTTCGATCGATAAAATCATATAAGGGCAAAATATTCCAGGGCACTTGTTGACAACGGCGAAGCAAATGTTTGTACACTTTTTGCAACTTAATCGATCTCATCATTACGTATAGGGCCATAACACACCTAGTAGCCATGGCGACGTAGCCAACCCCGTAGCCAAGTGAAAATATGTCAAAATATGACAGGTAACTTACCCGGCGACCGACTCGCGACGGACTATTCGGTCGGTCGGTCGGTCGCCAGGTATATTATGACATATTTTCACCTGTCATATTTTGACATATTTTCACTTGGCTACGGGGTTGGCTACGTCGCCATGGCTACTAGGTGTGTTATGGCCCTTACATTCGAGCTCGTCGAGCAACCGTTAGCGCTAACATGATGTAAAATCAATTAAGTATAAAGAAAATAAATGAACAACTAAAATATTTCAGCCTTGGTACACGAGTTGTGAATGGGCCAATAACCCTTGATTTATTTAAGAAACGACGTAGCGCGCTGCGCATATTGTTAGGCACAAGAAGTTTCCGTTGAATCATTTAAATAAACGAACTCACATCATTATGTCAGATCTAAGGATCGAACAAATTGCCAATTAGTGGCGCGCTGGGCTCGAGGTGCGGGCGTCGACGCAGCGGGGCGGGACTCGAGGAGACAGGGATGTAGCGGCGGCACGGGCGCAGGGGCGGCGGCGCGGGCGGCGCAGACCACGCTCCACACGTGATGTCACACCATCCCAGTCACTCCACTCCGACCGAGCCACTCAATGACTTAAGATCACTCTTAAATATAGCGTCCATTAATGCTTTAATTTTCATGAAAGCAGTTTTAAAAGACTTTTCCGTTCTAAAACTTTCACGTGGAAGGCGGTGACAAAGGAACAGCGATGTCAATGGAGACGCATCAAAAACTATCAAATAGTGAATAGAAAGAAAAGAAAGACAAGCCATTAACAACAACAACAACAATAATAAATTAATAAATTAAAAAATTAATATAGGTACTTTTCGTTACACAATAGGTACTTTTCATTACACAATAGGTTCCTACTGATCACATCTTTATACTTTGGCCTAAAGTTATCATAGCGAGTAGTTTAAAGATTTGATTAGACTCACATAGGTACAACAATAGCCGACAAAGTGCGTGTCTGGTCAGGCATAATGTAGGGTGGCGTAGCCATTTTCGTAAACCATTATTATTAATAACGAAAACTTGATTTTAGCTATGGAGATTATAAGTTCAAAGAAGTTACGTAAACAACACTTCAAACCGATAAGGAACATCAATCCAATTTTAACAATCACGCAAACAATATTAGGATTCATTAACACCACTCCACCGCAATCTTTGTGCCACTTTGGCGGGGTGGCGGGCGGGTGGGGCGGTCCGAGAGCGCTCAGTATTCAGAGTATCGCAAATGTAACTTTCGGTTCTTTTCATGGCTAAAGTATGTTGGCGGCAATCCATAATGGGATCGCCATTATTCTTGCCATTAATTCGCATGGCCCGGCTTCCGTGCATTAGCGGGCAGCGACGAGGCTGCCAATCCGAGAGAAGGGTCGCCATGTGAACAATGATTCCCGCGGCGCAACTTGGACCCGTAAACAACATGACGGATGTATTTTTAGGTGCTATGCATTCGGTACAGAAGTTCGTATTCAGTGGATTGGATGTTTTAGACAAATAAAATACTTGGCCAACAACTTCTGAGTGTTGCTTTGATTATTTGTTAGATATACTTTGTAATACCTAAGTACCTATTGTCTATCTACCATATATTAAGTACCGCTACTAATTATTTACTGCAACAGTTTTAATTAACAAAGTTTTTAATTTCTCCTGATTTTAATTGAAACTGGAAGCGCTCTAAAAATCTAATAAGCCAGGTTGCAATACTCACTTTATAAAATTAATTAACAGTGAACGCATGCAGGAAATAAATCCTTCATTTTCCTGTGCAGATTGCATAAAAATAATCAAATAAGTGGCATGGACATTACTCAAACCGTTGCATTGCATTCGCGCGTTAGAGAGAGATGCGGGTAGTGCCTCACCCTCCCACACCCCCACACTCCACCTTCCTGAAAGAAAAACTCTCGAAAAACTAATTACAAGTTGTAATTGAAATTTTGCGTGTTATATAATCGGATACTTGAGCCGTGAGTAATGTATAAATGCGCTGGGGAGATGAATGGACGGCGCCTCGCCGAGGCCGTGGGAGGGCCGCGATAGGCAGCCTCCTCAATTTTTGGATTAAGCAACTTTGATACAATAATTCCAAACAAGACATTACAATTTGCAACTTTTAACAACATTCTTTAAATGATAGGTTTATTATATCGGGGTTTATCAATTACGAATTAAATTTGCATTTAAAATTAATACCTACTCAAATTATCAATCGCTAAAAATAAATTAACGTTAAGTACAGGGGTATGAAGACAAAATGGTTCCTTCAATGTTATAAAAACAACTACAAACGAAAAGGAACCGTTATTTCTAAGCAAGCATTTTTAATTAAAACTCCCTCCAGAACTCGCTAACAAAAAACGCGATACACAATAGCAACAATCTAGAAAGCGATCTAACTGTATAAACACGCGAATAATGCGCAATCAAAAGGGCAGCGGGCAACCACTGAGGGCTATGCAACTAGGGAGGGACACCCCTCGCCGTTCCCTTTGCCTCCTTTAGCGAATTACAGTTTTGATTGCTTTGCTACACAACTACCCTTCATTTTCGGATCAGGTGTTAAACGATGCTTTTTAGAGTGAAGGACAGTATATGTGTTCGATTTATTTTTCCTGGTATACAACAACAGCAAACAACCAAAACAAAGTACGAAAAATACAACAGCAAACACAACACACACTTTTGAAAAGACATTTGGTTTGTTTTTTGAGTTCTACCTACTTGCTTCACACAAGTAATATTTTAATATGTAATCATTAAAATATCTACATAAATGAAAAGATAAATAGCGCATAAATAAAAGGAAATGAATGAAACGGGGGGCGCTTCTCGACCAAACGACGTATTTTTATTTTAGTCAAACTATCGTTCGAGTAGAGGGCGGGCGGGGTGGTTGTCGGGCGGGCGGGAAATGGAAAAAGCATTAACGGATATGTCAGTGCCGCATCAACAGAGAGTGGATGCTTTCTAATGCTGAATAAATACCGTCTACCTCCCCACTTAGGGCCGTCAACACAGCCAAAGATTACGGATCGAGGACGAAGCTCTGAATAATGGACTTTTTGTGGCATTTACTTTGAGTAAACCCTTACTTTACTTTGAGTAAAACATGCACCTGCATGACTAGGTACAGATTTTGCACCAGTCTTCAGTTTTCAGATTCTGTTGCTTTAATTTCACATCAACGTTTTACATGGTTTTCTGTTGCTCTTTTCGTCAAATAAATTCAGCGTAAATGCATTACTCAGTGTACGGAGTAGGTATCTTTCAACCGTATCAATCATTACTTTATTAGCAAACGCTAGAAACGTCAGAACAGGCCACATAACATTTCCTGTTCACTCGGACGTGCATTAGAAATGTTTTAGCTAGATCGACGCTCAGATTAGAAGGATATTTTTGAAATATAGGTACCTATGAATAGCTTGTTAAAAAAAAATGCATGATTATGCGCGCAAGCACATGTAGGTAGGTATTATGTGTGACATCAAATGAAATGCATGAGTAAATAATTTTCAAAGTGGTGTAAAAATTACTCCTAAGCTTTGCTCAATGTAAGTAAAAAATCTAACATTCATCTAACATCTACTTAAGTAAATAATTTAGGGTGAATGTATGATTTTTCTTTCCTAATTAATTACACCTACTTAAGTTCATTTCATTGATTTCATTTTACTAAGTCAGCTTATTTTGTAAAAAGTAAAAGTTTTGAAACTAAGAACGATCAAGTCACGGAAAGGGCTCAGATATTTTATAACAGCAATTTAATTAGTGAAGACAAAAATGGAAACGATTACCGTAAACAAGGTAGCGCGTTTATTAAGTTTTATTTATCTACCGCTTTATTGAAAAACTTTACCCACTAGCCCAAGTTATTATTACACGTAGTGTTCACGGTGTTTCAGGTAATTAAAATTACACGCGGGCTGCTCTGGGTCTTATTTCATAAAAATAAGTCGGTAATCAGCCGACTGAAAAATAAATATGAATGAATATTAGTCAATCTACATAAGTGTATAAAGGCGGCTCACACTCACGCCGCGCAAGCCCGTGAAAGCCCGCGAACCTATTGTTAACGCGGCGCGGTGCCGGCGGGAACAATGTGATTGCGGGCCTTTGCGGCGCGAATGTAGAGCCAGCTTAAGAAATATACCTATTACTATAGTGGCTAGGTAAGCGCGATCCAATTAAGTACTTATTATCTTCCATTTTTTTATGGAACTGAGCTGGCAAACAAGCGTACAGCCCGCCTGATACCGTAGCCTATAGATGCTTGCAATAGGTACCAATGGCATGGTTCGCACGTTACTGACCTGAAGGGAAGTGGGATGGGGGAGGGGAAGCCCAAACCCCCCCCCCCCGGGTTTGGGCTTCCGGCTCTCTCACTCATCATACGAAACGCAGCAGCTGTTATAGCAACTTTACGCCAATCTTTTGTGAGAGGGTGGTACTACATCGGTCGAACCAGCTCGTATATGAGCTGCGGTCAATTGGCTACAGCTTGGCTCTACTAACAGTGAAAGAGTTCTTCTAACAAATGTTGATTTTATATGATTTGTAGTGCTACGTAATAAGGTCCTTGTGTCAGTGTCGGCTGGAATTTATACACGCCGCGAGAACACCACCAACTTATGTTATTAACTCGCGGGTTCCGTGCATACTTTCACTGACGCCGTAGATACGCCTAGTTTTAGATCTTAATTATTTCATTACGACGATGTAAACCGTTTATCATTTCCTGCCACTACGCAATACACTATTTAACTAACTGTACCTAAGTTGTAACGGAATTATATACGATTATTATTCCAGTAATTAATAGATAATAGTATGTATAAATGTGTTAACATACCTATAAAATTCCAGTAAACAATACCGCTATCAGGAATCTACTTATTTATGTATTGACGAAAAAAATGGGTTCTACTGCACTGGCATAACCAAAAGACCGTCTTAAACACGAATTCACGGACGTCACTAAATATAACGTCACGACTTTTATCCCCATTCGGGGGTAGTCAGAGACTTGAGTGGCCATACACCACCACATTGTGGAGGTATTAACCAACTCAAAGCCTACGTTTCACCAGATAGTCAGAACCCAACGTGACAGGTGGTGAACCTTGTCGCTGTAGCCTAGGGGTGAACAGGTTGGGCTAGCAATCAGAAGGTCCCAGGTCCGATCCCCGGTGGGGCAAGCACCAATGGATGAATTTTCATATATGTGCATAATTTACAGTTCGCTGTAGGTTAGGGAAAACATCGTGAGGAAACCTACTTATCCCTCGGGATTGGGTAATAGTCAGTTCCTGTATACACGGACGTAACTAGTAATAAATAAAACTTCCAATAGCAAGAATGGATTGTTGTTACTGACTTAGCTTAATTAAACAAGCCGGCAGTCGACACTCACGCATAATACTGCTAATTAAACGCGGGTTTACAGAGATCCGAAAAAGAGCCACTCAAACGCGCTTAGCCGGTATTATTACAGTGTATTCAGGAGCTCGGCAAACAGGCCCTCGTCGCCGAGGGTGCTACTCTCAAGTTTCGCGTTTAATTAGACAGATAGAGGCGCGGACGGCCTTATTAGTATTGTCTACGGGGGCCCAATTAACACCCGGGAGGCGCCGACGTGGGTGGTTCCAAGTTCGTTTTAATAATCAAGGGATACCCTTGGCTTCGTTAGCCGAATAATAGGATCGGGTAGCTTCGATGGTCTCGGACCTAATCGACCCCTGAATTTCGTCTCAGTCCTGCTCGACCTGTAAAAAAACTTTGAGGTGACAACTCGCCTTTAAACGTGACGAGTACTTACAGTTTACGGTGTCAACTTACCACTTGTCAATATTTATCTGTGAGTTTAGTGAAATTTAAAAAAAAAATGACAGTTTTAATGTTTAACTAGTCTAACAAATTATTAACGCGTAAAGATAAGACATAAACCGTATGGTAACAAAACACGAGTTATGTAAAAAATTTCAAGGTAAATTACAGTAGACACGAGTTCAAAACGTTTTTAACTTTTTTATAATAACACGGTAAGGGTCCAGATCGAGAGGGTCGAGCGGGTCCGAGACCCTTCCATGATCCAGTCAGTGTGTTTGTAACCGGTTTAGCGCTGGTTCTCGCGTTAACTGGGTGAGCTACAGGTGTGAACTGCCCATTCATTTTGTCGGCTCACTAATCGAAGATTACGTATATCTAATTGCTGGCGTCGAGAATTATAGTTTCATTCTATGTGAACTTTCTTGTCGATCTCTTACTTCTTAAGTACTTAGTTATAATTATTATTTATCATTGTCAGTTCATGCAGGTACAATCAACATTAAAAGTTGGGTTTGTCAAATGGCCAAAAGAATCATATTGTTAAACACGTCGTAATAGTATGCAAGTTCCAAAAGCATACGATACCAATAAGAAATACTCTGTGATCGTCTTTAGAGACCTTCGAGTGTCATAGTGTATGACATGTTTACCAATATAATTATTTTGAACCATTTTATATAACTTTTGATTTTGACTGTAACTATTTTATGTTACTCTTAATATTGTACCAGTAATATAGGTATCTACTTATCCGAGTGAATTAATCACTGCTAACTATGTAGTTAACTATCCCATTGTTTTTTCCATCGGCTCTATCTATTTCATTTATCAAATAAGCAATTCACAGAAAACTTCGCCATTCCCTTATTTTTTGCGGATATATCAATTCCAATCTGTTGCACGAAAATAAGACAATCTGATTAAAATAAATGTTAATTAATTTAATCTATTCATTAGTTAAAGGTGTAAAAAACATGATTCTAAAAAAAGAGCAAAAAAAAAAGCTTACCTCGCTCAATTCATTTCACTTCACTTTAGGTGGCATTAGCTATCAATTCATTTCTGTCTGATACAAATTATGCCGACGTGTATTATAGAACTATATTTATATTTTTGTAATTGTATTTTTATTTTTGTATTTTGTGTACACATGAATAAATGTGTGTGGGGGAGGATTTGTAAAATGTACAATGCTGTTGTGCAACGTTGCAATTATTTATATGTAGGATGTTATTAATTAATTAGGAGCCAGCTCAACACGGGCAGCAAATTGCGCTATGAGTCTTGGTGCGGGCTGCATCCCAGCTGGCCATAAAACTCTCATTACAGGACCAGCAATTTCTCTCGTTAATTAACGCTGCACAACCCTGTTGTCAATCAATGAAACGGTCAAGTTTATTTAATAGTCTGCTTTCATAGTAGTTAATGGCACGTTTTCCCACTAATGACTTCTTAGAATGTCAAGTCTAGTGTTGTAACATTGCCGTGGATTTTAGATTCAGATCACTAGGTAGGTATATCAATTTATGTATCTATATTCATTTTGAGTGTAGATTATCTAAATATCGTCTGCATTCTTTCTAATTGAAAACGTAATTTGATCGTATAAAATAGGTATTTATATAAAGTGTTTTAGCAATCTGTTTCCTGTGTAGGTAGGTTACGTGGAGCTGGTAAATTAGATGCAAATTTCTTTTAATTTCAGCCCGGAAAATGCGGATGAAAATGCAAGCGCATGCGCACCTCGTCCATCTCGCATGACTTGTCGGCACTAATAACTTTTTCTCAAAACACTAATGAATAACTTGCCCCTTATTACTGGGCACGTTTTGCCACTTGAGTTCCCGGCTGTGCGGAGACGAGACGTGAGCGGGACGGAATGGAAAGAGCGCGGAACGGAGATGGGACGAGCGCGGGACGGTAACGACACGAGCCCGAACAACGTTCTGCCGTTGGCGCCTATATTACAACTTACCATTAAGCAATTTTCATCAAGATTCATGTTATACTTAATGAACTCCTTGCTTTTAGTTATACTGCAGTTTCTTAGAAGAATTAACCCCCTCACATAACGGTGCTTAATTTGTACTTAGTACTATAATTATTATGTTAAAAACCGACATCATGGCAACTTAATTAAAACTAACTAACTAGGTACAAACTGTTTTCCGAAGACAAAGAACTTTTCTTATAGACGCTACTCGCTATTACTGTCTCACATTTCCATGTCAAACTACCACTTATAATAGTTTTTCTCGATGTTTTCTATCGTTCCAGTAACTTGCTCGCATTCTGCAAGATAGTAGGTATGTACGGAAAATGTAAAATGTTATGCACATGACATTAAATTTTAATTAGAGAAAACTGCAAGTTACATTATATTAAACATGGTACGTATAAGGTATTAATGTAATTGACGCCGGTTTTAATGGAGGCGTTTATACTGGCTGGTGATTATAGGGGCCATAAGAAGTGCAGTTCCCCGAGTTGACGGACCCGGAGCCAATTTAATTTACAAAGTTGTTGGCCGAGGCCGGATTAAGTGCGCGGTGATCGGCATCGGCCTTAATAGTGACGTCCGTGCGGACACATGACAGATTCACATCGAGTGGGGCTAGCATACGCACCAACACTAGTAACACAGCCGGACCGCGACAAGACAAAACGCGATTTTATCTTATTCTCTCCTATGCATTAAGGTAGAGAGAGAGAGAGAGCAATTCGGTGCGACATAAGTCTTGTCTTGTCTTGTCTTGGCGGTTGTGCTAGCCCCACAGGACAAGACTTTTGTCACGCATTATGTCGCTTTGAGTCGCTTTCTTAATGCATCTATGGGAGAGATTGAGACAAAATCAATTCGGTTTGGTCTCGTCGCGGCCGGCTGTGCTATCAGTGCAGGGCTGCTATTACGAACCTGGTAAGAAAGCAATAATCCGTGTCGATCGAGTGTAGATTTTTGAATTTATTCGTTCGTTCAAAATTCGATGCCCGAACAAAACGGATTATATATTTGTACTGGGTTCGTAATAGCAGCTAGTCTTTGAGGCGGGACACTTGTAAACGTTAAACTCGTACTTATTATGTCAGGGACGGGAATTTTAAATGCGTTAAGGATAAAATAAAGTGACTAGGTTTAAATGGGTAGATATTGCAACAGTATAATAGGTACTTTTTGTGTCATTTTAGTAGGTACTTTCAAACTTTAGCTGTATCTATTTATCCAATGCCAGTACCATACAGATTTCTTAAATATTTCACTGCATAACAAATCCGTCTTACTATTGCGTAGTATTCTAATCTAGATCAATTAAATTATAATACTTATCTTAATTTGTTACTCTCAATTTCTTAATTCAAGAACGTAGATTTTATCAACCTATGAAAACTTTTTATGTGATGTAATAAAATAAAAAATTAGCTTCGCATGAATCCTAATTTAATTAATTATCATTTCGTTATCTAATATAATCCTTCGTAATTCGTATGACTAATTAGGTACCTACGTTCGTTCGTCTCGTGCGGGCCGGATGCTCGCTCGCAGTGTCTCAGGGAACACTTCCGGCACTCGATCCTAATTACAGATAAGGCTGAAGGCTTTCCCATCCCGTCTCATCTCGTTTACTTCTCGTGGATGCTCGGTCGGATGTGCTATGTTCCTTATATAACGCGTCACTGTTATAAAACATTGGACCGCAAAATATCAAGAAGTGGATGAGTTTGTCTTCGTGATATTTTATTGTGTAGGTTCCTATATTTATTATTTTAGACATCATGCATTTGGATCTCCTATCTAATATTTGGTTTTCTAATATTTTCTTTTATTTTTGAAACTCTTCATAAGTAAGTAGGTTTTACACCTATGTTTATAAAATCTTATGAGAGTCTAATAACTACAAATAAAAATATAAACATTCATTCACTTATGAAATATTTATTAAATTCTATAAGACACGCAATTAATTAGTTGATTAAATATCTATAAAACGGAAAGCAGTAAAGCTGTCGCGCAGAACGTGTTGTAAACGCCCCGGGCGTGACTGGCCGATTGCACTCGACTATAGTATCGATTATACTACTCGTATAATTCCAATCAGTATTCAAATCGATGCAAATCGAAAGATTAATCGGCGTTTGCACCACCGCAGCGGCGCGCCTCGTGTAAGGTAGTGATTCTGATTACCTACATATTTTGATAGAGTAATCGAATTTACTTTTTGTTGGTTTTCTTAAATAATATTAATTTATTTTTTAATCTTTACAAATTGATTTAAGATTCAAAAAAGTATAGGTACTTTAGTACCTATTATTGATTTAATTTACAACTGACTTTAACAGTATTTTATTTGTAGGTCTTTTATTTACACTAGTCAAACCTGGCTATGTACGAGAAGCAACAGACTGAAAAGTATTCTCCACATGATCTGCCTTGACGATAAAAAGAGATCACAAAATATTTTTAAATCATACTAGAATGTCAACTCATCCCATATCAAGTTGTAGCTTATAAATTGATCGAATAATCCATGTCAGTCTAGTAATATATCGTCAATTTATACTGCTTACCCATTAAGGTTTCAAGCGAGAACTAGATGTTCACTTTTAATGAGAAACAGGTTGTAATAACATCATTCTCACACATTTATTTAGAAGAGAAAAAATAAGCTTGTTATAAAAAATACAATAATTTGTAGATTGTGTTGGTATCGTATAAGGTATTTAAGAATTTTTAAGCATTTTTGTGAACGCGAAATTGTTATCGGAAACATTTACATAAACACACGTTTTTATTAAAATTATTTCCTAAAATTAAAAGGTTTGCAACATTAGCCTCGTTTTCAAAATCATAAGTTAATAAAAATTCCCAAAACCTGTAAAATAATATTAGTTTTACAAAAAGTTCGACTGAATACATCGACCGGTCGACGTCCTACAAAGACAATCAACATCTAATAACAAACACTCCTGACAGCGGTACGTCGCAGAACAAACAGATCAATCACCAACACGAGATACGACCAATAAAAATAATCCCAGCGAGCCAGCTATTGCTTTTTGTACGGTTCTTAATAAGCCAATTGCTGTCACCGTAGAGTCCTACGCCCACGTATTGAGCTGATTTCAGAACAGTCTCCGACGCAATTCCGCGATTGATTCTAATTAACGATAGCAGTATTTATTGGCGCTGTTTGCAAACGAACTTAATTGATTTCGCTGTTGCGCCGTCAGCTCACATGTTGGACTACTGTATTTGACTATTTAATGATGTTTGGCGGGATATACGGAGTATACGGAATAGGGCCAAAATGGTCGAATGCATCATGATGTATTCTAGCACGATGCTAAAACACATAGGTATTTTAAACATTATTTGCCAGCCGAATACTCGGTGTCGTAGCTGTTGCAAAAAAGCAAAAGCGGTAGCTTTAACAGCCGTAGTAGTAGCCGTAGTTATAACAGCTACTTTTTTGTCATACTGAAACAGATTCATAGTGTCATTACAATCGTTTAAAGTTAAGTACTTAGTTGAAGACCTTTAAATCTATCAAAAGTAAGTGCAGTTTCACCTGAACACCACGTAGTAGTGAATAACTATACCTAATCCCCTAGTTTGCATAGTGATAAGTTCTGGTTTCGAAGTTGCGTATTTAGCTTCCCACGGTACCTATTGCTGTTTCACTGACAACTAACATAAATTATAAAATTATCTGTTATCCATGACTATAGGAATCTTAATAATGTCATTAGACGACAGCAAAGGTTCAGCTTAACGAACCTGATAACATAAAAACATTAATTAGGTAATCTCTGTTTTCTTCTGAACGGTAACAAACAGCAATTAGTAATTCAATCATTCGAAGCCATTAATTATGTAAGAAATCTAAAAGCCATACTGACGCCCACAACGTATTTTAATTAGTGTTTTAAACTGCAGAAACTTTTGTAATTAGCGGGGTCACGTCGGGTCAAATAACAAAGAAATCACTGGCTTAACATAGAGTAATTACTATCCATGATGCCTGAATCATTTAATATATGTATAAGTTTCATTATATTAATTAGTAAAATTTCGTAGGCTAGTTGGGAGTGAAAATAAATGAAATAGTGACTTAGTAACCAGAAAAGTCATAACTTATTTACATAAAATAATTTAATTATTTCTCAATCCTATATTACTTTATGTACCAGGGTCCCACGAGTACCTACACCAGCGTATAGTCAGCATATGTCCTGGGGCCAGAGAGCGCGGCAGACATCTCTCTAATTAGGGCACGTTTCGTCCGCCTGTAATCTACCTGTCTGTTAATTAATACAACTGAATAAACAAACAACAAAACGTGGTATGGGGATTAACAATTCTGGGTCCTTATAAATGGCCTTTATAAATACTCTAACTAGCTGCTAGTTTGATAAAAAGTATTTTTTTCAAATTTATCGACGATTTACTCATACTTGGTAGGTACTTGCGCATAAATAAGATTAAGAAGATGTCTACTCCACTTGTGAACCGCAATTATTATCGAAAGTTAAATTATCCTGATAATCGACCATTTAAAACGCAATCTGGAGATGAAAAAGGTCCCACAATATTTTAATACGGAGATATGCAAAATATCTGCACCAATTATGTTTTGCTTATCGGCTAAAATTGGTTTTACACTATAATTCCCTCACAGATCCGATACGGCGAACCAAATGCCATATTAAGTTTGCTCGTACGGGTAATTAAAAGCGAGCCGTAATGAGAGGCCGCTGCGTACACTAATTAGGCGTCCACCGCTCCAGAAACTGAATACCTAACTTTCCCAATTAACAGCTACGTCATCGCGCTAACGCCAGTTATGGAGCTACAATGAAAAATAAATATTTAAAAAATTGCTTCATTACCTTGAATTATTTTCATAAAAACCAGAGTGAATGATATTAAGGTAGTATACACCTTAATATTAAGCTACAATACACAGAACAATAAAACCTCGCGAGACGACCTAAATATTATTATTGCTAGACCTAAATGTTTAATATCATCTAATTAGATGAAATGTTGGTAGCATGAAATGATACTCGGTAAAATTAGTTTTCTAACCATTCTTCCTCCATAAATATAATTGCGTTCCACTTATTGCCCATAAAAGGAAGGGAACGTGCGAACGGCCCTGTTGCAAAATTGTACAAAAGGAAAGTAATATTAGGTAGAAGTAGACGCAGTGCTACCCCGGGCGTGTTTCGGTGACTGGGGCGGGCTTTCAGATAAATTATTTATCAACTGTATAGCAATTTTCTTTATGACTCCTCCGACGGAGCAGAGCAATTTACTCCTGAAAGAGATGCGTAAACTTGCAAGGACGCCCAAATTGAGAATAGAACAATGACGCCAGTAAAGATTTCAATAAGGATACTGTCAGTCGCGAGGCCTTCGCGTCTATACTTCAAGAAAAAGAGCGCGACAAATACTGGTCCTGTTCTGAGCCGCGAGCCCCATATGCTTCTCATTAGCAAAGCTTTTGAAATGGGCTCCTTGTCGTAAGAATTTAATTGACATCGAGTCAACCGAGCACCGCCGCGGCGGTAACCTTTAATTAATTTTTAGGTATGTTGCATGAGTTTTTTGTTTGTAAATTGAGTCACGAAGCTTAAAAAACTTTTTTGGGTGTGGGTAAATCTGTAATAAGAGTTCGTAGTCGGCAGGCACGGCCGGCGGCGGGCGGCGGCGGCGCTTCCAATTTCCGTAATTGTGAGTTCATCAAGGAAATTGACTGGCAGACAACGCAACGCAATCCACTCTTTATTTACATCACGCTCGCCATACAACGATTGCTTCGCGTATTCCAAAACGGGGTGACAACATCACGTCTGCCGCTAAACGAGTTTACTGAATATTTTAACCAAGTTTTTTAACAAATCGCTGCTGCAATATATGGGTTTATTGCTTTTGTAGTCATGTAAATTAAATTAGAAAGTGTCGTCTGTCTTTAAAAGATTAACTTCCACTTCCACCTATAAAACTAATAATCATAAATCACGAATCAACTAGTTAGTTTAAGGTAATACATATGCTAAACTGGGTGGGTCTAAGTAAATGGTTTGATGAATCGGCTGGCTTATGTGCAATATAAAGTATACAACATTAAACCTCATATGGTCGGGAATAAAACGGCTTAACCGATTTATTTTAAATGTTACCAAATTTTGTAGAAATCGATTTCAAAATATGAAATTGTCAACCTAAATCGTTAATGTTATCCATAGCAACTGAAAAGATTTACGTGAAACCTATACCAAAAAAATTGTCAAGACTTGTTTAAGAATCCGTGCATCAAAGATTTAAAATTAGTCATTTTATTTAAAAAATAATCAATAATAAGCTTAAATTTGCTGGAAACGTCACAGGTCATCATGGCTTGGACACCTATTTGTTCCCGGTCAGTGCCGCGATGACGGCGTCAAAGGCTGGACGTGCGCACAATTTTTTGCGTGAAATTCGTAAAAATGTTACGTCTTCTTAGCTTTTTATGAATTAAATCACGTTTTAAATAGTTTAAATATAATATTGAACACATTTTTTTTAATATTATAAGCTTACATATATTTTTAAATTAATGTTTATGCTAGTTATGAATTTTGAGGTCGTCATAGATTATGAAAATAAAAATGCTATATAATGGTAAAGTGTGATGTTCCTCTGAATACTATTGGTACCAAGTAGGTTGAATAATAATTATTATAATTAGGTAGAGTTCATTTGGTAACTAGTTATTGCATTGTAATTATTTTAATGACTGATTTGGTTAAAAGGATTTTAATTTAAGTACAAATTTGATATTATTTTTGGAATTCAAGATGGTGGCCACATGCTATGTAAAATTTGGATGATGGGTGTCATGTAAGGGTTTTTTGGCGGATACTAAATATAGACTTGTTTTTTTTTATATTTAAGATATTATTATGTAACGTCACTACTTGTATCCCCATTCGGGGGTAGTAAGAGGCTTGAGTGGCCATACACCACCACATTGTGGAGGTATTAACCAACCGAAAGCCCACGTGGTGAACCTTGTTGTGTATACAGGAACTGACTATTACCTAATCCCGAGGGATAGGTAGGTTTCCTCACGATGTTTTGAATTTAAGATCTTTATTGGAATCCTGCGGGCTTACCACCACCTCTTATAGCAGTTTTGTTTAACGTTTCAGCGACTTTTTGTGCAATGACGTTTCTTATTGTCATGACAATAAGGTAAGTCATTGCCTAAAAAGTCGCTGAAACGTTAAAACGTTCCTGTAATTGAATCGCAATAAAAGTTCGTGGTAAGCCCCCTGGCCTTCTTTTGTTTTTCATTAGTTTCCTAGTCTTTTCTTGTGTTTTCTTTTTAATTGACTTCAAAAAGGAAGAAGTCTATCAATTCGACCGTATATCTACGCATCTCTGCCTGACTTTGATTGCAGCTGGCTATGAGCGCCTCAGTTAATCGATTACCAGTTGCAACGAGACCCGTTTCGGACTCGTGTTAATTCTTGTAGATTTTTGTCGATTCTTATCGATTCCTGCCTTTTCTTGATTTGTTGAAGAAATGACAAAAACTGACAAGAAATTATAAGAAAAGACAGGCAATGACACAAAAACACAAGAAATGTCAAAAAACAACACGAAGTGACAATAAATTATGAAAAATGGCAAAACAATAAAAAAAAACACAAGTTATGACAAGAATCGACAAGAGTTACTAAGAAAAAATGAGTAAAAATTAGAAAGACAATTAATTACAAGAAAATGGAAAAATGTCAAGAATATACAGGGTGAATTTTTCAAGCGTGCGTGGATGGCCAAATCCGAAACTATGAGGAATAGCGAAAAATACTCAAAGGAGTCTTGGGGCCGATTTTGATGAAAACTAAAATTGCATCATTGGATTTTTCAAAAAATAAAATTCTTAGCCAGGAATCGTACTACATAGTTAATTTTGAAAAAAAAAAACCACACACTGTATTATTACACCATTCGATAGTGCCGCTGATAAGAAACCAATTCTGGGAAGTAATGACATACGGCAAACTTGAAGAAAGTGTTGGATTTTAATAAACTGCTCCATATTTTCAAGTTGTCTTTAATAAATCACACGTACATTACCTTTAGCTTGTTCGAAATTATGCTCCATATTTTTTTTATTTATCCTCGCAACGCATTCATCTTTACAACATTATGTTCTTATTACAAATTTTCAATCATTTTTGAACAATTAATCAGTTTAGGTTTAATAGGTTACCTACCTACTTAAGAGAAATAAAATAGTATTTTTGTTTAAAATGGGCTCTTTCCTTATGTTTGCCGTATGTCATTACTTCCCAGAATTCGTTCCTTATCAGCGACAATATCGAATGGTGTAATAATACAGTATGTGTTTTTTTTATCAAAATTAACTAGTTCGATTCCTTGCTACGATTTTATTTTTTGAAAAATCCAATTATGTAGTATTAGTTTTCATCAAAATCGGCCCGAGACTCCTTTGAGTACTTTCCGCTATTACTCATAGTTTCGGATTTGGCCATCCACGCACGCTTGAAAAATTCACCCTGTATATTCTTGTCATTTTTCCATTTTCTTGTAATTAATTGTCTTTCTAATTTTTACTCATTTTTTCTTGGTAACTCTTGTCGTTTCTTGTCATAACTTGTGTTTTCTTGGATTGTTTTGCCATTTTTCATAATTTATTGCCACTTCGTGTTGTTTTTTGACATTTCTTGTGTTTTTGTGTCACTTCCTGTCTTTTCTTATAATTTCTTGTCAGTTTTTGCCATTTCTCGAACAAATCAAGAAAAGGCAGGAATCGATAAGAATCGACAAAAATCGACAAGAATTAACACGAGTCCGAATCGGGTCTCGTTGCAACTGGTAATCGATTTACTGAGGCGCTCATAGCCAGCTGCAATCAAAGTCAGGCAGAGATGCGTAGGTGGCATTTGAAGTGAGCGTATCCGTGCATCGGAGGCCATGTAAAAAGTCGATCCCAGTTGTTGTCATCTAAGCAGCAGTCGTTAAACCTTGTCAGAGGTGTTCGGGCGGCTTGAAAAACTTTGACACCAGGTTGTTTACTAACCATTCGATAAGAAAAAGAGCTGTATATCGTTGGTGATAAGGTACAATATGACTACGAGAACATTATTTTAAATGAAAAACACTTCACCCTTTTTTATTACGTCATAGTCGAGTAATCAACCGTTTAAAACGGATTGTTCGAGGTGCATGTTAGTTCTGTTTTTTTTTTTTTTTTTTTTCAAAATTAAAAAATAAATTGCAATAGGTTTAATCGAAACTCATAAATTAATGTCCTGTAATCTAAATAAATTAATTGCAGAGTACCATCAAAAGATTATATGCAATTTAAATTTTAATCAATTCATTATACCTAGGAGTTCTAGAATAATCTCGATGGAAGACCGGGACTGACATGCAATGGACCATCACGTCAGGCCAGGTGAAAGACCCCGTTTCACCTAACAAAATGAAAGCCCGGCCATGACTTCGCGCGATGGCAACGGACGACGCGTGTTTTGCTAAAATGTTGCAAACGAAAAAAAACGCTGTCGCCCGTCGCGCGAAGTCGTGGCCGAGCCCTGAGCCTTAAACTCGGGGCACCCACCCATCTAGGAATTTAATTGGCAAACCCGAAGATGATCCATGATCAAATCAAGCTAAAGATTGAGATGGTCGCCCACCTTCCGTCCGGAGTGCATGTCTTTTAGTTGCGCTCCGCGAAATAATTGCTAAATATTAAGAGACTCGGTGCGATCATCTTTCAAAAACGGCATCTCAAGTTCGATCTAAATCTTGAGATCGATTTATTAATACGGGCCTAAATAAAAGTAGGCAAGATACGAATTTAGTAGGTACATGTCACTTCTGTTTTTGATTTATCATGTCGTCTTTTTTATGTGTCGTGGCGTCTCGAAAATTCTAAATTCAAAAAATTCACTTCGCGGTGTTCGAGCAAAAAGCGGTCAACCTCGAGCTGTCAGTCGCAATGGTTCCAGCCTTAAAGATGAATAAGTAAATGGAATTTGTATTTTTTACATCAATCTCGGTTGTTTTACGGTCATATAATGGGACATACAAACTGGAGCTTGGAGATTTTTATATATTGACGCAAAGGTGACGACTTAGAAGGGCTGTGAAAATATATTAGAAAAACTTATGGGATAGTAATATGTGGTTGTGGCAGAAGAAAAGCGTGAATTTCACTTGCAATAAGAAATCTTTTTGTTTAATAATAATGAAGCCAATGCCGCGCCGGTGCGGTGGTGAGGTAATTGATGGCGAGCGGCAATCAAATTAGCCTCCGCGTCGCGGGTAATCGGCTGAAAGCTGCCCCACAGAGCGCTTTGTGGGGTGACTGGCGATGGGACGCAACCTGTATTCCAACCTCGAACTTTCAAAGTATTTGTAGCTTTAAAAGTTTATTCTCATTTTGGTGATAATTATTTTTTTTAATAAATTGGTTTTTATGATGATTGAGATGATCAATAACGTCTTACATTTTTAATGAAAGTAGAGATGTTGTCTTGAAATCAGTAGTAGCAGTATAACTCCTAAATGTAAGCGTGATGTGCAGGCTAGCGAGGCGGCTCATCATTAGCGGCGGCGAGGAGCAGACTCGCAGCATCCGCCTCTTTAGCTTTTATCATAATTTAAGTTTTCCATTAGCCGTAATTGACACGAACATCGTTCGGCGCTTACTGCCGCGAATCGTCGCTACGATTGTTATTTTCGGATAGATAAATATTCCCCATTTTCAGGTCTCCCGAACGCTATTCCATCTTAATTGACAACACTATTAATATTTAATAAGAATTATTGCGTATAGCTTTTATCTTAATGTACTTGAATGGTACATTTGTATTCGAGAGACCATTTCGATGTAATTTTCAACGGCACTACCGGTTCGTAATGGATAAATATCTAGTTGTTTAATTTTAATTTATGAATAATTCAATCGATACCTGCATTCTACTCGAACGCGCTAATGGATCGTGGGGTTCGATTTAATTCTGTAATGTCGAAACGGTACGTATCCATTAGTGTAATTGGGCGGGCACTCGTGAGACGCAGGAGATATCAAAGTGTCCGGTTGGGGCTCAAACGGCGCGGCAGTGTGGCCTGCCGGCTCGGCCGGCGCTCGGAGCCGCTGGAGAGACTATAACTACACAATACAAATTATTAAGAGTGCTCGGCATCACGGGAACGCTTTCAGAAGTAATGAATTAGAAAAGTTGCGCAGCACTCACGCGGATTGAGGAGCGCGCCGCCGCTGCCGTCGTCGGCGTCGACTCGCTACAACATTACTTTAATTAAATCTATTTGAACAACAAACTTTAATTAAATTTCATCCAGCAGTTAGGCGTCGCGGAGGAATAATCGCGCAATTAGAGCGGCCGTGAGCGTCGCCTTACACGCTCCCAGTTAAGACGATACAAGAAAAAAATGAATTTTAGTTTCGGGGTGTGGCTAGCGTCGCGTGAGCTGCCGAAGGATATATCCCTCTCGCTTAGCTAGGACAGAACAGCTATGGAGTAGACTATAGTATAGTTATTTTTTGAAGGAACAATATTGTTTAATTCGTACAATTAAAATAATATGTCCCAGTGCACCTTTTAAAATAGATGAAATGGATGAAAATATTCAAATATATTTTTTTCGTTTTATATGGGATTTTTATGTCGAGTGTATTTGAAAAAAATAATTTAATTTCTATGTTGTTTTTATTGCTGAAGACAAAGTAAGTCAAAAGAAGACAAACGATACCTACAATATGCTGATAGATACGTATAACAATATTTCGATCGTATAATAGCCTATAACCAGCGGACGATCCAGACGCGTCCAACGATATCTCATTAGTCAAATTATTATGATAAAAATAGTTTGGACGTTATACGGGAGCAGATGAACATACATACATATCGGTCAAAATCATAACCCTCCGCCCACCGTAGTCGGGTAAAAATGTACATACTCTGTGTCAGTGACTGACTGCCGGATATGAGTATCTTTTTCATGTTTCGTAGGCAAAGGAATACTTTGGTACTTAACTTCGATGCCGATCATGAAGTCATCAGCGGTGTCATAATATTTATTTTTACCATATTTAATTTATTTTTTAATTTAATTTTCAGATTTTATTAATTTTATTGATTTAACCATGCATTTATTTTTTGTTTATCTTTTTATCTTTATTTTTTTATCTATCAAAATCACCCTTAGACTGGTTACCGCCACAGGTGACAAGAGGGCTGGCTCTTTCCTTGCTCAAAAAATTCGCTTGACAACAGGAACAGCTTGAATACAGGGAGGACATGCAGCCAGTATCCCACGCGGACGGTATTTGTTTAATTAGGGGTAGGTTTTTATTTTATTGTATTTTATTTTAATTTATGTTATATTATATTGTATTTTAATGATAAAACATGAAAAATAAAAAATATTTTTTTACTTTTTTTAATTTAATTTTACTTTTATTTATTGTGAAATTATAATAATTTTAATAATCAATATTGGACTATGTCTGAAACAAATACATTGAATTCAATAATTTAAATACATAAATTATCACATTAACTCGTTAAATCACGGTTTACACCCGCTAGAACGAAAAAGATCCTAACATGGTAG
Organism: Drymonia ruficornis; assembly: GCA_947859195.1. Classification (NCBI taxonomy): domain Eukaryota; kingdom Metazoa; phylum Arthropoda; class Insecta; order Lepidoptera; family Notodontidae; genus Drymonia; species Drymonia ruficornis. Next base: position 7,189,984 of record OX401910.1, on the reverse strand, counting down.
GTAGGACCTGAGGGTTGGCCAGTTAATTACTTAAAATACACTATATTTATTTCAAGAAAACATTCATAAGATCTGAAGGCGTCGGACTCGCACATAAAGGGTTCCGTACCACCGTAGAATAAACACATCAAAAATATCAAGTTCGAGACTTGATATTTATTTTTAAATGTTATTATATTTTTAGTATTTGTTCTGCACCGGCAACAGAAATACACATTCAGTGAAAATTTCAACTCTCTACCTGTTACGGTTCGTGAGATACAGCCCGCGCTGACAGACGGACAGACAGACAGACGGACAGCGTAGGCCTAGTAATAGGGTCCCGTTAGCACCCTTTGGAACCCTAAAAAGTAGCCTATGTTCTCCGCCAAGACCCAGTCTATCTCCATACCAAAATTCATCAACATTGGTTCAGCGGTTTAGCCGTGAAAAGGTAACAGACAGAGTTACTTTCGTTTATAATATAATAGATTGAATAGGACGGACAAACATTTTCCTATCCATATCTGTAATGTTATTTTTTACGATAATTTATTGATGTATGATATATTTATTACTTGCCCATCCATACCTACAACAAACGCAATAAAGCGACTCCATTGTTTTGACAAGCAATGTATTCCCACTGTCGGCCCAAGACCATGCTGCAAGTATATAACAGTAAGCGAAATAGGGAGTTTTTACAGAAATGACACGAATAACTATGAAATGACAAGAGATGACACAAAATGACAAGAGGTGACACAAAATGACAAGAGATGAAAAGAAATTACACAAGACAAGGAAAAGCAAACGAAAATCACGCTGCAGTGCAGGTCGTAGGTTCGATTCCTGCCCAGGACATGCATTTGTGTGCATGAACATGTCCGCATGTCCCGAGTCTAGGTGTAATTAAGTGTATATTTAGTTTGTATTTACAAACAAAAAGTAGTATATGTAGTAATATCAGTTATCTGGTTTCCATAGTACAAGCTCTGCTTAGTTTGGGATCAGGTAGTCATGTGTAAAAGAATTTCCAAGGATATTTATTTATTTATCATAGGCGTCGGCGGACTGTAAATACTGTACTGTACCTGTAATGTGGCACGACCGTAATATTTTTTCGTAATATTTTTTAAAAAATCCTTCACAGGTCCGACGTCGAACAAGTCCGAGCGGACACTGACAATACAAAGTTAGAGAGAGACATGGTTAGTTCAAGTACTTAAAATGTGAGATGGCGATATTGTGCGCGCGCTCGGAAATAAACAACGTAAGCGCCAAACCACATTTACTTGAATTAAAAAAAAACTACTTCATGAATTAAAATATGGTTGAAGGGTAGTTTAGATATCATTATTTGCTATGTTTTAGAAATAATTTCGTGATCTAAATCGTAAAAACATCGTGGTAGCAAGGAAAATTGTAAATAATTAGAGCTCATTTCATAAATTTTTTTTATCGAGAAAATTTCATCAAATCGTGATTTGGATTTAAAGATACTCAAGATAATATAGTCAAAAATCATACATCTAAATATAAGATTCCTAGTCCACATACTTACTTAAAGAAAAAGTAGAATAGAAAATCAACCAAATTTCGAACCCTCCTCTTAATTAACTCACTTGGGCCGACCTAGCCGGATAAGGCTGTGCTGTGTACCGACAAACACCATTATTAATTAAAGATTTCCATCATCTACAAAAACTATATACCTAACTAAATTCCGTCATCTAGGTAGGTATTATTCATTGCATTAACCCTGATAAGGATAAATAAGGATAATAATTTACAAGGATAGTCCTATCACAAATACCTTCTTCTAAGAATTGGCATCAGCATGACATCAGAGTTTGAGTTCCAAATTGATTTCTAATGTTATAAAAACGGCATCGTTAAGTTCACATAAATAAAAGTCAGATCTTATACATATTTCATGAATTGCCTTTTTTGTTTATTTTCGTCAAACAATATCGGTTCAAGAAAAAAAGGGAAAAATCATCGATATGGGATGAAAACACCGCGCAGCCTTAGCGGTCGACTTATTCGATTAATACTCGCAGCAACACAATGGGTCGGCGCTTAGCACTATGTAGCTTTCATTGTGCAAGTTTAATTGTTTTTACACGCGACACGTACTGTACGTTTGAATACTTGTGAATGGCGCCGTGTCGTAATGTAACCACGCATTCATTACCGATATGCTAAAAGCAAACAATGTATCATCGTAGCGTATCGCAGCCTAGTATCATATCGTATCGCTGTCACACCTATCGAGTCCAGTATCTGATGAGGATATCACTCGTCTAAATTCGTATCGTTATTAATCGGAAAAAAAAAATAAAGAGACGTCCTAGTGGAACGGCGCGGCGTATCAGGATAGCTTACCGTTTTTTTTAAGTATTTACCTACGGTTGATTCTTGTTTATGGATGCAATGGAGCAAGCGATGTGCGATCATGACATACTAGGCGTCGGCGATATGGATACGATAATCGGATCGGCATCAAACCTACTTTTAAAACATTATTTTAATAAACCATAAGTATAATAAAATGGTTCTACTGCGCTAACCCTAAGCATGAAAATAAGTTGAGGCATCTAAAACGCTGTATCGATTACGAGCGTTTTTATTTCGCGAATCGAGTAGAATGCCAATAATATACGAGTATCGCATATCTGCCGAGTGTTCGCCTGCTGATCCATTATGCGCACATCGTAACGTATAAATAAAGGCAAAAACTCACAAGATCCATTAAAAGTATTGCTGCCATAGTTTGGCATGATATGGATACGTCAACAGGAAATATTTACTGACAGTAGTATATGTAGGTATACTATGTAACTGTAAGTACATACGTATTTAAATAATGTAGGTATGTGGCTATTATATGTGTTTGTGAATATTTTAGCTAGGACTCTACCAAAAGTGCTCAGCATTTTTTGGAAGCTATTGCTTAAAATCAAATTATTTGATAATCGAGTTTCTTAGTAAGCTTTGCATGCACAAGGCAGGCAGTTTAAAAAAAAAAGATTACTAATCCAATCATTACGAAAACGTCTTAAATGCACTAACCAACTATAGAAATATTACATTTCAAAAGTTTATGTTTACGACACAATCTTTCTATTAAAACTTTTAAAGCAATCTCATAAAACTGAAACTAAATCTTTTAAACAAAGCTTTTAAGTTAGACTCTTGCGAGAATAGAAAGCTAATGTGTTTTTTCCTGTTGAGTGAATCTCTATACAAGTATCCCGCACGATCCTGTCTATTCTATCGTCTCGAACCACTTCCGTAAGAGAGTGAGCGCTATAAAGGAAACTGAGTGAGCGCGTTGACCGGGAGTCTTCCCAGCCTTGATTTGACCCCCTCACTTAACAACGATCAACTAACTGTAGTCTGTACATACGAATGCGTAATTGCGGAATAGCCAATACAATTATGAATAATTCAATACGCATTACTTTTTCATCGGCAGCCATAAAACTTACCAATATCAAACTTTTATTGTTAATTAAATCACTTGTATTATGGTTCCAGAAGTGCACGAAAGAACGAATTTGGAAAATGTTCTCCATATCTTTTTACTTTACGCCAAAATTTATTAGTCGTAAATATCGTCGCTGTATATGTATTTTTAATGGTATGATTGGTCTTATTTTGGAATTGCAAGCACTCGGATGTATTGAAGTCGGTGGGATAACGCGCTGGTTGCGGATTTTTTTGGAGTGCGTTCCAAAATTATGGTAACCCGTGCCTTGGCGTGGCGTTTATGTGGGCGGCAAATGTCAATCCACGTGTGTGGTCTTTCAACGATACTGTTATGAAAGTCGATCCATAATCATATAATAACAAATAAAAAAATGTTTATTTCGAAAACAAAGTTATTTACATTAAGTATATTTTAAATGTTGTTAAGTATAATGTTTTAACTGTTTTCGTTTTATTACTTATTCTTACAATTATATATGCGACTTTTATTGGTTTCATAAAAACAACGCATAAGAATTAAGATTAAATCTTAGCACGATTCAACATAAAAGTTCTTTTTTTAATACTACTTAATACTTACCTAGAAGAAACTTAAAGAAATAAATTTGATTAGTTTCCTGCGCTTGCAAAAAAAAGAACGAGGCGTGACATATACTAGATATGAAATCGTAAAACTTTTTCCACGCAAAAACATCAGCTTATCAAATTCTACATTATCTAGTCTGTCTGAGATGTCCCACTGTTAGCCAAAGGCCTATTTAGTTTCTCTTGTGCTTAATTTCAAGGTCGATCCGCAATCCTCTATCCATTTGATAGAATATAAATAAATCTGATAGAGTCATGCACAGAAAAAAACAAGAATAGCGGAATAATGTGGAATTTATTCACAGTTCAATTTCCACGTTAACAATGTTGGCACGCAAAAACTTGCGGAGACGAATTCATTGATTTTAGTAGATATGGCACCACCTAACATTACAATCACTAGACTTGTACTCAGCGCACCACTACATGCAGCGAAATTTACTACACATCTGTAAGTAAACTTAAAGGTATTTTGATGCGTCTTATTGACCAGAATTTGAGCCGTATTGGCAATACCGACATGTTTTCAAAATTATCTAACGGGAACGACTGATTCGAAATGTGTCCATGGACTCAGTTTAGTAGGACATACTATTTTGGGCAGTCACATGTCTCCCTCTTTCTCGGTAATGTCTTTGAACGAAATGCAGTTTCTAATTAAATCCGACATTTGTGAGTAGCAGAGGTAAAACGTCGGAGAACGCCGAGTCACTTGCGATGGGATCATGAGAATGGCGGGACAAAAACTGTCGGCATTGCCAATAAGTGGGTGCTTCAATAAAATAAACGGTTCCTAATCACGTAGGGCCGGACATCTCGGGGCTGACGGCCAACCTATTGAGTAACGGATGCAGGTATCAGCACAAGAAAAGCGTAGAGTAGTATAGTTATTTCCAAATATTTATAAAATTTCGCGCTTCGCGGGGATGAATTATTTTATGGTTATTTCAAATGTAAAAAAAATAATACTTGGCAGCAAAGACAGAAGGACGAAGAAGACACATTGTTTTTGTTGAAAAAAAAAAATTAACGTGAAAATTGGTTTAAGTACCTAATAATACCTACTCACAATACCTAATGGATTATAAAAATTTAAGTGTTTCATATTTTCTTGCTCCTGTTTCATTCTCTGAAGCAATCAAATCGTATGTTCAAAGGCGATCAGTTATTTCAATCTTGTTAGACAGTGTGGCGCGCAAAAAGCTTGGCATCCGCGCCGCGCGCAGCATTCGTGCGCATACGACGACGAACGTGCGCGCAGGTTCTAATGAATTTAGATCAATGGAGAAAAAACGAAGAGTACCATCCTGCTTCGTGTACGGCACTGCCATCATTCTTGTACGATTATTGATAGCAGGGCGACATGTTAGTACTGCAATCTCTAAACGGTAAGTAACATTAGGTAGGTATAATTACCTACCTAGATAGATAACACTCGTTTCATTCATTTCATTTCTAACCTGTACTATCCCACTGCAGGGCAAAGGCCTCCCCTCCTTTTTTGCACTTAATCCGGTCTATTGCTACCTGGGAACAATCTGTCAAGTAGGAATCCCGCTCATCCGGCCATCTTTTTTATTGGTCCTTACATACATTGCTGATATTAACTATTGTAAATTTGTGAGCAGGGTGTATTTTTGTTATAAATAGTACCTAGGTAAATAATTTAGTAATTACTTATGATGACGAAATTTAATGTTAGAGCATCCGCCTTCTGTGGACGTTCTGTCATAAACAATGCTCAGCCCACTTCCTGCTGCCCTTAGTATGATAGGTAATTTAGTTAAAATAAGCTTATATTTGCATACCTATTTGAGTTTTAGTTCACTTTTATTTATATTTAGGTAGGTACATTCTTATTCGATATTATAATCTTTAATTTCGGTACACATAATTTTATCGTACGAACTGTAGGCATAAATGCATAGTCAACTAACGCACTCGAGATAGCCCGCCAATTAAACGCACCCCAAGAATGGGAGTGGTCCTTTTTGCCAGGGCTGGCACGCTTTGTCCGCGCCGAACGCTGGGTATGGCAAACATTCGACTGCTTCGAACACAGCCATTCATTAGCAATGTTGTTTTCAAATATTTTCGGAACCCTAATAACGTTATTGTTAGCTTGATTTCAGAATAACATTGAGTGACGATTGCTCGTTATATAGAGTTTATTTACATAACTACTTATTATTATTACGTATCTATTTCATATCATGATATTATTAAGTGCGAAGTGGTTTATTTTATATACACCTATGTAGGTACTAAAACTTAATTACATCAGCGTTCAATTTCAGGTCAGACTATGTAAATACAGCATAGCAGCTAACTCCTTTGTCTTTAGTAACTACACCTGTGTACCAGGAGCATATAAAACACAGGGAGGTAGGAAAAGCTGTGTGCAATAAGCAGGGTAAAGTAACGTGTCTGGTGCTGCCAACGTTTCAGATTTTTGTACTAATAATTTGTACCTACTTGATAACAAGAAGGTGGACCGGACCAATTACGTTTATCACCATACCTAAAAAGTGTAGAAGACTATTGTTTCCTGTGCATATACCTAGCTCGATAATATGTTTAATTCCCAGTGGAATCTACTTAGGTACACATAGTATACTTATATTTTTCTACCTATATCGTGTGAAAGTTTATTAATTTGTCGGTTTTTCATTTTCACCCATTTCCCTTTTCACCCAATGTCCTGTTCTTTCGAATGTATTTTTTTTATCAGCGCTGTCTCTATTTTGGAGAAGATTGATCGGGATACTCGTGGTGTTATCCTTTTTACTTCTTCTGCTTTGATGTCTCCTCTTGGTCTTTTCTACTTGACTACCGCCAACTAATAACAATTCCTAGTAGGTTTCGTTGCTTCGTATCTGGCAACACAGGAGTATGATTAGCGGCGGGCGGGCGCGGGCACGGGCGGCTGATTGCCGGCCCAATTGGGCTTTATCCGCCCGCACATGGGAAATATTTTTAATCAACACCTCCATTGAACTTACGAGCGGTCGTACGTGAGCTCTGCGTACAGGGCCGAATTGCAATGAGATCTGTTTACAACTTACCAAACTAAAAAAACTGGATTTCCTAACTAAGGCACTAGTATCATTGTTTATTGTGCAGTTAAACAGTAATTTATTAAGGCTCTAGTTGTTACCTTAGAATTGAAAAATATCTATAGCATTATTTGATAGAATCATTGTAAGCATTCTTGACACGGCACAAAATAAGTTAACTTCGTAAATTTTAACTACGTATAGGAACTTTATGGCGAAACTTGCTTGGAAACAGTTAACTAAGTAGAATAAGAGTTTTAATAAGAGTGACGTGACAGACTCATTAATACCGGCAGATCTAACAAGACGCCTTCAACTTTGCTTGTTAGCCTTTTAAGTCAAAACACATTTGTAGCTCTAGCTTATTGAATTTCAGTTCGTTGTTTGTAGTAGTATCAAATTATTTAAGGATTTTCCATAACGAGCTTAGTTTCTGTATATTATAAATAGGCACGGAAATAGGACGGGTAATGGGTGTAACGGACCGTGAGCACTAAACGATTTTACCACTAAAATTATCAGTACCTAACCGTTCCAACAGTCAATTTAATGTATCGGTGAACTCGGCGGCTCGGCCCTTAGTTGTTGAACAGAATCCAGCCCTGTCCGGGGTGTAGATAAGGGGTGCGACGGCCGCGGGTTGGTGCTTGATTGGCGCTATGAATGTGAGTAGATTGCACCTCTCGCCGCCCTGCGTCCGCTGTCCGCCCGCCCGCCCGCCGGTCGTCCGCGATCGCTTCCGCTGCCTACAAACCACTCATTTTATTGTATCTACGGATCAGCAACGTTGTTATTGGTTAGTGATGCCAGAATCTTGGCCAAATACTTACTTAAACATTTAAATCAAGGATTAATATTCCTAAATATCTATAACCTAATAAAAAAAAATATGCCGATGGATGAATATTTTTTCTGCCTCTGATAAGTAAGGTGTGCACTAAATACTCCTCCTCCTCTCCTCTCCTCTGGTTATAGAAGTATTCTCACTTGGCAGACTTTTTGTTTTTGATAAATCCTCGTAACGTGTATCTAATATCACTTTATATTCAACCTATTTCATATATCTCCATATGAAATCTAGTAGATGTTAACCCATGTAAATGTAAGTCACGTTTTCAATAACCTACAGTTTTAGCTTCATAATTTTAACCCGGGCTGATATTAGAGACTTCATTTTGTTATGATATTCACAATCATGTAAGGCAGGGTTTACATAAAGGAAACTCTATTATTATTATACAAGACTCGGATATGATTTTGTTTGTATAGTGTAAAACTATCTATAAATCTATTGTTTATGGTTTTGTTACAGTTATCTTCATTGCTTCATGAATTTACAGAATCAAATCACGGGTAGCTTCCCACGGAAAAACAACAGGGATTACCGGAAGACTATATTTAATACTTTATTCCACATCATGGCAATACAGAATAGTCCCAGATTTCATCCCCGGGCAATAAAGCTTCCCTTGTTAGGTCCATTAGCACCTTCGCTTTACCGGAAAAGTTTCGCCGTGTCCGGTGCGACAGGAGACGACCAGCCAGCTGATCTGCCGCTCTCCCCGCACTCAGCTCGTATTATTAACGACGTGTATTGTAATCACGCGGCGGGCGATCGCCTCCGCCGAAGGTAGGGCGGTATTAAATTCCGACAGCTACGTGATAAATCGAAATTGGAAAAGTTTAATAATGTTCGGTTGCTCCGAAAGCAATAAAACCGTTTATAAACGGGCACGAGCGAACGAGACGGGCGGTAGGGACGCCTGCCTTCTCGGGACTTTTAGGGACTCTTAGGTGAGTCCCGTCGGTCTTATGGGCCTTAAATTGATTTCCCTGTATCTTGATGAAGTGATAAAACCGTCAATCTGGATGAGGGTGTTGACCGGCGATGATTGAGGCATCACAGCGGCGGAATATGATTCAATTCAGTATATTTTTAATGTGACACAATTTATAATGGAGAAGGTTGAGTTGAAATGTACGCGGACAACCCTATAACGGCAACTGAATTCTTTTGAGAATTTAATTGAAATACTTTTTGTCAATGTTCATAATAATGTTATTAGAAAAGTATACAACATTTTGATTTTATTTATTTACTTTCGCTTATTTCCCATAGCTAGAAAGGAAATCGATGTTATTAAACCGCACATCAAACCATATTTACGAGGGATTAATTTAGAAATACAATAACAATCAGAAGCTTATCGTGCGTTATTGATTGTGCCAACTATTAATCAGTGGGTTTATCATTATTTGCTCAGCTAATGGAATAATTACGTCGCTGAGAGAAGGATAATTGCTGGGGAGGCGCGTGCTTCTCCACCTACCCCATAAAGATATACCAATTACTCCCTTAGACTCCACACATACCTCCTTCATATCCAGTTAACTATTAACAATATAACTATCTATTATTAATAACCTTAATTAATACAAGTATAATAACTTTTATATCCTCTGACCAATAAATGTCCGATGTTTTCCCACCCGGCTCCTTTGTCTAAGAATTCGCCGTAACAGGATTTTCGTAATTAGCAATATGCTGAATATTATTTACATATTCAAATTACGTCTATACAAAACTCCTGTTTTTAATTATAAACTTAATTTGCTTATGATAAATCTATGGAAATTTTTACCTCGAGCTCCAACCCTCTATAGCGCTAAGGGTAGAGTAATTACTTCTTTTCTTCGTAATAAAAACGGATTAAACTTTGCTTAGGGCGGCCCATTCATTTTGTTTACTATTCAGAACGGCTTGTGTTAAGAAAAAACTAATTTACGCTCGCCGTTTGGATGTACGTATTATCTGATTTGAGATTTAAATGGAATTAGCTGATTACAGCAGAAGCAAATATTGGAATAACTGAAGTTTGATGTCCAATATAGTCTACCTACGTCGTGATTTCTTCAATTTACTAAACGCCAAACTAAGATAAGATCTACAATTCTTATTGGACGTTTACTGAAGTTGGTATTAAATATTCCATTCTATATCAGGTAGGTACTACAAACATACTACCGCTGCAGGAAAACATTATAATAGACCTATTCTTTGGAAATCACAGGACTTTGTTGAATTGTAGTTTATTAAACACACAGAAAATAAAACAAAGGTCTTAGATAGAACCTCCACTGCGGACTAATAAAAGTAAGCATTTCGTATCCTTTAATTTGATTAGTCATTCGCACAATCTGTCCAATTCCTCGTTCAATTAGCCCTGCGGAGTCAAGCGGCGATGTAATAAAAGGAAACACAGATAAATGAGCGCTTAATTTGTTTCTCTGCTGGACGTTGCGCATTGATATCAATTATCAGGAGCCAGTGATGGTATTCTATACGCGAATTGTTCCATAAAGCCGCTAATCCGGGCCCCGGCGAGCCACAATTTGTCCAAACGGTTATGTTATTGCGGTCAGTAAGCCCGCCCGCGGTTCTACCACTCGCTACAAGATTTTTCTGATAAATTTACTTCTACAAACCGTTTTATTAAATCTATTTGCTTTTTGATAGCAATCAAATTGGCGCTAAATTAAAAGGATACGTTGTTTATTATTTTAAAAACATTCCTAAAAGTAAAATTGATCCTGTGATGGAAGTAACCCCCAGTATCGATACCACTCGTGGATGACGTACAAGGTACTAAGAATTCCCATATTGGGACCGTGTCAATTATTACTGGATTCATTTTTTTTTTATATTTTTACCAACTGACATTATCCCACCACTGGGCAAAGGTCTTCCCCACAACTCTCCATTTTTACCCGGAAAATCTAAGAGGAATTGCATATTTCTAAGACTTATCAACTCTATTTTGTTGTTGACGGAAGGAAATCTTCGAAAGATGCCCAAACCTCTTGTGGGAGAGTCCTGGGGTATATGGGATTCTTAACCACTAAACCTCTCTGGTTACAATTTTCAGTAAGTTGAGGGCGTGAGCATTATCTCCAAGCTGAGCGCACCCGTGCCTCTCATATGCCGATCTCCTGATAGGATCTATCAAGAATGCGATTCCTGTATCCAATATTGAGAAAAAGTTAATTTTCCAGATCTATTCAACTATCTCTGACCAATCCTTCAGACTCTGCTGAGACGGCGTTCAGTAGGTACAAAGTGAAAAGTGATGGTTTTAATATTGGCTAACATGTAAAGTATTATTAGACGTTTAACGTCGTATCCAGCTTCAATGTCAGCGGACTCAATTTGTCGAAACTGTTATTGCGCGGGACGAGTTACCCGTCGCCGTCCAGTTTTATACGGAATCGGCCATAACGGACAGCTCGGCCGGCTCTAACTCCCGGGAATGGACGCTTGATGAAGATACTTGTGTCACTTTATTTTGCGATTACATCTAACATGAGGTCGCAATCTACTTTATTGTTAATTTGGAATAAATCTGCTTGATTAACTCTGTATGTAGCTGGGGTTCGGTCTAGACAAAACAGATTCCCAGACATGAACTTATTAAAGTAAATCTTGCTGTAAAATTAACATATAGAAAATAACAATATTATTTGCATTTTAATTATTTTTCGTTATTATTGTCTATAAGTATTCAGAAAACGAATCGCTTCGTTTACTGTGTAGCAGAAACCGATAAATAGGCAAATGACGGTTCGTAGCCGAAATGACAATAATGTAGGTACGGATAAAATAAAGGAAACGGGCATTAGTCAAAGCATAGCTACCCAAAACACTTCAATTTCATTTCTTAAATCTCATTCCTATCCAAGTAATTCGTAGAGAACGTCTGCCCGTCGAATGTTGTCATCTAATCAAACGCGGAATCCAACATTAGACGGATGTATGGGTATTTGAAATTGGATCGAAGATTGTAAGAGGGATTGAAGGACAAAGATGGGTGGGAGAGGGTAGCGGTGGGGGTCGCGGGCCGGGGCCCACGCACCACGTCCGAACCGTAATGAGTTGAAAGCGGATACTTGTAGCGCACTCAGCGCGCGCGTGTCCGGTTACCCGCCTAATGTTGCCCGGATAAACAATGACGTCCAGCCTTTTAGCGACATTTGTGGACCCACTCAGCACTGGACATAAGCCTAAAAAGATTTTTACTATTTGAGATTCTTTCGGACGCGCTAAAGGAAACGGGAAAATGGTGACAACATTTACGCTCTTTTTTTATTTATTTCATGGACATACACACTGCACGAGTAAATGTTATTGTATCAAAATAATTAAACTTAACAACACCGATTGATATTTTATAAAGGTTAACTTTTTCTTAAAAAAAAGCAATATCGTACGTACCTATAATTACCTACCTATAAAATGTCATTTATTATGTTTGCCACCGACATTTTAATTCGTTCTCGTAATCAACTATACACAACTTTTTAGTATGCAAATTGTGAAACATTTAATTACCTACCAGATTCCAAAATAGGTACAAGATTGAAGTGACTCTCGAAGAGCGGTAGGTACGTACCTACATTGGTTAGTTAATTCGCACCAACAGTAACGTCTAACCATTCCAGTCTAAACCATTAACTAGAAAAAAAAGCAAAGTGAGGTCACAGAGTCACAGAGTAATATATTCCATCATCCCTCCATCCCGACACGTTACCATAGTATGTAAGCTCACAGGCATTAGGTAAGTGGTGAGTGGCGATGTGAAAGCCGCCTAGTCAAATGTAGAGTGACGGACCATCATTGCTCCATTAACCGAGAGGGAACGGGCGGTGGGGGCACGCCGGGATGTTTGATACGCCATTAGTTCATTAGCAGTCTTATGTCATGAGCCGATTATTTAACACCACTATACGCGGACGTGTAAAAGCTAATGGATAGTGCTAGGGTTAAATGTCATTCGTGTAGGCAGGAGGCCGCTTTTCCTTTGTTTACTTATAAAAGGCTTTTTATAAGCTCGCTTTGTGCTGTTTTTCTTTTGTTTTATTCCAGATCTATGACATGATTTCTTTTCTTAGATTTTATTCAAAGTAATTCTTAACTTTATGGTCGATAGAGAAGTTTCGTAGTTTATTTTTTTCTAATAATAGAGTTTTTTATAATATTGTTATAACCTAACCTAACTGCCTAATCTAGATTCAGAAATCTCGACGGTTACATACTACATACTAAAATATACATAGCGATAGATTTGAAAACAAAACAGATACTTACCTAACTCAAGGAAGTTTTAAGTCTCTAACACCTGGAATGCGGACTTGGCAGCAAAAGTGAAGCCGACAGCGAGATACCATACTGAACGTTGTTTCCTTTGCCAACAAGAGTGACCATAATATTTTGAAATTTTGAGAACGTCCCCATGGACATCTAGTGAAAACGTGCTTTTGTTCCGAGATTGTTATGATAGGAAAATAATAAAATAAGGAAAGGGATGTTTATTTTCTTAAGAACATGAGTAGGTACAATAAATGCGTCTGCGGTGGCCAAACCACACGAGTGCCTGTCTGTATCTTGGCAACCTAAATGAAGTTACAAAATAGTATTTAAGATCGTAGATTTTGCCACTTTGTAATATAAAGTAACATGACACTTCACACGCTTGGACGTTGTCTAGGCTCTCCATATCTATGGTTTTTCCAATACTTATCTATAATATATAAATACTATCTTTCCTATACTTACTCTTTTTCTATGCTATAAAAGGTACCTACTAATGTTAACATGTTATGTTTGATTTGGGCTGTGCAAGTTGTGACAGACGGACATAGAGACAGATAGACGGACAACAAAGTTATCATATTAGGGTTTAGTTTTTTTCCTTATTAGGTACGGTACCCTAAGAATATCTAACTAATTAGACCATAAGACAAAATTAAAGGACAATGGGCAAAACTGTATGGGACTTGGTCCAAATATCCACCACTGACGAGACCTACGTAACCCGATAGACCACTAAATACTGAGTAACTTTTACAAAGACAGTTCAACAAAATAAGCTGTAAGTAAAAAAATACGGGTAGTTTAAAAAAAAATATGATTTCACCATTAGTATTATGTTTATACATTTTTTTCGAAAGGCAACAATATAAATACTCTTACTAACATTAAATAAAAATAAAATAAGCTGTCAGAAAGCAAAAAATGCCGTGAAAAGATTTTATTATTATTTTTGTTACCTGATGAAAAGTGAACAACAAGCGCTTCTATAAAATAAATAAGCAGGTACCTTCTATGCGTTACCTTACTTTTTCACTTATCATCAGGTAACAAAAATAATAATAAAATATGTTTCACGGCATTTTTTGCTTTCTGACAGCTTATTTTATTTTTATTTAATGTTAGAAAGTGTATTTATATTGTTGCCTTTCGAAAAAAATGTATAAGACATAACACTGGTGGTGCGTTCCAATCACTGTTAATTTTGTTATTTTCGTTATTTTTGTCCACAAATCACGTTCCACTCGCACCAACTTGTACCGAAAGTTATCATTATTATCGTTTTTAACACTTTTTGTGGACGAAAATAACAAAAATTACGGTGAATGGAACGCAGCATAAGTGTGAAATAAAAAAATTAAAATATTTTTTTAAACTACAAATTTTTTTTACTGACAGCCTATTTTGTTGAACTGGCTTTGCAAAAGTTACTCAGTATGTAGTGGTCTATCGAGTGACGTAGGTCTCGGAAGTGGTGGACATTTGGACCATTTTTGCCCATTGTCCTTTGTGCTAACGAAAAGGAACAGTGACGGCAGGGCATTTTCCTTTAAAACTCGCTGTGTTAAATTAGGGACATAATCTGTCGGCTTAAAATGCTTGCTGTATATGACGGAATTTTGGGTAATTTTTCTGTAGCCAATAGGTATTTGTTGTAACCAATTTACACGCCTGGGATCTGTAAAAGATAAAATTGTTTTTTTGTTTTTTATTGCTTAGGAGTAATCGGGAAGTGTAAAGTCAAAAGTCGTCCCAATTGCAAACAATTTCAATCGACAAACCATCGGTCTCGGCCTTTATTTTATATTGTCCATCAAGGGTTGCAATGCTGACCGCGCTGTGGAGGCCTGGAGCTGCGCTGCGCCGCGCTTTCGGCCATCAACAACGCGCCCAGCAACACACTCATTACAGACCGTGGCAGTAATGTACTATTAAAAAGTAACAAAAGGGTAAAGGAAAGGGGCCCCGAGAATTACATTGCCTGAAATGGTTAATCTGGCCCTAGACGTGCGCGTTCCTCGAGCGTGTGAACGACGCGAACGCCGTGTGCGAGCCCGGCGAGCCGTGACAACGCGGCGTGAGCGTCGCGTTTTACCAGCGTGTGGTCTGTCGCGCGCTGCAAATGCGACTGACTTCAAAAAGTAGCGATGTAGTCGTGCGGCAACGAAAAGCGCGACTTTATCGCTGCAAACAGTTCCCGTGGACGATATTCCTCAGTTAACACAGACACATAATAAGATTTATATTATAGTCCTTTTTACTAGAGAAATTTGTGTCACCCGAACATCTAAAATGTACTTAACGTGGAAAACATAGTTACCCACTAACCTATGTTAAGATAATCCTTAATTCGGATAATATTCGCTTTTACACCCTTCCATTACGCATATTCTACCCATTTTTATGAGAAAATTCAGCACAATCCTCTAGATTTAAAATTAGCTGAAAATGTCGTGTGTCACGCAAATTGACGTTCTGTGTTTCAAGTTTTTAATTTAATTTCTGCTACGATTCCTATAGACATCACGGAACTGACAATTACAAGCGAATTATTAAAGAAGGTAAGTACTTATTTCCAGATATTTATTTATATTTGAAATTTTAATCTTAGGATATTCTTATACTTTACCATAGGTATTTCATTAATCGACTTTATTGTTTATTATTCTTAACATGAAAATGTACCAAGTTTAAGGTGATCGAATAAATATTAACTGGCAACACAAGGGATGAAAGGTTGTACTATTAGAAAGGGAAAGAAGGCGCAGTTATAGGTATCTGGCTCGGACCGGTTTTTATAATGCGTGCATCGTGGGCGTTAAGTCCGTCACATAAGGATTATTTTTGATTAAATGAATGGAAAATAAAGTTTGTAGTCCACAGTCATGTTCAATGGTATTACGTCGATGACCTAACTAAATAATAGTTAGGTATTATCTGTTTTGTTTTCAAATCTATCTCTAGTTTATAAATATTGCAAATTCTTGCCTCACGGGGTGGAGGAGGGGAGTCGGGGTGCGGAGAGTGCAGTCCATTATCCCGTAGTGAGGGCCCGCAACAGCAAAGACGTTAGTCCGGCTCTGTGCATCGGCGACTTTATGACGTTATCTCTAACAGGTTTCGTCGCCGGGACCGGGTTGTCCCGGAGTGGTGAAAGCACGGGATCCTCTGTTGTGCCTGATAATTGCCCCTAATGGAAAAGTCTAGTCACTTCGTGCGAAGTGCATTCCAAGTTTTCGCTTCAACCAGATAGAAGTTATTGCATAAGCAGACAACGACTTATAGATTCAGATAAGTGGAGCTGGAATTATTTTGCGTGAAATACCCAACTTGATAAGTGCACTTTGCTTCGGATAATGTATTCTCGGGTTCATTTATTCGATTATATAGGTAACGTAATTGATCCATTTGCGTGTAATGTAACCTCACCTTATGAATGTTTACTGAGAAATAATAAATCACTAGTGGCCACTTTATATGTTAGACATATCGTGCTTTCGCGAGAAAATAAATCGACGCGTGCACAGCGTGCGTAAGCAAATTGGACGGATATGTTTATATCCCAGTGTATGTACTTAGTTACTTGACAGAATGAAAAAGCAAGCAGAAACTAATACACTTACGAGCATCTTAGAGCACATACATATTTAACACGCATATTTACCGATTGGCGTGGATCAGTGGGGTGAAGCCGGGGGTGGGCGTGGGGGGCGGTCATTCAATGAGATTGCTTCTTGCCGCCACTCTCAAAGTAATGGATCTCCCCGAAATAGACTGGATCGAGGAAACGCTGGTATTGCGTTTGTGCAGCCCTAATGCACCCGAGTTCCAACGATTGGAGGTG
Source organism: Drymonia ruficornis (assembly GCA_947859195.1). Taxonomy (NCBI): domain Eukaryota; kingdom Metazoa; phylum Arthropoda; class Insecta; order Lepidoptera; family Notodontidae; genus Drymonia; species Drymonia ruficornis. The sequence goes on along the minus strand of OX401910.1, from coordinate 7,172,880 downwards.
GCGCAGAACACTTTCAGATGTTATCTGTGTAAACACAAGACAAACACAATTAGGGACTAACCGTGACCGGAAAAAATCCTCAAAAATAAATAAAATGAATTTATTAAGCACCCATTAAAATTATTTTTTACCTACCTACTACCATGGTATGGTAAAATTATAAAAAAATATCCTGAACCCATATATCCCTTTGCCTTTTGCCAAAGACTGACAAAATATATTCTCACCTGTCACGTTCGGTTCTGACTATCTGGTGAAACGTGGGCTTTGAGTTGACTTAATACCTCCACAATGTGGTGGTGTATGGCCACTCAAGCCTCTGACTACCCCCGAATGGGGATAAAAGTCGTGGCGTTATATTATTTATTTTTTATTTATATATTCTCATCAGTTTATTTAATAAATATGTTACCAAGTACCAATCAGAATTGTGTAGGTATACCTACCTAGTCCAAATGTGTACCTACCAGAGTGGAGTGTGCATGTCACTGACTGCGACCATTCAAAGCAAAGTGCATATCGGTGTAGCGCAGTGGACACCGGCTCTAAAATAAACCTGTATATGTCATTGTGCTACATGATTCACTAATTTATTTAAGAATAAGATTCGTAGGTACCTGCTATTTAAATTATTTTTATACTTTAGTACCCATCATCTATTAATAGACAGACGTCTACCTTATTCACTTGGTGGCAAAAATGCCGCAAGTTCCTTTTAACACCGTATTTAACTTGGTGGTAATCAGACAAAAATGAAAATTATAACATAGTTTCATAGTTAGACTTTCAGACCGTTAATTTACTTATTTTATTATAGGTAGGTACTATAGGTATTTACTAACCTATTAATTTATTTGGATCTGTAAAAAATAACAACAGTCCCAATATTATAAACTTATAAGTAGTAGCTACATATACCTACTTAGGTGTGTATTACCGACTAACGTATCACACAATGGATTCGGTATGGATTGAATTATGGAAGACGCGAAACTGGGCCGGTGGAGGGGCGAAGAGGGAAATGGAAAATGTGTGTCGCCAAGTTGCGAGCCTAACAGCTCCTGGACAGAGTACCGGCCCCGGTAATGGATTGATCAGATACCACTTTGAGCACACTATACACTATACCATTAGTATAGCCTATAGGTATGGTTGGGCAACATATAGGTACATTGTGTGGTCCTATAAATAGGTACTTAGGTAAATGTGTAATAGGCACTGAAAATGCAAATTTCGTAGGCACTGTAAAAATTATAGGTAGGTAAAATATAGGTAGAGCTACTGATGGGCAAGAAGGTACTTCCGTTAATGTGGACAAGTAGTCACCACGGTGGATCAGTGTCGGTTGGAGAACATCTCTTAGACCTGTAGGTTTCTTTACAAAGTTATCCGTAATGTAGGTATTACGGATAACTGTGTCATCCCATCTCTCTACAAAAAGAAGTTTATGTAATCACCTTCTTATTATTAAAACTAAGACAGACACGACATTATGTTTAAAAATATTCCATGGGTCGGTATAATATTTTATAGGTACCTACCAAAAGGTGATAAAAAATCCAAAGGCATGCAACAATTATGTAAATAACTGCGCTCGAGTACCGAAAGTTTATATGGGAAAAACCTCGCGATTTCTACTTACTTATTACCGACAATAAAACAATTTGGCTGGATTATAATTATCTTGCTTATGACTACATAACATTCTGTAAACGGCAAGGCTTTTACGCGCAGATCGATGTGAAAACATTAATACTGCAACTTAATAATGTACTTGCTTAAGATTTTATAGCAGCGGTTTTAATGCGAATCAACAGTATTTTAATTAATGCCTTATTCTTTTATGTTGTCATTTAAAGTAATTGCTTTCGTTTTTAATATTGTATCTTGCCTTTTTTGTAGCCACGACGTTTTCTGTCACAAATTCCCGTGTATTTAGTAGACTACTCTATCTTGCAAGGTAGAGTAGCTGGCAGAATAGTCATGAGTACCTACTCTGCCAGCTTTTCCTTGACTCTACCTACTCTGTGCGGCTAAGCAAATTGAACATTTCACTCAATGGAACTATGTCAATAGATACTCTTGCTTAAACCACCTTAAAAACACCACGTTTTGGTAATATCTATCATTAGCTTATGTATTAAAAATATAAACCTACTTAATCCCCAGCAATTTAATACCAAACGCTCTTATCCAGATACTAGAGTTATAAATGGTTAATATTAGTTATATCAACGGCTGCACAATAAAAGAACTCGCCGAGGCTCCAGAGTCGCTAGTTCATTATCCAAATGGACTACAGCTATTTGATCCACTTATGTGATTGCCTGCAAGCATTATCTCTCCTCTACCGAATGGAACCCATAAGTCTACCTCGTAACTCTCTCGCTACTCCTTACAATATTTCTACTGGCTATTGTTATAAATATGTATGCACATAAATTAGATATTGAAATAAGGACGATGAGCGTAAGTGTAAATCTGCCGTTCAGTTAATTCAGCAGTAAATTAGGAACGGAAATTATGGCAGCGATTTGTTTGCACGAATTAAGTAAGCTCCCAGCATTGTAAAGGTTTTACGGTCATACAATGCCAACGAAATGTCAGTCAGCGGGTCTTAGGTCTCACGTAAACCTTTTACAAGTGCGTTTAATTGATGGCGACATTAATGTTTGCAGGTGTAGCGTGACATTTTACTTTTTAATAAATGCTCTACTTTTAATATGAATGCCAAAAACAGCCTATCGACTATCGAACGTTATCGGAGCTCGTTATATAGGTACATGTTAATATCGCAGGCAGCGAGGCACACCATCGACTTCTATACCCTCACCCATAAGTACCAAATAGATAAGAAGACAATTTCATTATAACCGCCGACTATGTTATAGGATCGCCTTTATGTTTTTCCTATCGCAAAACAGATAAATACGACACATTCACATTCATTTTCTCGAGTGAATCAAAAGAGTTGGGAGTACTCAGAAGACATCAGCAGATACAAGATAATGGACCGATCCAATCACTTAGCGAGGTCCACCTCGCTAACTTATACAACTAGATACTACATACATATTTATTCACAGGGCTTTATGTACCTAAGTAATTCATTGCGTTTACATCATACAATTGTTTCTTGCTAATAGGCTTTCGCGAGATCATAATTAAGATTTCATACTTACCAGACGTTCGCTAGTTGAGTACCTAACCATTATAAAACAGCTACACGCATAACAGAAAAAATATGCACATACTTACCTACTTAACCCATTATATCCGCGAAATGGTACATAAAAGAGGTCTCTACAAAGGAATTTACATTCAATGACACCTAAGCTACCTATCTTTTTCAATATCATTGTCCTTACAAGTACAAAATCAAATCATTAAAATATTCTCCAAACCTTATGGTTTCACCCTTGAAGGGGTTTTTTCATTGCAAAACGCCGCGAAGGCTAGCTCTATTTCCAACAATAATTCGTCGGAAATGAGATTTCGGATTATACCGTCGACTGATGAAGACGCCGCCAACACGAACGAAACGAATAAACAATTAAGAATTAATAAAATTGTACCTATCTCGTTATCATAGCGATCCGTTGCGCAGCTATGGCACTAAAGTATCTAATCTCTATGTCAATTTATGTGAAACCTCAGTTAGGTAGCTCCAACTACCTTATTACATTAGGTAGGTATATAGCTATTTGCCTTTACAATATTCTATACACAACCCCGTTAATTAAAAGTTAACAACGCCGGCGTTCTAATTGGATGGTTTAACTAAACGTATAGGTACGTGTACTGAAGACTATGAGTACTATACTTTGTATGTATTGTGGTACCTACCTATACAAATTTAAGTACCTAGGCTTAAGTACGTACCTAGTTATGTGAAACGATCAAAATTTAGATACACCCATAGATTAAGGTATTGGTTTATAAATCTACAAGTCGGTACCTTATCTGTTTTAATGTTAAATATGTAGGTACACGTTACATTCAGAGATACACCTATACTCTTCTCACCAAAAGATGGTACCTAGTTTAGTGGTCTAGGTGAAGGAGTTGGATTGATGGCAAAAAAACCGATAAGTGAATACTCATTATCATCCTAACTCATTTATATTCTTTGCATCCAGGAAGTAAACTCCAGTGGACTCCTTCAGTAGACGAAGAATACCAAAGTTAGGAACATCGAATATTAAGAGTAGGTTTAAGTACACTGGCATGTATAGCAATGGGACCCATGCGTGGTCCATTTGTTACCAGTAAACCATTAATCCCCTACCCAATAGGTACCTATTCTACCAAAACGCTACAAGCAAATGACCCGTTGAATTTTTTCTAAATTGCATACAAAATGTCTCTTACAGACTTGTGGGTTCTGACGGCTATTACTTACAACGCAATATCAAATTGCTTTCAATTTATTTCGCAATTGCCGTCTTTGAGTTTCGCTTTGTAGGGGCCTCTGACGTCGGTCCGAGGCAACAATAAAATGTATTCGTCTCCGGAATGTTTAATATGGGGAAAAGTTTAATAACGCGTCCGGGCGGGCGGGCGGTAGCGGCCGGCAACCCGGCTGGGCGGGCGGCCGGCTGGTCAGCGCGCCTCAACGGCCCACTGCGATAAATCAAATCTTTTACCTTCTACTGTGAAAAATCCCTATTACATTCACAAACATTTCTTCGACCGCCAGTAAAAAATTACCATCCAATTATATTCCTGACTCCTAACATTCCGCCCTCCGGCAATTTTTCATACTGCCTTTTTATTCCTTACCTACCTATTTGAATTTAGGTACCTACCTACCTATTTAACACATACCTAACGATCGAAATATATAACTTTACAAATCTAACTAAATATAACAAGCCCCCCGAACTTATGTCTCGTCTAGTAGATCATCATTATTGTTTTTATACACCTATGTACCTATGTGCCAGTGATAGGTATGTACAATCGGCAACAGTTTATAAAATTCATAGGCTTTCAGATTTTTATAAAAATAGGTAGGTACCTAATGATTTTATTACTTCGTTATAAGGTAGGTACTTTATTCATATTATTTACGATAAATTAGCTTTTTTTATTACCTAACTTGTTTTATCTCAAGATGGAAGTTTTGGTTGATGTGAAGGATCCTCACTTCTTCTCTGGAGGCGACAAACAAGACGACGTACCTACCTACCTATATCATTAGCGAGCGGCACCTGCAACCACCACTCCATGTCCCATTGCAAGCAATAAAACAATTCATCCAACTTCATGAGTTTTCAGTACAGTTTACTGTTTATTGCCGCATGCACTATTGCGAAAAGAGAAACTCTTAACAAACCCGGAAATGTATGGTCACCAACGCGATCGGTTATTGTGAAAAAGCTGTTAGGATTTGGAACATGGTGCCTGCGTCTCATCAGACAGCGGCGAAGCCTGCCGGCCTGTGACTGCGATGCCGCCGACACAATAGCCCCCTGACGTTAATTAAATGTTAACAAACGCCCTCGTCGTCTAATTGGAACTGTTGCCTATTATCCTTACCTTTCGACGCGAAGAATAACTTCCAACTCGAGGGTAGCACTTCAGATTTTTTTACTTCGACTTGTTCATCTTGAGTGCTTGAAAATAATTAGAAACGTAGCTGCCTCTGTAACCGCTTTGAAGAATTATATAGGTAGGTTTATGGCCTCAACTCAGTCTCTCAACAAGTGGGCCAATATGAATATGGCGAAGACAAAGATCATGTCAAACGTCCATGTGTGCCCACTCCAGTTAAAGTTGGTAGCTCCACTCTCGAAGTCGTCGATGAATTACATCTACTTTGAGCAGACAGTCCGATTAGATAGATCGAAATTCGAGAGACAGGTCAATCGTCGAATCCAACTCGGCTGGGCAGCGTTCAGGAAATTACACGTTTTCTCGTCAAAACTACCTCAGTGCTTAAAGAGAAAAGTCTTTAACCAATGTGTGTTACTAGGTACTACTAGTGATGACATACAGGCCATACAGCCCGGCCACGACTTCGCGCGACGGCGGCGACGGGCGACAGCGTTTTTTGCTCAAATGTAGCATCGCGCGCGTTGCCGCCGAGAGCGGCAGCTCGTGGCCTCATGCAACATTTTAGCAAAAAACGCTGTCGCGCGACGTCGTGGCCGGGCCCTTATGGCAATAAAACGTGGTCGTTGACTATAGGGCTCATAAGAAGGCTCAAGGTCACACAGAGAGCTATAGAGAGGGCTATGATTGGAGTTTTTCTACGAGATCGAATCAGAAATGAGGAGATACGTATTCAAATCAAGGTCACCGACATAGCCCTGCGAATTAGTAGGCTGATGTGGCAGTGGGCGGGGCGCACATTCACATAGCCCGAAGAACTGATGGCCGATGGGACAGAAAGGTTCTTGAGTGGTGACCATGTAGGTACCGGAAGACACAGCGTCGGTAGGCCCCCTACAAGGTGGACCGACGACCTAATGAAGGTCGCGAGAAACCGCTGGATGCAAGTGGCACAGGACCGGTCGTTGTGAAAAACCTGGGGAAGGCCTATATCCAACAGTGGACGTCTTTTGACTGAAATGATCATGATGAAGTATTTATTATCATACTCCGGAAGTACTTCCAAATCGGTACAATTTTTTTTTCGCGTTCTGTTTTGTTTCAACACTGGCTGAAAATTCGGCTGACAAATTATCGCCCTTCCGTCAAACCAACAAACGTCAAACATATGTCAGTTAACTGCTGCTGTCAATGACGTCAATGTCAAAAACTATCGACTGACCGGCCGGTGGACGATTTATGTTGTTTGTTGCTAAGAATTAGAAATAATACTAAATATCTTAATTTATCGCCAATGAAACTTATGATTACGTTTCTTATGTGCTTAGGTTTAATTTAGTTATAAAGTTCAGAGTTATTAAGCATTATGGCACGATTTAGACCGGCTGGTATGTCGGATGAAGATTCCGACAGCGATGAAGATTACGGATTTTACGAAAAACCGGTAAGAAAATATCCTGTAAAGCACGTTATGCTATGTATTATAGTAATTCAACGTAGTATAGTCCCTTCTGTGCAATGAAAGGCTTTGGAACCATAGGTCTAAGGTATAAATGCAATGGTTTGGGGGTGGTAAATCAATTTCAAATTATACCTAAAATATTATATTACAATAGTATGTGCTAGATGGGTTTTCGGATCACACCAATAACTGTAACTAAGGCGTGAGCAGGCATATGATAGCGGACCTATAGTCATACTAAAAATATCCCCCTTCAGGTCAGCAATGTGCGAGCAATGCCTTTGGTATTGTAAGCATCTATAGGCTACGGTAACTGCTTAACATCAGGCAAGCCGTGTGCTTTTTTACCACCGCAGTCTTTAAAAAAAAAACTCCGATTCAGACACCTCACATAATACTACCTAGTATTATTTAATAGACAAAGTTATTGTTTAATTACAGCCAAAGAAACATTATCAACCACCACAGCAGAGTGCCAGGAAGAAGATGGAAATGGACTTGCAAGATGCTATCATAAATGGTAACTTAAGGCATGTGGAAGAAATTGTCAATAATGGTAAGTGACCTAATAAATATGTATATAAAAATCATGTAAGCGATAAAAAATGTAGCATGGTTGGGCACAAACCCCTCCTTAATCAAGGTAATAATGCTAGTTAGTGAGTTGGCAAACTTTACACACCATTCAAAAAGAGGTAGGCAAAATGTAGAGAGATATGCAGATTCATGACATTGTATTTTATGCTGTGCTTTTTACATAACACATTACGTGTAAAACATTTAATTTTATATACTGAAAAGTAATAGATTTTACATATTCATAATCCTAAAGCTAGAAGCTCCATCCTTAAATTATTTTGTAAGTCTTCAAGTCTGTGAATTCAACTATGTTGATATATGGGAGAGTAGAACCTGTTGCCTCTCTCAATTTTTTCTGAGATCAACTACTACTTTCCTGATTGGGCTGATTACCAAACTCCTACCTAACCTAACCTCCTGTCTGTTCTTCAAGACGAGGAAGTATATTTCTGTCATGAAACCTATATTAATTATTCCAGAGTTAAAAAATAGTGTCAACTTAAAACTGGATAGTGGCTGGACTCCATTGATGCATGCCTGCTTCCATGCACAAGACAAGATAGTGAGATATTTACTGGACCAGGGTGCAGACCCCAACTATCATGCTGGTGAGTTACATCTCTGTAATGTCATAAAGAAATTCATTTTTTATGATCATAAATGTACTGTAGGTCTGAATCTGTACCAAGACAAAGCTTTTTGTCACACATGCACCTAGTTGCTCTCTCTCTTAGTCAATGCATAGGAGAGAATGAGACAAAATGTATTCATCTCATATTTTGTCTTGTCACAGTCGGCTGTGATAGCTGACCTCTTGCTGATAAACTGGTGTCTCTATTAGATGGCCAATATCTATTATATGGACCATTTAGAATCCATGACAGAAAAGCATAGAGAATGACTGTGGGACGGCTGATGTTGAAATCAGTATATCACACTCAGCTTACCCGATCAGGTTGTCATTCAATCAGGATAAATCCCCAAAACTAGTATTACTTTTCACTGCACTGAAACTGCTATCAGCTTATAATTTTTTTGGAGTATCAGTACTTGTATGGTGGTGTAATTTTGGGTGTTACTATGATCACCTCCAGTTTGTTTTATGGTACTCATTATACAAATTGTTTTGCTTGCTAACTTTACTGTCAATTCGCTTTTCAGACTCTGTAACACCAATAATGGCTGTCTGCTCAAACAGCAGTGCTAGCGATGATACAATATACAATATAGTATCAGATCTTATTAACAAAGATGCTATACTGAATATTGGTGACAAGTATGGACAGACACCGCTCATGAGGGCAATAGGCAGCGGCAGAGTCTCTGTGGTGCACAAATTGTTAGATTTAAAAGTTAATATTGAGATGAGGGACCAGCAAGGATGGACAGTAAGTACTGAAGACTATTATCTATCGATCATTCTGTTAACTGCAATGTCTATCAAGTTAGGTAAATACAAGTATCCATTCAAATCAAACTTATGCAATATTTTATATAGACCGTAGTAAAAGACATCTACATATATGAAGGCAACAATAAAGTATCACAATGTTTCTTAAACACATGTTGTGTTTTAGTGTCTTTTATGTTAGCAATTTTACACATGTGGCTTAGGGGGCGTCCATAAATTACCTGAGGTGATTTTTGAGATTTTTCGACCCCCCCTCCCCTCCTTGGTGAGATTTCGTGTGATTTTGCTCGACCCCCTGCCTCCCCCTCTAATCTCACGTAAGATTATTCAAAAGCCATATTGTAGGGTTCAAACATGTTTTATTTATTTTAACCCAGTTTTCTTGCAATTTTACACTGTTTCTTACGGTAAAAAAATATTACGTGAGATTTAACAAGACCCCCCCTCTCCCCCACGTGAGATTTGGTGAGATTTGGCTCGAACCCCTCCCCCCCTAAATGCCTCACGTAATTTATGGACGCCCCCTTAAGCTTATTGATTTGAGGTAAAGCCAGTACCCAAATGCTTGAAATGCCAGCCAAAATAATTTATGTTCACTTAAATTTAAACCTACAGCCAACTTGATATGCAGAAGTTTATTGCAGGCGCTATTCTGGGCAGTTCATCATAATCAGCAAGAAATCTTAGAGATACTCATAGCACAAGGTGCCCGACTGACTGAAGTTGACAAATCCAATCGTAGTACCATGGACATAGCACAATCACATAGTTATGAGAACATTATTGAGGTACTGAAGAAACATCTTAATATCAAAGATGAGGAAGAGGGAGAAAACAGTTATCATTACAGTCAATGTGCTACATGGCAAGATTTCTATCCGGGAATCAAGGGAGAAAGGTAAACTCTTGTATGACTTAGAAGACAGTGCAACTTTAGTAGACTAAAGTTGCTACAAATGCTGCCCCTACAGACAAATGGCTTCGTCCACAAGCGTTTCTACAAAACGCTACGCTTAAATATATGGAAATGACATTACCAGTTCATAATTGGTACGTTCCATTCACTGTTAATTTTGTTATTTTCGTTATTTTTGTCCACAAATCACGTTCCACTCGCACCAACTTGTACTGAAAATGATCATTATTATCATTTTTAACACTTTATGTGGACGAAAATAACAAAAATTACGGTGAATGGAACGCAGCAAATAAGATCGTGTGACATGTAAATTCTATACATGAAGTGTAGCAATTTATTGAAACGCTTGTAGACGAACACCACTTGTCTAGAGGGGCTACTTATACAGTAGAATAATAAATAAAAAAATCTGTACACTAACCCGTCAACTGTATGGTCCCAAAGTAACCAACGCCTGTACTATTGTTACCATACAATAAACTGGGCGATGCCAGTGTCACTTAGACCAGGGCAAATTACGAAAAGGCCGTTTCCGAAATTTGCCTCTGGTGGGAATCGAACCCGCAACTACCCGATGCGGGTAGTTGCGAGCGGCCTACGTTCGAACCACTGCGCCAAGCGGTCGTCAAATTTGCATAAAGGTGACGTTTGGCGAGACATCGTAAGGCGAGCTAAATCTGCCCCTGACAACGGCGACCTGCTATGCCCAGATTGTAATGGCAACGTAAAAGTAACACGCAGTAACGGAAACGAATAGTGTTATCTAATAGGTGCGTCTATATGAGCCGAGCGGCGAGTCCGAGCAATCCGTTTTGACGTCTGACTACAGTCACAGACATAACGTCATATCTGATTGCTTGGGTGCGGCTGCTCGGGGCTTACGGACACGGCCATTGAGAAATTATCGGAACAAAAAAAGATATCTGTAAAGAAGAATGAAGAAGTCTAGTCGTCAACATAAATAATTTGGAAAGATATTCCGCTTGTAATTATGTTCTTGGCAATTCAACTCGTTAATCCAGTATACAGGGTGAATTTTTCAAGTGTGCTTTGATGGCGAAATCCGAAACTATCAGAAACCGGATCGAACTAAACTATTTAAGTTTACCGTATGTCATTAATTCCCAAAATTCGTTACTTATTAGCGACACTATCGAATGGTGTAATAAAATAATACATGTTTTTTTTTTTCAAAATCAACTGGTTTGTTTCCTGGCTAGGATTATTCATATTTCGAAAATCCAATGATGCAGTTTTAGTTTTCATCAGAATCGGGCCCGAGACTCCTTTGATTACTTTTCGCTATTCCTCATAGTTTCGGATTTGATCATGAAAGCACACTTGAAAAATTAATCCTGTATTTTGAATGCTATCATGATATTCCCAAGTATACTAATAAACATGTCGACATTAGCACTCCATTATGTTATGAAATGAGATTCACCGCAATAAATTGACTGAAATTTTGATTACAGGCCAACATACGTAACTGAGATACCTCATCTTCTTTATGGTATGAACTGCGAAAAGCTGGCTCCCATTATTGTTAAAAGCGGCATGGATTTACGAACATTTCTATTGCTAGAAGAGGACGACATGATTAAATTGGGTATTGAAATGCCATATGAAAGACAAAGACTGAAACATGGTCTGCATAGCTTTCATAAGAGAGGTTGGAAGTTGAATGCTGTGGCGGGGTTGTACGCGCGGAGGTCACCTAATTTTTGGTAACTACAAGCTTAAATATGAGATTATTTATACACACACACAACACACCAACATAGTGTCCGAAACAAAGCAACGCTTGTGCTATGGGTACCGTGCAATGAGCTGAAAGTGATCGAAGTGACACCCAGACCAACTGTGGATTTATATTAGATCTGTCTTCCTCATGTGTGGTGTCTGAAAATGTTCTCCCTATACTAAACTTCGTCCAACCATTTATTTTACTTTTGACATTAAAGAATTTTAAAGAAAAAATAGTCTTATTACTTTACATTATGGTTCATCTATATTATTATACAATTAACCATAGACCGAAGACGACCTAATGAAGGTCGCGGGAATCCGCTGGATGCGGGCAGCGCAAGACCGGTCATTGTGACGAACCTTGGGGGAGGCCTATGTCTAGCGGTGGACGTCTTTCGGCTGAGATGATGACGATGAACCATAGATTTGTCAGATAAGCATTATTATGATAAGATTTATTTTTCTTAATTGTCAAAATTTCAATAAATGGTTGCACGAAGTATAAGTGTCTACTGGATATGAAGTCGATGCCTAAGGGAAAAATTAATCTTTATTTTATATGTTTTGATGTTGAGTCTTTTGTACAAATTATTCCAGCGTGCTCGACTGTTTGACCACACTAGGGTCTCATCTACAACAAGTGTACATATTAGAAGCGACACTATACTACACGCTGCGGGAGTACAACAAGATCCAAAACCAAATAAAGTTCGAGCCTCCAGACTCGCCGGTACTGGAACGAATGAGAATATCCGCGAAGAAACTTATCTCTAATATCAATAATGTTAGGAGTGAAATGAAGAATATGAAGAAGACACTAGACAAGGTGATTTCGCATTTTTTTAAATTAGCCTTAATTATCTGTATGGTTTATTCCACATTGGGCACTGGGGCGATATCCCCTAGTTGAACTAAGTGGAATAATAAAAAAATTAAAAACACGCAGGGCAGTTGTGTTTTTATTTTTTTTACATTATTTATTTTTATTTTATGCATTTTAGTGACAGCAGCCAATAAAAAATTAAATGTTTGTTTTACATGTACACCCTACCTATGTTAAATTATGCCAATAAATTATATATTTTTGAAATGTGCACATCCAAGGCCTTCAATTTGATACCCATATTGTAACAATGGAAGAAAAACAAATTTTTTTCACATTTGAATTTTGAGCCACAATGCCGCCATAATGTTTTTTTTTCAAAAATAATATACCCAGTGTTACCCGGAATGATGTAAGGATTCTAACGATACCCCATACATCCAATTATAATAATTTATATATAATATATAAATTATAACAATTATATAATAAATAATCTCACATACATACATACATGATCCCTAAACACATATACACTCCTTTTTTTTGGGCAGTCGTGTAAAAACCAAATGAACTCGAATCGTAAAGCAGTATCTATAACTTTTCTATTATAGGGCAAAATAAACGTACTCACGTACATATTTAGGTCCATTTTGTATTGATAAAATACCAGCAGCAATGGCGAAAATGCAACTGATATTCTTAAGTTGTCATGTCTCTTATTATAAAATCTTATAAGACCTTCGTTTGTTTCAGATAAGTAAGAATAACCCGTATCCCGCAAATCTCATCAAGGAGAAGTCTGCCAAAGATGTAGCATTAGGTTATATTATTGAAGCGGCCATTGTATGCTCTCTAGGATTCATAGTGTACCAAGCTAAAAGCTTACTGACGTATGTCTTGAAGAAATAAACGTTGATGTTATAATGGCGTGTCAATATTTTACATAATAAGTACGTAATATGAAGACTGCACTAAAAGGTAAGGTATTTATAAACCGACTTCAAAAAAGGAGGAGGTTTCTCAATTAGACCGTATATATATTTTTCTTTTTTCTACCACTTCGGGAAAACCAGACGTGATGGTGTGTTATCGAGTATTTGGGGTCGGTGCCAATCTATCTTCTTACTTTTATAGTAGGTAGACTTGGCATACCAAGATTGGCACCGACTCCAAATACTCGATAACACACCATCACGTCTGGTTTTCCCAAAGTGGTAGGCAGAGGTGGTAATAGAAATATTATTTCAGGCTTTTTAGTGCACCTGGTTTTTTTGAAGTCGGTTTTTTATTTAATAAAAATAATTACCAAGAATTATTTACATGAGTGTCAGACCAATTATTAATAGGAAAATACTAAAAATCTTAGTCTAGTCTGTGTTTACGACCATCCACTTTATTCTGTATAATTCACTACAGCTTTGAAGTTCAGTAGACCATTTTATAGCCCTTGACCAATACGGTTACACTGCCAAGAAATACATGCACATCAGCCATAATATTTTCCGGTAGCTTTTATTTCATATAATATTAGTAGGATGATATATGGTTACATTAACCTCCTTTTAGCAACACTGTAGTTGGGCAAAAATAACTATGAAAGCGAAGGAAGTAGGTCTCGTTAATATTGGCGTGTTGCCTATAATAATTAATAGGCCGGGAACATACATATAGAATATATGGTACAAGTCAATTAGGTACCTACTCATAATTCCATCCCACCAATAAAAAACGTACATGTACAAATGTTTATGTGCGAATGGCCTTGCCAGACTTATTATAATTACATATTTTATGCAAAAAAAAATACGATTACGTCAACTCTGCGCTGGGTCGTGATTAGGTTATTTGGGAGTTCTGAATGCAATCCACATAAGTACCAAATTCAGTCAATTGTGTTTTTATATTAAAACGTAGTATGATGAGTCATACCGCTGAATACTCCATCGCAACTCAAATGGCATTGCCGAATCCTGCCCTGAAATAATTAAGTATACAAAAGTGGATTGCCTTAATGTTTAAATTCAGTTTAAAAGAAACAGACGACAAAAATTAAAATACATGTTAACTCGGGATTTTTGATCATTGCAAATGTTTATAGGCACGTTTTTTGTTCCTTCACCATAGCGTCATTCACACAATATGAAGTTTTATTTTAGTAAAAATCAAGGGTGTTACTAGAAAAATTAAACATGTGATGAATGATGTCTCTCGCTGTAATCATGCCATGTATTTTTTTTACTTGGTGGTTAGGCCACAGCTCTTAGATAAATTCGTCCATGTCCTTAGCGGGAGAGCTGCTTAATTTTAAGGTGATACAAATGTTCAACTGGGTGGGTCTAAGTAAATGGTTTGATGAAGCAGCTGGCTTATGTGCAATATAAAGTATACAACATTAAACCTCATATGGTCGGGAATAAAATGGCTTAGCCGATTTACTTTAAATGTTACCAAATTTTGTAGAAATCGATTTCAAAATATGAAATTGTCAACCTTAATCGTAAATGTTCTCCATAGCAACTGAACAGATTTACGTGAAACATATACCAGAAAAATTGTCAAGACTTGTCTAAGAATCCGTGGATCCAAGATTTAATATTAGTCATTTTATTTAAAAAATAATCAATAATAACCTTAAATATGCGACAAACGTCATGGGTCATCATGACTTGGACTGCAAAATGTTCGTCGCAGATCCGCGATGGCGGCCTCCAAAGCTGGACGTGCGCGCAAATTTTTGCGTGAAATTCGTAAAAAAATTACGTCTTCTTAGCATTTTATGAATTAAATCACGTTTTAAATAGTTTAAATATAATATTGAACATAATTTTTAGGATATTATATGATTACAAATATTTTTAAATTAATATTTATGTCAGTGACGCGTTTTGTTGTCATCATAGATTATGAATAATATAGAATGATGAATAGGTATATGATTAAAAAGCATAATCGTCCTCTAAAAACCGCTTACCTACTTTCTAATCTTATTGTCTTGCCTAACAACAACAACAGGTTGGGCTAACAATCAGAAAGTCCCAGGTTCGATCCCCGGTGGGGCATGCACCAATGGATGAATTTTCATCTATGTGCATAATTTACAGTTCGCTGACGGTGAGGGAAAACATCGTGAGGAAACCTACCTATCCATCAGGATTAGGTAATAGTCAGTTCCTGCATACACGGCGACAAGGTTCACCACCTGTCACGTTGGGTTCTGACTATCTGGTGAAACGTGGGCTTTGAGTTGGTTAATCCCTCCACAATGTGGTGGTGTATGGCCACTCACGCGTCTGACTACCCCCGAATGGGGATAAAAATCGTGACGTTACATTTCATTTTTTCATATTTTTTGTCTTGCCTATGATATCTTTTTATACCACTGAGTTGCTAGACAAACTTGTTTTTTTTTTGGCGGGAAGTGGCGAAGTGCAACATTGAAAATATATATTATTATAGGTAGGTACTTGACACTGGCTATATGCGACAAGAAAAGCCAAGACAAAAAAACATGCGTACGGCCCGCCTGATGTTAAGCGTGTTTCAGTTGATGTTATTCATACTACTTAATATTAGTAATACGAAATTATTTTTTTTTGCTTATTTTTAAGTTGGACTAACCACCGTTTGGTGGGGTAGTACCACCCTCTCATAGAAGATCGGCGTAAAACAGCAATTACAGCTGCGTTTCGTACGATGAGTGAGAGAGCCGTAAGCCCAAACCCCCCCCCCCCCCCCTTCTCCCCTACCCCTTCCCTTCAGGTCGGCAATGTTTACTATATGTTTAGTTTTATTGAGCATCAGGATTAAGTTGGGAGACCGGAGTTCAATGCTCTACATTACTAAACCATACATCAAATAAACATCACAGCTTCTTAGGGATGGGTCCAAATTTAATAAGTCGCTAAATTTATTTAGTGTCATCACCTGTTAAATATTTTTTTAGAAATGTAACGTCGCCACTTTTATCCCCATTCGGGGGTAGTCAGAGGCTTGAGTGGATATACACCACACCATTGTAGAGGTATTAACCAACTCAAAGCCCACGTTTATACAGGTGAATTTTTCAAGTGTGCGTGGATGGCCAAATCCGAAACTATAAGGAATATCGAAAGGTACTCAAAGAAGTCTCGGGGCCGATTTTGGTGAAAACTAAAACTGCATCATTGGATTTTTGAAAAAAACTAAATTCGTAGCCAGGAATCGAACTAGTTGATTTCGAACTAGTTGAAAAAAACCACTTACTGTATTATTACACCATTCGATAGTGTCACTGAATAGAAACGAATTTTGAGAAATAATTACAATTTTCATCAAAATCGGCCCCGAGATTCTTTTGAGTACTTTTTGATATCACTCATAGTTTCGGATTTGGCCATCCACGCACACTTGAAAAATTCACCCTGTATAGTCAGAACCCAACGTGACAGGTGGTGAATCTTGTCGCCGTGTATACAGGAACTGACTATTACCTAATCCCGAGGGATAGGTAGGTTTCCTCACGATGTTTTCTCTCGCCGTCAGCGAACTGTAAAATATGCACATAGATGAAAATTCATCCATTAGTGCATGCCCCAACAGGGATCGAGCCTGGGACCTTTTGATTGTTAGCCCAACCTGTTCACCACAGTCGCTTGCAGTGCAATTGTTATCCCGAGATTCGAGTCTTCATGATTTTCCCTGTTTTCGGAACAATACACACTTAGGTGTTGTAATTATTATGTATTGTTCCGAAAACTAGCAAAGTGGAAGCTCGAAGAACCCCAGCGAGACAGTGGAGCACATCTTGCTTCATTGCCCTGTATTTGCACGCCAAAGATATGATGCACACACAAACATAATAAAATTTGTACGGAACCCTCAGAGCACGAGTCCTACTTGCACTTGTCCGGTTTTAATTTGTAATGAGTAGCCCAAATACAAATTTTCATATCTCTAGCTTCAGAAAAATTGGGACGCCTATACAAACTTGCACCCCCTATTTTACACCGTTAGAGGTGAAATGATCAAAAACGCTGAAATTACTATTCTTTGTTAATAAGAATGGAAGCAACATTTCGAACCGGTGGTAACGCTAAAATATTGTTTATATTGACTATTTATAAATGCTCTAATGAGCTTACATGAATAAAAACCTTTTGACTTTGACTTTGACTTTGACTTAGAAGCCTAAATACAAATTTTCTTGTGCCTAGCTTTAGAAAAATTTGAACCCCCATATAAACTTCCACCCCTTATTTTACCCTCTTGGGGGTAGAATTTTCAAAAGCGCTGAAATTACTATTTTGTATTTGTATTAGTAGCCTAAATAGAAATTTTCATGTTTCTAACTTCAGAAATGAGGGAATTCCATACTAATTTCCACCCCTTATTTTACCCCCTTAGGGTAAGAATTTTCCAAAATCCTTCCTTTGCTCTTCTTTTACGCTATGAAAGGTACTTACTGTCCAAATTTCATGTTTGTATCACCAGCGGTTTGAGCTGTGCACGTTTTGACGGACGGACAGATAGACAGACGGACAAAAAGTGATTCTATAAGGGTTCCGTTTTTTCCTTCTGAGGTACGGAACCCTAAAAACTCACAAAACGAGGCGTTTTGTGGAGCAAGTATTTTATTTTTAATTATACCATATATTATTATTATCATGGAGCTGCTCCAGACCCATGGCTCTGGCTTGAAAATCTTGACCTTACATGAAAATTAGTATTTCGGCTACTCAGCCTACAAATACAAATATTCATGTCTCTAGCTTCAGAAAAACTGAGACTATCCATAGATACTTTCTCCCCTTAATTGTTGAATTCTCAAAAATCCTTCCTGTGGTCTTCTTCTACGCTATAAAAAATTACGATTTCATGTTTCTAACCCAAGCGGTTTAGGCTGTGCACGTTTTGACAGACGGACAGATAGACTGACGGGCAAAACAGTGATCCTATGAGGGTTGCATGCATGCCCGGCATGCGTTGCATTGCCACTCCATCCGTCCGTCATCCTCCATCAATCCATCAGTCAAATAAGGGGTAACCTTTTCCAAAAATGTGCGCGTACTAGGTCGCAGGCACAGCTAGTAACTAATAAGGATTAGTACTACTTTTATTTCAGTTATTACCCGATGTTGTCAACAATTTTTCTTGTTTGCAGTTATTTAGAATTTTAAGTTGTTTTAATTTTACTTATTTTGTCCTATAATATTAAACATTTAAATTATGTACTAGTCTTTTTTTAAGTAGTACTACCTATTACCCAGTGTTGGGCAAAATTAAATTTCAGAACAATTAAAAATTAACAGTTAGTGAGCTTTTATTTACTATATCAACAAAATAACAATAAAAAAGATTACAAAGAAAAAATAACCTACCCACCTACCTATTAATAAAAATGTAGTACTTAAATTGTACTTAAGATTTAGTGAAAATTTTCCTTTACGAAGTTACCCTTATACGACTAAATAAAAGTAGGCAAGATACGAATTTAGTATATGAGTCACTTCTGTTTTTTATTTATCATATCGTCTTTTTGATGTATCGTGGCGTATCGAAAATTCTAAATTCAAAAAATTCAACTCGCGGTCCTACGACATTGTTTGAGCAAAAAGCGGTCAACCTCGAGCTGTCAGTTGCAATGGTTCAAAGTCAAAGTCAAAGCGTTTATTTTGTTTAGGCCTACGGGGGCACTTACAAATTGTCATTTTACATTTTTTCCTTAAATTCTACTGCCGGATCGGAAACGCGACCTCGACTGAGAAGATCCGGCAAGAAACTCAGCGGGCTTGTCTTTTTTACATTGTTTTTTTTTTTAATCGCCATTTACTTATTTTAATACAATGTAATTTGGTAAACAATAGCTCCAGTGTGCTGCCTTCCGAAATAAGCAAGGCAAGACACGCTACACTTTAACATGACACTGTTATTAACAAAGTGTATTTGAGCGATCAGTCCCAAGCTGATTTATCTTCCAAGTAATCCGAGATTTTGTAATAGGCCTTTTGACAGAGTTTAGTTTTAACTATAGTTTTAAACCTATTAACAGGCAAATCTCGGATTTCTTTAGGAAGTTTGTTGTAGAAGCGTATGCATTGTCCTACAAAGGAATTACTTATTCTGTGGAGACGAGTTACATGTACGGATAGCTTGTGTTTATTCCGTGTATTTATCGAATGAGCATCGCTCCTTTTTTCAAAGTTGTTGACATTTTTCTTAACATAAATTAGGTTTTCATAGATAAATTGTGACACCACAGTTAGAATATTTATTTCTTTGAATTTTTCTCTGAGGGAGACTCTAGGAGCTAGGTTATAAATAGCTCTTATAGCTCTTTTCTGCAGTACAAATATAGAATTTAAATCTGCAGAGCACCCCCAAAGCAGTATGCCATACGACATTATGCTATGGAAGTAACTAAAATAAACAATTCTAGCTGTGTATACATCAGTTAAATGCCTAATTTTTTTAACAGCATATGCCGCAGAACTCAGCTTGCTTGACAGTTTTTTAATGTGAGGACCCCATTGCAATTTGGAATCTATGGTAATTCCCAGAAAGACAGTTGACTCCTCAACGTCCAACTCTGCACCATTCAATCGTAAATTGGTTCCTATTTGTCTTACATTAGGTGTCGAGAACTTTATGCATTTAGTTTTATTCTCATTGAGCAAAAGATTATTTACATTGAACCAACCTACAACTTTAGCGAGTGCATTGTTCACATCGTCATAATGTAGAAGCTGTCTTTTAATTTTAAATAATAAAGAAGTATCATCAGCAAACAACACAATCTCGTGATTTTTGCCCACATGATATGGCAAATCATTTATATAAATAAGAAACAAGAATGGTCCCAGTATTGAACCTTGAGGAACGCCCATAGAGACTACAGAACCTGGTGATTTTTCACCGTTAATAGCGACCTTTTGAATTCTATTGCTCAAATATGAAGTCAAAAGGTCAAGAGCCTTGTCCCTGATACCATAGTGGTGCAATTTCCTGGCGAGTATTTCATGATGGACGCAGTCGAAGGCCTTAGACAAGTCGCAGAATACACCTAAGGCATCCTGCGAGTTCTCCCAGGCACTGAAAATATTTTTTATTAGTTCAATACCCGCGTCTACAGTAGAGCGATTCCTTGTGAACCCAAACTGATTGTTATGAAAAATATTGTTGTCATTAAAATGACGTAATAATTGGTTCAAAATTAATTTTTCAAAAATTTTACTTAACGTAGGTAGTATCGATATAGGCCGAAAATTTGTTGGATCAGTTGAACTACCTGATTTAAAAATAGGAATTACTTTACTGTGCTTCATTAGATCAGGAAATACACCATTTGTCACACAGCCATTAAACACAGCTGCTAACTTGGGTGCAATAATGTCTATAAACGAGGAAACGGTCTTTACAGAAAGCCCCCATAGGTCTGCCGTTTTTTTCACATCAAGACTTTTAAAACTATTTACAATGTCCTTATTACTAACAACTGAAAATTTAAAAGCTGTGTCACATTCAGTTACACTTTGTTTAAGTAACGTCTCTGCGGAAGTGGGAGACGATCTTAGAGTTTTGGTTGTTAGAACAGGAATGTTGGTAAAGAAGTTCTCAAACTCTGTCGCTACTTCCAGATCCGCTTTTACATCTGTGTTGTTTATTATCAAATGAAAGTCTCTGTCACGCACTGTACTTCTGCCAGTTTCACTGTTGATAATATTCCAAGTCATTTTAATTTTATTTGCAGATGTTATGATTTTATTTTTCAAATAAATTGATTTCGCAGAGAAACAGGCTCGCTTAAATAACTTAGAATAGATTTTTACATACTCCAAGAAAGTGGGGTTATGATTATATGATTTTTCATAATAAAGGTCATATAACTTCTGCCTGCTTTTATAGATTCCTGGAGTTGCCCACTCACTAAAATTAGCACGATCACCAAAAGATATTGTTTTTGGTTCGAATATTTTATTGAATTCATCACTGATGAGTTGAAACAGTGAGTTATAGAGTATATTTGTGTCACCGTGAGTAGGCAACCCTGGGACTTTTTGTATTAAATTAGTTCTTAAGAGTTCTAGGCGGCTATTATTTATTGGAACAAAGCTAACAGTTTTTGTTTGGGGTTTATTAATTTTCTTTGGAAACACTGCTAGTTGACCACAGTGATCAGATTCTAATTTATTTATAATTGAGTTATCTATTGGTTTTAAATTTGTGAATATATTATCTATACAAGTTGCACTAGTGGCGGTTATTCTAGTAGGTTCCAAGAAAATATTGTACATGTTATAACATTTAAAAAGTAATTTAAATTTATCAATTATTGGACTACATTCCAGTAAATTAATGTTAAAGTCTCCACAGATAATCATTGTCTTATTTGATTTGGAAATTTTAAATAGAAGGTCCTCCATACATTTTTCAAACTCATCATAAGGTGAGCATGGAGGCCTGTATACGCATACCACAAGGAACTGCTCAAGCTCAATACTAGAAATTTCAATAACTCGTTCAACAGAGAGGCTCACAATATCTTTACGTTCTTTAAATTTCATAGTTTTATTAGTAATAATTAACGAGCCACCACGTATTAAATTAACTCTGCTGAAGGAGCTAGCAATGTGATGATTATTAAAACTGAACATTAATTGATCATTTTTTAGCCAGTGTTCAGTAATACAAACAATGTCTATGTTGCTATCATTTAAAAACAATTCCAATTCAAGTTCTTTGCCTATCAGACCTTGTA
Organism: Drymonia ruficornis; assembly: GCA_947859195.1. Lineage (NCBI taxonomy): Eukaryota > Metazoa > Arthropoda > Insecta > Lepidoptera > Notodontidae > Drymonia > Drymonia ruficornis. The sequence goes on along the minus strand of OX401910.1, from coordinate 7,150,645 downwards.
TATTCTGGTGGACAAGTTTCAATACATCATAGCAAGAGGTTGTCTCTATTGTCGTATAAAAAAAAATACCGGAAAAATACCGGCGTCGGTTCCAGCCTTAATATGCCATACAAAAAAATACCGGAAGGTAACGACGAAGTCTCAAATAGCTAAGTGTGACTTCAAGTAGCGTTGCTGTTTTGATCGGTCCGTGGTTTTAGTTTTCGGCTCAAAAGCTATTTAAATAGGTGCTCCTCACTTTAATTAAAACATCCAGTCCTAGTAGCACAGCCGGCATGGACAAGACAAAACACGAGATACTACTGGAGAGAATGAGAAAAACATCGACAAGCTAACTAGGCACTTGGGTGAATGCAGCTTCCCCGCCGACAGGTGCCTAGTTGGCTTGGTGGAGTAGTAAATTGATTTGGTCTCATTCTCTCCCATGCATTATTGATTCGGTGCGACATAATGCGTGACAAACGTCTCGTCTTGCCGCGTTTGCGTAACCCTTCAGGGTCGCCGTTGGCATAGAATATGATAGGGCAAAGCTAATCCAATTCGTCATGAGTAATCGCGATGAGAAACAAAATGACCGCTGCTGTCAGTTGCCCGCGGCCTACTTCGTTTATTATGCGTTCGTTAGGTCGTAACTCATACGTTCGGACGTACGTGACGTAATCGGTGAATCGGTACATTTAAAACTGGGCGCCTACTCTGAAATACGAAACGAAATGCTTCGGCTGACGAATCGTACGGTTTCCTAACTCCGAAAGTGTCGGATCCGAAGTTCGGATTCGATAGTCGTGATTTGACGTTTCTTCTTTCGTGGACCCTACTCCGAAACAATCTAGAAAAAACACTTTCGGAGTAAGAAAATGATGGTCCGTTAGCCGAAACGTTTCGTATCGTATTTCGGAGTAGGCGGCCTGAGTCGAGTCACCTTGTCACCCGCATCCGTTGCATTTGGCAAGGGCGGTGAATACTAGCTGATATTAATTACAACTAGTTCGTAATTGATTGCGAGTCAGTGGTGCAATTTGCGTTCATTATTCATAGGACGTCTGGCCACCTGTCCGCCCATGCGTGTACTTTATTTAGTCATTCTTTGCACACATTTGTGACTAATTTTGTCATACATTTCTGGTTACTCACAATATAAACAACAATAATTTAATATTTTTAAAAAAAACCGACTTCAAAAAAACCTGGAGCACTAAAAAGCCTGAAAAAGGGAAAATCAGGCGTGATGATGTGTTATCGAGTATTTGGAGTCGGTGCCAATCTTGGTATGCCTACCTACTATAAAAGTAAGAAGATAGATTGGCTCCGACCCCAGATACTCGATAACACATCATCACGCCTGATTTTCCCGAAGGGATAGGCAGTGGTGGTAATATAAATATTATTTCAGGCTTTTTAGTGCTCCAGGTTTTTTAAAGTCGTTTTTTATTTTTTTATAAAAATAATTTTATTTCATGATTTTTAGTGGCGCCATACAAACTTTATCACCCCAAATTACCCCTTTGGGGGGTGACTTTCCAAGATTCCAAAACAAAAGTTTCTTAATTTATTATATGAAGTATACATACTAAGTTTCAAGTCAATCGGACACAAATATATTTTTCTACCGTACTTCTACCTCTAGTTTCCCCCTTTGGGGGTTGATTTCCGAAGTGATTTTTTTACGGGACCAAAACAACTTAGTCACCAACCAAATAACAGTTTAAAAAGAAAAATGGGTTCATAAACGTTAGAGATAAACGGTAACTCTCCATACAAACTTCAACACCTCGTTTTACCCCTTTGGGGGGCGATTTTTCCAAAACCCTGAAACATGAGTTTCATTATTTCTTATGCAAAATATACATATTAAATTTCAAGTCAATCGGACAAGAATTTTTTTTTCAGACGACCTTCACCCCCCAAAATTACCCCTTTAGGGGTTGATTCTAGTTCTAGTTATGGGACCAACTTGGAGCTACGATCTACCGAACAGCAAAAGAATTTTTCAAATCGGTTCATAAATCCCGGAGAAATCGGTGAACGTACATTAAAAAAAAAAAAACAAACATACATACAGCCGAACATAGAACCTCCTCCTTTTTTGAAGTCGGTTAAAAGTATAGTATACGTATCCTATCGAATAATTTGCTAAGAAAATAATGTACCTATTTATAAATTTGTAAAACATGGATATCATTTTATTGTACATGGATATCATTTTACATCTCTCTTCGCCGACCCATAGGTATTTGTGCATTATTTTTACTAATAATCTAATTAACCTCTTTACTATGGTTGATAAATGTACATACATAATAGTACTGATATAACGCATGATAAACCGATATTTTTCCTTCCTTAAACATTGTACGCCAAATAGCTGTTCCCATAGTAGCATTTTTGAATACCAAAAGATCTGAGGGGTCTAATAGCGACGTTATGCAACATTGCCAATGTAATTAATTGTTCTCATTTTCTGAGGAATCCTCAGCAATTCTGCTTTATTTCTGTAAAATAGTCACACATTTTACGCCATGCGGGCCGTTTCACGGAAATCTTGCGGATTCCGGTGGAGGGTCGGAAAACTGAATTGCTTTTGCAGAATTGCTGCAATGTTGCATAGTATCGCTATATCCCCGCTGGATAACTTTCGGTAAACGTGTACCACAGCCTAACCAAAGAACAGTGCACAGAGGTACCACAGATTACTAATATGCAGACGAACTGAAAACATGTTCTACGTGTTCTGTGTGTACAGTTGTCAGCCGCATAAACAATGGAGTTTTCATTCGTTTGTGGCACAAATAGTTATGCAATGATGGCGCTGACTCACCGTCCGGCTTACCATGACGTGTCATAGGATCTACACTGGATTGTTTTAACTGTATCCGTTTCCTTAATTTTGCGTGTAATGTTAACATGTTTCCCTTTATTCATGGTTACTTGGTCCGTGTTTATATGTTGTTACAATGTACCCATTACGTCCGGCCTTTATAAGCTTTGGTATTGCATTCTGTGCTGAATTTTTGATAACTGCAGCCTCTATTGAAGAATATGTTTATTTATATGAAACTTCTTTAATCAAACTTTCTTCTTATTATTTTGTCTCTTTCATAGTTGTGTACCTTTATAACATAGCAAACTCTAGATGCCATTACTACAAGATCACTTGTTTTTATCCCTACCGGTATTGACTTATGTTGTTATAGTATTGTCGATAAAGACAAATCAGTTAGTAGTTACCCTCGGGTGAAAAATAAAAACAAAGAGTTTTTATATTTTATTGACATCTAAAACATTCGTAACAACTGTTTGTACTAAAATATAAATGTGTATGTATCATGTTAGAAGCTGTTATATTGGTGTTTAATCAAAGTGCTTGTTAACACTGCTAAAAGCAGATCGTGTTAAGCAAAAATGGACTTTGTACATAATATTATATAAGTAGGTAAGACACTTTATCAATCGTCGTTGTCTTCATAGCCTATTCGCCAATTAGCAGTTCATAGTGGACGTACTAATCGTACGTATACTCTGTGAACACTTATAAGCTCAGCTTATTTTTTTTCTAGATCATATTAATTTATTGCTTCTAATCTATATACTACTCATAGGACACAAATTAATCTTCACCGAAATACATATCCAATTCATAAATAAAATGCAGTTTACCTAATGATTGCACGAACGCCACTCCTAACGATCACTGTGAAAGCAGATGTCTAAAGCGACATTCAACATGCAAACGTGCCACACAACGAAGGTTGGAATTTCAGAGAATACTAATTGACGGATTACAGTGATAAAAGTGTTAATAAATTTGGAGATTCTCTATAAGATTCTAAATAAATATCGCCAATTGCTCCTCTTACATTTATAAAACGTAAATTAAAATAAATTATTAACAGTAGTATGGAATAGCTGTCCGGTAGTCCGGCGGCGCCGGCGCGGCTCGCTCAGTGCTTCTGGATGGGGATGTTCCTGTCGGTGATGGCGAGCTGCGGCAGCGGCGCCTCCACGGTGAGCACGCCGTCCCGCGACAGCGACGACTTGATCGCCTCCGGGTTGGTGCCCTTCGGCAGCAGGAACTCCCTGTTGTACTCTCTGTACACCGACTTTGTGTCCGATTTCTCCTCGTGCTTGGCGTGGACCTGAAATACACATCGCATTACATCAATGATTGAAAGACAAGAATTCGTGTTTTGGCTGCGCATTTGTCTCCGGTGACCCCGATAAAAAACGAGTGTCGCCGGTTCGGTGCACAAAAACGATACTTTAGCGTTGGCATGCTGCCTGCTCTGAAGAGTTTCAGCCAATATTTTTTACATTGTATACGTAAATAAACGCTTCATTATTTCATAAATAATTTATCTTCATGACCGCGACAAGAAAATAACAATGACAGAGTGGCGCTGTGAATACCTATCACAGATACCTAGCCATTATTGAGCAACCTTATAACCACATTAGAATGTACCCGCAATGTCATAGATCTGTGTAGGTAGAGATCTGGAACATTGCGGTCAGAATAACCTAGCAACTGGATATTCGAGTCTATTTCTCGATCTGTTGTTCTCGGCAATAACCTCTATGTTGAACTGGTCGTTAAACGTGTCAGTAGAGGTGATAATTCTGACTAAAATAAAACTTGGGAATTCAGGTATGACGTCAAACTGAAACCGAGCAGTGTATTAACAGCCACATTGCCAAATATTTGTGGAACCAAATATCTACCGACTCGAGTTATAATGTAGAATCAATAGGCATGATAGTAGGCTATAAAACGGTTGTTTGAATCATTGATATACGTGGGCGGAAATTTGCGGGAGTGAACTGGAGAAAAACAATTACGTAGCATGATGTAGGTACCGACACTGGTATCTTGTCAAGGCTATTCTAATATTAGTTTTAGCAGCTAGCATGTACTTAAACAATACACAAATCCTTTCACAATATACTGCGATTGATAAGCAAAAACATTTTAAAGTTCAATGACATTGATACGACAATTTGGCAGGTGGTTATAATTCCACCCACGGCTTATTGGGCTCCTAAATACATCAATCAAATCGATAGGAATCAGTTGCATCAAGTTACCGCGTATGCAAATGAGGATGAGCTAATAAGGAAACTAGTACAAAAGGGGACAATTTGTCATCTACAGCCGAACAGTAGCACATGTCTCTAGAGCTATGTATGGTAAGATTATTTGATGGAACATTATTGCACGCGTATATACTCTGTATTTGGCCCGTCAAGCTTACTATATTGCCTAATTTCACAACGACACTCGGCATTCCTATTTGTAACCCAAGTTAGAGTTTCTACAGAATTGAATATAAAACATTTCTAAGGGCCTGTTTCAGGATCGTTACATAACTTTTATTCACCAAATAAGGCGTTATGATCATAGACAGTAGAAAAAATGTATACCGCGTTTTGACAGATATTCCATGGAAAAACTCAAAACGCCATATTTATTCGGTGGATAAAAGTTACCTGACGATTCTGAAACAGGCGCTAAGTAGGTATATCTATCGACTTCTGCGAAGGAAACGTTTTACTACATCGAGCACACTTCTAGAATGCCTTAGAATTTCCTCTCCAAATAACCCATCATCATCATCATCATTCATCATGTACGGGAATCGAACCCATGACTAGGATTAGCACTTCAGCCGGCCGAGCTTGCGACCACACTGGACCAACAAGAAGTTGTCAACATACATCAATGGTTTGGAAAACATTACCTAAAGGATATTGAGGGTTTAGCAACAGTTTTGTCAGCTTACAAAAACTTTACAGATTTGATTTCAATGTCTTCCAGATTTTTACAATGAACGCAGTATTCACCGCTAAAGGTGCTATCGATAAACGCATAGAAAGATGCCAAATCAAATTATTGTGTTCGTAAGCTTACAAAATTCGCGCTAGCACCGCGTCTTTTAGTAAATATACAAGTTCTCACCAATAATTTGTTGTCTACAGTCTTAACGACGATCTCTTCGGGGGTGTACTGGCTGACGTCGAAGCGGAGTTTGAGTGACTTGCCGTCGCCCTCATCCTGGATCAGCGGTGAGTTGAGGCTGTCCCAGTGGCTGGGCTCTGCCAGCTGTCTGCTGTCGCTGTGTTGTGACGATGTCGTCGAGCTGCGAAAGGTAACATCGACAATATTAATCGACATCAATTTTATGTGAAAAATTAAGGTACTAAGAACCTCTTTTACCAACACGTGAACAAATGTTACAAGAAGGTATATTAAAGCATCGGTTCAGTTCGTGTGTTGGTGAATTCGGCTGTATAGATGTCGGTCAGCGGTACAGAACCTGTCTTGTGTCCTCTTTATTATTGGACTAAATGAACTAATGAACGTATTCCAATCATTTAATATAGATCGTTTCCATTTCCATAAATTATCAGTAGGTACTGTTTAAGGAAATATATGACGAATATTTTCAGTAGGTACCTAAATACTGGCTAAATTTGTATACTGGACTAAACTCAACTATAGGGACCTAGGTAAGAAGAAGAAATCAGTCTTCGTGTTTCTCATTTCTAATTATACCTCCCCCTCGAACACGTGATTACAATTACAGCCATGTGTTAAGAATGCCACTTGAATAATTAACATGTATACTGTGTCACTAAGTAGCTATAGCTTCCTACCTACTTATAGTAGTGTCAGTGATAACCTTTCAAGTATTAAATGCTATTGAAAATGTTGTAGGTAGCAGCTAAGAGTGAGGTGGGTGCTGCCAGCATGACATAATTCGATAAACTGATGACGTTAACGAAATAACCTCTGCGCCCGTAGAGTGCATCATTCACGGATTAAAACTTCTAAAAATAGAGATGATTCGCTTATTTACATATTAACCTACTTAAGTGAATATTGACTGCATAGTTATTATTAATAACAATATTAATTAATATAATAGGTATCATCAATGAAGGAGATCAGTGTAAAATGTTGCAATCAGTTAGTATGTGATCCCTGCCTAGTTGTTATCAATGTAAACAAAAGGTCGTAACATAATCGGCGCGACGCGTATGACATAACAAATTATGTTAGCTTGGTCATAGATGGGATGTGTTGCAAAAACACAGCGTTGTCGGGCAAGATAGTTGGATCATTTTTACATCTATGGACAATAGTTACGGGTTCAGAAACCTACAGAATTCTTGCCTCAGGTTACCGGACGTCCTACCAGTTTGGTTTTGGAGGGCAGCAGCTAAAGCCGCGTCTCCTGCGCATGTTCTACTATACATACAACACAAAACATTTTATATCAGATCAAAAAATTATGAATTGAGTGGGATGTTTTGGTGAAGTGTCTAGGGTAAAACACAGGCAGGAAAAGCGGCTTTAGAATTAGGACTGTCATAGATAATAATATAATTATACCTAGTAAAATAGGTACCTATGCCCCTTTCACATTTGGGTCTTTCAGAACAACTTATAGTCACGGGCCGGTCTATTGATTAGGTACTTTAGTCAAAGTCACCACATAAGTAGGTACTAACGAAGTCTACATAGCGCTTACTCTACTTATAGATTTTTCTAATAATAAACAACGCGGTTCGTGGTATAAGCATTATTAATTATTATCATTACCATCTGCTCTAGTAAAGAAATTATAATACAATAGGTCGACTACAATGGTTCCTACCTATTATTATGACTCAGTAAAAGCAACATATACCCCGTTTTTCCTTAAATGACTTAAATGGTAAACAAAGATGGCGTCCTAGTAACCAAAGACAATTGATAGTGTTGGGACATTATCGAATGAACAAGTGAACAAATATACTCAGGAAGCTTGTACTGAATGATTTTCATGATGTGAGATTTCCTGACAATGTGGTTATGACTATGGGAATTAATAGCGTTGACAGTAATATTTTTGTAGTAAGCTGCCAGAATATCCTTCATTATCATGATCAAAGAAATAATTTCTCAAAACAATCTTAGCCAACATAAAGAAATAAAACGACAAGATATTTTTATCTTTTTTATTAATTAGATTCACTACAAGTTACTTCACTCGAGTCTTCTGTTTCGGATACGTGAACAATAAAACTGGGGGTCGGCGCGTCTGATGCAGCATCTATTAATCCGTCAAGCTGCATCATTTTATCTCCTTCTTTTATTATATGACTAATGCAGTTGTTCCAGGACACCTACCAATTTGGCTTAAGCCTTCTTTGATCAATTCCTTGACTTCAGCCATTTTGAAGGTTTTATTATTTTTGCCAACATGAGTTTTTAACTGTGACCATATTAATTCGATCGGATTTAATTCGCAATGATAGGGCGGAAGGCGTAAAACAATAATATTTTTGCGGGCTGCCATTTCGTCCACAACTTTTTTATTATAATTGTTTTTGCTAAATTTACTTAAAAGTTGCGCTTTTATTTCTTTTTCTTCGAAATTAATTTTTATTATTGTTCTAAAAATTATAGGTACAGTTCACTCACACTGGTCGAATCATTCATCCGCTTATCGCATCACTACAATCCAAAGACAAACTCGCATTTAGAAATGTCAAGTTGTGATGATCATTTTTAATCTGTTGAATTGGATTCTGATATTTTTTTGATTTTATGAAAATTAATGTGTTTGAATAGTTAATTTGAAGCAGTTTTTGGTGTAATTCATACCATATGTGTTTCTTCTAATTATCAAGACGTTCATAACTTAGGTAAAGGTTGTGATTTATGCCAAAACTCATGATTTTCGTAACCAGGACGGTTTGTTATGAGTTTAAGACATTTTAGAAAAAACAGACTGTAGGTGCTTACAGCGTTTCAAATTCAATTTCATTCTGGTTCATAATTAAAAGCTACTATTAAAACTAGACTAGCAAGTGATTCCGAACATGCGAAATACCATCACGCTAACTGTAATCCATTAACTTGGCTTGCATGTGCAATTTATTAAATCGTTTATTCTACTTTCAAGTAGATAGGTCAGTGGTTTTTACCTCTCAGGGAACATTTCCAGTATAAGATCAGCTTACTTAATCACAAGTGTCATTAATAATGAGAGCTCAAGTTATGCTTCTGCTTCTTGCACTATTAGACTTTAAAGATATTAAATGAATTACATAGGTACTTGATGAATTTCGCGCGCGCGCTGTAACTCGTGGAGACCAATCATTTATCCAAGTAAGTATACAACGAGGGCCAATTTAGTTCGAAGTTTAGTTCGAGTAAATCCGATGGCATTAGGAACTTAAGACGAGAAGCTATAGAAGGAAACCTCAAAGAAAACGATTCTCTCAAGTGGCACACAATAGATTGCATCTGGACGCGCGTCCTATTAACCTATTTGATTGCGCTCGTCGTGATTTCTCACTTTACAAATTAGATGACTGAACAAACGTGAGGCTTCGATACATGCTTGAAGGCCAACATGCAGCCAAATTAAACCGTATACTACTACACCAAGCCAACTAGGAACTCGGATGGAATGCGGCTTGCCCGCCCGCATACCGCCCGCACACCAGCCACCGCCTGCGGCTTCCCGCCCGCCACAACTCCACCGCCTTTTTGTGCGAGTGACGTTATATTTGACAGGTTCCTAGTTGGCTTGGTGGAGTAGTACTCGTAGCCGCGTTTTATTGTGACCTATGACCAATGGCTTTAACATTATTAAACCGCTGCATAACAATTCTTTCCGCGTTTGAAATCGATCATCGCTGTGATGTCACCCCGTGTCATCCGTGGAAGGTCATTTGGAAGGTCACTATCAATAACATGAGCTCATCGATAAGAGTGGACACTTATTACCGGCGGGGCGACGTAATTTGTGATCAATTGGGCATACAGCTATTCAACAAAGTTTGTTTTACGACCCACTACGTGGTTGACAGGCAGGTTATTAATCATAAAACTCGATAGACGATGAAAAAATCAGACGGCAATCATTTCTACAATTATTTGGAAACGGAGAGTATCTAGGTTTTATACTTTTACGACGTTTTAAGTGTTACGGGAACAAGATACTAAAATCGCACATCTCAAAAACCATGAAAAATTATAGATACTTATTTTTATTAATACATAATACATCAGCATCACCAATATCACAAAAAATAATGCGATTAGTTAATTTTAATGCTATCTTCCGTATTTAAAAGCCATGTAAGATGGTTTTATTTAAATGTGTTTCACCTATCCTTAATATTTATAATAGGGGATAATTATGAGTTAAAATATTAAAATTACTTATACTAAATTCGATATGACGATTATACCCTACCGACACTGTTAGCGATGCACTTGCATTTAAATATGACTCGCTAAGTATTTAGTTCGGCCTTGGTGATTGAGTACCTACTTAATGCATTTTGCCTTGGGCGTGTTTCCCTTAGCTGCAAACATTGCGCGATACGCACACGACCACTACCTACATTCCATTCACGAATACTGCAGAGGCTCAAATTAATGGAACGCGCTTAGCCTAATTTTTTACGTGTTGCTGAATAATTAGATGGTTTTTAAGGGAATTTCTAGCAAAATTACAGTAAACAATCACGGCCGAGTTAGATAAAATACCTAGAGACTATGTGAAAAAGTCAATGGGCTGAATTACACATGAAATAAATTAGGTTAGTATGTAAAAAATGTGCATGCCATCTACATTGCGATGTGCTATCATGCATGTTGAAACATAATGCCATAAATAAACAATAATATGAAGGTTAGTATAGTGTTGCGCAATAACTATCAGGTGCAAAATCAATTGGTACCTACGAACAAATGTAGATATATGTAATAGGTATATGTAGGTATATAGGATGGGTAATGAAATTATCGAGACTACGTAACTTAGGTAAAGATGTCGAGTGCGTACATACTCAAGGTTATTTACTTTTGATGATTATACTACATTAAGTACACAAATAGGTATTGGTGGAATTTTACCTCTCCGACGACTTGGTTACTCCTCCAGAGGAAACAGATTCGAAATTGTAAGACATGCAAACAGCAATATATCTTGTTAGTTTTTAGATTAAATTTCAACCATGTGTAGTGATGGACAAAATGTACCCAATGAGCTTAAATGCAAATAGGCACCTAACATAGAAAATAAGTAAGTACATTATATATAAAAGCATAAATAATTCCATGGATTCCACAAATCCGTCCATCACTAGGTACTGTTGAATATGGGGCATCATAACATTTACTTCATAAACATTATGATCATTATGTAGGTTTTTACGATTTACAAAATAACGAGGGCGATGTTAAAGAAGGTATGCATCAATAAATTAAAACGAACCACTATAAATGGAAATCTGAATGGAAGAAGAACCAGATTATAAACATAACGACCAGATACAGAAAAGGGGCACATAAAGTAATTTTATTAGGCTATGTAATCAAATTACCAAAGTTAAGACGATACAAGAAAAAAATGAATTTTAGTTTCGGGGTGTGGCTAGCGTCGCGTGAGCTGCCGAAGGATATATCCCTCTCGCTTAGCTAGGACAGAACAGCTATGGAGTAGACTATAGTATAGTTATTTTTTGAAGGAACAATATTGTTTAATTCGTACAATTAAAATAATATGTCCCAGTGCACCTTTTAAAATAGATGAAATGGATGAAAATATTCAAATATATTTTTTTCGTTTTATATGGGATTTTTATGTCGAGTGTATTTGAAAAAAATAATTTAATTTCTATGTTGTTTTTATTGCTGAAGACAAAGTAAGTCAAAAGAAGACAAACGATACCTACAATATGCTGATAGATACGTATAACAATATTTCGATCGTATAATAGCCTATAACCAGCGGACGATCCAGACGCGTCCAACGATATCTCATTAGTCAAATTATTATGATAAAAATAGTTTGGACGTTATACGGGAGCAGATGAACATACATACATATCGGTCAAAATCATAACCCTCCGCCCACCGTAGTCGGGTAAAAATGTACATACTCTGTGTCAGTGACTGACTGCCGGATATGAGTATCTTTTTCATGGTTCGTAGGCAAAGGAATACTTTGGTACTTAACTTCGATGCCGATCATGAAGTCATCAGCGGTGTCATAATATTTTTTTTTACCATATTTAATATTTTTTTTAATTTAATTTTCAGTTTTTATTAATTTTATTGATTTAACCATGCATTTATTTTTTGTTTATCTTTTTATCTTTATTTTTTTATCTATCAAAATCACCCTTAGACTGGTTACCGCCACAGGTGACAAGAGGGCTGGCTCTTTCCTTGCTCAAAAAATTAGCTTGACAACAGGAACAGCTTGAATACAGGGAGGACATGCAGCCAGTATCCCACGCGGACGGTATTTGTTTAATTAGGGGTAGGTTTTTATTTTATTGTATTTTATTTTAATTTATGTTATATTGTATTTTAATGATAAAACATGAAAAATAAAAATAAATATATATATTTTTTAAATTTAATTTTACTTTTATTTATTGTTTTATATTTATTGTGAAATTATAATAATTTTAATAATCAATATTGGACTATGTCTGAAACAAATACATTGAATTGAATAATTTAAATACAAAAATTATCACATTAACTCGTTAAATCACGGTTTACACCCGCTAGAACGAAAAAGATCCTAACATGGTAGGTAGGACCTGAGGGTTGGCCAGTTAATTACTTAAAATACACTATATTTATTTCAAGAAAACATTCATAAGATCTGAAGGCGTCGGACTCGCACATAAAGGGTTCCGTACCACCGTAGAATAAACACATCAAAAATATCAAGTTTGAGACTTGATATTTATTTTTAAATGTTATTATATTTTTAGTATTTGTTCTGCACCGGCAACAGAAATACACATTCAGTGAAAATTTCAACTCTCTACCTGTTACGGTTCGTGAGATACAGCCCGCGCTGACAGATGGACAGATAGACAGACGGACAGCGTAGGCCTAGTAATAGGGTCCCGTTAGCACCCTTTGGAACCCTAAAAAGTAGCCTATGTTCTCCGCCAAGACCCAGTCTATCTCCATACCAAAATTCATCAACATTGGTTCAGCGGTTTAGCCGTGAAAAGGTAACAGACAGAGTTACTTTCGTTTATAATATAATAGATTGAATAGGACGGACAAACATTTTCCTATCCATATCTGTAATGTTATTTTTTACGATAATTTATTGATGTATGATATATTTATTACTTGCCCATCCATACCTACAACAAACGCAATAAAGCGACTCCATTGTTTTGACAAGCAATGTATTCCCACTGTCGGCCCAAGACCATGCTGCAAGTATATAACAGTAAGCGAAATAGGGAGTTTTTACAGAAATGACACGAATAACTATGAAATGACAAGAGATGACACAAAATGACAAGAGATGACACAAAATGACAAGAGATGAAAAGAAAAGGAAAAACAAACGAAAATCACGCTGCAGTGCAGGTCGTAGGTTCGATTCCTGCCCAGGACATGCATTTGTGTGCATGAACATGTCCGCATGTCCCGAGTCTAGGTGTAATTAAGTGTATATTTAGTTTGTATTTACAAACAAAAAGTAGTATATGTAGTAATATCAGTTATCTGGTTTCCATAGTACAAGCTCTGCTTAGTTTGGGATCAGGTAGTCATGTGTAAAAGAATTTCCAAGGATATTTATTTATTTATCATAGGCGTCGGCGGACTGTAAATACTGTACTGTACCTGTAATGTGGCACGACCGTAATATTTTTTCGTAATATTTTTAAAAAAATCCTTCACAGGTCCGACGTCGAACAAGTCCGACTGGACACTGACAATACAAAGTTAGAGAGAGACATGGTTAGTTCAAGTACTTAAAATGTGAGATGGCGATATTGTGCGCGCGCTCGGAAATAAACAACGTAAGCGACAAACCACATTTTCTTGAATTAAAATAAAACTACTTCATGAATTAAAATATGGTTGAAGGGTAGTTTAGATATCATTATTTGCTATGTTTTAGAAATAATTTCGTGATCTAAATCGTAAAAACATCGTGGTAGCAAGGAAAATTGTAAATAATTAGAGCTCATTTCATATTTTTTTTTTATCGAGAAAATTTCATCAAATCGTGATTTGGATTTAAAGATACTCATGATAATATAGTCAAAAATCATACATCTAAATATAAGATTCCTAGTCCACATACTTACTTAAAGAAAAAGTAGAATAGAAAATCAACCAAATTTCGAACCCTCATCTTAAATAAAGTTAGCCCTATCTCAAATGGGCACGGGACTCGAACCCATTACCTGTACTACGGATACAATAAAAATAGTATGCCTTAAACTTTGATGGGAGGAGTTAAACTTACCTGGCATAAATTATAATTTATAATAAATAATATAGTAAGTACATTTAATTACTTATATGTATGGGTATTTCAATATAAGTAATAATATTAATAAAATACTAGCAAGTAAAGAAGCATATAAAATGTGACAATAAATTATATGTAGGTAGGTATTGTGTAGAACATTGTAGACATTGCAAACATAACTGGTATGACGTCAATGTCTCGCCAAAAGGCCAGCCACAAAAGTGAAAAATTGTTTCTTAACTTTTATCATTACTGTAAATAGCTACATTTTGTTCGTAGCTGCCGCGGCCAAATATGTCCAAACAGTTCTTGTTGGACGCCTACACGGAGTGATTGTTGACTTAGATATTCAACATGGGCGGACCTGTCAGCTGAAGCCCACACTTCAATAATTGAGTAAGAGCCTAAAAATATTAGTGACGCGTGTTATTGAAATCATATCGTTATTTATTTTGCTCGTTATGTCTTGAACAAGTCAAATTGCTGCATAGCGCCACCTCCCACACACGTTCGATGTGAATTAACATTGACGAGTCCTACGCAGACAAACTGTCGATCGAAGGCTACTATTGCATCATCAGATCTACGGCTGAAACTGCATGAACCCGCTCCAAGTGGGTCATGTATTCATGCCGTAAACATAACTTTAATACGTTTGCGCCAACAAAACTATATTATTGCCTGCCTTGTTGATAAAACAATCGTAAACCGGTTTTAGCGACGGTATTGCAAGCGTTTTCATTTGAATCCAAGGTGTGATAGGTATCGATGTTCGGCAATTGTTAAATTTTTACAGTAACACCAATTTACTAATAAGATGTCTCTAATCGTATGCTAATTAAAAGGTCACAAAGTGCTAATCCATGCACGTGTTCGGTTGCAACTTGAAATTTGCGGTCTACTCGGCATTTGATTTACCTATCGTGCAAATCAACATTCATAGCTTGCTCACGGTGGGAAGTCGGTTTTTTATGTGAGCCTGTGCTAAGTACATAGATTTTGTTTACAATTTCACGCGTTCCTGTGTTTTAGCAACAAAATTCTCTCGTTTAGAGGCAGCGCAACCGGCGCTATTTCTATTTATGACATCATCCCGCGTCGGGCTTACGTATCGCTGCACGCTTTAAATGGAGGCGACTAAGATGTCTGCAGTTGATGCCGTTCCGAACAGTGATCCCGAATAATGCCTTTTGAATACTTTCTTGGAGCCGCCTATACCGGCGAGGTGGGCGACTCTTGCGAAACCAAACTCATTAATTCAAGATTCCCTTTAAGGCGAATAGGGGCCGGCTACGTAACTGTTACGGACAGAATAATAATATGGCGATACGACGACGACTCGGTTTATTCACCCGTCCGATACCCGCTTTAAAATCCTATAGGTAAGTAATGACAATAATCTTGAAAAACTTTAGTTTTATACTTAAACCTGTAGATGAGCAGTTCCGTTTGCGGAACTGTTGCTTACATATTTTAAGTCAGCATATGTTTAATACAGACAAAACAAATAAAATAAATACCTAGTTGTGCTCTTAAAGAAGTTGTTACTTTCTCTGTTCATGAGTTCTGATCTGAATTTGCTCATTTCCTCTTCCATTTTTCTCATTTCGGCGTCAAATCTCTCTCTGATGCTGGAGAACTCGGTGTCGATGACAGAAAAGTCACCAAGCTTGATGGGGATATTCCTCTTTAGACCACTGTCAGCCATTTTCTTGATGTATGTTATGTGGAAATCGTCGAAACTAAACAAACACTGAAAACGTTCTTGTGTAAACACGGATCACAGTGTAGCTACGCACTCAACGGCAGACAAGGCAGGACTGATCATTAGTCGTCGACTCGGCGCCAGGGGGCCTGCGCACAGTTTTAAATAGCCTCATGTTCGAACGCCGTCGCAGACTCGCTCGGCGTCACTCGGCCCACACTATGCTTCTCGCTCATTCTACGTCTACCCATAGCGTGGCTCACTCGATCATCTTCGCCATGATGCAAACCCGCCGTCGACGAGGTGGCAGTAACAAATGTAATTGATGAATCATTTTCATCGTCTCTGCTGTTTAAGGCAATCAACACCATACCTTAATACGAGCATCTTATTCATTGCGATATTTTTGTTAGTCTCCTCATATTCGTCATTTAAAAGGAATCAATGCCTTGCAATCTGGAAGGAAATCTGGGTGGGTGGTCGCATTGGGCTCGTGACGTTAAAGGTGACGTAGCAGCGGAAGTTACCTAATCCCCTGAGATTCTATCGGGTTATATCTTCGGAATTCCTTGTTAGTTTGTAATACTTGTAAAGAAGGCCCAAGGACAGCAGTCAAAAGTTTCTGAACCATGACAACATCTTAGGACAACATAAATAAAAGTCCGTTTAAGGTTACAATTGTTACAAGAACATGCAGAAACCTTGGACTCGTGGGTGACTCACGAGTTTGACATGCATTGAGACAAAAAGATCCAATTATGTCCACGTTTACAAGTAGGCGAGTATGAATATTATTATGTAGGTAGGTACTTACCTATCTACCTTTGTATTGAATACAAGTAGGAAGCAATACTAATGTAGGTAGGTACTCTCACTCCCACATTAAATATCAATCGCTGAGAGATGAGGGTAATGTTAAAGGAATTTGGCTGCAACTAAAACTGTGCTCTAGAATTATTCATACAAGGGGACTAACATAAACATAATTATGTACCTAGGCACCTATATTTATGTACCTAAACAATATTCCGGATCCACCTGTCTGATAATTCAATTATAATGAGATTTTATGACTTGTGCAACTTTACCATCATGGTACCTACTACCACTATACTGCGCTTTGCGCTGTGTAAAATATCCGAAAAAACGTTCGATTTTCAAATGTATTTCTCAGTGGGCGACTTCACGAAAACTTTTCGAAATAATAGGTACCTACCTACTTATGTTGATGCTAGAAATAAAAGTTATTTTCTCAAAAATACAAATCCTTAATCGATATTTTCATGAACATGTGTTCACCACCTGGTTTCTCCAAATGTGATCACGGCGAGTCATCCTTCGAAAAAGCTTTTAGCCCCTCTTAATGGCCCCTATATTGATGTCGACAGCTCTTTTATTCACAGGAAACTAAGTGCGGGGAGGTGAAAAGAAATGCGTTAAGATTATTTCAGATGGATACGCGTCGAACACGAGAAGTTCTTACTAACGGAAGTAAGTAGATTTATGTAAAAACCGCTCCGTATGAAAAGGGCAATGGACCTTTATAATTTCCGAAACAAGCATTACAATTTTATATCCGTTTTAAGTTAATTTATATAACATCTAAGTACCTACTTAAACCTCATCATTGCAGCTTGATTAATAGTCCAATATTGTGGGAATTACTTAAATTCCTATTAAAAACATTACCAACACATTGTTGCCTGCCAGTAGCACATCTATCTACGTTTCATCAAATACCTATCTGTTTATGAACATCTTGCTAATACCTATTATTAATACGAAAATAACTCTGTCTGACTAAATAGCTCAACCAATTTTGATGACCAAAGGTATAGAGATAGACAGGACCTTGGAGAAGTTTGGACATTTTCTTACGAAAATAGACCTTGAAGGGGGTGAAATAGGGGATGAAAGTTTGTACGGGAGACCACTCATTTCTCAAGTTTTTTAATTTTTTATTAGTATGGAGATAGATGAAATCTTAGAGAAAAATTGGGCTAAGTAGGTACTCGAAGTACAAATTCTCCGCAAACGAAGTCGCGGGCACCAGCTAGTGAAGAATAAATTGCGTGGGAAAACATCAACCCATGCATCTAATTACGTGGTCTTACTTGTAACACAAGACTTGGTTAAGATTTTAAACGTTTGATAATTTTACAGTTCAGCGCAGTAGCAAGAAATTAATGCATAATTAAGTAGATAGATGGGTCATCGTATGTGATTACTGTACGTGCACATTGTATGGAGCTTGTAAGTTTTCACGGTCCATTTGAAAGTCGTTCAACTTTTGAAAGTATTCTAACATGGCACCAGTCAGTGCCATGACCCTACAAAATTAAACCTAGGTATTTTAAGGACAGCTCAATATACATGTCTAGACGTGACATTTCGGCCGTGTTCCATTAATTAGCATTGCATGCACCATTTTATTGCTTTCAGTTGGTATAAGTTGCACACAACCCGGTACGGTCCGGTCAGACCATTATTTATTTACAAACCAACTGTAAACGTCGTTAATCTGGCAAGACACGCTTCAATGTCCCGAGGATAATTTATGAAGAAGTACTAGCTGGTGTCCGCGACTTCGTCTGCGTAGAATTATAATTTTGATTAGAAAAATTCCTTATTTTCTTACCAAAGATACTACCTACGATGATTTTTTATATCCCTGAACTTGAGGAAAGATTGTTCTCCCATACAGACTTTCACCCCATTCCAGTTTTATTTTCGCAAAATAGGTAGCCTGTCTCTCGAATGTCCTGTCTAGCTATACCAAAATTCATCAAAATTGGTAAAGTGGTTTAGTCGTGGAAACGTAACAGACTGACAGAGTTACTTTCGCATTTATATTAATATAAATATTAGGTAGGTTCCTATAAACAGAACCCCTGTGTAAAAAAATTATGAGTATTTGTTAAACCAATGTCATTTTTGTTATAAACAAAGACGGCGCCAGAGTTACGTCATTTCACAGTGCCGTCATCAATTAAAAATACCTATAACTATTTCTTAGGATAAGTCTGAGTGATCCACGCATGACGAATTATGTTTTGTCCCCCAATGTTAGAGCTTGTTGATTTATGGTAATTTTTCGAATATTCCTGTGAATAAGAATCCAAGACTATTTCAGTAGATGCTGAAACTTCACAGGAATGTTTTGATGCTGCCTCTGGTCTGTCTAGAACATTATCTCGGAATGTGGCGACTTACTAGCACCTAACAACGTGCCAACTACTGCTATTCTAGTGCCGTGGAACTGTCCGGGTCGGAATGTTGATGAAAGCGATAAAATAAGGGGTCATTCACATCCCTTGTTGGCTAGCAGGAGCTTCATAGAGCAGTCGCCTAGAACCTATGTTTTTTGTGAACAAAAATCCATCGACAGTTCTTATGATAAGTTCGGAAGGCAAAACGTTGACGAAATTTTAATAAGAACGGGTGAATGACCACACCGATTAGGAGCACCGCGAGACAAGAGTGTGACGTCACGTTGGTATCGTTTCACAACGAGCTTTATAAGGAATGCCAATGGATACCACTTCATAGTTATTTGCTACAACTGTTAGAAGTAAGAGCTAGATGAATTTTCAGAGTGCGACATTCCGATACGGTATTTTATTATTTTTTCATCGCATCGGCACCTCGATCATATGTAACTGTCTTACTTACGAAGAATTTCAATGCAAAACATTTTATCCCTGGAAAATGAAACAAATAAGTATAGGACTTAAGTAGATTAATTAGAAATAAGAATCCTATGTGAAAGCAGCATTATAAAGACAAATTAGTGCACTTATCTTTGACCTACCTATCTACAAGTATTGCTAAGGTTGCATACGAGATGAGTTCACTACTTATAGGTAGGTAAACCTAACAGAAATAGGTGCTTTCTAGAATGTGAAAATGAATTTACCACTCATGTTCAACGCCGTATCTTCTACTTGTTACGCAGATAAATCAGTAGCATAATTTGTATGCTGCATCAAGGCTGTTCTATTGAATGACTGTGACGAAACTACGAGCAAGGTTAACCGGCGTTTGTCACTTCACGCTGGCGCGACAGGTGGTAAGCAGAGCGGAAAGAGGCATGGGTGAAGTAGACAACCGGCTGTCGCCTTCCGCATTTTTCCCCACAGGCTTCTAATTTCGATACTTGATATGTGCGTATGGTATCACAATACTCATGTTCACGGCTCACGGCACCACGTGAGCCGCAGGTGAAGCTTTGTTTTTACAAAGAGCACCTACGTATAGGTAAAAATAAAAAGTAGTTATTCAGGTACACATAATAATTATTTAGTTTTAAAGGATTATTATGCGGTATGCAATAGAAGTGGACGTTCGGTGAGGCCCTTGCCCCAGATATCCTCCGAAACGCTTTGTTAGCGGGCTACTTTTAGGTTGGAAGAACCATTGACTTCGCGCTCGACCAATCATAAATCTATGGGAATAACCTTTATTTTCTATATTTAGGTAGGTAGGTATTACATTGAGCTCCCACCAAGCTCCCACATTCTGTACCTTAGACGTATTTATTATGTAGGTACTATAAACCATAATCCATATCACTTCCTACGACCTACACACAAAATATGAACAAATCCATGATAATTAAATAAATAAATAAGTACATTGATGTGTTGTATGACGGAAACAAATCCATTTTGTTCTGTCCTCGTAGTAATGCTTGCAACCTTGCATGTCCATCCATGTAAAGGCAGAGAAAGGAGACATTTCCCTATTTGTTCAGTCATACAGTCATATTTGTTCTGAAAACAACTACGTTTTAGCCGACTGTCGCAGAAGGAAGGTAAGTAATATTGTTTACACCTACATTTCTTGAAAGTGGGATAACGATTAACGTATACCTACCTAAGTGCGTATAATAAATAAATATTACCAGACTAACACACCAACTATATTAGTATGATCGCAAAGCAAACAAAGCAACGTACGCTTAACGTATTATGGCTACTGGACACTGGATTAGTTAGAGCAAACCACGTGACACCCGATGAAAAGGCTGTTTCTGATATTTGCGTCAGGCGGGAATCGAACCCGTAACCACCCTATGTAGTGAGCCGAGCTGCATACACTCGAACCACTGCCGCAATAGGCAGTAAAGTACCTATCAAGTCAACAATCAGTGGCTTCGTCATTGTGACCTACTGAGCCCTACTGAATTCACGAGGCGTGCTTAAAGAGGCCCTAAACGTCAAATAGGTACCTGAGCTAATATCTAGTAGTAGGTATCTATTACCTAAATCGCACAGATTCATGCCATGTATCTGTACATATGGTCCATATAGTGTAAAATGTGCCTGTTGTTATGTACTTAGATGAAGACTAATTGTTTGCGTACATATTTGCACGCTCGTAGGTAGGTATAAACAACGTTTCATTACACTTGGGAGTTGGTTCGGGTTATTTTTAGAAGTTAACATCACTCCACTCCAATGATACCCGCTGAAAGTCTGGAAAATAAAACGTTGATGTTACTGGTTTTATGCAGTAGGTAACAATGCATATTTAGTTAAGTCGTATGGCAACAGCAGAATTAGCATCATTTACGGATTTTATGTGTCTGTGCAAATAACATACCTAATTCCTTAGTAGGTAGGTATATTCACGACGACCGTAGAAAATCCCGAAGTAGATTCAGTCAGTCACTAATTAAAGACTGTATTGCTTTCAACACACGGCACAGTATTGATTGAGAAATGCTTAACTTCACATCAAAATCTATTAGGTGTTAGGTATTGTGTTAGGTATACATTCTCTTGTCTAAATACTAAATACCTAAGTACCTACTTACCTACCCATACAGAGGGTCTGTGAAATAGTTATCATCTTGAAACCAGGTAGGTACCTATTTAGGAATGAAATAGTTAAACCTGTGCTCCATTGGCGGCGTCTTCATCAGGCGCATGCCTCGCGCGAGCACTCACTTTTGACGTCGGAACGCATAGACGTAATGTCATAATATGAGTGCTCGGGTGAGGCATGCGCGCCATATGGACACATCTATTCATGCACCTCTGCAGACTCCTCCGAGGCAAAGGCGTGATGATTACCTACCTATTATTTCAATCGCACACAATTATTTAATTGACGACGTGATTCACTTTACGCTTGATTAAACTATCTCTATGCATAGGTAGGTACCTATGTAGGTAACATAGATAAGACATTTTCTTATCATATGAAATGCAGTCTCACAAATGCCCAGTCGAAACACTTCGAGGCCAACAGGCGATCTGGTTTGTATCTAGGTAAGCTACAAACTTCTTAATTTTGATGTAGGCGTATTACCTACCTACCTATTGAATTTGAAAATACCAAGGTAAGGTAATTATATTCGTAATTCATCCGATATAACTACTATGTATGTATCGATACTTCCGCACTACTTTTCGCGATTCTTTTAGAGAAAAAAAAAAAAAATACAAAAACAATTCCCAACACTATAACTGTCAAATATCATTCGTTCTTTCGCGCCAATGGCGATATTTACTTTCATCAGATAAATTTAAATTAAATGTGTTTAAAAATGTGTTTAGTTGTGGGGAATGTGTATAAAAGTGGAGAAGTACTACCTACTGAAGAAATACGTGGTGGATCATGGATTGTGTTCATGGATTGTGATCATGGACTGCGAGTAGTAAGAACAAGATAGCTCGTTGCAGTTTGCAAATATTCTCTATTATACCCATAGGCTCTTAGGGTTTTACCTAAATGTACCTACCGATTATCCGTGGGAAAATATACAATGTCTATTAGACTTAACATGCATTCTCGCGTGGCGATAATGCGGTCGCCCGTTGGGCAGACCTGTTCTCAAGACAATGGGGAAATTGCATGATGATCAGGTACCTATCTAACTACCCTTTCGTGGAAAGGGATATATTTGGTTATTTACCTACTGCATTTTCGTGTGACGAGAATGTATCTTTCCGTGGGAAAGATCTTATCCATATTTTGCACTAACAAGACAGCATGACTGAGAAAGCTCTTGTCATAACTTGTATTTTTCTTGAACAATCACTACAAGTAGTTATACTACAATATAGATATGGATATAGATAATAAATAATTGGATTTACCCTATGTTAACTCTTACAATTTGAAAGTGGGTCAAGTATTTACTCTTAACGATTGGGTGATTTGTGGGCAAGGAAATCAGTCCTGCCCTTCATCATATTACTGTCTTTTTCCACATAGTGTTCCATTTTTTACATGTACCTTATGATTCCTTCTGGCTTTTGAATCAAATATTGAACCAAAGGCATATTTCATTCCGGAGGGAAAATACAAACATTTACAATAAGTGAGATGAGGCCCATTACCATGGAAGAGGAAAAAGATAATGGTCCTGTAGAGGATAACGCTTGATCGGAGGGCTTCTGGAAGCCTTAGGTACAAGTGACGACAAGTGTAAGAACCATTTCAATACATTATTGTGTTTCAAAATCAGTTTACATTACAGCATAAGTAAGAAGTGTATACTTAAGGGTAATAAAGATCCGGAGAATTCCAACATGTTGAAGGCTCCAAGGTTGCATTTGGATGTGCACTTATGAATTATTGAATGTAGGCTTATAGATAGCCTCATATATCAAATAGGTATAGGTTAGAATGGGGTTAGTTATTGGTAATATCTTTCACTGTTGAATTACGCTTTAAGAAAGATTATGATGGATAAGACTCAAATATTTATCAAATAATTATTAAGATCTATTATCATTATTATAAATAAAATAAGTGAGTTCTTTAAATATTAAACAATATTTATACCACTCTTATACAGCTGTGAGGCAGAACCTTATCAGGTTGGACCAGCACTTATATCTATACACTATGGATAATTATCACTCGAAATGGTTATGTTCCAATTTGGACGAGACTGTATGTCACTATTATGAAGTAAGCTAACATCATAGCTCTGCATTTTCTTCCAAGAAAGTTAAAAGACTGGCAGCCTCCCCGGCCACAGATTCAAACTCAATGTATAAGAAGCCCCGCCCCGTTCAGGGAGCATATTACCCGCAGTGCATTCACTATGCGGCTACTTCTGAGGCAGCCTCAACTATGGTGTCGCCGTTGGCAACACGAGATTGAGCCAGGTACCCGTAAGGTACAACTTACAGAGATACTAAGTGCTGTTTATAATTATGAAAAGCAATTAGCACAAGTTCCTATAATTTTATTTTGGATATGGGCTTACCGCATTACATTAGGTTACTACCATTTCAAGACTATGAAAAGGATGCACAAGTGAAAAAACTAAAATTTTCTAAAAGGAAAAGAAATCAAGAATTTTTATAATTTTTTGATGCATATGCCTAATTTAAAATTATAATCTAGTTTCAGATCAATTTATGCCTTGTATTTTCATAGTGAATTACTATCCAAGAATGAGTATATGTTTGCAATAGAGTTTTAAGAATGCATATTTTTTATTATGTGCTCATGCTAACTACAGTTAGTAATTTAAGAGTTATGTTTAATGGGTAACTGCTTACCCTTTGAAGTAGCATCTCGTTCATTTGTAATACAATAATAACACACACAGTGCAGTAACAGTGTATAATATGATACAATAATGTTTGTGAGCCTGTTATGTGTAGTGCAATAGTACTAAGTAAGTAGATACTCAGTTTGTAGTAAGATTTTTTGAGTGCTTAGGCATAATTGTTAATGGAGAGATGAGTTGTCTTAATTCTTCAAGGTTAGGTTAATATTTAGATAAAACGGGGGAAGTTTCTTGACTCAGTAGGTATATCAGTCTCTAGAAAGAGATAGTCCTACTATTAGCCACCATTACCATTAACCATTATTGGGTAAATTACTATGAGTCCCAATTCAGTTCGAAATAAAGTCTTATATTATTAATAAATTTACTGCCCAAGTTTTTTGATTACATATTCAATGTCGGTATATCTGTAATACATATCTATATAGAGTATGGTTTTGTACATAAGGATTTTAGAATGAGAAGTTTTTGGCCCTTGAGGGATTGAAGGGTAATTATGAAGACATTAAAATGATTAGTAAGATCTGTATTTGTGTGGAGTATTGTTAGTAGGTAATTGTAGGAAAAACATAACAGTACACTTTTAAATGAGAAATATTTTTCTATGCATAAGGAGCTAGGGGGTTTTTATGAGGTAATAGTTTCATAATAATTATTTAGTGTAGTAGCAGATTTCTTTTAATTTAAAGACATTATAAGGATTAGTTAAATCTGTATTTTGTGGAGTAGGTATTGTCAGTAGGTAGTTATAGGGAAAACATAATGGTATACTTTTAAATGAGAAATATTTGCCTATGCATCTAGGGGTTTTTTGGTCAGATGAAGTAATTGTTTCATAATAATGATTTAGAACTAGTTATTTAGTTAACAGTTTTCTTTTAATTAAAATGTTCTTCAAAAGACTTACATTTGCGAGATCATCTAGTAGTGGTATGACACTCGAGGATTATGGGTGTTGCTCATTATGATATCTACGGGTAATAAGGATGTGGATTATGAATCTTGCATTTTGAATAAATTTTCGGAATGACAACTTTCCTGTGGCTTAATTAAGATAGCGTCATTGCAAAGTATCCCAGATAAAGATCTATGTGCTTCGCGTTTGAATGGGTAATGTGATGCTCTGAAGCTGGGAATATTGACGCATTTACAGTCAGATGGTCTGAGTTTCTATTTTATACCTCTCATCATTCTGCTTACCTACTGTTCAAAGTGCTTCAAAAGACTAACTGACTGATTAACTCAGTGAAAACCTCCGGTATAGTGGTTTGCCTTTTTTGGCCTGCCCAACTATAGTACTGAAGTCTATGGTGATATCACAGAATATATTGTTTGAACCTTCAAATAATCTTTTGACTTTTCAGAGAACCACATATACACTACTGAGGACATGATTAACCCTGGAAGCGTGTGTATTACCCGGGTGGTACTAAAGCGATAAATGATTTCGGATTACACAATATACATTTTGTTTGCTTCATCATCACAAGACACTATAACACAAAATACTTTATGGCTTTTTTCTGCAGCGGTGGACATTTTGCAAGAACTAACTGTTGATAGATGTGGTGCTGGTGCCCCTATCGCTAAGAATAAGCTTATTTGACTTCTATCGTTCATAAGCGTGTTTTATATTAGACATTAAATCACTTAGATTTTTCCTTTATTGTGGGAAGTCATTTAGGTACAGATGATAAGAGTAGAATATGGTCTAAAGGAGTTAACAAGATTCATCTTAAGACACCGAAGTATATTATAGGTAGTGTTTGGGGCCCTGCTATAGAATTTTTATATATGTATCTGAAATGTTGGTATCCCTTAAGTGATTATAATTATAAAATTCTTACCAAGAAGACTATAATTCTTCTAGTGTTAGCTACTGGTCATAGGTTCAGACCAATAACTTATTAAGATTAACATTAAACTTACACCATCTCATGTTGAAAAAGTTTTTACTAATAATCTTTAGACATCAGCACGTTATAGATCCCAGCCAGTAATATTAATAGGATTTTTACATTAATCTTAAGGTTTGTCTTGTGAAAACTTTTTTGGTGTGTATTGAAAGAACTAAACAATTAAGAGTAGGTAATAATTGCTCTTTAGACTTCCTGTGTGTAACTTTTAGGAGACCACTGCGGTCACATGTCAGTCAATAAGTATATAGGTAGATTAACAGCTTATCAGTGTCCGTCACCAAGTAGGGTGACTATGAATTTTTCGGGACAAAACCGGAAATTTGATAACCAACGTAGGGTGACCACGAAAGCTGATTGTGATAGTTTCGTCACCTTTTCGTCAGTTAGTTCTTCGCAAGTTGACAAGTAATGCCTAAAATTTGCATTGATATTTAGCTTCTCTCTACATTCAACATATCGCGCTGGTACCTTATATACGTACTGGGAGGACAAGACGTCTTGGTCATTTGCAGAATACTTTGAAACGATAACATAATGATTCTAACTAAGTTTTTCTTGCCAGAGAAGGTTTAATTAACCAAAACTACTAGGTACTTGTGTAATATGGGATTTTTAGGATTAGTATACGTATAGTTTTTATTCTTATAAATTAGGGTTATAAATGGGGTACAATGTATCTTTCGTTATGTTTTGGAAAATATGTTTGACAGCAGCAGTTGCTATGTTTAGGGTTCCTTTGTCGGATTTAAGTTGATGGACTAGGGTTCTTCTCTGAACATCTACATAGTAGTTATATCGGATGAATTACGAATATAATGACAGGATTAAACGAACTTACCTTAAGTGAAGTTCAATCCTTATTATATGAAGTAATTCATCCGATATAAGAACATCCCACCCGCCTCAATAAGCCATACTTATTATGCCTTATTCACCCATATTATTAATGTTGTTGCTCTAAAATAATGATATTTGACAGTTATAGTGTTGGGAATTGTTTTTGTATTTATTTTTTTTTTCTCTAAAAGAATCGCGAAAAGTAGTGCGGAAGTATCGATACATACATAGTAGTTATATCGGATGAATTACTTCATATAATAAGGATTGAACTTCACTTAAGGTAAGTTCGTTTAATCCTGTCATAATTGTACGTTCCAAATACGTACGTACAATACGTTTGTACGTACAATTTATTTACCCCTAAATGTGGAATAACAATAGCACCGCACGTAGGCATATTATGTCGATATTTTTAGGGTTCCGTACCCAAAGGGTGCCAACGGAACATTACTAAGTCTCCGCTGACCGAACGTCCGTCTGTCAGCGGGCTTTATCTCACGAACCCTAATAGGTAGAGTTAAAATTTTCACAGAATGTGTATTTCTGTTGCCACTACAACAAAAATTTAATTTAATTTAAAAAATGGGAGTCCTCTTACAAGTAAACTTAATATTTATGACGTTTTTTGCTTCTAACTTATTTCTTTGACGTTAATCATATAACTCAACGGTGCGGCGGTACGGAACCCTTATTGTGCGAATCCGACACACACTTGGCCGGTTTTATTTTACCTAATGCAGTATTTTAGTATCCTGTTATAACTGTGGGAATCCCTTTGAAACTTGGTTTACAATCATATTCCTAATATCGAAGGATGCTAATTAGCAACATAAAAACAAAGTGGGCTTAATATAGCCAGATGTTATATTATGAGTAACTAATCTAATTTGTTACAGCTCAGCTAGAAGACTATATAAGGATAAAGCATTATCATTATGTAGGTGTGACTGTACATAAATGTATTCAACACCCACACTGTTCAACTACATAATTCATAATCTTATCTAGTCCAAGTTTCTGAGACCAGCACATTATAAAGTCAAATTGCAATAACGATTTTCATTATTAACATGTGATTGCTATTCTTTAAATCACAAACTGCTTATCACCATCTACAATTCTGATAAGGACAAGTTCAAATACTCATATTTGATCATGTAACATATTAAGTGCTATTGGGTGCTGTTTGCTGTTACATGTTCTCTGATTCTGTGGTTTCCTCAAATATCAAGTAAATGCCAAACCAGTTCATATAACAGGTAGAATAAAGTGGTCTGGAAATCTACATAATGTTGAGTAGATTATTATCTGGCAAATCATACAATATTGAAGAATACATATATTTATTATTTCTTACAGAATACAAAACAACTAAGATAAAGATATAACATACATTTTGCATACAACATCAACTTTCTGTTAAGACCCAATTGTTGGAAGGACCTTAGATGCAGTACAGTAAAAGCTCAATTTTGGTCCCGTTAAAGTCAAAATGAAATGTTCAAATGCAATAGAAATATGTGAATACTTATCTAGATATATCCTCAAAATGAAAGTGTAGTGCTAATTAATAATTAAGTGTGAATGAATATTTTTAAAAACTAAACATTTAAACTAAGTAAATTATTTGTGCTATTCAACTTCTTTCACATCTGCCGAGAGCTTTATATTTCAACAATAACTACATATAAGTTGGATAAACAAACCGCAGCAGAATGTGAAAGAAGCCTCTTACATAGTTTATACATCGTGCTTACACAAAACTGGCTTCCAATATATTTTTTAAACCTAATATAATATTTTTTTAATATTTTAATACATCGGTCTGAATACTCAGTAACAATGAGTACCTCTGTAGATGCTCTTAGATTTTGGAATATGCGAATATCAGTACATTGTTTATATCATCCCGGTTATTAAAATAAGCTCTGCAACATTATAATAACCTTTAATACTACCTTATCACTTAGTGATTCTGTACAATCATCGTTGGCCACTTCGTAGTAGGTACATTTTAAAACTGTTTCTAAATCGATTCCACTGTATAGCAATATACCTATTCCATGGATTTTACTTTAAATTTAATGTTATTATTACAATTTGTAGACAAAAATCTTTTAAAGTGAATTAAATTCACTTAACTAGAAATCTAGGGTGTATAACTAGGTACTAACTGGTTCTGTAAGTTTATAGAAAAATATCAAAATATTTAGTTGTATTTTAACAATTTGTTGTGCGTTTGTTGTATAGTTATTGTACAGTACAGTTTGAAGTAAAAAATATATAGATTTTTATACAGTGTTCAGTCGCATTTTTGTATAATAATTTTAAATTTTAAGAGCAGCATATTATAAGTATCCACATCCATAAGTATTTTGTTTTACAATCGGTCAACCTGCCAATTATCGCCCCGCATTAGATGGAGCTTCAGTGACCGCTGGGCTGGAGTTGGAACTGCCACTCGAGCCGGACGTAGCCCACACAATAATAATGATAAGTAGGACTGCCCCTATAGCACCAATTATCAACATCATCTTTAAATTTTGCCACCAGTATTTACGCTTAAGTTTTCCAGCCTGCTGCTCAAATTGCGCCGCTCCATGCTGCAATGCATCCGCACGGTTGTCTAGCTCCGACAACTTTTGGTCTCTCTCCAAAACTTTCTCGACGTTGACGCGCATAATGCCAACAACTTCATCGACTTTAGCTTGAGTCTGTGCAAGTCGTTTGTCATTTACCCGAGGCGCTGAGCTTCCTCCTTGATCTTCCATTGTGAAATTGAATATATGAGTACTCGGGATACAGATGTAATAGTATAAACGCTTTGGAAATTATCAATTTCAGAATAAAATTAACTTTAGGTCAATCACGTAAATATGGCGAAGGCACGGCAAATGAATGAAAAACTTTGCTGTCAGTCAGTATGACACATCAATGACGTCATGTCATGCCACTATTGAAATGCCAAAAAAAAAACTTTTTGCCTTGACCATAGGCAATACAAAATTGACCAAAATTACCATAAAAAAACCAATGACACTAAAAAATTGTCTGTGAGAGATCGACATAGATATATAGTAATGGCCGTTTACACATTACACGGCACGGCAGCGGCGACGGCTGTCACTGAGATATTTGCGGGGGTTTCATTGGTCAGTGACCAGTTGTCATTGGTTAACGAAAACATATCCGTCTCATTCTTACACGTTACAATTTAGCTATGTAAAACAGTACAGTATATGTCATATATTTCCTTTTTCTGGAAATTTTTAGTTGGTTCTGTCATTAAAATTCTCCTTGAAGATCTTTTTGGACCGACATATGGATTGTCGGTTATGTTCAAATGGTTATGTTCGGCTCTCTCTGGTTAGTAGTTCATCTGTCATTCTACCGTCTTAACAAATTATTTTAAATTTTACGGTGAACTGTGTGTATTTTGTGACTCTTTATTATATTATTTAGGATTATCAAGGAAAAAACAATATAGTTTAGTGGTGCGTTAGGGCATGCAGCTCTGATTCTCGAAAGAATTTCGAAGGTTTGTTATTTTCCAGGTAAGTTGTGTTATTTTCAAATTTAAGTGTATTTATAGTGTGTGAAAATAAATTTTGTGTACATTATATTCATTTTTAATTGAGTTCCCGTCTATAATCGTACTCTCTAATTCATATTTTCAACTAAAATAGAACTAACAAATATTTGCTATGTTTACATAAAAACGTAGTGTTGTTCTTACATGTTTTGTTTCAAAGTTATCGATACATATTCTATTCATCTACACGTCGGGCCGCGCCGTCACCCCGGGGTGACCATAAATAATAATAATAATAATAATAATATTCTGGGACATTTTATACACACGGCTACCTGATCCCAAACTAAGCAGAGCTTGTACTATGGAAACCAGATAACTGATATTACTACATATACTACTTTTTTATTTGTAAATACATACTTAATATACATATACACCCAGACTCCGGACATACAGACATGTTCATGCACACAAATGCATGTCACGGGTAGGAATCGAACCTACGACCTGCAGCGTGAATGTCGCCTCCGCGCCAACCACGCTAACGGGCCCGTCAAATAACTTATTTTTGTTTTGGAAGTTGCGTGACTGCGCCCGCCGCCTTAAAATTGTTTTATAATATTTGTCATCACTACTCAAGACCATAAAGATTCACGAAAGAGATAACAAGTTGATTTATGGATAGTGAAAATTTTAAAATTAAATGTGAGATTTTTTTGTACTAAGATGGCTTAAAGAAGTTAAAATAGAGTTTATTCAAAATCGCCCGATTTCGCAAGATTTTTAGCTGATAAATTTGACGATTTTTAATTTTACGCTTTTGCTACATTGGGCAGGGGTAGGTAGGGATGATGGCCGTGTACCTATGCATTAGGCTCTCTACACGTGCATATTTTCATGGTTAAGTTGAGGCGCCCACAAGGCCGAGATATCGAAATTCTGGTTGTCTCTAACGTTAAATTGCGAACCCTGAAGAGTTGCCATGTGAAAATTACTTGAGCAGCAGCGTCACTCTGCACAACCATTTTAGAGGGAAGAGGGTGACCCACTCCACAGAGCCACCGCAAGCAAGCAAGAACATTAGAGTGAGCATGACCATGAATCTAATACTAAAGAAGGACTGGGTCTAAGCAACTCGGCCGCGTTGCTTAGACATCGCACAACTCGGCCGCTGACGTCATCACAATAGGCGTGGCTTAAGTCAGTGTGCTGTTGGCGTTCGTCCTGTGCAGACGTCTTGCCAACGTTCGCATCCCAAATATAATTCTATTCGACACTAGATGGCGTCCCTTTGTACGTCATTTTTTATCAGCATACACTTAGTGACATCTAGTGCAAAAAGTTAAACTACGTACTAACATAAAACGAAGTGAGTGGTTTTGCTATTTACCGGTAGATAGTTGCCACGCATTTCTTAACCCCCACCACCCGCGCCTTCCCGCGCAAATTTCCACGCGTTGTTTCATAGAGATATCTACTAAGAACACCTCTTTCTTTAGTATATTTACTCTATGAGCATGACCGATCAATTACCGCATTGACACAGTAATAATAATAAAAACATAATTTTGTACTGCCTACCCCCGATTAACGTGATATTTGTGCTGCGGTCTCTTTCCCCCTTCATGACACTTGACTGACCGACCTTCGTGTAGTACACCCGCTCCGTCTCGGTGCCTCCTGTGTCTAAAAACCTTAATCGCACGAAGTCTACTCAATCTTTTGTGTAATTGTGTTGTGTGAACTGGATAAACCCAAGTGAGGGATTTAGTGATGTGCCTGCGCAGAAGGACCTGAGGATCCAGCCATACCACCCTGGAAATGCGCCCGCCTCCATCGTGCCGGTAATGTACACGCTTGACATTGACCTGACCCTAACAGATATGTGTCCCCCCTTTTTTGCCTTATTTGATTAAGCCCAGCATAGCTGTACCTACCTAATCATGACCCAGCACTTTTCCCGCGACATGAACGTTAGGTATATCGATATGGATACTATCGACTATCTAAAAGTACAACACTTTTAGCTGTGGGCGGAGTCGCGCCATTTTGGACTGCCGTTTGCTCGTGTTTGGCTTCAGATGACGTCACATAGGGCCAGTCCTCTATCTTTCTTATGGTCAATGGAGACCGACAGTCTTCATACTAGAAAAAAAAATAGGTAGTACCTACTCCTGTGGGAAACGGAGGTCTTCATAGATTTTTTTTACTTCCCCTATCTCTATTGTCCTTAACGCCGACTATTGGTGCGTTCCATTCACTGTTAATTTCGTTAAAAAATCTCGTTCCACTCGCACCACCTTGTACTGAAAGTAGAGATGGGAAAATGCCCGGGCGTATTGGGCAAATTGGGCATAATGCCCATAAGTTCCCGATAAATTCCTGCCCTTGGGCATTTATCTGGGCATAAATATTTTGTTATAATATAAATTTACTAATATGTTATTTGTTTCATAAGTTGGCCTAAACTGTTAATTTAAGTTAATTTTGTTTGTTTCAAAATATTTTTGATTAAAAACGAACTCATCTTAACGTATTTTTGTTTTATAA
Source organism: Drymonia ruficornis (assembly GCA_947859195.1). Taxonomy (NCBI): domain Eukaryota; kingdom Metazoa; phylum Arthropoda; class Insecta; order Lepidoptera; family Notodontidae; genus Drymonia; species Drymonia ruficornis. The sequence continues at coordinate 7,117,254 of OX401910.1, read as the reverse complement.
GCAACACCTAATGGTACATATTTTAACGTAATTATTGTTGTTTTATGAGAAACATCATAAGTAGCTTTTCATATTACTTATTACTAGTAAAACTGCATCAGTGGTCCGCATTCACACGTGGACGCGCTGCCGCCATTTTACGAATTACGCCACGTGAGGGATGCGGGGCGAAGTATGCGCACGGGCATTGTAACGCGCTGCCGCCATTTTGTTGTTATTTGTTACATGTAATTTATAATTACTGCACACGTACCTATCAGTGTTCGCTCTGGTTGTCTAATAAGTGTAGTTGTTGGTAAAAAGTGTGTGCAAATTAACATCTGATTAGGTATAAGGTCAGCCGCTCTGTTGTATAACAATTATTATTTAATTTGAATAAGATAAACTACTCCAATTATAATTACTGAAATGTTGTTTTTGATTAGTATACCAACAGTTTTATGTATAATAAGGAATAGAGTTCGTAAAAAGTGTTTTTCTAATTTTCTTAATTATGTAATACATGATGACTGTACTTGTATTAATAAAAAACCATCATATATATTTAACTATCTGGAGACACTATCATCAATCAGTAGATAAATCCGTGTAATGCGGCTTTATTCCACCTGAAAATACATAAAAAATCGGTAAATAGTTCAATTTTATTTTTACCCTGTGTTTGGGAATTTATCGGGCATAAAAATATTTATGCCCAAAATGCCGGGTTTTTTTTCCTTATTTTCCCGCCCGGCATAAACACATTGCCCATCTCTAACTGAAAGTGATCATTATTATCGTTTTTAACAGTTTTTTGAACGAAAATAACAAACATTACGGTGAATGGAACGCAGCATATTATTATGATGCCCACCGAGAACTAGGTAAACTCCACGAACGTAAATACCTACATAGGTACTGGACTGTTCACTACTGCACAATAAACGAGCCGAGCGAGAGGCCCCAGTTGGGACCGTGTCCCTCTCACTCCGAGTTGCCATGCCAAAATAACATTATCGTTGGGTAGTGATTGGTAGTTTTTAAATCAAGCAAATAAATTAATTTATTATTTATCGTGACTATTGTTTATTATGATAAAAACTACCAATCACTACCCAACGATAATATTATTTTTGCATGGCAACTCGGAGTGAGAGGGACACGGTCCCAACTGGGGCCTCTCGCTCGGCTCGTTTTTCTGTCTACAGAATTGTCAAGGTATAATAGACCTTAAAACAGGAGAATAAAGATGAATTTCTTCTTAACCAAAAACACAAGTAATAGATCCTTCTTTACACATCCGTGCTAAACTCCTCGTGCGTGGTTGACCATCTTTCCGACTGCACGGCACGGCACCGGCACCGGCACAGTGACAGCTATTTGCGGGGTTTTCATTGGTCAGTGACCAATAACAACAGGTCACTGACCAATGAAAAAGCTGCCGCCATGCCGGTGCCGTTGCCGTGCCGTGCAGTGCAGTCGGAAAACGGCCAATGGCCGTTTTCCGACTGCACGGCACGGCACCGGCACCGGCACAGTGACAGCTATTTGCGGGGTTTTCATTGGTCAGTAACCAATGACAACTGGTCACTGACCAATGAAAAAGCTGCCGCCATGCCGGTGCCGGTGCCGTGCCGTACAGTCGGAAAACGGCTAATGTTATGGAACACCATTGTGGAATAGGTACCTATGGAGACGGAGACATACTAGACTGCGTTCCAGGCGAAGTCATTATTGTTATTTTCGATCATAAAATGTCATAGAGAAAGCATCAATAGAGATGAAAGATGACACGTTAATAATAATACCGTGCTTGAGCGAGACATGCTTACGCCCGATATCCTAAGAGTGAAAGAGATAGACGTACTATCTTTTGTCACTTTCTGCGTATCGCCCTAAGTTTGTTGGGCACAAACTTTTTGTAGGTCTTTGGTCCAGGATGAGCCAAACAAAGCATCACCCAACCAAATTTAGAAGTAGTATAGGTACGTCAGATCACGTTCCATAGACATTAGGTTAAGCGTAATTTAGCAGGATTATACATCTTTTGTCCCTTACGGGTGTACGCGCTTGGCAAATCTACAGGTACCTACATTCTTAATCTAAGCTTTAGATTCATGATCATATGTTATTTGTCTGTGGTACCTACCCTGTCTTGTCTGGATAGACCAGACAAGACAGGGGACGTCGCCGGTGCCGTGCCGTGTAATCGAAAAACGGCCGTTTACCGACTGCACGGCACGGCAGCGGCACCGGCATGGCGGCAGCTTTTTCATTGGTCAGTGACCAGTTGTCATTGGCTACTGACCAATGAAAACCCCGCAAATAGCTGTCACTGTGCCGGTGCCGGTGCCGTGCCGTGCAGTCGGAAAACGGCCAACGGCCTATCGGTCTATCATTTCTATAGATGCTGCGTTCCATTCCCCGTAATTTTTGTTATTTTCGTTCACGCAAACTGTTAAAAACGATAATAATTATCACTCTCAGTCTTATACATCCATGCTTTCAGTACAAGTTGGTACGAGTGGAACGAGATTTGTGAACGAACGATCGAAATTAACAAAATTAACAGTGAATGGAATGCACCAAAAAAGGGCCGAGTCTATTTTGAAGATGGATTTAGGCGGATTTAGGCCGGCCACACATGATCTGTATGTAGCCGGCCTTATACGGTGGCCAGTGTTGCCAGATGACTACGTGAATTTCCACCCAGTCTTTCTAAATCCCCCCGAGAATTAAAAAAAAAACTAAAACAGTTTCTATTCGTTTTAAAGGCGAGATACAAAACACATTTTTCTTCTAGTTAGTTTCAACTATTTGTAAACAAATATTTTTCACATTTTTTCATTTCTACCGAATTTATTTAACATCTACCTCTTATTTTTCTAGAATGGCATACATTGTGAAACGGTGATTTCTTTAATTTAACTTTCGGGCGGGCGGGCGTTTCTGGCATACAACTAGGGATATTATATCAGTCCACATATTGTGCGGGTATGCCCACCGGGTACCCATCGGATGAGAACCGCTAGGCGTGCAACAGCTGCTGCTGGGTAGTGGGTACCCGCCAGGCACATGAGAGCCGGGCTCTCAATGTATGAGGGTATGTCTTCAACCTAAATAAACACTAGACAGCTAACTGCTGCACAAACCTAGTGAGAGGCCTATTGTCGTACAGTGTTCCTTTCTACTAGGGTGTCCACATAATAATACAATTTTGACTGTACAAATAAAATAAACATTGTAAACAATGGATAAATAAATTAATATATTCAGACTAATACACCAACTGTATGGTCTCAAACTAAGCATCGCTTGAACTACATTTATCGCCCAATGGACTGGAATCGTTCCCAAACCAGAGCAAATTACGGAAAGGCCATTTCCAGAATTTGCCCCGACGGGAATCATCAAATCCGCAACCAACCGGTGCAATGAGACTAGCGGCCTACTACGAAAAATTCATGCGGTTTTATGGTCACCCTAGCCTGGCATTTCTGAGTGAAAAGGACACGATCCCACATTGGCCCTCTCGCTCGGCTCATTTCCAATATACAGAATTGTCAAGGTATCATAGACCTTAAACAAGGTTAATAAAGTTGAATTTCTCTTTAACCAAAAACTCAACTAATTTATCCTGCGATATAGGTCTATGGGGTATGTTTATAATGTCAATCGGGAAAACGTTGTTTTTGGTATGATCTGTTTACTGAGAGCAACTACTCACAGTGCAATTTCTTTAAGCCGTGAATTCAACTTGACTTGATTTGCGGACAGGACAGGTTGCGCGATGCGGAGGCAAATTGACGTCTACTTTCTTCTACTACTGCTTAAACACATTGAATCAACGGATTGAATACGAAATTGCACGTGAGTAGCTGCCTTACCTACCTATAATTAAGTACAAGGATCAAAATTATTTTTAGCGTATCCAGGTCCCAGACTAGGTATGCTCTTACAAATGTCTCGAAAATAAAAGAACTCGCTTCTTACCCTAAATCCTAAGTCTAGGGTAAATACCCTTAGCTGGCAACCCCATAATAATTTCTCATCGTGAAGCTGTAAAAAAATGTAAACATTATCACGTGGTCAATAAACGTCAATCTTGCAAATAAATATATTTTGCGAATGAATGAACGAATGAATGAACGAATGTCATAAATCAATCTTTCAAATAGGTCCTTCGCCAAAAAAGTATCTACTCTGTGGTTATTGACATTCTCTATGGTTATTGCTGTCAATTGGCTGTCAACAGTTTCTTGCGTTTCTTTCTTTCTGGCTTTAGAGTGAGAAATAAAAGGCCGGTGTTATAAAATTGATATTTTCATAATCTAGTGTAAAAGATAATATAATGGTAAGCGTGTTTGTGTTATTTCCGTCTTTGCCTACGATTTGTGATATGTTAATTCTTGAATAATGGGGGATGTTGAGAATAATCTGGAAAAGTTGAAACCGCTGTTCTTGCACGTGTGTCGCGATCACATGAAAAATTTATTGTTCAGGTGTCGCTGAATCCTATCAGAATTTTGAAAAATGAAGCCGAAGAGGATAAAGCCGAGATGGCTCGCATGTCGAGTTTCATCGGTGCCATCGCTATAGGGGACTTGGTGAAAAGTACACTGGGACCCAAAGGCATGGATAAAATTTTAGTTTCCAGCGGGAGAAACGCAGGCCAGGTTGGTTTGGAGATCTGTTAATAATGATGATTAACAGATATAGGTACTGTTAAGTCTTAGCAGCTTTTATAGTGGAACATTAAAACATTCTTGTTTATAACCTGCAGGTTGAAGTAACAAATGATGGTGCAACAATTTTGAAATCAATCGGTATTGATAACCCGGCTGCCAAAATCTTGGTCGACATGGCTAAGGTTCAGGATGATGAGGTTGGAGATGGCACCACATCGGTTACAGTTTTAGGTATGTATCTGTATCACTTCTGATGTTCTTATCATCTAGAATAGGTACTTACAAAGATTAGATAAATTTTCTGGAGCTTTATTGATTCTATTTAGATTTTTCCTATGAATGATTTATTTTTCAGCTGCCGAGTTACTCCGTGAAGCAGAAAAGCTCATTGAACAGAAACTGCACCCACAGACCATTATAGCCGGATGGCGTATTGCTGTAGATGCAGCTAAACAAGCTCTCTCTGATGTTAGCTTTGATCACCAGAAGAACTTCAATGAGGCTGCTCTCAGGGCTGACTTAGAAAACATTGCTCGCACTACATTGAGCTCTAAGATTCTTTCTAATCATAAAGAGTAAGTATTATCAGGATAACAAGTTTATAAATACTGGTTTTACTGATTTATAACTGCAAAATGTTAAACAAGAGAGACAGAGAGAGATTGTGTGACAAAATATTTTATGTGTGATAGTCTTTTCAAGTTGACATGCTGTTAAAATTATTTTTTATCTTGGATTTACACTGGCATTACAAATCACATTTGTTCCTAAAAATTATATGTAAACCATTGTAAACTGGATAAAAAATATCTATAAATTTGATAGAATTGATCACATAATATGACACATTATTTATCTCAAAAATTATGTAACCTGTGTTCTTCCAGGCATTTCACAAAGCTGGCAGTTGATGCTGTACTCCGTCTGAAAGGATCTGGCAATCTGAAGGCTATACAGATAATCAAAATATCTGGTGGTTTGCTTGAAGAGTCTTTCTTGGATGAGGGATTCCTGTTGAATAAAACGGTAAAATCATGCACAATAATACAGCAGCACTGCTTGCAAATAGAGTCTGATCAAAAATTCCATGTCATCTAAATGTATGTTCAAACTCTTATTTTTGCATTGCAAACACTGCTTTTATATCTATAAATCACTAGCTTTTGCCCGCGACTTCGTCCGCGCAGAATATAAATTTAAAAAATTTGGTTTCCGTATACCGTCCCCCCCTCCCCCCCCGGGACCCCTAAACTACCACTACCTATGCAAAAAATCATGTCGATCCTTTGCTCTATGAGCTCCCACGGGAACCATACATTTTACCGGGATAAAAGTAGCCTATGTGCTATTCCAGACTATAATATATCTCTGTGCCAAATTTCATCCAGATCCGTACAGCCGTTCTGGCGTGATTGAGTAACAAACATCCATCCATACATCCATCCAAACTTTCACATTTATAATATTAGTGGGATTTAATAGCAATTTGGCAATTTACATGAATTAAAATTCCATATCCAGGTGGGTGTTCACCAACCAAAACGCCTGGAAAACGCCAGCATCCTGATAGCCAACACCCCAATGGACACAGACAAGATCAAAGTGTTTGGATCCACCATCAAGGTGGACTCTATGGCGAAGATCGCTGAACTGGAAGTCGCCGAGAAAGAGAAGATGAAGGACAAAGTCAACAAGATTTTGGGACACAAGTGCAATGTTTTCATTAATAGGTCAGTACAGTACTCAATTCAAGTAATCCATAAAGCTTGGTGTATGACTGCGTTGATGATGACGCGTTTAATTTAGGTTCAAAACCTTGCAAAACTGTCATAAGGTTCAATTTTGTTAAATGCATCGTATTTGTCTTCAAAAATTGTTGAAGTAGTCTGCCCCAATGAGTAAAAATGTAGTCATCTCTCACTCCATATTATTCATATTTATTTAGTATCACACAACTTTCTTTGACAACTTTAGCTAATTTCTAGTAAAAAAAATCAAGGAGTATGGAATGCAATATGAATCGGAGAGTTCATAATCAACTATCTCTAAGCATTACATTATACATTAAAAGTCCTTGCATAATAATGTGTGAATTAATGCTAATTGACCCATATGCCAGTGTCATAAGAGTCACAGCATGAAATAAACTATGGAAAGTAACCAACACTATGGTGATTGTACAGGCAACTGATCTACAACTACCCAGAGCAACTGTTCGCGGACGCGGGCGTGATGGCGATCGAGCACGCCGATTTCGATGGCATCGAACGACTCGCGCTCGTCACTGGAGGTGAAATCGTATCCACTTTCGACTCGCCGGACAAGGTCAAACTTGGACACTGCAAACTCATTGAACAGGTAATGCATAACAGTCCCTATTTTTTTTATATTTTAACTGCGCCACTTTGCCCTTAATAATATGGCATATTTAGAACTTATAGTCAGTTCAGACAGAACGGAAAACTCCTGAGTAATTTACTGGCTTCATTGAAAATAGGATCGTATTACAATAGCCAGTCGGCTCGCGCATGTCGACTGTGTCGATATTCATACAATTTTCCCATTTTAGGGTTCCGTACCCAAAGGGTACCAACGGAACACTATTACTAAGCCTCCGCTGTCCGTCCCCGTGTGTCAGCGGGCTTATATCTCACGAACTGTAATAGGTATAGAGTTGAAATTTTTACAGAATGTGTATTTCTGCTACCACTACAACAAATACTATAAAATTTAAAAATAAAGGGGTCCCCATTCATATTTTGGACGTTTTTATTCTACGGTAGTACAGAACCCTTTATGTGCGAGTCCGACACGCACTTGGCTGGTTTTTTGGATTTAATTAACATCCCTAAATAATCTGAGATGGTTAGCAGAACCCTGTTAAAATGCGTATTGTCATGATAGTGTATTGTGGCCTGATATAGATACTGATCGGCGACGAGTGTCTGATCCGGTTCGCGGGCGTGGAGTTGGGGTCTGCGTGCACGGTGGTGATCCGCGGCGCCACGCAGCAGGTCATCGACGAGGCCGAGCGCTCGCTGCACGACGCGCTCTGCGTGCTCGCCGCCACTGTCAAGGAGCCCAAAGTTATTTACGGCGGTGGTAAGTACCTTCAAATTTCTCTAACTAGAATACCTATTGGACTAAGTCGTTTTTGCCATTAGAATTAAGGTTTTTATGGAACTAGGCCCGCCACAAACTTCCACCACTGTTACTCCTGTAAGCCGTGATCGACAATGGTGTACAACGATGATGCCAAGGTTCGACCCTCGACGAGTCCCGGGGAAAAGCTAAGTTGTCTTGGAACCCGCACGAATTTAATCAAAAGAAAGGGTAGGAGGAGTTGGATGATGATTTTCCACTCTCCAATTAGAATTAAGGTTATTAATTACGTCGTTATTAAATTCCTCAATTGCACTCCTGGAACAGTACGCGAATGCACCCTTTCGGTGATGTAGTCTAACTTGAATGACTGTAAAGACAGGCCGATGTCTACAACTTTTTGTCGAGTTTTGTCTAAGGTTCGTATTGTAGATCGTGCAGTGTTATTTGGAAACAATGTTCTTTTTGTAGCATAAAGGCTTCATAAAGAAGGAGGTTCTCAATTGGACTGTATGTTTGTTACGCGATTTCTCCGTCAATTGGGGACCGATTTTGCAAATGCTTTTTATTCTTTCTTTTATCCCTTTCAGGAGTATAGGCGTGGTTTAATATAATTGTATTTGTTTATCAGGTGCGAGTGAGATGGTGATGGCGGAGGCGGTGTCGCGCGTGGCGGCTCGCACGGCGGGCAAGGAGTCCGCTGCAGTGGAGGCGTTCGCCATCGCGCTGCGCCGCCTGCCCGCCGCCGTGGCCGACAACGCGGGCTACGACAGCGCCGACCTCATCTCACGACTCCGCGCGCACCACGCGCAGAACGAAAACACTATGGGACTCGGTCAGTGTATATCGCAGGAGAGAACTAAAGGAATTCACTCTTGGGACTATAATAGGATGTGTACAGATCGACGAATGCGTGGCTAGCACGCTGGTACTGCAACGGTTGCTGTGATTGCGCGCAGCGCATTGAGAGCGTAGTGCAGCTCGAGCAAGGCTTGTAAGACGCTCGCGATTTTGAGTAAAATTAAAAAATCTTGCCAGAAAGGTGTTATTGCTTGTGTGCTTCGACGGCTGCGCCTTGAGATTCGCACATGTTTTAAAAATATGTATTCTGATATTGGCCCAAGAACCGTAGCAGAAAAATCGACTGTCTGGTTGATACGGGCGCAACGAAAAATTGCACATTACAACAAGAGTATAACGTTGGGCTCACGAAGATAACGTAAAATTCCTAAGCGTTGTGTAAAGTGTCTTGAACACATTTGTTTCCTAATAATATGATTTATGTTATAACCAAAGTATTTTCCCCAACAGACATGCAGAATGGTCGAGTGGGTGACATGAAGAAGCTCGGCATCACAGAGTCGTACGTGGTGAAGCGGCAAGTACTTCTATCTGCGTCGGAAGCTGCGGAGATGATCCTGCGCGTCGACAACATCCTGAAGGCGGCGCCGCGCCGCCGCGGGCCCGACCGCCGCCCTTGCTAACTTACCATACATTGAACATAAACAGAAGTGGATGAACCTTATTCAGGTCATTTTAAACATTTTTCAAACGCAAACAACACCGATGATATTATAAAAAAATTAAACACGTTTCCGTCTAGTCAATTTTCAAGGCTTTGACTAGACATGCGTTCAAAACGTGCTTAAATTTTTTTTTTAATAATACCGAAAGGTCTACCATGAGTTACATTCGCTAGAGTCTAGTCTTCTATGTAAAAAAAATATGGCAAATTGCTATTTCGAATAACAGATATACAGTACAATTTACCATATCGAAATTTTACTTAAGACTACTTAAAGCACTACTTAAAGCTACTGATATCAGAGCGAAATACATTTATCTGTCTTAAGAAATAATGGTGGAGATTACGTTTAACCCAGCGTACATAAAAATCCTCCGTAATAGCCAACAAACAGGCTTCTCGATATCATAAAACTTAAGAATTAGGATGTCAATATTTGCCCACTTCTGTTTATTCTTTGTATTATTTGCTCGTTATAGAGGGGAGATGCTTTCGTCAGCCAGTACGACATTTTAAAATATTTAAGTTCTCTTTTGCATTACTATAACAATTTTCAATAAGAAACCAGTGATAACTTTGTATGGCGTTTGCCAAACACTATTCCAATGGAATGAGAAGTGCAAGAATGATTTATGGTCACATTGATTTATGTTTTCCTAATAGTAATGATAGCAGATATCACAGGAGCTACGCTAGTTTCATTAAAATAATTAGCTTTTAGTTTTAACGGCCGTCGATGCCTTGGTATTAATGTATTAACAAATGTAATTTAATAAAATAATAACACGAAATATTGCCGTATTTATTTTTAGTAACTCGAAAATTCAAAAAAACTTTATACTCTTTGTAAATCTATGTTTACACAACATCCTAGTCAAAGTAACGTTTACAAATCAAGGGTGGGAAAAAGGCCAGAGAAATTCTGAAAAAGCAATTAATTTTTCCGATCTTCTTTAACACAATCTTTAATAATTCCGCAAATTTTCTTAAAATTGTCATGAATGGCGTAAAATGAATGACTTACGGAATTCTGGCAGAATTGCTAAGGATTCTGCTAGGAAATCAGTGCTTCTTTGGCCGTTTTACAGGGGGCTTACCACAAGCTCTTATTGCGATTCAATTATAGGAACGTTTTAACGACGTTTTAATGACGTTTCTTATTGTCATGACAATAAGGTACGTCATTGCACAAAAAGTCGCTGAAACGTTAATACGTTCCTATAATTGAATCGCAATAAGAGCTTGTGGTAAGCCCCCAGTACAGAATACTGAATAGAATATACAGAATACTTGAACATTACATTAAATTATTTGAGTGTGCTCATCATACAATCTGTATAAAATAAGTAGTGCATTGTACTATGTAGTAATGTATTTTTATAATGCTTATACATGGTACTAACATTTTATGACACTACAACAGTACTTTGACTATACCCTACGCAAACGAAAGGAAATTCTTTTTCGCGAGAAATCTTCGGCTATCGGAGCCAGACAGTAATGGAATTTTCCTTTATTATTTGATTTACCTGCTCCTTCAATTTTATGTCGGTGCAATAGCGTTATCCCCTTGTAGATCGTTTGGACCTTTTTCAGTTTATTTCAATTTTATTACGGATGTAGTGGCAAAATCGAATTGTTTTAAACATTTTAAAGAATAAAAAATTACATAAGGCTCGATTTCATACACAGGTATTTACATTTCATACTAGGCGTGTGTCCAATCGGATTTTTTAAGAAGTAGACTTATGTTACCTATTATAAAGTAACTGGACGATATGGTAGGTACCTAATAGTTACTTATTTCTCCAGTTATATTGTGGGCGACCTATAAAACTTATACGTCGAAACAGACACTGAAACAATCATTGCCGCATTCGAATAGTTCGTGAACATGCGATTGCGTTTATGGAAAAACCAATTCAAATATTGCTATAATTATGAGCCATTTTGTTTCCACAGTGGCTAATAAAGCTCGCGTTTCCATCCGTGCATTTCAAGAAAGTATTTAATTTACCACGAATGCGTAAATAGGTGATTGCTGCCTTTCATGTAAAAATTGGAACGGGCAGAACTAATTATCGCTGCAATTACAAAGCGCAGTATGTAGGCCATTCCTAATTTTAATTATTCTTTTGCTACTCTCTATAGCAGCATGTAGGTACGTCCGTTTGCATGTCGTATGCGACCAACTCTGATCTCAGAGTTTTTGTAGGCTGCCCAAAGGACCCCGACATGGCATTAACGTCTATAACCAGGACTTAACCTATGTTACGTTCCTAAACAGCTTTCCATATTTCTCTGATTTCTAAGATAATCTACCTCTAAAAACATCCAAGGAGGTATACCCTTGGCGAATTAATGACGACACAAGATTACCTTTCATTCCGCACGAAAGATCCTAATAAATTTCTATCTAAGATTGCACGTGGGGAACTGGGGAAGGCTTACAAATTGACTACGAAAACGACAAACATAAATAGTATGAACCCTTCTCGGCTGATACAATTTTTTGCGGGGTGAATCGGTGCGAGCCTCCGTGTGAGACGTCTCGTTCATTTTTAACTCGCGCCCCCGACGCCGCGGAGACGACAATTTGGATAAATGGTACATCCGTCGCCGTCCGACTAAATTATTCAGGCTCCTGCGCTTCTTCACGTGACAACGGGATTGCACAATAAAGTGGAATATTTAGAGAGTAATCACGTACGCAACATAGGGACTGAGTGGCTGCCGCCTCGCCGCCGCGCCCCGCGCCGCCTGCTTTCTACAACGCGTTTCTATTCGTGTCATAACATCTATCTGAAGCATGAATATTGTCTGCATGTTCATAACTGAAGGGTTGCTTCTATGCCATGAAAAGTTAATTTGCTTGAGTGTCTTGTGAGTAGTTGTGAGCTTTAACCACATTAGGTTAAAAAGCTTTAAGAAAATAAACGGTTTCTTAAAGCTTTTTAACCTAATGTGGTTCATGTCTCAGGATTATAACTTACCCCCATATTTATAGAAAGTTATGATGATCTTACAATGGCATTACAAACCACTTTTGTTCCTAGAAATGCTCTGTAAAATGATTGTAAACTGGCTAAAAATCTCTAGGTATAAATTTGGCGGTAATTTGTGTAGCCGAGTAATTTAAGTAGGTACCTGCCTAGCTATAGGTACTATATTGCACGCCTATCCTAAATTACCAAGTCAGCATAAGCGATCACATAACGAAATAATATATGTAACTACGTCACATAGGCTACGCTAACATCAATTTGCTTAATGCGGCTAATAAAAGCTTTGTTATATTGCTTTACGACTATGAGGTCGCTTACTATACCGGGAAAGTTCGTCAGAATAGAGGAAACTTTGATTCCCCCGTTCCAAATCATTGTTCGGAAAATAAATAAGCTTTTTGTCTAATAGGTTACGTCGGGGAAGGCTTTGTGTTGGAACTCTTTGGGTCATAACAATAACCATAAAATCGTTTATTTATTTTCCTCAAGAATGTGGTCAATAAGTTGGTATATCTGTAGATATGATAGGTATGTAAGTATGATCAAAATTATCCATTTCATAATAGCACAATGTAGAGATCTCTCTATTGGTAGTTGCCTTTACCTACTCTATATTGCACACCTCAATCCCAGATATCCGTAAACTTGAGATTCCGAAAACTTAACGTTAAGTGTTCACTGGCCTGGCCTATCCCCTTGGGAAATAGAGGCGTGATGTTGTAGGTATTTATTTTTTATTAACTGATAGCATTTATCTGAATTGCTTTGATGTAGTTATGTGTGTATCGCTGCGTCGATACTCCGTCAACTCCACTCAACAAACTCCCGTGCGGAACAAATAACACACTTTAAAGTTGTGAACTCAATTGCTGGGAGACGCCAACTTTGTACAATTGTTTTCTTTCTTGAAGTGTTGCACTTAGACGGATTTGTTGAGAATTGTATCGACTAGGAAGAGCATTCACTGTTGTGGATAAGAGGCATCTGCCGAGAATTGCAGAAAGGCAAGCATCTTAGGTTTTTTGTAAGTCTACTTTCTGATGCAAGGTAGATATGTAGTATCTTTTACGAATCTGAAATAAATAAACCAACAAAAACAAGATGAGGCGAAGAAACGAAAGGAGAATAAGGTGGTACGTTATTTACCAACTAAATAGGCAACGTAATTATCCCGGGATCCCGGGCCAATTCCAGTGTTTAAGAAAGATAAACGAGAGCCGGAAATAGTTCTAACGGAGGTTGAAACTTCGGCTCCATCGCGTGGCTCAGTAAATTGCTTGATCACCACCTGATGGGGGAGGCTTATAGGATTACTGTTTTATTTAAATGTCTAATTGATCTACTGAATATTTTTCAATCAAAGCAAGGCAATTAAATAAATGTTTGTGGTGGTAGCTCTTATATGGGCTGGCTCGACCGGGGTAGTACCACCTTCTCACAGAAGATCGGCGTAAAGTAGTTATTACAGCTGCGTTTCGTACGATGAGAGAGAGTCGGAAGTCCAACTCCCACCTGCTCCCTCTGTCCCACTCCCCTTTAGGTCGGCTATGGTATTGCAAGCATCTATAGGCTGCGGTAACTGCTTAACATCAAGCGGGCTGTACCTAAGCTTGTTTGCCACCTTAGTAAAAAATTATAATAATTTAGCCCTTTTAACGTCCCACTGCTGGGCACGGGCCTCCCCTCAATGCGAGGGGGATTCAGGCCATAATCCACCACGCTGGCCCAATGCGGGTTGGTGGATTTCACATGTCTAAAGACATCCTTGGTGAGCACCTATTAGTAATAAATACCTACTGACTCACAATCTGAGTTGCCCTTTAAGAAATCAGTTTGAGGTCAGATAAAATTATACCTTATTATAAAGTATACATAAGGAATTCCTTCTCTTAATTTATTCATCCTTATCTCAGTACTAAAGTAAATAAAAAATGGAACAATATAAATATTAATTTCACGTTTAATTATAACTCCCATGAAATATATTTCCAGTATAGGTAGGTACAAAGTGGCGGAGGCTTATAACTTCATTCCGGGCCGCAATTACACTGCAGTTTATTTTTTGCGTGGCCCGTGCCATTCGAGAACATTCCGACAGCGGCAAACATTCGTCATTAGATGTGTCCATATGGCGCGCATGCCTCACCCGAACACTCATATTATGACATTACGTCTATGCGTTCCGACGTCAAAACTGAGTGCTCGCGCGAGGCATGCGCCTGATGAAGACGCCGCCATTAGTTAACATTATTCATTCGGATGCCGTGTTTTTCAGCGTCTGCCTTTTAATGAAACGCCATTGAACTTGTTTAGCCAACTATTGTTTGCAACTTTGCTCTTTTCAGATGCAAAATAGGCGGTCGATCACCGATTTTTACGATTGTATCTACCTATTTACAAAAGATCAATGGGATTGGTGGTGATCAATGTGTCTCTAACTTCCTTAAAGTTTAGGCTCCGCGGATGAAATGGTGTATATTAGGTAGCTTACCTACCTACATATCGAACTAGATGTGTCGGATCGACTTGTATCTTTACCTATGAAAAATACAAGCACCGCCACCGAAATGACAAGATGCGTCTATTTTGTAAGAACACAGGATAAGATACAAAATCTAATCCTCACTTAAACACACTATCCACATCCCATCCATACCTAACCATAAGAAGCGCTAAAAGTTTACCTAAAATATACACATAGGTACCTAAACGCACCAAATCGAATAGTGTTAATTCACATAGGTAGGTATGTAGCTGTAAATAATACGCCTGCGTCGATATCCCGATTAGCACACGTAACCTGTAATTGGCCCAGTTCGGCGAGCACAGATCGCGCTAAACCAGAGATTTGCGAGGGATTAATCCCTGATACCGCACAATCCCACCCAAATGTATGCCGCTGCATAAACGGGTCAGCGACGTTGGCAGCTACCTTACGATTGCAAGCTTGGGTAGAGCTGGAGGCTAACTGTTGCGTCGAAACTGTAACTTATGTTTTTCTGTCTACGTAAACTTTAAATTCAGGGTTCAGCAGAGGAAAGCGATTTAAAAATATGAATTAATTTACAAAGGTCGGTATTTTAATGTGGGTTTAATTAAAATTAAGTAGGCAGGTATGATATTACTGCAGTAGGTATCAAATGGCAGATATATTCCTTATTTTGAGGACTATATAGTTCCCAATGTAGGTAAAAAGATAGGCAATAAGGTGGGGAGCGTGCCGTGCGCGGGGTAGACTTCCAGGCAGTGCGCTACTGGCTGCTTTGCCCGGGAATCGAAAACAGGATCTCATTATCTGAATGCTACGCTTTTGTTGTGACTTGTGACTAATCTAAGTAGGTGTCTTTTTTAAAAACAGAAAGTTTCAGTGTCTTTATCCTCGCATGTGCAACAAAATAGCAAAGTTTCGCAAAACTTGAAGCAGATTTTAATTGTCTTACTACGTGACTTTGTCGGTAGTTTTGTGCACTGTGCAGTAATAACTTAAGCCAAGTAATATTGTTTTAGTTAGTGTTGTGCGGAGCGGGACCCCTGGCTGACGGTGTTGGCAGTTGTTCCACATGATGTATGTTAATGTCTAGATATATTTTGGCAACCAGACTGCTCTTCACTTGTAGGACAGAATGATCTGATTTAGCATTTAGTGTTCGGAAGTTTTCATCTTGTATCCATCAATTCTTCCATCAGCCGGAAGACGTTCTCTGCTGGACGTAGGCGTCTGACTGACTGTCTGATGACTGTTGACTTGTTTAGTTTTTTTCTAAATCCATATAAGTAGGTACAGACATAATTTGATAAGGTACCCACCTAGCTAGGCTGTTGTATTAATTGCCCACAGAATAGTTAGTCAAAAACCGGTGTCGACCAAGGTAAGTGCGCTACACTTTTTCTTACTGCTTACTTATCTCTGTAGGTACCTATTATCTAAATTTCGTAACAATGAAAACAGGTAAAATAGCTCTACCATAAGCTTTACGGTCGCTAGTCATAGCGTCTACATTAGATATTTTATTGCAAACTCTACAGCACTTCTATGAGTCGCCCTAGAAACCAAAATAACAATTTTACACACAAATAAATAGAGCTACAGTATGTTGCAGCTATTTAAGAGCACCATTTAGCCACATTAGGCCTTCGGTTAAAGAGCAAGCCGATGTGGTAGGCACGGGCCCGCGCCGCCGCCGGCTAGCCGACGCGCCCTGCGCCCGTGAAATTGAATTAGCAACTCATTAGTGACGCCAATAAAACCAGCCGACTGGCCCCTACCGGCGTCACCCCTGGACACGTGGAACATCGCTTTGATACGTGTAATCATGTATAAAATCATAGATACAGCGGAGGAGGTTAAAGAGGTTGATCGTCTTTATGAACTAGTGAAGCTGATAAATTGAGGCAAATTACTTATAATAAAAATTTAAGGGCGGTTTTAGAAAACTGATAGATGACTCTATTATTTTAAATTTGAAAGCGCTAAAATGTAATTGGTGTACGTTTTGAGCTCTCTATAATTAATTGGAATAAATACTTATACCTATTGAATTTTGTGTTTTGTGTTTATGTAGGCATAAGCAAATACTTATAAAAACATTTAGGCATCCTAGTAAACCAGGTAATAAGTATCAAAATGTAACTAATACGGTAAATGAATATATAGGTAGTAGGTACCTACGTGTACGTAGATGTAAGTGCTAGAAATATTTGCAAGCAGTGGAGCGCGATTCCCCACGGCAGAGGGTAAACTCCTGCGAATTATAGGCACTTAGTTTAAACGATAGCCTCATGGGATTCAACCTGTTTCGTTACACCCACTAATCTTAACTTATGGCCAGATTTCTAAATAACTTCTTTACATAGAAATTAACGTGAGTTTTCATCAAGATTTACCTAATTCATTTGTTTCCAGCTTTTATTGTAGGTATTATAGTATCTGGGTGAAAACATGTTACGAAAGGACTGGGTATGTCTATGAATCATGAACCTATCTGATGTTTATAAATCATTATCATCATCATTTCAGCCAAAAAACGTCCACTGTTGGAGATAGGCCTCCCGAAGGTTTTCCACAACGACCGGTCCTGTGCCACTTTGCATCCAGCGGTTTCCCGCGACTTTTACCTTATAATACCCATTAATTTTAATACCTTTATTTCTTTACTGCCTGTAATTATTTTATTCGTATCTTTTAGCGAAATAAATGCCAACATTACACCGAATCAAATGCCAACCTTAAAGCGGCCTTCCTGCTTACTTTTAAAGGCACACACGATAATTAAATTTTCCATGACGTAAGCAGGCCAATCAAGGAATTTCGTGTCAAAAGAGAGAACCGAGTCGAACGTTAATTTTCTTAATGTATCTTGTTAAGGTCGGGCCGGGATCCGTTTCCGCTTCTGAATAAATTAAGACAACATTAACTGCAAAGACGCAATCGCTCTTTACCTGCCTTTAACGAAATTTACAACGAATTCGTGTAGGTATCAATGGAATATAAAATCCCAATAAAATTAGCTTTAAAATTGTTACCTATTTTAGGGATACGGTCATAGCTTATACGCAAAAAACTAAATACATAAGTAAATCTGTTACTCGTGGGTTAATAGAATATGTGTTACCCCAGGTAATTTAAGTTAGGTACCTCTATGCCTGTAAATTTGAAAAAGTTTATAATACCTAAATAATTTCCAACCTATTAAAGGAGTACTGTAGGTATCACATTTGAACAAGAAGACAGTGGGTATTACAAAAGTGCAGCCTGAAACAATGCTCAGCATCCGCATGTGAGCACGTCGGCGCGCGGCGCGGCGCGGCGCGGCGTCGGGACGCCGACTCCGTCTCACCTAGGGTTTCCATTTATGTAAAACTGAAAATCTAACGAAAACTCAAACTTCCTTTTCATTTTTTTACAGCTACACAAGAAGGCATAAGTTCTTATAAATAAAACAAAATAGGTACCTATTTAGTAAAAAAACGTTACGTAGAATTTTTTTTTGTAGATACCTATTTCATTTTTGAGCGTAGGTATAGATAGGTGTACTACTTACCTATAAGCAGCTCGGCACTCTGCACCGAATATTCGTAAATAATTTGATCAGGGATCGCCCCTAAAACACTGTACGATAGGTACCTAACCATAGTACAAACGTTTCTTAGTTTCGGACCATAGATCTTCGTTGATCGAAGCCATAGGTAGGCACGGTTCGTGTATTAGTCTGGCAGTATAATTGAAAAATCTCTACAATTACAAAATCCGCCTGGAATTCAGACAAGAGCCAAATAATTCCTGACACTAAATCAAATAACGAGGTTTGGTAACCCTAGTCCAAACGTCCCAAGTTAATGTTGCGTGTAAAGTTACGTTCCAGTTCCACTGCATGCACCCGCGGCCGCCGCCTGCATTTGCTGATATACCCGCCACACCACTGCTAATTCCTCGCCGCATTCCTCTTAAGTATATTCTTAAAAAAATAATAACAAAATTCAGGCACACGCAAAAGTTACGACCGTCTCGTAATGAGGTGGCGCGTTTACTAGAGAAAAACATTTGGAACAACAAAATAATGGCTAAGACCACATTACTGTTTTTCTTTGCTTCCTTTTTGAGGTTCAAGAGCAACCCTTCAACACGGTGGGACGTTAATTGCTCCGTGAGAACACTCCCACCTGCACACTCTTTATGGAGAGTAATAAACAAAATAAGTAAACTGGAATTAAAACATTAGACGTTTTACGACAGTACGTGCTCCTCGTTTCATGTTTCTTGGCGATAATAACCACCTGCCACCCATTATCCTAATTATTGTTAGTCTTAACTAATACTACACCCATTCTTTTCTCTATATCAATCTTTCTGAATAACTATTGCGTAAAAATCTATATCCATAATACTATATCTACTAATAGGTATAAATACCTATCTTAAGGTAATACCAATGTTCAACTGGGTGGGTCTAAGTAAATGGTTTGATGAAGCAGCTGGCTTATGTGCAATATAAAGTATACGACATTAAACCTCATATGGTCGGGAATAAAATGGCTTAGCCGATTTACTTTAAATGTTACCAAATTTTGTAGAAATCGATTTCAAAATATGAAATTGTCAACCTTAATCGTAAATGTTCTCGATAGCAACTGAACAGATTTACGTGAAACCTATACCAGAAAAATTGTCAAGACTTGTCTAAGAATCCGTGGATCCAAGATTTAATATTAGTCATTTTATTTAAAAAAATATCAATAATAACCTTAAATATGCTACAAACGTCATGGGTCATCATGACTTGGACTGCAAAATGTTCTCTGGCAGTAGCGCGATGGCGCCATAGAAAGCTGGACGTGCGCGCAATTTTTTGCGTAAAATACGTAAAAATGTTACGTCTACCTATCTTTTTATGAATTAAATCACGTTTTAAATAGTTTAAATATAATATTGAACATAATTTTTAGGATATTATATGAATACAAATATTTTTAAATTAATATTTATGTCAGTGACGCGTTTTGTTGTCATCATAGATTATGAATAATATAGAATGATGAATAGGTATATGATTAAAAAGCATAATCGTCCTCTAAAAACCGCTTACCTACTTTCTAATCTTATTGTCTTGCCTAACAACAACAACAGGTTGGGCTAACAATCAGAAGGTCCCAGGTTCGATCCCCGGTGGGGCATGCACCAATGGATGAATTTTCATCTATGTGCATAATTTACAGTTCGCTGACGGTGAGGGAAAACATCGCGAGGAAACCTACCTATCCATCGGGATTAGGTAATAGTCAGTTCCTGTATACACGGCGACAAGATTCACCACCTGTCACGATGGGTTCTGACTATACAGGGTGAATTTTTCAAGTGAGCGTGGATGGCCAAATCCGAAACTATGAGTGATATCGAAAAGTACTCAAAAAAACTCGGGGCTGATTTTGATGAAAACTAAAACTGCATCATTGGATTTTTGAAAAAAACAATAGTCGTAGCCAGGAATCGAACTAGTTGATTAAGAATAAAAAACCACATACTGTATTATTACAGCATTCGATAGTGTCGCTGATAAGAAACGAATTTTGAGAAGTAATTAAAATTTTCATCAAAATCAGCCCCGAGATTCTTTTGACTAATACAAATTTTCTTGTGCCTAGCTTTAGAAAAATTTGAACCCCCATATAAACTTCCACCCCTTATTTTACCCTCTTGGGGGTAGAATTTTCAAAAGCGCTGAAATTACTATTTTGTATTTGTATTAGTAGCCTAAATAGAAATTTTCATGTTTCTAACTTCAGAAATGAGGGAATTCCATACAAACTTCCACCCCTTATTTTACCCCCTTAGGGTAAGAATTTTCCAAAATCCTTCCTTTTACTCTTCTTTTACGCTATGAAAGGTACTTACTGTCCAAATTTCATGTTTGTATCACTAGCGGTTTGAGCTGTGCACGTTTTGACGGACGGACAGATAGACAGACGGACAAAAAGTGATTCTATAAAGGTTCCGTTTTTTCCTTCCGAGGTACGGAACCCTAAAAACTCACAAACAAGGCGTTTTGTGGAGCAAGTATTTTATTTTTAATTATACCATATATTATTATTATCATGGAGCTGCTCCAGACCCATGGCTCTGGCTTGAAAATCTTGACCTTATATGAAAATTAGTATTTCGGCTACTCAGCCTACAAATACAAATATTCATGTCTTTAGCTTCAGAAAAACTGGGACTATCCATAGATACTTTCTCCCCTTAATTGTTGAATTCTCAAAAATCCTTCCGGTGGTCTTCTTCTACGATATAAAAAGTTAAAATTTCATGTTTCTAACCCAAGCGGTTTAGGCTGTGCACGTTTTGACAGACGGACAGATAGACTGACGGGCAAAACAGTGATCCTATGAGGGTTGCAAGCATGCCCGGCATGCGTTGCATTGCCACTCCATCCGTCAGTCATCCTCCATCAATCCATCAGTCAAATAAGGGGTAACCTTTTCCAAAAATGTGCGCGTACTAGGTCGCAGGCACAGCTAGTAACTAATAAGGATTAGTACTACTTTTATTTCAGTTATTACCCGATGTTGTCAAAAATTTTTCTTGTTTTCAATTAAGTATATAGAATTTTAAGTTGTTTTAATTTTACTTATTTTGTCCTATAATATTAAACATTTAAATTATGTACTAGTCTTTTTTTAAGTAGTACTACCTATTACCCAGTGTGGGGCAAAATTAAATTTCAGAACAATTAAAAATTAACAGTTAGTGAGCTTTTATTTACTATATCAACAAAATAACAATAAAAAAGATTACAGAGAAAAAA
Source organism: Drymonia ruficornis (assembly GCA_947859195.1). Lineage (NCBI taxonomy): Eukaryota > Metazoa > Arthropoda > Insecta > Lepidoptera > Notodontidae > Drymonia > Drymonia ruficornis. The sequence goes on along the minus strand of OX401910.1, from coordinate 7,095,656 downwards.
TAACCTACCCACCTACCTATTAATAAAAATGTAGTACCCAAATTGTACTTAAGATTTAGTGAAAATTTTCCTTTACGAATTTTCCTATACGACTAAATAAAAGTAGGCAAGATACGAATTTAGTATATGAGTCACTTCTGTTTTTGATTTATCATGTCGTCTTTTTGATGTATCGTGGCGTATCGAAAATTCTAAATTCAAAAAATTCAACTCGCGGTCCTACGACATTGTTTGAGCAAAAAGCGGTCAACCTCGAGCTGTCAGTTGCAATTGTTCCAGCCTTAAATAATATTGTTGATATTTGTTCCCCTTTTCCCCTCTAGTTCCGACACCCTAAAAAGATATCGCCATCACACCACTCATCATCTAATTTAAAAAGATTAGTGGCCGATGGGCGTTCGTTCTAAATTAAAAATTGTTCCATGTTTACTAAGCTACTTATTTTTAATTGAACTTTTAAGCGTCTATAATATTGGTAGAGTAGCTTGCGCTGAAAACAGCGTTCGGTTTGTTCATGAGAATAGTTTACGTTTCATTTATTGCGAACATTTTCTTTAACAAATATTGGAGTAAGTAGTCTTGAAAGATATTGCAAAATTTTAATTAAATGTTAAGTTCCTGAATACTAACAGTCTTGGATAGTTGATATACTTATCTACCTATAAACAAAACAAAAAAATATAAGTGTAATGATACAAAAGCATAGACTGTGTCTGATATTTCAAAAGGAAAGGGCAATAATATTAAAATCAAAAATTCATACCTCAATTCGCGTAATCCGGTCGAAATTTTGCAATGTTACCTACGGGACGTATAAAGTGAAAAATTTAAAGCAGATATGACAATATTTTATAAGGAATAGCTTTATTTTTAAAATGAGAGCCGCCATAAATTCCACGCGACTGCAATAACGCACGCCGGTGTGGATGTGTCCTGAATATGAAACATACGTCGTATTAAAATGTTCAGCTCGCCTATTGACAAATATACTTATTACTCGAGCATTTTAGCTTGATGAGAAATATGATAAAACATATACGAGAGTGGAAAATTTGAAATTAGGTACAATATTAGGCTTTAGGAAACTTATCTACCGTCTTACTTCCTAGAACAGCTGCGAAATTTGTGGAGATGGAATCATATCATAAGCTAGCGACATTTTCTAGAAAAATCCCTAAGCCTTGTCATAACTAAAACCGCTTTTATAAGATTCAAAAGAGCAATATAGTTCAGAATAAACTTCTCCCGAGCATGTGTAAAAAATTAACATAGAAGAGTTGAATGCAGTATACAAAATTCCGCGGCAAAAACTGCGGATTTGTATTAAGACAGATTTATGTTCTAATTAGTCGGGGTACGGGCGTTGCAGGGCTGCGTAAAACGAATTTATGCGACCGCGTCTTTGTTGCTACAAATTGTTACATATGATTTAAAAGGCAGAGCTGGCTTACGGGCACGATTGATGTCGCTCCCCGATTGTGAAATAATTGAAAAAATGTGTCACCCCGTGCGAGAATAACTGAAGTAACTAAATAGGTAGGATAGGTAACCAGGTAACCTACCTGTACATATTGTTACTTTATATAAAAAATACCATATACCATCACGCCTGTATTGCCTGAAGGGGTAGGTATCTACGGTTAAGTTAAGGGGTAGGCTTTCGAAGTACGTGCAAGTTTCCTCACAAGGTTTTCCTTTACCACTTAAGTAATGATAAAGTCGTCATAAAGTTGTAAATAAAGCTGTTTTAGTACCTTAGTATTAGCCTTTGTTGGAAAAAGTCGAGTTTCTGATATGAAATCCGACCATCTCAGAACTGTTGAACAGTTCGACCGCTTAGCTATCACTGCTTACGTGCTTCATTGGATATTAGCCTACCTATTATAATATATTTTTTTATCTAATAACAAAATCTTGTTCAGCCGTCCCAGCGGGGTCTGCCACAAAACACAACAAATACACACAGCTATTATCAATTCACAGTCCGTGGTTCACGACAAAAGGTTCGGTCGTGTAGCCGGTTTTACTCGCCTCTCGGAGCCCCGCAACAAAGCCCTTTCTATACTGAACCTGAAAAACGTTGCTGTCATACGGGCTACGGCTAGAACAATGCAAAAACGCGTTCATCCAAATACATTTAACATGATTATTAACAATAGTTTCGGCTCTATTCAATGGAGAGCGAATCAATACACACATACGTATTAACAAATTATTCAAACAACCTTTAAATAACTATTAGGTTTAAAAAAAACAACCCTACATTATCCGGGTTAAACTGGACATGCGAAAGTGGTCAAACATGTGTCCAGCAGGCCGATTGCGTAACTTTTTCGACAATGTTTCAATTGATTTCGTTCATCCTGTGATGCTTTATCAATTGAAATTGATTGAAATCGGGACGGGTCTGGACTTCACTCTTCCCGATTTCAATCAAATTTCAATTGATAAAGCATCACAGGATGAACGAAACCCAATTGAAACATTGTCGAAAAAGTTACGCAATCGGCCTGCAGGGCATCGAGCCTCTTAACAATTATTAATTGCGAAACCACTGGGCGCCGAGTCGCTTTGCCATTGAACTACCACTGTAGCGTTTTGGTATTCTGAACGACCCTCTGATTAGTCAGTTGATTCTGTTCTGTCCGATTCTGATTCTGACCGGGTTGATAGTAACAAAAATATTCAAAAAAATGCGGCAATTTAGTGCGCATCCAAACTCGCGGAAATCAAAAGTAATCTATGCTTTGATGTTATTATTATAGAGTCAGCTATACACAGAAGTGCGGCGGTTCGACTCCACCCTGGTACACCGACAGGAACCTGTTTTGAAGTTAAATTACCAAAGTTTGACAAGCGGTCCGAGTCATAAACTACGCTAGCAATAATTCTGCATAGCGTGGCTGGAAGACAATCACCCCACACCTATTTATCTACTATCAGTGCAACTCTTGATCAAGTTTAACTGAAAACGCTAGGTTGTGTAACTTTACAGTACACTCAACTGTAATAAAATATTAATGGATACAGTAAATACCTAATTCAATATGTCATTTTATACGAAAAGTTGTAATACGTGACCAATTGCTTTGGGAGTACTTCATCGTAGCCAGCACAGGTGGTCGACCGCGGTCTGGCCGCCAACTAATGAAATACGTCTCCCAAGACACCCCACCGTGTTCCCCCACAAATTGATACTGCAGATTATCTCGTTCCGGTGATTTCGTCGCGGCTTTATACTTTTCATTAAATTGAACAGACGCCGCCGCGACGTTCTCCCCAAATCGCCTTAAGAATTACACTCGTCGGTGGGTCTTCTCGTTCGAGAGGCCCGACTCGCGGCATTACGCGGTGTTGCGAACGTGTTGTGGGAATCCCTCCGCTCGCGGCCCGCTGCGGCCCGCTGCGGCCCGCGGCCCGACCCACATGATATTAATTCCGCCCCGAGTTCCGGGCCACCGACAGGCTTATAAGATTAGAATAATTTTCTCATTCCGAGGACTCCCCGCGAGCGCAACCAGCAGTTTAATTAAAACTAACAGTTGTCTCACACAGTCTTATCCGGCAATTTGCGAGGTATTACAGGCCGAAGTTCGTCCACAAATTATCTTGACTCCATTTAACAAAGCGGTTATGTTAATACAATCTCGCCGGATTTAGAAGAATGTTTTTGTTATAGGAGGCGTGCACCGAATTACGGCATTAAGGTAAAATATTATATTTAATTTGAGGCTCTTAATAATACAGCAGTCGGTGGATGCTGCGGCTTCGCAACGTGTCGGCGATGTGATAATTAAACCGGGCGCAAATGAGCTTTTTATAGGCGCCATAACACTTACAAATGTTGGAACCAACTATTGAATTAGTTATACCGTTTAATACACTCGCTTTATTGTTGTACCGAAGCGCCTATAAAACGATGGCACTATAAAATATTAAATATTTTCTAAGATGAGACTCTCAAGTGAAACGCGAGAGACTCATAAAGCAGATAACTTATCGGTCTAGTCATTGTCATGTGTTGACTGTTGAGATAAAGCGAGACTATCAAAACAAGGGAAAGAAATACAACCTGCAGCGTGGAACATTGGTGGAAATAAAATAAACTGCCTTCATATGTCCGAATAAAATCCGGTTGTCTCCGTGCATATAAAATTTAGCCGCGCCGCGCCGTGAAATATTATGTGGCACAAATGTCGGGGAATGAATCCTGAGGCTGACATGACGGGGCCAGGCGCGCCTGCTATCGGCCGCTTCCCCTTATCTTTACTATGAAATAAAGGAAAAGCGCCACTCTCGCTGTAATATCATATGCGTGTGAGTGCTTATGAAATATGAATTCTATTTCGCAAAACATATTATTTCGTTATTACTGAATATATTGCTACACGTTTCAGAGTTATATGGGATAATACTGTTCTCTTTATAAGCAAAAATAAATATCTTTGAGCACATCGCATCCAGCGTCGTGAACCCTGCTGTTAAAATGTAAATTTCTCCGGTTCCGATAGAGAGAGATGACACGGGATTTATTTCATTTTGTAATAACAAAGAGGTATCATAAAAATATGTATTTATTACGATTTATATTGTCTAGAAAATAATATTATTTCTTACCATCGTATGTAATAACCACCATTCTTATTGATAGGCTCGAATTAATGACTTTTAAAAAGGTAGGTAAGATGTGAATAAAAGTTTCGGGATTAAATGCAAGGAAGATTTAATTCTTGTGGTAAGTAATACAAAACATAAATATCGACAAACTTACACACCAACTGTATGATCCCAAACTAATGAACGCTTGTACTATGGCTACCATACAATGGACTGGGGACGATCCCAGTAACACCAATACCGGGGAAAATTACGAAAAGACTGTTTCCAAAATTTGCTTTTGGCAGATATCGAACCCGCCCATCCGATGCAGTGAGTCGAGTGGCCTACGCCAGAACCACTGCGCCAGCCAGTCATCCATTATAAAACCCTAGTTATAATGAGGGATATCTTATGGTGGCAGCGTATAGTAGGTACTTAAAACCTGATGTAAAAGTAGTCTTACCAACCGCACTTTACAAGGGAAAATATCGAAGAAAATACTCCATAGGGCAAATCATCTATAAATAAAACTCAACATAGAGTGCGTAAAACTATTATGAAGGAAGGATTGTACTCATAGGGAGTTGTGTAAAGTTTTATCGGGTGGGTTGTTCCGTGTCGGTTTGTTAGCAGCCGGCCCGTGACGGCGACGTCGCGACGCCTTCGACGGTGCACACTGCTCCCACGATAAACAGCTATGGAAAAAAAATTAATAAAAAAATTATGCGGTCATTATTTGCAATAAATAATTAGGTATAAACTACGGTATATAAACTGGCTAGTTTATAACGTAGTTTATAATTAAGTTATAATTAAAATCCTCAATAAAAATTTGGAATGAAGAACGTTTTTCTTTACGTCTTCGAGTTTAGAGGCATTTGCATGACACTTTTGGGGTCTATTTATATTACTGGGTACCACACAAAAATTTTATTTGGAAATTGAACAAGTAAGCTAGTTCATTTTCTAAATATTTTTTTCCTGAAATCTTAAAAAAATAAACAGTCAAAATAGTATTATTTCCAATGAAACAGAGGGTTCGGAGCACGGTGGTGATCCCCCGCAATCTGTCCCGAACAATAAGTCGGTCTAACAAAAGCCGGCCATTTGAACAAGTCGGAAACTTTTGTAAGTTTAGCTCTTTCTCCGCGGGACTTGGCATCCACCGCGGTGCTCACAATGGGGGGAATAATCGTTAGGGCCAGTCATCAGAAAAGGCATTACAAAAACAACGACGCACTTCGGCCCGTATTACTCAACGTTTTGTCAGTGCCAACTACTTAATTTTCGCCACTTTTACGCGGCGGTACGCAGGGCCGAAAAGTTTTTTTATGTTGTCAAATTGTCAGGGTATTGCTATTTTTACATTTGTTAGGAAGTAGAATTTACGTGAGGTTGATATGATTCACAATTTAAAAAAAAAGTTACTTATTGTCTTTTTTCGTTGGACACCAATTGGAGAGCATCTTTACAGTAACCTAACAGTAATGTATAAGCGGCTGGTTAAGACGTTTAAAATTATCTTGCGTATCGCCGCCTTGTTGTATTCTAACAAAAACATTTAGTATTAAATATATTATATTGGAGAGGAGCAAACATAAAGAAAATAGTCTCCAGAGGGCCTACTCTGTTTCAAACGAAAACGAAATTTCGGACGAAATTCGCGTATTTCCACTACGTTTCTCATTGATTCCGACATTTCTTACGAACGAAAATTGTTTAACGTTTAGATTCGACTACGACGAAGACGTCAAACAATTTTCATTCGTAATAAATGTGAGAAACGTAGTAGGAAATACGCGAATTTCGTCCGAAATTTCGTTTTCGTTTGAAACAGAGTAGGCTCTCAGTTCCGAAAGACACGTGTGAAGCGTCTCAATATAGTATTCTGGATAAAAGGCTCTACAGAGTGACATAACGAAGCGACGCTACCGGCGTCACTTCCGGCGTCCGTCACGCGGGAACTACTTCCGGCGAGGCGCCAGCCCGCTCTCCACTTACAATCACTTAGCGCCCGACACCGCACGATCTTCGGTAAACATATTGAGAACTTGTACTCATCTGGGTATTCATGGGGGTGTTAACCTTAATTTCTCATCCTATTACATTTTTCTTCTTCTTATCCTATGGTTAAGCCAACCTAGTGTCAGAGTTGTTCAAGCCGCCTGAAGGCCTCGGACATGGCTTAACAACTGCTGCTTAGATCACAACAACCGGGACCGAAATTTTACGTGCCCTTCGAAAAATACGTGAACAATCTTTTTAATATAGTATGTGCCGTGATCTACACATGAAAATTCATATTTCAATATTTGTTTACCTAAACCAACCGTTTAACCATAAATCTGAATCCATTTATAAGATCCCAGTTATTTTCATACGTCGGTTTAATTTCCGTTTCGGCATTGTTTTCAGAGGGAAACTCGATTGGGACAAGAGACGCGTCGATATGGGCCCGTGTAATTTCCTCTCATATTCAATTTAATTCTTTGAGGGATGCATGTCAGGCGACCCTTGCTTTAGGAGAGCGAACTCGTTATCGGATCGTAAAACGGAAAATTTATTTACGAAAATTGTTTTTCGAACAGAAAATGTGTATTAACTCTCGAATGGTTCACGATTTTCACGTCACGGGTATTAATTCGATATTGTGTTAGAAATCGGAAATGGTGGTAGGGCTACGTTGTAGCCGATAGGCTGCTGACTGTCTCGACTGGGGTAGTACCACCCTCTCCCAAAAGATCGGAGTAAAATTGCTATTTTGGCTGCGTTTCGTGCAATGTGTGACAGCCGGAAAAAAACCTCCGCAGTCTCTATTTGCTCACATGCCTTTGAGATTGCAAGCATCTATAGGCTACGGCAACTGCTAAACTAAGATCAGCCGGGCCGTAAGCTTGTTTGCCTTCTTAGTTATTATAAAAAATAAATAAAATAATAAATAATTTCATAGATTTTTGCTTACAAAGTTCGTGCATGAATCGAGTAATATAAGCAAGAATAGGTATGTAGTGTATTAATTTGGTCAAATATTTGTATTGTACAAGTTGTAGTGATGTCTGTATCGAGTGCGTGCGGGCTCGGCGCGGCGCGGCGCGGTGCGGCTCACGGGCGGCCGGCACGCGACCTCGCCTGTCGCACTATCGACTTACACCCTGTTAAATCTGGCACAATATTTGTACAGCCTATTCATTACCATCGCTTTATTTTATTGTTTCTTCTTGAGACGCCCCTTTCATTTTCGTGTGCCTATTAAAATTTGTTCAATGAGAATTTATGGCCTAATTAAATACACGTTCCATTTTATGTTAATATTTCGTAGTTAGTAAGTTACAATTATGTATGGAATATGTTTTGCCTGAAGCAATACATGTTACCATGCTTAGTAACTATGTATAATGCAAATTGAGTAACTGTAGAAGTTATAGGTAAGTACCTAATCATGTAGATAATATTCTCTATTATAGGTACTGACTGACGCGTCATCGTGCACGCTACAGTCCTGTATCCTATTTAAAAAGTAACCTCAAGAATATGTCGAGTAGAAAATAGAGAAGTAAATTAATTTCCCCCAAATAAAGCCAGTTCCTTACAACCAATTTATAGTTCTTTAATCTGTTAGTATTTTCCAATTAGTTGCCGTCTTACAAGAGTTGGATAAAAGTTAAGCCGGGAGCGTCTCGTCGGTGTCGGCTGAGACGATGCGCGACTAGGCTAGACTCGGAAACCTGTCAATAGTGAAAGAAAATCTAATTTGGATTTGAGGGATTACTGCGACTTGTTTCGGCCTAGTGTAGTTCGCACGCGCCATCTTCGCGCGCAAATTGAATAAACGCGAAGGCTTTCTCGGCACGGCCATTTGATTTCAGATAATCCCCAACACCCATTCTACTATAAATTATTTTGTTTCAAATAGGTTCGCGGTGTTAATGAATGCTTGGAGTTGGTTTGAAATATCGGTTAATTTGAAAAATAATCAATCACCCCCTATATTTCATCTTAATTAAATGTATTCAAAATAAGTTCCGAAATGACCATGCTTGAAAGTTGGTTCCTAGATAGACAACTTCTGATACCTATAAGTTAATACCTGCCTCAATCTTGACAAAAGTCACTTCCTAATCTGTTGATACTCACCCGCGTTATGTTCTGTCATCATCATCATCATCTCAGCCGAAAGTCGTCCACTACTGGACATAGGCCTATATTCTATATATGAACTATTAAACAAAATGCATGCGTAGGTATTATTCATTTAAAGCTGAAATAAACAATTAAAGTTCCCCGATACGATTCAATTACTTAATTGGCGTTGATGATAACCGTGAAAATACTGATTAAAACGCGACGTAACCGCCCACGTTCATTTATATTGCTTGTTGGCGTATACAAAGATTCATTGAATGCGACACGCGTGAGTCGATGTATGACATAGGATAGGTGATTAACGTGATGACGTGGTGGAACTGAAAAACACGAGTCACAGGCATTGTCCTGTCCCCTTTGACCGTGAATTACATGATGACCATCAAAATATTTGTGTTGTACCTAATAGCTACCTAAGGACATTAAAATCTACGATAAAATCAGGCCAAGGCGAATGTAATTTAATGCCAAATCAGATTTTGTCATTACATAATTTAAGATTTAATTACAACATGCTTAAATCGCTCCGATAATATGAATTTTGGTTTTATATTTAGTACCTACTAGCTGTGCGCTAGCCACGTCTTCGTACGCGTGGAATTTAACAAAAAATGTTTGTTAACGTTTGCTAAAATAAAAGCAGTCTAAGTTACTTCTTATAACATCAGCTATCAGCCAGTGAAAGTCCCGGCAAAATCGGTCCAGTCGTTTTGAAGATTAGCCGGAACAATCAAACAGACAGTCGGACGAAATAATATATAAAAACAGCTTTTTTTTATAAGTACCATACCTATTTATGCTTTCGTACGCGTTTAGTAAAAAGCTGTTATGTTGACATTACCAACAGACACTCCAGTTTTTTTATTTGTACCTATGGATTGGTAGCCAATACATACAGTTTATACAGGCAAATCAACTCTCTCATTCCAATCAGTCGTTTACCTACGCTTCCGGCTGTAAATCGCACGTTCTGAAATTGAAAAACATTACCCCGCTTTTAGCGTCTCCATTGCTACAAACGTTATTAGCTTTTAAAGTTCCATAGTTAAATGTAGCCGAAGCATGAGTAACGGCCGCCCAGGGTCCAAGTCTGGGCGGAGTTGGCCGCATATTTCATATCGGCAGTAGAACAAGCTCTTTTATTTCTGTCTGCCGGCTGACATGTGGCTTTTCCAATCGTTCACTGCTTTTATTAAAATGTATTTTATATATCCGAGAATGTGTTTTAAAACTGTATGGTTATTTTTATTTTACACCGGCTTTGGCTTGTAACTTGGGTATGTTGTAAGTGTTTCACATCGCTTCCTAATAAAAAGGTGTTACATAATAGGATATCAAACTCCACATTAAAATAAATGTATTGGTAGAGCCAAGCTGTAGCCAATTAACTGCAGCTCATATATGGGCTGGCTCAACCGGAGTAGTACCACCCTCTCACAGAAGATCGGCGTGAAGTAGCTATTACAGCTGTGTTTCGTAGGATGAGTGAGAGAGCCGGAAGCCCAACACCCCCTTACCTTACCTTTCCTCTGTCCCACTCCCCTTCAGGTCGACAACGTGCGAGCGATGCTTTCGGTATCGCAAGCCATCTATAGTTTACGGTAACTGCTGGACATTAGGCTAGCTGTACGCTTGTTTGCCACCAATGCCAACAATATCATCGTCTTTACTTTTCGTAGCAATGATAGTAAATTATACGAAAAAATCCCTAGACAAAAACAAGCAATATCAAAAATATTCCAATAAAATAATTTATCGGCGGGGCAGACATGTTTACGTGTAGGTGGAAGGGAAAAGTCGCGTCTCATCACCCAACAATTCTTTCTGGGAGCATATTGTGAGATGACGAGGGGAGCCAAGATTGAATTAAGTTATCGACGAGCGCCGAGCACCGACCCGGCTCACATTATTTATGAGAGAAAGAAAACGTAACTACCACTGTTATCTGCTAACTATTAATTTCGGCAATAATTAAAGCTGACCGACTCATTTATATCTGCCTTGGTGGATTCGCGGTAGAATCCAATTAGCTTTTGTTACGTGGGAACGAACTTAAGTTTTATATAAAACGTTTTAGTTGTGTATTTTTCTTGTTCAATGTAATTGTGTTTGAAAATAGTCCTTTAATTTTACGTCACGCAACTAAAGAAAGAACTTATAATTACTAAATAAAATATTTTCTACGTTATTATCCTCCTCTCTCCTACTTATTACTTTTGCTATGCCCTGCTGAGTCCACAATTGGTCTTTAATTTAACATCAATTACACATTGTGGAATGTGAAATATATGAATATGAACCCTGACTTATAGCACAATATTAATCAGCTTGTTACTATCATGAAGCTTACCTAAAAAATCATCGGCATGTCTTCAAATCCAACCCCAATTATCACTAATGGAAAATTAATGGGAAGGGTAATTTGCAAAATGTCATTCTGTATAAATATCACACGTCTTGCGGCATTTTTGGTATTTTTATGGCCGACCATAAACTTTACACCCCCTCACCTACTTCTACCTAACTAGGGACATATATACGCATATGATATACTCACTTACCTACATTATACAATTGAATTGACAGCAAAATTGCGTATAAAATTAGGTATAATATTCTAGGTAAGTACTTTGAAGATAAGTAGGTATCTAATATCAAACTTCAACCACAACAAGATGATGAAGATGTCTACATGAACTAAATATCTATCAAAGAAAAGGGAACAAAATTAGAAACATTGGGAGTCATTGCCGCTGCGCCATTTAATATGTTATCCCGTGTAATACTCGGTGCACATGCTCTGCCCGCCTTCCGGCCGAAGATAGATAACTTCCCGATGATTTAGTTTTATTGTTATCCGCCATCGGAATGTCGCTCCGAGCCACGCGTAGCTACACAATTATTACCGATCGAGCTCCCAGCTTTATTTTGCCTCACATCAGCTCGAATTGAATGTTTTTCACAAATGGATTTGGCAATGGTGCTTTTTATAAAACTTAATTTAGGTTTTGGATAAATTGAGATTTTATTTTTATTCCATGTTATCTATCCAAGTTATCTTAATTAGGTTTAAATTTATATTATTTAGGTACTTATTTCACTTTCCGCAGTTTAATTCAACAGAGTTGGTTCATAACTCGAAGTTAAATAAGAGTGAAATTCTCAGATCCATGGGTTAAACAAAAAAAAAAAAAAAACAATGACAAAAAGTCCACGATACCTATCTAAATTCCCGTTTGTGGTGGCGATCCAAACGACGTGGTAGCGAGATCAACGCGTGTCCTTGTCACGTTCGACGATTTTTACAACATCGGACACAAGCGGGGCTTTTGGAAAAGATTTTATTGGCCCGTTCGGTCACGTCCCGGGGAAAGATCGTCCCCCGACATAGTGGCGAGCGTTTCGCACGATATGCCCTAACAGCCGCGATTCACACCCGGAACAGATCATTTTATGATTGCGACCTAATAATTTTATAACCCAACGTTTTATACGAGCTCTGTTTGCTCAATATTTGCATTTTAATACGTAGTTTCAACAGCAGTATTATCTCCGATATTGCAGCCAGAGATAAAAGGATAGCTGACAAAATAGCACAGCGGACGAAACGACTGCAATGCACAAAGCGTCTAATTTAAAGGTTCTCTTCGTCTGTTTAGCCCGCTGAGACGGCGACTCCGAGTCGGGTTTATACTACCCTTAATAATAGGGGTGGCGTCTATGAAATTGCTATTCAAAGGAGTTGGCCAACGAAGGGCACATTAGAATGGGAGGTAAACCGCTCGTACTCACGTGAAGGTTGCCTTATGACCCTTTTATCATCCCTCGTCACGGACAGTGCCGGGGACATCGCATCGTTACGAGTTCATCAAACGTCACCTTTGGAAATAGATTTGCTGTTGATAATAGAGGTTCACATCCCGGGGGAGTCATTGCTTTGTAAATTGCCGGATCGCTCGACAAAAGCGATGTACCTTTAATTGGCCGGGTATGGGTCAATGGATGGGTAAATGTCATCTGCATCTTGTTACGGAGAGTTAACTGACGTGCTTAGAAGCTATTGCTAGTATCGATTTGAAAGACACCAAGATTTGGGTTTAACACCAAGAAAATTATTGCTGCTGTTTCCCACCAATAACCCCCCCCCCCCCCCCCACCTGCAATGAAGTAAAACTTCATAATTATCCTGAATTACGAGCGAATAGACACATATGGGGGTAACAATTTCACCTCATCTTGAATAATCTGGCTGCGGATCGCAGGAGCAGAGGGTGCATGACAATAAAACTAAATCACTGAAGGCTCCACGTATTGTGCCTCTCCGGCGCCGGCGGAAAGCGGCCGTGTGGGGGACAACTTGCTCACAGCCGGAAATAAAATAAACTATATTATACCAACTTATAGGATTGTCAATGGTAAGCAAAACTCGTGTCCAAGAAACTCCAAATGCATGCACGCAATTTGCTGACGGAAATAACAATACCTATTGGTAGGTATGGATGTATATTCTTGGCTGAAAAACATTGAAAAAATTACGTAATACTTACTTTTAGAACCAAAAGAACAGTTGTAAAGACAGTGTGACCTATTCTTTCGTCTATTTACTGTAGAACTATTCATGAAATGTATATAAAATTAATCAGGCGTAGGTTGTAAAATAAAACGTTTAGTCAAATTGCTAATAGCGAAAGTTTATAAAGCTCAAACTACTTGGCAGTTCAAGCATAAATTCTAAGAATATCCGCATATCCGAACAACAAACAAACCAATTTCTAGATTGACCCGAAAACATGAGAGCATGTTATTCTCAGAAAGCTGAGTGAACCTATAAAATGTGTCATAATAGAGTTGGACCGTCTGGGTAAGATAATAATAATCCTAGTGTGTCACGTCAGATCCTGAAGATGCTTTGAAAATACATTTTTAAAATTGGATGCGAACTTAGATTCTAGGTGAGTTCTACCTAGCCGGATGCCTCATAAAAAACATTTAGAACATATTTGCCGAAAAAATGAACTGTTATTTACTTGAATTTAATTAATTGATCTTAACTCATAAATAGGTATTTCTATGTACATAGTTATCTTATACCATGTAAGTATCTTGAGAATAGAGACACCCGGAAATAAAACACCACAATCATGCAAAAAAGCCGACAAATACTTTTTGAATTCTTACGAAGTGTCTTGTAAGTACCCTCTAAAGATTATTTGGATGGACTCAACAACACAATAACATAATAAAAAGCTGTCCTTACAAAAGTAGAAAAATTGTTAGAGTTTCCGTCGTCTGTGACCGGAATATAGAAACAATCAATAGAGTTTGTCGCGGGACAGGCTAAATTGAATCGCTCGAGGACTAGCGCCGGAAACCGGACGCGCGGCTCAGGGCCTCTCTATCTTAAACATTAACCGAATACAGTCTATGATTTCGTAACGTTATTTTACCTTGTTTTCATAGTTCTTGCCAAAATAATATTAGGTATAATAGAATTTTACTTATCGAACAATGTTAGAACCTTTTCTTTCGTAAGCGTTTTTCCTGTTCAGTAAGTTGAGTTAGGAACTTTGAAGATTTTCCCGAATAATGTGATAGGTATGTGAAGAACCGGAGGCCACAAGAACACCAACTGTGGTAGCTCTACATCCGCAGTTCAAAATCCGTCTTAGAACTATAAATCAACTTTCTCGTCATCAGTGGGATGTAAATAAGTTGGTTCATTGTTTTTTGTATTACAATTAGAAAGTAAGTACCTACTTAAGCAATGGTTCAAAAATATTTTTAGGTACCTATGTACTGAATTATAACTTTAATATACAAAAGCATCTAATGTAATGTTGTTATCTCCGACTGTTGGCTAACTTTAGCAACAGGTGAAGTTTCTAAGTTGGGAGAGTTCAGCTTGACTTCTCTTTAGCCGGTACGTTAGAGGCACTCTGTAACGCCGGATATAAAGCTCTAGATTATTTTAGACGTTGAAATAGAAACTCTAGGCGTGTTTGTGGAGGCATTTTCCATGATTTCGTAGAAAGAAAGAAAAAATAGAGTTTGTAAACCGTTTGTAATAGACGAGAAGACTGATGATGAGTTGAGGAAAGTTTATTTTTGTAGTTAAAACAATGAGACAAGTTTATCAATTTATTTTACTTTAAAACGCCTTGTTTTTGTTAGTAATGGGTAAGTATTGAATTGGTTTCTATTTTGGAGCCAGGCTATTAGGTACATAATTATACATTTGATTATATGGCAGTGCTGTACATTTTGTGTTCAAAGCGATATCTAAATGTGAAGTGGAATGGTTTGTCAGCGTCCCCTGGGCACTATTTCCTGCTTGGACCTCTCTAACCAGGTAAGTAGGTGGCTCGTTAAAATTTGGTTGAGCGTGAAACGGCGTTACGATAACACAACTTTATACGTAAACATGTGCACATTAAGTTTTACTTAGTAATTGTGTGTCGTAGTTTGGGAATACGAAAAACATTTAGTGGATATTATATTGGTGCTTATTGCTAAGTATTCTTAGTATCTATTCTTTTCGCTTTTGTATTTTTTTGAAGTACCTACTAGATTTTTAACTTAATAAATAAATTATTATATTTATTTTAGTTCCAAACTGTACACCATTTGCGGACAACATTAGTAACCTAAGTAACTGAGTATTTATTATCAAAATTACGTCACAAAAAAGCTTGAGACCTCCACGGATACAGGAAGACAGCAATTGAAATCTCATCAAACACGCTAAGAACTGTTCCTTCGACAACGTAATTACAATTGTTTGTATTGTATAATCAAAATGAAATTCCATACAAAATGTCGTGTCGGTGAGTCATTACAAGGATCTTGTTGGTGAAATTATAAGTACCGAGTTATAAAGATTAAAGTACAATGGGAATAAGTCACGGGGCGTCGCGCCACCCGCGGCGAAATGCCGGATTATTATAATAACGCCTAGTTCTACAATTCCGTATTAAAATCCGTATAAAACGCTAGAAAGCATTTTTCAGGAGTTCAGATTTATATTTATTCAGAGCTACGAACCTTAGACCTACAAAGTTAGGAAAATAAGGCAGATAATGCGAATTAATAAAACATTTTTTTTTCATTCTAGGAAAATACTTCGCCGAGAACGCACATCCCTGACTGAAAACCTGAAACTGGTCAACTTCGGTATAGGAGATGGCTTGCTATTGAGATGGAATTATTGAGTTATATATCGTTATAAAAATATTGGTACTTATTGAACTTTAATGTATAAGGCACACGGCTTAGCGCTTTTAATTGACACTGACGAAGGTATAGCGAGAACCAATAAAGCTTTGTTTTCCGCGTCGAAAGAGCAATCAAGCCAAGGCGGCGCTGATTTCTTATATTTCAGGGAAAATCGCTTTTCCTTATGTTTCACCATATACGTGTTAAACGTAATTTAAAGCGCTTTGTTTTTATTGCGAGGCCCCAGATGAGATCTGAGAGCAATTACATTTTAATCTGGGATGGTATTTTGTGCGGTCTCTTTGAAGACAATCGTAATTTATGCATACCTACCGCTTTCTAATTTAAGGCGTTACTATAAACAAGTTACGAGCGACATCGAGGCACATCAAGGGTTACGACTTGCGCACCCTTAAGATGAGGGTTCGAAATTTGGTTGATTTTCTATTCTACTTTTTCTTTAAGTAAGTATGTGGACTAGGAATCTTATATTTAGATGTATGATTTTTGACTATATTATCTTGAGTATCTTTAAATCCAAATCACGATTTGACGAAATTTTCTCGATAAAAAAAAATTATGAAATGAGCTCTAATTATTTACAATTTTCCTTGCTACCACGATGTTTTTACGATTTAGATCACGAAATTATTTCTAAAACATAGCAAATAATGATATCTAAACTACCCTTCAACCATATTTTAATTCATGAAGTAGTTTTTTTTTAATTCAAGAAAATGTGGTTTGGCGCTTACGTTGTTTATTTCCGAGCGCGCGCACAATATCGCCATCTCACATTTTAAGTACTTGAACTAACCATGTCTCTCTCTAACTTTGTATTGTCAGTGTCCGCTCGGACTTGTTCGACGTCGGACCTGTGAAGGATTTTTTAAAAAATATTACGAAAAAATATTACGGTCGTGCCACATTACAGGTACAGTACAGTATTTACAGTCCGCCGACGCCTATGATAAATAAATAAATATCCTTGGAAATTCTTTTACACATGACTACCTGATCCCAAACTAAGCAGAGCTTGTACTATGGAAACCAGATAACTGATATTACTACATATACTACTTTTTGTTTGTAAATACAAACGAAATATACACTTAATTACACCTAGACTCGGGACATGCGGACATGTTCATGCACACAACTGCATGTCCTGGGCAGGAATCGAACCTATGACCTGCACTGCAGCGTGATTTTCGTTTGCTTTTCCTTGTCTTGTGTAATTTCTTTTCATCTCTTGTCATTTTGTGTCATCTCTTGTCATTTTGTGTCATCTCTTGTCATTTCATAGTTATTCGTGTCATTTCT
Source organism: Drymonia ruficornis (assembly GCA_947859195.1). Lineage (NCBI taxonomy): Eukaryota > Metazoa > Arthropoda > Insecta > Lepidoptera > Notodontidae > Drymonia > Drymonia ruficornis. The sequence goes on along the minus strand of OX401910.1, from coordinate 7,078,379 downwards.
GTAAAAACTCCCTATTTCGCTTACTGTTATATACTTGCAGCATGGTCTTGGGCCGACAGTGGGAATACATTGCTTGTCAAAACAATGGAGTCGCTTTATTGCGTTTGTTGTAGGTATGGATGGGCAAGTAATAAATATATCATACATCAATAAATTATCGTAAAAAATAACATTACAGATATGGATAGGAAAATGTTTGTCCGTCCTATTCAATCTATTATATTATAAACGAAAGTAACTCTGTCTGTTACCTTTTCACGGCTTAACCGCTGAACCAATGTTGATGAATTTTGGTATGGAGATAGACTGGGTCTTGGCGGAGAACATAGGCTACTTTTTAGGGTTCCAAAGGGTGCTAACGGGACCCTATTACTAGGCCTACGCTGTCCGTCTGTCTGTCTGTCCGTCTGTCAGCGCGGGCTGTATCTCACGAACCGTAACAGGTAGAGAGTTGAAATTTTCACTGAATGTGTATTTCTGTTGCCGGTGCATAACAAATACTAAAAATATAATAACATTTAAAAATAAATATCAAGTCTCAAACTTGATATTTTTGATGTGTTTATTCTACGGTGGTACGGAACCCTTTATGTGCGAGTCCGACGCCTTCAGATCTTATGAATGTTTTCTTGAAATAAATATAGTGTATTTAATTTAAGTAATTAACTGGCCAACCCTCAGGTCCTACCTACCATGTTAGGATCTTTTACGTTCTAGCGGGTGTAAACCGTGATTTAACGAGTTAATGTGATAATTTTTGTATTTAAATTATTCAATTCAATGTATTTGTTTCAGACATAGTCCAATATTGATTATTAAAATTATTATAATTTCACAATAAATATAAAACAATAATAAAAGTAAAATTAAATTTAAAAAAAAATATATATTTATTTTTATTTTTCATGTTTTATCATTAAAATACAATATAATATAACATAAATTAAAATAAAATACAATAAAATAAAAACCTACCCCTAATTAAACAAATACCGTCCGCGTGGGATACTGGCTGCATGTCCTCCCTGTATTCAAGCTGTTCCTGTTGTCAAGCGAATTTTTTGAGCAAGGAAAGAGCCAGCCCTCTTGTCACCTGTGGCGGTAACCAGTCTAAGGGTGATTTTGATAGATAAAAAAATAAAGATAAAAAGATAAACAAAAAATAAATGCATGGTTAAATCAATAAAATTAATAAAAACTGAAAATTAAATTAAAAAATAAATTAAATATGGTAAAAAAAAATATTATGACACCGCTGATGACTTCATGATCGGCATCGAAGTTAAGTACCAAAGTATTCCTTTGCCTACGAAACATGAAAAAGATACTCATATCCGGCAGTCAGTCACTGACACAGAGTATGTACATTTTTTTCCGACTACGGTGGGCGGAGGGTTATGATTTTGACCGATATGTATGTATGTTCATCTGCTCCCGTATAACGTCCAAACTATTTTTATATCATAATAATTTGACTAATGAGATATCGTTGGACGCGTCTGGATCGTCCGCTGGTTATAGGCTATTATACGATCGAAATATTGTTATACGTATCTATCAGCATATTGTAGGTATCGTTTGTCTTCTTTTGACTTACTTTGTCTTCAGCAATAAAAACAACATAGAAATTAAATTATTTTTTTTCAAATACACTCGACATAAAAATCCCATATAAAACGAAAAAAATATATTTGAATATTTTCATCCATTTCATCTATTTTAAAAGGTGCACTGGGACATATTATTTTAATTGTACGAATTAAACAATATTGTTCCTTCAAAAAATAACTATACTATAGTCTACTCCATAGCTGTTCTGTCCTAGCTAAGCGAGAGAGATATATCCTTCGGCAGCTCACGCGACGCTAGCCACACCCCGAAACTAAAATTCATTTTTTTCTTGTATCGTCTTAATGACACCAGCACCCGAAAATAAAATGCCTTTACGGCACACGTATGACGTTATGGGGCTCCTATAATTTATTTCAAAATTTGATATTCATTTTATTTTTCTCCTGTGGGGATCCATGTAAAGATCCTGTAAGTGTCAATAAAAGTAAATATTTTAATGTCTTCTGTTATGATTATTAATGAAAATAAACGAAATAAGTCCTTCGGTAACAAACAATGACGTTGTTAAGAGCTAGTTTCTGTTATGAATTCAAGTAAATGTGTACAAAACAATCATGTTTTTATACACATATTAAGGGAAACAAAGTACGCTTATGGTAAATGCCCATATAGCACTTTGACAAAAGGCAAATCCAGTCCAGAAAATACGTGTGATGGACAAATTTGTGTTGATGCGCAAAGAAAAAAGAATGTCTATGGTTGCGCCATAAATTACTGTTACCTTAGCCAACATTATTATAATCGCAATCAATATAACGAATCATCGTGATTTAATTGTCGTCTGAGTGCGAAACTAGCGCTTCCATAAAGGAAGGAAGGATTTATGGGACCAATTATACGCCGTCTGGCCACACCTGGAAACTACTGTCTTTACCCCTTAGCCGAAATATGTTCATATAATTAATAATACAATTAATTATTAATTAGATATTAATGCAAATGCATGTAGCAAGTAAAATTATTAATGTCCGCTCTATTTTTGAAATCTTCATGAAAAATATGAGCTCACGAATTAAAATAATGAAATATATATAATTAGGATATAATTAGGATATAATTAGGATGCTATAGTGTTTTTATTTTTCTAAAATAATTTTATTTTTATACTGCTCGTCAATATAATAATTCAAATTTAAGAGACGCTAATAACTTCAGCCTTCGGGCGACTTGAACAACTCTGACACTAGGTTGGCCACTAACCATACGATAAGAAGAAGAAATATCATACCTAACCATTCGAAAATTTCTATCCACAAGAAATAAAAGAACATAATTTACCACGACATTAGCTAATACAATCAGTGTTATTCCATGAGTGAGCGTGATTTAATTGTCGCTTGTGTGGAATTGGGGGTTCCGTAAGTCGTGGCGCGCGGATTTATGGGCTCAATTACACCATCGTGGTCTGGCGCAGCTCTGCGCACCTGGGAGACAATAGGAACTAACGTCTCTTGCACTTGGCCGGATGATCACTTGAAGTTAGTTTGCGCGACTTAGTACTTTAGTTTTTAATCTGTCTCGTATCGTAAAAATATCCTAGTTGCTGATCTAATATTAATTTACCTCAACGTCCTTATTTATAAATTACCATGATTAGTTTCAGTGTGAAGTGAACTAGGGAAATCAACGTACGAACGTAGTATCGTACTCTATACAATCATTTGGCTAGAATACGTATTTTACTAGGCGTTACTACTCTATAGACAAAGTATCGCACTCTACATGAAAAAATATAGCGTTTCAAGCCCAAATAGCTTCGTAGACAGTTCCCAGGGAACTGTCACTAGTGTTTGGATTACCAAGCACTAAATAGACACGTGACGTATCATTAGGCCTTGATTTAATTGTCTTCGCATCCCTGGAAGTGAGGCAATACGTCGTGATTTGCTCACTCCGCTGGGATTTATTACACCAATTACCCAATGAGCTCACACACGTAGATTCAAGTCAAGATATACCTACTCTGTGTATTGGGTTTTCTCACGGCATTGCCTGTACTATAATTCGTTCAAACAAATTTTAATCTTGATTACGGAAAATTTAATTTAGCTAGACGCTGTTGGTCAGAAGAAGCAATTAAAAGACAAGAAAAAAATAAATCGTTCTTTTGACACCCTCGGTGATACAAAATAAAAAGGAATGACGTCTTTGTCTATTTAGAGCATTGTAACTCTAAAACTTATTTACTAATTTCAACATAGTTTTTTCTGTTTGATAGCTGGTATGGTCTTGACGTTCATTGGTGGAAGAAGACGCATAGAGAAATATTGTTCAACCCCGAAGTTGTTAAATAAATTATGTACCTACCTATGTACCTAAAGTCTCATATACCTAGGTATTGTTTTGATATTATGTGTGTTACCTACCTATGTGTTAGAGTCGTTACGTATTAGATATAGCTGTGCTTACCTTGATGGAATACATTATTTTAGCTGATTGTGTACTACACCTATCTATAGGTACCTATTGTTTAACAAGCTAGCATGTACTATGCAAATCTGTAGGTAAACCCCGATTATAGCAAATTACGCCTTCAGTTTGTATGTAATACATACTGAATTTCATACGAAAATAACTTTAGCTGGTACTTTTAGGCACTCGGTAATATTTTTCACAATAAAAAGCGATTTATTTCAACACACTGCTTTCAACTAACAATAAGAACATAAAATCCCTTTGTGATGTCTTGAAACGCTCATAGAGGAGCCCGCTCGGTGCCAAGATATAATCTGTTATGGTGACATTATCTGGAACCCCTGCCAACACCGGATCTGGCCAAAAACTTAACATTCTACTTTCAAAACTACATGCGCCGAATGTTGGAATATTTTATACATTTAATCTGATTTAAGCTGATTGGCCAGCTTAAATCTGGGTTATAGGTGTCATTCCATTTTCACATTCAGAGCGACAGGCATGCTCTTTGCGGTAGGTGAAGTCCTCAGTGGAAGCTTATAATTTGTAATTGTCTATCCATAGAAAAGAGCTATAATTATTAGTATCTCTATAACAGTTATTATGTCTCTTCTACGCGTTTACGCGTTAACGTAAAATAAATATTTTTTTATTTATGGGTCTGATGTGGCAAACAAGCGTACGGCCCGCCTGATGTTAAGCATTTACTGTAGCCCATAGAATATTAAAATACCAAAGATATTACTCGCACGTTGCCGACCTGAAACGGAGTGGAACGAAGGGAGGGTTAGAAGGGGGGGAGGTGCCCCTAGCGGCGAGTTAATGTATCACTTTATGTACCTATGCATTTAAATTCAAATCTACTCCACAACTCTACTCTACGCCACGTTGCCATGCCTAACGCATTTACGGCCCGGCCACGACCTTGTCGCTATCAGCGACAGCTTAGCGTGGGGGTACTAAAATGTCGCATCGCGCGCTTTGCCGCCGAGAGCTGCAGCTCGTGGCGTGATGCAACATTTTATTACCCCCGCGCTAAGCTGTCGCTGATAGCGACAAGGTCGTGGCCGGGCCGTTACGTGTGTAGAGGAAGTCGTCTCTTGTCTGACATAATATACTGGACAGGTAGATATATGGAACAGGTCTTGGTGTATATCCGAGTAGGAGTCAGGTGACAATACACACACAACTTCCTTCAGCTAAATTTCTCCGTCGCAACGAAACTCAATATTTTCCCAGACATTTAACATTTTTCTGTGATTGCCAAAGGGTTATTATTTGCACAGGCCGTAAAATATGTTTGTGTAAGTATGTAACATTGTGAAGGCGGGTGGTTCGTTCAGCTTAATATTATTTCCCCTGGGCGACATTACCGCTGTCCTAATGAAGATGTGTCGGCGAGGTCGCACAGGTTGCCACCGCCGATGCGATGACCGAAACTGTGTCATAATAGAATATTAACAGCTTACAACACAAACTTGTTTCGGGACAATCGTTTGGGATTTCGTTAAGGTCAGCAAAGCTGTACAGATTAGTAGGGAGAGATTAGTTCTTACCTACTTATTTTTGAGGGAAAACATCGTGAGGAAACCTACCTATCCCCCGGGATGAGGTAATAGTCAGTTCCTGTATACACGGCGACAAGGTTCACCACCTGTCACGTTGGGTTCTGACTATCTGGTGAAACGTGGGCTTTGAGTTGGCTTAATACCTTCACAATGTGGTGGTGTATGGCCACTCAAGCCTCTGACTACCCCCGAATGGGGATAAAAGTCGTGACGTTATATATTATATATATATATACTTATTTTTCTTGGACCGTTTTTGTTATTTTATATTTAATTGCATCGAAGCCATAGATATCTTCCACGTATATACTACTTTCAATCTCTTATGCCGCGTGTCCACTGGCAAGTAACTTCCGCAATTTCTTGCAGAAGTAACTTGCCGACGTGTTTCTACTGACTGCAATTTTACAAAACCGTGTACATGTGGGACTTGCAGCAAGTTCGGCAAGTCGCAGAAGTCCATTTGCTTGAGTGTTTACACATTGGAAGTCGCTTGCGCAAGTATATTTGTGCAAGTTTTCCTGCCAGTGGACACACGGCATTACACATTTGCTCGAAAACTATAAATGAATTTGACGTAGCAAATTTATGGTAGGTTCGTTTTACTTCGTAAATTGGCTGTAAACAGAAACAAGCATAAAACATTTTTAACTCCTTTTATCACCTTTTAATGGCTCAAAAGCTCTGACTTACAACAACATAAAGCTAAGACTTAATTTAAATACTTAAGTGTGCATTTAAAAAATGCATACTGAACGGGCACTATTCGGTCTCCGGACCCCAAACGTCTTGCCAAACCTAACTTTTCCGATGACATCGCCGTTGCTATCTTTGTAAGACCGATATTCCATAATTAGTGTTATTTTCGACAGAATTGATAACATTTTAAAAAAGAACTCCTCGTGTTGTGTCGGGGTAGTTTTGTTCAGGGCGGTACTGAAGGGAGGGCCGGCGCGTGATCCTGACAGTTTTGACTTACTGAACAAGCTGGACGCGGAACCGACGCGGCCTCGCATCGACGTTGACCTCGATGTAAACCCACTGAAGCGAAATTTGGGAAACAAACATTGTAAGACCATGCTTGCATAAGCTGAAGCAAAGAAATTGTATAACTTGTCAATCAAGCCAAGTGATGTTTCTGTTAACTCCTGTGGGATTAGGTAAAAGTTACTTAAAGCTCGGGATACACAGCGACACTCGACACTCAGTGTATCTCAGTGTCGTGACACCGTCGTTACAACTGTCACAATGTGTCGCGGTGCTGTACACACATAGACACTCGATGTATACACTGAGTGTAATTGTGTCAAGTGTCGTCGTGTATCCCGAGCTTTATATTTAGTCTACTGAGAGGTTGTTAAATAGGCTATCTATACACGAGTAGTGTTCCATAGTACCTATGTAATTGAGTAAGTAATCATTCAAGGTACTTCTTCTGCTACATCTTTCTGCGGGACTTCCAAAGTGATTATCATTCCAAAAGGAAATTACAAACACTAAGCCCGTTGATCCTAATCCACGATAAAATAATCCTGAAAAGGATATTTAAACACAGCACGATGTAAATCAACGTAGTTGGCTAGTCCAAAAATGGCAGCGCAGAATATGAGAACCATATATATTTCTAGGTAGGTAATAACTTGTCGTGCGAATTACCTTTGTGATTTTTTTTACGAAGGCACGCACTCAGCGGCGCCCTATAAATCTGTTGTTGGCGTTGCCACTTTACTGCTGTATGTACCTATCAATTGCCAGGAATATTTAGAGTTTGTGCCTTCATGTCACCCTTTATTGGGACAAATGCTTGTGGGAAAACTGGTGTGGAAATTATGGAGGTATGGCATTTTATGGCTACATACGGTTTGTTGAGGTTGTTTTTATTTGAATCTAATTGTGTTTAGGTACATACCTACTGAAATTAGCCTGGAATATGCCTGTGTATTGAAGTACCTATAGGAGTAGGTATCTATTACAAACTTACATGAAAAAGTTGACATGTATAATGATAAGAATAATAGAGCGATTTTGAGACATAATTAGCAACTGAATATGGTACTGAAAATTAACAATCATGATAAGTAGCTACACGATAGATAGTTTTAATAGGTACAAGAATAATGTAATTACCGAAAGTGGTGTATTGTCAGCGTGGACTGAAATAAAAACATGAATGAATTTTATTCTCTCCCCTCCATTGCCAACCAACCAAGCGAGTGAAAAGGTTAATTTAAAAAGTTAATTTCTCCGTCTGGGTGCCCTCTCCAATTCGCGTGATGTTCTATAAAGTTAAAAGCACTACCACTATGACGGTGTGGAATATTAATGTTGTTTTTCTAAGGAGTGCTATCCGGGAAGCCCTTGGGACATTGTTGTGTCATCTTTCTGCCGTCTACCCTCGGCCAGACTCCATTAGTTACAAATTCTCAGGATATAAATATTCGCAACCAACAGCTGGAAGCTACTAAACATTTTCTTTTTAATGAGACCTTACAATTCGGGAATTTTCTCGTGTTTATAATCAAAATACTGACTGCCTCTAATTTAAATATCACCTAGTTTCACTGACAAAGCTCTTATTACTGTAGTTATAGCCAATCACGAGTAGACAAGATTAAAAAGCGATTGAATGGAGTCAATATCACGTAATAAGGGTCTGGAACCAAAAAAGTACGTTAAAATTACTTCGCCTTGTAATCTTCAAAGAAAATAGAGACAAACCCAAAACCAAACAAGTGAATTATGTAGATATATACCCGTCCGTCTCGGCTTAAGTAACTTCTCACGCGAACTGACCCTTTCTTTGCACACGACATCACAATTCAATTAAACATCGGCGAGCTCGCTTGATTGTGGGATTGATTTTATTTGTTCGCCCCATGAATTATTCAAAACATCTTTCTTTTTCGCAGTTGCAGGAACACTTAACAGTGCTGTCTCGTTTATATGCGACAAACGTCTAGCAATAATAAACTACAACATTTTTGGCCATTGGTCTGGCGTTTGTCTAATCCAATTTACTCGTTAATGCTGTCGTGCTTATTCTGTTGGTACCCAAACTAAACAACTTAAACTAAACTAAGATTCTTTCTCATGGTCAAATTTAATTAGGTAGGTAATAAATTGAAGCTAATAGTATTAGCACCAGTATCTATCAAGCCGCATCGATTTTATAAGTACTAGGGACTTATGAACTTGTTAGAATTCATATTGTGCTGATCTCTATTGTGCACACTGGTATTAGTTTTTTTTACAGCCATAGAGTATTTATGAGTTTTCAAACGCTTGTTGATTTATTATTCGCGAAACAACAGACACATCATTTTTTAGACCCGTTTCTATCTCCCGAAACACGTGCACATACACATTCAATTAACACTTTTCGTGGCGGATGCTGCGAGGCCGCCGGAAATTAAAAAACTGTCTAGTATGAATATAGAAAGTCCGAGCTTCATATTCAGCTTTCCATGCATCGTATAGTAGAAATGGCGGCTTTGAATGCTTTATAAAATGAGTTATAAATAGCTACACACTCAATAGTGGCCTATTCATATTTTTTAGGATATCATTTAGCTTTCTACGTTAAACTTGGGATTGTTGGAAACAGTAACTATATTTCTTTTCAATACTAAGGTGTTATTATTTACCAATTTAATTCCCTTTCAAAAACGAAATTTCTTATAAATATAATATTTCAGTTAGCTGTCTAGACTCTAGCCCACAATTTCAATATCACCTTTCGACTAATTACTCCAATAACTGCGTAACGTTTGACAAGCAATTTAGTTTATTTAATAACCCTTCTGAAATATAATATAACAAAAACCTTCATTCCAACACCTTATCTTTAATTTCAAATGAACATTATCCAGCCCTTGATAAACAGGCCCGTAATAATTACGTGCCGGCAATAAAAGGTAAATGGCGTCCTGTTATCATTACTGATAAATAAGGCTGTAGTTAATGCGGTCCACGGAGGATCCAATCTCGGTTACATTGTTACCCTTGAGATTAGATAGGCGTGATGATTGCCAAAGTTTGATTGAGCCTCGTCCGAACCCTTTCGCGGATCACGTTCATTACCGGATAGGTAATTGGCATCAAGGATTGGATACGGTGTTCATGGGCTTATTGTGGTAAATACTGGTTGATGTGGGTAAGCACGTATTTGAAACGCGCTGCGGTTAATATAATCGGGGCGCGTATGTTAGGTGGAATGTAGAGTTCGAGAGGTTTTAAATGCTGATGTGATTATTAGAGCACTAGGCACTATCATCATCATCAGTTTCATAACCATGAGTATCATCATCATCAGTAATTTCTATTAATAAGTAGGTATCTGATACCAGGTGAGATAAAAGCTTACGAAGTTTCCAATTAAAATTCAGACGTTGATAGTAGTGTTATCTACATACAGTAGTTAAGTAATTCTTTCTTAAGGTAGGAGTTCAGACAGCAGACGTCAGACGGTCTCAAGGTAGGAGTTCGATGGACGCGGCAGACGGCAGACGTCAGTCAGTCGATCTCATAGAAATTGTAATGCCGTCTGCCGTCGCGGCACATGTCATCGCCACAATTTGTATGAAGATAGGAGTTCGATGGACGCGGCAGACGGCAGACGTCAGTGAGACCGACTGACGTCTGCTGTCTGCCGCTTGCAACGAACTCCTACCTTCACTGGTTAGCCAAGTTGGTGCTCAAATTCAGGAGGTTTATCATTTTTAACTTAGATTGGGTATGTTAAGTTATATTTATTTATGTAGATACCACCTACTTATATAAAATAACTAAGTAAATGTTATAAATTCTCTGTCTCAGTCGGGTAAAAACTACACATCCTATCCAACTTTATACCGCTAGAAATAAAGTAAAAGCAAATGGTGTTATTGGCTCCAAATGCGGAATAAATCAATGTTGTTTATAGTTTGCACATGCAGATCCGCGCGTCGCGTTCACATGCACGCACCATTGACTTCAAGCACCAATACCATGAGACTGTAACTGAAAGGAGAGGTGACCGTTTGTAAACTTTATTTCTGAAAGAGCGTTGCAGCTTTGCCGCTTTTAATGCGCGTTTCCACTCGCTGGTGGTAGCTAGCAGATCCCAGGGAACGTTTCCATAAGAAGAGCCATCTTTATTATTGACGCCCATGACAAAACGAGCTTATGCTGGATGTTCCTGATAGGTGGCGACAGTACAACCCGGGGAGCTTGCTATTTGTTTGACAAATATTTTATGTAGACGCTACCGACTATCGACTTCTGAGCGTATACTCATGGTAGAGTTACTTAAAAATAAAGTTTAAAGAAACGCAACGCTGGGACTCTCTCCCGGTTCTCTGCGGAATTCCTAATCATTTAATAGAAGTAAGTACTGATAGCAAAGACGTGATCTGAGAATAATTTGGAGAACTATCTTAGAGGACCGTTGCTGATAATCCTATTGGGGGTGATTAGGATGTCCAACTACTCACGTACTGTTAACATTATTATCTTTTGAAATTATGATCAGCAAATATATAAATAAAAAAACACGGATAAATTATCACGGATATATTTTTCTGTGAAAACAAATATGGAAGTTCTTGTAAACAGGATACAAACAGCGGTGTTTTCTTACACATCATAATTGTTATGTTTGCTGCCTCCGAACTCCATCCGGTGAGCGATCGAAATGGCTTTGTTTTGTTTCCCTAAACATATTTTCTTTCATAACTATACGAGTATACCTACGAGATGAAGATAAATTTTGAAGAAGTTGTTAGGTAGCTCATGCGATGGCTTCAACTGTACTACAGCTGTACTGTACCTACTGTGTGTACTGTGTGTTTACCATTAGAGCTGCGTTTCGTACGATGAGTGAGAGAGCCGAAACCCCAACTAACAACTAACTGCTTAACATCAGGCGGGCCGTACGCTTTTTTGCCACCGCAGTCCTATAAAAAATAATAATTAAAGAGGTACCTTCTATCTTATTTGACGGATATTATCAACCAATCGGTAAGAGCTAGAAGATAGCCATAAATCTTAGTAAAAAATATTGCTCAAAGGCTCAAAAGCGGGCTACAAAAATGCATCTTACTGCAAGTTGCAAAATATGGTCGTTAACTTGGTGGCTACACAATTGCAGCTAGCAATTGCCACAAAACGAGCCTGATTACAAAAACCTTTATAATTTAGATATAAATAAAACCGGTACAAGATCAACGCAGACAGACTAATGAAATTTGCACTAATTTGCCTCGAAAGCATACCCACTCAATTTCTGGTATGAATTAGCATTTGTGACTGGACTCGGTCCAAGCCGCCTCAGGCGGGGCAGGTGCATCACTCAACAAGCATGCATTGTATGATATTATGTAGATACATAGATGCATGAGCATACACATTACTCTGCCAGGAAAATGTATGCCATGAGTCTTAGTTCCACAATCAATTGTCAAATAAGAAAAAATACTTGCTATGGCAACAGTTCCCGAAGATTTACAGTTTTTTTTATAAGGTAGGTACCTAAATGCAGTACACGGATTTTGTAAGCTAAAATCATGCAATCAATCTAGGCAAATACTTACAAAAGGTTCAGGCTTCTCATCGTACATTATGAAAAAAATAACACAAAAGGTTCAAACATGTTTTTAGAAAAGATAATTTATTACTGATTTATCCAAATACCACAAAACCACTGCGTTTATTTGTTTTAATAGACAAAATGATTGCGCATGCCTAACTGTTGATGTTGTGGTTAATACTATTAATCCATTTATACCGGGTGGTGACGACATTACGACAATAAATTTTAAAACGATCCCTACTAGTCAATCACAATACTTTAAAATTGTCAAATTAGGTTTACATCAAAATTGTATAATTTAAATTTTCACAAAAATGAAATGCGAAAATAATCCAAACGTGACACTACGTCCTTTATAATTATCTACTGTCCTCATCGATTGGCCTGTAGGTACAACGTTGGCAACATCGCTTCGGTGTCGGTGTATTTGGCGGTGCATTTGTAGGCGTAAAGTTAAAATGGTAGAAGTAAAAAAGCCATCCCGTGGCCTATAGCTTTGAATATATTTTGATTTTCTTCTATGAATGAACTACTGACGGGATACCCAGTATGTGGTTTCAATTATTGTCATGATGTCGTCACCACCCTGTATACCACACGAAACTTGGTAGATTAATCAGTGTGACCTTTCGGAACTTTACTTCTTTATGAAAGAATAAAACCGGGTAAATACGTTACTTAGCCACAAACTGGCCTCACTGTTTTATTAACAAAAAAAATCTAAGTCAATCATCGTTTTGTTAATACATTTCCTATGTACTCTTAAAAAAACGATTTGTTCGTCCATGGTAGAGCCCGTGTAGAGCTCTATTCGTTACCTAGATTCGTTCATAGGTACGGTTACGTGTACGGTATCATTACGGTGTGATTACATTACAATCACGTAGATACTGATAGTGTTAAGTTATTAGCATTGTTGTGGTACCTACATAATTGAATGAATTCCGCGGCTGCGTCATAAATGTAGGTACTGAAATACAGGAACATTAAGCTTCATTTGTATTCATGATAAGTGTGTATCATGTATCTTTAGAGGCATTATATTTTATGTTTGGAAACGTATGAAATATGGATAATTCCTCTTCAAAGTTGGGTTTAATCCAACCTTCTTTTAGTAGGTATATAGGGTGTCTTGAAAGTCCGAAATAATTATTTTGGTACGTACCTACTTACATATACTACGGTAGCTGATGTAATTGATGCTTAGTAAAGACAGAAGTAACTGTTATGAGTTACAAGGCCTTTGAATATTTGTCACAACATTGGCCTAGGAAAAAAGTGTAAACTGTATTTACAAGTATTAGGAACCAATATTCAAGAAATAATTTTACTTAACATTTTTTTTAATACCTATAGCCGTGAATCAAAATGATTGAACACATTTATGTGTTCGATATTCGATCAAATTTTTATACTATTCCATTTTATTCCGGATACTCATCCAATCCTTCAAGTATTATTCAGACGTTTGAGACATCTGTATAATCGATTTGAAATATGCAACAAAGGTACCTTGTAGGCAAGTAGACAGGTTAGGTAGTGCCTACCCTCATTGAAATTCTAGTTAAATAGAAAATGTAAGTAGAAACTAAATTTATTAAAAGGGATACAAAGTTAGAAGAGATCCAAGCCCGAGCAAGTTGTAATCTAGCAGTAGAAACGAAGCCAGCGTACCGTGCCGGCATCGCTCACAGTACACGAGCCAATGCAAAGCTTTATTTAGTTTAAGACGCCATTACACGGGTCATATAAACTGTCAAAGTTCGAGGGTCGACGCGAACGATCGCTCGCTTCCCCTACTTCCCAGTTTACGCAACCTATTGGATTTTTTATACGGTTTTATATTGTACACTGTGTGTGACTACGTATAACAAGAGCATCTATACTTGATTTGGAATTATAAATATTTAGCATTATTTTAATTTTAGTTATAACCTCACTTTGAAAAGTTTCTAATCAAGCTTCGTGAATTTTCTGAGAACTCTTGTAAGTCTTAAGGTTGGCATTCATCTATCAACTCGGCACCCGACCAGCACCGCCTCGTCGGTCGACGTCAACTAACTGAACCGGAAATAAATGGACCACACGCTGACCACGCGGCATTCACTCGTTGACCACGCGCGGTCCACTGGTTGATCACGTGACGTTTATGGTGTAAAAGCAGCGTCCGCCCGGGTACCACCTGTCGACAACGAGTGGACGCCGAGCGGCGAGGCGGTGCTGGTCGGGTGCCGAGTTGATAGGTGAGTGCCGACCTTTAACATTATCGCACACTGAAGTCTGTAATCACACATGATTGTCAGCTGAACACGCTAGATAGGTATTTAGAAAATCTAAGACTTCTTCTTACTTATAGCTAGACGACCCCATAGCGCAGTGGTTTGAGCGTTGGCCGCTCGGCTCACTGCATCGGGTGGTTGCGGGTTCGATTTCCTTTAGACAATTTTGGAAACGGCCTTTCTGTAATTTGATCAGGGGCTTACCACAAGCTCTTATTGCGATTCAATTACAGGAACGTATTAATGTTTCAGCGACTTTTTGTTCAAAGACGTACCTTATTGTCATGACAATAAGAAACGTCATTAAAACGTCGTTAAAACGTTCGTATAATTGAATCGCAATAAGAGCTTGTGGTAAGCCCCCTGGTCTAGTTGTCACTGGAATCGCCCTCAGTCCATTGTACGGTAGCCATAGTACAAGCGTTGCTTAGTTTGGGACCATACAGTGTGTAAGTCTGGTGATATTTATTTATTTATAGCTTATTCAACTACGAATCACCCACCCTCGAACAACTAAAAGAATTCTGCAGTTTAATCAACTTGTATCTCCATTCGATACATTGGTCCTTTACACGCGAGCCCATGAATTTTTAGGAGCGTAAAATAAGATGTCACCCGTAAAAAAGGGCGCAAAAGGAAGAAAGATTAGTTACCTATTGCGAGCATGTGCAATTACTGCGTGTGTCTTGTGTCGCGCGGTGCCGCTGCCGCCGTCGCGCCGCACCGCGGTCGCCTGTTTGTCTCACCCAAGTCTCACCTTACATTATCTGACACACAATTTAAGTAAGTAATTCGTTTTACTCATACGCGTCCTTTTACTGTAAAATATTCTTCATTTTTCCTCGAGATGACTTCCCCTGTACTATACCAAATAAGACGCGTTTTACGTTTAGGCCGTGGCCGCACCGCACCGGTAAGGCGATTGCGACGCGACGCGATTTTTATACGAATGTTTGCACTGCGGCCTCTGCCATAGGTACCTATGGGGGTGGGGGTTTGATCGCTGTCATGTTGCTCTCGCATCGCGATCGCCTTACCAGCGCGGTTTTATTCCCACCGGATATAAAAAAAAATCCCGGGATTCGAGTAAGCACCATCGCAAACAGCTTCTGTGATCTTGATATTTCTTCCATTGTTTCTTTCAACTCTCAATCAAGTATACAGCTTGTCTATATATTTGTCTTTTCTCTGTAAACCAACAAATCTTGAGAGGTGTCGGGTAAAATAAATATAAGTCACAATCACAGAGTAAAGACTAAAGGAAGAGGTGCCCTTATTAGATATATGTATGAAAAAAAACGTGCTCATTGTTTTTTCATTTTCATTGTTCTATCTACCGGTAAATAGTTGAACTACTCGCTTCGTTTTATGTCGATGTTAGTACTAGGCCGACCACTCGGCCGAGTTGCTTAGGGCCAGTCCCCTTAGTAATTGGTCCATGGTCACAATGCTTCCTTTTATCTTCGTGGGTTTATGTGGGTACGACACCGACAAACAGATAATCGCGGGGTTCTGACCAGCCATACGAGAAATTTAATACATAATATCAAAACGCACCGCAGATGCCGGCGACAGAAACAATATCTCGGCTACAAATCTGGGATGACGTTACTCAGAATCTTCGATATCTCGGCGTATTTATCGTATGAAAACATTTATTTTCCTCTTTTATTTTCCTTTTCCGTTGGCGGCATCGATTGTATTTATAGCTACTGTCTTTCATTCAAATGGATGATTTTATTACATATAATATATCATAGAAATTACATGATACATGGTTTTGAAAAAGAATAAGATATCATTTAAACCATAAGACATTCCATCAATCTCTTAAAAATAAAAAATACGAGTAATGCACCGAGCATATCTATTTGCACAGGTTGAAGCAAATAGCAATGCGCTGAATTATTAACCTATCATAATTAGTACTGCGATCGGGAAATTGCAGGTGGCACTGCTCACATATTCCTTTGAAACAGTCCTCATGTCAGGGAACAGAATTATACTGCAATAGGCATTGCAGTAGGTTTTATTTATTATTTTATTTTGGCACAAACAGTCAATAAAAGAAAGTAGGTACAAATTAGGTAACATAAAGACAAACCCCCAAATTTATAGAAAGTTATAATGGAATAACACTGGCATTGCAAATTTACCTCAGACTTGCCACTTTTAGTATCGGCGATCGGCGATTTTGATGCTGCGTCTCGCTCGTTCGCGCTCGAAGAAAAGCGACGCAGCATCGATACGTCACAAAATCGCCGGTCGCCGATGCTAAAAGTAGCAAGTCTGCGGAGGCCCTTAGAATACTTTTTAAAACCATTAAAACTATAAATTAAGGGGAAAGAGTGCCCATATTTGCTTATAGATAATTTCTTAAATGAGCATTAACCTAACGTACCTATTTTAAAATACATACCTAGAATATATGTTAAAATTAGCTTTGTTTCGCACAGGTAGTTAACCTTTGGTTATAAACAATCAACACGGCCAGTTAAGGGCGACGTCGTCGGCTAAATAGTTTGTCCCAGCTACACTAGGGGTGAATAACAATAAGACCCCTTTGTTCCGGCTCGCTTCGGATGTATTCAATCTGCCGGAGACACAATCAAGACGTTGTTGTGGGGTGTCCTGGATATAACTTTGGGTATAGCTACAATTTGGTTTCGCTGTTTTATTTGTACGGTAGGATTAAGCAATTTGATGTAACCATGTTCTGTATAAAAATACTAGGTAGGTAAATATTAAGACTGAAATAATAAACAGAAAAGAACTGTATATCAAAGTAGATTAAACAACTGTACTGGGCTTCGAGGTTCTTAACAATTGTCCATTTCACCACTGGTCACCAATACCTAGTATCTTTGTAAATTCTTCATTATTAATTGTTAATTCTTGGCGGTCGATATGTTGTCGGCCATCTGTTAACAGTCCTATGGCTGATAACATGCCGACCGCCAACAAATTAAGATGTATAATGACAGAGACTTCAGTGTCTGAACAGTTTCACTTCACACGTAAATCTTCCATTCTAAGGCTGAATTTAGGAGTTAGCGTCTAAAATTCGTCTTAGAAATTTTTTAATTTAGGTAATATTATTTTCTTATTCTTGAAAATGTTATTACCTACTTTGAACTAAATAGGAATCACTAAGTTGTGTCACTTTATTAGCAAAAAGAAATTAACACTCTCAATCTTAATTAATTTACGATAGATACAAGGCCAAAACTGTCGTCAGTTTTAATATAAAATTGCCAACTTATCACTTTCGTGACGGCTTAAATTATATTAGACGATTTTTAATATCCTTGAAATTGATCAGGCTTCAAGTCGTTAGCGGATAGTCTGGAAAGCGCTTCTCGCGATAAGATAGGTAAGTGGTGAAGTTAAATGACAACCTATCAACTTTAAATTAATATCAATCACTCATTCTTAACCTTTAGCTATCTTAGACGATTGAACAAGTTACGTGTTAGGATAGATTTTAATTCATAATGCATGAAAATGAAAAAAATGATGTATGAAATGTATGCAATGAAAAATGCGGCAACTTATTGTCGTCAAGGCATGTCAGTTTCATACATTGGTTGCTTTCAAATGTACTGAAGTACGCCAACTGCGGCGTAGTATCCGTTACCGCATTTAATTCGTGCACATGCTCCATCTAGCTGAAACCAAAATTAATCTATGGAGTAGGTATTTATTGCAAATTGTATCGTCAAAATAAAGAGCATAAAATATGAGGAACAAGTAATAAACCCACAGACGACATAATAATAGCTGTAGCAATAATTAACAGCGATCGGGCGAAAGCCGCAAGCATCAATTTTGAAATGATTGGCACCGGCGGAGAGTGATCCAAATGGGTGGCTTAAGACGAGGGTTCGAAATTTGGTTGATTTTCTATTCTACTTTTTCTTTAAGTAAGTATGTGGACTAGGAATCTTATATTTAGATGTATGATTTTTGACTATATTATCTTGAGTATCTTTAAATCCAAATCACGATTTGACGAAATTTTCTCGATAAAAAAAAATTATGAAATGAGCTCTAATTATTTACAATTTTCCTTGCTACCACGATGTTTTTACGATTTAGATCACGAAATTATTTCTAAAACATAGCAAATAATGATATCTAAACTACCCTTCAACCATATTTTAATTCATGAAGTAGATTTTTTTTAATTCAAGAAAATGTGGTTTGGCGCTTACGTTGTTTATTTCCGAGCGCGCGCACAATATCGCCATCTCACATTTTAAGTACTTGAACTAACCATGTCTCTCTCTAACTTTGTATTGTCAGTGTCCGCTCGGACTTGTTCGACGTCGGACCTGTGAAGGATTTTTTAAAAAATATTACGAAAAAATATTACGGTCGTGCCACATTACAGGTACAGTACAGTATTTACAGTCCGCCGACGCCTATGATAAATAAATAAATATCCTTGGAAATTCTTTTACACATGACTACCTGATCCCAAACTAAGCAGAGCTTGTACTATGGAAACCAGATAACTGATATTACTACATATACTACTTTTTGTTTGTAAATACAAACGAAATATACACTTAATTACACCTAGACTCGGGACATGCGGACATGTTCATGCACACAACTGCATGTCCTGGGCAGGAATCGAACCTATGACCTGCACTGCAGCGTGATTTTCGTTTGCTTTTCCTTGTCTTGTGTAATTTATTTTCATCTCTTGTCATTTTGTGTCATCTCTTGTCATTTTGTGTCATCTCTTGTCATTTCATAGTTATTCGTGTCATTTCTGTAAAAACTCCCTATTTCGCTTACTGTTATATACTTGCAGCATGGTCTTGGGCCGACAGTGGGAATACATTGCTTGTCAAAACAATGGAGTCGCTTTATTGCGTTTGTTGTAGGTATGGATGGGCAAGTAATAAATATATCATACATCAATAAATTATCGTAAAAAATAACATTACAGATATGGATAGGAAAATGTTTGTCCGTCCTATTCAATCTATTATATTATAAACGAAAGTAACTCTGTCTGTTACCTTTTCACGGCTAAACCGCTGAACCAATGTTGATGAATTTTGGTATGGAGATAGACTGGGTCTTGGCGGAGAACATAGGCTACTTTTTAGGGTTCCAAAGGGTGCTAACGGGACCCTATTACTAGGCCTACGCTGTCCGTCTGTCTGTCTGTCCGTGTGTCAGCGCGGGCTGTATCTCACGAACCGTAACAGGTAGAGAGTTGAAATTTTCACTGAATGTGTATTTCTGTTGCCGGTGCAGAACAAATACTAAAAATATAATAACATTTAAAAATAAATATCAAGTCTCAAACTTGATATTTTTGATGTGTTTATTCTACGGTGGTACGGAACCCTTTATGTGCGAGTCCGACGCCTTCAGATCTTATGAATGTTTTCTTGAAATAAATATAGTGTATTTTAAGTAATTAACTGGCCAACCCTCAGGTCCTACCTACCATGTTAGGATCTTTTTCGTTCTAGCGGGTGTAAACCGTGATTTAACGAGTTAATGTGATAATTTTTGTATTTTTTAAATTATTCAATTCAATGTTTTTGTTTCAGACATAGTCCAATATTGATTATTAAAATTATTATAATTTCACAATAAATATAAAACAATAAATAAAAGTAAAATTAAATTTAAAAAAAAAAATATATTTATTTTTAAACCGACTTCAAAAAGGAGGAGGTTTCTCAATTCAACCGTTTTTTTTTTTTTTTTATGTGTGTTCGCGGATAACTTCGTTGTTTATGAACCGATTTTGATGATTCTTTTTTTGTTGGTAAGGAGATATCCCAGCGGTGGTACCATGATAAGGAAACCAGGATCTGATGATGGCATCCCAGAGAAATCGAGGGGAACCTTCGAAAATCGTAGGAGCGACTAGTGCGTTTGTAATTTTTTTCATTAAGTATTTTAAAGCACTACTATTTTATGAAGGTCTGGAGTCGATCTGATGATGGAGCCGAAAGACAGTCGAGGGAACTCCTCAACGATTTACAACAATTACCTGGTGTTTGGGCTTGATTAATTTGTATTGATGAGAGCCTTACACCTAGATGGGTTGTGACTGTCATTAGGGGTCTGATGATGAAGACGAAGGACAGTCAAGTGAACTCCTCAACGTTTTACAGTAGCTACCTTGTGTTTGGGCTTGATTAATTTGTATTGATGAGAACTTTACACCTAGATGGGTTGTGACTGTCATTAGGGGGCTGATGATGAAGACGAGGGACAGTCAAGGGAACTCCTCAACATTTTACAGAAGCTACCTTGTGTTTGGGCTTGATTAATTAGTATTGATGAGAACTTTACACCTAGATGGGTTGTGACTGTCATTAAGGGTCTGATGATGGAGTGAAAAGATAGCCGAGAGAACTCCTCAACGATTTACAGCAATTACCTGGTGTTTGGGCTTGATTAATTTGTATTGGAGAGAACTTTACACCCATATGGGTTATAAGTGCCATTACAGGTCTAATGATGGAGACCATAGACAGTCGAGGGAATTTCTCAAAGATTTACAGCAGTTACCTTTTGTTGGGCTTACTTCATATGGTTAAAAATGCCAAAATGTTCATTGGTATGGCGCCACTAAAAATCGTGAAATAAAATTATTTTTATAAAAAAAAACAAACCGACTTCAAAAAATACCTGGATCACTAAAAAGCCTGAAATAATATTTCTATTACCTACCACCTCTGCCTACCCCTTCGGGAAAACCGGACGTGATGGTGTGTTATCGAGTATTTGGAGTCGGTGCCAATCTTGGTATGTAGGTAGGTAGCTACTATAAAAGTAAGAAGATAGATTGGCACCGACCCCAAATACTCGATAACACACCATCACGTCCGGTTTTCCCGAAGGGGTAGGCAGAGGTGGTAGGTAATAGAAATATTATTTCAGGCTTTTTAGTGATTTTTTTTAATTTTTCATGTTTTATCATTAAAATGCAATATAATATAACATAAATTAAAATAAAATAAAAACCTACCCCTAATTAAACAAATACCGTCCGCGTGGGATACTGGCTGCATGTCCTCCCTGTATTCAAGCTGTTCCTGTTGTCAAGCGAATTTTTTGAGCAAGGAAAGAGCCAGCCCTCTTGTCACCTGTGGCGGTAACCAGTCTAAGGGTGATTTTGATAGATAAAAAAATAAAGATAAAAAGATAAACAAAAAATAAATGCATGGTTAAATCAATAAAATTAATAAAAACTGAAAATTAAATTAAAAATTAAATTAAATATGGTAAAAATAAATATTATGACACCGCTGATGACTTCATGATCGGCATCGAAGTTAAGTACCAAAGTATTCCTTAGCCTACGAAACATGAAAAAGATACTCATATCCGGCAGTCAGTCACTGACACAGAGTATGTACATTTTTACCCGACTACGGTGGGCGGAGGGTTATGATTTTGACCGATATGTATGTATGTTCATCTGCTCCCGTATAACGTCCAAACTATTTTTATATCATAATAATTTGACTAATGAGATATCGTTGGACGCGTCTGGATCGTCCGCTGGTTATAGGCTATTATACGATCGAAGTATTGTTATACGTATCTATCAGCATATTGTAGGTATCGTTTGTCTTCTTTTGACTTACTTTGTCTTCAGCAATAAAAACAACATAGAAATTAAATTATTTTTTTCAAATACACTCGACATAAAAATCCCATATAAAACGAAAAAAATATATTTGAATATTTTCATCCATTTCATCTATTTTAAAAGGTGCACTGGGACATATTATTTTAATTGTACGAATTAAACAATATTGTTCCTTCAAAAAATAACTATACTATAGTCTACTCCATAGCTGTTCTGTCCTAGCTAAGCGAGAGGGATATATCCTTCGGCAGCTCACGCGACGCCAGCCACACCCCGAAACTAAAATTCATTTTTTTCTTGTATCGTCTTAAACACTCATTTGATATTCACATTTGGTCCGAAACGGGCTGTACGTTGCGACGCAAATTGCTACTAATTTGTCCACATTCATCCCGTCCTAGAGGCATGGTCGGTACATTTTGGTGGTACTTTCATTGCATTTTAGTTCATTTTCAACGACACCTCCATGATGATTTAAATTTCTAGTTCTATGTCCACCGTTATCAATGGCATACATTGAAATCGTCAAAACTAATTGATTGATAGGGTATAATATACGATGAACATAAGCATTACATTTACTCATCTAGTATAAAACTAACAACAAACGGCTAATCAATAATTTTATCTTTAATTTCATTTATAGATTAATGATAGTTTCGCGCGCGCGCTTTGAACGCTCTCGCGGAGACAATTCATTAATCTGAGTTATCATAGCTCTTTATTAATAACATCTAGTGGATCTTTCATAGAGACAATCTTTTCTTCATGCCGGAATTTCTGCATGTTTCCAGATAGGCAAACCATGTGCTTAAGTTCCGTCGCCAATCCTATACTCATTTGGGTTGCACCTGCATCCAGTTTTAGTACGTTTTGGCTGACGCCAAATCCTGTGACCCATTTATTCGAGTTCGCTGAGGACCGTTGGCACGGGCTCTGCATAAATCCCCGATATCTTCGGCGTGGTGTCATCGAGATGTTTAACATTGTGTGTTATTGGCAAATTGTGCAAAATATTGAATATTATAATACCGTTTTATACGGTATTCTGTTTATTATTTTGCATTGGAGTGTTACTGAAATCGTTTGTACTTTTTTCGTAGCCTCTTTTTGCTGATATAATATTGTGGTACTAGGTTTCGTAGATTAGTGCAACGGTTATTTTACTGAGTATACTTATCCACATTGAAATGATTCTACAACATGTATTATCCACGTTAATGTTATTTAGTACTCTACCGCTGTTGTCGAGTAAATTATCTCGGAACAATCTTTAAGAATTTTCACGCAACGTTCAAAACTTGTTAATTAAAACTCATTAAAAGCTTAATTTCAACATTGTTGGTAATTAAGAAGATTCACGATCAGCGTGCCCTATTATCTTCTCGGAGCACTTTTAAGAAGATAGAGAGCAACGATATTAAAATGGCCGTTTGGCAATGTTACTTTCGTTTCATGAATTCCAGGGCTATTACGTAACTATATCAAACAAACATGTTTCAATTGGTATCATTCATCCCGTGATGCTTTTTTCAATTGAAATTGATTAACATCGGGACAAGTCTGGACTTCACTCTTCCTGAAACGAAACGAAAGTAACATTGCTATCTGGCTATTTAAATATTGTTGCTCTCTATCTTCTAAGATGGTTGAATGAAGTTGAAGTTACGTATTAGGTAGGCCTGCCTACTGACATTGGACGTACTTACTTACTTAATGATTATTTTTCAAACGGATTCTGCAGAACATTCACGAATTTAATAGGCAGTAGTCAACTAAAAACTAGACACTATACAGAAACTTAGGATGATTTATCAGTTAACTAAACTCCTTAACTTAATAATGGCACCGCACCGCCAGTCTGTATATAAAATTAGTTAGCATAACGTATTATCCCTGGTGACAATTAAAGTTTTGGATATGTCTGAAGCGGGAGCCACTTAGCGTTTAATTAAACGGAGCGACGTGTGCGGCGCTCACGGAGGGGGGGTGCGAAGAGTCACGACCCTAAGGTTTCTATTCTGATGCCATTTTCAAGTAAACTAACCCTACCCTCCATAATTCTTGGTATTTTTTATCGAATTGAGAAATGAATCGATCGCGAATCCTTTAGCAATGCAAGCGCTTCTACAACAAACTTCCTAAAGAAATCCGAGATACGCCTGTCAATAAGTTGAAAACTATAGTTAAAATTAAACTCGGTCAAAAGGCCTATTACAAAATCTCGGATTACTTGGAAGATAAATCAGCTTGGGACTGATCGCTCAAATACACTTCGTTAATAACAGTGTCATGTCAAAGTGTAGCGTGTCTTGCCTTGCTTATTTCGGAGGGCAGCACACTGGAGCTATTGTTTACCAAAATAAAATGAGTAGAAGGCGATTAAAAAAAATACAACAAAAAAAGACAAACCCGCTGAGTTTCTTGCCGGATCTTCTCAGTCGAAGTCGCGTTTCCGTTCCGGCGGTAGAATTTAAGGAAAAAATATGTAAAATGACAATTTGTTAGTGCCCCCGTAGGCCTAAACAAAATAAACGCTTTGACTATTGACTATTGAGTAGATGAAAAAGTTTCACCCAACGAAATGGCGAGGCCCTACGCATACCAAACATGGTTTGAAACCATTTTCTTTTAAATAACTTACCAGACCTCGTGCATAAATAAACTGTTTAGAAAAAAAACAGCTTGGAAATGGTAACTTTATAATACTACTATACTCACATCATCATCAGAACATTGTTTCGTGAATGCAAACATCCTGTGGAAGCAATTTCTAATTTTCGTTACGTTGCCTTCAAGATTTCGAACGTCCGAGTTAGAAATGTAGGAATGCTCAACAGAGGAAGGTAGGTAGCTAGTCGCAGTGTCTTTATACAGCTGCTTAGCGTTTAATTAAACGTAGTGCCGTATGCTCGGTGCCCCGCGGAGGGCGGAGCGACGCGACGCGACGCGACCCGGCGACGCGACATCCGCCCCGACATGCTACAGCCTTATTCCGGTATCTTATATTAACCACGGAAAATATAGTAAGAAGAAATCTGGAAAAATCGCAAAGAAGAAAATATAAACATAGCAGTTAGTTATGGAAAATGGATTTATATAAATTAAAATAAAATAATATGTATATTAGCACTTTTAACGTCCCACTCCTTGGCATGGTCATCCTCTCAATGCGAGAGGGATTTATGCCATAATCCGCCAGGCTGGCCCAGTGCGGTTTGGTGGAATTCACAAGGCTTTCGAAAAATTTATTAGATTTTCTAGGACATGCAGGTTTCCTCACGATGTTTACATATACGTTATAGTTGATATATTTTTAAAGATGTAATGAATGTGTAACATATATTGAGTTCGGAAAAATAAGTGTACATAGTATTTCACACGATCAATGTTACTTTGTAAGTTTGAAGTCACATCGCACCGTGATGGAAGCAAGAACATACTTCCATATTAGAATAGGCCCGCGATCCTCCCGTAGGTTCGCTCCTAATTACGTACATGTCACGGACACACCAGTGATTGATTGTAACTCTAATATCTGAGGCCATCCCCCAACAATGGATGACATGTGTGACGTTGTACCCACGATATTTTGCCTCTCGCTATTATCGGGGACTTCGGTAACAATACGCCAATTCTAGCAGGATCCCCTTTCTTTGTTCTCAAGAAATTGCTTTTGTTCAAAGGTCGTCTTAAAGGATACAAGTTTGTAAGTAATCCTTTTTAGAGCCTTTATATTTTGTGAAATCGAACGTATAAGTGTTGCAAATAAAATACTATATTTTTTACTGTTTTAATGAAAAATGGTAGCTCCTTTTTGGAAAATGGAATCCTGGCTCAGCTAAATTGGCATAAATTTGAACGAGATGAGTGTTGGATCAGTACTAATGGTTATTAGCAGTGTCTACAAGTGCATTGCTCTGTCGAGGCTGCTCGGAGCTTGTGGTCGCGCAAATTACGGGAAGGTTTACATTGATTGTGACCAACGATTCGAAGATTTTGACACTCGACCGAAAGTCTTGCTAACTAAGATAAATTTCTGAGCTACATTTCAAAAGCTAAAACATGTTACAGAACGTCTATAATAAAGAAGCGTTAAAATACTGCAATAGAGAAGACGAGATTTTATTGCAAATCGCTTCAATTCGTATTTCATAGTACGATACGAAATATTTTATGATATTCTCTGCAGTTTCTGTTGTAAATGATAGATATTATAATTTAAAGAGATCGGGAAACTAAATTGACACCATATTATTTTTCTATTAAGTACTTAATAACTAGTATTCACATGGTTTGGTAGGCGACGCAAACAGATTGTGGATTGTCAAACTGATCCTAAGCAGACTATGCATAAAGAGAAAGAGAAAGCGGGGCCCTACCACCACCTCTTATAGCAGTTTTGTTTTAACGTTTCAGCGACTTTAAGTGCAATGACGTTTCTTATTGTCATGACAATAAGGTCCGTCATTGCCAAAAAGTCGCTGAAGCGTTAAAACGTTCCTATAATTGAATCGCGATAAGATGTCGTGGTAAGCCCCGTTATGGTTTTTTAACAACAGTCTTTTCTATGATCGTTGTTTTTTAAGGGCTGGAATATCAATATTGTAGCTTAAACCACGGGAGGGTATTTAAACTCCCATCTTAAATAGAGACTCGATAATTTAAATTCTCCACACTTTTACCGTTTAGTACCTCTACGAATTTCAACTGGACTAAAATATCAAACAAAACAGGTATCTGGTTTCACGATACGCTAAGTAATATCGGCCATGTGTTCACAATACAAAATTCATCTCATTAAAGGCACCTGTTTCAGTGCAGCCGTGGATAGATTAATGTAGGTAAGCGGTGTTTCATTAATTGTTCCAAACAGGCGCAAAGGTTAATCATTACAGCTTTTCAGCACAACTTGAGCCTATTAAATTTGTATAGAGGAAGTTTGATTATATAGGTAAGTTAGAACATGACATAGAAAAGGTACCTTTGTGTTGTTTCTTGTTTATTTGGGACCGTAAAACGTTTTTCGTGGGATCAGTCACCCGGCTTTTAAAGGTTTTATATTCACCGTGCTTATAACATTTTATTATTATATTTCGTTTATCTTTGATCTACGAATATGCGTGTCTTTAGTACCTACTTCGATCCTTGTAGTTGTATTCTTTGGGGGTAGTAAGGTAGTAAGTTGGCTAGTTTATTTTATATTATTGTTTGTATATAGTATTAAGTGTGTGAAAGTGGATACTTCTTATCCTCATACTTATTATCCAGCCCTAAAGATCGGCGCAAACCTACGTAGAGGCAGCGAAGCGACTAAATTTAATTTGCCTCGTCATACGACTGTAATTGGACCCTAACTTACCAGTCAAGTACTGGATCTGTCATACTATATCAGTTGAGAGGATTCAGTCCTCCTGACAAATAGAGCTGTCAATCAAAACGACTCTCGACCGACAGATATCCTCCGACTAAACCTAAATTAAACTGGCTGTCAACGCCATTTTTGAGGTCAACTAGACCTGTCAGTGTTAGCCGTTCCGATGTTTTGATTGCTTTAGAAGTAGTGTTAGTGATTAATTGTTTAGTAATCGGATTACTGAAAGCTTGTTTGACGAGAGTAGGTAATATTTTTTATAATTTTTGAGGCGCAAGTTGATGGTGAAACCACTGACCACACCCAAAGTAGATACGTTATATGTTTCTTTATAGGTACGACTTTCGAATAACACGTTAACATAATAGTCTTGCAGGTATTTTATGTCGCTGAGAACGTGGTGCAAAGATATTGGAAGTCATAAACCCATATAAGTCTAGGGATCTATTTCAAATGACGTCACATTTTCCAAAAGCTTCTTACCGGTATAGATAACGGTGTTCGTACACTAGACCGCTATTAAATTGGTGGCGGACGGTGCGGGTGGACCACAGCCGGCGGTTTGACGTATTATCGTCGCGCCGCGCCACTCAGACCGGCCCTGACCGACTACTTCCACGAGGCAGGCACTTCGAACAAACATTGCACACAATTGCACATATACTTCTTATTTTTCTGTTTCTTCTTATTTTGAATAGATTGTACTGTATACGTCTCCGGCCAAGAAAGTTGTCAGCATGCCTTATTGAAGTCATAAAAACTAGGCCAGTAGTATGTCTACACCTAACAAAGGTGCATTTATAATATGCATATCTACACTTATACACAGGCCCACGAACTTATATGGTTCGCTGAGAGCGTTGTTAGTGACGGTACAAAACATGACATTTTCTCTATTTATCATTAAATTTATAGTTTTTCTTTTGGGCACCACCGTGCCAGATAATTTTGTGACACTATAGGTACTGTATCGCATTTTCTTTCGTTGCCACAGATAGAACTGCCTAACCCAAACAAACACAATAATAGAATCGAATATTTTAACTATACAACGACTGCTTACAAAAAGGCTCATCCGGTCCATAGTCAGCCAAAATAAAAAGCGCAAAATGTTCTCACCGCAATACCATTGGCGAGCGAAAAAGATAAACTAAGTCCTTCGGAGCCCGAACCGTTGAAAATATTCATAGATGTAAGTTTTTGTGAACAAAGAAGTAGGTGTATTTACCGATGCATATGAAACAATGTGAAAGGTGTAGGTGAGTGGGGGTTGTGATACAGGCTCGGAGTCTGCAGGATCCAGGGTGCGGTGCTACAATATTCATGAGGTGGCCGCTCCGAGGGCCGCCCGCGAACACTATCTCACATTCGGACCCATTCCATCAATATAACGAGTCGCTGACCTGAATTGTTTAGTGACCACCTTTGTACATATTTTGTCCGGTCAAGGAGAATATACGATTATGGCTTGCGAAATGTATACCAAATTATATTGAACATTTTACGGTGGTCCCCGATACCGGAATTTCATGAATAGCTATAGCAGTTGATTTGATTACCTTGCCATTTCTCTGCTTTTGTTTCGTAGGTATAGAAAAAACCGTTCAAGAGCGTGTCCGGCCACGCAAATTATAGGGTTCCGTATTACAATAAACGAATACTTTTTTTGGCTTTTTTTTAGGGTGGTCATAAAAATCACAACCTTAACGACGTATGTATGCATACTTACGAAGTATAAGTACATATATTTTTTCTTGGGTTGTTCTGCTGGCGTAAGAAAAAAAAAGGTTATAACGCATTGCTCATTTACGTATTCACGATTTACAGGATGAAAATTAATTTGATGGCTAAATCGATATAGGAGGTTCAGTAACTGCAATCACAACAAAATAAGTTGTAAATAAATCGTACTACTGATTTTATCGCTTGAATACATGCCATGTTTTTTTATTGCCATAATTTATAGCCTTAGTTTTGCCTTAAAATTATAGAAAGTTATGACTTATGATGGACTTACACTGGCATTACAAATCACATTTGTTACTAGAAATGCTTTGTAAATCCATTGTAAACTGGCTAAAAATATCTATAAATTTATTCTTCGTCTCATGAAGGATTACTCATCAAAGTTAGCCCAATAAATTCAATTCTATCCTATATTTTAATGTAACGCGAAGAATTGTTAAATGATAAAATATTCGTAAAGATTTAACTGCGCACTTATCAAGATTTAATTACCTAGTAAAATAATGTCTCCCTATAATTCCCTAACAATTTTAATTGTCACGTACAGCTGTTTAGGTATTTTAATTACTGTGAGTTTCTAGACGCCGCCCGTGGAACTCGCTGAGTGGAAATTGAAAACGTTGACAGCTCGTTATACGATACTGCGACTTTATTAAACTTTTGACAAATTAATCGACTATATTCGTATGCATATGAGAGTAAAACGATTAATGAAAAATTGTTTGAGAATAACCAGTATATCAGTATAATATATACAGTATAATACCTACATTACTACATTATACAGAATATCAGTATAATGTAGAAACACAGATAAATAAGACGACACCCCACAGCATAGTAGAAAAATGGGTAGTAAGTTATCTTCATAGAAACGCACCGCGCGCGGCTTGTATGTGTGCGCCATGCGTATTTATGCGTCGCGCACGCACACTCAAACCAAAACTAAACCCGGTTATCAGTGCGAAACAATGCATGTGATGTTTGAGTGTGCGTGCGCGACGCATAGATACGCATGGCGCATCTTTCTACTATGCCACTAGCGTCAGTCTACTATTTTATGAGAATGCAATCTTGAAAAGTTGGCGGGGTACCTTGAACGGACTAATGAAAATTCCCGTCGTGGTCACTCAATATGAAGTCGTAATGCATATGTTACGTGCCAGCTCCACTCGTCCAACGTGTGGATCTAGAATATAGTATTGGCCCCAGCGTTGAGGATGCTATTTGCTAAATCCACACGTTGGACGAGTGGCGTGGTGGCCAATGTGTGGAGCCGGCGTTAGGCGAAAACGGGTGGCCGGCTATGCGGCGGCGTCTATGACTTATTGGTATGTGCAGAAACTATTGTAACTTTGTCTGTGTCGGTTCACGGTCTCTGAACTCGTGTAGGTTTGTGCATTGTCTAATTAGAATGTAGAGCTAAGTGGCTATGGCCGTGGTTTTGAGAGCGCCAACCCACAAATTTGAAAGTTGGCCAAGTTGTATCGACAGGGGTGCTTGTGGTCGCTGCGAGCCCGCCGCCCACTATGCTCCATCCGCACACTGATTTCATGTTCTATATCATACATATATCTACCAACAATATAACATTTTTCCACTACAGCTATGAGTATTTAATTTTAATGAAATAATTATAAACTGCATCCATGAAAATATTTACTGTGAACACATAAGAAAAAAGAAATACTAGAGCACAGTATAATTCAAGAGGATACTGGGAATTTATGTTATTCTGTGCCAGAAGGAAACAAACCCACTAAATAAAACGGTGAAATTACCAACCAAAATAAATTCGACTACGTTTTAATTCTTGCTCTATTGAGACAGCGAAATCGCAACGTTTCTAATTTAGGTTTGCACATTAACATCGTTGCAAAAAGGCCAAAAAGTTGAACGTAGAACGCAACCTGAGCAAAATTTAGTTGTTGGCGTCTGCGCTCAAGCAAGCGAGGCGGCCCCGAACAGGACCAGGGTAATTGAACTAATAAATCTAGCCGTGTAACTGCGCTCCCGCCCGGCTCCACTCAGGATCAACGCGAAACCATTAAACCTACGCTCAGATTTCACTGTGACTCGCCTTGCATTCAGTCACACGACACTATACAGTGATGGTGTGCTCGACCCACTCAGGATTCCCCTAATAGAATTTCACGTTTTGTGCGATTTAAACGTAGTCATAAATGCCCGACATCGAAAAAAGGTTATCGACGGCAATAAAAAGACTGGAAATAACGCGTTATCGCCTATGATTGTAGTTCACAGTGTAGTGCCTTTCAATGGTTACACGTTTCAAGTTCAATTGTTTTCATGAATAGATCGTTATTTAACGAGTGCACAGGGATATTTGTGATTATTCTGTTTAATTTCAATGTTTATACAAATGATCAGGTGAATATTGTGTATACAAAATTTCTTGAAATGTACCTAATATAAGTATGTAGATGAAAAACTACCTAACTTCATAGCTTCTTTTTGATTAATGCAGATAAAGGCAAAGGAAGAAGAACGCAAAGGAGTAGAATTTTCAGGGGACTTTGAGGTATTTCTAAAAGATTTGGGATCAATTTTAGATAAATCCAAAAGTCGTCCGGTGACCCAAACGGTGAGCTGGAAGCAAACCAAAAATGATTTATCACGGAAAACAACGCCCAGTACACGGGGCAGTAGTGTGAGTGAATTTCAAATTAAATTAATCTTGACATGTCTCATTAGGCGTGTCCACAACACACGCATACCGCGCGAGGCAACTTTGCCTCGTTAAGTTTGACATAGCGCGTGCGAAGCAAATTCTCGCCCTACCTTACCCGAGCGCGCTGTCATTTGCCTCGCCTAGTTTGGCCTAGCCATGAGACAGAACAAGTATACGTCTAGAGTGTAGGTTGGCTCGCCCTTTGCCTCATGTGGTACGGAATTAAGGCTGCTGCGCGTGCAGCGTGCAGTATGCGTGTGTTCTGGACCACGCTATTTAATAGTTGTTTAAGATAATATTTATTTTTCAGAAAATTTTTAACTCGCAAAAAGCTGCTCTTAATGACGTCCTGATGATGAAACTCGTCTCCTACTATGAAGATAAATATAGACTTGCTCATCATGAATTGCCAATGGCCGACAGCATTACTTTGGGTGATCATTTCAAGCACGGAAATACAAATAAATACAATGTTATGGACTTTATAGATCCAGTAGACCAAGATGATGGAAAGGCAAAGTCGGATACAACTCGTTCAAATTCAGATCAAATTTTAAATTTCATGGATAATACACATTCTAGTGCTGCTGGAAACGTGAATGTCAATCAGGGTGTAGTAATTAAACCTGGACAAGTTGAAGAAGTTGTTAACGTCATGGAATATTCACCCCCAACTGTTGGAAGAAGTCAGAATATAGTTGGTTACACAATTCCAAATACAGGAAGACAAAACAATTTAGATACCAGATTTCCAGCTGCAGAAAGAATGCACAAGATGGATGATTATACAAATTCAAATGTACAAATTTCGCAAAATAATTTTAATTACAGGTTCCAACCTGAAGAAAGACTTCACAATATTGCGGATTATAATAGCCCAAATGCTGATGTCGTCAATCATGACATCACGAATATTGGAAAAATGCGAATTCCAGATTATGAACTTCCTCATGTTCCTGAAAAAGTACAGAATATTCATGACCATACAAGCCCAAATTTTGAAAGACCACGAAATTTACATGAAAATATATTAGCTACTAGGCAGCTAGTACGAAATTTCAACGACATTAAATATCCAAGCCATAATAGAGCACCAGATATAGTTGGATATACTCTTCCTAGTAATCAGAAAGTAAGAAATACTATAAATGATAGGCACCCACCTTCTAAAAGAATACGAAACTCTGTAGGGGACAGATCTCGAAATATTGGTAGAGCGCGAAATGTCCCAGATAATGAATATTCAGAAGTGGAAAGAATTCGACATGCTTACGATAACAGATCACCGGAGGACGAAAGAGAACGCGACTCTTACAAGGATAGGTTTCCAAATGTCGAAAACGTGCATGATATGGATTCAACGCGTCCAAATGTCGAAAGAATGCGTATCATAATTGGTACATCTCCCATTGATAAAAGTACAGTTAATATGAGAAAAGTGAGTAGTTACATCCGTATGACATAGGTAGATGTGAACAAAACAAACAATATATAATATGATAGTTATGGTATACATATTGACGGCAATGAGTTATGGCCATGGACCAATTACTAAGGGGACTGGCCCTAAGCAACTCGGCCGAGTGGTTGGCCTAGTACTAACATCGACATAAAACGAAGCGAGTAGTTCAACTATTTACCGGTAGACAGAACAATGAAAATGAAAAAACAATGACCACGTTTTTTTTTTCATACATATATCTAATAAAGGCACTTCTTCCTTTAGTCTTTACTCTGTGGTTATGGCACTTGTGACACATTGCATTTATAATAACTTACATAGGTAAATTGTGGCAGTTAATTTTATTTTAAAGGAAATACTTAATGCAATATCAAACTAAAGTGTTTTCTTGGCAAACTCGTTGCCTCGAGATAGGTACATTCTTTGAACACGTGCTAATCGGTTCAATCCGATACAATGTTTTGAATCGGATACGATAACTTTAATTGTTTGAATCTCATTTAACAAAGACTTAAAAGATAAAGAATAGAATTAGGTACGTGGGTATTGTGTGGGGATAGATAGGTATGAGTAATGTAATATTTTTCACTTTTTTATCAATAAACTTTGGGTAAAAGAAAATGTAACATTTCGTTTTTCTTTTCAGAATAATCCTATATCTGAAGTCATCGTTATATAATATTTTTATATTAGGTTCTTCGAATGGAATCCTCAAAGAGTGAAGAAGAGTGTATGATTATTTTCTAAAATAAATGCGTCTCTACCTTCAATCCCAACGTAGTAATTGTCTTGATAATTTTATTTCGATCTGAGTATGTAAGACTAGTCGACGTGTAGATTTCCGTACGGCACTAAAACCAAATATTACCATATTACCAAATATTACGGTAAGTGTAAGATAAGATACTGGTAAATTTCTTGATTTTTTTTTGTTCTTTTGATGGTAGTTTTAACATCACATAAAGAGAGTATTATAGATTTTTTTCTCATCCCCTAAAAAATGGTACGGGTGATTTATAATTTAGTAAGTAATATTTTATTAAATCTGGTTCTGAAAATGCAAATGGTACATGAATACTTAAATCATAGACTCTCTACATTAATTAATCACAAGAAAAACTAAAGGGCCAACACAAAGAAGCAGCAAATAAACTTAAAAAATCTTAATGAATTTAATGAGCGTTAAGTTTTCCCAGAGACAAACTTATTCCTAGTCGATTTCAGTTTATTTTTTCAAATTTCCCGGAGATCGGTCCACATTGGCACTTGTTCAACGGCGTGGAGCGAAAGGCACTCTCGGGGGCGACTCCATCTGCACTAAATGTCATCTATCAGTGGCGTATGCCGGATTATGGCAAAGACACCGTGTCCAACGCAACTCCCGGGATTCATCGTTACGGATGATAACTTTTAAAATTCGGCAGTGTTGCTGTCTGGAATTGATAATGGGAAACAGGGCTGAATATTGATGGGTATAGAATAAGTTCATTTTCGTAGTTAATAGACAAAACAAAAAAACAACTCCACATTATACTATAATATAATTAGCCCTTTTAACGTCCTACTCCTTGGCATGGTAAGGGAATTCAGGTCATAATCTACCTCTTTGGCTCAGTGCGGGTTAGTGATTTCACATGTTTTTCAAAAATTGGTTTGGTTTTCGACATGCAGGTTTGCTTACGATATTTTCCTTCACTGTAGGCAAGTGATCATCATATTTAAATTATGACTAACTCTACATTATTAAATATATTTTTTATGATGATGTCAGATTGCCCACTAAAATACCTAACTATAACGACTCTACTATAAGTTTTATGAACATGGGCGTTCATGGGCATTCACGTTACAATTAACGTAACATTACCTACACCCTTCCTGTAATCTTTCATGAACTATAATATAAATAAATCAAACAATACACAAAACCAACCTTAAAATGATCACCAAAAAAGTTTTAAATCCAAAATAATTTGATATTCTTATAACACGACAAAGTGTAATTTAGTAAAATCCTTACAAGGTTTAACAACATGTGACAGTTTTAATTAAACCCTCGGTGGTGTGGCAACACCATCACACGAAACATTACATCTGCAACTTTACCCACAAATTTATGTTTACACCATTCAAATAGACGTTCCTTGCGTAAATACTTTTGCAACTAAGTCCATTAAAGAAACTCCTCACAAGTAATTACCATAACACAAACTGGTTTGTTTAATGTTTCTCTGGATGACGAACGGCGTATCGTCTTCATTATTCTTTTCAACGAGTAAAATATGTTAATGACGTCGAAGTAATTGATTACATGTATTAATGTTAAACCTACTGCTGTAAGTACTTACGAGGGGGATCTGAACAGTCAGTGTCCATAACTCCTGTATCGCTGTGCGAATAGGGTACAGTATTAATTGAGATTTGCTACTGAACTTATGAACGCGACTGTACTTACAGATAGCTACAGCTGCGGATTACGAAATATGCCGTTTTAGTTCCCCAAAAACACGAAAAAGGTGATTGTATTAATATTGAGCTACATGCAACGCTTATTTTTCACTCCATGAACAAAAAATATCGCTGAGCAAATCTAATCAACTGTTTTTTTATTTTTATAGGACTTCGGTGGCAAAAAAGCGAACGGCCCGCCTGATGTTAAGCACTTACCGTAGCCTATGGGTGCTTACAATACCAAAGGCATTCAAATCGTACAGACTAGGGGAAGTGGTTATAGCTGTAAAACCAATATAGATTTTAGTTATATATTGGTAACATCACCCTGCGATTATCTCAAAAGGTAGGCATATACCCATTAAACTTTTTCGATACAGCTATTCAAAATAAACCAGATAAAAGAGAATATAGCCGGCAATAGTGGGATATAAAATAAA
Source organism: Drymonia ruficornis (assembly GCA_947859195.1). Lineage (NCBI taxonomy): Eukaryota > Metazoa > Arthropoda > Insecta > Lepidoptera > Notodontidae > Drymonia > Drymonia ruficornis. The sequence goes on along the minus strand of OX401910.1, from coordinate 7,042,116 downwards.
ACCTAATCGTCTACGACTTTGAATGAGTAATTTAACTTTTTGTCAGCAGTAACCTTTATTTTAGTCATGTTATAAACCCTGCGTGAGTAGTACCATAAACCTAAGTCGCGTGTTGACCGAGAGGCCATCGTAAAATGCATCATAAACTGGCGCACATAAATTTAGAAAATCGAAGTGCCTAGCTCGGAAAAATGAATAGAAATTCGCCGCTGACAAACAGTATACGAGGGGAAGATATACGAGTATATAAACACGAGATACTTCTGGAAATATTTACACTGATCTGATACTAAAAATAAACTTTTAACAAATTAGCACAAGAAGACCCAAGAGGAGATGGCGGGATGATTTGGTCACCTTTGCGGGATATTTGGTCTGTGACCGCTCAAAATCGTGCTTTGTGGAGACGTCAAGGAGAGGCCTTTGCTCAGGAGTGGGATTCCAAATAGGCTACACAAATAATAATAATAGCACAAGAACTAAAAGACAAAAAATACAAACACAAATATCGTTCGGAGTTCATATAACAATAATTCCTAATAAAAATATGTCTTAAGAATAAGAAGTCCCGTAATAATCATCTAGCGAAGCTTTGGCAGTGTGCCGGCACTGCAATAAAGTTAAATCTCGGTGGGCAACAGGCCCGACCCGGAAAATAAGGAACTTGTTATGATGCCCCGGCAAAACAATACCCGAAACATGCCGATCGGATGGGAAAATAATACGACGATGGAAATAATATACTCTACTGCATATTAACCACCAAATTTATAGAGATTGTTTACAAAGGTTTTACAAAGCATTTTTATGAAGAAAAGTGATTTGTTATACTAGTGTAAGTCCATTATACCTTTCCATTAATTTGGGTGCACATATCTAGATGGTACATAACATTGTGCTTCATTATAGCATGTGATTGGGTTATGCTGGTTCTCAAACGATCCTAAAGCTCTACATTTGAAGAAATGTATTGATCCTTAAACATATCCCATAAAAATAATCATAGTAGAAAGTGTGACAGAGCTCCATGTCTCCAATGTAAAATTGTATTCAACATTATTGTTTTCAGTATGTAGTCTGCCTACTAGTTCATAAAATGTTTACAGTTATACTTGGCTCCAATAGATCTACAACTTTTTACTTCTGTACGAGACTTGAATCATTTTTACAGGAACTGATTCATATGATTATAGTTTTCAAAATGTACGTACTTTGTTTTGCTTTGCTATGACATTTTCGTGTGATATGAAAAATAATCGTAGGCTTTTAACCCTTTCAAAGATAAATGATCGTAAAATGGAATATCGGCGGCCCCTCACGGTCCCGGTACCAGTCGCGTACACTTTGTTCCAATCGCATTTCCCTTTGGAACGATCTCACGGCGGAAATTAATCCATCCGGCAAATGAATAGACTGCACTTGTGCGTGAGGGGTGCGAGCCATGTATGACTGATGTTTTTTAACTTTAAATTTCAAATAAGTTTTGTATGGACAACCCTTTTATTATCGGACGTTTGGCTTGATTCGATTGCTTTGTTAAGTGGACGAAGCGCAAAAAAACAGTAATTCTACCAATTGTACCATTTGCTATACAAATTGTACTTGCTCGCTATTGACTAACGAGTGTAATACCTATGGTAGAGCTAAAGATATAGAAGGGGTTTCACAACTTTATATGTAATTTTTCTCTTACGTAAGTTAGTTCAAATAGGCATTACTTTCAGCCTAACTGGACTCAAAAATATATGACATTATTCTATAGTTCATCTTTTATTGCAAGCAATAATATTTTTTATTGTCATTACATCATAATCATATTTTGAATGTATCACGCGAACTTGCATGATGCGTGACATGATGGAGCTACAACCTCCCAACGGCCGGTACAGTAAGCTCTACATATGACCAATTTTATATCCCTGTTTATCATATAGCCAAAGTACTCGAAGCAATCGGTTTTTAGTTTCAAGAATAGGTTTGCAATTAAATTTCATTTGTGATATGTGTCTTCAAATCCTGTTCTCTCCAAATGTGGGTAGGTACTTAGTGTGGAAAGCCACTCAGCTAAATTTCCAGCAATTTTAATTGGTGAATTTAAAGTGACTCCCCGCAAGTGCTCGGCGGAATGGTTTTGGCAAAATGTTTGGATGCAAGTGTAGAGTAAGCCTGTCGATACACGCGACTGCTTGTAGCTGCCCATCTCGACCGCTTGAAGCAGACGCTGCACGGCGAACAGCAGTTTCAGTACAAAATTGCCATTTACCATACACGGACTGCTCAAGCAGTCGGCGAGCGGTCGATGCGTATTTCCAAAATATGACTTATGGCTTTTGCCCGCGACTTCGTCCGCGTAGAATTTCAATTTAAAAGAATGGATCCCGGATCCCGGACCCCATTTCCCGGATCCCGTCTTCCTGATCCCGTATTCCGGAAATCCCGTATCATGGTTCCCGGATACCGTAACTCGTTTTCAGGCTCCTGGATCCCGTATCCCGACTCCCGTATCCCGGACCCCGTATCTCTGATCTCAGATCTCGTATACCTTATCCCGGATCCCGGAATCCGTATCTCGGATTCCGTTTCCCGCATCCCGTATGGCTAATCCCGAATCCATTTCCCGCATCCCGTATCCTGACTGCCGTATACCTGATCCTAGATCCCGTTAGGTTAGGGTTAGGTTCGAAGGTTACGACGTGGGTTACGTGTTAGGTTACTGGTGACCCTAAATGCACGGGGCTCCGTCGACCTTGTGATGGAGTAATATGGCTGACAAGTGAATGTACCTACTTATTCTGTGTTGACTTGTTGGCTTACTCCAACCTGTAACCGATCATAACTTTATGGAGCGCTGACATTATAATTTGTAAATACGCCGCTCTCTGACAGGTCGTTTCCACGAACGTAAATGAATACTGGACAGCTTACTGCAGCACAAAAAACGAGCCGAGTGAGAGGGGCCCATAGTGGTACAGTGTCCCTCTACTAGGGTGTCCACGCAATAATAAAATTTTAACGTACTTATTGTATTATATAGGTACATGAGTAACGCACATGATTGATATTTTATAACTCTAACGAAGGTTTCTCTATGCCTGTCGAAGATATAAAAGAAAGTACCTTATTACTATGTTTCATCTTCGCGTTGGTAGCCACTCTACAAAAATAAACATTTCAAACAATGGATAAATAAATAAATATCTCCAGACAATACATCAACTATTAGGTCCCAAACTAAGCAACGCTTGTACCTACTATAAATACCGTCCAATGGACTGGAAGCTATCCCAGACCAGAGCAAATTACGAAAAGGCTATTTCCAAAATTTTCCCCGACGCGAATCGAACCCTCAACCAATCGGTGCAATGAGCCCAGCGGCCTACGGTCAAACCACTGCGGCAAACTGATGACAAAGTCATGTGGTTTTATGGCCACCCTAGCTGAGCATTATTACCAATGTTACCATCTAAAGATAAAAAAAATCCGATCTTTTACAAAATATAAATAATATTCAATATTACTTGCTATAAAAAATATATGACTACAAATTAAAAATGATCATTATGAATCCAACATGTTTCGACGAAACAATAGTCACGACACGATAAATAATAAATTAATTTATTTGGTTGATTTAAAAACTACCAATCACTACCCAACGATAATATTATTTTGGCATGGCAACTAGGAGTGAGAGGGACACGGTCCCAACTGGGGCCTCTCGCTCGGTTCGTTTATCTGTCTAAGAATTGTCATAATAGACCTTAAGGCAGGAGAATAAAGTTGAATTTCTTAATTTCTTCTTAACCAAAAACTCAAGTCATCAATCCTTCATTATGCATCCGTGGTCGCTTCAGATCAAATCCCCAATGTTGCCAGATGACTATGTGAATTGTTCCCAACTTTTTTCGAAATCCCTCCAAAGATTCGTTTTTTGAAAAAAAAAAAATTGTTTTTGCTCATTTAGGAGAAATACAAAATCAAAAATACTCTCTTAATTTTTATATAAGTTCAACTACATATTTATTTCAAGTCCGCATTCTTAGTAACGAGGAACCGTACTAGATGTCGCTAAGCCGCTAGGGCAGAGATTCCCAAACTATTTTGGCAAGACGCCCCTTTTCCTAAATGAACTCAACAAAAAAACTGTGTGATTCAGTCATTCTTATAACAAGTTAGTATACGTAACAGTTACAACTTATACGGTATCTTGAAAGTTTCAAATAAGAACTTGTGTTAATTAATAGGGGTCGATTTTTAGACGTCGTCGACCCTCAAAATCAGTTTTCGTTTATGTCGATATGTAACCAATATCGACCACTTTGGGAATCCCTACGCTAGGGCAACTAAATATGATTGTTTAGATTGGGTTACCCCTAAAAATATAACGCCCCTAAAAAATCCCATCCCACTTATTTACCCCCTAAATTTGACTCCTTTAAAATTAGTAAAAACTATTTAGGAGGTTTTTTTTTTAAAAGTGAATTTTCGGGGGAGTTCGAATAAAATTGGTGGGAAATTCACATGGTCATCAGCTGGCCACACCGATATTATATAGAATGCAACGCGCAGGCGCGCGGACCGCTACAAGCAGTTCGTGTATGGTAAATGGAAATTTTGTATTGAAACTGCTACTCGCCGTGCAGCGACCGCTTCTAGCGGTCGAGATGAACTGCTACAAGCAGTCCGTGTATCGCCGCGCTAAGGGGAACGGCGATATTTGTCCGACGCATTAGTGGATTAGCAATCTCATATCCGTGGAGCTAATATTTCTGGTGTTCGCAGCGGCCGAGAATTAATCAGTTAGCTGGCCTGTGCCCCAGATCTATTTCTCTACCTTCATGCACTCGGGACATGCACACATCGTGTAACTTTAAAATCGTCGTTAAAACTTTAAATTGTGACTCTACATACCATTTTTTTAGAAACATAAGTCTTATTTTTTTTTATATATAACACGGATTCAACATTATTGATTGCTCAAGTAACTATAATAAGGAAAATAAACTATAACCCCCAAATTTAAAGAAAGTTACGATGGATCAAAAGCCTTGTGAACTGGCTAAAATTCTATAAAATTGGGGGTTAGTCTCCATTAATTAGCATCATCATACATCTGTAATCAAAATAATTATTTGTACCTAATTAAAAAACTCGTTTCACGTAAAGTTATTTTTCCTGTTTACATCTAGATTCGCTTATTTATTTTCCTTAAATAATGTTAATCTATGTAGAGTCATATTTTAAAATATTTTCAACGATTCTGAAATCACCTGTGTATTAATGTTAAAATAAAGAACAAAAACGGTCACTATTTTATAGATGGGGAGGCGAGCGTGCAATTCGCGAATTTGCACGAGTGTCGTCCAAACCTAGTAGATTCGGTAGATGAGATGATAGGAAGAATACATTGTTCTAGATGTTTCCACTTTCAGCGGTGGGGGAAGCGTATACATGAAAAACATTTTTTTTTTTTGTATAAATAACAATGACATAAAAATACTCAAGCGTGTCAGATATTGATACTTTTCATACTCCAACATGATAAATTGAAAAAAAAAAATTACTCGAGCGCGTCAGAATTTGTAAGCATCTATAGACTACGGTAACTGCTTAAAATCAGGCGGGCCGTACGTTTTTTTGCCACCGCAGTCCTATATTAAAAAGAAAAAAAATCTGAGGGGGTGAAAAAGTGAAACTTCCAGATGCTCCCATTTCTTAGGCTGACGATCAAATTAGCAAAATGGACACTTTTGACACTTCTTAGCTGGTAATGAATCCCCCTTATCTTAATCTGACGAGTTCGAGTATTTTAAGATGGTCTATTTTTTATTTTGGTTCCCCTGAGCAAACCCACCAATATTAAGGGCTCATAATTTTTTGAGGTTCTTATCAATATGTAAGCTATCTCCCTTATCTTAATCTGACGCGCCCGTGCAAATCCAGAAACCCCTTCTACGGCTCCCCATCTGTAGTGTACTGTTCTGTACAGTACATTTCAGTGTCTAATTCCCGTGTCACTTACGCACAGTGAATCTTTGTGTTGTTAAATATGTATATTAATATATCTAATTAGACAAGCTTGACCTATCGAGGGCTGTGTTCATACATAATACATGACAGAAGTTAACGAAGGCTCATTAGATTACACGGGTGTCAGTTGATTCCGACTCGTAATCAGGTCACCTTGAAACGCGACATTGTTTGGATAATATTTTATTCGAAATGAGGAGTGCTTTTATCATGCTACATAAATGCTAAGAATTCCTTGTGGAGTGGAGGAATTATTGTAATAGACAGATAAATTAGGTATATTTAAAGGCAAAGGCTCGCGCTGTGTGCAACCAGATGCCTCACACGCCTCGTCCGAGTACTCATGTTATGAAAATATTATGCGTCTATGCATTCTAATGTCAAAACTGAGTGCTCGGGCGCGACATGAGCCTGTTGTAGACGCACTCAATACCATTGGTGAAATATATGTGCATCTCAGTACACATCTGCATACCCTTTCGAGGAATATAGGCGTGATGGTGTGTATTTCTATAGATAAAGTGGGTAGATGAGATTATATTTTAACATCATGTCAGACCTAAAGACTATAAAAGATAGAAAAACGGTTTTTCATTAAAACCGCCGAACGCAGAGCTGAATCTCTTTCACTGTGAATATAATTAAAAGCAATTGATTGGCCACGTAGCACTCTTGAATATCTGCCGGATTAAAAAGAGCTAAAAATACCTATTTGTAAATAGAGCACTCGTGTTAAACGAATAAGAAAATCGAAACGTTACTGTTTGATCGTGCCCACAATCGGATTAAAGCGGATACGACTGCATTCAATCAGTAGCGATCGCTACTTCATGCGATATTGACGTTTCGATCATTTGTACGAAGAGCTATAAAAGCGTGCCTGATTTATTGTGAGCGTTAACTCCATTCCTAGCACGCAAAGTTTACAAAACATGAGGCTATTATAGTTGGACGGGCCGTCAAACTCTGAACTGTTTTATGTCGTCCATATCAATTATTAATGTGTAGAAGGCAGCATGTGTGGAGTTGCGTACTCGTATTCGAGAACAGTAACTACCGTGGAGCGTCGTTATATGATAAATATTTTAACGTGTAAACTTTTCCAGTAACGATGCAGGTAAATGTGTCAGTTCGACGTGTGTAATGGGTAAAGTTTTTGTTATCCGCGTAAAGGTGCCCAATTAAAAAGTCATAGATTATCTACCACGTTAGAGGCACTCAGTAGAGTCATTTTTAAACAAGCTTAAATAAACATGTCCGCAGGGCCTTAGTCCCTTAGCCATTGTGGCGCCACTGTGGCGTTTTGCTACTTACTTTTGGTCGGTTGATTCTGACCGACTAATCAGAGGCCGATCAACCGGTCGGCTGACCAATCAGCGGGGCGATCACTATGGCAATGGCTAAGCGACTTAGGGCCCAGGTAAATCTACAATGTAGTATGAGTTGAGCGCATTCATTAACCCGTGATGTTGAGATGACTACATCCTTATGAACTACCAACACAGAATCCATCGATTTCGCAAAATCAATGACGATAATCCCTGATGAAAACACAGCTTAACAGAGTTATTGGTTCATAACGAAAACGAGGCACGACGCGATCCGATATTCCGATACACATCGCGCGCTAAATCATGAGCTCATTTGTTCCCATTCAGTTAACGGACAATGCCCAATGATGCTCGTCGCGTTGCTCTTCCGACAGATTCGGTCAGCTTACTGGTATTTCAGCCGATCCATTGTTGGTGCGATCTATGAAATCTCACACACACAAAAATGCTACAACTCTAGCGACTTACACTCTTTGTAGAATAGATACTCAAATAAATAAATTATTGCTGGTAGAGGTAAGCTGTAGCCAATTGACTACAGCTAATATATGGGCTGTCTCGATTGGAGTAGTACCACCCTCTCACAGAAGATCGTCGTTTAGTAGCTATTACAGCTGAGTTTCGTACGATGAGGCGAGACCGAAAGACAAACTCCCCTCTTCCACTCCCTCTGCAACACTTCCCCTAAGGTCAGTAACGTGCGAGCGATGCCTTTGTTATTGCAAGTATCTACCTACGGCTACTACGCTAGGCTACGGTAGGTACGGCGTAGGCTACGGTAACTGCTTAATATCAGGCGGGCTTACACTTGTTTGCCACCTTAGGGCCGGGCCCCATTAGCGCGTTGGGTTGCGTCGTCGCAAGATTTTGTCTGGTGCATCACCTTCCCCCGCTTCGTCTCTCGCCCGTCGACCCTTTGATCCGTTGCGACGACGCAGCGCAGCGCACTAGTGGAGCCGCGCTCTTAGTCACACAAAACATCAGACTATCACACTAACTGTATGGTCCCAACCTATGCTATGTAGTTAGCCGAGCGCTTCGCCCACTAAGCCAAGCGGTCGTCAAAACATAAGCATAACATAACTATTTAATTTTAATTATAAGCTGTTATCTTAACATAAACGTTAAATACAGAAATTTCTAATTTCAAATCTGCTCAATCGGATTCAATTCGTCATATCCCGAGAATCTTGAATTCACCATAAAGTCTAGCTATAATCTCCGAGTTCCCAATTATTTCTGTCGAGGGCAGTAATTAAGCTGTATTAAGTGCTTTGGTGCCGTAATCCAACCACTTTTGTGATATTTAAACGAGTTTCATTACGGTTCGGTTATAAAAGCACTGCTATTAAGAGGAATGTACTGAAAACATCACGAAGCGGATTTGAATGACCGTTGTCGCTCGAAATAAATTTTATTGAAACGTTTGTTTGAATTCTAATAGATTATTAAAACGTCTGGCATTGATTTTTATACAAGTAGGTACCTAATTATCCATTAATTCTACGTTTTATCGCAATCTATACTAGAGTGCTTTTATATTAGTTTTTGTAGAGGTACTACTCTTGAGTACCTATTATATTTTGAAAAGGTTACGATTTTGAGAACCAAGGAGAACCAAGGAGAACTTTTCACGGCCAAATCAATGGTCTCTTCCAGAAAGGTCAAGTCCGTAGCACCCTCAACCGACGGCAGTGCATGAGAAGATGTATGAATGTGGATGAAGCAAAAGAGGTGTGTCAGAATCGTAGCACGTGGCAATCAATAGTCTCTGCCTACCCCCTTGGGATACAGGCGTGAGTATATGTATGTATGTATGTACGATTTTGAGCAATTAAATATAACAAATTTAAATAATTAATTGAAATGGAAGTTCATATTGATTAATAAATGGTGTCTAATAACTAATTATTGAAGATAGTGTTGTTGCATCTCACAGTATTTAATTATAATAAATGTTGTAAAGCCGGCACGTGTTATTAGCGGCTCATTCGTGCGCCAGCGCGCCGGCCCGTGCGGTCTCATTGAGGCATTAGCTCGACAATAAACATAAATATTTTTGCGTCGTTATGGCTCGCTCGCTCACCGAGTAATTAAATTCCATTGAGTCGCACAAATCTTCGCCCTACGTCCGCGCCCGCCCGCCCTAGTCCAAAAATAGATATATGTAAGGTAACTTGAAAGTAATTTTCCGTTTGTTTTCCGGATTATCTCGATAGACATTTTGATTAAGCGGCTTTATCTTGTAACTATTTTCTGAAAATTATTTTGCAAACTGTTTCAAATCATTCTTAGCTACAAAATGTTTGTTGTTGTAGGTACCTACCTAAATTTTACTGGTATAAGACCTAATTAAAAAGCAAAAACAACAAGCTGGCCAAGTTCTCTCCCTTCAAATGTGCTTAAGAAATTTAATCACTTTCAACAAGCATATTTTCTCCCCACACGTTTTCTTTTCTAAAAGTTGCGTCTCTCGTTAGCGGGGTCTTCCTTATTATTTCCTCCGCGACTGTAATCTGGCCTTTCAGCTACTTCAAACGACTTGTTCTTTTTCTTATGTGTAATTGAAATATATTGCCGTAATATCCGCCGGACCGGAGTGCTACCACTCGAGCGCATCAGCTCGAGTTTTCATTACTTGGGGAAGTGATTTTTTTTCACGAGACAGTATAATAATTCATTTTGGTAGATACCCCTCAGGCTGGATGAGGCCCTCGTAAACTTCTTACCTTCAGAAACTTGGGCTTTCATTTCGATTGCTTGGAAAGGTACGTTACGTACTTGAAATGAGGTAAGGTAAGCTGATATACGTATATTTTGCATTTGAAACGCGGTATAATTTTATAGAAATGCTCGGTAAGTTAAGAAGTTTCATGTGCACGTATATATGTAAATAGATCCGTTGTGGGCGGGGGCGCGAATATCGCCGAAGCCCACTTGCAGACCGCATCTTCCGTTTTAACTATTTTCCCACACTCGCCAAGTGATTTATTGCGGGAAACGTTACCAGATACATAAACATTCACCTCGAAGTCTCTGCTAGTCAAAATATTGGCTTCTTTACGACCAACCCTATATTTTATTGCCGATCGATAGTAGGTACGTTAAATTTTCAGAGTAACAAATACGGAAATAAAAATCATGGCGGAATATTATTTTTCACGGGAAACGGTGCCATTTGAATGTGTTACTGCGAAATGAGAAATCACAAATGCCGTGTGTTACGTGAGTCAAACTTGCTCGGTATCTAGTAATTACAGTAAAAGGGGTTGTTTTAAATGCGGCTGCGGCGGTTGACGCAGAGCACGTATACTATACGGTAACTTAATGGCAGGGTAAAACATACTGTTATTGGCAGTTATCCATGGGTGAGTGCACGGAACATAACGTGACTGTGTCACCCCTGCTTCGAGCGTAGGCTCACTCATTACCATATACAAGTACCCTAACTGCTGAACGAACCTGGAAACAGTCGTCTTTTAAAAGATTCAGCTATTCGAGGAGTCGTAATAGAACACGAACTTGTTTACAACTCAAACGAGAAGTAATATCATACCCATTCAATGTTCTATACAAATTATTCTAAAAATACATGGTAAACTCAGTTGTCTTTAGGTTAGGTAGAGAAGGTTTTATGCAATAAAATGAAATTGTTCCGTTACGTGGTGTTTACGGTTTAGATCGAAGGTAATCTTGGTGGGATCGAACATCACCAATATGCAATAACCGGGTCCGTCCTCCGAGAGCTGTGCATCGTCAGCAGAGGGCGGGTACGACTGACCCCGAGGTCGAGACGCGCCGCGGACGATTGCGACCTTTTTAAGCGACACAGGAATTAAGTGCGGTAATGCGAATCATCAACTTTAATGGAGCAACCTGAGATTTCCCAGATTAACAGTTAAACACCATCTAATTAAGATAAGTCAGTAAAGGTTTAAAAGGGTTTACGGGATAGGACATTTTTAGAACTACATTGTGAAAGTCTTTAAAAGTGTTATTTTGGCATTTTAAATGATAATACTCGAAAAGGATGATAAGAACTAGATAAGGTACTTATATCGGATGAATCCTTGACAGTAGCCCCCAAAATAGAAAGTTATGATGATCGACTGGCATTACAAATCAATTTTGTTCCTAGATTTTCTTTGTAAAACCATTGTTAACGGTCCATAACATGTCTGTAAATATAATAAATAGAGATAATAAAAACGTTGCTTTAGTTTAGTACCATACGACGGTTTACTATCGATTATGTATTTTATTTCCTTTGACAGCAAAAAGGCAAAATAAAAATGTGTAATTTAGTTTCTTATCTGTATTTATTTAGTTTATCTTAAGTCGATTATTTAATTAATAATTATCGAATAGTTCTGAAATCTTTGTAAATTAAATTAAAGTATCGTCTAGTAGATTCTGAACTTCAGACAATTTAATCAATAATACATGGCCGTAAACTAGAGGCAGCCTACAAATTGTATATCCGTAGGGGGGTAGTTTATAATTAGGGATTCTTTCTCGTTCACAATATGAAAACTCATCCTTTTATTTTGTACTAGCTGTGCCCCGCGGTTTCGCCCGTGTGGAAATTTATGTGTATGTTTAGCCTATGTCTTATTCCAGAGCCTACATTATCTACGTTTCACATTAAATAAAATCGGTGTAGTAGTTATCAAGATACGTGGTAACAAACATTCAAATACACACACACACGCACACACGCACACTATCGCATTTATAATATTAGTAGGAAGTAGTATTCATTCTCAACCAAAATATTATATCACATTTTATCTATTCGTAGGTAATATAATCTCCAAAACTATTACACAACCGCGTACCCTACCTATTAAAGGTTTGTAGCAGAGTGGTCGGAAAAGGGTAGATGGATGAGGTCAGCAGTGACAGTCCCCGAGTCGCCGTGACACGCATCCTTAATTTTTACGAACATCTCCCTCGATCGCCAACAATCTGTCGGATACCCGCCCCCCCTAGCCAAGAGGCTTCGTCTACAATCGTTTCTATAAAACGCTACGCTTAAATGTACGGAAATGACATTACAAGTCGATAAGTAGATCACGTGACTTATGTTATTTCCATACATGAAGCGTAGCGTTTTGTAAAAACGTTTGTAGACGAAGCCAATTGGCTAGAGGGGCCGATATACATAGATATACTACGAAAGATTATTTTATTTCAATATGGTGGCAAACAAGCGTACGGCCCGCCCATGTTTAGCAGTTACCGTTGCCTAGATGCTTGCAATACCAAAAGCATCGCTCGCATGTTGCCGAACTAAAGTGAAGTAGGACAGAGACAGCAAAAGAGGGGAGGTGTTGAGCTTTCCGGCATAGTACGAAACGCAGCTGTAATACCTACTTTAAGTCGATCTTCTGTGAGCGGGTAGTAAGACGTCAGTCAAGCCAGCCCGTAAATGAGCTGAAACGGCTCTACCACCAAAAGCTTGGCTCTATCACCAAAAAAAAAATTACTAGAAAATAAAACAAAACTTTTTTATTTATAAAAATACTGTGGTAATATATTTAATATTATTTCCAGACAGGTAGGTATTTTTTCATATCCTTAAGTGGTATTTAAACACTGTGGTAATCTATCATACTTTAAATATAATTCAACAAATTGGACTATATTTTAGACAGGTACCTAGGCACCTACCTAATTATAATTATTAGTAATTCAAAACACTTGTTTGAAGTCTTATCTATTGCCTTTATAGGTAGGTACGAATTTTCTCAAGGTAATAACCACTTACCCACGATAATATCTTACATAGATATACTTATTACAATCACAAACGGAAACGAAATGCCGAGGATTGTGAGACAATTCATGGCTTGCGTAGAGGTATTTAATTAGATCTATGAATCAAGGCAGCAGACGGGGAGATTGGCCACTTACCTGCAGTTTGCGACTACCCACACAAACTCACCATCTATATGAAACATCGGCTATTTTAATCCCCTAAACGTTTAGGAGAACGTGGTTCCTAGGTGACTTGGAAAAGTTATTAATCTTTCAGTCTGTATACCCTGGTGACAACAAGCCTTCGGCTAGAGGGAGTGACGGCCACCGGAAAGTAAGCCAAACTGGACGGAAAAGCCGAAGACCAAGCTTAGTGGCATGCATGTGGAGGCTAATGTCCAGCAGTGGACAAAAATAGCCTGATGATCATGAGGATGCATGAAGTACCCTAAGATAAAAATGTATCTGCCCCCTAGCCAAGTGGCTTCGTCTACGAGCGTTTCTACAAATCGCTACGCTTCATGTATGGAAACGACATTACAAGTCGATAGGTAAGTAGATCACGTGACTTATGTCAATTCTATACATGAAGCGTAGCGTTTTGTAGAAACGCTCATAGACGAAGCCACTTGTCTAGGGGGGCTGTAGTCTGGCGATATTATTCTACTATTGATTGTGACCGATTTTTCCAAAATAACATAGGTATTATTTACGCATTTTTTAAGTATTCAACGGTCCAAAAGTAATTCTGGTGAACGAACAAAACTGGCCAATGGCGGCGTCTTCATCAGGCGCATTCCTCGCGCGAGCACTCAGTTTTGACGTTGAAACGTATAGACACAATGTCATCATATGAGTGCTCGGGTGAGGCATGCGCGGCATATGGACAAACCTATTTACTTTTTTTTTTTCCCAGATAATAAAGCTTTCTCGTAACTTGGAGTTCCTTTTATCAGAAAAGAAATACATCACTTGTAAAATAATTCTTCATTACACAAAACAAAATAAAGCTACTCAAAAGTAAAGCCCCGCCAACTTTTATTGTCTTCGCAACTTGGAAAGTAAATTACCCGAACAAATTCGCTCAGCGCTAAATCTGGGGCTTATCAGAGGGCTTCGCCGAGATCCTTAAATTGAGAAAGAGCTATCTCGATGAGGCCGAGTGGCCTCGAGGCGTCGACACCTTGCTGCCGCGGTCAGATTAAAAAAGTTTAATTAGTAGGCCTTACATATCCATTAGAAAAGAAAGCTCCATTCTGCGGTAATTCATACCTAATGACTACTGTTTCGTTACTGCATGGATTATATTCCTAATTTTATAGCTGTTATTCTTTAGAAGGGCTACTTTCATGTAGGTGGTGTACTTGAAGGTGTAGCCAACTGACTGCAGCTCATAAACGGGCTGGCTCGACCGGGGTAGTACCACCCTCTCACAGAAGATCGGCGTAAAACATTCATTACGGCTGCGTTTCGTACGATGAGTGAGAGAGCCGAAAGGCCACCCCCTCTCCCCTCCCTTCATTCCACTCCCATTCAGGTCGGCAATTTGCGAGCAATGCCTTTGGTATTGTAAGCATCTATAGGCTACGGTAACTGCTTAACATCAGGCGTGCCGTACGCTTTTTGCCACCGAAGTCCTATTAAAAAAAAACGTTTAAAACTCAGCCGCCTAATGTATGTGTATGTAAAAATGTAATGTCACGACTTTTATCCCCATTCTGGGGTAGTCAGACGCTTGAGTGGCGATACACCACCACATTGTGGCGGTACTAACCAACTCAAAGCCCACGTTTCACCAGATAGTCAGAACCCAACGTGACAGGTGGTGAACCTTGTCGCCGTGTATACAGGAACTGACTATTACCTAATCCCGAGGGATAGGTAGGTTTCCTCACGATGTTTTCCCTCACCGTGAAACCGCTAAAGACCTGTGAAACGGCTGAGTTTGAACCGATGGTTTGATATAGTGCTCACAATCCGTTAGTATGACGGTGAACTCTGTCCTTAGGCGGCGACGCAAGACTGAGCTTAGGTTTTCCAATCAGTGATTATATATTTCATCAGAGTATCTTCTCATTTCAATTTCCCCAATGTTACAAGAGCGAAGTGACCCAATTAAAAATCATAGTGATTTGAATAATTGGCTCGGGGCGTGTCGCAGGCCTATCGTTACAACAAGTCGGGCTAATAGGATTAAGGGCTCGATCCTCTTCTAATCCAAGATGACGTATTAATTTACATTTCATTATTTCAGCCCTTCTAACGTTTGCACCCGAAAACGGTCGGACTAAATGTTTCCTCGCTTAGCAAACAAACTTGTGCGATTATCGCTATTCAAGCCGAGTGTAGCTAGTATGTTATGTAATATATTATTTATATGGTACTATTAGCCGCGTTATCAAAGTAGGTGATATCTTATTCAGAGGGAACACTAACATCAAAGTACTTAGTAACAAGTTAAAGTCTACATGAGTGAAGTTTTGGGTTCAAAATACTTAAGTAGTCTAACACTGTAATAATAAGTACTTATAAACGGTATAGGTATACTGGTAGACAAACTTATAAGTATTCACT
Source organism: Drymonia ruficornis (assembly GCA_947859195.1). NCBI lineage: Eukaryota > Metazoa > Arthropoda > Insecta > Lepidoptera > Notodontidae > Drymonia > Drymonia ruficornis. The sequence goes on along the minus strand of OX401910.1, from coordinate 7,026,421 downwards.
TCAGTTTTGATTGGTAGGATCTATCATTACCTGTCATTACGAATATTAACTTAATTTATCTATTATTATATCACTGTGCCCGCGACTTTGTGCGCGTGGAAATTATCATTTTTTTGTTAATGTTTGCTAAAAAAAGGAGTCTTAGTTAGTCCATATAACATCAGCTATCCGCCAGTGAAAGTCCCATCAAAATCGGTCCCGCCGTTACTGAGATTAGCCGGAACAAACAGACAGACAGACAGATCAAAAATTGCTTTTTTGGTATGAATGTCATAATTATTATGAATTTAGTAAAAAGCTGTTATTTTGATATTACAAACAGATTCTTCAATTTTATGTATAGATAAACTAACTTTAACTAACTAAACTTAACTTAACTACAACTTAACTTAACTTTATAAATACTTGCCTACATTATTTATGAGTGTAGCAATATCAAAAACAGGCCAGCAGTGTTACTCCGAATGTAACTAGTGTCGCGCCCGACACGGCAAGGGCGGGCGGCATGCGCTTTTCCCGCCCGCCCTCGGATTATTAACAGTTATTGGGCTCAGCGGCATAAGTCCGGATTAAATCTGTGTCAATTTGCATTTTATTATGATGACACAGCCCTTGAGCTTTCACTATTAAGACGGCTTTGTAAACCTTTACAGCGCCTTGCGATAAATAAGGCGCATTGTAAGGGCAAGGGATAATCGGATGTTTTTGATGATTTTATAGCTTCCTAGCTTTTTTAGCTTTCAGATACATGTATTCGAGCGTGAATGGCGCGCGTGAAAATATATTTATTATTGTTAGGTACGCGCATCGATCATAGTGATTCTTTGCTCGATGGGTACGCGTCTCTATTACGGACCCATGAATCTGTTTCGTTCGGGCTACATTTCGTCGTTTGACACTAGTTTACTACGGGAGTGTGTTGAAATTCGAAATCCGAAGCCAGAACGAAACTAATTAACGGATTCGGAATAGGGACCCTAACCCAGAGTTGGGAAAAATTTAATGTGGTGTCACAATTAACAATTAATTTTGATTTGTTTGCAATCGCGAACAAATCAGAATTAATTGTTAATTGTGACACCACCTGCGATTTGCAATTAAATTTTGCCCAACTCTGCCCTAACCTGCGCTGTCAGTGCATACAATTTGAGCCGCATTTTTTCCTCAACATATTTCTATTTAGCAACGATGACGCCTTCAAAAGGGGTAGGTAGGTGAAATATTTCGAATAATATATTTATTTAAAACATTTCTGCTGCTCCATAAATTAAGCGGTCTTAGCACAAAAAATAAAGAACGCTCAACGGTCGTTGGAAAGCGGTAATTTATGCGGTTCGTTGGGCACGGCCCAGAAATAAGAATCCGACGTTACAAGTACACATGTTGTCGATACTGGAATACCTACTGAAATGTTTCCAACTACATACTTAAGTTTAGTAGTTTACCGTAAATACCTTTCACGTTTCATTTAGGAAAGTTATAATAGAGGTTTTTGGGTACCTTAGTCCCTATGAGAAACCGTTATTGTAATTAGACTTAGTTTTAATTTACTTCTAGCGATGATTTTTTAATGTATGTTATTACTATAGCTACGTAATTAATACCTTGAAAAGGTCACGTAAGTACTTATTAAATAATGCGTTTTTAAGTTCTATATAACATATTTTTTATTGCGATACCTTATTTGTTACGTTGTAGGTATAGATTACATGAAGAAAGCGTTACTTATGCACACCTAAATAATACTTAGCCGAGAAAATCGGAATGAAATCATTTATACTTATCAATAATACATAGATTCATAAAATACAGCTCGCTTGATCGCAATTCGATCGCTACGAACCTAAGACGGTGTTTTGATATCTTAATAATTTGTGATGATTATTAAGAAAAGATAGTGTAGACAATCGGCATTTTATTATGGACGTTTGGTTACCTTAAACTCTACCTATCCCCGTGTCTGAGTTTGACACTAGGTGTAACTCCCAATTTACAAACGAAAAGGTACTTTGCATTCTGCTCTAAAATGCACATAACCCGCGGGACTACCCAATAGGGTAGAGAACCTGTACTATATTCTCTAGTTAGTGAATACTCTCCAGGAAAAGTAGAGTGGGTCTTCTTAATCCTACTATCGCATTTTTGATGTTTTTATTATGATTGTGTTACTAAGATATTTAGTGATAGTTTTATTACAATAGATTGGTACCATTTTTGATCAACTAGCAAATGTACCGCGCTAAATGGAACATTGGTACTATATTCAGGCATCGATGATACTTCACGTATTTACGACAGTTCAGAAGAACACGACCCGTTGCTCGCTCTATTGCTATAACGGATGGTTCAGACGGAATAGGAATCAGAGAGAGGTTTCTCCAGTAGCGATGTCACAATTAGATTACACAGCTCCACTGATACCTAATGAGAAATGAAGAAATGATTTAAAGAAGTATATATATAAGAAAGTAAAGACTCAGTACAACATTGCATTGATTCTTACTCTACCACATGGTACCTACACAAATACTCATAGCAACTAGTAGTCCAAATCCTATTGCAGACAAAAGAACATCGAGCGACTTCTTAGTCAGAGTTGGGCAAAAATTAATTGCAATTAATTAATTGCCAATCGCAATTAAAATTACTTTTTTGCCCAACTCTGTTTTTAGTCGTTTGTCTGTGCCCACCAGAACTCGTATATAACCCCTTTTCCTTAATTTGATTACTCGCAACGAATCAGAACGTCGCGCACTCGAGCACTAGATTCGGAGCCGAGACGGAAGATCAAAGGATAATCGAAATTCGAAATACCGTCTCCAAGGTTCAGCAAAAACGAAATTATTCTTTCATGTTATTGGTTTCGTAAAACGTTTGTAACGTTATGATGTTGAGGTTAATTCAACATAAAGGAATGTTTGAGGATGAATCATTTCATATTTAAATATGTAAGTCTACTCACGTGAAATGCGTGAGTGAGGGTCTTACGGCCGAATACTCGTACGCAACTTAAATTTGAGAGCTGCTTAACTTTGACGCGCCATATTAAAAATGCCAGTTAACGACGTCTCAAACTACTATTTAAGTAGCCTTTGAGTATTCGGCCGTTATTAAGTTAAAAATCAACTTTCTGCACTATTAGCTCTTGATGCAGAGATGCAACGATGTTTGTAGGCAACAAATCTATTAATTAAAGTTAAAGTATATTCCTTGCATATGCAACCACGAGACAGACAGGCGCCCCCTTTGACTTTGCGAATTAATTTTAATAAATTAAAACAAAAACTTCTAAATAAGTTCGACACGCCTTGTAAACTATGTCTTCGTTGAAGTTAGTTCACTACTTACGACGTAATTGAATTCGTAGCGTCGGCTTATTTTTTTTAACAAGACTTACAGACTAATATCAAACATTTTTTGTCTATTTTTGTCAAAAATAGACAATGAAAAAATGTATGCCTACATAAATTGCTTCCAAGTCTCCACTCTAAAATATAAGATACACTATAGAACATATAGGCAAAATATTTCAGTTAGGTAGGTGCCTATAGGTGTATAGTAGGTATATTTCCAACAAACTGGTGGGTAAAACTATGCGTGATAGGTATTTTTTCTCCATGTCTTCTTATTTATTTCCCGGAAAACAAATGCTGGTCAATCATAATAATAATCGCTTTGTTTACCACGCCGAAAAATTAATTAATTTTTCGGTATACTTTTCCATACAGGCTGTGTTCAGTCAATGTGGCGCCACTCGTCTCATCAATAGAGCATCAATAGCATAAATTATTGTGTTTCGGCTTAAGGTTTCGGTGTTCCTCGAGCTTGTTGTCAGTCGGGCCTCTTGACTTTACATACAATTTCTACATGCCAATTCTATACTCTCTGATAAATTACTAAAGGGGTGTAATTATAAAAATTATATGTCTCTTATTTCATCCAACTAATATTATAAATGTGAAAGTTTGTATGTTTGGATGTTAAATATCTAAATTAGATATCATTATATTACGTAGAGTCATAGATCAAAATATTCCCGAAAATTTTGTAGCCATCCTGTATAATACGCCAGTAAATAGATACTTATTTCAAATTTCATATTCAGGTGACACAGCTATGGAATAAGTTACCTACAAATAACACCGCAGATAGACATCGACGCCTCTTCTGAATATCGGTATCGGCGGGACAATTTATAATTAATTAACCATTTCAATTATTAAAGTGATTAGTGGCCTGATTTTAGGTCAGCAATTATTATCAGAATGAGTTCAACAGAGGCTGAGCGGGTCCCGCGGCGGAAATCTATTAATTTGGCAGTAAAGCACGACCATTACAGGCGAGTCGCCAATTATTTCAGTCTCCCTCGGTAATTAAATTCTATGATGTTCGCCAATCTAAGACAGGCGCCGTTTACGATACTCAAATTACGGTTTCATTGCCCGTAAAAAGATATAAGAAGAGCTTATTGTTGAGGTTCCCAGTTATAAGTGCGCGTAAATTTTTAGAAGAACCGAAATTAGGGAATTACGTTTAAAGTTTCTGCGTAACACCTACGAAGGTATTACTTAAAATAAATGGTAATGATTACATTTTGGAACGATTTCATTTTCTAATTAAAATCGCTTAAGTTTTGCAAAATGTTAGAATGACTAATTATGTAAAAAACATTATTCATTTAATTTAACGTTATAATGTTCTATGACTGTCTTGAATAAGGACCTATTCTACTCATAAAATAATAGGTAATGTACCTATCTATCTAAACAAATTTTATGAGAAATGTTCGTCGTTGCTGGTATGAATGAAATAAAAAGCTGAAATTAGATCTAAAATAATTTATTTTCGTGTTTCTTTTATAAAACAATCGCTTATATTCTAGCTTAATTTTATATTTTACAATAAACATATTTCATAGCGTTTCATCTACATTTATAATTATTTATTTACAACAATTTATACAATAACATTTGAATATTAGGAGTTCTATACGTTATTTATAACGGAATTAATACATTTTAAATGCAGGTTACAAAATAATGTTTTTAGAAGTTAAAATACATCGATTTTATGCCTTATTTATTCAAGAATATGGCAGATTACACAACGCAATTTCGATTAATACATAAAGGTAAAGCTATGTTCAACGAAAGTGCTTGTCTTAATGCCTGTTATATAAACAATAATATTCTTAGGGTAACGTAAGCGAGGGCACTGTAGGTATACCTCAAAACATAGGCAGTATATATTTATTATCTTAAAAAGTAACAATTATCCTTAAGTACAATCGCTCTCCTACCTGCAGAACTTTAATAATACTGGCGACATTTTACACAGTGGAACGTTATTGCTTTTATTACTCTTCAAATTTCTTTACACAGTACATAAAAATATTATTCTAATCAATAAACTTTAATAAGTTTTTTTATTATAAATATAATGTAAGCATGCTTCACAAGGCACTATTCTAGCGAGATAATACAAACTCAACGGAAAACATGACCAACTATTAAATTCGGTTTCAAAGTCCGAAGTCGGGCCTAAAATTACATTTTATGGCAACAAATCAATAACAAGTTCTGAAACAGAAACTGCTAGTGTGTAAGTGCGGCGTAGCACGCGACGCGCGCGCGTCCGCTACGGAACGCACCAACTGAACCAATGAACTACTACGAAACTATGCTTCAACGCCTCCAACACTTAACACGCTACAAATAAGCATCTCATTACATTATCTTACGTCTAAATTGGCGTTTGTATTGCTCATTATTTTAAATAGGTATTCTCAAACTCCAAACGTCGGAACACGACCCCCTATATTAAGTTTTAGGTACTTCATTTGTCAAGTCGAACTTTCGAATCGATTGCACCAAACTTAAACATTATTTATGAACTAACTCTTAAGTCAAAATAAGGAATTGCCACATTTTTCACGGGTGTTAAACAAACTGGCGTTTGCAAAGTGGCTTAAACTTTGATAAATGTCGGTATTACTTAATCCATATTTTAAGAGAGATTAATGAAACAAAAATTCCTTAAACGATCGCTTATGAAAGTTATCACAAGTGAATAATTTTTGTTTGCCAGCACAATAATGATCCAACGAGAACTGATATCACAGCATTTTGTATTGGTGGAGTTACACCATCATAATTTTTTTTAGTTTTTTTTTTCGAAATATTTACAGTAAGTACATTTCTATTGCAAAGGCGAACGTTTCGTACATTTATCGAAGCGCTAAGAGATATTCGTTATTTTCTCCACTATATCATACTCAGTCACTTTCGTAAATATTTTTAATTAATCGATTACTCTTACGACTAACACAAACTACGTACTTTATCCGATACATCGACGTGAACAAAGAAAAAGTTGTCGGTGAAAGTTGAACAGAAGTCAGTCATCCATCACGGCGCGCAGTCTTCGGAACGGGCAACAAATCTATTTTAACAGATCATCCCCTCACTACATTATCGTTCCCCTTTCAGTTTTACTCCCTTACCACGATCACTCGACACTCTTTTTTTTAATGCGACCGTCAACATTCCTTAACCGTTAATGACGTAGTGTCCTAAACGCTGAAATCGTAAACATCTGTTCGAAACGGACTTTAATTAACTCAATGTTTTCAAACTTGGCGGTGACGTCGTCTGTCTGTAGTTGGTAATTATTTTACATATCGTTTATTAATTGTCCATTTACAGTGTTCTGTTTTTACTGTACAACAATCGACGTATTTTTAAAGAAAATCAAAAACAGTTCTAACTTGCTGCGATTGATTTGTCCTCGTGTCCAAGTGAGCCGTAACTGTAGTTCAATAGTTGGGGTTTTGTGAGGGTTGTGTCGGCGAAATATCGGCTAGTTTATGTTAGCTCCGCTCGGTGTGTGTAATCGTTCATTAATCACCAGCTGTGCTCTATCACCGCAGCGAGGCCACGATCTCGTTCGACATACTGTTTTGCTGGCTCGACGAGTTCAGGCTTTTGGAGCATTGCTGAAATACACAACATCTATGTAAACAGAGCTCGGGGTAACCTCTCGGGCGAGATGAGATGAGAGGTTTGAATCGGAATGTTGCTGAAACTATTCCCTGTCTAAACCTTAAACTAGACTAACCAAGACTAATCTAAACTAAACCTTCGTTTGTTGTTTAATGTCTAGAAATGGAATGCCACAAGTTCCTGATATCAATCAATGACAAAATGTCAAAATCAACACCGATATCTTGCTAGTATCTAGATGATTTATTTACTCGCTTATAAACCGCGCCACTAAATGTGTAAATTGAGATTTTCACCGTCAGGCTATAAAAGATCGAACGCAGATATCTCGAGCTAAAGTCACTAACATTTTTATGTTTTAATATCTATCAGCGTTATTTGAGGTTCTAATAAAAAGTGCCAAGTGATTCTTACGCAAGCTAAGCGAGTTTTTGCGATTACATCGCCCCCGATCCCCGAACTAGGGACGCGCGACTCCATAACATGAGATAGTATATTTTGGGGGCTAAAGCTCCATAATTCCTAGACTGTTTTCTTGTTAACATAAGGATTATTTCCCCGTAACGAAAAGAGGTTACGTAGAGTCTCTTTTTAATACCATGATATCTAAAATTATACGTAACAACATGAACAGTTACAAAGTTGTAGGTATTAGACCGACACGAATCTAAGTAATTACGCACTAAATTGCTATTAACTATTCATTTCTCAGAGTTGTTAACTTGAAACTAGTAAATTGGTTGTAATAAAAGGCATAAGACTCTTGGAAATAAAACACATGCTATTCGATTGGTGATTCGATAACAGTCGCTAGCAGCAAACAGGCCCAGAACTGCGATTATTTTAAATACACCACTTAATGACGCACAAAATGTTTTATTTCAATGTTTCTTTAGACATACTGTGAGAGCTACCTATCATTTTATAATTAAGAACCTTGTTCACTAACACACTAATAGACGGTTAGAACAGTAACTGACGTTTATTGCTCTAACGGTCCTTTAAAGTGTGGTTGGCGAACTCCGTCCTAAATGGGATAAATATCAAAGATTGTTTTCAGTTAGATTTCAAAGCCAGATGAGTCCAAACAACTTTACAATCGCAAATACGCTCTAGTTAGAACGTTTAAAAAGTCTTAATTCAGGGATATTTATTATGAAAGTTATCACAATCTGTCTTACCATTTGCCGTGACTCCCAAGCCTTCATGGCGCTCTTGTACTTCTCGAACTCGTGGCACCAGTCCGAATACACTTGTTTGTATTCCTGGGATTTGCTAGGTTGAGTACACCTACGACAATCAACTTTATTTTAGTACAAATACAAGCCGTTTTATAGAAACAAATATACTGGAGTCAGTTTCTGGAGAAATGTTGTTTCTTCAGAAATGTAATATACAATAAACTGCCTACGAATTTGAAACTTTTTGAACAAAAACTATTTTTAGGCCACTAGATGTGTTCTAAAGCCACTTTTTTATATTCAAAGGCTCATAACTCAGAAAATATGATAGTTACGTATAATTTGTCATTACCAGGCCTTGCCTCTAGGCTCTGCCTTTTACCTTTACTTTATTTACAGAACAGCTACCGTATATGTATACCTCTATTATTATTTCTGTCTTTTGAAACACCTGTATGTTTTACCTGTGTATATCAATGTCCAGGTTGTATGAGGCGATGAGCGTTGGCCCGAAGTAGCACTCGTAGCGGCCGCGGTCGGACTCCGACACCGACAGTAGGACCAGCCCGCGCTCCGAGGTCTGAAGCACTCGCTCCCAACTACACACGATAACAAACTCTCTTAGCGGGTTCCAGAGTCTTCTGTATCTACGTATGCCGCGCGATGCAGCTTTGCTTCCGTTAGTTTGACAGGGCGCGCACAAGCCAAATGTTCGCTCTGCCTCACCCGAGCGCTGTCATTTGCCTCACCTAGTTTGGTCTAGTCATGAGACAGAACGATAATGTTGATAATGTCAGCTATACCCTTCTGTCTCGAGTATAGGTTGGTTCGCCCTATGGCTCGCCCGAGCATGCGACTGACGCTGCCGCGCGCGGCATGTGGGTGAGAATACTCGCGCGACATGCGCGTCTTCTGATTCTTGATTGGTATAATGTGTTATCTAAATTGGATGGAATAGCTGAACGTAAAGTTTAACGAAGTAATTCAATTCAATTTTACATGAGAACATTTTAAGCTTAGTAATTTTCTTTGGTGTCATAGTGATATAGTTGGTATGTGAAGGGTAACGTCTCCAATATTAAGTAAACCTATTTTTTGTTCATAGAAAATTTGTCCACGTTTTTCCAAGATTGGATAGAGCTTGGAAAAAATGTAAGAGTACCGTTTGATGCTGAAGCAAGATTATTTTTTCCAATCGTACAAGAAAGTATGATGATGTAAATAATAGATCGGTACACTACTCACTTGTAACTAATCTTATAACGTCCCTTCTCCCTGGAATGATGGTACCACACCACATATTGGTCCATCAACGCCTCTGGGGTCTTCCCGAAGGCTGCCAAATGGACGCTTTGGCCATACCCCGCCCTCACTGTTCTTAGTGGTGCACTGGCCTCACACACAGAGGGTGTGGAGTTGGTCGCGTCGTGGAGGAGCCCGGGGCTGTATGGCCGACATGCGCCAACTTCTTTGTCCCAACCGCAGTAGGGATCCAAGACGCAGCGCACACAGCTATCGTATCTAATTGGAAATACATAAGTTATGTAGAGTATAATGGTTTCATTATGCTAATTAAAAATTATAACGTAATTTCCAGTTGTGTCTAGTTAATTTATTCTATAATCACTAAAACATAGTTATAAATTAAAATTTGGGAATTCTAAATTCACAATAAGTATCGAAATAAACCTCGTATTGCTAATTTAATTTACTACTTTTGAGATTTTAATGTAAGTGTCTCCAGTAAATTTTGTAATTCTTTTGAAAAATAAATAAATTCAAACCGTAATTTGACGAACTAAATTGTAGAGCGTAATTTGATTGTAGATGATATTAAGTTGATTGGCTTCTATGATGACCTATCGATCATCATACAAGCCAATTAACCATTCCTACATTTTCCAATCATTCCAATAAACTTATACGAATCGCATAAGCTCCTTACGCAACCCGACTAAAGCCCTAGCTTTAAGGGTTTTAGTAACTTTAAGGTGGTTGTATTTTTCAAAATCCAGTCTTATAGATTTAAAAGTTTCTGTATGGGATGCTTACCGCCCGGCCACGACCTCGTCGCTATCAGCGACAGCTTAGCGCGGGAGTACTAAAAAGTTGCAACACGCGCGTTGCCGCCGCCGAGAGCGGCAGCTCGTGGCGTGATGCAACATTTTAGTACCCCCGCGCTAAGCTGTCGCTAATAGCGACAAGGTCGTGGCCGGGCCGTTAGTGTTAGTGTGTAATGAGTAACATTGATGTGTTATGTTACCGGTGTGAGCAAGCCCTCAGCGGCAGCTGACGTATACGGTGGTCGGTGGCGAGATAGAGCGCGTGCAGGCGCCGCGACAGCGCGAGCGCGCGCACCGGCTCGGCGCCCGCCGCGCGCCACACGTCCGCCACGCGCGCCCCGCCGCCCGCCCACTGCACTATCTTATACACCTCACCGACACCTACAAATACACCAACATTGAGTAGGTGTCGGGCTAACACCACTCTGAGTCTTTTATGACACCATGGGTTGGTTTTGGTGATGATGACCCGTCCGGTGACTTATGCGGTTCTGCCATATTTTTTCTCAAATTTATTTAATAAGAATCTTTTTTACATGTGAACCTTCCGGAAGAAATAAAATTATTAACCTAAATCATTGTAAAAACTGACATCAAAATATGTTGCGTAGTTTACGAGAACTAAGCGGAAAATCAAACAGATGTGGATAGCTACTTTGTTTTTTATGATAGATATTTCTTTCAACGATTCAAACGTAACACCGCATTCGATTTTCCAGATCATGGAGGAGTTAAGTTGCCTTATTCCGTAAAACTAATTATAAAACGCAGATGAAAATACAGTCGTGATGATTTCGATCTATTAATTAAAAATAATATATTTAAATTGACCACTACTTACTAGTGCCAGCATAGAACACGGTGTACGTGATATCATCGCCCAGCATGTCGACGAACTGACGGTCCACCACCAGGGTGGTGAGCACCAGGTCGCGCTTGTAGAACGCCGGCGCGTCGCCCTCCTGCCGCACCGCAGAGTCCATCAACGGATGAGACCTTATTATGGACAAAACGTAGAAGTCGGTATAGAGATCATCAAAGGATATTGTTGAAATTTGAATGGAGCTATGCCCTAACAAAACATATTCATATATGTACCTACGTTGATGTAAGGGTATCTAAGAAGCGAGATATAATTAAGTGTGCCTATTCATTTTGAATAGCAATGGTCAAAACTTTTGAGCTTCCATTTTTTTTTTTTGCATTTTTTGTCGTCTGTTCTAGATAAATGTAATTGTTGCGACATTCATTCATTTCTAGCCTGTAATATCCCACTGCAGGGCAAGGGCATCCCTTCCCTTTTTCCACTTGCTCCAGTCTATGGCTACCCGGGAATAATCTATCAAGTAGGATATAGGTATTTTAGTTTATTTTAAAAGTAATTGTCGTAATTAATTTAATATTTTATGTATTCTGGATTGATTTTGAAGGCATGATTCGACGATGTCATTTGTTTTTCATTTTATGCAATCGATACTGTAGATTAACTTGTACATTACCAAACGTCTTGAACATCACAAGAATCTAATGTGCATAATTAAACATCAGACTTACAAATGAGTGTAATTTTGTTAGAGTTAGAGAAATATTGATGTCGCAGCAGACGAGATCAGACATCGCAATCTTACGCAGTGATACGAGGTTTCAGACAAATGTGTTCGCATAAGTCTCATTTTTGTAGCGAAAATTGTTGCTGACTAAATTAAGGCTTCATTTTTCGGGGCGTTTAATATATCTTCAAAATTGGGCTTGTTGGAGATTGCGTACCTTATGAAGTTGAGTACGTTGTCTGGAAGTGCCTCGGTGTTGTTGACGCAGGTGCCTGGCCGAGGCACGGGCACTCGCGCCCTCAACACTGGCAGCCACGCTGAACTTGAAGTAGCCTAAATAATAAGAAGTCATTGTAAATCATCCAAGATTTTATCTATGACATTTATTTAGGTAATTCTGTGTTTTATGTGAAAAAAATATTATGCATCCAACAAAGGTATAATATGTAATAAGAAAAAGTTTTAATGATATAGCTAAACGGATTTTAAAAGCTGGTTGGGCTTCCGGCTCTCACTCATCGTACGAAACGCAGTTGTAATAGCTACTTTACGCCATATTCTGTGAGAGGGTGGTACCTACTACCTCGGTCGATTCAGCCCATATATGAGCTGCAGTCAATTGGCTACAGCTTGGCTCTACCACCATCATTATAAACTATGTTCTTCAAAGTAATACTGACTTGTTCTTTAAACCGTCCAGCGAATGCCTCCTGTATGTCGTCCATGGTGTATGTGCATATAGCGGAGCCCACGAGGCCGTCACTGGCACCCGTCGTGAACGCAGCGTAGAACCGATTCGGTTCGCCCGGCATTTGGTACACGCTCTCTGTGCCAGACGTTTGAACGTTTAGAAATGGAATATCCTGTTGGATTTTAGACGGAAATAGCTGTCTAGTATCAGAACATGCTTCTGTTAGACGCATTCTATCAAAGGGGGATACTTCCATGAGTTGTTTGCTAGGCGTGTTACGAGGTAGCCTCATGCATGAATAATATAGAGACCATTAAATTCGAATTAATCTTGAAAAAGCCAGACTTATTCGCAACTTTTTCTATTGTTTAAATATGGCTACACTTAGGTATATTGCGATGATATTATCCACTATCTCGGTATGTCGCTAAAGAAATTTAATTATGAAGTCTTATAACGACGTCATCTTAATCCTAGTCAGTCATTCCTTATGGCTGTTATATCGTTAAGTGCACGAGGAAATGTTCTCTTCTAAGTACTTCTTAAACTTTTATCACCAACGAGAAAAGTTACAAAGCTAAGTAGAAATTCAAATGTCTCGATGCCACATGCACTAAAGTGGACTTTCGGCCTGTGACAAAGTTCAACAAGGAGAATTACGAAAACTACTTTAGTTTTTATGTGGCTTTATGTATATTGTCCCATAAATATGGCAGTTACTGAAAGTCAAAACTGTAGTAGGTCATAATATTGTACAAGTAATAACTCTAATAGTAGGTACTTACTACTAAAATCTTGTTGTTAAATAATTCTAGAAATATTTTTGGAATATGAATAAAACTTGTTACTTACGAATTTCATCAAAATAGAAAGGAAACTCTCCAGGTATGCTGCAGTTGAGTCGAGCCTTCAAATAAGTGGCCCAGTTCTGGCTCAGTATGTGCTTGCCCCCCGTGTCCTGCTTGCACACCCGCGCCACCCGCGAGTACACCGCCTTCCCGCAATTCATGAACTCTACGGCCGTTTCACGGAAAAAGAATAACACGTACTCCCCTACATCAAATGAGCCCACGAAATTAGTTTCTGTAACAATAAGAACATTATAAAAGGATGGCCTCTTCTTTCACTATTGTCAATTCCACTTTGTTATAGAAAATAACAAGGCAACCGTTTCTGTATTGAAATCTCAAATAAATTCAGGTCGTTTAGCTGACAGGTCAGACATTGTACGAGGTTCTCCCTTTATTTCCTTTTATGTGCGTACGATAAAGTAACCGGCTATAGGTTTTATCGTAGTCTCGTAAAAGAAAGTACGGAATAAGGGACAAAAAGCCAATATCTCGATTAATATAATGAACGTCCCTAGGTTTATTTTATCAGATAAAAATGAAATTTTGCATATAGCCTAAAGTATCCTCATACGATTTACAATCGATTCGCACTATCAAAAATTTAATGGCAAAATAATATGAGTCGGTTCAGTACCTTGCAAGTTGTTTTGAAACAATTAGATAAGTAGTGTAGGTAATAATTTAAAACAAAAATTACTTACTATCAAGCCATTTAGAATCATATTTCAACGTCCTTTTAAAGTTGAACTTCTTCTGTCCCGAGGGATAATCGTACAAGTCATTGCGAAAAATCACAGGGTCTGCTTTAGTGAATTCCGCATTCGTCCCAGCGTAGAGTGTCGGTAGACCTCCAGGGTTGCCTTCCGTCACCCATACAGCTGTGCTGTTGTCCGCTGGGTCGTAAGGACACTTGGCCACCCCTAGACCTATTCCAGGGATGTACTCGTGGCGAGGTAGATGAGTGAGATTTAGCTGTTTGAGAGAGAAATATACCCATATAACTCTTAGTACAATTTAAAATTGGTAAGTATCTACACTACCTATAGGTAATACGTTAATTTATTTAACCCAGTTAACGTTTGAAAACTCTTCATACCGAATGTGTCGAAATGACACCAAAATCTTTCCAAGAATTTAGTAGCGATTTGCCAACATTTTTGTGTCATGTTTCTGTGAACTCATTCAACATTACAATACTTTACTTAGGTACCAATAGAATTGCCTGCCGTGCGTCATATACTAAGCTTCCTAAATAAATACTGTAACTTCCATACATATATCCTACGTATTGGTATAGTTAAGTATGTTGTACTGAATTATCCAGATGCAAGCACAAAGGTTCGTCGTAACTGCCCAGTGTGATCGAACAACTTAATGATGATAAAAGCTTAGGGCTATTAACCATTTTAGTGCTATCCCTTTGAATGAGAACTTAATGGATCGCCCTTAGATACAGACCCAAATTATCTTTATATAAACTTAATGATCAGCAGAAGATTTAATTACCTGGGCAGTTAAGGTAATCTTATAAACATTTTAAATTTCTAAGCTCTTAATTTCAATTTCAAGCTTAATTATTTATAACTTGTTATAATCTCGTTAAATAACTTCCGAATCGGAATCTAATTAAATTAATCGTCACTGGAGAAAATAAATAAAACGTACCTTCGCAATATGCATTAGACATTGGTCATAAAATAAAAGTCGTTTTTTTTAAATTACAATGTCATGCAATTAAATTCAAGTCTACAAAATGTTTGGCAGAATTAATTAATTAAGGAACCAAATCAATAAACATGCATGGAATCCTACTGAATTAGTCTACTAACTAAACAAAACCCCGATTCCCTGATGATATTAGATATATCCCGAAATAATTAAGGGTGCATTGCCATGATGAGCATACCCCTGCGAACATTTCCATGCTGACATGGTTGCCGATTGGCCATTTTCAAAAACTTCTTTACAAACATGCGTTTTTCATGTAAAAATAACACACTGGAAAGTATTCACTTACATACACCACCCAGTCCTTGGGGCTGTGTGCGTTGGTGCCGCACACGTAGAGCCGCTCGCCGTCGCCCAGCGGCTGCAGCACTCGGATATGGTTCCTGCACTCGAACGGCTCCGACTTGCCCTTACTCACGCACCTCGCCACGTTGCTCGCTTCTAGCAGCAACGCATCTCGCTACAGAACAAGAAGCGGGTTTTATCTTGTAAGTGACCGAAAGGGTTTATACCACTTTGGGATTGGGTGATATCCCCTGGGTGAACAAGTGGAGATAATGTGTCTGATGTTCATTATTATATTTATAGCATTTGGGGATGTATAAAGTGCATAAAGGGGACCTTCAGTGGTTTATTTTACTTTGTGCACCCAGAAAAAGTGAAATAAATCACCGAAGGGGAAACAGTCTCAAATACCGTTTTGATGTTTTTTACTGTGACCTGGACATTCATTGCTATTGTATAGGTAAATGGGGACTTAATCTTACTATGCTACTTCGAATACTACCACATCAAGCGTCGCGAGATTATCACATCGAAAGCTTATCACCATTTAGATATTATGAAGCAGCCTATTTAATTTATACATGCACAAGAACTGGTTTAACTATCCTTTAACCAAATTTTCAGAACACATTTACTTAGTATGACTATTGTGATGCAAATTCCCAGGATATAACTTGTTTAGTGACAATAGAAGACGCCTACGCCTAACACAGAAATATTTTTAATCATATAAGATAGAAGAGATACCTACGTAGTATGTACCTACCTACAACATCTAAGGCCGTTATAAAAATGCGAAACTAACTATCTTGAGAGGAAATGTGGCTACACTTAAAATAAACTTTTTACATGAGGGACATTAAAAGTATCATCCTCTCACAAAGAGATTACAAGAGCTTTAACGTTCTCAAGACACTACGCGTGAAAATGTAGAAAAGCTAATATGAAAGCAAGATGCATTAAAAATCCAGTGCAGTGCCATACAAGTGGCCTTTTGGAGTCGGCACACGTAAACAAGTGGTTCATTTTGCTTTCTACAAAAAGCCGCAAAGTAAACTAGGGTGAAGTCACGGTGAAGAGCACTCACCTCACAGTGTGATTGACTAATGTCAGTCATATTTAGTCTGAAAACACGATCCCTGGAACAAAGATAAGTAGGATTAGGGCTGTGTTGGATTATGATAATGTGTGCAGCGCTAGCGTTCTAAAGGTCGTAATAGTTTCTTAGTCGTATTACGTATTCAAATAACAAAAGTAAGACAATCCCCAGTGGGATTGAATGAGCGCCAGTGGGCGGGCTAGCATATGCACGGAGCGTTTCTCCTTTTATTTTTTGCGTCCACTATCTGCTCACCGAACCGTATAAATTATGCAGAATTGTTAGCCGCTTAACATTAATGTGTTGTTAGTGTAATGAACGTTTGGTTTTACGATAGTATTTTTATATTATTAGAGCTACGTTGCGGGGGTAGTTTGTATCGTATTTTCATAATTCATACGCGTTATGAGATTATTATGAGCGTAATAGCGATATGTAATACCGTAACGTTGGTAATAGTTGCCTATGATGTTCTGAACTCTCTATCGTTTATGGTGTTGATATCATGAGGAGGCTAGATGCAAAATAAAATCGCACGCCGGTACCTTCTTATACTTACGTAGCCAGTGATAGTGAATGGATACATATGTATAGGTTGCTAAATAGCTTAGTTTTCCATACAAAAGTATATTCATAGAAAATGCTTAAGCACTTTCACACTCTTGTACCTATACGTACCTACTACCTTTTAAGGCGACCGGTGTGCTCATTCCAAATATTTTAGTGCATCGAGTATACTATCTATCTCACCTCTCCCTGCAGCATGTCCCGTTATACTAAAGGGAACCAAAAATCTAAAAGCAAAATGAGAAAAAAATCCCTATACACACATTTGAAAATGAATATTTCTAGTAGGTAATAAAACATAATGTACTTATACCTACATATTTAATACACAAGCATAAATTGCACGTTTAGTTGGCAACGTTTCGATATATCGCTGAAGAATCTAATAAGTTATTTATAAACAAAATAAATGGAAACTTCACACAATATTTGTTAAAGTTAGTGAGAGAATTTATCGCAGTTCAGTGTAGGTACATAAGATTTATAGATGTTACCCGTACGTGGAGTGGTTACGACTTTCGTAAAATATAATGTTAAGTGTTAATATTGTGGGATCACGGGGAGCGTTGTAAATCACACATTCCATTTCTGGTCATTCTCACTCATGCTGTAACTCACTCGGGTAATTACTGTTATAAACAGAAAAGTTTCTTTTATACCAACGCGATCAGATTTACAATACTTTACAGAAATTACACATGAAAACGGAATTACAGAATAGTCTTTGAGAATGTGTTTGTTTAGTTACGCGTAGCTGTGCCCGAGACTTCCTGCGCTTCGTTCGTCATTAATTATTGTTCGTCATTAAATATTTGGACATCGACATCATATAAAGTGTTAAATGGTTATCGCACATTACATTGCAGCGCAGAGCCAAATATAAACATTATTTAAAATATAATTTCATTAAGCACCTACATTCGAACTACATCGCCAGAATATAGCCCCGATCTACCCACAATAGTAAAATACTTAGCTACAGAAACGTGGAAATTGATCCAATAAAACTTGTCAGAAATTGGTGGATAATACGGTTTCATGTCTCGGCCCCATTTCCCTTGGGCAAATCACTGTGCGGGCAACAGCAGCCTACAGTTCTAATAACACTCAATTGTTGGGTTGGTACCTACTTCGCATTTTGAATTATTATGTCGTATTTTGTAATAAAAAGGCTTCATAGTAATTAATTACACAGCATAGTAAGTAATCATTAATTGGTCCCGTTTTGCATAAAGTCAGCATGGATAATAAATAATATTGCTGGTTATCAATATAATGATGGTGTCATTAACGATCAAGTTGGCGTAAAACAAAATAATCTAGGAAAACAATTTATCTTTCTGTGTAATATTCTTTCAAAGTAGGTACCCATGTGTTTTATATACGCGTATGTTTCTCATAACGTATCTATTACGAACTATATTACGAACAAGTATAAAAGTTAAGTATATTTTAAAATGTATCGCAAGCATACATTGTACTTACATAGCACCAACGTAAAGCGTATTTCTCTCCTCGTTCAAATACAACGTGCGGTAAAAGAGACTGCCACAAGAGAATTCCCTTATGTGATCTGTAACAAAGAAAACGTTGATGTTAAGGCAGATCTTAATGGTTATAAAAAATACTGATATGTCAATCAATAATTTATTTCAAAATCGTATCAGTAATCATATCAGTAGTACGTCCACGTAGTATAATATTTACTAGGCCTTGAAAACATTCCTTAAATTGCCGCATAAATACCAGTGTTGTTTTAAATATAAAAAAATAATAATAATAATAATAACAATAACAGACGATTACTTTTCTGGTTTTTGTTGTTTTAAATTATGACTTAGGAACTAGCCAAAAACTTTTTAGAGGCAATATATTAAGTGATTTTACACGTGGTCAAGTCTTATCAGTTGCATAAGAATTATATTTTGAAGTAGGCATTGATTAACTAATGATTATTATTGGTTTTCGTGGTGCGTGCGCGAGGCTTTCAGTGTCAGTAAATTATGAAACTATTATTATTTTTGATATTAAAAAATCTATGTACCTAATTGGTCTTAAATCGCATTTCACAAAGATTATCTAAAGAATATTATGATTTTCTTTTCATAAAAAAAATATAGTAATAGAACCTTTTTTAAACAGAAATTGTATTCAGCCAGTGGGTAATCGGTTGATTAAAAAATACTATTTTTGAAAACGGAACAGCCTTGGGCCCTTTGAAACCATAGCTAATTACACGCTCTAACAGTAACAATAGGCAATGATTATATTGGCAGGCGATACCGCGTCGGCGCGGCAAGGCGGGGCGGCGCGCACGCAATCTCTCGTGTCGTCCCTAACCGCTTCGCCGTACCATTTACAGCTGCCTCTACTTAACAATACTTAACTTTAAGGGACATAACTGGTATAGCCTAATTACTTTTTATATGATAATAACAATAAGGACATAGGACGTAGTATCGAGAAATAGGTACGCATTGACCTAATTTTTAATTGGTCGGTTGCAAAACTGTGAATGTTTTTTACAATTTCTTCCAGTTCCTAACAAAAGCCGGCTATTTATCACCAAATCGGGCTGGGATTCATATACTAGGAACAAACGTAGCCTAATGATAATATAGTTAGGTAGGTACATAATTTTATCAGTACACAATATCAGTGTTAACACCTACGCTTGTGGACTGAACTGAACAGCGTCAATTACAGCACTAATGAACTCATTGTTTGGTTATCTAATGAACTGTGTACTGCGGGAGTGGCGTACACCTATGTACGATGATCTTTTAATTAATTTTAAACCACCCGTTGGTTTACTACCTACCTGGTTACGAAAACGAGCGTAGGAGCGATCATGAGGTTCTTAGTTCCGATTCGGACATTAGTAGTACGAAACTCTTTGTATTAGGTAAATATTAGTTGGCGATAAAAAATACTTTAAAAAGTTAAGGCCGCTAAATTTCTTGCCGGATCTTCTCAGTAAAGTTGATTACGATCTGATCCGGTTGTAGAATTAAGAAAAAAACTGGCACTTTGAGCTGAATCGGGCTCTAGAGCGTCTATGATTCATTCCATCTAGGACTCGCTAGATTATGCCTAGCGAGTCCAAGACGGAATGAATCAACAAATGAATCTTAAAAGCATCGACAGTATGTAGGACAGGGCACCAACGCCTACCCTTTCGTAGAATAGGCGTGATAGTACATACTGCATTTTAATATTCTCCAATAGATGTGTCCGTATGGCGCGCATGCCTCACCCGAGCACTCATATTATGACATTACGTCTATGCGTTCCGACGTCAAAAGTGAGTGCTCGCGCGAGGCATGCGCCTGATGAAGACGCCGCCAATGGCTATTAAATACTTCCGTCTACAATATCCGGGCGAAACAGGAGATTTATTATATGAATATATTTTCCTATGATGGGCACCGATTTTCTTATACTATTTTAATGATGCAGTGTTTATGGCAACTAAAATGAAACATGAGTCTTCTATTTTTTATAGGAAGTTGATGTAGAAACACTTATAGTCTGATTTTTAATTAGACGATGTGGGCTGACAGGTTCTTATGTCACTTTTCAATATAACTAGAACAAATAAGATTCAAATTCGAACTTTTCAGCTGTCAGTTGGCTTCGTCTAATTAAAAATCAGACTATAGGTCGAACCTTATGAATTATACGTAGTTAGATATCATCCGTTCTGTTTCTGTTTTTATTACCTATAAGTAGAATAGTGCAACATTCATTCTATTCTATCCTGCGTCGTCCCTCGCTAGGCAAAGAACTCCTTTCCTCCACTCCTCTTTATTATAATTTTACGCATTTAAAACGTTATACCTAATTAGTGACATCAATAAGTAAATTAATTTATATTAAACATGCGACACGAGCTAACGCGGCGCGGGTAAAACGTAAATCCATATAACGAGGGTATTGTAGGTGCGCGGCGCCGGCACTGACGACCGCATTATGCAGATAACATCGGACGGCCAAATACCGCAACAAGTAACTGCCGAAGCCGACTGTTCGCGTGGTAACATCAAATATTCGATTTTTGACAAGTAAATACAACATTGAACGCAGGTATGTAAGTGGTCTAGGCAGAACGCCAGTTACTGTCATCCCACTAATAGGTATTATAAATGTGAAAGTTTAGATGGATAGATGGATGGATGGATGGATGGATGTTTGTTACTCAATCACGCCAGAACGGCTGAACGGATGTGGATGAAATTTGGCACAGAGATAGATTATAGTCTGGAATAGCAGATCGGCTATTTTTTTTTATTATGCGCGGACGACGTCGCGGGCAGAAGCTAGTTTTACATAATTTTATATAACTTAAAAATTAAGTCAAATGTATCTCTAAAATAAACTTATTGGAGTTACAAAGCGACAAAATAATATGTATTACAGGAAACATGCTCAAAATGGTAATCTATGTGCGACTAGCAATCAAAATACATATGTAGTTTAGATTAGACCACAAACTAAGTCGTGTGATCACTTAGATTTTTGTCCGCCAGCTACCGAAAGCGCGCGTGCGGAACTATCCTAATCTATGCGTGATGATAATGCTGTATTCATTTATTAAAATAGGTACCAAGCAAGGTATTGTCATGTCAAGTCAGTACCAAAAATATCTTTGATATTGATATTTTTTGTTAAATAATATTCTGTATATGAAATAATAAATAAAGAACTCATGAAGCTGACTGCACAAAAGTCACAGGGCAGATACACCTACAGACAAACAAACAGCTAGTTGTTAAAATTAGTTCAAGCCGGGAAGTCGGTTCAAGTAAAACATTCTCGGCTGCAAAAAGAAAACATCGGTGCGGCAGGCGCAGTAACATGGTGTAATGTTAGCTCGGCACACAAACGCGGGTGCACGGCAGCTGTGGGACACTACTACTTTTTGTTCTACAGGGTGTTATGTGGTGGCAAATGTTATTATGTTGGCGCGTAATTACTTTTGTTGAGTAGGGGATTGTTTTTGTATTTGTAACGGGAAAAGTTGCTCCACTTAGATACTTATAATACTTATTTTTTGTTTGTTCTGTAAAAAAATTTCAAAAGATAATTATTTTCCTATAAATTTATTGCAATTTCTAAAAGAGGAATTAAGTTTATTCCACGAATGTTAACATTTAATTTAAACTTCAATTACTTCGGACTCTTCACTGTGTGCTTAGTGGATGAGATATCGCGGCAACAGTAAATAATACCAATTTATATGCATTTACACATGCACTCCAAGAATCCTCATGTGTAATAAAACACGGCCATAACTCCTGTTTAACTGTACACGAAACCCGAAAGTAAATCAGACACCGCCAGTGTTCAAATAAAGTCTACGTATTTACAAAGAGCTCACACGGACGACGGCGACTTGCAGAGAGAGTTCTGTGTGTACTTAAAAAGAACAATTCTACGGTAAACGTTTTACTAAGCGTCTGGTAGACCGACCCCTATCACTGTACCAACTCGAAAGTGCACCAGTGTCCGGCGCACAAGACTAATGATAACTGAAGCACGTGGTTTGGAACTATTTACGGATGTGTTCCAATGGTAAGGGCGCCGTCACGTTCCTTTTGCGTATCTCAGTAGCGCGTTCGTCCGGTCCAAGATGTGGTTCAGGAGATAACAGTCTTCGTAAATCTGTCGCGGCCGAGTGGCCACGCTTGGCTCGCAACTCAACATAGATATCGCGACCGGTAGAAGGAAAATGCTTTGCTTTCTTTTGCCAAACTCCTGCTACGTTGATTTATGTTAGTTTCAACTTTTTTCAATTACCTCAACATTTTTCGATTTGGTTGAGATATACGTACCTATACACGAGGGTCGTTTCATTGTTGGTGTAGCAAAGATCCGGCCATATCAAAAATATTAGCAGAGTAGGGTTTTACAGCGCGGGATTTCAGGCCTAATCTCAACGGATTAAACATCGATTCCGTTCCATAAGTAATTATTGCTCTTATAATATTTGCAATTCGTAGAGACGACGTCAGCAATATACGAGCGATACCGTTGGTATGTGGTATGGATATTGCAAGCATTTATAGGTAAACTACGATAACTTCATATCAGACGCCCCTAACGCTTGTTTGCCACCGTAGTTATATAAAAAAGTAAAAAAAATGCAATTGACAAAGGTGCCTAGATATTTTCAATATCAACTTACAGGATATTAATAGCCTTTCAAATCCCAGTAATAAATAACAAATTGGGGCATGAATAACATCGTTCTGTATATATTACTCGATATAAAAGTCCAATTTCGTATTTATTTTACTTTACGAATAAAATTGTACAGATATATCTTGTGTGAAGTGTCGAGGGCGGCGCCCCGGGCGCTCATTAAGCCGGCCCGGGGACGGTCGCTGTTGTTTTTACACGGATTTCTCTGTAACAATTACCATGCCAAGGTGACGATGCTTCGCGTAATTCAGTTACGAATGTTATACAGCAGCGTGTTAAAATAAATTGTGTCGTAGTCCGGGAATAATGAAGTACAAAGCTGCGGCGTGGGGTAGTGAGAATATGTGTTTGTATTCATAATTCCTTCCAAATTAGAAACATCCTGTTATTATAATCCGTAGGATATAGTAATCATCCATAGCAAAACACGATTAATTAATAGGTATATGTTACAGTGACACTATTGTTATTTTATTTGACACCTTATTTGCATCTGTGAAAAATAATAAACTAATTTTGTATTTAAAATAGCTTCCATCAATTATAGTTAGACCTATAAATTAAATTAAATGAAAATTATATTAGACAAAACTGACATTTTAAACACTTCGTAATGATATCCATAACATACGCCTGTCCCTTTTGGATAAATTTACATTAAAATACATGTATTTGCACACGCTTAATTAAGTTATAGTGATAATACATCATCGATGACGTGCTATTAGTACGAAACATTGAATAATTGAATGTAGCGCCGCGTCGCCCGTATATAATAGCCGGAAAGATAAATTAAATAAACGTTTGTCAAAATTTGTCTTCGGCGTTGATTTTTTCCTAAATCAAGATGGGTCATAGATTTATTTGTATATCGGTAGCTAGGTGTTTGTTTTATTATAACAGCTCTCTAATCACCACTTGAACCAAAGAAATCAAGAGTAGGTAATGACGTCTTCATTACACACAATCTTTCAGTTTTATAAGTAAACGGTATTTAATCCCTCATTTATCGATCGATACATTGATTTTCTAATGTTATCAGACTTTTAAGGTCTCTATTGATACCTGAGTGATTTAATAAGGTATATATAACAGTATAAGGTGGTGGTTGTTTATGTTATGAGATGCCGTGTCTCCCATGCCCATCACAGCGCTGTAACCGCAAGTCACCGCAACTAGCGCCGTGCACTTTATCTATTAAGGAGATGTCTGTGCCTTTCAACTAATAGAATTTTTAATCAGGTTGCTTGCGGCGGCGCCGCGGCGCGAGCACCAGATTAATGTAATTCGACGATGCCGTCACAAAGGCAAATTGTAATCCCCCTCTTTTCATTGTATATGCCCGTAACGTGGCGCTCGCACATTGTGTCGTATTTTGACATTATTCCACACCACAACCGTGCATTATGTAGATACGGTTCCATTTTATTTTTGTGAAAGGAACAAGTGTTTCACTAACAAACGTCTGAATTGCCACAAAGCCGTGATTTGCATAACGTCATCTCGAATGCGGCCGGCCTTTGACTCGGTGTCGGATAGATGTCGGGCGGCGCGAGGGTCGCAGTCGGGACACCCCTTAAATCGTCCGATTGCGGCACAGTCGTTAGGAGGCCGAAGTGTCGGGACAATTAAGTTGAAGCGGTGATTGTGAGCGGTGCCAAAGCGGATGTAGGTCAGTGCGGAGTGGACGTGCACCGCTGAGGTGACACCACGGTCGGCTGCTGTGTCATGACCTATTCAATCCTGGCTAGGGCTTGGCACCCGCTCCTGGTCGATACATGTATATTCCAGATGAGTCAGAAATAATATTTGTTCCATCCCACATCTAGTTATCCTATAAGATAAAATCATAGTACCTACGTTAAGATTTATTTCACCGATAATAGAATAGAAAACAATAAAACCGAACAACATTTGTATATTACTTCAATAAATAAGATTTAAGATAATCCTAGAAACAGCTTGATGTTAGCCACTCCGCAGCCTATAAAACGCTGCAATAGACCCTCTTCATTTTCGACCCGATCCACATTATTTTGAACATAAAATCTTATCTATGAACTGCTTAAAGATGCATTGTACGGAAGAAGGCATCGTCTATCTAAACAAGTAGGGGAGATAAGGCGGTTTAGTGCACTCTCTAATACACCGTGGCCCCCGATGCACCGTTTCAAGGCTTAAATCCACCGTTATATCGAAGCTTTCCATACAACGCTCTTTGACAGTATAACTTCTCTTGAAGCAAGTTTAGGGAGACCAAATCCGATTACTCTGAGAAAAGCCAACGAACTTAAGCTTTTGTTTGCATAGAAATAGAGTTTGAATATTGACGCTAATTCTAGTTTACACAAGCTATGACTAAACTGAGGGCACTGTTTAATTTATTGTCGTCTTTGTTGTACGTTATAGACTTTACAAGGACGGTAATACAAACCAGTCCAGACAAATTGGAATTGGAATGTACTTTTTTATTTATTTTGACAATAGAATTGATGTCATGGACTAACTTCAGTACTATACAAATGTATATAATATGTAATGTTAACAAATGCCTAATAAAGTTAATGAATATGGGATACCTACACAATGTAGGTGGTTTCGTCGCCGCCAAGTTCGATCGCTTTCGCTCCATATTTTAAATCACTTAGCAGGAACTTATATCTGCAGTATGGGGACCGGCTCATAGCTTCACTAAAAGCCTCGTATATCGAGTACATGCTACTCTTTTAGAGCAGAATTGCAGTCTAAAGCGTGTGACAAAGAATGTTTGCTGTGGTCAGTAAACAAGGTTTCCACTCGCCATTTAGAATGGCTGTTTTGGATAGAACAAAATATGAGTGTGGTCGTTGCGAAATGAGCTTTTGCCTTCCTAACAGCCCTGGTCAGTTGCGTCACTTTTCTGAATTCTTTTCGTCATAAATTTCTGAGAAAATAAAATACTTATGCACATTGATTTATTCTTTTCGCAGATACAGTACGGTCAGCAACATAAGTCGGTGAACATCAAGTTCAAAGAATGTGGTATATAAATAGGCATGTGCTCACATGCGGGCTCACGTGGCCGGCCAGCCGTGGCGTCGATAGCCTGCAGCGTGTCACCGCCCGCAGTCTCGTGCAAATAAACACATTATATGTTAATCCTCGTAATGTATGTAAGTCGTGTTGGCGTGGATAATACAGGGTAAGTAATCGTCCATATTTCACAGAACTAGAAATAAGTATTTCATTTTCAGTGTGTCCGGACGAGTATACACAAGTGAAGAAATAACTTGCCAGCTTGCAACTTCTGAAATATATTTTCCCTGTGTTTTTGTGAATGTTCTACGTGAAGCTGTTTAAGGAAGTCCTAGAAGTGACCTATTTTGAAAAATCTCTACAAGCTTTTCATTAGCATGGTCTTCATAGGATAGTCTAGTTTTTATCTTTAGGAAACGTAGTAAAACTGCAATGTAGACCTAGTCACAACAAGTAAGGGTCTCGACAGATAAATTCAAAATAATTTTTAATGAAAATTAATTCGAAATTACTGCAATATGTTTTTTTTCATACAATCATAACGACCTCTCTTCCCCTTTTAAATAGCAAACCTTCATTAGTTTATTAATGCACTGTTTTTAGCAAACTTTTATCCAAAGTGAGGTTGATGGGGTCGGAAAAGCGCGTGGAAAACGGATGCGTGAATGCGTCGCCTACACGCATAACACGTTTACGTGTGTGTGTGTCTGTGTGTATGTGCGTGTGTATGTAAATTGAATTCAACTCATTCATCGCCCACATACGTGCCTGTATGTGATGTGAACTGCCTACAATCAACACCCGTTACTCGTATCTATTCAATGCGCTTTTCACGTAGTTTCCATAGAAATTATGATCTGAGTTAGTTATGAACTAGAACTGGCGATCTTGTTTATACTTTTTTTTATTGTTACAAAATGACACACTAGTCGTTCTACTGGTTAAATGTATCTACTATAATTTTAATAATATTATACATATAATTTTATTACGGCAAAAATAGCGTGACTTTCCGATCAAATGCAATATGGAAAGTCGTTATTTTAAAGATTGTGTCATAGGTCCCCTAAATACAGGGTGTATTCTATTTTAATAACGCTTTTTAGTAAACAATAAAAATGCAAGTATGGCTGTTTTACCAACTAACACACTCTACAATTTCATTTCATTCGCTATCGGAAAAGAACACTCCAAATAGTGAAACTGCACTCAATATCACGTGCATTGTGCAACGGGATCGCAATTTTACGATTACTACGCGTTATGTTCAACTGGCAACTGGCATCTGCGCTCCACAACTTGTTACTTTACTGAAAACATTTTTATTGTATAATAATAGCAATATGAAAATTTGGCACTATCGTCTCGCCATTCGTAATTTACGATCGAAGATCAACAAGCCTCCGAGGATCTATTTGCGTCACAGTCTGTCTTTAACACAGAGCGAACGATTCTCGAGGGAGCTCTCTTAATAATAATTTATCAAGTTCCATGAACATCATTACGAGTTTTATTAACGAATAATGATGATTAATTCGGATTTTGGTTCGGCGAGTACGAACACCAATAAAACTCAAGTAACGCCGGCTGATACACGCAGGGCCACACAAATTACTCCAATAAGCACGCATGATGGAGGACGAGGTTCCCGCGAAATGGCGAAATTCCATCCGCCGTGGATGCGCTACTGAATACAAATTCACATATACTCCAATTATAGGAAAACGATTTGGTACGAATATTCTTGGCAGACTTGCAAATTTTGTCTCGAATCAGCAAAATATATTTATTTTGTTGGGAGTTAGAATGGTGCCGCGATGAGCGCGTGACTTTCCCTTACTGTATGAGCCAAACTGCCCTCCCCGGGACCGCGAGGCACAAATGTGAGATTGTTACAGTGTCATTGACGGAAATTGATTGATATTATAGATCACTTTGGCTGTCCCACTTGGTAAATATCCCATTTCGTAACTATGACTATACATACAAAAAATCGGTTGCTAGTTGCGGTATAGGTCTAATATTTTTTTCGAGGATATTTCCCTTGATTTTTAAGTTGATGACTTTGCTCAGTATATATAATTTCAAGGACTAAAGGATTAATGGATAAATCCCGATCGTGTTATCCGTGAAGCTATAAATACTACTGGAACAATAGGCAATTTGTGGTAGATATACCCTGCGATTCGAATCCCCAGCGCGTTGCTAATATTCAGAAATGATATAATTGTCTACGAGCACCAGCGGCTCACGTAAAGTTTGTTACAATGGATGTCACGTGCATGGGACACGTACGATGGACGGACGCAAAAACGAGCTGTAATTTTAATTAAAACGTCAAAACTTTTGAACCCATACAATTAGAATTAACAAAAAGTAAATATAATTTATTTTCTAATTCACAGCGTTGAGTGTGCTACAATATTGTTTCTAGCGCAGACAAAATAAAACTTTGCAGTGCAAGTACGAGAACAATCTTGCGCTTGATATTTCAGAAGTGGAGCGTGGGAATTTCCTTTACTTTTTAAAATGCACTGAATTATTTTTTGAATAATGCAACATAATATGCGTGACATTTATTTTAAACATACTTAGTTGCATATATGGTTATGCAATGTGTTATTCAAAATGCGTTATGGTTAGATTCATTTACCCAATATTGAGGAAAAGTTGAATATAGAAGTATAACATCACAACTTATATCTCTACATTATGGAGTCCTAAAGACTGTGGGAATCGCAAACGGAGATATTGACGCTACGCAGACGATGAGTTGAAAAGCACAATAAGGGCATGCAAAGGGTTCCTAGCTCGTTGTTGTGTCGTCCTTGTTGCCACAGTTTTAATTAGCCTTGCGCTGTAGCACGCAGCAGTGAAACTGGAAACAACGGCAATCTACGAAATAAGAAGCAAATTGAAGGATACATCGCTTATTGGTTGACAATTTTAAATACGAACAGTGTTATATTTTTTTTCTGAATCCAATAGAGATGACTGAATGGTGTGTCCAGTTGGTGGGGTTATCTGATAAGCTTATAATAATAATTTGCGGTTCCTTATTTGACAAAAGAAAATGTTTGAAAGATTAAGTGCTATGTAATCGCGCAACGTGCGGAGGCCGGTGCGGTGCGGCGGCTATGCACAAGGAACGCCGCACGGTGCATTGCGGACTCCAAACACGTACGAAATCCGACACTTGGCGCAGTTCACATTCCCGCCGCGCTTTACCCATAATACAAGTTTTAAGTTTTAATTACGCCTCTGCAAACTTACCCCAATTGTAATAAAAAAAACCCCAATCATTGGCCGCTCTCTGAAATGACGGCGTATTGTAATGTAAATCAGTTCCTCCTCTTCACTCTCCAATATTATAATCTTCTTTATCATTATTCCCCATCGCAATAACGCCGTGGTATTAACGGACTTTATTTTCAAATTTTCTTTTGGTCTGAATCCTTACAATGTTAATAGCTCTTCCTGCCTTTATTGTACTGTCAAATGAATTATGGATAAAAAGATTCAAAGAAGATTTAGTGTTGCTCGCGATAATAAATAACGCAGCTAATGTAAAGACAAGTTTCAAAGTTAAACAGAATCGCCTACCGGCAACAAGAAACGAAACTGACGAATAAATAAAACAGTCGAGGTCCAACTCGGGCAATTCCTGCAGCGATAAAACGCGAAAGGAGTGGTATTTAAATTGAATACGCCGTAAATAAATGCTAAATGAGACAAAGGACTGTGAGAGAATTTGCAATCTAAACAAGAATAAAAGGAGTAATGTATCTTTAATGAAAGTACGGATGCCGCGATGGCGGGTTATACCGCGATGATGACCGCGGGAACACTCGGGTAGTTCTCGTTTGCTTAGCCTGTTGCAACAATTATCTTTATGTACCAACTAGGTACGTAATACACATATCTCATGAATTGTAGATGATACGCACGTTTACCCGAGCTCAGCGTCTACTCTGTTTACAAACCATCGTCCTAATCCAACCAGCCTACGCCGCTTCGCTTCGAATTACAATTCCATTTATTTTACAACACAAAATGTTATATCGCCCATATTATCACGGTAATGGTATTAGTTCGGAACGGCGGAAACTTATCCGTGCTTTATATGCTAACTTCACAGATTGATTATCCAAAATTATCATTTCGTAAATTAGTTTTGTAACATGAATCGCGTTCTTAGGGAACATAATAATAGTAAATTGTGTTGTTATTATGTAAACGAGATATGGCCACGCTATGCGTCAGCCGGTTCCGGACGAGACGAACGCCCGTTTATTATTCATTGTAATCCAATACATTATCTTACTCCGACATCCGATGGCCAACTTCGTTCCGAGAAAAGAAATCAGAGAAAGCTTTTAAAAAGGTATCCTATTTATATACTGTACAATATACCTTCGCCTTATTTGCTTCGATCGCATTGCATAAAATGATTGCGTTAAGTACCATCAGCTATTGATTTTCCTATTTCAACGATTACTTTTGAATCACACAGTAGGTAGTTAGAACATAACGTCACTATATAAAATAAATGAAAAACAGTCACAGAAAATTTAATATGAAATACATCTTAATTCTAATAACTATACCTTTAATGCTCCGCGGTTAGTTAACATTTGAATTAAAAACAAAATCCAACTACAGGCGCCCACTCTAACTCCATTGTAAATTTATATTCAGACAAATAGAACCGGAATATTCATTACCGCTTAACAATTGATGACTTATATTCCCTTTCCTCCCATATAGTTTTTTTTAGTTCATAATTAAACCGTCATGTCTATATTGAATCAATATTATAAATCTGATG
The DNA here is from genome assembly GCA_947859195.1 of Drymonia ruficornis. Lineage (NCBI taxonomy): Eukaryota > Metazoa > Arthropoda > Insecta > Lepidoptera > Notodontidae > Drymonia > Drymonia ruficornis. Next base: position 6,995,358 of record OX401910.1, on the reverse strand, counting down.
TTACATCCAAAATAAACTCGGCTTCGCGGGGGTTTACATTCAAATGATTTATGTGAAGCAACTGTCAGTTGATATAACTATCTGCGGGCTGCCCTGATTACCCACAGGGTCATTTTTCACCTTTGAAATAAATCACCCGGCACTTATCATCAACTGACGTTTTGATCGACATTAAATTAAATTTTATTGATGTATCTACGAGTACTTTTTCAAATTCCTAACTAGATCTGGATCGTGTCTAGTGTAATAAAAATAAATAATCAATCAAGTGGACAGATGCCCATAACAAGATGGTATGTATTTTGGTTGTAATTAGAAGTGGGTGTTTAAACGAAAGCACACAAGCGCGCTTATAAACAAGCGTGTAGATTTTAAGCAATGACGGCCAGAAAGAGAAATAAATTCCAAAAATTTACAAAAAGTAACCTTATTGTTATGAAAATACAGCTCAAATCAATATTAAATTAAATTGAACCTTGTTTATTTACACATAAAAAGCAATACATTGATACTAAATTATATTAGACTAGCTTTTGCCCGCGACTTCGTCCGCGCAGAATTTAAATTAAAAAAAATCGGATCCCGGATCCCATTTCCCGGATTACGTATCCTGGATCTCGTTTCCCGGGTCCCGTATCCTGGATCTCGTTGCCCGGATCCTGGATCCCGTTTTCCGGATCCCGTATCCCGGATCCTGGATCCCGTTATCCGGATCCCGTCCCCAGATTATGTTTGCTAAATCCCGCATCCTGTATCCCGGATATCACGGATCCCGTATCTTGTAACCCATATCCCGAATCTCGTTTCCCGGGTCCCGTATCCTGGATCTCGTTGCCCGGATCCTGGATACCGTTTTCCAGATCCCGTATCCCGGATCCCGTTTACGGGATCACGTATATCCTGGACCCCGCATCCCGTTTCCCAGATTCTGTTAGCTAAATCCCGGATTCCGTATCAAATATCCTTAATTTCATATCCCGGATCTTGTTTCCCGGGTCCCGTATCCCGGATCTTGTTCCCCGGATCCCAGATTCCGTGTTCCGGATCCCGGATCCCGTATCCCGGATATCACGGGTCCCGTATTCCATATCCCTGATTTCATACGCCGGATCTCGAATCCCGGGTCCCGTATCCCGGATCTCATTTTTTGAATCCTGGATCCCGTTTCCCAGATCCCAGCTTCCGTTTGCCGGAGCCTTATTCCGTTTCCTGGATCCCAGATGCTGTATCCCCGATATCGGATCCCGTATCCCGGATATCGGATCCCGTTTCTGGGATATCCCGGATCCCGTATCGAATTAGCCCGTAAAAGTCCCGTCAAAATCGATCCAGCCGTTTCAGAGATTAGCCCGAATCGGTACTGCCATACAAACTTTTATTCCCTATTTTACACCCTCAGGGGATGAATTTTCAAAGACCATAAAATTAATCTTTTTCATTATTAAAACACACCTAGTCAGCAATTTTCATAATTCTAACTTCAAAAATGACGAACTTCCATACAAACTTTTACCCCTATTTTACCCCCTTAGGGGTTGAATTTTCAAAAACCCTGAAACCCATATTTTTTTATTTTTCAAAAGACACCTAATCAGCAATTTTCATAATTCTAACTTCAAAAATGACGAACTTCCATACAAACTTTTATCCCCTATTTTACCCCCTTAGGGGTTGAATTTCAAAAAACCCTTTCTTAGTACACCTCTACACATCAAGTCAAACCCACCCTCCAAATTTCAAGTCTCTACGATCAGCTGTTTAGGCTGTGCGTTGTCTGTCAGTCAGTCAGTCAGTCAGTCAATCAGGACTTTGATTCTTATATATTTAGATTGACAACCATATTTCCATGCACATAAGGCTCACTATCAATATTTCAGCAGATAAGTTTTTGCTATCTAAAAGTTCAATTCACTAAAGCACTAAAAAAATGTAGAAAGCAGAAAACTACGTAAAAAAGTAAAAAGCAGAAAAGCACTTCCGCGCTTGTTACAGCTACTTTTAATAACAAGCACAAGCGTTACAGCGTGCTTTTAATATAAAGCCGTTTATCACATCTTTAGTTGTAATGTAAGTGCTTTTACATTCGACACCGGGATCGATTTACCTATTAGGTTTATTGGTATAGTCGTTAGCTACTTTATCCAACGCAATAACCTCTGTACCACAATAAATGATTTCGAATTCGAATTTGAATTTCTAATGGTGTAACATTACAACAACGCTTTCTACCAAAGAGTGTAAAAATAATGTTACTCCGTCATCGATGTATTGTTTGAGCAGATATGGTAGGTAACTTCTAACATCGTAATCATTAAAGTTGTGCTCAGCGCCCCACTACATTTCAATTTGACAATGAACTTATTAAATACATAGAAGGCATTTTTCACCAGAAGAGGAGCCGTTTGGCAATACCGAAATGTTTTCAACATTATTTTCCGGTAGCGACTGAGTCGTTCTGTGTCCATGGACTCCGTTTAGTAGGACAAAGTATTTTGGATGGCCACGTGTTGATTTTAATTATGCCTCTACTTTGATAAAAGAACTGCACAAAACAATACAATTCAAAAACTGAGTTGTTTGTTACAATCTCATAATATCAATTTAAGGGAGTAGGTGCCTAATATTAAATAAAAGCTGGTGTATCTCGTAACAGTTCCCATTATTGGGACAACGGCTATTCCCACCGAGCGGGCGGAATCCTCGCCATTCCGGCCACAAAACTTATGCAGCCTGTTCGGAACTTCTGACAGTTACCAGTCATTGTTTTGGACAGTTATGAGTATTTTCGGAACTGTCAATTCGCTATGCGACGTTAACTTGAGGAAAGCTAAGTAGATCAATTAACTTACAAGTTTTAACTTTGATTTTTTGAAATGTGTGTTATGTGTGTGTTTGGTAGCTGGTGGCTTTTCTGAGTTAGTGGACGTGTTGTATACCTAGTACGTTTACGTCTAATTGTATGGGTAATAATACGATCTGTCATAGTGGTAGATCTAGCAGAAGCAAGTGGATATTATGTGGCCTACATTTTTATCAGGTTGTTATTCTAATAATAATAATATCCTGGGACATTTTTTACACACGGCTACCTGATCCCAAACTAAGCAGAGCTTGTACTATGGAAACCAGATAACTGATATTACTACATATACTACTTTTTTATTTGTAAATCTTTCCAAAGTTTATATATTTGACGTGTGTCGTAACGATTCAGATTTATTGATTACTATAAATACAAATGCGAAATACATTTTAGTATTCAGTATCAGTCGTACTTTTAGCATGTCGGGAAACTTTTTTCTGAACATCATGTTCCTCACTCAATTACCCAACTCTATTTGGTTTATAACATTTTGACGTTTTCAAGGGTACCGTCTGTCTCTTAACTTTTCTGTATGATTTAGTAACTCTCGTAGGGACGTGATACGAATGTTCTCATTTTTTTAAGGCGTCTAAAGTAGGTAACTAAACTATTCAAACGACACTTCTCTCCTATGACATCTACAATATTCTCCAAAGTAGCGCTATGAGAGATATTTCTTTATTTGGAAAATACATTTGTGTTAAATAAATAGTTGCGGTCGTGAATCCTCACCAATATTATTCTAGCGCACAGAATAGAAGCGCAAAACGCGGCGAGAGTTCAGAAGGCTTTCAGCAGAGCTGGTCGTTTAGCAAAGTTTAAGTAGGAACCAACCGCTGCCGCGCGCTATAGCCGGGCTTGCGTCATGTTTAATCCTTACAAATAAATAAACAACAGACTCGTATCACTGAAAATCCTGAAAGCAAAATGTTAAATACGTTCTGCCGTCTGGTGCGCACTTTTACTACCGGAATACTGCATTTTCATTAAAATTTTATTCTGTTTTCACGGCTGTGTATAAACTAAATGAAGATATATTTTATCAGTATATTTAATCATGAATGTTTAAGTTTGATAAGGTGTTCTGTAGAAAACAAAAGACTTGTAAATTGAATGCGAGGTAATAAATGGATCCCTTGCATTTGAATGAGCGTTCAAGGCACACCTAGCTTTGATTGATTCAGTCTCACGGAAATAATTTCGAGCCTGTTTGGGATTCACGAAGGATCTCGGTCGGCCATTTGCCGCTTTCGCATGATCCTTTGATTTTATTGTTGTTAATTAAATCTGAATTGAATGAATTGTGCTGGAAAATCTATGTAAATTAAGTGCCACCCTTCTGTTGGTCGGAACACAGCTAATTACAGAATCTAAATTAGAAATACAATAGTTGAAATATTGGTTTATCTTACCAAATTTTCATTGCTTTGAATTTTTCACAATTCGTTAAGTAGGTTCCTACACTTAACCTATTAAAAGTCCAGGTATGTTTGTTCCTGAATTTATTTACATATATAAGTAACGTCTATACTTCTATACTAATATTATAAATGCGAAAGTAACTCTGTCTGTCTGTCTATGTTACGTTTTCACGACTAAACCGCTACACCAATTTTGATGAATTTAGGTATAGAGAGAGATAGCACCTTGGAGAAAAGCATACTATAGGCTACTTTTTAGCACGGAAAAATGGTTCTTGTGGGATTCTAAAGTCAACGCGGATGAAGTCGCGGGCAGAGTTACAAATAAAACTGAAAATAAATGTAATGAGTTTCCGTTGATTCCACAAAGTTATTAGGTATTTTTGCTAGTACGAAGCGGTCTGGGACGAAAATTAGTGTGAAAGCTTTAATGAACTAATGTATTCTTAATGAAGAGCCGCCATCGCCTCGGAATTGTTTGCCCGAGGGCCCGTTTAATGCCATGAAATATACATAACTCCTGGGTATTTCAATTAGCAGCTGCAAGAGAACACAGGCGCCGTCCTGACGATCTACGAATCTCTTCAACGGTCACATCGACGGCTAAATATAGAATTACAGTCTTCTAATTTCAGCGGAAGGTGACCTGGATGCCAATATTAGGGTCAGTTTATTAAGACGTGATTTAATAGAATATGGACCAATTTCGATTACTTATCTACGAATAATTACTTTAGTAAGTAGTGATTGATATTGTACTCTATAATTGAAAAAATTAAACCTATACACACGTAAAACAGTAAAATTACATAGATATAATTCAGCGAAAATCCAGCGTATGCTGACCTCTCTTTACTATTAACACCCATATCAAAGAGAGCTCAGGTTATGCTGGACCATAATACCATCGGCGGAATATACACTGCAGTTTATCTCTAGTCTCTATCTACCCGAAGCCCCCACCAGCGATGCATGCATCAGATCTCATCCATAGCATCGCATATTTGCAACCATTTAACCAACACATAAAACTGAAAATATATTACCTACTGTAACATAAGTGTCGCTCTTTCTATCCGCGCAGAGGGTTCCGTCGGGTTCCTTTCACAGCGAATCGTAAACCATGGTCCAATTTATGGAGTCGATGCTGTAAGCCATTCCGGTCCAAGCAGATTTACGATCCAGTGCCTCACGAATACGACGACCCGCGCGGTCGCATCTAATAAACAACACGACACTAGCGTATACTGATATCGTGGTGAGAAAATCGATGTTTGATCACTGCACCTTGATTTGTGAATGTGAATCCAATTTGTTTAACTGCCGAAGACCTATTTTATTTGGAATTGAAAAGTTAAGTTTAGTGTTGTTTGCAAGATACCCGATTAAGAAAGTGTTCTTACCTACAAAAAAGTTAAACTCGTTTTTAACGCGTGTCTAGTTAAATTTCCCTTGTACATTTTGACATAACACTCGTGTTTAACATTAATGTTTATTTATCTAAAACAAATCTTTATTAAGTATCCACATTCTCAATATACCTAATCAAATATTGTAGCTAAGTCGTCGCTCTGTTACAACGGAAAAGAATGATAAATTTCGTTTCCATTTTTTAATAGAAATATATTAAACTACCAACCCATAAAATCTCATTAACAAACATGGGCCGCAACATAAAAAGTGATTTAAATTAAAAACTCTCATTCATAAAACACGCATCTTCCCACCTACATTCAATTCAAAAGAATGAACGCGGCGCGCTTAAACTTTACAAATATAATCAATGCATCACCTATTATGGTAATGTCCAAAATAAGTCATTATCGCATTAAGTATCGCAATTAGAAAACATAATGGGGCCCATGAGCGATCAAGGGTTACAACAGTCTATCACGCCCACACCTTCAAACTAATTGCCCCATAATGTTTGATCATTGAACTATAGCCAATCCTATTGGATAGCGTAGGCTGGATTATACATTACCGTAATAATTTATTAGGTACATTGATTATTAGGTGAGACAATACAAAATTACAGTGCTTTGTATCCTTGGAGTAAAAATAAATAATGGAAATGGATATTTAATTGTATTCATACCAGTATATTAGATAAATAACTATGAGTGTAGTTCCTATTATTACGATATAATGATATTGAATATCTAATGCCAGTGCACACCGTTCCGGCTTTCTGGCATTTTTAGAATCTGCCGTTTGTAAAAACTGGCATTTAGAGAATCTGTCGTTTAATGAATCTATTCTGAGAATCTGCGTTTATAGAATATTGTCATTACAAGAACCTGGCATTTGTAGACACAGCTGGCTTCTTGAGAATCTGGCATAATACGCCTCAACCGTTAAATGCAACTATACCTATATCTCCAGGAGATTCTGATAATAAATTTCATTACATTGATTTTTGATGCACGAGAAACCGTTCCTCCCACCAGCCTCTACAGTATATAGTTTAGAAGCACACATTACACAATCCAATCTGTTTGGAATTACAATAAAAAGTATCTTTGGCCTCTGGTCTGACCTGTGCTGTGTATATTCCTTTTAATGTTCTCATCAAACTGTCTATCAAGCTTAATGCTATGTATACTGTGCATTTTGGGGTTATATGAGAAACCAACTAGTAGAAATCTTCGAAGTAACAAGATAGATTCCCATTCGGAAAAGTAAATCACAGGACATTAATTAAATTAAAATTTATTTCAAGTAGCATAGCCTCGTGAATTACTTACAATACTACTCTTCAGTCTCATTAATTATTATAATCTTGTAATAATTGGTTTGTGGAATCATTCCATGACACACAACTCCATACTTATTTATATCCCGGTACGGTCAGCAACATAAGTCAATTAACATTTTTAGTTTTTCAAATCACCTGCATTATTTTGTTTTACGTCAAATCTATTATTTTTATGGTCTAAAGAATATATGTATGTTCACCCACCACGTTTATAAAATAAAAGAGTACTACAGACTTAAAATAAATATCGCCAGACGAACCCACTAACTGTATGATCCCAAACTAAGCAACGCTTGTACTATGGGGTCCATACCATGGATCGGGGCCGATCCTAGTGTCACCCAGACCAGAGTAAATTACGAAAAGGCCGTTTCCGAAATTTTCCCCTGGCGGGAATAGAAATCGTAACCACCCGATACAGTTAGCCGAGAGGCCTACGCTCGAGGCACTGCGCCAAACGGTCGTCAATATCCGTCGTCGTCTTCGTCGTGTGGTCGTCGGTGGTCGGTCGAAATGTTCAGCGACTTATGTTACTGTACGTATACTTTACTTGACTGTACGTATCAATCTTGGCATAATAAGATTGATGTTGCACAAACATATTATCAGGAATGATCATAGTGAAACATTCACAAAGCCGAAATAACAGCGCCTAGATTAGATTCCCACGAGCCGGAGTCCAGGGAACACTGGCGGTGCCATTTGCCACCACCACACGCCCTAGAAAGCAATTTCCCACCTCATTGTTCTAGAATTGCGTCCCACTCCGCGTTCCGTCGGCCAATCGACTCGCACATTGACAAACATCGAAAATAAAATTGATATTGGATACCGGAGGAAAATTTCTCTAAAATGTATATGTATTCGACTTACTATCAAGCACGTAGCATAGTAGAACTATTTATTTCAGCACATACTGCGGTTTTGAAAATAGAGCACAATATTTGTACTTACCTCTTCGATACGATTCAATGACGGCATATCAATGACGCCAATTCAGTCCACGGATAAACTAAATTAAACACCTTAAAGTATTTGTTTGTGTATTTGTCTTGTCCATGCATTACGGCGTTGAGAAAGATGTTAATGCAGTTAGATAAGTCAACTTTAGTTTGTTTACCAACAGAATCAGAACCATTATGTATTGGGATGGACAGAATTTTTCTGAAAATAATTTATACTTAATGTTCATTACCCACATACCCAATGATGGTGGTGGTGTGTGTACTGTCAAAGATTTACTTCCGATTAGATACTGGCTCTACATAGTGTTGAGTATATGTAGACATCAATCATACTTTTCTCCAGAATTATCGTTAAATGTTTTAAAATTCTTAAAAGTACTCTTTAATAATCCTATAGAGATATAAGAGAATAAAATAACTCAATCAAAAACAAATATACGCTTCAGTTTAAACATTGAATCACCATTCAAATATTTTTAGATTAACTATAAAAAAATATTAACCGCTCTCTAAAAATAAATGGCACAGTTTAGTTCCCAAACAGTAAATATGTCGTAGTATCGTACAAATAGTTATCGTTTCCATCCACGTATTATAAACAGAGCAGATACGTATCAGATGGCTTTCACGCCACATACTGTTCAATATTTCTAGAGACTTGTTTTTACAAAAACACTTTTTATTCAACACAGCATCAGATATGATACGAATATTATATTCATATCAATACGAAAAAAATAAAATAACAGCATGGCTTTAGCTATCTAGTGCTCTACAATATTCTAAGATGAAGATAGGTATACCTACCTACTAGGAATCACAGCTATACCCATAAAATAAATCTTTTTGATCTAAATATTGTTCAAAAGATACCTATAACCTATCTATATTACAAATCATTACATTAAGTAGTAGTAGCTATTATTCACTACCTTATGGTAAGGTTGGATGAAACCGTCTCTAAGTCATTGAAACACCATATAACGTGTTCGGGGCTGTGGTGAAGGCTGGAAGATGGAAATCAATTTTACAGAGCAAACCGAGTCTGGGATGACCATGCCTCCGTGGGGCTGACTGACGGCTGACAGCCAAGGCTTTGTCTATATCCACAATAACAATAACAATCCATTAAGGCAATTCTGTTATTAAAGCTAGTGTGAACGGGTCATAAATGCTATTGTGGACGTCATCATACGATACGCGGACTTTGCAAACTCATCCACACCAGAGGATATGACAACGTCGACGATACGTATACGCAATGAGTAGAATGTTAAAATAAGATACAATATTTTAAAGTAGGTATACTAGGTAATACTGAGATATTTTGAATTCCAAAGTAGGTATGTATGTTTACAAGAGAAAAATATTTTTAACATTTTCATGAAAATCTTGAATCACGATATTCAATGTAACGACATGTCGCATGCAGTCAAAAATGTAATATTTCACCTTTCGTGTGGAAGCGTAAAAATACCCAATCCTGCAGTTATACATAAGGGCTTTAGGCGCCGCCCGCCCCTGCCAGCGGCGCCCGCCTTGTACGTAAATTAATTTTGTGCTGTGATCGTCCAACCGTGAGCCCCACGATAATCATTCCGATCTCGGGCTCGGCTCACATTCGCCAAATAATGCCACTATTAATCATCTACCACGGTATAGCTTATACAAATAATAACCGAATTAGTATACGTATGAACTGATTCAGCTCCGCTCGGCTGTATTTTATCTTCATCGGTGTAAGGCAAGTTTCGGACTCATCCATCTTGGGGGAACGTGTAATAGACCTTGAAAGTTACCTTTGTGGTAGTACATTAACGTCTTTCTCGTATAATCCGCAGAAACGCTATCCGACAAACCATACAGGAAAATATCAATTCAATATACCTACTTACTAAAATAATTTGTCTGTTATGCTCTACTTCTTTACAAATTAAAGAAATGCGTACGCGTTTCACACGGATGAATCCTGAGCAAAAGATGATCGTTTCAAGGATGTACTTTATGAATCTTCTTCTATGCTGACATGTTTTAGTAAGTAAATATGCAAACTTAATTTTGTTCGTGGTAAATTTAGTAAACCTATAGAGGCAGCAAGGCAGCACACACAGCTCGTGAGATTTACGATTGCAATCAAACGTCAATGTGCGTCATTTTTCAACATCAATATCGTAGGGCGATACAGTTCGTGACACATTAATTTGGTAACGGGTGCGGGAGCGAGCGGAGCTCTCGCCGCTCGCCCCGCGCCGGTGATCGCTTTTTCATAACACTCTCATGCCGCCCCTGTATAATTCCAGAGTTCCCGACCCCGCGCCGTGCGAAATGCACTTAATACCCTTACAAAAACGTTTTATTCAATTTTCATTCCATACACCAAAGCGATAAAATTATTAAAACGTCATAAGCGAAACGGGACGTTAATACCCAATCATTTTAAAAGGTTATTGTTTCCCTCGAAAATATTAATGTTTTCGCAGCAAACGTCACCGTAAATCCACATATCTCTGACGCAAAATAAACAGCCATACGTACATAAGAAACACGTCGGCCTATGTAAAAACCACAAAAGGAAATACAGTTTAAAACGAGTTGTGATTAACGATTAGAGTTATTCATTTGTCTTTGTTTGTTTTATCAAAAACAATCGAAAATAAGCTTGTGTTCCGGCGGTCGGCGACGGAAGCTCGCCCAACGCAACGCAGTGATTAACGACCGAGCCCCGGCGACTTGAAAATGAACCCTATTACTTAACTAACTTATCGCCCATCCCAAGAAAAGTAAACTCTCTAATTGCTGACCTTTGCCCTAACGGTGAGAATTTAGAGCCTTATTATGAAACGGGCTTACATCGCTGGGGAGACGTTATAAATGGTACATCAAACATTACGTCTGAGCTTAGTCATTTGGACAGGTAGACAGCCTTCACTGCTTTCTCTCAGCTTTTTATGAAAAAAAACATGATTATAATCCGAGATAAGGAAAAGCTTTAGAGCAAAATAAACTCCTTGGAAATATTACTTTTTTATTACTTAATCAAATATCGTAATCTTAAAAATGACCGAGCACATAATTATTGTGATCGTCTCGAAACAGGAGCGAAGCGACAAGCATATACACAGATAATATCATTCGATGCCCACGATCATGATTCATTACTTACGCCTGTATGGCCTGCCCCGATGTACGACGCACAATCAAGTTTAATATCTTCATTTCTATATGAAAGCGCGCAGCTAAGCTTCAGACACACAATACGTTATTGCACAAGATAAATCTTTGTTACAATCGGATTTTTATTAATATGGATATCGGCCATGAGTCAGCAAATGAAACAGCAGTATGTTAGCAATGTTCGGCCAGAGCGAGGGATTACACACCACAGTATACATTGTCAGCAGCGACACAAAAGTTTCATTGTTAAACTTAATTGAGTGGTACAAAGCAAAAATACGTAGGAGTATGTTTCGAAAAGACAAAAGCGGTTTCCATGTTTGGATCGTCCATTTAAAACTGGTTAAATGTGACCGCACACTGAGAATGCCATAACTGTAGTTGTACATCATAACTTTGTGTATGTAACTGGAGGTATCTTTGGTAATATCAAATATGTTCTTTAGAGTCAAGAATTAATAGACGAAATGATGCACTTACTCAACTTTTAATACCGTGGGAAAATTGTAGACGCATGAAATTCAATTTTTCACTAACAAAAAAGTACTACCTACTTCCTTGCAGTAAAAGGACCACTTGTAAAATTGATCGTTAAGAAATCGTATAAAGTTAATTTTACCTGAGAAGTAGGTATATGAACGAAATACTTAAATAGTGAAAAAAACGTTTACATAAAACATGTTCCAGCCGTATTTATGTGCAATTTTAACGCTCCGTTGTCAAATCAACTCCTAATAGGAACAGCCACTGAAGTAATTCTGTGTTGTATCGACGCAACAATGCAATAAAAAGTGAGTTGTTTGATAATAAAAGCAAATGTTATTTCGCAATACACAGGTCGAGTGGACGCGGCCCGATGCACTGAACTTGGCTTCTTACCAAAATGTATCAAAGCTAGATTTATGTTCGGGGGCGACGAAGGCTGCGATGGTATCGGCGTGCGGTGCGCCCGCGACCGCGGCCGCCCGCCCGCCCGCTCGCCCGCTCGCCCGCCCGCCTAGCGACCTTACATTGTTGCTTGAATCGACTCTTGTTCAATATTCAATGAATATTCATATTCAAAATTTATAGCAATATACTATTGTTTGAAATTAATATTAGGAGCCATCAAATTCTACACAAATATTTTATGAAAACAACGTCTCAACTTTGATAGTATCTTCTCTCACAGAAATGTTGGACCCTAATATAAAATAAGATTATTCGCATAATAGTATCAAATGGGTCGTAAAATAGTATCTATATTAAAACTGTCCAAACATGTGTAGGCGCAATTGGCTATTGCCTTAGCAAACTAGCACCCAGAAAGCCTATAAGTGAGCCATTTCCTTAACCTATTACGTCTCGTGTTACCAATATTACCATAAATATCCAGTCCTAATAGTACTAAAAATCTAAATAACAGTTCGTCCATAGAATATCTGTTAAAACGCCATATTTATTTGGTGGATAAAAGTTATCTGACGATTCCGATTAGGGCCTGTCCCCAAGGCATATTTTCCTACGTGACCTACGCCAAAATATTGTTCAAATATATTACTTTATTCACCTAGGTTTTATGTCAGGTATAAATTTAATATTATAGGGTTAGACCGCTGTAATGTAATAATAAAAGATTTCTTACTTCATCCATCTCAGTTTAATGATCTTAAAAATCTTTACATCCCTTTTTGGATTAATAAACTTCTTAACTGCTTATAAAAAACTTCATAAACGCGGGCAATATAACAGCTGCTATCTCGTTTTATTGCCCCCGTAATCAAGCCTCGCGTTCCGAACAACTTTAATAATCCATTTCTAACTATATAAAAGTCTATCTGTAGTTTAATTAAGATTATTTGTAGTTTACGAAACGAAAACGTGCACTACAAAGGGTTATTATGTCTGTCGAGCGTGAACTCATAAATTTCAAATGTGAACGTCTTCACGGTCCTATGATCGGGAAAATAAATGGATGCACAATTTTTCGTGTTTCAGCGGGGCGTTAAATTATGCGTTTATCATTTAGGGATGTTTACAGCGGGCGTCCCGCGGGATAAAATTGAAACGACTGGAGTGCTGCCAAGCCGGCCCGCCGCGCCGCCCGCGCCCTCGGGGCACGCGCCTATTCTACATATACAGAAATCTTTGTCCATGTTTGCATCGCTCTTCATAATAGAACATCAAAGTATCCTTTACTACAAAAATCTTGCAGAATATTAGGTATATCGTACCGTAAGCTTTTTTGAAAAAAACTACGGCACCACATTGGCATTTGCGTAGGTAGTCAATTCTGCCACATTTTGCAATGGCCAACTGACTATATAAAATTCCATGATCCATTTACTTAATTTACTAATGTTAAGACACTTGCGGACAATATCAAAGATCACTTTGGTAAAGCGTGATAGAACTATTAATAACTGTAAGGCAAGCCAGACAATTGATGCCAATTACATAACAATTCAGACAGGGATTCCAGGCAATTTATCCTCAATAGGCGTATGACCTTAATATTTGCTTTAAAGTTATGATAACGGTATACCTATCCTATAGCATATTGGTCCACATAATCGGGTTAGCATTAACTCCTTACGGTCGGTGCCGGGGTAGATATAAAATTCAGAATTCATCGAAATACAATTAACTGTGGCTCATATACAGGCTGGTTCAACTGGGGTAGTACCACGCTCCCACAGAAAATCAGCGCAAAGTAGCTATTACAGCTGCGTTTCGTACGATGAATGAGAGAGCCGAAAGCCTAACCCCCCCCATCCCTTTCCCTCCCTCTATCCCATTTCCCTTCAGGTCTGCAACGTGCGAGCGATATCATTGGTATTTGCAAGCATTTAAAGGCTACAGTATCTGCTTAACATCGGGCAGGCCATACGCTTGTTGCTACCTTCGTTACATAAAAAATCGTAGATGTAATATCGCACAAAGCAGTTCACAAAAACAGCACAGATCGCATCTACCTAAATGCTCTATTGTGCTGTTAATTTTTATCGGTGATTGTTTCTTAAGTGCGCATAAGAAACAGACTATGTTGTTTCCTGTCAAACAGTGTTTTTCTATAGCTACACGTTTTATTGGAGTTTTTGTGAAGAAACCTTTGCTTACACCTGACACCATGCTTCTTGACCGTACCGAATACGATCAAAATCTGTTAAAATCAGCATGTATGATAATAACTTTGTCATCTTCGCCAGGTGGATGTAGCTGTAAGCACATTCTTCCACGATTCTACTCAAAAGGAACGCAACGCAAGTCTTCAAGCTCCATGTAAAAGAAATTAAAAACAAAAGACAATCACTCAATTACGCGATGCAGAAGTTTCTCGAAAACAACCGCGCTTCTGATCACAAATTTATTTCTAACCAGTTTCTTTTGAGTAGCGTCGTGTACGAGCCTCCATAGAAATACTAGTGCTTTACATTTTAGAAACAAATTTGTAATTTGAGCTAGTAAACAGTTTCCTTTGAATTGCGCCTTAGTCAGGTATTGTGCCTATACATATCACCGCAAATATCTTATTCTTAAACGTTGCTGATACTATCATAAGAGCTTAATACGAAAATTGAAAACCTAAAACAGTTTTCGAACTAAACTTACTCCACATGTTCAATGTGATAACTGCAATCTCTACAAGGCACAGGCTCGCTTATCAGTTCCGTTAGGTAACCCTATCTTTGGCCGGGGAACGCGAAATACCGATGCAGAATGCACGATACAGGCTTAGTACACAAACCAGTTCTTGGAAGGACCGACGGGTGCTACAGAAATAACTCGTGACTGTTCCTCGAAGTCGTGTTGTCACGTCCATTTACAAGGAAAAAAATTGCCGTATTGCAATTCATGATACGCAAAGAATATTGGGTATGTCGAAATTTAAATACGATTTTTTTGCTGTGGAAGTTGAAGGCACAGTACGTTTGAAAAATACAATTTTGCGATAGGTATATTAAAATACGAACCACTGTAAATTTTAATTGGTAAAGAAATACGATGCTCAAGAATTTCTCTTAAAAGGGGGTTGGGCTTCCGGCTCTCTCTACTGCTACTCTACGCCGATCTTCTATGAGAGAGTGGTACTACCCCGGTTGAGCCAGCCCGTATATGAGCTGCAGTCATTTGGCTACAGCTTAGCTCTTCCTTCACCAATAACGATTTCTTAATACCGTCGACGTTATTAAAAATAAAACTATTAAATTTAAAAGAAAATTGTTTATTTCCCACCCAAGAATACATTTAATTTCATTTCATTTCTAGCCTGTACTGTCCCACTGCAGGGCAAAGGCCTCCCCTCCCTTTTTCCACTTGCTCCGGTCTATGGCTACCCGGGACCAATCCGTCAAGTAGGAGTCCAGCTCATCCCGCCATCTTTTCCTGGGCCTGCCGCGCAAACCCGCAAAACATGCATAGCTGACGTAGGCCAATCAGATGCAAAACTGAAGTGGAACTGGGCGGGCCACATCTGCCGCATGCCGGAAACGTTATGGGCAAAAGCAACCACGCAGTGGATCCCAAACAACGGGAAACGACAAGAATATATTTAAAAATACAAAAAAAATATACATTTATAGTAGGTAATGAATCATTATGAGGTGGTTGTAGAGGTCAGCAAAATAAATTGACTCCTATCTCCTGAATTAGGTATCTCAGGAGGTCGAATTACAACCACAAAGACCGGTAGGTAGGAAATACAAGATGACAGAAATGACAGTTCACCGTATCATATTATTTCGTACCGATATTTCATCACGGTTCAATAAAACACTCGATACGGGTGCAATTGCACGAGGCGCGGCACCATTCTGCTGGCTTCACTTATTTGACTTTATTTGTGGCGTTTGTTCCTGGGCGCGCTCGTTGGAGCTCGTCCAACGGTTTTACACAATCATTCCACTCTACTAAGCGTTGCCATAAACACAACCCGGCGGGTATGAAATGAACAAAAAATTGGAAATAATTGCCAATTTATTGTTCGTGTTGCTTTACGCAGATCGAACTTTAATTCGTAGGTGAAATGTTAAATGTATATGCGCGCAGTAACAACGTATCGCGACGAATACGAGGGACTGATGTCTATATTTACGGCACAGAAACTGAGCCATTTAATTTCCAACCGTCGATACGGAGATTTTGTAACATCACTTACTTAATTGAATTGAACGATAAATAAATCCCGTTTTATTTATCACTAGCTATGCCCGCGACTTAGTACGCGTGGAAAAAAAATGTTTATTAAGGTTAACTAAAATAAAAGTAGTCTAACTTACTCCTTATAATATCAGCTATCTGCCAGTGAAAGTTCCGTCAGAATCGGTCCAGCCAAAATTTAGTAAGAAGCTGTTATTTTGAAATTACTATTTTATTTATTTTTATCATAGATGTATAGTGCACCTTTTTACTCTGTAGGAAGTTGCTCACTTATTATTATTAGTGTAAATCTTATAGGCACACTTTTGTATGTTACCCCTATGTACCAAGAAAAAAATCCTGCATTCAAATGACCTGAACGATCTTTTATGCAACCACTTATTGATCGGTAGTCTATTTTTACCAGTTGAGCTTTTTAATTAATGCTTCACTCGCTACATAATATTTAATAATTTACTTGAAATTAAACGTTAATTCACCCTTTTAATTTTTAGTTCCTAGTCAAATCTAGTAACGAATATCTGAGGAGGTGGTCCAGAAATATGTATCCCTGGGATGCTTTGCAGTCCATTGTGTAGCGCTACTAAAAACATAACTTTCTTGGGGTTGGTTGGTTCATTTTATTTTACATCAAAAACTTTCCCACCTGCCTATATCATTCACTTGTATCTCCATAGCTTGCTTACGAAATGAACACTGATATCTGGTAAAAAACCCACAACAACTCTTACAAAGCTATCAACCGAAGCCGAAATGAAGCAACCGAAGCATACTCCGGAGATAACATCCCTCTACTTACCAGAAAACACCAACACTAAATCCATGTAAACCGATTTAGATAACTCCCAGCTCAGCCGTCGAGTATGTTAGTATTGACAGTAACAGATACTGTCTATTGAATATGTTAGTAATAAAAGCTGTTGGAACGCCGTCTGAGAATGGATTGTGTAGAGGTCTCCACGTCCCCGACACTGTCCCAGCGCACCGGTAAAGTGTCATGTTACTGGCTTATCTGCGAGACAGCGGGCTCAATATTTGAATACCGCATACACCCGTCCTTGTAAATAAACGCTATCAACCCCATTAGACACGATAATAAAGGGAAAGTAAATAAATTGGATTCGTAATTTGTACCGGCGATAAATATCTGTATGACAATGTAACTGAATCGATACGGTTTTTGTTACGTACCTATTGTCGGTGCCCAATTATGGACGGTTTTATGTGGAAGCGTAGGTGTGTATAGCACGATCTTCATACAGATTCGGATTTTTGTTAAAGGTAAACTGTAAAGTTTTATGTCGGTCAGTTTTGAGTCTTGAGTAATGAATGACTGGTTCTCATTTTGATTACTACCTGTTTCAACGACAATTGAAACCTCAAAATAAAGATCCAGTTTCTGCTTGCAACTTCATGGCTCAAAATATTATAGCTATCGTTTCATTTATAATGTTCAAGCTTGTACATTCTAAAATGTGCTAGGTAATTTGATTTCCTTATCCTTCGTATAAACTTTGCGACTTTATCGCTTCACGGGGGAAGGCGCCACCTGCCGTTATAAATTTTAAATCACTTATAAAACTTTAGCAGCTAGGATCTTCGGGTTCTTCCTCAACAAAACAGAACAGTGCGTACAATAGCCGGCTTAAATAAAATCATTTTCAGTACCCAGTTGAGTTCTAAAAGTTAAAGTTATGAAAATATTGTTTTGTTTTATACAATTTATTTACTGATACACCTAAACAAGTGCGATAGGCGCCTTAATAAGTTATTTTTACTAGTTAACGTTAAATTATCGCTTTGTTTTGTATCAGGCCTTTAAATTCATGAAGAGGGTCTCTGAATAAAAAACGTTTTAATATGTTATTAGTAGGTATGTAGGTCTCTACTGTATCAGACCTATAGGGTTAATATTTAAATATCCGAGCCCCATTTGCAGTGGTTACACCGATCTTATAGCAACGTATCCAAATATTTCACGAAGTAATCCTTTTTTACCGGCGAAAAAGCGGGCGCTATACACACACTTACATTATACGTGCGGCCATAAATCCTAAAAGGCTATAGATTATCCATACGTGCGGTATGCACCTGTTCCCGATGCACTCTTCATTCCACCGCAAGTGAGGAAACTTGAATAACATAGTGAACTATTTTAACTTTAACTTTTTATCAAATTGAGAGCCTTTGGTATTGTTCTATCGCAAACAGTTGCGGATAAAGAATATTATTTCCTCTATCGTAACTGGTTGTGATGGCGGTCGCTTCAGTAAGCTACAGGTTATCAGACTTATTTGATAACTCAATGCACCCAGACTAAATTAACAACTTTCATGTTTTTTCTCGAAATTAACATTGTGCACTGCAGTTAGATGCAACTACGCACAACGTGTGCACACTCTGTTTTTTTCTCGTTTTCTTTTTGTTTTATTGTATGCTTTTTGTTTTACAAACGTTTGTGTTTGTGTTTATTTCTTGTTTATGCGTAGTTGCCTACCTACATTTCATTTCTTTCTTTCTTTCAGTGCTCCTCTGCCTACCCCGTCGGGGAATCATACAGTCGTGTTAAACGTATGTTTCTCAAAGGTTAGGTCAAGTAAATGATGAAGATTGCAATTTGTAGGTAGGTACTTTCGATAACCTACGAAGTGTGAAAAGCCCAACTTCATAGCTGCTGCAAGGTGAGTGAGTACCTATTTAATTAAAAAAAGTAATATAATGTAGCCGCGCTCGGATATGACATTATTATTCGTGGTCAGACGTCAGAACTGATTGCTTGTACGCAGCGCTAGGCTCATGTAGATACACCTAATGAGATAAGTGCTTGTATTAGCATGCTTACGACTAGTAACGGTGGGAATCGACCAAGCGATCTCACGACCGCTGACTGCTGAGTGATAGAATGGACGCTACCCGAGTTCAAGGCATCGACTCTTGTATCGTGCTTTAAAATATTCAGTGTTCTGTAGACAAGTAAAGTTGTAGTTTGATGTCTAATTGTAACTTATTTAGTATTCTGTGAATCTAGTACTAACAGTTAATTAGGCCATAGACAGGTTTAATGTTAGCGTACAAAATAAAATGAGAGATGTAAATAATAAATGGCTGCAAATGATTGAGGTGACTTTTAGTCCACCCCAATCATTGATTTTATGATCGAAGGACCCTACGTAACAGAGACAATTTCTGGGGGCTTATCGCGATTCAATTATAGGAACGTTTTAACGTTTCAGCGACTTTTTGTGCAATGACGTACCTTATTGTCATGACAATAAGAAACGTCATTGCACAAATGGCCGCTGAAACGTTAAAACAATACTGCTATAAGAGGTGGTGGTAGGGCCCCTGGTACTTTTTAAATCTCTTTCAAACCGTTTGAAAAGATTCAAAAAGTTTCACAATCTTAGAAGAAAAAAATGACTGAAATGTGTATCCCGTAGATATAATGTGTAAGGATAATAGCAATAATTTAAGCGGTGTCAATTTTGAATAGGTAGTCCATATCTGCAGGTAACAGAATTAGCACCAATACCAACATACACACGAATCCTAAATTGAGAAACCTTCCAACAAAGTCACTTCCAAAGCAATCAAGGTTAACGGTACCTTGAATAAACTTCGTATCGAAGTCAGATACACGTTGGTAAGTACCGATTACCTCGAATAGAGTAGTTAAATCCACGTCAGTCAATGTGAGACAGGTCTGTCGGTTCGATTTACACGAGCTCGGCTCAGATGGCTGCGACGGTATACGCCCAATAAACCTCGCTTAACACTGTATAGGGGAGCACCACATCCACATGACTCTGAGCCATCTCCGAGCTATATTGGTGGGAGTAGGTAACATAAATGGGGAGGGATGGTGTCATGTTATAAAGAAGTAGGTATCTATATGTATTTAGTTTATGTCTTTCTTCATTTGAAATAATTATTGTTGTCATAAATTGTAAAATATATTTATAAAGTATGATTTGATAATGGTGTAGGAACATTTATTTATATTTTTGATACCTTTTATTCAAACTGTAACTACCTTTATAAAAACTATGATTCGGCATGGTACAAAATTTAAAATAATCTACTTTCGTCTTATGAATTTCGAATACATACTTTTAAGCACTTTTTATAGTTTTTATGTCTACCGTACAAGTTGGAGACAACTGAAAAAAAAAATGTAATCATTCTTATCGTATTCGGGGTCTTCCGGGACGGGGGCCTCGGGGATCGGGGTACTAAGACTAACCCTTGTGACGTCCTCAGAATAAAACTGTGGTGAAGAAGTTGTTTGACTTTCATTATGTACCTATTGTTAGCGGTACGAAATCATAATGATTGGGATTTTGAGCAGTTTACTAAAAAAAAGCTCTGTCGGGCACTTGTGGCTGCAACGGGGAGAGAAGTTGTGTATATTGATATAGGTATATGGGCGTGTGTATATGAGACTGGGGTTTTTTTAGGAAGTATGTACTTATAAAATCATCAATAATATTAAATAATATTTATTCTAAAAGAGAGAAAGTAAACATAAAAGTGATGAAGTGTAATTATTGTGTTTTATTGGAGAAAGAATCCGTACTGTGAATAAAAATATGTTACCTACTGTTAAGACTATTTAATGAAAAATGTAGCTTCGAAACTATAAATATCCAAAGCTAAGACCCAAAATTTTCAAAACTAAAACACTTGGAAAATATTTTTCAAAATCTTGAAAGTATTCTTAAACACAGAGCTATGCGAGTTAAAACTATCTGGATAGTTTAATACGAGGGTAATATATTCAGACATAATTAATTCTATAATAATAACCCTAAATTTGCATTATAAAGTGATAGTTTAAAGATAAATAAGCAATAAAATGCAACACAATACGACTTTCCGCCAGCGGTCTTAAACAAAGTCATTAAGATTTGTTGTTTATTGTCACATTTAAGATTTGCGTAGCAATTGCATTTGTAAAGCTTTTATAGGCTAACTTAATGACCCATTAATCCTTACAAATACTTATACTTGTTTTTATTTATTGAATTCATAGTTTCTCACAAAAAAATTACAAACCGGGTTTAAATTAAATATGTTTTACTATATAATTATTTTAATCCTGAAAAGCTCTGGAATTTAATTTACGACGTCTTGAAGTAATTTCGAAATTAAATTTTGAAAGAGGCAACAGATATGGAACTTCAAAAAGTTATCAAATGTGTTTTAAAGAGATTGATGTTTGTTATCGTGGAGGAAACAAGGAACAAAAGAAGGCTCTCGCACTGATCAGATGGAGTCAGAGGCTGCAGTACGGCACGGTACGTATAGTAAAAACGTTGTATTTGTTTTGTATTTCCTTTAGCATATTTTGATTATTGGTTTACGTTTGATTGAATCATTATTTTCAGTGTCATTATTAAGTGTTCTAATATTAAATATGAGCATATTTTATCTCAAAAATACCGTGAGGTACCTATTATTATCTTCCAGAACTTTTCGTCGTCTCTACAGATGATTTTACTTTTAATTTACAAGGATACAGTAGCGAACAAAATAACTATACAAAAATCTGAAGGCACAATGTAATACACGAAAAATAGATATAACAACAAAACTAATTCCTAATGTATCAGACCAAAATAATTTGAATGTTGCTATCTAAATACCGACATGAGTATAGGTTAGGTATATCAATCAAAATGTTTCACTGTAGGTCCTGGATGCCATGGGAATTACTCGCTCCTCCAGATTTCGAGAAGCCCGTGAGATCTATCTACCTAGAGTGCCAAGATAACCTAATTAGAGTGATTATCGCTCCTAGCGCATAGGGCGAGAAGTGTCTGCTGTAACTCAGGGTTGCCAGATGCATCGAATTAAAGCTTTAATTAGAAAACTTTGTTTAAATTATCTACTTTTATCGTCTTATCACAATTTTATTAATCCTGATATACCTAGCCGGAAATATGCCCCACCTGATGATCCGATGTGATAACCCTCATCAGTTAAGTACTATCGAAGCGAAGCGATCAATGCACCTGTTATCTCTCGTCTTATGATCCGAGGAGGATTTGGAAATAAAGCGGAGACACGCGGTTGATGTGGCAAGCGCTCTATCTACTTTAATCTACATAGTAAATAATTAAATCGGGTTAGAAGAATACAAACAGACCCAGTCAATAATGTAAATACCTGTTTATACTCAAAATTATACATTTTCACGAGTCATCAGTGTAGTTATTGGAGATGTAGAGTTTTAAATACATTTTTGACCACTGTTAACATTAGAATGAAATACTGTACGTATGAAATAACGTAGAAAACAATATATTTCAATTAATCTAATTTCAATAGCATTTACGTAAATTAATACGGCACTGTAAAATATAGCTGCTTTTATGTAGCCGTACCTACTTCTTATTAGAACATGTAAAACTAGGCCGGCTCATCTAGTCTATTACCAGAACAAGACCCCGCAACTCAAGCCAGTAAACCACGAGCATGACACAACAATCTCTTCAAACTGAGCGAGCGCCTGATTACATTTGCTACATGATTTTCATAAGCGCTACGTAAGTCGATACCTTGCCTGGAGCCTTATTACGAACTCTCATTTCCAGGCATTCCAGTTTCCATCATAAACTGAACTGCCTTGTAATGTAATTGCCTTGTAATTTCATATGAATTCCTATAAACATAATATTTTTTTATTTCTGAACAATTTCATCTGTTTCTGATAAATGTAGGTAAATTCCAAGGGAGAGATTTTTTTTGGTATATGGTTTCATTGCGAACGTTCTTAATACGAAATATATATCATGATAATGGCAATTACATTGGGGCCAAAATACCATGATACCGTAGGCAAAATTTAGGGCAACCGCTGCATCTCTTCCCCCACCTTCTTAATGGTGGTGACAATGTAGAGCTGAGGCGTAAAATCAATTTAGATCTGGCTAGATTTAAAGGTAATATGCCTGCCTGTTTCACCTAAGCCCTCACGTTTACCGGCGTATCTGTAATGCGGGTACTAGTAAAGGTTTATATTAAATGGCGATAAGATCGGCGGCTGTCGGGCCGATTGCCGGCCTGCGGTGTGACGGGACCACACGCCACGAACAACGCAAAGGTATTATGTTGATTTGATATAGTGATATCTATTGAAATATGCTTAGAATGGTGGGAGTGTAAAGTATAATTACCGGCTTGTACCGGCTAGAGGCATCTGATAAGAATTCGGAGAAATTGTTAATTATTGTGTGTATTCATACAATGATTTATTTATGAGTAATATACACAGATAAGTACACATGCTATGTATATTGAAGAAACGGAAATATAATTAAAAGTAATTTCGGTGTGTCATTAGATGTTCCAAATTTATTTTGAACTCAAGAGTGCATGAACTTGAAGTGGATGGATATTGGAAGGATTTGATCAATCCTCCAATTTCAAAAAGTTTAAAACTTCAGGGTCGTGGTGTTTATGTATCCACTACTTGGGGTATCTTTTAGCACTTTGACATCCGCCTGTCTTGACCGAGGATTGAATGAAACGTTATTTTGCGATAAATGAGTCAATTTAATATCTACAGATAAGGCATAACAGCTGTATTAGAGGCTTAAGAGACCACGATGACGATAATACGCATAAGTACACAGAGCCCATTTACGACAGATTTTATAATAACAAAAAGTGGTACTTAACCGCAAAATAATTCATTCACGCTCCGGCGACCTCGCATCATAACTTAGGTTTTTCACCTTTCTCGATCGTCGATAAATTACGTCAGTTACAACATTATCTCTCAATTTTGTTTCTCGCTAATTGTGCCACGCCGCGATTAGACGCATATCTTCATCGCAAACCACTCTGTAATAATGACTAATCTACACAACATGTAAATTGAGCAATAAATAAAACAGGCCTCAAAAAACGCGACCACGGACATGCGTGCCTAGCTTAATAGTTACGACCATTAAGATATATTCTATTGAGATGATGTAGCACGATATTATAATAAAAATCGTCGGGCATAGCTTGTTTCGATTATGTTGCCTCGTTTATAACTTAATTTAGCCAACACTAGGGTTGGTATATTTTAATTTAAACCATATGATAAAAAATATCTGATCTTTAATTACATCATTATTTACAAATGAATATAAACTCTACCTTAACTCTAGTATTAGTATTGTTATTTTTTTTATATGAATTTATTATAACGGTCCTTTTTTAAACTATTATTACATATTACATAATGAATCTACTATATCTTCATCCTAATCTTTCCTTTTCATCTTTACCGATCAAACACTTCTCACACAATTTCTCATGACACGTAATCATTTGAACACATGGCAGCAGCCCTGACAAAGGACCCAAGCCAAGGCGAGTCGATTACCTGCGCCAGCGCACGCCGAACCGGTCCGCATCGATCCTCCCCCTCACCTTTAGCCGCGGGTCCTGGCCTGGCACCCATCGCGCATAATGTTTTTTGCTATACAATACTCTACATAATGGGGCCTTCGTATATCGTGCGACTGGCGCTTTCGTTATATCGTGAGACCCTTACAATAGGTAGGTAAGTAAAGCAGAAATTAAAATCTCTGCATGTGCCTAAAATGTCTTAAGACTTTAAGCCCCGTTACGAGAAGATCAGCATCCCGTTATAACCCTGGTTATCTTTGTCTACTGATTGTAGTATGTACAAAAGCGTTGAAATTAATTATTATAATGTATGAAACCGGTTCGTGGTTTTAACGTTTGAATTAAACGACTCTGCAATAAGAAACCATTTACACTTCGTTGATAATTTTATAAGATAATAATATAATTACATTGATGTAGGTATGTACCTAGCTACTTAGTTTTGGTATGTATATTTATATGGGATATTTTTAAAAAGTTATAGTAGGTATATAATATTATTAGTAAATATTTATTAGTAATTATTTTAAATACATATAAACATTACTAGCTATGCCCGCGGCATGGTAGGTACGCGTAGTCTAACAAAAAAATGAGTCAATGTTTGATTAAAAAGAAGTAGCCTTAGTTACTCTTTATAACATCAGGTATCTGCCAGTGATAGTCTCGTCAATATCGGTCCAGCCGTTTCGGAGATTACCCGGAACAAACAGGCATATAATTTTAAAACAGATTTTTGCTGTAAGTACCGTTTATACTTTTATATGCATTTAGTAAAACGCTGTTATTTTGACATAACCAACAGACACTTCATTTTTATTTATTTGTACCTATACATGAAGAATTATGAAGAAAATATGCTCAACCCAAGCACATACTTACGTAACTTGCTTGCCCACATAATATTGGGAGCTTATTACGTTAATCGGTTGAGAGGATAATAATTGGTAAATTATCTTGATTATTCGATCGAAGACCGTTTTACTGCCTACTAGCGCTGAATAAATTTAACGTAGTAAATTATGATAACTACTATAATTTGCGCTACATAAATTTTGTTACGATTAACTAGCCACAGGACCCGGTTTTACCTATGGTATTTCGGAAATGCGTTAATATTATGAGCTTCTCAGTTAGGAAAAAACGTATAGTTTGCAAGACTTACGGCCTAGTATTATAATTCATTTTATTTTGAAATTCTGTAGATTGATCCAAATGTGCATCCTTGTGCCTCATTTTTAAACCCACTTAATCAGATATAGTGCATGCACCAGAAGACAAAATTAAACTAGTAGTAGTAGTATTATAGTGTAGTACACCAGAAGACAAAATTATCATGAGACTATTTAGGCGAGTCAAGAATTTCAATATCGGTAGTTCATTTTTATGTTGTCGCGTCACCATGGAATGTCAGCTTCTAGCTAATGATGCCTATTTGAGCCTCTCTCGCATATACTCGTCCAAAAGGAATTCGGAACCGACGACGGGCCGTCACATAAAATGAAATATTTTATCGGACATGAAAACTTTCTGGGAAAAGTCTGAATACAATCTATACATATAATAAGAATGTAAAATTGGTCGCGTCTGTACATTCGAAATATTTAAAAAAAAAATAGTGGGGGGGACTTAGATGGACCAGCAGAATTCATTTTTATCATTTTTAGAATTTTTGTCTATGGGTATGTTTGTATGTTTGTATGTTTGTATGTTTGTATGTTTGCTCAGACTTTCGAAAGAGCACAACTTCGAATCCACCGGATGGATTTCAATGAAATTTGGCATGGATATGACTAATAGTCTAACTTAACATCTAGGATACTTTTTTTTTCGAAAATGTTTAGGGTTGCCACAGAAAATTCAAAAAACTACTTAAAAATTCTAAATGTTTGAAAGAAAACAACTTTGAATCCACCGGATTAATTTCAATGAAATTTGGCATGGATATGACTAATAGTCTAACTTAACATCTAGCATATTTTTTTTTTCGGTAAAGATAAGGGTTGCCACAAAACATTCAAAAACTACCTAAATATTCGAACACGCACAACTTCGAATCCAATGGATTGATTTCAATAGCTACGTCCAGAAGTGTCACATGCCGCGCGAGGCTGCTCACCCACATGCCTCGCGAAGCACGACGTTTGCCTCAGTCGCATGCCGCGCGAGGCAAATGGCGAGGCAACTGACACTCTAGACAGGGAAAGATATACCCGATCAATCAGTTTGACACGTTTGACATCGTTCTGTCTCACGACTGCCAAACTAGGCGACGCAAATGTGAGTGCTCAGGTGAGGCAGGGCGCGCATTTGCCTCACGTGAGGCAAGTCAAACACCGCGAGGAAAATTTTCCTCGCGCGGCATGTGACACTTCTGGACGTAGCTAATGAAATTTGGCATGGATATGACTAATAGTCCAACTTAACATCTAGGATATTTTTTTCTAAAATATTAGTTTGTAAATTTTTATGACCACACAGAAATTCTAGCAAAAAATAAGTTTTAGTTATTGAAATACGTCTATTTAGAGCGGAGCCCTACGTTGTGTGTGATCCGTCACTATTTGGAATAGATAATCTTAATTTTAATAATAATAATAAATATTTTATTGCTGCGTTCTACAATCTTAAGTTTCGTTTTTCTTAACTAGATGTCGCTATACTTAAAATCAGACAATACCTGCCTTGCACCACATGTCAAAATTTAATATCTTCCTTGCTTCAAGAAATTTAGTTTTTTTATTCCTAATTACGTATAAAAAACATTAAGCGGGTCTTTGTATCACGCGGAATCTTAGACGTTAACTCTGGAATTCATCTCCACAGTACTAATGCCGTAGGGAAGCTACCTACCTAAGAAGTAAGTCTAGAGGACCTGCTGATTTTGAATTAAGTAGTAATAGAAACATAGACATTGAACTCTGAACTCCAACCCCTCAGGAATGATGCTGCTGGGTAACTGCCTGCTTAAAACATAAATCTGGAGGACCTGCTAACTTTGAATTAGCAATGTGGGTATCAAGTAGAAACTTCTCAGACGAGGTCGCGTTTCCGATTCGGCGCTAGAATTTAAGGAAAACATGTAAAATGACTACTTATAAGTGCCCTCCTAGGCCTAAACAAAATAAACGCTTTGACTATTGACTTAGACGATAAACTCCGGACTCTAACTTTTTAAGCACAATGTTGCGAAGTGCGCTCACTCATTTTAAATAAGGAACATGGGTATCAAGTACAAACTTAAACATTGAGCTCTGGAGTCCAACCGCTCAGTCGTGATACTGTGAGTAACTACAGATATAGATAGACGGATACAGATAGACTGGTACAGACAGAGATACTCACCTACCGATAGATTACAGACAGACAGATACTTACAGCTAAACTGATACACACAGACAAATAAAGTCAAACTTTTGTTATACAACTAAGGTGCCAGGCAAGCGTACGGCCCACCTGTTGTTAAACAGTTACCGTACCCTATAGATGCTTGCAACCAAAGGCATCGGTAGCACGTTTCCAACCTGAAGGGGAGTGGGGTTAGTGGGAGGGGACGGGGAGGTGGCTGGGTTGCGCTTCCGGCTCTCTCCCTCATCATACGAAACGAAGGTAAATTAGCTACTTGAATGCCGATCTCCACCTTACTGGTCAGACTCTACCACCTTACTGGTATAGACTGGTACAGATAGACAGCCACGGACATACGAACTCAGACTGATGCAGACTGACGTAATACGATAGACAAAATTATATTTAAGGGCTTCACCGACTGGACGCGGACGGAGTCGCGGGCACAGCTAGTTCTTAATAAATCTCTAAACATAGGATACAAAAAAGTGTGCATTAGCATTGACCTATTCTGGTGTGCCAAATTGAAAGTATTATCGTTTATATAATATTATAATTATCCTTAATATTTACTTCTAGACTCTACGAAGATGTAAAGTATAACTATTAAAATAAACAGTAACCCCCAAATTTATACACTTTTGCAAGTTTATAAAGATTTTAACAGGCATTTCAAGGATTGATTTTTAATGCCAGTTGAAGTCCATGATAACTTTATTTAAATTTGGGGTTTAGTATTTATTCTTTTCATTTCTATGGACCAAAATACAGAAACATAATTCTCTCCGCTATATTTACGTTGGAATCGGTTTGTTTACCATTTTTTGTATCTTTTTATTCATTTACGATGTTTTTACGAGTGCCGGAGAGGGTGAATGTGCCATCTCAGTTCCGTGTCACACACGCGTTCGGCGACCCGGGGTCGTCGGAGGAGCGAATATGCATAACTTTGTGTGTGACTCTACCATGTGGCTCTATGCTTTATGTCGGTAATTCAGTGATGTGCCATACCACTGATTATCTTCACCAAATCGTGAAATCCAAATAATTTACTTTTATGATTGCATACTTACTCATGTATCTTACATTTCGGTTTTTAGTTATTGTAGAGCCTATTCTAAAAATGTGCTTCGCTATTCTTGAAATCAAAGTTTGGCAGTGAAATTGATCAAATAGAGATA
This sequence comes from Drymonia ruficornis, assembly GCA_947859195.1. Taxonomy (NCBI): domain Eukaryota; kingdom Metazoa; phylum Arthropoda; class Insecta; order Lepidoptera; family Notodontidae; genus Drymonia; species Drymonia ruficornis. The sequence continues at coordinate 6,966,103 of OX401910.1, read as the reverse complement.
GTAGCTACTTACCTAAGTATAACAACATAATATTTGGACACTATCTATGAACCACATCAGACAACATGATGGGTAAATATTTGAAGTTGCGATGACGGCGTATCAGTCCGTCCTACATAACACTATGACTAATGGACTCGGACGATGAACCATCACTGCGTGTCTACCTACTTACCTGAACAATTAGGTACGCTGAACAAAAAAGTTTTGACCTCACGAATATACATTTAACGATGACTCACCTCTGTGGTGCCTGACGCGGTGGTGCGACACCGGCCGGCAGCACGGCTGCTCCTGGAACGCGGTCCATGAGTCCGCCAGCACCGTCGCCAGCACAGCCCACAGCACGCCAGCAGTCCACTGCCCGCCGCCCATCCTGCTGCCGCTGCCTCTACCTAGCCGTGCACATCCAACACAAGACTACACCACGCTCTCGCGACAGTACATCGCTCGCATTAGTCCATTCAATGCACCCCGAACTATTGTAATCCTTAAATCAACAAACAATTCCCGAAAACTTCGACAATGTTCATCTGTTTACATTACGCGCACCTAAACCGAAATCGGAGAGATTATGCTCCCGTTCAGATCATTCGACTCCAACGGACTTCAGTGATTAATCACCGGCGTCGTGCCGCGAGCTTGTTATCTCATATCGAGTTATAATCTGTTCCTGAGGGTTACTCGGTTCGGATCGCTTGATTTATTAGTTGGTAAAGAAGTACGCTACGATCGTGGCAACGCAGCGGAGTCGGCGGGCGACAGACGTAACGTGTGCCACCGGCATCGCAGCGACGAGAACTGAAATGTTTCGCTCCACCGAGACGGACCGGCCCCGGCTGGAACCGGCATGCGAGGCGACGCCGCCGCGCCGACGGCTCCGCCGAACCTCGCATCCTTCGCTAGACAAGGATGGAGCGCACCGAACGGCTCGGCCCGCGAAAGCTCCAGACGAATGAAAAAGCTCGCTCCACTCGTTTAAGGAAAAGTTGTAAGTTAAAAAGTTTTGATAATTTCGCCGATGCGGAGCCGCTCGAATTCGTGCGGGGGAGATTTGACTGCGCATTGACCCTCAGTGTCGTTACGAACATATTGGAGCGGAGGGATGGCCCTCTGTATAAATTCACCTAATTTATGTTTTCGTTAGGATACGCACGAAGAACTTTTATGTTCGCAGGCACGCGAAAGGAAGTCGGCAGTTTATTTTTTGTATGTTTATTAATAAGTATCCTAGCTGGTAGTGTGCCTATGACTCATGACATCGCGTGTCATAAATAACACAGAGAAATGGAAACAAGACATCACGAAGTCATCGCAGGCGGGAGCTTACGTAGTTTATATAACAACACAACATCTGCAGGATTAACAAGGTAATTTACGTCCCCAAACCGTAGAAGATAAATTAATATGACTTATGACTAAGTCTATCTTATATATATATCAATTAAATCAAGAAAATTTATTATCCCTACTTAAGAAAACATACTTAGAATATTATTACAAAATAATTCATATACTACTGCTAGAACAAGCTTGTAAACTACCGCACTGTTCGTATATAAATATAAACACCATCACTTCAGAGTCTTGAGACGAGACTTAGTAATAAGTTTGTAGACAACTTAATAAGTAAATAACTATTTATTAAGTTTAACTTTGAGCTGACCGTGATTAAGGGTAGTAGGGTTAGCTTTATCAATTACTCAGCCGCTGCGGAGAACTCCTCTGGCCTCCACTCACAGCCCTGAGTGCTGCGCCCACCCGACTCGCCTTTAATTAATCTTAAATAACTTAATTATGGCTGAAGTGAAGGCCTTTTAACATAATTCGATAAATGTTTTATTAGTCTCACCCAAGTGCATATAATGGCTCTCTGATTTATTTTCTTTTCAATTTCTAGCGGACTAAACTAAAGTCACTATATAAAGTAACTTTATGCAAAAGAGAGAACATTTGGGATTCAGCGGGTATCACATTCATAAGATGAACGGAGATATCTTAAACGTCGCGGCCCCATTTTCATCAGTTCTTCAAGTTTTTCAATAAAAACTTTCGAAGGCGTCCGATTTACATACGGTATGGATTCATTTATTTTCCAAAAAGATTTTTCACGTAAAAGTGAAGAAGGTTTTCGGTGTCCATTATAGAAGAAAGGTCGTGGCTCTTGAGAGGCGTTCGCACTGAGTGGCCCGCGCCCGCGCCACCGGGCCGTTTCGGGCCATTGGCCACTCCAATTACAATATTTTAGATGCCGCTCTTTTATAAACGCAAGCTGCCTCGGCATTACCGTTTGAGTCAACAGTTTTAAACTTTTGACATCTGTCTGTAAAATATATTACGTATTCATGAGGTTAAAACCAAAACTTTTCACTTTGTAAATAAACATCAAGTAATTTATTATTCGTAACGGTCTTATACTGTAAAACAGGAGTTATCTACTAGGTAATTCGAAAAGTTTAAACTTAATGTTCTCTTTTCTGTTTTTAATTGAAAGACTACCTTGTTTTTATTTTACTTCATGGGTTAACGTTAGGGACTTTGTAGTCGCATATTCTCCACCCATCGTCTAGCTACAACAATTCCACCATAAACGAAAATAACACGCACACAGTATCGTAAAACAGGTTGTATAAACCGTGTATAAAGTTGGCGAGGAGTTTAATACATTCAATTTGTTCAGCGCGGACTGGACTCCGATCCTGATGTAATGGCAGCGGTAAACAATGGAATCGATCGCGGATGCATTTGCGCTGCTGTTGCGATCCCGTCCGATCATAAACCAAGCAGGCATTACCATTCACTAGGTAGCAGACTATGTTAAGGTAGAGCTAATCTTTTAATTAATGTACTGTTTACCGAAATCGGTCTTAGTTCTGCAGACTTGCATTTTCTCAAGGACACATTATTGACTTGAGCTAAAACAATGTGAAGTCTGCAGTATCAGTCTTCTCTTATCTTGGGATTGGTCTCCGAAATGCAAGATCATGACATCGCTAGGTACTTCAATAAAAAGGATAATATCCTGGAACATTCTTTTATAATCTTTCATTGTAATTTTTTTTTTTAATAATCTTTAAGAATTAATTGTAAGTAGGTATAAGCATCCAGCTATAGAGGAAGCTAAGAAGATTACGTGTGATACCGAGAATAATGCAGGGTCTTTAGACTGTGAAGTTATGTTAAGGAAAGTACCTAGAGTCAATGACCTGTGGACAATAACTGCCATGGCCAGTAAACTCGGCTCTCATTGCTACGGGAACGGCCAATAATACAAGGGGTAACGTGAGCCAACAAGTGATCATCACAACTCGAGCCGAGTACAAAGCATGCCATAACTACACATTGACAGACATATTGAGGGAATAAAGTGCTTTAATGGAGACGGAATGCACATAAACCGTATAACGTGGCTTGGACAGTACCTATATGGTCATTGGTTTCGGATGATGTCATATGTCTAGAACTTTCTGAAGTTTCTTTAGTTTCATAATAATGTCAGGTCGCATTTTGCAACCACTAATATTAAAATGATACGCAAAAATAATAAAATCATGATGAAACCTGATCAAAGAACAAATAGCGAATACTTAGAAACTGAGCTGGATGTTTTTTGTCATTGACAGCGTTTGTCTCAGCACATGGAACTACTTATCGCTGTGAGATCAATCATTCGCAAAGTGCAAAGGTCTAGATGCGAGGAGGCGTGTCTTCGGGGTCTGGATGAGCAAGCTCAGGGGAGGGGTGACTGAGGGGCCGAGGGATAATTGATGAAGTCGACGCAAGACCTCGCCGCGGCTAATCTCGGCCACCTTCGACAGGACAAACTTTATCTACTCCCAAGGCAACGTAAAGGTCACCGATATTATTTTTTTCTGCTCGAAATGAGGGATATAATATTGCTAGTTATTATCTAGTAGTAATGCAAATCCAGTGAGTGATATTTTCCCTAAAAAAATAAATTACGTAAAGAAAATAATAATACCACCTACCCTCGGGATTAGGTAATAGTCAGTTCCTGTATACACGGCGACAAGGTTCACCACCTGTCACGTTGGGTTCTGACTATCTGGTGAAACGTGGGCTTTGAGTTGGTTAATACCTCCACAATGTGGTGGTGTATGGCCACTCAAGCCTCTGACTACCCCCGAATGGGGATAAAAGTCGTGACGTTATATTATTCTTATTATTATTAAAATAATAATATGAGTAATTTCGTGACTGATATAATGTTTTAATTTTAGTTTAAATTAATATATTGTGTAGCTAATGGCTTATGTACTTGATAGTGCAGATTTCTGTCAAGTGCCTAGATTTAGTTCACAAAAACTCGAAACAATTTACTACGTGCGAGAAAACAAACTCACAAAAACAATGAAAAGACCACCGCAGTTGCCTTGTTAATATCAAACTGCACAAGTTGCTTTGATTAATGAGCTGAAGTACTTTGATGTTAGTTTTAACTTCAACTAAGTAAAGTTAACAAAAAATATAAAGAGACAGGACAAAAGCCGACACTGTTTAGGAATGAAAGCGCAAAGTGGGCATTCATTAAACACTCGAGGAGCTCATTAGGGAGTCGAAGGCGGGCATTCAGCCACACGCTAAACAATCGCCGCCGACGATCCGTCATCATTTAGCGATCCATTGTCGCATTCCCAATTATAATTCAATTCATTTTCTGCACCATAATGTCAATTAAAAATTGCAAAATGACAAATGACACGTTATCATTGAATTTTTTTAGATAAGTATCGGTCAGAAATTCATTTTTATTATTAAACAAAGACAAATCGTTTACTTTGTGTAGGCGTATTTCTGTTGCTTATACCTACTTCAAAATTTTATTTTTATTTTAACATTTTACTTACCTCTATAACCAGACCGGAATGCGACTTTGACTGGGAAGATTAGTGGTCCTACCAACAGATAGGAGGTACCTTAAAAACTATGTTTTTTAACAAGTTTACCGCCCGCCTGATATTAAAAAGTTACCGTAGCCTATATCTTACCACCTGATATTGTGTGTTAATATGAACTTAAATCTAATAGAGAACTGCATCATGTATTAAATTCTCATAAACACCTGCTTAAGTTACCTTAAATTACAATCTCTACATTATCTGTATTATAAAACTAAAATATAAAGCGCAACCGGCTTTCAAGTAACACTCGTTTACAGCTCAATAAAAACAAAATGAGATTTAAACAACGCAACGCAACGCAAGATTAGCTCGCCTTGCATAAGAACAAAAGCATAATTTTTAGAATAATAACACAGAGGTGTGTCAGAGTACGGATAACGATATTTGCATGACTAATGGGAAACAATTTTACATAAAAGTGCAAAAGCGAGTGAACTTAGGCGCACCACACTAGCGAAGTGGTCCAATTTGCATGTTTTATGCAGGCGGAGTGATGCGACCGCGGCGCGGACACTGCACGCGCATCGAGGTGTCCTGAAATTTTTATACCCTATTCCCACAAATCGGACGTCGTTTTATGAGGAGGTGTTGGTGTTAGCTGGTTTTATAGTGATGTTCTTTACGACACACGATATACGTATGTACATATTCGAAATATTCTGTGTATTTTGCAACCGATATTTCAGCGTCAATAGGTAACGGATTCTTAGCTGTTGTCACTCGAAGAAGTAATATATCGATGACACCGACCTACAACATATGTGTTTTAATATCTGAAATTAACATTACCTACTATCCGTACCACTATTTATGCAGAAATAAGTTGTACAACTGGATACTGCAAATGTATGAGCCTATGAGGATTGTTATATTTTTACGAATCTTAACGAATTACTAAGTACCTATATTTATAAATACATAGATGAAATACAGTTCTGACCGTTGATAACAATATTTTCATAACAATCTCAATAATAATAATAATGGTTTTATCTGTTGTTTTATATTTAGTGGTTGTAATCGAGAGCCGCGCGCTGAACTTCCACAGTGAAGCCATAGCGAATGCAGCACTAGCTAAATTGCATTGTTCGTTTTATTGCAAGTGCGGATGGGGCGGTTCTGGCCGGAATTATTTACTATGTAACGGCACATGCACTTTATTCCATCCGAACATTAACTATTGAAATCTTTCGTTATTCGCTCGCCCTCGATTCTGTTTTATAAACTCTTTTTAAACCGGTTAAAAGTTTAAAACGGAAGTGCTTCTGTGGTATACCCATCATAATATGTGTAGATAACTCCTTTTAAGTATTTTACCTAGGTTAACTTTCATTAGGTATTCAAGTTCAGCTAGCTGCTAAAATTAACCGTATTAGACTTCGTTTTACAGTAGTTAAGGAAGGTACTTATTAGCTTGTAATGACTAAGCAGAGGATGTACCTAACTATAAACCTATTGTTTTAACTCACTGAACCTTCGTACTCACGAAATACTTATGTTCCTGGATTAAAAATGTCAAAGCTGCCTAAATAGGTCCCGCTAAAAATAATATTTAGACGAAATAATTAGTAATATAGAAAGCCGGATAAAACCCTACAAAAAGCTTCACGGATGAAACATTGTATACACTATTGTACACATATTCGTTGGATAGAACTTTACTAGCCATTAAACCGACAGTTCAACTACACTGGGATTACAGTACTAACAACCGATGTGTATGCTGAAAAAAAAACGCAATCCGAGTCTATATCCACACAAACAGTTATCTTTACTTATCAGGAAATCTCTGAAACCACCTATAAGACTTGTCGCAAAATGCACCTGCTAGTCAATTGATTTGCATAGTAGGTATGTACCTTTTGTAACATAAAACATGTTTACCAATAGTGTTATTATATTAACATAATGCTATGATATTATTGAACTGTTGTTGAACCTAACAGCTTGCTGACTGCTTTTCTTACTGCATTACTGTTAGGCCTCTCTAAAAGTTCAACTATGTGATAAGTAACAGTAATTTGATTTGAAGAAAATTCAACAGTAACTGCAATACTTCAGGAGTCCGAGTCTGCCAATCTCATATATTTTGTGGTTATTGTGTGACTATCATAAGTCTATCCAAATTATCAAAAACCAGTCTGTTATTGAATGGGCCAGACTTGAGGCTATTGCGTGGGTCCCAGTTTGTTCATCTTTCAATGTATCCAGTGTAATCTTCCATCAAGACATCCCTAATTCATGTACGTGGTCTAATCTAAACAAACACTACGATGGGCCGCATATTATGTTATATGCAAGCCAAGGGCCGCGCCTCCCACATTAACGGAGTAAGCGTAACTAAGTGACCGTTCCGTCTCATTAATAATTGAATCACGCAAGGGTTTGCACACGAGATAGTTATGAGACAGGGCCTCAAACTTCACGACATAAATTATGATGAACGTGATGGAATTGATTATCATGATAAGTACTCGATAAAGGGTCCCTTTGTATACTTCATCGCTCAAGTGTAGCTATGTTCTTGTATTCTTTTAATTACTACTTGCTACATTATAAGGAGATACTACTGAGATCTTGGTCTGTGATTAGAGAAATGATAGCACAGGCTACACACCAAAATCACGTCTCTCTGCCATCAGGATAAAACTAAGAAGAAGAAATTTTGGTTCGATGGTTCTTCAACGGTTTAGTTTAGGACGCACCTGTATTGGTAACCGAACTTTATATTTGGACGATAGAGGATTGATCTTATCACGACACTGAATATATTGATCCTTCCTCAAAGTTTGAAATATACATACATACAACATAATTATTCGACCTTCAAAGAGAGATCATTTAGCATTTAATGCTTAACAGTTGAATCCTTAACCCTTGCTTCCCAAACGTTTAGGATTAACCGAGTTACGAAATGTGTTTGAGCTGCTTAAACTTTACCAAATAGAGGTTTCAAAACAACATTTTCAGTAACACAAACGGCAGTTCGCGAGTCAGGTGGGTGAAATTATGTGAAACCTATTTCTATAAATCGTAAGTCCTTATTACCTTTGGTAAATAAGCTTATTCTCCTTTAAGAAAACAAGTCGTCTTAGGTTGTTAATGAAATGGCCTTTGGTAAATGGTAAAGTTGCCAGTTGCGACCTTATCCAATCAAGTAACGAAAGCAAGTTTCAATGACGAATACAAAAGCAATCTTACATTACGAGAAGGGGGTTTGGTTAGGAGATACTTCATTAGGAGCCTGTGCCAATTTAAGCGTATCTACCAAGCGTGGTCCATCTAACTAGCCTAAAACAGTGAAAAGGTTAATATTAACAGGTAATTGACCGCCTCAAAGCTACTATTGGGATTAGCCAGAATCGTTAGTCTTGTCTTTGTCTACAATGGAATAAGCTAAAATCGATTTTCTTTTGTGAACTATTTATGGACAATGGTACACGGATTGCAGTCCAGTTCTAGGTATTTTATTTTTAGCCATTACGCCATTGTGCAAGGAATGATTGTCAATACAATGGGAGTGCAACGAAAATGTTGATACTGCTGAACAAAAAGTTGTAACTTCCAAGACTTGCTCCCTCCACAAACTTAAGGGAGACTATTTAAATGATGTCTGGAATAGGCGCACCGCGTGAGGAAATTAGTATAAAAAGTAATAATAAAGTTCGTCCGTAATATATTTTTACAATTTCGAACTTAAGTAATGGAGTTTCAAAGTTATGAACACAATGACACTCAAACACTACCAATTAAAGTTTTTAAATCTAATTTGTAATTCGAATACTTACCTTTGTTTATTTTTTCCAACGACATGATTTTTTCTTAGAAAAACACAAGCTGTCTTATTTTATTATTAGGTACAATAAAGTTAGACACGTTTTGAACAAGTCTAGTCTCAATTAAACGTGTCTAACTTTTTGTAATAACACTGAAGTTGTCTTAAAGAAAAGATTTCGGTGCTTTAGTAAGTTAAGTAACCAGTACCGCGATCCACGGAAGCAATTTTCTTTGTGTCAGTCCCACAGCAGCAACCTGCGCGTTACCACCACGTACACACCTTACACTCTCCATACTATTAGATGCACTTAGGACTCGGGTGTGCAGTTTTGAATACTTTCTGTACAAGCTTACCTTGACAAATAAAAACAAAATATTTTATAGAACTAGATACAATATTTCGCAAGTCATTTAGTTTAGGTACCAACTGTGTCTTTATTGTTCCGGCTATAATGATAAGCTGGGTTATTCACTAATACAAAACAAATACCTATGTAGGGGTTCTATCTTTGATTCAAACTTGGTACCAACGTAACCAACATTTTTTGTAACTGGTAAAACTTTTTTTATTATTTACTTATACGCTAATGTCGCCTACATCATTGTGACAGTAAATTCAATATTATTACATATGTTAATCGATTTCTAAATTGTTAAAATTCCCTTCCAAGCTGGGAAAGAAACTGCTCAATGTTTTAGGGCCCCCAGGTCGTTTTGATTCGTCGACTTTCTTCTTCGACTCTTCTTCGAAAAATAGCTTGTTTGCTTTGATTTTGTTCAAAGTTTCATCTGAAACAATTAAACACGCAAACATTTTTGAAAAAAAAAATATATGTCACGACTTTTATAGCCATTCGGGGGTAGTCAGAAGCTTGAGTGGCCATACACCACCACATTGTGGACGTATTAAGTCAACTTAAAGCCCACATTTCACCAGTAAGTCAGAACCCAACGTGACAGGTGGTGAACCTTATTTTTGTAAGTATTAAAATAATTAGTTAGTGCTGACTACAAAAATATTATCTCGTCTGTATTTCCTGAAAGGCTAAATAGTCCTTATTAGATGATAAAGCTATTTCTATTTACAGGCATAGGCTGTATTTTTAATATTTTAAGTCCAAATTATAATAGGTACATATGTTCGATTGGTAATGCTTACAACTGCTAGCGAGGCAATCTATCTACACCTAGTGACTGAATTACCTCTTAATGTAGCACCATCTTTGTTATCCCCTCCTGCGTCTTTAGGCAACGCTTGTATGGATATGTACTCATCCAAAGTATTGGAGCCTACTCTATGGATCTTCAGTATGTCCAGCAACTCGTCCTTCATGAACGGCCTCACCATAGACAACAGCTTGTCTATGAAACTCGGAGCGTTGATGTAGTGCAATTCTTTTAGGCGGACGAACATTGCTTCCTGCGGAATTCAAAGAACTCTAAAATAAAAAATACGTATTCTAAACCGACTCTACCGTGTGCTCTACACACGAATAATGATAGCCCTCCTGACCGAATTTTGGTCACTGCGCCCAATCCCAAATGGAGAGCAGCCATCTGCACAGGAGATAGTGTAGTGCCTGCACAAGTGTGTGCGCAAGTACAGATGCTCTCTTCCCTCATCTCGTAGTCCGTCTCATAGACCGGGGAGAGGTCAGTCGCAGGACCAACGGCTTTACGTGCTCTCTGAGGCTATGCGCAGACTCTACCCTGTTACCTACATTATGAAAGTATGATAACCATAAAAGACAATCTGTTAATTTTCGCCTACTGTTAGATATAATTTTTTTGCAAGAAAAATCTTTTTGCGTTATGGTTTTACATTACTGTTTAATACTTTAAGCTAAACAGTAAGTATCTAAGCTATGTACTTTCATTAGAGGCAGCCGATAGTCAAACCTAGGAAAGTAGAACAGTTATTTCACGGGAGTCCAAATGCATCAGTCTTATAGGTCAAGAGATTGGTAACAGATACCTAGCTGGCAATATAGTTAATGCAAGGTACTCATACTTGTATGTACGGAACCAATTCCATCTGAGCCTATCGAGTCTTATGGGGCACTCAACGGCACTTGCTGTTCGAATTGTATTAGTGGAAGAGATTAGTGAGATCATTTGAAATATTGCGTTATTATTTCCCACAGCCTCCAGGTTAAACTTTATAATTCTTTGATTGGGTTTACTACTGCGGGCCAAAAAAATCCTTAACGGGACTTAGCAATTCTGCAAAATCAATGCGAGAATTCGCTTTTTATGCGTTACGCGTTGTTACGTGAAATTTTGAGGTATAGATGCCTCATACAAGACCCCTAACCTCGCGTTAATGTACATTTTGTGCGCATGTTGACATCTCGTTGGGCTTCCGGCTCTCTGACTCATCATACGAAACGCAGCTGTAATAGCTACTGTCTGCCAATCTTCTTTTAGTGACCGAGGTAGTACCAACTAGGTGCCTCGGTCGAGCAAGCCCGTATTTGAGCTGCAGTCAATTGGCTACAGCTTGGCTCTACCATTCATTATGCAGTTGAAACCGAAGCTAAACTACATACTTGCACAAAAAAGAAGAACTGCTGTGCTATCGACAGGTTGACTCGGGATATGTGCCCGAGGGATACTTTATCGCAGTTGACAATTAACACAACGCCCGGCCCGGTGCCTTGTTCGTATTGCCATAGGTCCATTACCATCAGAAATGCTCTGGAAACAAGATTGACTGATATAGAGACAACTGGCTCAGCATTTGGTTTCGTAAGGATAAGAAATCAATTTACAGGGAGTTTGAAACTAGAAGAAAATACAGTAGTATCAAATAGATCGTAAATCGATGATAAACGGGTGAAGGTACGAGCAAAAGCAAGAAAGTTAATAAATTTACTAATAAACTTTTGTGTTTACCTGACCACATCACCATAGACAAACTTCTTCGTATCTACATCTAATAGTTGGCAGTATATTACGGAGTACCCCTTTTTAGTTAACGTGGGTAACGGGGTAATTAACCTGGAGGAGAAGTTGCTTTTATTTCCAATTTTAAATGGCAACAAGTCCTTAACCCACTTGTTCTCTTTACAAAACGCTATCAGTTTTAGGTCTCATGAGGGTTAATCACAACAATTAGGTATAATAAAGTGGTCCAATAAAATCAGTGGTTATTATTAAGGGCCATAACACACCGGGACGCCATTGCGACGTCGCCGGCTACGTATCGCAAATAAATTGTATTGATGGCGACGAAGTCGCCAGTCCGTAGCCAGGCGTGTTACCTGTCATACATACATTTTAATACGAATTAGTTGGATACGGTGACTAGCGACACCGATGCGACGTCGCCATGGCGTCCCGGTGTGTTATGGCTCTAATAGACCAGAAGAATGCATCTTTTTTGGGAACTTACCAATGATTTTTCGTTTAAAGGAGTAGGAATATTACATTGTTACCTCTACTATTTAAAAATAAATAAGTTCTTACATCAGAGATATTGAAAATCAACTCACCACGTCTGAAAAGCGAATTCCAATGTTTGGTCGATTGCTCTGTTCTGGTAAAACTTGAACATTGTTCTCAGTGTAAAATTGAGGTCCAGTACTTGTTTGGTGACTTCCACATCGCAACCACAACTGTGATGCGCTAGAATTAAATCCAACTCTGTAACAAACGTTATCATCCATCAATAAAAATTAAATTAAAATTAGAGGTCATAGCATAGTATTTTTAAGTATTCTGCAAAGTCGCATTCAACTAAATAAAAAGTTTCAGAAAGTACGGATGATGGCTGGAACGGAGCCCCCGGGAGTGCGCACGCGCCGCGCTGCCGCGGCACCCACACCCAGAGCGATCAAACTGCTGATCTCGATGCTCACTCAGCACACTGCACTAGATTTATTTAATGGTAAAAGTAGTAAAGTATTAAAATTTGTTTATATTTTTTTGAATTGTAATAACTTTTAGGTATGTTATGTTTAGTTTTCTTTTTCCTAGTTTTAGTGGTCATAATTTCATTAAGATTGTATTTTAAGGTGTAGGTGTTAAGGTTCCGTACTGTAATCTACATTTTTATCTAATAAATAAATAAACTCAATACCAAGATTGCATAAAACAAAACATTTCTTACCACTAATATATTCCCGCGGGAGATGCGACTGCCGATTTAACCATTCCATTATGCACTTTATGTCTTCCTGCTTTACGTTCCCCTTTTCATATTCCTTTAGCACTGAAACGGCTACCATATTCACTAATCACAACAATACCTATGTTTAATCAACCGATTTATACCTGTGGGATATGACCTCCGAGGAATATGCAAGAGATGTACTAGGCGAGCAGTTGCCGCAAGAAGTGTCCGTGAACTATTAGTCCGTAGGTAATTGAACGAGTCCGGTGCCTCTTTGCGCTCCTTCAATAGTCTGATAAGCATGCAAGGCCGGCGATGTTGCATACATAAATAATATGGTTTTGTATACACAGCTGCTTAAAAGGCCTCAATAATATATAGGTATGTCTACATAAACGTGCAAAAAACTCACAAACCTTAGAACAATATAATAGGTACCCAGGTACGTCACTTTAGAAACACAACAGCTGGATATCTGTGTAAATTTTCATTAAAATCCGTTCAGAAGTTTTTGCATGATGTTCAATCAAACTTACAAACAGATACTTTCCATTATCGCATTTCAAGGATAATCATGTTACCGTGTGATTTAAACCGGATAATATGATTTAATTGAGTAGGTACTAGGTAGCTAGTATATTTGACGAGTGCCCTATGCGGTAATCTTGGCTCGTACATTATATCGCTCCTCTAAGTCCCGGGACTTGCGAGTTTGATTGGACTTCTCGCAACCTCTGGACATACCTATCATAAATGTTTGCTGTCAGCTTAAACATCGCTTAAGCTGGAGTACTTCTGAGGAGACGGCTTTATCATAATTAACTTTAATCTATTTTTAATAATAATTTAGTCGATTAAAAATCCGCTTAAGTACTGCATCTAATATCCCTAAACAATCTCTTTTGGTTAACATTAATTTGGAACCATTTTGATCATCCCTTCATCCCCAGTAATATACACCAGGTTACAACCGCGAATTATGAATTTAATCCAATTTCATGGGCCTCTAATTTGTATCTAATAATATAATAGGGTTCCGCCCTTGCCCGAATTTCCACTACATTGACAGCGTATGAAATCGTTAAGGACCCATGAACTGTTAGCTGTCGGGTGAGCGAGCCCCACGGTCCACCAAACGTGTTCAAAGTGCACCCGCCGCCCTCGCCCTCGTTTTTATCATAAACATGTTATATTTATTGCATGCTAAGATCTTAACAAACAATTCAGGCTAATACACATCTGAGTCTCACTACTAACAAGGTCACAAGTGCAAATTCTCACGTGAGCCCGTTTTATTGGTTAATTAATTACTTTATCCCGAGTACTCGAGGCACATACCATGGACAACATACCTATCGAAATTAAAAAATAATTTAACAAACTTTTAATTAAATTCTCAAATAAATCACGCAGTTCTAAATTAATATTTTTATAAATCATAGTAAAAACTTTTTATTTAGGTACTGCAAAAAGCTGTGGCCATCATGTTGCCTTTTGGAATTTTTATTCTCTTTGGCCCTTTTGGTTCATATTTTTGAAATGTATTATTGACATTGACTTATTGTTTTTTGATATTTCTTTACTCTATTTTGTATATTTTTATTTTTTACTAATTTTAATATTTATACATACTTATATTTTGATGAAAATATAAAAGATACATACCCATGGAGGGAGAGTATGGCGAGGATGATGAAGAGGAGTTTACCGAAGGGATCTACGCAAACGGACACTGGGAATGGGACAATCGTGATAATCAACTTATATTTATAAGGTTAAATTAAATTAAATTATACATATACCCTTAGCATACACCCTAAAATATAACCTCAACGAATACCAATTAATTCATCTAAGCATAATAGCTATAAACTCAGATGTACAAAAATAATGGGTCTGAGCCTATAAATCAATTGTATATGTACCTTTTTATTCCAGTGATGTTACTGAGGAAAAAGAAGCGGAGACTCCCTTAACTATAAACTTTGGGTCCATTGAGTTCAAAGAAGACATAGACTTAATAGAACAGGCATGTTTAAATAACCTTAGATATAAAACATATAAAAGTAAATTATAAAACAAGGTTATGCGGTGACACATTTATAGGAGAAATCACTTTATAATTTCAGCAACGCTTCAGGAAACGGATTCAAAGGAAAACCACAGAAAACGATGTCGTCACTCTTCAGGTGACGAGTGTCATATTTTATTATTAAAAATTTTTTTTTTTTAAATAATCACCTAAGAATAAGTGAAAGCTAGAGTAAGTGAGTAATATGAAAAAATATAGGTTGACTCTTAAGTCAACCTCTATTTTTTCACATTACTCACTATTTAGAAATCAATACTACCTACTTCTAATACCCCGATAAGTAAGAGTTAATATCTACCTGTCTATAAAATAATACCGTATTAGGAAGTTACTCTGTATATAAAACAGAAAAGCAAGCACACCTCCACTCTTCATCAAATCTCTACAACTATTAAACCTACGGTGTTGTTATTTAGAACGCGTGTTCCATGGTCTCAAAGAAAAGCTTTTGCTCTGCGCGCACGCAGTCTCGGGGAACAGTTGGTAATTAATGACTCTGTACTTTTATTTTCAGGATGTAAAAGATCTGGTGCTGTTCACCGCGCCCCGGTTGCTGTTGAAGCCAGCCGTGGTGAACATACTCCACCTGCCGGGAATGGAACGGTTCCTGCGGGCATTGATTCTGTACTGCCAATACTATTTGCAGGTGCCTCGTACCTTCTGCCCATAGAGTAAAGACTTAAGAAAGAGGTGCCCTTATTAGATTTCTCTATTAAACAACGCGTGGTAATTTGCACGGGATGGCGCGGGTGGTGGGGGTTAAGAAATGCGTGGCATCTATCTACCGGGAAATAGCTGAACTACTCGCTTCGTTTTATGTCGATGTTAGTACGTAGTTTAATTATTTGCACTAGATGTCACTAAGTGTATGATCATGAAAAATTACGTACAAAGGGACGCCATCTAGTGTCGAATATAATTATATTTGGGATGCGAACGTTGGCAAGGCGTCTGCACAGGACGAACGCCAACAGCACACTGACTTAAGCCACGCCTACTGTGATTACGTAACCGGCCTAGTTGTGCGATGTTTAAGCAACGCGGCTTAGCTGCTTAGACCCAGTCCTTTAGTATTAGGTTCATGCTTCTGCCATTAATAGGCAGTATAGTTTACACATTGAGCCATTGAAAAAGATAATCGGCTAGCTTCGACTTTATGGAGCGTCACCTATGAGTGACACAGATGACTGATCTCTTTCTAAAACCCGATATGTAAACTGAACTGCCAGGTTCTATACTTGACTGGACAAGTGTTGGTATGTTTTTAGTAAGTCTGTCTATTTTCGTTATAACACTACCTAAATAAACGCCGTTAAAGCCCGCCACATACATACGGAATACCGAATCGGAATCCCGTTTTAAAATATCGAATTGGGGTTTCCGAACGCGATACGTCCATACATTTGGATGGATTTACTGCGTTCGGAATCCCCGATTCGATGTTTCGAAACGCAATTCCGTACGGAAAATTCCGTATGTATGTGGCGGGCTTAATATACAGCTATTATTTATTTATGGTGGTGGTGGTTTTGGTGTGTTAGTGCCAACACTCATGTACGGAAGTGAATGTTGGGTATGGCAAAAGAAGCATGAAAGTAAAGTAAATGCGGTGGAAATGCGCTCCTTACGAAGTATGTGTGGAGTCACCATTGCTGACCGTATAAGGAATAGTGTGATAAGAGAGAGATGCAAGCTGAAGGATGATGTGGTGACTAAGATCGAAAAGAGTATGCTAAGATGGTTTGGTCACGTAGAAAGGATGAGTGAAAGTCGATTGACGAAAGAGATATACGGAGCGAAAGTGAGTGGATGCGTCGGAAGAGGGCGCCCAAGGAGAACTTTTCACGACCAGATTAATGGTCTCTTCCAGAAAGGTCAAGTCCGTAGCACCCTCAACCGACGGCAGTGCATGAGAAGATGTATGAATGTGGATGAAGCAAAAGAGGTGTGTCAGAATCGTAGCATGTGGCAATCTATAGTCTCTGCCTACCCCCTTGGGATACAGGCGTGAGTATATGTATGTGTATGTGTGTATGTGTATTTATTTATGTATTTATTATTACAGATTGCAAATGTATTGATCACAAGACAAACTGATGCCTTGTCAAAGATTCGCACTCCTAACAGCGATAAGTTGGAGACTCAGTACCAGACAAATTTGGAAGACTTACGATTACTGGTTGTTAAAGAATACTGCGTGTTGATTTTGGGTAACAATTTAGTTAAGCTCAGAGATGCGATTTTATTTACATGCATATTTCAAACTTTTCATGTTGCGCTAAACATAAATAAATGCTTTCATAACTTATGAATTATAGGCTCCAACAGCCGCCTATATTATTTTGGTATATTATTTTGCCAGAGTTTAAAACACTTAAAACACATTGTTTTTTAGAAAACTGGGTTTAATTTCTAAAAAATACGCAAACGCGTTTGATATTCTTGCGTTAAATACGCGGTTGTCGGTGTGAGGGACCCTTTAAAATGAATTTTACAAAATATCCTTACAACATCTTTTATTCGTCAACTTTGCCATAAAGTTTTGGAACATTAGCTAACCTAATCTAACGGCGACAAATAACAAATGTACCTCAAATAACCCCAAATATTTTGTTAGGTGATGGTGAATTCACCAAGTATCACCACCTGGGCCCAAAGAAGAAATCCCATTCGTTACTGAAACGAGATAGCGTCATGTTCGAGTCACTTCTCCGAATCAGCATCCAAATAGTGTGGATCACTCTCGGTCGTAAATCGTTTAACCAAATTGGTAAGAATGTATTGTAAGTAGTAATAAATAGTTATGTGTATGAAGTCTTTTACGACAACTGCTAGTAACACCGAGTTTTACTGGCGACGTTTTATAACGTCTTTGTATATTCCTGTGAATTCATACTCGTAAAATGCTGTTAACCAATGCATAGTCTTCGTTGTAAGAAAGTTTATATATAGTACTTTGTTCACATTTGCGTGTAACATCATTGTTATTAGTCTTGTACTGACTAACGGAGATGCCTAGCAAGGCTGCCTCATGAGGCTCAATCAGAACGTGCCTCACCAGAGACAAATGCTTGCGTTGCCTTACCTGAGCACGGTCGCTGACATATTTTATCACTTATCTTTTATTGGCTTAGCTTAACTATTTCAATTTTGCCTGAAACTAATGGGCCTGGCTAGCATACGCGCCAAGACAAGACATTTGTCACGCATTATGTGAAGGAGAGAATAAGACAAAATTTATTTCTCGTTTTGAGCTGTCGCGGCCGGCTGTGCTACCAGTGTCGATCTAAACTAGGACGAGGCAGACTCGCAAGGCTACTTGTGTTTAATACACGGCTACTGATACAAGAAACATCCAGATTAATCACTCTTCCAAACTCTTTTCCAGAATTAGAAGTTCATAGAATTTTTAAATCACACGAGTTCAATTTAGTGGAGCATAAGCTAAAAGATAAAATACCTATGACTCCTTTAGAACGCACTGTGTTGCAAGGAAAATGCCTACAGACACGCCAGAAATTATATATGCGGTCTCCAATCTTGGAAGAAGTCTCCTGCAGCAGAGATATAGACTTTCGCATCTACGGAATTGGGGTCGTAAAATATCCTTGGTATATTTTTTAAGTAATATTAAAGAAATAAATAATATGGACAGACTTACACAACTGTATGGTCCCAAACTAAGTAACACCCAGAGCAGAGAAATAACGAAAAGGTCGTTACCGAAATTTTCTGACTGGAATCGAACCCGCAACCCCCCGAGCGGCCAACGCTCAAACCGAGCCAAGTGGCCGTCAAGTTCGGACAAACACTTGGCTAATAAATTAGAACAATTAATCAACGGTTATAACTGCAGATAATTACAACAGTTTATTTAATTAACTAAGTAGGCACTTCACTTATTTACAGGCTAAATTCTCGTCTACTCTTCATGGAGCGGGCATTAATAGCACCAGAGAATAAAATACAAGATTTGCAGCTAAGCCTCGGAATTTTAGGGATGCCAAGAACCAATTTCGATATAATGCTGAGGCAGATCAAGCTGATAGCTTCGACGGGGTCCGAGTCATCGACAGTGATTCAAAGGCCCACATCCAGACGGTAAGGCACCTATCTATAATAATGTAGCCTATACCATGTTGGCAGAATATAGGTGACCTCGCAGTGAGACTGAGAATGTAGGAGTGTCGAGTGGGTGACTCTTGACAAGATGTGTCCACACTTTGGTCACTTGTCTCGCTTGTCTGTATACATGATTATAAAGCAATCTTGATTCCTAGACAAAACATTTAAATGGCAAATTGTTCAGCGTCCCATTGGCTACATAATGAGCTAACGATTAGCTTCATACGTCAACGCTAAATAATAACTCCTCCAACGTTTAAACTCATGGTAGAATTACTAAAAACGTTGCAATTGTTTTTCAGTATGTCATTGAGGTTAAAAGCAAGCGGAAGTCGTAAGAGTTTACTCCCACCCCTACCGCTCTACCGTAATATTAGCGTGCCGGGTACAGGCTCTGAAGCGTGAGTACCTACTCTTCAATGCTACGTTTACACCATGCGCATGCCGCGCTCTAGTACTCTGTTTTGACGTCAGAACGCATAGATATGTCATGAGTACCTACTCAGGAGAAACATGCGAGGCTTCTGGACTCACCAAATTGCATGCGTCTACAAGAGACGAGCGGCGTGTCCGAGCAGTTTTGACGTCTGAACGCGTAGTCATAATGTTAAAACTGATGGCTCGGGCGTAGATATGGGCATTATGCCCAATTTGCCCAAAACGCCCGGGCATTTTACCCATCTATATAGATGGCATTATGCCCAATTTGCCCAAAATGCCCGGGCATTTTCCCATCTCTACTCGGGCGCGGCAGGTCGGGGCAAAAGTGGGGCAGCCATTTACTTTTAAAATGACTGTTTATAAATTCATATAAATGTATCAATGTTACGATATTTTTTCAGGCTTGTGTTAAAGGAGTTTCCCGCGGAGAGTGTGCCGCGGAGGCCCAGTGACGTAGGTCAGAAGAAGATGTGGCTTCGTCGAATAGCTCATAAAACAGGCAAAAAAAAAAAGATCAAAATCAAGGAAAAATCAAAAGGCAAAACCTAAAGTTGCTGAATCAAGCAGCGCCCAGAAAGCCTAAGGCCACGATTAGATACTTCACAAGAAATAAAATGATTCACCACTTATTATCGTGTCATTTTCGGGTGTAACATAAATAATTCTGCTTATTACCTAAATGCCAGTCTTCAGGCATGTATCATAGCACATTACATGACGGCTTTTCACAGCGCAATTATCCTGTCAGTGTTGTTGAGGAATATGTATTTAATTCTAATTCATGAAGGATGTGGTACCTATCCAAGAAATACATTTGTGTACGAGGATACCAACTATCCCATTTGATAAAATCAGGACATTGCAGGATTCCAAATTACATGATGAGCTGTTTTTATAATTTTAACAAAGTGGCTATTGAGTTTCGCGCTGGTTTCCTCCGAAAGCGGTGCAGTCATATAGGCCGCAATAGAACATTGGCTATGTAAACAAAATGGCGCGGTTTCCTAGAGAGCGGTATTGGACACCGTTGTTTACATAGCCAATGTTCTAGTGCGGCCGTTATATGACGGCACCGCTTTCGGAGGAAGCCAGCGCTTTAGACCATCGGTGAGACTTATTGGAGGGAAATTCCCAGTAGTCCTATTGGTAAGTCTGGCTGGAGGACTACAAAGAACAGTCGAGTGAAACAATTTCTTAAAATGATATCGAATAAATAATTATAATACTTTATTAAATAACATTTAACGTTGTAAATGTGTACACATTTAGTAAATTAAAATATCGTTAATCTCAAACACCGTGGTCTTCGCGGTGTTTTAGCAAAACAGGATTGTATAAAAGACTAAATATTTAAGAAATGATATGATTAAATTTATTCTAAAATATACTTCTAAAAACGTTTCTAGGCTTGACGTTGAGGTCCTCACGTGACTCATGAGCCACCTACACAAGACAGTCGATTCGGACGTATAAGCTTCATGAGTCTGTTCTGCCACCGACGACGTTGGGTATCACTAACTCTTCGAATAGTGTCCTTCTCTTCAGGGAATGATTTTGGGAAGCGAGCTCTAGCAAATATTAATGGCTCTTGAACGTAAAGAACACTCAAACTACACTAACTAATGACTGTTCAAGGATAGGCAGTGTCATGAGAAGCGACGGATAGGGTAATCTGCCGGTATCTGCCATTCTAGTATACGCCATATAGCCAAAATCCATAAACGTAGCGAAAAAAATCTAGGTAAGTATGTGTCTTAAAGTAATAATTTCAATTACGCCTAATTATATTATCCATAAATTTAAGAACTGCAATTGGTCTAGATTAGTTTATGTGCAGTCATTATTATTCAGCTACTTACGGGTGGGTTTCTTTCGGTGGTAAAACAATATCAGGATATATCTTCTTAATACCGATTTGACTCTTTGTACTGGACGCGCCGCCCGCGCCGCCGCCACTGGCCTTCGACGCTGTACTGCTTTTGGATGGACTGAACTTCATACTCACGGACGTTCTATGGGTCAGAATTAACAAAGTATATTAATCAAGCGACATGGCTACTTGAATGGTTATTAATTTTTACTGTTAAGTCTATTCGATCGATATTTGGATTCGATCTTAGAATGCAATGAGTCGACGTCGATCGATGAAAATTTATCTGCTCGACCTGATTTCGATCAATGACAAAATGGCTCTCGCGTGGCGTCCAGTGTCCTCGATCGATATTCTTTGATCGGCTAAGTTATCTCATCAATCGATCGACGTCGACCGATGTTTACTTACGCAGATTGAGCCTTCACTTCAGGCAAAATTCGAAGCATAGTGTCGAATTTGGCTCTAGGCAGCCCTATAATGCCTACTGTCATACTGGCACCCTTTAAAATTTCTTCAGGTCCGGCTATAGCGTGGTACAAATAGCGAAGTCTTGCCGATACACTTTGGAAATTAGAAAAATATGTTATAATACAATAAGCTACTGTTATTAAGGCCCGCCACATACATACGGAATTCCCTTTCGAAATATCGAATCTGGGATTCCGAACGCAGTAAATCCATCCAAATGTACCTATGTACATATCGCGTCCGGAAACACCGATTCGATATTTCGAAAGGGAATTCCGTACGGAAAATCCGTGTGTATGTGGCGGGCCTTACTGTACTTATAGAATTACAATTTACAAAGAGACTATTCCACTGGTTTTTGTTATTACCATCATCGTCATGGGTGATTTTAATTTTAATTATTACCTATCGAGTCTAGCGGCACGCTCAAGCATCAGTTTTGTCGTCTGACCACGTAGACTCAAATCCTAAGGGCTTGTGGTCACGGTCACAATCATGGTGTCTGGTGTATAATACGCAAGTCCTTGTACGCGCTGCTTATTGGCTTATTTGTGTGTTCCGGTATTAATAATTATCGATCTCACCTCTGAGAGCAAACTTAATTCTACTTCTAACATGTGATATTCGAAAATGACATTACAGAATACACTTTACTTGGTTCTCAGAGTTGAAATAACCTCAGTGTGAAATAGGGACCGGTATGGTAGATTGAATGTTTATGTGCGTATAAATTGAAAGATAAGTACTTATACGATAATAAGTAAAGAAGATAAGAATAGGATAAGCAACTTTCTCAATAATAAATAAGTAAGTATGTATAAAACTTTCTCACTGCGGACAGTGAATAACTCCGAGGCCCATCAGTCGGTAATCGATGTCTCTATAACAGAACACCTCGTTAATAAGCGGCGACCGCGTGTTGAGCTTCTGGTCGCGTCGAAGGCAATGGCCAAACAAAACCGTGCGTTCCTCCTTTGCCATCTTGGCCACGTAGTCCGTCTTCAGAATGTGCTCTACTGAGTTGAAGATCTCAGTCTTGAATATTCGGTTAACCTCCAATTCTAAATGATCATAACGATTAGGACAATGCTTTACTAAATTTTAAAACTAATTTTAATGGCTTTTCAGACGACAATTTTGCAGTCGGATTCTGGACAGCATTAATAAATAATAATAATAATATCCTGGGACATTTTTGTACACACGGTTACCTGATCCCAAACTAAGCAGAGCTTGTACTATGGAAACCAGAGAACTGATATTACTACATATACTACTTTTTTATTTGTAAATACATACTAAATATACATATACACCCAGACTCCGGACATACAGACATGTTCATGCACACAAATGCATGTCCCGGGTAGGAATCGAACCTACGACCTGCAGCGTGAAAGGCGCCTCCGCGCTAACCACGCTAACGGGCCCGTCAAACCGACGACTCCATACCGTATTCCGACTGCATACCTAATTGCAGTTTGGATTTTGTTATAATGCTTATATCAAATTCATCATATAACAACATCGACACTGCGGAAGCAGCTCGTTTGAAAAGAAGTATGATGACAAAACATCATAATAAAGATCACAGTATTGGTAGTCTTTTCCATGTTCTAATCATTGAAACTAGCATGCTGAAAATGTATAGCCTTAATCAATGGTCCAATTAAAATATTGTTACCTATTTGATTAAATGATTTGCGACCCAAAGCTAACCACACGATCTGAACAGCCATGCGCAATAGCGTTTCATATAATCTTGCATCCTTATCTGACAAGGATCGCGATTTCTTGAGAGGTCCCATATGATGGAGTTTCTTGGTATCAGCACCACCTGCATCACAACTCATGAATACAAGTAGCATTACGAAAACATCAACTTTATAAAAAAAATAAAAAGTTGTTCATTTTTGTTTGCATCTTGCGTTTTTACCTAGAGGTCCTTATTGTATTACAGTCAGCAACATAAGTTCTCATTTTCTTTCGGTAACACTCGTTATTGTCATTGTCAAAACCAAATACTACCAACATAATTATATTTTAATATTTTATAGATGAAGAAAAACATTATGGATTTGATGCAAAACAAAAGTACCTATGCAAGCGATTTGAAAAACTTAAAATGTTCTTACGTTGCTGACTGTACCTATGTTACATACCCATAATCATAGTACAATATTCCTTAGCTACTAGCAGCCGCAAGTCGGCCAAATTATCGCGGTATTCGTTTTCAATAATCTCACTCTGTTTGGTCCGTATTTTCGTCTGTAGATCTATAATTCGATTCGCTACTTCGTCTGCTATCTAAAACCAACATACTTTTAGAGTAATTTGAGGTCTAATTCAAAGGAATTAGAGGACATAATCACAGGAGTCCGAGTGCCTGTTTCAGAATTGTCAGATAAATTTTATCCACCAAATAAATTTGAAGTTTGGACCTAGATAAAAGCTATCTAACGATTCTGAAATAGGTAAAGGTAGGTAAAGAAAAATAATAATGTTAGGTATAAAAATTCCACTGGCAAAAGTGCTTACTAGATTTAAAGAGTATACAGTTAAGTCGTATGAAAAATCTGCTTAAAAGTACCTGTAAATAATATCCGCAGTACAAAATAAGTGACCTCAGAAATCTTTCTGTAGTAGATAAATGCAACGAATCTATAAGCATTGTACTTAATATGTACACCGGGGCTGTAAATAACGCTATATCTTTTATGTCCTGAAATAACATAAAATTTAAACAAACAAACAAACTGCATAAAACGAAGCAAATTACTAGACACTATTCACAAAGTAAAAGAAATTTTAAAATGTAAAACACCTGCAAAGTAATAACATCAGCCTGTCCTGGCTTCAATTTCCTCTGATAGCGCCGACGAAAACGAATCTAAGAGAAACGCAGGAAAAACAATTGTTAGGGAATTGTATAAGTTTCGGAGCTATTTTGAAGTTCTTTCGAAATTACCTGTTCTATTAGATCAATGTCGTCCCTGAACTCTATCGTCCCAGTAGGCGCTTTGGTCAGCATTTGAATAATTTCTACTGGCTGAGGTGGCAAGTCGCTGTACAACAAGCATGAAAATTAAGGGCCCAAAAAAAATAGTAGAGCAGTAGAGTTATTGGATAGAGCGGGAAAGTCTGAGTAAAGAAGTTATGTACGCTTGGAGAGAGTAGCATGAATCAGATGGTTCTGTGTAACCTATGAATCATCACTACGAACCCACGAACCTAAGAAATACCAAAGCCCCCTCAGCATCGTCCCACGCCCAATGCCCATCTTCAAACATCCCACCAAATCCGCCCTCATCATCGTCATCGTCAGCCATTATTATGAAACCCCTATTTAATAAATTAGACTTGTTTTATCAAAATAAAACTTCATCTATAAAAGGATACTGAAAAAGTGACAAACTCTATTTTTAGTTCATCAAAATATTTTTTTGTCATCGGCTAACCATAAATACTAATAATGTCTATGCATAGTTTCTATGCGATTAACAAATTCGTTCTTCTTGATAAACACGAGCTTACGTATTTACTTAATATACAGTAGGTGGGGAGCCGAGCATGCAATTCGTGGATTTACTCCAGCGTCGTCCAAACCTAGTAGATTCGGTAGATGAGATGATAGGAAGAATACATTGTTCTAGATGTTTCCACTTTCAGCGGTGGGGGAAGCGTCTACATGACAATTTCAAATATTTTTTATATAAAAAGCAATGACATGGAAATACTCAAACGTGTCAGATATTGATACTTTTCATGCTCCAATATGATAAATTGAAAAAAAAAAATTACTCGAGTGCGCCAGATTTTGTAAGCATCTATAGGCTACGGTAACTGCTTAAAATCAGGCGGGCCGTACGCTTTTTTGCCACCGCAGTCCTATAAAAATATATATCTGAGGGTGTGAAAAAGTGAAACTTCCAGATACTCCCATTTCTTAGACTGACGATCAAATTAGCAAAATTGGCACTTTTGACACTTCTTAGCTAGTAATGAATCCCCCTTATCTTTTTTTTTTTTTGGTTCCCATGAGCGTACCCACCAACATTAAGGGCTCATACTGGTTGGAGGTTCTTATCAATATGTAAGCTATCTCCCTTATCTTAATCTGACGCCCTCGAGTAAATCCAGAAAATCCTTCTACGGCTCCCCATCTATAGGGCGTTAGAATCTTAGAATAGGTTGTTAAACGAGGAACGTATTGGAGGATGGTATTCAGAATTCGATTCTCATTCCAAATATGTATAAAAATAATTACCTTATTTTTTACCTAATAATCAGATAAAATACGAATTAACGAAAAATGAATGAATAAATTAAAGTATGAAGGGAAAGCCGATTAAGGTCATTTACATGAGTAAATTCCCTCTGATAGGACGGCTCATAGTATTTCGCTAGCGTAAGGGTGACAGGTCGCGAAACTTTTTGCAATATTTTTCTTAAGTTTTTTCATTTGTTAGTGTTTTTATTTATATTTTTTTAGTTAGTACGTGTAAGCATGAGTTATCAAGGGTTTAAATACGTCGCTCATCTATCTTAACGGCCTGTATAACCGTCGATCTTGGCAGGTATACTAAATTAACTTCCAGAAGTTAAATCGCTGTTAACCCCGACGTACGCTGCACTACATGGAATTTCTTCCTCATCCGCTCAGCGGAGCACGTACCACAGTTTACGTCCGCGGAACACCGGTTTATGACTGCCGAGTAGATTGAACATCGCTCCCGGCGAAGGATTACTCTCCCTAGGAACGTGCCACACCGGACCACCGGATATACTTCAATCCAGTATCAACACGCTGACTTTTGATTACATCCAATACGATTCAACCGCTCTCCATTGAGTTTCCCTAGCTTTTAACCTAGATTCCACTATTATATCTAGCTCATCAGTGGCGAATGTAACGATGAGCTTTTGAAAATTAATAGGAAGTGTTCTCGATATAAGTAGATAGATAAATTATTTCAAACCGTTTATTTTATAGCTGAAATATTTTCCTTTTCATGAAAGAGAGAAAACGGCAGTGAAATTTATCGCCGCCCAGGGTATCATATTTATGAAACAACATCTACGGAGTCATATTATAATGACGTCATTGTATTCTAGGCGCCTCGTTATAAATGAATGAAAGCCTGTTATGTTTACCTCTCGTTAGGTAGAAAACAAACAGCCGAATTGGAAGGAATGTTCATTGGGCTAGAAATATGTCCGGTGATGCGTTTGAGCGTTTGTTGTAACAAAATGTTAGTAAAACTAGACTACACAGCACACGAGAATGTCAAACGATGCTTAGAATATTTACCATTATAGGTTACCCGCGTTTCCGCACATTTGCTATATCAATGAAGTTTATATACAGCATTTTTTTATTCTCAACGGAAATTAATTAAAATCATTAATAACATCCTGAAATACAGGGTTGCCCTAGTTTAGGCTCCAGTCCACTCCATAAATAATTTTAAGGTAATACTTAAACTCTGTTTAGAAATAAGCTTTAGTTATGATCCTACTCTTTGTTAAACTACGTAGCTTTTCAAATAACGTGGAAAAATAAATACATTTTTTTTATTATCATAGCATCATCATAGCGACCACTTGGGTGGTTTAAGCGTAGGCCGCTCTGCTTACTACACCGGATAGTTGCGGTTTCGATTCCGGTAGTCGCAAACTTCAGAAATGACAGTGCCGTAATTAGCCCTGGGTGTCGATAGGATTGGTATTGCACCTACTATAGTGAAAGCGTTGCTCGGTTTGGGACCATACAGTTGGTGTATTAGTCTGGCTCATATTATAATATCATGGGGATATTCCACAGCCGCCCGTCTGTAAACAACCACGGCACACCAGGGTCCTGATGCTGACGAAGTAGGCCCTCATTCGATCACATGGCAGAGCGCACACGATCAAAGCATGTGCGCCTGTGCGATCGCCTGGGAGAACCATGATCCAATGAACAAGTGACACACTTGCTCGAAATTTACAAATTACTCAAGCTACATACACGATGGAAACTCATCTTTCATAACTAAACTACTTACCTTTAATTTGAACAATAGTCTGAATGTAACTACATACAATTTATTTTGTACCAACCCACATAGTAATAAGAACATACATTTTCTCTTTCACAAATGCTGAAATGTAGAGTTACTTGATTTAGAAATATCATACGTAGAAGCTTGCAACGAGTGATAGCTATTGTATTTTCTTCACCCATATTTATGAAAACATCCTAAACACTTGTTTTCGTTTCGTTATCGGTATTCATACAATAGCTTTTACCGGAATTGGGAGTCAGTTGGAACGTTTTATAAGTTTGCAGTTGTAGAGTTAGATGCACTAGTAACATTAACATAACTTTATATTCAGTGGTGCTGAGAGCAAACTTAGCAGTGACGCCGTAAATTCTGACAAACTTACAAACACTTTGGATGGGTATTCCCATTTGCAAGTTATAGCTGTCCATGAATTACAATCCTGAATAAAAATTTTGAATATCGATGATTATCGAGTTGGAATGAATACTTAAAGTAGGTATTGCATATTTGTGAGTCGAGCAAGAATGTTTGAAATGTATTTAAGCGTCGAGCATCGACCTTATATTGGAATTACCTAGTCCGTCCTCCGAGTCAATATTCATAATTTTCTTTACAATATAATAACTAATTATAACTCTAGTTATAATTATAACTGATTATTACCTACATGTACCTATGATTACCTACCTTATTGGTTCCACCTATTTCTTTTTTAAATATTATAATGCAACTTTGAACGCAACCAAAAAAGTAATAATTACTCTTTAGCAAAAAATTGTCATTGCTTGCAATATAATAGCAAATAGGGATTTCGGTTATTTAGATTTAATTTTAATATTTAATCTAAAGATAACATAGAAATTAATCCAGCCGAAGAAGAAGATGAGGGTGGGTTCGGTGGTATGTACGAGAACGGCCACTGGGCATGGGACGACTCGATTGGAGAACTGGTATTTATAAGGTGCGCAAAGCGAAATCAAGCAACTCACAAGGAAAGTGCTTTTAAATATCGTCTCAAAAATCGCGTAAATAGGGATCTAGTGTACCTACCTACTTACTTACTGAAATAGGTACTACAATATACCCAGTAGGTAGATAGTTTGCCCTTTTACACCAGGTATCTATTAATAAATATATGGACAAATATTTGTTCGTTTGTGCCTATTTGTTGTCGACAATCTATTAGCCCGTCCGTCCTCTGGCCGAAAACATGCCAATCGCGAAGAATATAATATTAGAGACCACTGGTTCCGCAATGGTTAGTAATAATTGTTAACAGACTCGACGCGTGATGGTATATTTTAAAAATATTTCAGTGATCTACCCCCTATGGTAATAGAAACTGTGCAAATTACAAATAAGGCTCCGACAGGAACCGTGGAATTTAGAGATGATGTTGATCTGATAGAACAGGTAAATTATTAGCAGTTATTTATTTAAACTGTACACCTCCCTAAAATGTATTCATTAAGTCTCTCATTTTTAGATTCGTTTTCGTCGACGGTATCAAAGAAAATTGAAACCAGGGCAAGCTGATGTTATCACTTTACAGGTTGTATGTCGCATACAATATGTAGTTACTTGCTATATTATAATAATTTGAAACGTAATCACAGGCATTTCATTAACTCAAAATTCAAAATGTTTATTTCCTTAAATACTACTGCCGGATCGGAAACGTGACCTCGACTGAGAAAGTCCGGCAAGAAATGAGTTTCTTAGCGGGCTTGTCTTTTTTACTAGTTGAAGAGATCTAGGATATCCACCCACTAAATCCGAAGGAGAGACACATTTGGCCGTCAGGTGACGAACCCCCATAGGTACCTACATTTAAAAAAATACTCTATAGGTGATCCCATATCATAAACATTCAACATTTCAACAAAATAATCCATTGTTTTGATTCCTTTGGTCCCTATATTACGTCCCAGCTCTCAGAGCTCAAAATTAGCACGAGACTCTACCAGATTCCTATAAACTCAATTCGAGTTCTTTGGCCACATTGCCCGCAAAAAAGGTGACAACCTTAAAAAAACTACTGATGACGGGCAAAGTGGGAGGCCGAAGACCGAGGGGAATGATCTCCATGCGCTGGCTGGGCGGACCAAATACGCACGGCATTTAATACCTCAGTATACGAAGATACTCCATACCGCCAAAAATAGGAAGACCTGGCGCGATATCGCGCAAACAAGAGTGCTAGCTTCAGAGAGGTATCGACCCTTAGTATTGACACGTTGCAAGGAGGACATCCCAGAACCTAGCTTCTAACTTCGGCTGAGACTGTTCATATTCGAGTAGGCCTAACAGCATTTAAATAGGTAATTAAAGTACCAATTAATGGGGTTTCAGGACGTGAAAGACGTGGCTCTCTTTACTGCGCCGGTGACAATATTGAGTCCTGCACTTATAAGTGCATTGCACTTAACAACCACTGAGAGATTTCTTAGATCGCTTATCCTCTACTGCGCATATTATTTACAGGTAATATGAAATTAATTGCTTGCATTTACTCTAGGCAAATGAAAGTAACGCCTGTTCCTCATACATATATGCTTCTAACCATTATTTAGGTACAAATTATAAAGACTTAAAAACGTGTTTCTTATGTGTAGATCTCAGACGAAATGGCATATCGGATCATGCAACAAGACACAAAAGTAAGGACTCCAGAGTGTGACGAAATAGAAGGCGTATTTCGTGATAATTTAGAAGATTTACGAGTATTAGTGGCAAAGGAATACTCTGTCATGTTGATTGGTATGCAACTAAGTCTCTTATCTTAATGACGTAGAGACATAGATTATCATAACCCTGGTCAGGCCTGGTACACTCCGAACTTTAGCAGCATTGGCTTATTATCCAGGCGGAGCTGATACAAAGAAATACCACCACATGGGACCCCAGAAAAAGACGCGCTCTCTATCTGATAAAGACGCGCGGTTCTTCGAAACTCTTTTGCGCATGGCCATTCAGATTGTTTGGCTAGCTCTTGGGCGAAAAAGCTTTAACCAAATCGGTAAATACTTAACATGGGTTTCTTACTTTTACACATTTTTGTTGGCCTGTAAGTATATTCATTAATGTTTCTAGAGTTGGAGGTCCACCGTTTATTTAAATCTGATATATTCAACTCGGCGGAACATAATCTCCATACTGGATACATGAACAAGATGGAGAAGGAGGAATATACGGTGATGTTCGGGCATTGCGTGCGACACGACAAGAAACTCAACACCCGCTCCCCGCTGATGAATGAAGTCTTCTGCCACAGGGAAATTGACTACCGTCTCATGAGCCTTGGAGTCATGAAGATGTCACAGTAAGATATAATTTAGAAGTACGTACCGAACATATAGACCGAGTCGTTTTTTTTAGTGGTCCAAACGGAAACAAACTGACATCGACGGCCAACCCCATCGCAGCGAGATTAATTGATTATAATAAATGTGGTTATTTTTAATAGCACTTCCTCACATCCATGACCAAGCAGGTACGATTGAGAGCCTTCCCAGATAACGGATAAAATTGTCCGCTGCAAAATCAATCCCACCCCCGCATTAGTTGGACGTCCGATAGATAGACGCTAAGTAACTAACTATACCTAACTTGTGTGCGTTAATGTGATATAAAAGACCGTACTTACGTGTTCTCCTATTTTCCGAAACTATCCTTTTCAACTAACCAAAATGGCGCGGCGGCGGCGTCCGCCGAGTGGCGCTCCCGAGCAGTCAGTTTTTAATTCGACTGACCGCGTAGGTAGACAAAACACCATACCTAACCGATTGCTCGGGCACGGTAACTCGGGACTTATGGGATGGACCTAATAGCGTCATTTTTTTTAAAGGGCCACATCCAGGTTGCGCTACCTGCTGTACGCAGTCGCCGGGCCCGAAGAAATATTAATTGATAAAAACGTGTCGTTAGGCATCATCGGGCTACCGAGAGCTATTTTCGACACAATGCTGAGACCAATACCGATTGCTCCTGAAGGGAAATCTAAGGCGTCTATGTTAGTACCTACTTCATGTCTTAAGGATTGTTGGATCCACAAAATAAAATATCGTATGGACCAACTGTGTGGTCCCAAATTAATAAAGCAGCGCAGCCTTTGTTCTGTAGGGTAGGTACCTACCTATAGGTAGTCCGCGACAGGTCGAGATGGCAATTTTCTAGTGATGTACCTAAGGTTTATTACAAGTAAAATGAAAAATATTTTAAAATAATATTCTATTCATCATTACTCACGGGGTAATTAATAATTATAATAGGTAATTGTTTTTCCGTTCAATGTCACAATTTTTTTATACTTTTCTGGCTTGTTCCCGTGTTTGAGAATGAATTATTGGTTTTTCAGTTTTAACACGTGACGAGGAAGCGACCAAAGTCATTTTAATACACAACAACAAAGAACAATGTGAGCGAGATCGAAATCGATAACTATCGATAGCGATAATTAATGCGTACTCGTGCAGCGCTAAGGCTAGGAGCGCGCGGGCGATGCGCGGGTATGCGAGGCGTCACCTCCCCCGCGCCTCAGCTCATACCCCGATTGACATCTCGACCTGTCGCCTACTATACATCTATCCTATATCTGAAATTTGCTCCGACGAAAATCGAACACGCGACCACCCCGTGCAGAGAGTCAAGCGGCGACACACCCAAACAACGGTCAAATTGTAACTGAATACTTGTATTGTATCACTCAGTTTTATGAGGTTTTAAAATAAACCTATATTTTCAGATCATCTGCAAGCGTTTACAGTTCTAAAAGCACTACTACTTCGAGAAAGAGCGTTACACTTGCTTCCAAGTTATTTCCCGATGTTGTATTACCAACAAAAAAAGCACAAGGGAAAGGGTTAGTCTTCAAGGTTCTCCTATTGAGCCCGGGAATTTTCTTCGCGCAACCCGAAAGATATCTTAGGAGAATACCCACTGCATTTCAAATCCTCCTATTTTGTATGCTTGACCCAATCGGTCTTTGAAATTATTAGCGGGGTATTATAGATGAGGCCTTCAAACAGGACACCCAAAATGTAACCTTGCGTTTAGGCTACCGTTCCATATTCCCACTAAATGATAGGGAAAGCTTCGGCTTGTGTCCTGAAAGTCGTGGGTTCAAATCCCGGTATCGAAGATGCACTAATGAACCTTTCTCACGAAAAATCTTTATACTATTACCACGTTCCCCATACAGCACTGGTAGCACAGCCGGCCGTGACATAACACACGCGATATAAATCAATTTTACCTACCTCTATATGTACTTAAGTAAGTAAATAATCACACAGCTCTTCTTTTTCATCCCAGATTACACTTGCCAGCGGTGTTCCCCTCCGAGCCTGAAAATGTGTTACCAGTGAGCGAGATCCAGCTCCGTCGCTGGCAGAACAGGCTAAAGAAACTTCTGCACCCAACGCGTTAGATTAGACCACAAGATTTTGAATAGAATCTTAACTGCAGATCTACAATGAATTTTAGGCCTTGGTCTCCTATTAAATGACATCGGCCGCTTACGGCGTCACGCGTACGCCGCGTCACAATGCTTACTATAGAAATGTACTGTTATGGTCTCCTTCACACGCCGACGTCACTATCTATAGTAAAATCGTGACGCGGCGTACACGTGACGCTGTAAGCGGCCGATGTCATTTAATAGGAGACCAAGGCCTTACACATGCTTGACGCTCGTCAGCGTCTACGTAAAATATTTGTAAGGCGAATGTACGGTCGGCTACAAATATCAGGAATCACATCCAGCATAAGCTGAGCTAGCTATGTTATTGACACCCAAAATAAAGAGAGCTCAGCGAGTACCCCGAGTGCAGCCGGCAAAAGTGGCATCGGCCACCCGAGTCACTTACATTTTCCATACAAATATTGTATGCAGACGCTAGCGACAAGCGAATGTAACTCATGGTAGAGCTCGAAGTATATTATTATACCATGGTAGAGCTAAGCTATCTTGAGATCCTTCAAGACACGAAGAAGGTAGGTACTTAGCTATAAAAGTCGAACGTCTACATTGTAAGATAGATAACTCCTGATTAGTTGCCTATTTATTTATTTTCATTAGTTTTTTCACTTATTTGCTTATTAATGTTTTCAACTTATTTAGTTTTGTTATAAAAGTTTGTTTCGATGAAGTTCAATTTATTTTTATTATTTTATTAATCTTTTTAATTACCTACTACCGTCATTACTCATTATTATTGTTATCTGCATATTCTGTAAGATATTGTAGTCAATAAACTCTAATTTAATTTATAAAAACATTTTATTTTTACCCTTTTATTAATACATATAAGCTCTATCATGAGCTTAAACGTCCGCTATTTTGCACAGGAAATTAATAACGAACTGACATTTAACCCGTGTTTCCAACTGCGAATATTTGTTGGATAAAGTAGCCACTACTCACCTATTTATGTTATAACAGTGACCTCTGCGCCAAAGAAAATACAAATCATACTCTATACCAAAATTCATTAAAATCGGTTAAGTCGTTTTTGCGAATTATTGAGTCAAACTTAAAAAAACAAACACATTAATTATAAGTAAGGATGTAACTGGGTATCTCTCTCTATTAAAGTAACATTTGAGTAAGATACTAAAACCCTGATTCAGTCTGAATGAACAACTATTTCCGCTCCATTTCGCTTTTATTTTGAAACTTCCAATTCAACGGGCCGAGCGATTGAACCTATTACGAATAACTTTGCCCACCTGTTCATGTGTGAACGAGAAAAATACCCATTCGTATTGCCTGAACGATTACTTATTCAATTATGAATATTGGATACCTACTACCTTCAATTCAATTGAAGTTGATAGATAGAAATCGGGGTGAGTTTGGACTTCGCTTTTCCATACTTAAAATCGACAAAGCAACACGGGATGAACGAAACCAATTGAAACATTGTCTAAAAAAAACGGCCAAGTGCGTGTTGGACTCGCACATAAAGGGTTCCGTACCACCGTAGACTAAAAACGTAAAAAATATCAAGTTTTTTGTATGGGGACCTCTTTATTTATAAATTTTATTTTATTTTTAGTTTTTGTTGTTGTAGCGGCAACAGAAATACACATACTGTGAAAATTTCAACTCTACCTATTACGGTTCGTGACATATAGCCCGCTGACAGACGGACAGACTAGGCTTAGTAATAGGGTCCCGTTGGCACCCTTTGGGTACGGAACCCTAAAAAGCTACATAGTAGCCCTGCTGGTTGCAAGGTGGCACGTTAACAGCATGAATATTCATGCCGCGATCGACGCAACGCCTTCACGTTACACTGTAAACACGCGTACGTGTCCTTTCTACTCCGTCTTGTATTAAGTAAATACCCCTTGTTGTTCTTTTAGAGGCGCTCGTAGCCAACTGCAATCACTGATCGATAAACGATTGGAGGCTAAGCAACGCTTGGCAATGTCAGTCAGAGATGGGTGACCAGTCGCATTTGAACTGAGCGTTTCCAACTTCGGAGGGCATGTAATGTCTAATTTATTTAATTTAAACTATGTATTTCATTTCAAATATTTTATTAACAATTAGTTATAATTCTCTGAGAAGGAATGCATCAATTCTTAACACAAATATACAAAACACATTTCTATAAACTTATGCGCTAAATACAAACTATTAAAATCGCTTTTTTAACTAAATTCCATAAAAAAAAATTATTCCTAAAAAGTTGATCCTATAGCAAGATAATGAAGGTGTATTACGTTGTTTTCTTATACTGTTGTGTTAAATAAATAGTACACAATGTGGGCACTTTACTAACATTGAACGTTAAGAAATAATAGTAATAACTTATCCAGATATATAACACTCCAATAGCACTATACACTGACGTGATCATGAGGGGTAGGAATGGCAGTGTCTTATCCAGCCCCCACGCTGCATGCAAAACATTCTCATACAAACATAGCAATAAAATCCCGTATATGTACAGAGATTCTAAACGCCACAATAAAGGCAATCGGAGGAAACCACGATTCCTAATTTTTTTTGGTTTAACTGGAGGTTCGTATAGCGAAGGAACGCCCCCAAATGCGATTGCTACGTGAGTAAGTAGCAGAAATAGTTTAATGCCGAATAAATTCTTTGGGAACAGTAGCGGAAACAATGAGTAGTTCCCTATCGTTGTCAAGATCAGGAATAGTCTTCCGTCGACGTCGCCTAATACGGACAAGAAACTGGAACAAATCAAAAATGTATGTTAACAATTTTTGGAGATTATTAGCAAAGGTTATCGACTCTGGTACTCTTGTTGCGCCCTCCACGTAAGCCTAATTTTTACGCTATGAACGGCTAATGCTAAGTCGGTAATAGAAGTACGTCTGTCCCCATAGCTACCCCATAGCCCCATACCCCTACCTTTAAGGGGACGTCCACAAATTAAGAGAGGCATTTGGGGGGAAGGGGGTCGTGCTAAATCTCACGTGGGGGAGGGGGTTTCGGCAAATATCACGTAATTTTACCCGCAACAAACAGTGTTAAATTTCGAGAAAACTGGGTTAAAATAACTAAAACATGTTTCTCCACTAAAATATGGCTCTTAAAAAATCTCACGTGAGATTAGAGGGGGAGGGAGGGGTTCGAGCCAAATCTCACGACATCTCACCAAAGCGGGATGGGGGGGACGAAAAATCACCAAAATCACCTCACGTAATTTATGGACGCCCCCTAACACGGCTATTTGCACTCAAAATCCATTATCACAGTTTTAATGAAGATGCGCTTACCTCATCGGAATCAGTATCATCAGTATCGCCTTTTCGTGGACATGCCAGCCAAACATAAATGAACACGTCGCACATACCACCATACACCTGTGAAAACAAAGAACAAGTTATTCTCGTCCGTGCAACCATAGCAGCAAAATGGGTAATAAGTTATCTTCATAGAAACGCACCGCGCGCGGCTTGTATGTGTGCGCCATGCGTACCTATGCGTCACGCACGCACACTCAAACCAAAACTAAACCCGGTTATCAGTGCGAAACAATGCATGTGATGTTTGAGTGTGCGTGCGCGACGCATAGATACGCATGGCGCACACATACAAGCCGCGCGCGGTGCGTCATTCAGCTTGAGAGTAGACGACACAAGGCATGAATGATATAGGAAAAGGAATGATATTGGTCATGGGTGACATAGGAAGTGGACAGCTTAGAAGAGCGGACTCCCCAGATATGTGCCGTATCTGTAATAGAGACCCGACTTTATGTAGAGGCATCTTTATTTCAAAGCAAATTAAGCCGCTTCCCTTTCGTCAATCAGCATTAACGTGGATTAATTAGCAACTCGAGAAAAATGTGAAGTGTTCCACGGTACAATATCCTATTCTCGAATCCATTTTCTCCGAATTACTGATCAAGGCCCTTCGCAAACGCCCTAAGCGTAGTCGTCGCGTAAGCGTATCGTATTATGCGCGTAGGACGAGAGCAATACGAGCACGTACATTTTCTAAGAAGTCCGCACACGAAGCGGTGCGGCAGCGAAGCGTATGAGACTACGCTTCGTGTGCGGACTTGTTAGAAAATGTACGTGCTCGTATTGCTCTCGTCCTACGCGCGTATTACAATACGCTTACGTTACGACGCCGGGTGCGAAGGGGGTAACCCTCCCAGCTCGTATTTACGCGAATGGGTCTCTTGCAATAAATATACTTTGTCCCTTCGCACACGGCGGCGTAGCGTAGGCGTAGCGTAAAGATGCAACGAGTACGAGACGTGCAGACTTCTACATACGACGCGTAGCGTAGGCGTAGCGTAGGCGTAGCGTAGGCGTAGCTTTTTGTAAGCAAAATGTCATTAGTTGAAAACATGGCGTCACTGATACCAGATGTTTACCTAAAAAAAGTCTAGTAATTAGTCAGTAAAGTATCAGCCACTTTACTAATAGGGTTTGGGGGGGTATTTTAGGCCTAGCCAACAGTCTTCCTGTGCTTAACGCATCAAAAAAATTGTAATATTATATTTTACTTGACACTGGCATATGCGAAAAGCGACGCCATCCATAACGAAGAAAAAAAATATATATATTTCTACGCTTGCTTTTTTACGCCAGCACGCTACGCCTGTCGTAATGACGATGAACATCTCATACGCTACGCTGACGCACCGCTTCGTGTGCGGACTTGTTAGAAAATGTATGTGCTCGTAATGCTCGCGTCCTACGCGCGTAATACGATACGCCTACGCTACGCCGCCGTGTGCGGAGGGGGTTAAGTTACCTTACAAAACTCAGTGGCCTGTATTGTCTATCAGCACATAGATGCCACAACTTGACTAGAGCGGGCAGCATGGAGATAAATGTCAGTATAAACGTGATCTTCGGAGTAATAGACGGCAGCACGGCGTGGTCGTACTCCTGGACTAGCCCTCCCGTCATAGAGGCTTCTGCTTTCATTACTTGTAGCCCAAATTTGACATCTGTAATGATACAAGAGTAATATAAATGCAGGGGGGCCACTACAAACGCAATATTTTTTCGGATTTTCTACCAGAATCCTTAGCAATTCGCTAAATCACTTCGATCGCCCCCAGTCCATTGTACAGTACCCACAGTACACGCATTGCTTAGTTTGGGACCATACAGTTTGTGTGTAAGTCTTGGTATATTTAATTACTAGCTGTTGCCCACGGCTTCGCCCGCGTGGTTCTTCGAGCTAGCCTATATTACTTAGGAATGATGAAGCTTTCTACCGGTGAAAGAAATTTCAAAATCGGGTCAGTAGTTATGGAGATACGTGGTAACAAACATTCACACACACACACACACTTACTTTCTCATTTATAATACTAGTAGGAGTAGGATGAGTAGTGTGTGGTGTGTAGGTATCATGTGTCCCGAAAACTCATATTATTCCGAATTCTTTGGACCCGATATTTTTAGTATTGACACTGATAGATAATATCACAGTTTAATCCAACGACGATAACTAGTGAGCTGAATTTGTTTGCCCTCATTGAAATGCCACTTACATTTTTTTTTATTATTATGACTGTTAAGCATATCTCAAGAATCGCAAACACCTTAGTAAAGCTATACTTACAAACATGATGTATGACTTTATCGGCAAAAGTGTATAATGCCCAAAAGTTCGGCGCCCAATACGCGTGGCATAGTCCTCTTTTGAATGGGAACAATCGAGATATTATCTGAAATTATAACATGTATTATCATTTTAATGCAATCAAATTACACGTAATACCAACTATCAAATGTTGCTTAGTTTGGGATAACGACATTATACTTCCTAGCTTAATACCATAACTTTTGAGTAGGTCACGAAGGGGCAGTATGCAAATAACCGGGCCATGGCAGAACAAT
Organism: Drymonia ruficornis; assembly: GCA_947859195.1. Taxonomy (NCBI): domain Eukaryota; kingdom Metazoa; phylum Arthropoda; class Insecta; order Lepidoptera; family Notodontidae; genus Drymonia; species Drymonia ruficornis. The sequence continues at coordinate 6,926,898 of OX401910.1, read as the reverse complement.
GTATGGGAAACACTGCAAGAGACTATCTAATAGTGAAATCGGTTCAGCCTTTTCCCCATATTGCTTGAACATAGTCAAACTGACAAGAATTCCAAAAATACCGTTTCTGAGACCTTAAATAGCCTATTACACGAAATTTTCTACAAATATCTTCAATGCACACAGCTCAGTTAGTTTTATAATAGTAAGTACAGATTAGAGGTGAATATAATACCTGTGGGATGTGTTCAATAAATGGTCCAAATGACAATCCAAACACAGCAACTACCGTGAGGCCCAGCTTAACCAGGTTAGTTACAGAGAATGAATACCACGGAGTGTGGACCCCATCCACAGAAGATATTGTGAAGCAGTAAGCTCTCAGTAAATATACAATATATACGGGCGCTATATACAGGTATATGTGCTTCAAATTCAATAGAACTGCAAACCAAAATGCTGATTGTATCGAGTTTGTCTGTAAAAGGAATACATATTGTTTTTAAACTTATAGATCAAGGTGCTCCCTCATTATTGGTATTACAACTTACTCTGATGATGTGTGAAATGGAATACAGAAGGATCCCATACAGGATGCCGTTGTATTGGAAATGTATGTGATCTACCATCAACAGGCCAGGACTCGAGACCAGTAGTATGAACACAAGCAGCTTTACATTACTTATGAGATCTGAACAGCTGAAACATAAAAAATTAAAAATAAACCAACTATAGGTAAAACTCACTGCGGCATATAATTAGATTAATATAGTCATAGTCACCTTTTCGCACCAGCTATGTAAATAAAATCCAGAAATATAACAGACAATCTTTGAAATAGTATTGTCATTTCAGATTTGTAATTCAAGTTGGTTAAATACAGCATTTTTGGATCAAACTGTTTTGCTATAAATGAGAGAACAAATTCCAGCCACGCAAAGAATGGTGGATAGTCTAGTGTCCATTCTGATGTGTCCTCGTAGTACCATTTATCTAGAGTAAGATTGTGTGTGATAGCCAGCCAGTTTCTGTGCACTTCGAAATCTGTTGAGTGGCTGAAATAAATAAATTAAATTAGGAATAATAAAGGATTAATAATACAGAAAGTTTAAAAAGACGGTGATTTTAACAAATTAAAAAAATATTTTCAATGAGAATTTGACTTCTCTATTTGAATTTCTTTGTGAAATGTGAGAGAAATTGACACTGTACTTGGTAATTCTATCAGGTTGGGATAAATGAATAAAAATTAAGTCAATGTTTGTATAGGAACCCCTAATAACTTTACCTAAAGTAACAATATCTAGAGCTGGTTGTATAGCCTGCTGGTTGCTATGCGGCCTAAGTAAATATTTAGATAACAGGCACGGACTCTACTGGTGCCCACAATGCACATACTCATTTAACGTCTATCTACTGCATCCAACCAGGTGGCTAGCCATATCGGTTACATGGCCATGTAGTGTGCATGGCATTAATCACTAAAATAAGCTGTTTCTTATCTTAGTAAAGACATTACTGTCTGGTAACAGGTACTCTAGCGACATAGGGCTTGCCTGCCACTGTCCTCAATCTGTAGGTGCCGTTCATAAAAGGGCATTGTGGTCAGTGGATAGGGGAATAATGCCCCTGAGAGATAATGTAGGTTTACTTACTAGAATGGTATGAAAAATAACTTCACCGCCGTCACTATCGCAATTATTTGAAGAATCATAGTAAGTTCTAAATACTTATAATGACGCCGGCAACAAACAGCACGTTTATATCAAATAGATAATAACTTTGTGTTTGTAGCTATTTAGGTACCTAATTAGGTTTACTAATTTTACTATACCACATAAATGCACAATACCGGCACCGGCAAGGCAATCGACGTCTGGTGCGTTTCATTCACTGTTAATCTTGTTATTTTCGTCCACAAAAACTGTTAAAAACGATAATAATTATCACTTTCAGTACAAGTTGGTTCGAGTGGATGGACATTTATGAACGAAAATTACAAAATTAACAGTGAATGGAACGCACCAGTCGACGACCAAAGAATCTGTGACCAAAGTGGGCAGCGGCATTTATTATTTAGGCCTAGGCCGCACCGCGTTTATACCTCAACGCGGTTTTATTAGCGCGGATTATTTGCAGCGTATGGAATTTGACCTAACCGCGGCTACACACTCTCTAGGAGGCATGAGGAGGCGACGCGAGCACGAGAGTGTAGATTGCGCCCTCGCCTCCGCTTGTATGTCTCGCCTCGCCTCCGGCGTGCTCCGCTCCGTGTCGGTTTTTTTGACCGGAGTCAAAGGACGCGTGGCGGAAGGCGGGCGAACCAAGTGTTGGGATAATTAAATTTCAGAACAATGAAAAATATACAATTAATAATTGTTAATTTTTGGAAGTCACAATTAGTTAATTGTAATTGTGACTTCCAGAATTTCCAATTAACAATTAAGTAATTGTAATTGTGACTTCTAGAATTGCCAATTAATTAATTGTAACTTTCCCAATTAACAATTAATTAATTGTATTTTTTCAATTAACAATTAATTAATTGTATATTTTACAATTAACAATTAATTAATTGTATTTTTTACAATTAAAAATTAATTAATTGTAACTTTCACAAGTAACAATTAATTCATTGTAATTCTCACAATTAACAATTTTTATTTACGGGGAGGGGGAGAATAGGAATGGGGTTGAGGGGGTAGGGGAAGAGTAGTGGGATTTGGGATTCTGGCTCTATATACCTACCTACCTAAACACGCATTCACCGAAGTAGTGTCTAATTCTATATGCCTATTTATCTATACATGCATCCACCTAAAAAGATATCTGTGTACATGTACCTATTGTACGAGGCTAATAATTGCTAGTTGTAATAGATTCTTTCACAGTAAAAAAAAAATTGCAATTGATTTTAATTGAACCTCACAATTAATGTACTCTAATCTAAATTAATTAATTACAGAGTGCAACAATTACGATTAAAAGTTTAATTGATTGAAAATTTAATTAATAATTAGTGCCCAACTCTATCACTGAATAAAACGAGAGTGTGGATGGGTAGCACTCGTGTAGCCTCCGAGTGGCGCGTCTCGCGCGAGGCCCTCCACAAGGTGTACTCGCGAGAGTGCATTTGCCCCATAACGCGCAATGCGATTAAATCCGCAATGATAGGTACCAACTCTCAAAAAAAAAATGTCCCTAAAGCTCAAGTCAAAAACCCCTCAAACAAATCTCTACGCTTACTCGAAAATAATATTAAGAAAATATAAATAATAAATTAATAGTAATTCGTTAATAGTATTCTGTAATATTATATTGTTTATGAATCGTTCAAAAAAATATAATTTTTTAGCGTTACCACCGTCCCACTTATTTATCCCCTAAATTTGGGAGGGTAACCCGTAAGTTGGCAACACTCACTGACCCTCCTCCCCCGCCACCCGCTCCCAACGCGATTTTTTCCGCTGTGCGGTTAGCGCCATACAACTTCATAGTGCACAGAATATTCGCGCGGATTAAAAACCGCGTCAAATCTGTATCGAACCACAGATTTTTTCTCAGCGCGGATTTAAACCGCAAGTGCGGATAGGTTCATATGTAAAGATGTGATAAACGGCTTTATATTAAAAGCACGTTGTTATGCTTGTGCTTGTTTTTAAAAGTCGTTGTAAAAAGAGCTTTTCTGCTTTTCTGCTTTTTTAATTTAAACAACTTTCGTCCGTCAATAAACGGACAGCAAAAGCAAAATGCTTACTAAACATAAGTTCAAGCAAAAAGCCAAAAACGTAAGCGCTGAAAAATTAATAGTGAGTCTTATGTGCATGGAACTATGGTTGTTAATCTAATATAAATTATTATCTATGTATTGCTTTTTATGGGTAAAGAAATAAGGTTAAATTTAATTAAATATTGATTTGAACTGTATTGTCATACAAATAAGGTTACTTTTTGTAATTTTTTGTAATAGCTTTCTCTTTCTTGCCGTCTTTGCTTAAAAGCAACACGCTTAATGTTAGTAAGCGCGCTTAGGCGCTTACTTAAAAAAGCGAACTTTTCAAACGGCTTTTCGTTTAAGCACCCACTTCTATTCATATGATTCCATAAGACACAGATTTAACGCGGATATAACCGCGGTGCGGCCTAGGCCTTATAAATTTTTACATTTTCCTACAATCAGTCAGTGTTGCCAACTTTCATTTTTAATACCACCAAGCTTATAGCTAACTTACCACAACAAAATAATAATTAAGTTTAATGTTGTAGTACCTATCATTACCATTATTATTACCAATATTACCATAGCCTGGCCTGGTTAAATTAAACAGGTTACAAGGAGGAACAAATATATAACTAATATTAACTTATATAAAATTTATGTAAGTTATAGGTATAAAAATCCATCTCAAAGAAATTAATTAAAACACTATACAGGTGAATTTGTCAAGTGTGCGTGGATAGCCAAATCCGCAACTAAGAGGAATAGCGAAAAGTACTCAAAGGAGTCTCGGGGCCGATTTTGATGAAAATTAAAACTGCATTATTGGATTTATGAAAAAATAATATTCGTAGCCAGGAATCGAAATAGTTGATTTTGAAGAAAACCACACACTGTATTATTATACCATGCGATAGTGTCGCTGATAAGGAACGAATTCTGGGAAGTAATGACATACGGCAAACTTGAGGAAAGTGTTGGATTTTAGTAAACTGCTCCATATTTTCAAGTTGTCTTTAATAAGTCATATGTACTACATTACCTTTACACTCGCAGCGCAGTCATCTTCACAACATTATGTTCTAATTACAAATTTTCAATCATTTTTAACAATTAATCAGTTTAGATTTAATAGGTAGATAACTTAAGAGAAATAAAATAGTATTTTGTTTAAAATGAGCTCTTTTCTTAAGTTTCACGTATATCATTACTCCAGAATTCGTTTCTTATCAGCAACACTATCGAATGTAATATTTATATGTCATTTTCAAAATCAATTAGTTTGATTCCTGGCTACGAATTTTGTTTTTTCAAAAATCCAATGATGCAGTTTTAGTTTTCATCAAAATCGGCCCCGAGACTCCTTTGAGTACTTTTCGCTATTCCTCATAGATTCGGATTTGGCCATCCACGCACACTTGAAAAATTCACCTGTGTAGCGTTATTTTTACAAAAAATATTTAGTGTTTTTTAGGGGTCCGTACCTAAAGCGTGCCAACGTGACCCTATTACTAAGCATCCGCTGTCCGTCTGTCAGCGGGCTATATCTCACGAACCGTAATAGGTAGAGTCTTGACATTTTCACAGAATGTGTATTTTTGTTGCCGCTACAACAAAAAATACTAAACGTAAAAAAGTTTAAAAATAAAGGAGGTCACCATACAAGAAACTTTATATTTTTGACGTTTTTATTCTACGGTGGTAAGGAACCCTTTATGTGAGAGTCCGACACGCACTTATCCGGTTTTTTAAAGTATTATTTGGCATATCTTGTATAAACTCTTGTTTAACTTCTTTGGAAATTGGAATAACACAGATAGTAGGTGTTTTTACTTATAAAGTACCTAGGTTAGTAAGTAGGTCTAATAAAATAAAAGATAATAAAAAGTTAATATCAGTCATTATTACACAAGTTAAATAATTCTTGAAAAACTTGATTTAATCCAAGTTCATTCATATATTTTGATAGTTCACTCATATTAGCGTGTTTACTATTTGTTGGATTTTTCAACATGAGTTCTTCGAAGTTTGTAAACTTTTTATAGTTTTCCTGTTCAGCAGGTACAAATGTTTCAGTTTTTCTAATCACAATTTTTTTCCAATTCATTGCTTTAATATATTTCCACCACGTATTACAATCATTATTAAAGCCCTCAATGCAAATTATTCCAGGCTTTCCAGGCAAACAGAATCCTGTTAAGTTTAAATCTTTAGCCTGTTTAACAATTTCATCTCTTTTCTTTTTATTATAAATATGATGAGAGTATATCCAAAGACGAACAACAGTATCATCTAGTTGAACTTGCTCAACATCTTCTGTGGGTTTTTGGCCTGGGTGGTTACATTCTTCAGAAGTTTTAAAATGTTCAATATTTTCCTGGAGCCATGCTATTGCTGTGTACAAACATACTTCTCCAATATGATTTTCTTTTATGTAAACAGATAGTTCTGAATTTAATTTTGATTCATAATGCCGATTTAACTGGTTACATCTCACATAAATATCTGGTTCTTCTTCTGGATAAGAGCTCGGCAAATTAATAAACAATTGCAGTTTGTAATCATTTATATGTAAATTCAATTTGAAATCCAAATGATTTGGAATGTATTCGCTTTTAGCATCTAAAAAAGTAATTATCTCATCTAGAACGTGTTTATCAGATAAAATAATTTCACCTTGATTAGGATACATAGATTTCAATACCTCAAATTCACTTAACTGTTGTGATAAACAGTTCTCAATTGTTTCTCTCAGGGTATCTTTTAAGTTTGAGTTCAGAGTCATTTTCGTAATGTTTCTTCAAAATCAAAATAGAATAAGCTCTTTGTCAGTGTTCTCGAAATTCAAAACAAGAAATCGGTAGAATTATCCTAAAAAATTCGGTAGGTTTAGACTCAAAATCGGTAGACACAAAAAAAAACAATATTTTTATATTCTTTGAAGATACGGTGTCTGAAACATTTATTTCTTTGAAAACCTTGCTTTATTAAAACTTTTACAGTAGGTAGGTATAGTCCCACCTTTATTTACAACTTCTTCTCATTCATTTCATTCAAATTGGTGAAGGTAAACCATCAGGGGTGCTACTCGCTTTCAAACGAAAACGATATTGCGGACGATATTTCGCGTGTTTCCTACCACGGTTCTCATCCGTTCCGAAATTTCTTCCGAACACAAATTGTTTGACGGATCGTTTCTCTAAACCTACTCTAATTGGTAAATGTTCCGAACGAAAATTTGATTTTGACAGATGATTTTCGCGATATTAACCTCAAAATCGACGAAACCAAAAGTGTTATCGTTTGATTATCGTTTGTGTTGATTTTATTAGAAAATTGTATTAAAATGGCTGCAAGATTAGTTTTAATCGAGGCTGCTCTACGTAAGGAACGTTTAGAGCGTAGAAGAAGTCGGCGTCGCCTGCGGAATCAATTAAATGTTAGCCAAATTCTTGACTCAAAGAGTTTGTGGGAAATTACAGACTCAGTCGGCAATAATTTGAGGAGTTGTGTAAGGAAATAGTGCCGTTGTTACCTCCACTTCGGAGGTGTTATGGAATCGACCTCACAATATATTTTGGTGGTGTATATTTTTTATCGTTTTCTTAAATAAATATTGGCATTTCTCTGTTCATAATCCTCATCTTTTTTTCAGGTCCTTACGGCTTTGAATTTTTATGCCTGAGGCAGTTACCAAGGATCTGTGGCACAAAACCTAGACGGGCCCATGGCACAACAGACTGTGTCTTGTTGTTTGCAGGAGGTTACGACTGCCCTCAATGCACTCCATATACTAAGGAAATACATAAAATTCCCGCAAAATATTAATGAAAGGCATCTCATTAAGCGGCGGTGAGTACCTAGCTAACATGTATCTAAGTATTATTATTAATATTGGCTTAGTGTATTTTGAATAAATGTGATATCATAATGTTCCATATTTAATGAAAAATATGGGCTTCCGGGTGTGATTGGGTGCATTGATTGCACTCATATTGCAATTATTGTTGCACCTTCGCAGGAAGAGGAAAAATATTTTAATCGAAAACATTTTCATTCAATTAATACTCATGTTTTGAGTATAAGACCAAATATTAATTATTGTTTGAATGTTGTTGGTGTAAGATCTAGGTACTGTTGTATATGATTCCCATTAATCTCTATACTTACCTTCTATTTATGTATATTACATTGAATAACTTTCTTTTCTAGATATGCGACAGTGGGTGCTATACTTATAACTAATGTGGACGCTTCATTTTGTGGAGCAACACAAGATGCATATATTTGGAGAGAGTGTGACATAAGAACCCACATGGAGGGTCTCCAGAGTGAAATAGTTTATCTATTAGGCATGTTTGAATTGATATATTTGTGTAAAAATATAATATAATAATGTATGTAATGTAACTCACATTAATATTTATTTTAAAATTTTAGGCGATTCTCGTTACGCTCAAAGGGAGCATATGATGATACCTATAGATAATGCTGTTGAAGACTCTCCTGAGGGAAGATACAACTCTGTCCAAAAGAGTGCATGCATCACCATAGAACGCACATTTGGCATATTGAAAGGTCGATGGAGATGTCTTTTGGCAGCTCGGCAGCTCGCACTACATTACTGTCCTGAAACAGCAGGTAAAATTATAATAGCCTGCTGTGTTTTACATAAGTTATGTATAAATATAATTCATTTGCTTTAATTTATTTTTACTTTGTTTTAGGAGATGTGAAAAAAATGCCAAGCGCTTCCTGCCCCGTTTCTTTTCAACAGCTACACCTTTCAAACTTATAAAAAGTTGTACTTTAAGGTAAAATAAAAATAAATGCCTTATTATAATAGTTTTATTTATTCTAACCCCTACCTACAAAGTTCATGGTAAATAACAGTAATTACTGCCCTTAGCATGTATAGAAGTTTGTACCTATATCCATTGACGTAGGAATTTCTACGATTTTATTTTCTCTATTCAGCATTACATATTACTAGGTACAATATTTATGCATAGCTAGGGAAATCGGTACCTTAAGGTAAAATAAAAAAAAACCCTTATATTATAATAGTTTTATTTATTCTAACCCCTACCTACAAACGTCATGGTAAATAACAATAACAGTCTACATGCTGTGTGGAGTGACTAGACGCTTCCTGGCTGTATACGGCAAACTACATGACTTCAGGCAAATCTTGAAACAAACTGAGGCTGTGGGAAGCTCGGTGGTTGGCTTGTTTGACTGGATGTGGATGGCGTTGGTTGATTGGTCTGAAAATAAAGCAAATTTAATAGCTAATAGAATCATGACATATTGTAATCAAATGAGATTTGATGGATTTAATTTAAAATAGATTTAAATTCTTACATAAAAATTCATCTTTATAATGAAATCAATTATCGTTGAAGAAATATTTTAACAACAAAGATGTAGAATTATTTGATGAGATTTGAAGAATGACTTCCTCACTAAAGGCTGACACTCTGGCTATAGTAAGGCGTCCAACAAACCCATCTCCCATGATAGACAGGACTTAATTGCTGAATGTAACTCATCTAATTCTAAGTATCTTAATTACTATTCTCTAAGAAGTCCACACAGCTGTAATAGGGCAGCCCCTGATGCCTGCGAGCTCGGTGTTCCTGACTGTTTATCTCTCTGGACGGTCCTCTTCCAATTGTATCAAGCTTCTGACATCACAGCCAGCAGTTGATTGCCTTTTCCTTCTGGTATGTGTAGGTTGTGAGTCTGCAAAACAACATTCCAATTTAAATACTTCAACAAAAAATGCCTCGGACACTTAACGGGTTTAGAAAAATAATTTTAACTAAATGGACACTTTTTACTAAGTTAAATAGTTGCCCTGATTATGCTTAAGGGTACCTACTATGTCCAGCAGTGGACGGCCTTTGGCTGAAATGACTTATGAAAGATATTTCATACAAATCCATCATGTACTAAAATATTTATGATAGCATTACTGAAAATACCATTAACAAATACTCACAACTTCTGGAGGTCCGGGATTCTTGTCACATCGGTGGTAGACTCGGGGGTTCTAAGTGGCTCGTGGTTTCGTGGCGGATTTCTACATTCCCCATAACCCGTTTGTGTAGCCATTTTAAACTGAAAAGATTTAGATATGCATTGTTATTATTAAGGAAATGAGATATATTTAGTGAAATAATTAATTACTATGTATATTTATAATGTTTACTTACATGTTTTGGAAGACAAACTTTTGGAGACCCAAAATGCCGACAAAATGGCTTGAAGCTTTTATACGGAATGTGTATCACGATTCCGAAGTATGTAACAAGCACTTGGAAACATCATTTATTAATACAACACTTGAGAAACTAACTTCAGAAAACATCAATTAATTCAAACGAAAAATCTCACAACATAAACATTGACTGACAGTGTGAATATACGGATAATTTTGATTGTCATACGTTACTACCAATCGTTCGCAAGAAATAGTACTCTTCAATTTAGTTGGTTAACAATGTCCGTAAAAGGGAACACCATAAACACTATAGAGAATTATACTGTCTATGGTATTTTTTGTTCAAAATATAAATTTTTACCCATATATTAATATTTTCTGCATGAATATTACAAGTAATGCTTGATTTACCACATACTATACGTAAAATTTAAAAATAAAGCTACCTAGTTTGATTATTTCAAAATAAAGTAAAAACCGTAATTTACCAAAGTTGACGTCAAAAAGCAACCACACTATTTTGCTCGTCCCATTCGTTCACGAAAATTGTCTATGGATCCGTACTTCGTGTGCCCATCCGCAAAAGAACAAGAGTAGCAAATTAGCAAAATTTCGGATGGAATATCGTTCGTTAACGTAAGTTGCGTTTCGCAAACCGTGGTAGCACCCCAGGTTATCTCTTTGCACCCGCGCTTGTACCAACTTAATTCTTCAGTTAACTAAACTTAAATTATAGGTACGTGAACTAAAATTTTACATGCAAAATGCAAAACTATGGATTGAAGTAGTTCGACAAAGTATTTTCCGAAAGATAAACGGAATTATAAAGTCCACAAAACATGCATTATTGAGATATTCCCACCCAAAATATACACAAACAACCTACAAAAAGGGCTGCCGGCACTTGCAAATGTAAAATCGGTATAATTTTGCTATATTCTCAGAAGTGGTCTCTGCCTACCCCTACGGGAAACAGGCGTATAATCACGCCTGTTTCCCGTATGTATGTATGTATTCTCAGAAATCGTGGAAAAATCACGCGGTTCCGATATATCGGTAGAAAAGCCCACAAATCGGTAGATATACCGAAAAGTCGGTAGGTTCGAGAACATTGCTTTGTCACCAACACTTTTGTATTATAATCTGTCATAGATGTCTTTGAGACTTGAACAAAGTAACAAAATGGACTCGCAACACGCATAATTCAACGAACAAAATGTTCTGTCAATTCTTGGGGGAGGGGAGGTAACCACTACATTAAAATTGACGCACACTTACTCAAACATTTTGTGTCATTATAAACGCACACGTAAAGAAATGTGCAACACTAGTATATTTTACGCACACTAAAAGATTTAATACGTCAACATACAAAATTTTACTACCGTAGGACCATCGGTGTAATAGGGTGAATACCACTATCGATATTTCTAATTAGCTATATCGATAGTTTCATATACTCATTATTACATTTATAGCTGTCATTATAATCTACTGAATTATACTGAATTATCTCTACTGAAACAGCTGAACAAGAAATAATGAGTAACTCACGAGGCGTAAATATTCAACGGAAACAAGATGATTCCGGGTACATCCCAATTCAGTTCCTTGAAAATGAGATTATCTAAAAAATAAGTACCTAATGTTCCCAAATAAGCTGTTTCATCCCCCCCCACTCCCACTCGACCAGCGCCATCTGCTGCCACTGGCCTGGCTGATATCTTTTGTTAGGTAGGTACGTATAAACGTAATAGGTATTATTATACTAATGTCATCATCATCATCATTTCAGCCAAAAGACGTCCACTGTTGGACATAGGTCTCTCCCAAGGTTTATTATACACTATATATATTATATTTTTATCGATACCGGTCTGCAATCATAAATAAACACTACAACAACACTGTTCAAATCAAAAAGTATATATGTCGAGATTAATTCTTGCAACACTGACTAATACGACTGAATAATTTTGATACTTGATTTATTATTTTCCATATTATTTATTATTCATAATGCAAGCGCAAGCACTTTTAAGTTTTCTTTGATGTTGGTCAATAAGATAATATTTGTTATACATATATTTATGCCATATGTGATTCATCGCCTCAGTAGCAGACGCTGCCTGCTTCTGGGTCATATGGACCCGGAGCAGTGTCAGGTTCGATTCCGTTTATCAAGATCAAGAATTTATCGAGATCGTATTTATCAGAATTTTTTCGATAGTGGGTGTTTTTGTTTCAACATGAGTTAGTTATTTTTTTTTGTATTTTAGGAAAATAAAACAAACATATCATAGCTACTGCGTTTTTTAATTATTTTTTTATTTTAATCTTGGTCTAAATATTCCACTCCTGATAAATCCATATATTGGCGTGGGCCTGCCGCTGCCTCATCAACTCATCATCATCAGTCTCCACAGCATTGCTGTCATCTTGAAGATTTATTATTAATCGATTAATGTCATCGTAAAGAGCAATTTTCGACTATTCTTCTAACGGTACCTGAAAAATAAAATAATTCAATAAAAGATAATTTCTTTAATGCTTTAAGATTATTTGTTTATTTAGTAATTAAGTAACGATGTTAACTGACAAGCAAACATAGAAAAATAAAGCAACCTTAGTTTATGTATTGGTCGAGATGAAAGCAACACATAAAAATAATACCAAGTATCAAGTGTGTTCAATCGAATGTACCTCTAAGCGATCAATGTATATTTACTGAAAAACCTGTAAACTGAAGCTTTGAGCCTGCCTTTGTATACAATAAACACATTATTTAACTTAAAAACTGTAAAATAAACTGCTTATATACCTATAATATCAGCGGTTCTTTGGTAAACATGGTCGAGTTCTGACAAAATATTTTGCACCTCAAATTCCGCGAGACACCGCCTGTAAACTTTGTGAATCACCTCTCTTGTTGAATTACTAATGATTTATTCATTGTAAATCGTTTTTAACGTCCTGCGACTGGTTTATCACCGCGTAATTCAGTATTTATCCGTTTGTTTACAAAGTTCAAATACTTGACAATTATTTGACAAATAAAAAATACAGTTGCCAGGGTAGAAAAGATTCGTCTATGGTCACAGTAGACTATTCGATTAATTCGTACTCGATTAATTGTATCGATAATGTTTTCGATTCTTATGACATTTAATATTTTAATGAATTTAATAGAAAAATTGCATTAATTACATCAAAAATACTTACATATGAAATGTTACCCCATCTTTTTGTATATTACTATTTTTTGTAATTTCTTTGCACATGTTTAATGGGACAATTCGGCATTTTTCACGGAGCACCTTACACCGCGAAAACGATACTTACTCTGATCAAATCGATTTCGAAAACAGTTTTTATATACGTGTCAGAGATTTTTGGTCTAGTACCTATAAAAAAAAGCTAGAGGGGAAGATCATGCGATGCGCATCCTGAGTTAATACATCCATGCTTTGAGATCTATACACCAAAATACGTGACAGGGCCGCGTTCAGAGCCTCCGATGCACAGAGTACTATAATATATCAAAAAACGGCCGATTTCTAGTTCGTCTTTTTTTTTTTTTTTTTTTTTATAAGATTAGTTTTACGTCCCCTGGGAACTAGCCCTTTGGAGCCTAACATCAGTATACTTTTATTACATTTTTTTCTTAATTCTACCTTAAATCTACCTTATAACTACCTTATTTCTACCCCCCCAAACCCTATCAGTAAAGTGGCGGATACTTTACTGACAAATTATTAGACTTCTTGTGAGAAGCCGAAAATCATGTTTCATCACTTTTGTTCCAATTGCCCATTCTAGTTCGTCTCGTTCGCAGTGTTACCAACTCTCAAAAATATTTGCCCATAAGTCAAAAACCCCTAAAATCATCACAATTCCTTGAAATCCCCTTAATAAAATAGTTAGTAAAAAAAAAACCAGTAAAATAAAAACCAAAACTCTTTCACTTTCATCTCAAATTATTGGCTCGCTTCAATGTCATTCTACAAAACATAGGTATTTTTTAAACCGACTTCAAAAAGGAGGAGGTTTCTCAATTCGACCGCATTTTTTTTTTTTTTGTGTGTTCGCGGATAACTTCGTCGTTTATGAACCGATTTTGATGATTCTTTTTTTGTTGGAAAGGAGATATTCCAGCGGTGGTACCATGATAAGGAAACCAGGATCTGATGATGGCATCCCAGAGAAATCGAGGGGAACCTTCGAAAATCGTAGGGGCGCCTAGTGCGTTTGTAATTTTTTTCATTAACTATTTTAAAGCACTACTATTTTATGAAGGTCTGGAGTCGATCTGATGATGGAGCCGAAAGACATTCGAGGGAACTCCTCAACGATTTACAGCAATTACCTGGTGTTTGGGCTTGATTCATTTGTATTGATGAGAACTTTACACCTAGATGGGTTGTGACTGTCATTGGGGTTCTGATGATGAAGACGAAGGACAGTCAAGGGAACTCCTCAACGTTTTACAGTAGCTACCTTGTGTTTGGACTTAATTCATTTCTATTGATGAGAGCTTTGCACCCATATGGTTTATAAGTGCCATTACAGGTCTGATGATGGAGACCATAGACAGTCGAGGGAATTCTTCAACGATTTACAGCAGTTACCTTTTGTTGGGCTTACTTCATACGGTTCAATATGCCAAAACGTTCATTGATATGGCGCCACTAAAAATCGTGAAATAAAATTATTTTTATAAAAAAAAACAAACCGTCTTCAAATACTCGATAACACACCATCACGTCTGGTTTTCCCGAAGGGGTAGGCAGAGGTGGTAATAGAAATATTATTTCAGGCTTTTTAGTGCACCAGGTTTTTTTGAAGTCGGTTTGTTTTTTTTTATAAAAATATTTTTTTTTTAGTCTTCTATGATCTTGTAAAATCCCTAAAAATATAATGCCCCTAAAAAAACCCATCCCACTTATTTACCCCCTAAATTTAGGGGGAAAACTCCTAAGAACGCAACACTGCTCTTTCGGATGTCACAATTCGGACGTTCCGAGACTCCAAGCCCAAGTGCTCCGCTCCAACCAGTTGCAACTGACTGACCCAAAGAGTGATCTATTTGGAGCTCGAACTTTCTGGGGAGTATTTGAAGCCTAGCCGAAGGCCTTCTTGTGCTTTGACGAAAGAATAATCTACACTTTAAAACACTTCCTGAATGTGCAATTTACTTGACACTGGCTAAAAACGAAAAGCGATTCCAAACGAAAAAAAAAATTTTTTTTTTTTAATTCTGTATTTGTGGCCGCCGAGCGCCGGCCGGTTTAGTAATGAAAACAATTCTATTATTTCTATTCTATTCCTCCTTCTAAGTGTTATAAGCGGTGGACCCGTGGATTATTATTATTGTATTCCATATTCATTTTATTGTAAAAATGTATCACTGTGGAATGCGCCAGGTCGGAGAGAGGCATGTAGCTTACAAAGTGGATCTTATGGTTTGGAGTAACAGACTCGATCTGTTAGCATTGAGCAATTTCAAAGGTAATAAGCATAGATTCAACGTGTTTTACGTGAAATATCTTTACAGTTTAACCACCACAAAATATATTACCCCAGAACCACTTATCTATTTGAAAATATCTCTTATAGTGTATGCCCTTTTTGGTCAAACTGATTGTAAGTTCTTCAAGTCCTAATTTTATTATAAAAAAAACGATGCCTATACATTGATAGTCTGTTTTTCAGGTGAAGTCCAAATACACCGACTCCATTGGCAAAAAGTGTGGAATTTACCACCACCTCAAGAAAATGTCACAGTACAAGCAATGGCATGGAGACCCGATGGGAAGGTACATAACAAATATCATTTAAAATATCGAAAGGTTTTCTTAAAATAAAATATTGCCACACACACCAACCGTATGGTCCCAGACTAAGCAATGTTTGTACTATGGCTACCATGTTTGTTTGTTGTATTTTATTACCATACAATGGACTGGGGGCATTCCCAGTGACACCCAGACCGGGACAAATTGTGAAAAGGGAGTTTCTGAAATTTGTCTCTGGTAGGAATCGAACCCACAACACTTGATGCAATGAGGCAGTCGGCAAACTTAAATTGAATTTTTATCATTTACTATTAAATTCCTAGGTATTGGCAATTGGATACAGTTCAGGACTAGTATACATAGTTGACATTGAAGACAAAGAGGTCCTTGGGAAATACAACTTTGATCAAGAGAATACAGATGAGTTTGATAACTCCAAACAGTTAGGTGTCACTTGCATCACATGGGCCATCAGAACTGATACTCTGGAGAGTGCCACTGAGCCCAACATCTATGTAAGTATTTGACTTTTTCAAACCTTTTGCTGAATATCCACTAAATCTTAATGTTCACATCAATATACTAGCATTACTTTTTGCTTTTTGTAAAATAACTGTATTATTTTGTATGCATTATTTTCAGGAAAATGCTTCATTATTTTTACAAAAACTGCCTGTGACTGGTGAATACAAAAATCAGGGCTCCGAAGAAAACATTAAGGATTTCAAGGAATCTCAAGTACCCACACAACTGAATATGTTAATTGTTGGCTATGGAACTGGGTACATTTATATGAATATCTTTGGGAGATACCCCTACGGCACTATACATTTGGCTCAAGTAGCCAAAGATGACCTGGGAGAGTATAAAGTGCTTGATATTAACTTGTCAGAGGACTTCAGTTTAATGCAAGTGCTTTATATTGATAGGCTCACAAATAATCTTTTTGTGTCAGTCTTGAACACAAGTGTATTGTCAGCTTATGCTGAAGAAATGTACACTGTTGCTAAAAAGCATGGCGAAATTGTGAGATTGCTTTCCTACCTAGATCAAACAATGATTTCAATAACGGAAGCATGGGAGCACATTTTACTGGAAATGGATGCAAAGATGGCAAATTATGCTGCAGCAGTCCCTGAGGGTGGCGTCTCTGCAGATTTATTGGAACTACTCATGCTTGGTGTGTCTAATAAAAAAATATTTTTTGCCAGTACAGTGCACACCCCAAAGTTTGTTCCAGAGATGTTATAGTTTCAGTAACCAAAATTGCCTCTAGAATAACAATGAAACTTTAGGATAGCTGACATGTTTAATTTTTGTCACATCACAATAAAGATGTTTATCTTTCTTCCAGGAACCCCATCAGATGAGTTGGAGGTACATCTACTACATAAACTGACAGTTAATGACTTGAAAAAGTTTGGCAACTCCATTGAGTTGAGTTATTCTACAATCCAGAAACTAGTTTTGAAGCAGTTGAACATTGCAGGGCAAAGCCTGATTTACTACCTTTCTGAAATTAGAGGCCTTACAAGGATACCAGATAGATATAAGGTAAATCTATAAACAAGTTTCATGCATATAATATGAATACACTCCTAGATATAGTTTAACAATAATAAAAATACCTACCAACCCCACTTTGTTATTCCAGATTCTGGGGATAGAAGAAAATACTGTCACTGCTGGAATAAGAGCTTGCTGTGGTTTCCTCAATAAGTGTCTGGAACTACAACAAGTGATAGACACATCAATGCGCAACTACAAGGCATTCTTCAGGTGGCTGTTTGTCGTAATCGTTAGGTTATTGGGGGAACAGACACCCAGCGAAATAGTTAAAATTACTCAACAAGAACTTGCTCACATAGCAGAATTTTTATACAACTTTGATAATGTTCAAGAAGACAACAATGATGGCTCGCTAGACAGGCCAGTCAAATTTAACTTGGAAAGATTAGGACAATATCTAGAAGATCAAGAATTGACCATTTTACCAGGTGATGATGATAATCCATGGCATAAATTCCTCAAAGATAATGCCTGCTTGTTAAAGGATAGTGATACGATTCATTCCATGACGGAATTTAAAAGGTTTTCCCTTGTTCAGCAACACAATTACTTAAAAAAGGCATTAGATCAAATTTTTGATGTCTCAAAGAAGAATACAGGGAAATATTTTTCAACATTATACAACATAAAATGTTACGAGGATCCAACAAATTCAAAACTGATTGAGAATTTGAGAATCTGTCAAACCTATGATGCATCTGAAAATAGATTTATGATGGCCTTTATGGACTCATCAAATGAGAGAGAGGGTGTATATTTTATGTCTGTAAATATTAAAGATAAGACATGTACTGTGAATGCAATGAAGTATTCATTTGCATCAAGTCTGGTAGCAGAGAGCAATCAAGGACAGGATAGTGGAAACATTCCTGTTCTAGATTTACAGTTTTATTCTTCTGAATATTTGTCTGTCCTCACACAGCATCCAAACATTGAAGAAAATTCCATTTTTATTCAAGTTCCTGTAAAACTGGCACTGGACAATTCCAGCGAGTTCAATATAAAATCGAAATCTTACATATTCAGTGACAAAATTGTAAAGAAAAATATTTCACCCCTATTAGAACCAGGCGTCTATAAAGTGTTAGATAAAATGGATGGCTTCCGGATAGCCGTTTCGGGTGGACGTAAAGTGGCCGTTGTTTTGTCTAAAAGCCATAGAAAAGTAAGAGTTTTTGAAATGGAAGTGGATGGGGAAGATGAAGAAGACGAAACATTGGACACTACGCCGCAATCCCTTAGCACCAATGACCAGGGCACTCCTGACAAGCATAATGTAACTGGTCCTGAAGATATAACTTTTTAAAAGAGTATAGTTTTCGATTAAGTGATGAAATATTTTTTTAATATAAGTCGCCGCTTTTATAGAAACTATTTATTATTGGAAGCTTACATCTATAATTTTAAAAAAAACTAAATTACACTACTATAACAATGATTAGGTTTCTATATCACAAATTTAAGTTATATCAGACTTGGTGTAGGAGATTTTATTTGTATATTTTCAAACACAGAATTGAAATCTGTGTCCAAGCCCTGGTTGTCGATTCCATAGAGAAGTTGTTCTGAGGATGGATTTCTGCTAGGTCCTGGCACTGGCTGGCTGATGGCGGTGGTCGTGCGATTGTATATTTCGTCGCCATCACCATCTTCCTCTTCTACATCATCAACTGAAAGTGAGAGATAGTTATTTTTAATTTTCAATCATTACTTAATGAAAGAGTAACAACAAGTCTAAGTAAAATGCGTTGTAGTAGTGGTTATAATTTCGATTGATTGAAAGTTATTTAGTTTTTATAAGTACTTAATGCAAGTTTTTTTTAGCCATTTAAAAATAAAAACATTCCTGGCTTTGGGCAAAGTTCCAAATATTCAAAATAAATAATGACAAAACAGTACACACTTAGGGGGCGTCCATAAATTACGTGAGGCATATGGGGGGGGGACGGAGTCGAGCCAAATCTCACGTGGGGGAGAGGGGGGGGGGGTCTCGGCAAATCTCACGTTTTTTTTACCGCAAGAAACAGTGTAAAATTGCGAGAAAACTGGGTTAAATTAAGTAAAGGTTGGCGAGCAAAACCGCCGGTACG
Source organism: Drymonia ruficornis (assembly GCA_947859195.1). Taxonomy (NCBI): domain Eukaryota; kingdom Metazoa; phylum Arthropoda; class Insecta; order Lepidoptera; family Notodontidae; genus Drymonia; species Drymonia ruficornis. The sequence continues at coordinate 6,907,521 of OX401910.1, read as the reverse complement.
CCAACGAACTCGCGAGCGGCGGATCGGCGGATTTGCTCGCTGGATCTTTTTGCATACTTGAAATTGTGGTGTAAAAAACCGCCGAAAATCTGTTTTGCTCGCCAATGGATCACCAACGAAAGCCAATGAGCCAGGGAGCCAACGTATTAAACCATTGGCTTGATGGTTCGCAAATGGAAATGTCCCTTAAAACATGTCTCTACTCACTACAATATGGCATTTGAAAAATCTCACGTGAGATTAGAGGGGGAGGGAGGGGGTCGAGTAAAATCTCACATCTCACCAATGGGGGGGGGGGGGGTGAAAAAATCACAAACATCACGTAATTTATGGACGCCCCTTATGACCTTTTTAGCAGTTCATAAAATAAATAATAATATCTGGTCAAACATGCATACCTGGTGCAGCCATCCTACCCTCATATTTGTTCCATTCTCTTCTCAAACGATAATAGAGCACAGCACAGCCAATGATTATGATGATGGACAAGACGGTAGCAACAAACTTCACAGCTTCCACTGCTGAGACAGTCGAGCCTGTGACTACCATGTCCACCTGCCCCACTGTTAAACCTGTGCCAGTGATATTCTTTGATATACAGTGGTAGTATCCAGACTCTTCAGGGGAGACATCCTGAAATACCAAATTGATTTGTATGCTTTCATTATTAATTACCAGGCATTCATAATTGGTCATAGTACTTCCCATTGACCATGTGGGCCAATGGAAATAATGTCTTTGACATCTATGACCTTGACATTCTATAACCCTGTAAAAAAATTATTTACTCACATGAATATGAAGTTTTCCAGATAATACTTCATACTTGTATTTTTGCTCATTGTACAGATTGCCCGGTCCAATTATTTCTGTTCCATTAAAAAGCCAGAACATGAAGTTGTGAACATTATCATTGCTCTGACACTCTAGCACTGCTCGACTCCCAACTGGAACTTTGGTCACCATTACACTCTTCACTTCAGTCATGGTGCACAGCACTGTTAGAACTTAAGTTCACAAATAAATTTCCTTTGATGGAATCGTTATATCATCCACTTTTCATAAGCAGCCACAGTCATTTGACATAAGCAAACATGAACATGTGCCAAGTTTAAAATTATCTAAAACACTCCTACGAGTCACATGTTTGTCCTTCACTGTCGGGTTTACTATAGTTCAAAATAGACACAATATCTTTGAGGACGTCTGGCTGTGTGTGTACTGCATTTTAGTATCTGCTGCTGCCACTAGAGTGTTTTATTAAGTGCATAAATACTTCCACACATAATACTGGGAGCAACATCCAGATAGGTGTCATCACCACATATATTGGCAAAGTCACTTTGGAAGCATATTCCAGTTTAATACATATGATAATCTGCGCTGCCATTTTCAATCCTATTGCAGCTATGTACCAAATATTTTTGTTTATAGTCCCTCTAAATCTTTCTATTCCGTTTCTGCAATGGGACACCATGTGAAATAGCACATATATCAATAATATGCTGTCGTATACCCACATTGGTATGAAAACAATGAACCAATTCCAGTGTGTTCTCGATTCTAATCGGAGGCAAAGGAGTATTAGAAATACTAAAAATATGAACCAAGTAAAAAGAGCTCTGTGTAAAATGGCCATTTCGTAAAATCGAATTATACCACAATGTTTATGTATATTCACAATATTTAAAGAACTTCAGCAGACTTCCATCAATATTAGAGATAAGAAGACAAAAGTATGGCCCCCGCAGTTGAATTATAGTCAATAATTATTTTGATTTTTCACAATAAATAAACTTCGCGAATCGTGTGGGATTGACATACGACATAGTTCTGTCTGTCAACGTCCACCAACTGACAGTCAAAAATGTCATTAGGAACAAATATGTCATCCCGTGTCGGTAGTCGCCATCGACGTAATACCATTGAACATGACTGTGGACTACAAACTTTATTTTCCATTCATTTAATCAAAAATAATCCTTATGTGACGGACTTAACGCCCACGATGCACGCATTATAAAAACCGGTCCGAGCCAGATACCTATAACTGCGCCTTCTTTCCCTTTCTAATAGTACAACCTTTCATCCCTTGTGTTGCCAGTTAATATTTATTCGATCACCTTAAACTTGGTACATTTTCATGTTAAGAATAATAAACAATAAAGTCGATTAATGAAATACCTATGGTAAAGTATAAGAATATCCTAAGATTAAAATTTCAAATATAAATAAATATCTGGAAATAAGTACTTACCTTCTTTAATAATTCGCTTGTAATTGTCCGTTCCGTGATGTCTATAGGAATCGTAGCAGAAATAAAATTAAAAACTTGAAACACAGAACGTCAATTTGCGTGACACACGACATTTTCAGCTAATTTTAAATCTAGAGGATTGTGCTGAATTTTCTCATAAAAATGGGTAGAATATGCGTAATGGAAGGGTGTAAAAGCGAATATTATCCGAATTAAGGATTATCTTAACATAGGTAAGTGGGTAACTATGTTTTCCACGTTAAGTACATTTTAGATGTTCGGGTGACACAAATTTCTCTAGTAAAAAGGACTCTAATATAAATCTTATTATGTGTCTGTGTTAACTGAGGAATATCGTCCACGGGAACTGTTTGCAGCGATAAAGTCGCGCTTTTCGTTGCCGCACGACTACATCGCTACTTTTTGAAGTCGGTCGCATTTGCAGCGCGCGACAGACCACACGCTGGTAAAACGCGACGCTCACGCCGCGTTGTCACGGCTCGCCGGGCTCGCACACGGCGTTCGCGTCGTTCACACGCTCGAGGAACGCGCACGTCTAGGGCCAGATTAACCATTTCAGGCAATGTAATTCTCGGGGCCCCTTTCCTTTACCCTTTTGTTACTTTTTAATAGTACATTACTGCCACGGTCTGTAATGAGTGTGTTGCTGGGCGCGTTGTTGATGGCCGAAAGCGCGGCGCAGCGCAGCTCCAGGCCTCCACAGCGCGGTCAGCATTGCAACCCTTGATGGACAATATAAAATAAAGGCCGAGACCGATGGTTTGTCGATTGAAATTGTTTGCAATTGGGACGACTTTTGACTTTACACTTCCCGATTACTCCTAAGCAATAAAAAACAAAAAAACAATTTTATCTTTTACAGATCCCAGGCGTGTAAATTGGTTACAACAAATACCTATTGGCTACAGAAAAATTACCCAAAATTCCGTCATATACAGCAAGCATTTTAAGCCGACAGATTATGTCCCTAATTTAACACAACGAGTTTTAAAGGAAAATGCCCTGCCCTCACTGTTCCTTTTCGTTAGCACAAAGGACAATGGGCAAAAATGGTCCAAATGTCCACCACTTCCGAGACCTACGTCACTCGATAGACCACTACATACTGAGTAACTTTTGCAAAGCCAGTTAAACAAAATAGGCTGTCAGTAAAAAAAAAATTGTAGTTTAAAAAAATATTTTAATTTTTTTATTTCACACTTATGCTGCGTTCCATTCACCGTAATTTTTGTTATTTTCGTCCACAAAAAGTGTTAAAAACGATAATAATGATAACTTTCAGTACAAGTTGGTGCGAGTGGAACGTGATTTGTGGACAAAAATAACGAAAATAACAAAATTAACAGTGATTGGAACGCACCACCAGTGTTATGTCTTATACATTTTTTTCGAAAGGCAACAATATAAATACACTTTCTAACATTAAATAAAAATAAAATAAGCTGTCAGAAAGCAAAAAATGCCGTGAAACATATTTTATTATTATTTTTGTTACCTGATGATAAGTGAAAAAGTAAGGTAACGCATAGAAGGTACCTGCTTATTTATTTTATAGAAGCGCTTGTTGTTCACTTTTCATCAGGTAACAAAAATAATAATAAAAACTTTTCACGGCATTTTTTGCTTTCTGACAGCTTATTTTATTTTTATTTAATGTTAGTAAGAGTATTTATATTGTTGCCTTTCGAAAAAAATGTATAAACATGATACTAATGGTGAAATCATATTTTTTTTTAAACTACCCGTATTTTTTTACTTACAGCTTATTTTGTTGAACTGTCTTTGTAAAAGTTACTCAGTATTTAGTGGTCTATCGGGTTACGTAGGTCTCGTCAGTGGTGGATATTTGGACCAAGTCCCATACAGTTTTGCCCATTGTCCTTTAATTTTGTCTTATGGTCTAATTAGTTAGATATTCTTAGGGTACCGTACCTAATAAAGAAAAAAACTAAACCCTAATATGATAACTTTGTTGTCCGTCTATCTGTCTCTATGTCCGTCTGTCACAACTTGCACAGCCCAAATCAAACATAACATGTTAACAGTAGTAGGTACCTTTTATAGCATACAAAAAGAGTAAGTATAGGAAAGATAAGTATTGGAAAAACCATAGATATGGAGAGCCTAGACAACGTCCAAGCGTGTGAAGTGTCATGTTACTTTATATTACAAAGTGGCAAAATCTACGATCTTAAATACTATTTTGTAACTTCATTTAGGTTGCCAAGATACAGACAGGCACTCGTGTGGTTTGGCCACCGCAGACTAATTTATTGTACCTACTCATGTTCTTAAGAAAATAAACATCCCTTTCCTTATTTTATTATTTTCCTATCATAACAATCTCGGAACAAAAGCACGTTTTCACTAGATGTCCATGGGGACGTTCTCAAAATTTCAAAATATTATGGTCACTCTTGTTGGCAAAGGAAACAACGTTCAGTATGGTATCTCGCTGTCGGCTTCACTTTTGCTGCCAAGTCCGCATTCCAGGTGTTAGAGACTTAAAACTTCCTTGGTAGTCGCTAGCCTGCCTGACAGTGACAGCAACCTGACAGTATTTTTTGACACTTGACGGCCAGACAAGAATTGGTAATTAGCGGTGTACCGATTCGATTATTTCTCTATTCGATAATGCGAATACAAGTTATTGAGTAATAATCGATTTTGTTCATTTATCAGTTCCAAATAAATAAAATAAACTAAATAGTATCAAACATTTTTTGTCGTCTATGGTCTTGAGTAGTGATGCCAAAATTATAAATACCTAAACAATGAGGCGGCCCATTCACGTACGTTAAAAATAGTTTTTTTCTGAGTGGCGCCAATGTAGCCGAGGTCAGTATGACTAAATCGGGGAAATCTCCTGAACATCAATGTTCACGACGACGTTTGCAACGAGGATCGCTACGGTGATACCATTTAACTTCTTATCCAAAAATACGGAATTCCGGCAATACACCTACGAAAATACTGATGTTTGGAAAAATCTATAACATTACTGAAAAAGTATTAAAACACTGAATATGGTCACACTGCCGTAAATCAATGCTAAAAACAAAACAAAATTCGGCATTTCCTCTATAATACAGCTTTACTACCCACGCACCCATCACTAGATTTTTTACTAGTAATGGGGATTCCCTTAGTCAGTGGGTTAACTAACGTTAACTTGAATGGTTTCCCCCAATAATCGATTATCTAAATTAGTATCGATTGCAAACGATCGTCCTGATAATCGATTTTGCACACTGCTATTAGTAGTGGTACTGTCACTGTCAGGAATGTCAGCAGGCAGGTTATATACGGTCTGTTTTATATACCTACAATTTTTATATTGTGTAAAACGAATAAATAATTATTATAGAATTTAGTGCAGTTTAACTTATTTAACGTTATTTGTTGTATATGTCAAAGAAGTGTCCAGGAAAATGGCTTCGCCGTTAGAACAATTCGTGAACAATGTCAGAACTATGTCGGCATCAGGTATAAACATAAAAATGATATTGTGTTGTTACCTTCTGTGCATACAAATTTATCTCATTTCATTAAATTCCAGGATCATTTCGTGAATTGTGCGATGTCATAAGCAAGTCGGACGAGGTTTTGCAGAGGAACAGTGCTCACCTCAACACAGTGTTGGAAACTCTTGACATGCAACAACATTCCTTGGGAGTACTTGGTGTGCTTGTCGCTAAATTCTCATTGCCCCAGGTAGGTTATGTTATGGTTACTGTTACGACTCAAAAAATAGAATAATCCGCTGCTGTGTTCAGGCCTCCTCTTAACGTGAGAAGTAATATATAAATCCAATCCATGTTGATGGCAAAATTTGGGTTAGTGACCAAAATGATTGCCATAGTAGAAAGATAACATAAAAAAAATATATGTTGGCTTATGAGCCAAAAAACTTTGTAAGAGATGGAAAGAGGACAGACATTTTTCCGTTAGTTCCATCTCCCTTTATTTATGTTAAGTACCAGCTATAGTTACCGGACAGATTACCTGATTATATTTCAGGGCACAGCAGATGTAGACAGGACAACCATGTACCAACAGATCCATGATTTCATTACAAACTGTAATGGAGAGCAAGTCCGCTTCTCACCAGAATTGTGTAAGTTGTCTTTCAACAAATCAAAATACTTAGAAATACATTTAATACAAGGCAGAAATATGGAATAAGGTAGGTAATTTTATTATACATACTAGTCAGAATGTTTTCCTCCCATTCTAGTTATAAAACTTTGTTATGGCTAGGTTGAAGTTAATAAAATATGAAAATACTCACCCCTTGCATCATTTTCTTGATGGCACCAATGGATGAATTGTCGTCTATGTGCATAATTTAAAGTTCGCTTACAGTTAGGGAAAACTCTGTGAGGAAACCTACCTGTCCCTCAGGATTATAGTAGTGGCATTCTACAATGGCCGGTTTGACATGTGAGGGGGGGGGGGGGGGGGAAGAAAATTAACCTTATTATAACGGAATAACACTGATTTATATAATTTATCTTTATTTTGTGCTATCCAAAAATAGAAAAGCATGTTTTCTGAAAGCTGAAACTATAATTTTTAATCAATTTCCAGATGCTGAACTTTGCCACCTCCTAACCAATCACCTTGTGGAATTGAAGCAGCCTGTCAGAGGCATTGAGATATTGAAGAAGGCAATCAGAAAGATACAGCTGTTTGATTCCCAGCTCACATCAATCCATGCTGATTTGTGTCAGCTCTGTTTACTGTCTAAATGCATGAAACCGGCGTTGGAGTTCTTGGACACAGATGTTACTGGAATTGGAGCCGAGGTAAACACAACATAATAATGTCTGTAGCCCATGGGGCAAAATGTGGGTAGGCCTCCCACAAGGTGGACTGACAACCTAGTGAAGGTCGCGGGAAACCGCTGGATGCAAGTGGCACAGGACCGGTCGTTGTGGGAAACCTTGGGGGAGGCCTATGTGCAACAGTGGACGTCTTATGGCTGAAATGATGATGATGATGTTAATTATAGGCTTTGAAGTTGTTTTACCTGATGTTAGTACATACTACAATCAATAATTAAATCTTGATAGAGCATGGTCTATTCACATTGATCGTACTAACTGCCAACTCATAAAAGTCTCTAGAGTTTTTTACCAAAATCATGAAGTATAGCAGTTCTGTAACAGCAATTCATTTTCTGATTTCCTAACCACAATCTGAGCATTTCAGTGAAATGATCATGAATTTGTATTTTCCCACAAATAATTTTCACTTGTTAATTATAATGCTGTGTTGAATTTGTGAACTAGATAAGGACTATAATTAATATTTTTCCCTGTTTCAGCTTGGTGGCAACAACAACTCCAAACACTTCCTACTCTACTATTATTATGGAGGAATGATTTACACAGCAATGAAAAATTATGATAGAGCTCTCTACTTTTTCGAAGTGGTTGTAACTGTTCCAGCTATGGTTGTGTCTCATATTATGTTGGAGGCTTATAAGAAATATATATTGGTGTCATTTATTCTGCATGGAAAGGTATGGGACTGTCTTGATGTTCATAATGTTGGTAGTAAGCACTAACTTAGTTACTTACCTAGTACCTAAACCCTTAATACCTTAGTTAGTTGAGGAAATAATAAACTTATTTAATATTTAAAAAAAAACTTAACTTGGCATTGCACTTTGATAGCAAAGTTTTTAAGTTTTGTTTTCAAAGTCGAAGGTCAAAAATCCAAATCTATCGATTTTAGAAAGCAATTTCATTTATTTTGTATCTTTTAAAATTCTTCACAGATATTGCCAATGCCAAAATATACGCCGCAAGTAGTGTGCCGTTTCCTGAAGCCATTGTCTGTGGCGTACCACGAACTGGCAACCTCGCAACATGCAGCCATAAAACATCGAGAGACTTTCGTGAGGGACAAGAACATGGGGTTAGTCAACCAAGTAAGTTCTACTTTTTGTATAATAGTAACTATACTTTTATTATATTTTGTTCTGCACACCACGGTATGCATTATGGGGGATTTACACTGGTCTATTTTTGCCGTGCGGATAGGATAAAAATCCTGGATTTTATTTATTCGTTTTTGTTCCTAGTCGTGCGGCGGAAATCGACACGTGGCATGGCTCCATCATACGCGTGCCACTGAATGTGCGTTAAAACTAACCCCTGTATTTAACTAAATAGACCTTAACATAAAATCTTCTGATATATAAAAAATATATTATAATTTGTTATTATGTTGGGTTGTCCACAGGTTTTAAGCTCAATGTATAAAAAGAACATTCAAAGGCTGACAAAGACGTTTTTGACGCTATCTCTGAGCGATGTGGCGTCACGGGTGCAGCTGTCCGGCCCTGCGCAAGCAGAAAGCTACATTCTCAACATGGTAAGCTAGCTTCTTCTTATTGTGTCGTTAATAGCCAACCTAGTGTCAGAGTTGTTCAAGGCGCCTGAAGGCCTCTGACATGGTTTATTGACTGCTGCCTATATGAAAACAAAAGGGACCGATTTTGTAAGTGCTTTCCGAAGCCTGATAGCTAGCTAAATTAATCGTACTATCAGTAACATAGTGCTAGACAAATAGGATTCAAAGTATGAACTGGTTTAAATGTCTGTTTTTGTATATTGTAGATTGAGGAAGGTGAAATATACGCGATGATAAATCAAAAAGACGGCATGGTCGTGTTCTTAGACAGTCCTGAGAAATACGCGTCGCCTGATACCTTGTGCATACTCGAACAACAAATGGCGGCTTGTACGAAACTCCACCAATACATACAAGAAATGGATGAACAAATTCAAGTCAATCCTCAGGTAAAGAATTTCATAAAACTCTTACTTTCAAATTCATAGATTTTTAGTCAGTTTACAATGGATTTGCAAAGCATTTCTAGGATCAAAAGTGATTTGTAATGCCAGTGTAAGTACATCATAACTTTGAATTTGGGGTTAATCTTAGAGATATAAAACATCCGATTTCAGAAGTACGTGTCAATTTAATCACATTTTAAATATATTTTTTTATTTCAGTATGTGAAAAAATCTGTAGGTAGCCATGATGAAGACATACCAGCAACAAGCCAGAACTCAAAAACTACTTATTCTATGTAATTTAAGTCATTATAATGCTTTGTTAATAAAACGAATAGTCATATAATTGAAAGACAGTATTGTAGTTTCACTACATTAGGCCACCCATATAATGCATACAAATAAAAAGATAACAAAACAACTATAAAATATACAATTCTACTTATTTATACTGCCTCATGTACAGCTTCAGTGAATGCAGTCATGCTCTCCAAAGGAGTGAGAGGTGTTATTCCATGTCCCAAGTTTGCTATGTATCTGTGCTTACCAAACTTCTGCACCATTTCTGTTGTTAACTTCCGTATTTCCTCCTGGAAGGCCAAACAATATAAAAACATTGAAAAGTATTATAAGCCAGCGTTTATCCAAATGAGGCCAAGCCATAGGATTCAGCTCATCCCTAAAATTCGTTGTTCTGGGCCTACTGTGTGGTGACTTTCCCATAGGAAAGTAGAAGTAGGAAAATAAAATGTTATCACAATGGAACATACCGGTGTTTTATACAAATCCTGTGGATCAAGATTGCCTTGTAGCGTGATATTTTCACCAACAATCTTTCTTGCTTCAACAGGATCTACTGTCCAGTCTAGTCCTAAGGTTTCATATCCAAATTGAGCTTGAATATCTAATGAGTGTCCTGCTCCTTTTGCAAAGACTGTCTGCAAAATATAAAGTAAATAATAGAAATAAAAAAACACATATTTATTCCTAGCCCTTTTCTAATTTTAATTAGAATAGCACCCTTATCAGCAACTTATCTGAAGACTACTAAATTCTACTTTAGTTGCAATCTCTAAGCTTAAAAAAAAAATAAGCAAGCTAAGATAGAAATGTGACTTACCATAGGAACTTGTTGCAATTTCTTCTCATCGAGTTTCTTTTGAACTCCACTCCTAATATCTTTTAAGTATGGTGCAGATATTTCTATGAACTGTTCTCTAGTCAGATGATCAGCACTAGACTCAAAAACTTGTAACAGTTGAGCACCACTCTCCACCTATAAAAGAAACCATAATAAAAAAAAACCAACCATTTGTATTTTTTTGTAGAGACACTTTCATAAAATCCCCCATCCCTCTATCCTTCAGGTTGCCAATGTGCGAGCAATGCCTTTGGTAAGCATCTATAAGCTATGGTAACTGCTTAACATCAGCGGGACATACGCTTTTTTGCCGCCAGTCCTATAAAAAAAAACATTTTCTACAGTAGTTTTAACTTACTTGCATCACCAAATAATCAATAATAACATTTGTAAGTAGTCTGAGCAGCTTATGAACATCTTTGGGATATTTCTCCAACCAATCCTTTGTTTTAGACATTGTTTTACTGCCACCACCCTCAATCATGTATCCCATTAATGTGAACTAAAAAATAAAACGATTCACTTAATGCACAAATCAAAATGAAACCATAAAACATAGACATTACCTTCTAAAATTGTAGAAATATGTCTTAAGAACCAACTGTAATTACACCAAACTAATGCAAAACTGCATCACAAGTGGTGCAGTAGTTTAGAATAACAATAGTAACAGAACGCCACTAACAAAAAATCCTCAACAAATATACCCTTACCGGTGCACCAGTGAAGCCAATAAGAGGCACTTTTCCTTCAATCTTGTGTCTAGTCAGTGTGATCGCATCACCAACATAAGTCAGCCTGGAAACAGCTCCATCCTCTTGTAGCTGATCAATCTCTGATGGATCCTGAAGAGGTTTTGGAAATACTGGACCCTGAAAGGTTGAACAAATAATAGTTGAGTGACTGTGTTTTTATTAAGGTAGGAAATTTATATGATACTAACTACATACCCGATGGGATTTCCATACAAACTTTCATCCCCTATTAAGGCCCGCCACATACAAACGGAATTCCGTTTCGAGATATCAAATCGGGATTCCAAACGCAGTAAATCCATCCAAATGTATGAATGATTGCGCTCGTAAACTCAGATTCGATGTTTCGATATGGAATCCCATATGTATGTGGCGGGACTTAACCCCATTGTGGTATGAATTTTCAAAAATCTTTTCTTGGTGCCCTCCTACTTAATATAACTAACAACTGTGCATAATTACATGCTTCTACTAATAGATCTATCAATTTTAGGTAGTGCTTTGTGTCAGTCAGTCATTAGATAAATATTGTACTTACCAATCCAGGATGCATTTCAACAGTCATGCCAAGAGCCTGTGGTATGACCAGGATGTCGCTAAATATAATAGAAGCATCCAAATGTGAATATCTCCTCAAAGGTTGTAGCGTGACTTCGCACGCTAGTTCTGGTGTTCTACAGACGGTGAAGAAGTCGTGTTTGGCTCTCACTGCTTGGAACTCCGGCAAATATCTGCCGGCTTGCCGCATCACCCATACCGGCACTTTATCCACTTCCTTACCAAGCGCAGCTCGTAATAGTCTATCATTTTTCAGTTCAGGAAAATTCTGTAAGACGTTACGTTGTTGAAACAACTTGGTTATAGCAGTGGAAGTAGGTATTCAATTAAAATAATTAAGTCTGTACTTACTTTATTAGTGAATTCCATTATCGAGCACAATAAGCGTGACGAATTGAATGGTTCAAATCTTCAATTAACCTGAGAATAGGAATAACGACGAAAATAGGTTAAAGGTTGAGAAGTTAACTTTATATAGGTATTTATTTGACTTGGATTGGACAACTCGGCAATTATAATATCATTATTTCCGCAAAAAATATCGAATAACCCACAATCTGTACAAACAAAGTTGACACTGACAGTAAAGAGTACTGACAGACAGCTGACGGCTGTTTGACGGACAGAAGTTTGATGTAAGCCGTTCTGAAATAAAATGGCCGTTTTCCGACTGCACGGCACGGCACAGGCACCGGCATGGCGGCAGCTTTTTCATTGGTCAGTGACCAGTTGTCATTGGTTACTGACCAATGAAAACCCCGCAAATAGCTGTCACTGTGCCGGTGCCGGTGCCCCGTGCCGGTGCCGGTGCCGTGCCGTGCAGTCGGAAAACGGCCAATAGAAATAAATCTGAATATTTGTTGACACAGAACTTCTGTGACAGAAGTTCAGATGGATAAATTACGATATAGTGTATGCAGGCGTGATGCAGGCACTTTTATCGCCATCGTTGTGACTATAGCAAGGGCTATAGTTTACAAATACAACAAGTTAGCATAATAATAGAGATCGTGATCTCAAGAAGTAATCTTTCCTTTCCCGAACGAAGGTTTTAGTTGACATTGGCTAAATGTGCTATTTAAAACATCATCACGCCTGTGTACTCTGATGGGGTAGGTAAATTAGCATAGTGAACTTAACCAAGATCATTAAAACTATTCTTCATCTGCATCCATTCGCAGAAGAAGAAAAATGACATTCGCAAAGTAAAAAACTTCCCAAACGTGACGAAATAAGCAGCTTAAGAATAATTAACTGCATTAATTAATACATTTTATCAAGATCATCAAAACTCATCTTCACCTGTATCCATTCGCAGGAGAAGAAAATGCCCATTCGCAAAGTAAAATCTTACCAAACGTGGCCAAATAAGCTTAAAATAATACTTCAAATTGCACAAATTATCCCTTTGACTCAAGTCAGAGGGCCCCCTATAGTGATAATATTTTCTTGGTGGACATACATTGGTGGACATAAGTAAGTACCGGTGTACTTACCTACTTATGTCCAGTGGGTTAGATATACCCAGGTTTAGTTTAGAATTAGGTTGTAGTGTAGACCCACATTGTGAGGTAGGTACCTATTTAATTCGTACCAACCCCACCTAATTAGATTCCAATAAGGCAGTAGTGGTAGTAGTAGTACCTACTTAGAATTAGACATGAGTAGACGTACCTACCTATAATTTGAAGGTAAGAAAGTAGGTACCGTTAGCTAAACATTCTCAGTTTTTCAAATTGTTTTGCATAAAATCCTTATTTTTCCTTGATCAAAACAATATAGGTAAGTATTTTTAAAAATGTTGCTAAGATTTAGTCTGAACAAAGTGACAAAGTGTCTAAAATAAAGAGGAGGTATAACAGATTTGACATATCGAGAATGTTCAGTGACTTATGCAGCTGCCTGTACCTACCTAATGCCTGCAGCTCTTGCTCAATAGTGCCCGCCCGCCCAATACAGCTTACTAGCTACTACATTAAATAGTAACCTAATTTAATTACTTACTACCTCCACAATATTGGGTAGGGAAATAGGCTCTCCCATTAATTTATTTTAAGAATATTTTCGCTGACGCTAATGAAACATAAATATGACCCTTCCGAGTTTGAAGTCACCATTTTTGAAAATACATAAAGTTTGCGAGGCGGCATCTACCTGCCCGCGCGTTTCTATCAAAACGTAAAAAAACACAAATGAGAGGGGTCCGCGATAACACGATGGTTTTTGTGTAGCGACACACGGCGACCTTTCACAATGTGGCATTTTTTGTATCAAACCTTTATCCCACTTTCCTAATAAAGTTTATTCGCCTAGAGTCGAGTCTCGGTTTTAAAAGGGCGTCTGAGATTTATATGACGACTCTACATCGACAGGTCGTATTTACCTCAATAGCTATCGTATCGTATCTACCTCCTTATCCAGACACAAACGTAGGTACGTTATACGTTAGGATGAAACGGAAAACATCACCATCATTATGAAAAATAATTCTATTAATATTTCGTATTGCTTGTAGTCATTTATAGGGTTAAAATATCAGAAGGTTACAGGAGTAGGTACCAAAATAGACCCACATAGGCAGAGGTAAAGCGATATCGGAATTTTAACATTACAGCCAACTTTACCTTTTGGGATGCCTGCCATCACCTGCCGTACACTCGGTTATCAAGTGTCCTATCCAATTATAATCCTTATAAATTAGTATAAATATTCCGATAAACAGGAGTGGTGGTTGTTATCTTTTAATATTCAGCGGAGTCCTTTGATCGAGTCGGCCTGGGACACAGGTGCTGTGACTTGTGCATTCTTTGTGCAACGCCGTGGGATCGCTGGAGATCGGATTCATAATATTTATTCTATTTTGATTGGCGTAAAACCATCTACAACTTGCAAACTGACGTCGAAGGTAACGCGGAATGAAATAAATTCGTAGCGCGTTAATTACTTAATTAGGATTCCAGGATCATCAGCACAAATGTTAACCAATCACATGTCGTGAAATAGTGTGGGAATCAAACTTTTTTTCATTAAAAAGAACAAAGAAAAAACTAAAATAACAGATTCCACGCAATAATTTAGCCGGTCCCGTTATATTACAAAAAGTGATCTAAAAAAGTTAATGGCCAGCGATCTGCGATTTCTTTTAAAAGAATTAGTTTTTTTGCAACTCTCTATCAAGTTCAGTGGGCTCGGTAGGGGTCTCGAAAATAGAATGGAAATGTAGGTAATAACAATGACCAACATATTTAGGTACCTATTACCTACCTATTAAAAAATGAGCATTGATAAATACTCATGTTACTTGGGTATATTGTATCTGGAGCGGTAATTTAAGCATATGTAAAGTAAATTAAAATCAAAGTACCTTGCACCTAAGCTCTGAATAATGCTATAAAACTGAAAATATATCGCCAGGTCAGCATTATTTAAACAACGTCTAATACACCGATACATTTCGTGTGATAATGAAGTCTGCACGAGCCACGCTCTGTTTGCTGTTATCTGCACATAACACGCTAAAATATACATTATCACAGACCGCTTTTATAATTTATACCAATCTCTTTCATATGCTTCGTTAATTAATGCCTTGCAACGTTAACGTAGTTATTCGAATGCTAAAATAACGTACCTACACTACGTGTAAAGTAAAGTTACACTACGTGTACTAAAGTTATTTAAGTTATATTGCCACAAAGTCAAGTAGATGGTCAGGGGTTAAAAATTCAGACACAGCGTGTCAAATGAATGTACCTACTTAGTAGAGAAAAATAGAGATGGAAAATAGGATCCGCCAACCGTTTCCAAGCGTAGCATTTTGAGGTTTCTCTCTTCGACTTAATCGCGCTTTGTTGCGCTCTAGGTAGGCACCTACAAAATATTTTATATTTGACTAGCCCTTGTAATAATAGTTATGCCAGCTTGTTGATATAAAATATGAGTAGTAATTAACTACTTACTTACCTGCATGACTACGTACTTTATATAAATGCACTCTACATGACATCCTCAATGATTCGCACCTAATTCAATCATTTTCAAGAGACTTTTTAAATAGATTTGCGACCTACGCTTTTCTACAGACATTAGTATCGTTTGGATTATAAATGCCATTTTTTTCCCAGCTATTGTTTGCCCCAAGTTATATAACAAGACAACGCGACGATGACGTGTTCCAAGTATATTCGGTCTCATAATTCCCAGTGACGTCTACATGGCATGGAAGGTGCATTCGGCGCGGCGGCAATAGCGAACAATTGCCACTAATGCAGGCTCAATTTATTTACGAGCCCGGCGGTAGGGGCGCTTGGGCACATAGACGCTGCTCTATCATGGAGTAGCTTCTAGTCCTATAAATTTTCTTCAGGAACAGCACACCAGAAGCGTCTTCAAATTCTTAATTTGTCTTTGGTTGGGCACTGTAACAATCGCCGTACGTGATGGAGTCGGAAAAGCGAAGAGGCACAGTTTAGCAGAATGCCGTTAATGATCTGTCTCTCAAACATGATTTCCTAGTAGCTATATTATCGTACTAACCTATAATTGGGATAAAATTTAAGGAAATTAAAATAACATGTCGTATTAAAATTTCCTACTGTGACATTCATTTCGAGCAGGGCGGTATCACACGTAGAGGCATGGTCAAACAAGCAATACGTACCTAATTGAATTAATAATTGCGCATTATAAATGCAACAAATAAAGATTTATTATCAGTCAATAGCAATTAAAGATCAATGCCCTCAGAGAGTCGGTGTTCAAATGCGGAAGACGTGCGACTCCAAGGTTTTCCTTGTTCGTTCGCAGGAGGAGGACATTGACTCAAGCAGTGTAAACAGTTCCTTATCTCGAACTTGGCTGCAACGCCGCCGACGAGTCACTCGCAGCTTTTATCTAAAACAAAATTGTAGTTAGTCGACACAAACGTAATTATTATGAATATCGACGAACCTACAGCCGTCACGTGTTCCAATACGAAATAAGTAAGTAAAGGAGTAACCTCGACATTTTTTTAAATAAGTAATCGATATAATTGTTTTTTTAAGAAATAATAAACCTATCTTTAGATGAGGCTAGTTACGGTACGATATCAATTTAGTTTTCCTCTTAGATTCTTATACGTTTCCATTTCGATTCAAATAAAAAATAGGGACAGTTTATAATTAGTTCGTTAATTCACGAAACCTTAAGTTTTTTTTATTCAAAAACTCGACCCAACGTATTTAATGCGGAAGCATGGTCTTCGAGTCGCGATTATGATCTCTAGCTAGGCGGGTGTACAAAATTTACGTAGAGATAGAAGCGTGTTTGATAGCAGTAATTTAGAAAGTAGTTTTTTCGCCGCCACGGGCAGCTGGTCACCAATCAAAATGTGCATTGTGCGGGGGTTGGATGGGTAATCGACGAGTCATGGTCATGGCTGAGCCGTGTTTTGATGAAAGAACGTGAACGCCGAACGTGCATCTAGCCATTGAGTAAGGATGTCGAAGAATCTGTTGTTTTTGTAGCGTCTACCCGACGTTTAGAGCATGTAGCCATCAGAGTAGCTGACATCGTTACTGAAAACATGCTTTAATCAAAGCCTTATATACAGGGACTAGGGTTACGTTTATCTGTCTCGCTTTAACGCTCGTATGCAACGTTGATTTTCGAAAGCCGATCCCCTTTTTCGTACTTATCTAATAAACTTTGTAAATCTATGATCCATTGAATATTAACAACAAACGCAACTACAGTACACATTATGAACAAAAGAGTAGCGTTCTGTATTTAGAAATTTTAGAAGCTGCATATGTTTAAATTTTTGAAACATCAAAATATATTCCAATAAGTAATTTCTAATATAAAAGGAATGAGCAACCCGCATGATAACGTTTGTGTACCATAGCATAATGGCAATGAGACAATGGCGTAATGAATGCACGTGCACGGATCATGGATATTTTTTTATTTTGTCTATAAGCTCTACCATAGTCTGGTACCGAATTTAATGTAGGTAGAGCTTTACTAGTTTTACTACGCTTTTATTTAATAGGTCAAGATTAAGGTAAGTGTTCGTTCAGATTGAACGTGCAGACTATTACCTACAGCTAGCGCTAGGTATAATGCACCCTAAAATGTAAAGCGCTGGAGCCTTTGAAAAGGTTTTGGTTATCAATACGCATAGGCGTTGCATTTTATAATAACATGTAGATTGTATAACCCAGGCGGAGGGCGGCACCGCGCCGCGCCGCGGCCGCATGGCTTCGCGTAGGCGGCGAACGGTGTAGCGTTGTTTTATACCTTTTTTGCCGCTCTACCCTTGCCCGCTCGCTTATGTAAGCCGATTGCCTTTTTTATTTTACATCTCTCGTGTACAACTTGCATAGCCTGCAGGTAAATATAGTGACCCTCCTTTTTCTTATTTCTTTCGCTACGAGAGGAATTTCATGCCTATCCCTCGCGTATTATGATGGAGATTTCTTTTTGTTACTGAATGTGTGTGTATATTAAGTATCATTGCAATGATTTTACTTACTATTAGTATAAACCATGTTTTTATGTGACTAAGATGGCAAACAAGTACATGGCTCGCCGGATGTTAAGCAGTTACCCTAGCCTATAGATGCTTGCAATACCAAAGGCATCGCTCGCACGTTGCCAACCTGAAGTGGGACACAGGGAGGGGAAGGGGCAGCTGTAGTAGCTGCTTTTCGCCGATCTTCTGTCAGAGGGTGATACTACCCCGGTCGACCAGCCTGCGGTGAGCTGCAGTCAATTGGCTACAGCTTGGCTCTACCACCAATAAATGTATGTTGAATTTATTTCATATAATGTACAAAATAGGTAGAGTCTCGTTTTAATAGCTCGGAGATATTATTAGGGGAATACATAGTTAACAGTGATGCCATTAAACAATTAGCACAATTAGCGTTATCTTATATCATAATAGTAATCGTCAAAACTCTATCAACTCTATCTGAATCATCATACACAACATGATCAGCTATTTTGATCGCATCAAAATTCCTCAAACGAATAAAAGGCACAATTCACAAACAAATCCCCACAGCGACCAGCGAGCTCACGACTTGCCTAAAAAACGTAGTCAAATATCCTTTGCCTGCGGTCCGCGTAAACTGATGCATGCGACTTGCACCACACGGGCCGATTCTGTCGATCGCGCCGTCATTCCTATAAGAATATCGGTGTGGGACGAAGGAAAGCGGCAGTGTGCAACAGGCCCCGGAATTTGGGTTCGGGGTGAATACCCTCGCGCCGGTAAAAACTATTTTCAAGGTTAGCCCGGGTTGGAGGGGAGCGTCGCGGGTAGTGAGGTGCAGGGCGAATTCGGCGCGGTGCGGGTGCGGGGCGGGGGGCGCGCGGACGCGCCGAAATGCTGATAGCCCTCCGCCCCCGCCCCCGCACACCCGCGCCCGCCCGCCGCCGCGGCACTCGCGCCGCCACTCCTGTCTAGTCGCTGCACCCTCGATTGTTGTTGTCTAGCTTGCGTTTTGCGCTCTAATGCAGTTCTATTGCAGTCGGATTTAGGATGGTACTGACCCATTTCTATTATTTGTTCTTATTGGAACCCTATTAGGTACTTTTAGATATCGTTTCTTCAGAGTACCTATACCTAATCTTTTAAGAAATAAATCCTAAATGATTCTCACATAGACTCTACCATACCTAGATTTATCGCAAAAATTATAGAGATTTTTTTAGCCTGTTTATAGTGGGTTTACAAAGAATTTCTAAGAACAAAAGTGATTTGTAATGCCAGTTTAATCACAACTTTCTATGAATTCGGGGGTTAGACTTTTTCTACAATGTACAGTCTCGTAATTTAATTCGTTACGGGTCCCGAGATAATTTAGATTTATCCGGGAATCACAGTGGATCTAATCATGGTGTGCTGTCCAGATATCCTGGCATGCAGAAGTGACCGTAGTTAGTAGAGTGGGCCAAGACATTTTATTTGTTTGTGGATAACTTCTAGTTACTCAGTTATCGTTTTACTATTTCGCAATCGCCTTAACAACATCAAGCCTGCCAAGGTGTTATAAAAAATATATAGGCTACTTCAACTCTATCTAGCCTTACCTACGTGGAACGCACGCGTGAACGCAAACCCTGCCCCCGGAATCCTATTTACTTTCTGACTAATACATTTGTATACTATATTATTCAGGAGAAAACTCGCTAATTTGCTTAGTAAAACACGTAGAAACAGTGAGTTGAACGTGGGCAATGCTCCCCTTCGTGTAATTCGCCATTAGTCGCCGTTTGCACTCGGCTTTTTACCTTAATGAGGTCCCCCTGCTGGCTTCTCGCGGCACGCACACGCCACCAATACGCATTTTTGTGCAACCCCTCAGCACTCAGCATGAAAAACGCCAAAATAGAACGCTACGGAGCGATAGTGGCAAGTGGCTAGCGGATGCCTATTCATGTAGACAAAAGAGAAACCGTCAAAATTTTAACTGTTTGAAAATACATATATTACTAGAATTTATACCAGGCCCCACTGGCATGGATGTAGATAATTAAATATAGCTTATCTGATATATTCTAGAGCATAACTAAACTCTGAACGTAATGTCCGTTTAACCGTCTTTCGGCGATGCTTAGTCAACTTACAAACAAACACACTTTCGCATTCTTATTTGTGTTAAGTAAAGATTGAAATAAACCTTTCCTATAAAGTTAGAAAAGATGTTCCACGAAGTTGTTGTCGGAAATTAACTTCTGGTTGGTAACTTGCAAATTTAAAAGAGATTCGTTCGAAACTATTTAAAAGTCAGTATGATGAATAAGAAATATATACTTAAGCCCTGTATTACCTTGCAGATGTAGTTCACAAAATTCAAAACAGCCTTTTGTTTAACAATACTAATATCTAAATAAATCCACCGCCATAAAGAGGGTTGCATTTGCGTTCCGTGCCCGGGGCTAGGGTCCTAGGGGTGACACTTCCGCAGCGATGGTCTTCCTACTTCCGGTGGGCACAGTTATACATTTTACAATTTGTCTACGCATAATACGCATTTTTGCATTTTACTAATGCAACCATGGACCAATTACTAAGGGGACTGGCCCTAAGCAACTCGGCCGAGTGGTCGGCCTAGTACTAACATCGACATAAAACGAAGCGAGTAGTTCAACTATTTACCGGTAGATAGAACAATGAAAATGAAAAAACAATGACCACGTTTTTTTTCATACATATATCTAATAAGGGCACCTCTTTCTTTAGTCTTTACTCTGTGAATGCAACCATTGAAAACATACCTATTCTGCAACTAGTAGGTACGCCAAATTATCATCGAGATAGGTTAGTATCCCTATTAAAACTTATGAGAAGGAGCTACTGTCTTGGTAAACAAGTATTTTTGACAAATTTGGCGAAAAGCTTTCGTAAAAAGCTCCACGAATTGGAAGATTACATAACACAGATATGGTAGAACCCGTAGAGTGGTATTTAAATTTATATTCAAAGGGTTAGTGAGAGTTTTTGCCGTCATTTTCGAGAGAAGAACAGGTTGGTGAGTCGCCACCTGTCGCAGCGTCTGGTGTGCTCGTATGTGTGTGTTATTTTATGTGAATTTATTTAATTCGGCCCTTTTGGCTTGATACTGCCGAACCTTGAGAGATGAACGCTGATGTAAGCTCCGGGGTGAATACACATTTAAATAAATACATAATTCATCACCATCATTTCAGCCGAAAGAAGTCCACTGCTAAATAATAAAAAATAATTATATCTTTCTTTGTTGTCAATATTGTCACTGTGCATATTGTGTCGGTAAAGCGTTTTCTATATTTCGCATAGAATATGTGTGAGTCATAGATGTTTCCATGTATCGTGCATCTGTAGGTATGGTTGATACATAATGTGGATGGTCTAACGTGATGTTAATTAAGGTGACATGTCTAATTTGGCAATTTTAATTTTCAAATTTCTTTCAAGAAAAGGCTATAAAGGCGAAAATGTTATATAGGCTTCGCGTCATACATAACAATTAAGTGGCTAGCTTTAGGATAGTGCGTGCATTGGGTGCGTGCGATAGCGATCTCCGCGCGCCCCTCGGCCGCGGCCGCCCGCGCCCCGCACCAACAAAACAACATTCTAAAGTATTCGTGGAGCAGAGGGTTTTTTGCGCGAAGCCCGAGGGTGGCGGAGCGCAATCGCCCGCCAACGCACAAAAAATACTATTAAATAACTCAACAGAACCGCGGGGCGGATTCGTGATCGCGATACCGGCTGAGAATTATAATACCTACGGTTTAATTAACGTTAGCGACAACGATTTTACCGGCCAAATATTATACAGCCCATGTAGCGTCAGGTTTGACGTGCTACGAAAATATGCCAATTAAAAGTTCGAAAGCCCTTTGCCCAGCCCTTTGTTTGAGTTTCAGCCTTCTTTGTTCAATGTCGATATCTAAATGGTATAAGCAAATTATATCTCTAGATATCTTGTAATAATGAAGCATGGTTTACTCCCTCAGTTCGTCTCTGTCAACCTGCGTTCAGACGATGAAAAAATGCGATAAAAACTCACTCGCCGTGTTGGATGCTACAACAGCAAGATTTCCCGCCGACTCGTCTGTGATTTACGAATAAAATTAAAAAGCAAACACTGTCTTGGGTCAAAATCCGGTCAACAGGTAGATCGATTTGATAACACGACAGCAACGGCCCCAAAATCACATTTAAGTGGTGGAAAATTGTGGCTGGATATATTTTCTAATACGAAAATTATTAATATGATGTCGACTTGCTCTGTAATCAGGGAAGGTAACTAAAATAATATACTGATACTGATGATCGGAGATTATCTCCTACCAGTACACAATCAATAATAATCGGCGATACCTTCCTAGCCCTGAAGGAACCTGTAAGTATAAATACTGAAACTCTATCGACCCTATAGCTTACTAGTTAGATACTGTGTTATAGATATTATTCTATAGATTATAAAAAAATTGCATTCATTACTAAGCACATCATTTAAGAACCTACAGGGTGACTTCGAAATCATTGGCAATATTTTAAACCACGACTCTACAATGATTCTGGTTATTTTAGATACGAAAGATTGGTAAATGTTTTACCACAGGATTTTTCTTGAGAGCACAACTAAAATTATATTTATGAAAACAAAACCAAAGGCTTGTAGAGCAATACAAAAGCAGTAAAACCTAGCATGTTTTGTTTGAATAAATTCATAAGCGTATTATCGTTAATTATTTTGAATATTTATCGGTAACACGTGGGAGAGTTAAGCCAGTTCAGCTAGAGGTAACGACGCGACGTTACGATACTTAACGATGTTTGGACACCTTGTAAGATGCGGAATTAATATTATCTATGAGGATAAAGCAACAATCTGGGGACAGTCTAGTTATTATACCTACGTGGGTACTATCAAGTAGGTAATGTAATATCGTGAACATTATGATTTAATAAAAAAAATCCATTTTCTTTCAGCGACTGAATAGTAGAGATGTTTTTCTTTAACCTCTTTGCTTGAAATCAAGTGTAGAGCTAGATTAGTTAGGATTTTACATTAAACAATAATTAGGCAATAAATTAGTAGTAGTTCGTCGAACAGGATTAAACTAACTCTACCTAAAACTACGCTAAAAGATTGTAATACATTACAGTTATTAGGAGGAGTGAGAAAATCAAGTGCCTACCGATAAAATGTCCGTTTTCTTTCACAGATTTCAACGTTGAAACCCGGCGACTGGTCACGCAACGATCAAATGAGATTATTGTTTTACGAAAACTTACAAAGCTTAGGTATTTGCTATAAGATTTTCAGTGATTGAATAATAATGGAACTTTGCAATAATGAATCATAATAATGGACTTAGCATATATCGAATTTAGTTTTTTTGATATTGTTAAAGATTTTTTCAAAATTTATTAGTATCGACAAAGATTCTGTATTAATTTTCAATATGACACATGTGTAGTTAAGCACATTTTTCGAAACTTATAACTTTTGCCGATTTTAAAGTTATAGTGAAAATTGTTTCACTGTTATTAATCGTAAGACATACTTTATATGTTTATACCGTAAAAAATGAATCATCCTCTACTGATTAATTTAGGTACTATATTTACTTACAGCTTGAAATCAATAAAGTGCACTTTTAAAATATTACACATGTGCTCATTATTCTTATGTCATCACGACGGGTCTTCCTTAAAGTTGCATAAGAATAACTTCGGCCATAATTACAGTATTTCATTTAGCAATGTTGTTTTAGTAAATGAATCCACGGCGAAACCGAAGCATGTGTATAGAGGTCGGGATTCTATCGTCACCTCGCCAACAAGCCGTGTCAAATGTAATGGTCTCCAGTCCATAAATCACTCAATTATACGGCGAGAGTAAACAAAAAATATCGCAAATCCCGCTTAACTTAAGTAACAAACATCATTAATCACAGTTTGACTTCTGTTAGGAGTTCACGAAGTAAATTAACTGGTAGCAGTAATGATAGATATGCTTCAAACATGGGGATCCTTTAATGACGCCAGAAACTGTCTTTTCTTTTTAAAACACTCTTGGGTATCGATTCTCTTGGTACACAAATCAAAACTGGACTAGGTATCTAATCTGTTTGATGTGTCAATATTTTTTTGGTCTTGACTCATGGTATGATGACGCCAGAATTAGCGTCTTCGATTATATGTACGTATTTCAAATAGGAAGTCATACTTTATTTTTTTATAAACTGATGTAAAGCAGTTACTATAGCCTATAGATGCTTGCAATACCAAAGGCATGGCTCGCACATTGCCGACCTGAAGGGGAGTGGGATAGAGGGAGGGGAATTGGGTAACCTAACTTAACCTTATGGTGTCAAGATTTGGACACTTTCCATTCATCCTTGGCTATAAAAAAATGGTGAGGGAAATTTGCATGGAAAGTCGATGTTATAGGTAGCTCTATCTGGAAATAACTAAAGCTTTCCAATGTAGGTCTTCGTAATGTGCAATGTGCATCGACCAACCGGTGCACGCTAGTTACCGTGATTAGCTCATACATAATGTGGCACGTCAATGTCATTGCGCCAAAGACAGGCGAAATTGACTGCATTATAATACAGGGACAGATCAGCTGAATTTTCTGTGAACATCCCCGTGGCTGCAATGATCTATACAGAAATAAAGGTTACAAACTAAATACATATATTCTCTACTCTCCTGTTGAATAATACGATCTCAAAACCAGCGAAATATGGATACATAGATTAATTTTGGCGCTCCAACTAGATTGATCATACGTACTAATAAAATGCGGCAACTGATACTACGCCGAAGACGGCGTACTTCAGTACATCTGACAGCAACCAATGTATGAAACTGACGTGCCGGGAAGATAATAAGTTGGCGCATTTTTTAAAGATTTTTCTTAATAAGACGGTATCTAGTTAAAGCGCACGCGCGAAGCTTTTTATAAATATGTAAGGAAGGATACTTATTTATTATTTTAAATAAAAAAATATATGTCTATGGCTCTACACTGCTTAATTTACATGTTTTTAAAACAGAGAAACACAGAGTCTGTAGTCTATCTGCTGTTTACCAGCTATACTAATGCTGGATTACCAGCGCCACACTGAGACTGCGGAGCAGCTGCTCTCTGAGGCGGAGAACGAGAAAAGAGTTCTAGCTTGAGGCTCATTGCGGATGAGATCAATATGAGGACATAAGCATGGATTCAAATCCGCACCTGCCTTTGACCATAGTTCACGGAACTGTACATACCTATACCAGTACGTAAGTACCAATGTTCATTCGTAATTGAGTTTAACGATTCGCGGTGTTCAATGTTCATAGTAGACCATTTGTCTATTCGTAGGTGCAATTTATGGTACATTGTAAATACAAAGCAAGGGTACATTTAATAATAGGTTTCAATGATTTATCGTCAGACATTTTGTTTGGTATGACAATAAATGAACAGTACCTACCAGTCTATTTATTTCAAGGATACGAACTTTGTTAAGTTTTTATCTATTAGATACTTATTTTCTGAAGCCCTGTAAGTCATGCGAAACTGTATTAGGTAGGTTAACTAGAAACCTGCCTATCAACTGAAAACCACCAATATTTCAGTAGGCTTTCCTAACAAAACACAATAATATTTATTTTCACAATAACATTTAATTTTCCTAGCTTGTTCAGTGATGGTTATCACAGCCAACATTCGTGGCGGTTTGTTTCGTGTGTTTATGAAAAGCAGCGCTCCCAACATTATTTCGCAAGCGAGTGACCTTTCGTGCGGGCGCGGGCGGCGCGGGCGGCGGCGGATCGCGCGAAAATATCGATTGCCCTTATCTTATCGGCGGTTATCGGTGGCGTGTCGCCACCAGTAAATGGGCACACTAACGCACGGATCTGGTGCTTGGATGCCCCGTGGTTAACCCTGTATTTAGGGGTGTCACTGGCAATCAAACTCTAC
Organism: Drymonia ruficornis; assembly: GCA_947859195.1. NCBI lineage: Eukaryota > Metazoa > Arthropoda > Insecta > Lepidoptera > Notodontidae > Drymonia > Drymonia ruficornis. The sequence continues at coordinate 6,881,515 of OX401910.1, read as the reverse complement.
TATACTAGGTACAAACTACTCAGAAACTATTTCAAGTTTTATTGAGTCTTGCAAATATAATCCCTTAATAGGTTTTCCTGAATGTTGGGTACCTACCTTGTGTCCAGTTCCTAAAATACATGAATAGAGACGATATCCCTAATCACACCAAGTTATGACACACATAGTCACATTAGTTAGTGTGACACAAAAATCGATTGTCACTCTGAGATTATCGCTGTCTGACATCAGAATCGTCAGATATCTTTTATCTACCAAATAAATATGGCGTTTTGACATTCATTCCACAAAATATCTGTCAAAACGCCTTATTTATTTATTAGTTAGTGTGAGTACAAATAGTTCTTAAAAGAAACTATAGTCGCTATCATTCACTAATTGTTAACAACATTCATTTGTCAAATAAATTCAGAATAACTGCACTTGGCAAGTTTACAAATATTTCACGGGAACTGAGAAGATTTCCACTCATATCTATATCTTTACTCCGGAACCATTGCAAAGTGTTCATGGACAACTGACTTGGATCGGTAGAGTTCATTTTTCTCCTTGTATAACGTTCTCTACCTACCGCGTAAAATAAACTCTTTAGCAAGAATATTACCTATGCCTAGGTAATTGGTAATCATTGTTATTCTAGTGTGGGAGATAGCCGCGCATGCGCTACATAGGCCCGTGTATTGGACATCGCAGACTCCGCCTACAAACGGTATTCGCAATTTGCGATGCAAATTCAATGCTCACTCGATACAAGTTATTTAACCACTTATTTCCGTAACCATTCTACAATATGTCTAATTTTCACTAACAATCTGCTAAGTATGATAATTAAATAGAAAATTAACGGTTTTAATAAAAAGAACAGCGTGCTAACTGTAAAATTTGCATTTGAATTTTGTCCTATATTATGTACGAATGGTTTGTTATGTATGTTTATATATTCATAGCCATGTGAAAGCAGTTATTTAAACTCGTTTACGGCACTATCCACCTGCTATATAATCCGCGCTGTTTCGCAACTGAACTGGTATCTATGTCACAGTGTGGGAGGGAGGTGAACGTATATAGCGATCGCGGGAGTGAGCGAGAAGTGTGAGTCAGACCGGATTCTGCGAGGACGGAGGACGGAGGGGCTTCTATACATACCTACCGTTATCTGTTCGCGAATATTATTGCGCAACGTACAGCCGGTAAAATAAGTTCGTACTCTACTCTAACAAATAACGTTTTCGGGACGCTCTTAATCGACATAACGACGATAGATTTTTATCAAATTTTCCTTCCGTTCTGTGAGCCATCATTGATTGTCCAGCGTGGAGGCACAAATCGCCTTGAAAACCGGCTTAATCGATGCGACACAAATTATAAAATTACATGTTTGACTCGCTGTAACAGGCGGTGGAAATTTTTCGTGGATTTAATAGTTTTGCGTTGTTTAAGGGGGAGAAATGGTAATTTATGATTTGATGATACACAAGACGCATGTATGAAGTTGTAAATTTTTTTTTTGTGTTTCATATTGGATGACAAAATGAATATGATTTGGTTTGCTCTACGTAATATCATTATTAGGATCGAACTGCAAAATTTCTAAATTATTAATTTTCATTAAGATCATACTTTCTGATAGCAGGATAGGTAGTTATAGTAGGTACCTAGGTAGGTAGGTAGGTAGGTATCTAATACAAAGTAAGCAAATTAAACTCTATTTGGATTTATTATGCCATTATACATTAATTACCTACCCTTAATTACATTTCGGCCTTAATTTTAGGGTAGACATATTATTGTTATTGGGCATTATGAAAAATTACTAAGTTTGTTTTTGAGTAACTACCTATTTAATCAATATTTTCTTGATAAATCAATGAAGTAATTACTGATTAACAGACTTAATTTTCTGGTAAAGTTCTTATCATTTCTAATTGAATAATTTATTGATAGAGATTCCTACCGAACTCTTCTATTAACCATCATTATTGAATGAAGTTTGTTAGACAGACATTAGTAGGTTCTCTACATTTTACAATCTGGAAGAAACAGTCGATGTATTTTTCCAAAATTAAAATCACCTATGTGATGTATTGTCACGCAAAACAGTGGTTTGCGGAAAGTAACTGTGGAAACTAGATTTACCGACCTATCTGCGAAAATAAATAATGTATTGTGTGGATACCTAATGTTCAGTAGCTCGTTACAATTTGTCACAAATGGCGACCTTATTCAGCGTAAACACGTGATTACGAAACTCCGCGGAACAGAAGTTTGTGGATTCGCGGCCCATTGCAGGGCCCGCGCCTGCGCCCGCGTCTCAATATGGCGGCCACGTACGCACGAGTCAATGGCCTCCACGCTGCTCTTGCGCAAGTGCACGCGCGAATCTCAACGGCAAAACAAAGTCTTTTACCTCTATGTGTGAAGCACCCACACTGACGCCCGTCTGTATATTGATTCTGCGCTACTTCAGTAGTCTGCGTACTATTTACTGTAGAGTACATAGTGCGCCTGTGTTGGTGAAGGGCTTCAACTGTTAGCAGTCGACCGCAGTGCTGATTAATTTAACGATAAATAGTTGTTTGCTTTGAGTTTTCCTCAATTTATGCGATGAAGGATTTTTGTCGTTCGTCTGTTTAAGATTAGAAATAAGTACCTACCTATTTTTTCTACTGTGTCTCGTACGTCTCTATATACATACTTGAGTGTGCATAGAAGAACCTATGTAAAGAGATATACAAGAAATAATCTGGAAAGATCTAGGTAGGCAACTTTAGCAAATGCCCAACTCCAAATTTAAGAAGAGTTTGCCTTTTAGATTTGGTCCCCGATGCTCTTTATTTAGGTGCTCTACATACAAATTTTAACTCAAAAACCTCTACAAATAAACTAGATCATTCGCAGAAGCTGTCTTCCGCGGCAATAATGTCACACGGTCCCGTTAGAAACGGCAACCAATCGCAGTATTATGCGCCACTCGCGACTCACTTGGCAACTTGGCATTGGCAGACCCCAATACGGTCACATGGTCAATATGAACGCTAATGGAATGTCGAAAATGTTTATAGATTGTTCGGAAATTAATTGCCCTTTTAAATATTCCATGGCGATTGGATCGAAGGGAATTCGGTGATGGGGTCTTGATGAGGTCGATGTTGAACTTGGCACAGCTACATGATATTTCTTTTGAAAATTAACACACCTTGTCCCAGATCATTCTTCTCGCTACTTTTGCCAGGATTTCAAAATTATTAGGAAAGACCAAATCAGTAGATTCACTTAATTTCATTTCATTTGTGGCCACCACCAAGAATTTACAATTTATAATAAAGAATTCACAAAGATAATATTCCCAGACCAGTTTAATAGATCAGTGATTTTCCATTGGTTTATAGCTAGAAGACTCGTCACCCTGTAGGTACGGCCACACTATAGGGCAAAGACCTCTTCTCCCTTTTTCAACTTGCTTCGGTATATTCCTACCTTGGATCAATCCCCAAGTAGGTATCCAGCTCATCCCTCTGTTTTCCTGGACATGCTGCTACTAATTGTAAAAACGACTCTACATTTATCATTGACATACCGTAGAATAACTTAAATGTTCTTTGGTGGAATATATGAATAGGTTTCAGTTGATATATCGCTCGATATCAGTACCCATGTATTATCAACATGGTAGTCCACGTCACCACACTCCAAATGCGCGCTCTCCAATCCGCACTCGCCATACCGTCAAATGTAGGTCACTCAGCGCGTGAATTTGCATTCCCGCTAATAACCGCCGCCATATTGAGACGCCGCTTCACAAAATTAATGACGCTCGTTTTTCTTAGTCTTTAAATTCTGAGCCTCACCTCACGTTTACACAAATGCATATTCAGTTATGATTATTCCAACGCTGTGAATTCCTTGAATCAGTTTACATGTCGTAAGAAAGGTCTGATTTCATATATTCATGTGTCTTTAGTTGGTCTATTAAAGATACCGTACTATTGTAATTTTGGCACTATTTGTGCCAAAATCACTATAAATATGTAAAAATCGATAAGGATGCAGACTTAGTTCATAATTTACCTATAAGTGTGCCTAATCTGTGCAAATATTAAAACTTGAAGATTTTTTGTAGGTTTTAGCAACCTCACAGTCTCGCACATTTCACTGCTATTCCCAAACTCTACAAAGGTAAGTACCTAATAATGAAATATACCTTAGAACATATAACAATAAGGTGCTACTAAAATTATTACGTAGAGACGAGTGTGTACGGAAACTTTTCGTCTTCAGTAACTTAATCGATCGTATTGTCATGAGGGCACATCCATTGCTTATTAAATTATTCAGTAATAACGATGAAATGTCTGAAATTTTCATTAAGTTGAAACATCTTGGAAGTAGGTACTGAGGTTTCATTCTGAAATATCATTCGATCATTATGAAACATTTTACGAAGAAATATTGTGAGGGCTATAACACCAGCAATTAAGACTTAAGTTTCCAAAAAGCTTGGCTCTGTAATTGAGGTACAAGGAAAACTGCACCGATTTTCCTTGTACGCATTTTTTGTTGAAACAGTGCCTTCAATCTTGAATTACTAAATATATTATTATAAATTATTATATTATACAATTAAAACATCATTAATTTGAGTTGTACAGCCTCGCAGCTCGTTTCCGTATCGTCACCTTCGCCTCTCGAAATATGTATAATGTTGTCTGTGCATGCGAATCGGAAGTGTTCGGATGAGGTCGACGCGCGCCTGCGCGACACGTGTAACGCTTGCGCAACACAACCTTGCGATCGCGAATAATATGGAACGTAGCCCGCTGGACAGGATATCGTGGATATGACCTACTTTTGGCTCTATCGAGAGTACTTACTGTAATAACAGCATGTGATATTGGCCGTTGTTTTAAGTGGATGAAGGCTATTTTTACGGATAAGGCAAAACATTTGAATACCTACGTGATGCTATGTAAGAGTTTAGTTGGGACATATAATTTTTTACCTATTTTGAGATGAAAAATAACTGGTAATAATCTTAAAAAAATGAATTATAATAAGAAATGAAATTGCACGATACACTAAATTGTAATTTTCTCATTTCGCTTATCTTATTTTTCTTTATTTTCAGCTGTATACCAAAAATGTTGACTGAAAACAGGGGTCTGATGTCCCAGAAATTAAATTTTAATCATATTTAGCAGTTACGTAATTAACTAACAAACAACTAAAGCTACATTTAAACTTGCATTTATAATCTTAAGTGGGTAGGGTAGTCATTTGCATTTCGTGTTCAATGCTGTCGTGAGTTCATGGTTAAATTTTAACTAATAAGTAGCTATTTTTGTTGAATTTTCGAGAAGTTTTGGCTATGACATTTGATACAGTGAACTGTAATCTGTTGACGATAAGTGTTACCTTGATCGTCCATTGTGCCTACTTGATATCTCCAACACTGAAAGGACAGACGGTTTATTATTCGTAATCTATTGTGCAAACTGATTAAAATATAGTTTACTATTGAAAACAACAACATCATGACCTTATTATATCCGGTCTTTAATTTTCAATCATAGCTCCGGATTATTTAAACCTAAGTGTAACTAGTAGAGCCCTATTGACAACCGTAATGCATTGATAAATATTAGGTGACTCTATCGAATTATTTGTGCAGTGGTATGCTCATGCTTTCATCTCAGTGTAAAGTAGCTAATGTTTTTTATTAATGGGGTGAAGTAAGCTACATAACCATGAGTACATAACCATGTTTACCAGGATCCATATCCACATGCTGTTAACGAAAATTTCAAATGCAAAATTTATTCGATACTTTTTAACATGAAATCGGCAATAAATATTGAGCTCTTTCCACAATAAGTGATCGCGGTGTTGAGTGGCGTCATGGCGAATCAAAGGGCCTCGTCGGTGGCAGCGGAAGGTCGTTAAGACCTTCTGCCCATTGCCCACCACTGTTAGCATTGACAGCGGCCCTTATGCAAATCGTCTATGCGCGTGCCTGCTTCACACTACCGGTACAGGTACTCAATACATTCTCGCTCTTATTGCAACGCTGTAAGAAAGAGTATTAAACAAGGTTGTTGCTGACTGCGCGATACTTCTTTATGGCTTTGTACATTACCACTGCAATTGTACCGACTTATACCAATGAACCTTCAATTTGGACGGTCTATCCGTGACTATCAGCTGTTTAAACATGATTTCCTGGTCACAGCCTCGTCGTGTACCTACAGGAAAATACGACTACCATTTTGAACACGTGTTTTAATGTGAATATTTCATTTCTGATATTCAAATTGTCGCGAATTAATGTTGCGTTACGTATGTATGAAGTCGGGCGCCTGACGACGTTAATTCTGTATTCGAAAACTGAAAAATATTTTAATTTGATGAATCGGTGAAATTATAATACAAGAGTTTTTGAAGTTATACCTACTTTGTACTTGGAAAGTGGAGCAAATAGTAAGTTTCGTCTGTTATGCGGCCTTGTGACTTTGCTGATGACAATGATCGAAACGTTTTACAAAATGAAAGGTATTGCGAAACTTAAGGGCACGCACGCGCACTAACTGAAATTTAGCTGGTAAAATAAAATAATGTTATTTTCTAGTGCATGATGAATAAGGAGGTAATAAAAAACATATTAATTTGAAAAATATTAAATTAAAACTTATGACTAGGTTACCAACTACCAGGATAAAAGCCAAAAAAATCCACGGAGTGTAACTTTACTTACTGTAATGTGTAATGTCAATATTTGCCGTTGGTGTTCTCAATAATTGCAATTTAATGAGCTCAATCCAATAATGAAAATAGCTCAAAGTATCACATGTCGAACGTATCTTCCAAAAATCAAGTAAGAAATAACTTTGTTTGTATCAACAAGGTTTTGCTGATCATTAAGTCGCGAGCGATGGCCTAGACTCAAATTTGTTTTTATTTTTAGCAGAAAATCGAGCGCAAATTAATACCGCCAAGTTGTTTGCGAGAAATAGAGTTGCCATATGCTCGATCTTTCCTCGCCTGATAGCAAATTAATTATATAATAAGTAGTAAGTGATGTGTAAGAGACACCTCACTTTTAAGCTGGATGTAGAGTTCCCATAACATCATAACACAATCTGAAGTTCTATGTAGTAGCTTTAACACTATTTAGAGTTACTACAGATGTATACGTAACACAACGTGAATATTCTCGTACTATCCAAAATTTAATGTAACGTTTTCTGATATTTGCTTACAATGTAGAGTTCGTGGGTAGTTTCGTGAGGAATTTCAGTGGTAGCATGATGGCAACCCCGCGCGGTTACTCGGGCGGTTCAAGGCGAGCCCTGTGCGGCTCGCGAAGGGCCGCGGCAGCGTCACGCGTCGCCATTGACCTACTTACACATACCTACGCTGCGCGCGCGCACCGCGTATACTCGTCGAAGAAAGCTCTTAGCGATAGCGCCCGTCACGTACGCGTGTTTCATGGAAATATTCGGGACTGTGACAATGCGCCGTTGATTGCAAATTCCTTCTAAGCATCAGCGTTTATTTTCTGTTCCAAGAAACTTTAATAAGGGCAAAAACTACGTGGTTGGATACTAATAACCAAACTAACGGCCAAGATAACGGTATTTACCAATCTCAAATATCACCTATAAAAACATTTTTATCATTTTCTTTTTAATTAATATATCAAAGGTGTAAACCACTTTAGTCGTCCCAGCACGGTCTTTGTCACTAAAACAAATTAATACCTGATATGTGTAGAGCAAGCAGGAGATTCTTAAAAGATCTGATAGCCTAAGTTTAGAGTCAAGTTTGGTAGTTGCATTGTAATTCAACCCAATCAGCCCCCCTAGCCAAGTGGCTTCGTCTTCGTCTACAAGCGTTTCTACAATTCGCTATGCTTAACTGTATGGAAATGACATTACAAGTCGATACGTAGATCACGTGACTTATGTCATTTCCATACATGAAGCATAGCATTTTATAGAAACGCTTGTAGACGAAGCCACTTGGCTAGAGGGGCAGGGTAGACTGGAAGTAGATCCCAATTCAAAAATTGGAAATAAGGGCAATGATAATATTGGTTTTAATTACTGGGGTATCACTTTTCTGCTCGTCTGTATTGTATTTCAGCGGAGCTGGTCGCTACAGTTGTTTGTGCGCGCATCTCAAGGCGACGCAGACGGGCGGCACCGCCGCAAATAATTCTGCTATTGTGAAACACCAGCGTTATCATCCGGGCCTTGGCTACATCACACGAATTACGGTCAAGTTGACGATTTCACGATTAGTATTACTGTTTAGATAATAAAATTCCGCCTTCAGTTCTTGTATCTATGTACGTTCCACTGCGTAAACTGTAGGGGTTTTGTGTTAGGTTTTGATCTGTTCGAGAAGCGAATCTTTAGGAAAATAATGATGTAAATTCTGAACGATGTTGACAACAATACCTACTATGGAAAAATCTGAAAATTACGGCGCAATGGAAAACTTTACTACGCGGCCATTTTATTGCTAAATCTTGTTGTTCTTAAATGCTAATTTGGTTTGATGCATCGGCAGTAAGATTTTTCATAATAGGTACAAGGTGACACGACGGAGACGTCAATGACATCCGATAGCAATGTCCTGCTCCTGAATTCAATGTTCCTGAACTCCAAATGTAATTCTGGGTCGGCAGACACGAATCCACATGTGTTATTCATCATAGAGGGCGTTCTAAACATTATCTCTTAAGAGGCATGCAGTGATAAGTGCGGCGGGGACGGCGTCAATGCACTCGGCTGCATGCCCGTAGGTCAGTTCCCTATGACTCAGACGATGCACCGTTACGTATAGAGCGCATCGTGATCTAAACCTTCACTGTCAACCGCCGACGCACGCTCACATAACTCCAAATCGAGTCCATCGACGATCTACAACGTTTAAACCAATTATATCATCTGTTCTAACCCACGATGTAACTCTACGTGTATTTAAAGCCATCCGACGAATCGTTCGATGGTAGAGATTCCAAAACAGACTAGTTGCATGGACGTAACAATCGTTACCCGGTGCTCCAGTGACTTTACAATAATATGAATCTCTTGCTTTCTTTGTGACTTTCGGTTTCAATTACTGAGTACCCAACACATTGCAATTGAATGTGGGTATTGATACTAACGAGTTAAAGGTGAATTCAATTTAAAGAATCCAACAAATGAATTAACATTTAAAGAATGCAAGTCTGGTATAATTTCTTATGTAGATGCTTACGTAAACCGACGGGATTCGTAGAAAATGTAAACATATTTTTTCACCCATGTCTGGTAAAAACATAATAATAACGCATGAAAAATATTCGACTGGCTATTAAATATGTATTGTCTGCGTACGTTTGCTTTGCATTCGGGTACTTTGCGCCCGAGATCGATGCGCTCCATTTGAATACGATAACTGTTGATTATGTAATTGAAGCCGCGAACATCTGCCTGTTTGCCTCCTCAGGGGGTTGAGATAGCCAGCCCTTCCCGCGGCCACCGGCCATCATCGACCACCGCTTTTTATCGGAAACCAAACAAGCTGCTTTAATGAGAAATATCGGTTACGGAAACACTCCACTGCATATAGTATTTTCAAATATTTGTTCATGCCCTTTAGTTTTTTCTGACAGTACGTATGTAGGTACCCGGTGTGAATAATCTTTTTCTGCTTTGATATTATCTCGGCCTTCGTTTCAGGGTTCGCTTTGTACTGTTGATATTGTGTGTACGTCGATTATGATGTTACAAAAAATATGGCATTGCCTAAATTAAATGAATTGATGTGGAGGAAATCATATTTAATGTTGCGGTTATTAATTTTATTTTGTAATACCAAACTGAAATAGAGTAGCTATTCGAATAAATTAGTTAATACCGTAAATGATTGCTATTTTCAAATAATTTGCATTTTGTGCAATTATTATGAAATTGTCCATGTTTATAATGGCAAATATAACAATTTTTTCTGAGCGATATTCTAATTTTTTTATTTCTATACGTAGGTTCACCTTGAAACCTTTCTACACTTGCATATTGTTATGACATAGTCCATAGGTAGTCTTGTTTTGTATTGCTAATATCAATTCTGGCCTTTTATTTATCAAACTAGTGCGTCATTCATTTAAAATTCGCACTTAAATCGCCAGTGCCGTGAATCAAAAAATCTAAAAATATTCATCCCGATATTCATGTTTTTTTTTTCAACAGGAATAAAAAGTGGCGAATATTATATTTGTCTCCAGCGTGTATTTTGTCTCTTCATTTGATGTTTTGACGATTTTAACCATAATTAAGTTCTTAAAAGTGAAAAAAAATATATTATTTTATCGTTCGGTTCGGCAATGAAGTTGTTGGGTCGCAAAACACATTGCATGGAACATTTCTAGTTAATACGGCGTGCATCTATGCAAAATATAAAGTGCCTATTAGGTTCGTATCTAAGAGACTGTCTTAATACAGATTAAATAATATTACTTAAAAACATAGTTGTGTCTAATCTAGATTCTGATTTAGGTATTGCAATTTAATTAAGTCTGTATTTTCCGAATTTATGAAAAACAGAGTATCGCAAATGGCTTTAAAAGATAGACGTCTTACCGCAATTCAAAAGGGCATTAATATGGTAAATAATTACCGGTTTACAGTAGTTAGAGGCAGATGTTAGTGGCCAAAATAGGCGATATATCGATGTGATCTGCAAGCGCTTGCGCACGCAGCTTGAGGACGCCGGCCAATGGGCGCGCGTTACGCCACGAATTAATTCACCACTGTTTCCAAATTTTTAGGGGGCAAACCTATTGATAAGGAAGTTTTTATCTTTATTAAATTATGAGATGGAATATCCATGTTCTTCTTGATACCTTTTGAAAGTCAACAAATTATTAGAACCTAATAATACTTCCGACAGTTTCATGAGCACTTTTATAAAATTTATTGTATTGTGTTTACTGTATATTTATTTACAGTCGATTTATAAAAAGTGATTCTGAAACTGTAGTAAGTCTTATAAGGTTTTTGTTACGTTACTAAATAATTATTTCAAAACCTAAAAAAGTTACCTATCTATTGTTTAAAGTCCCAAATTATATATTTTGTCATCCATTCGGGGAGCATACGACGAACACTTGGTAAAGTGGTTCGAGCGTTGGCCGCTTGGCTCAGACGCAAATTTTGGAAACGGTCTTTTCGTAATTTGCCCTGGTCTGGGTATCACTGGGGGCGCCCAGTCCAATGTACGGTAGCCATAGTAGAAGTATTGCTTAGTTTGGGACTGAACAGTGGGTGTGTTAGTCTGGCCAAATAATAAATTATAATGGGTCAAAATATTACGTAAATTTAAAAAGAATATTCAATGCAAATGATATCTGTTTAAAAAACGGAACCGGCCGACCACTCGTAACGTTGGAACGGAAACAGCGCGGAGGGTAGGGTTGCGATTTATTGCAGACAGCGGCATAGGACCGGTGTCCCTTTGCCTTTAATTGGCTACAAAACACATCCCATTTACAAAAACAGCCAGTGATAACGGAACGGTTTTTGTTGAAATATGCGCACAGATTAATGGCGATACGCCGTCTGCTTCAGCTTGTGTAAAAAAAAACGAATTGTCTCTGGGTTTTAAAACACACATGATATCAAATATAGGTAGTGTCTTTTATCCGGGATTTATAGATGGTATTTTGTTGCGAATTAGACAATATTAAACAGAGTTGAAATTTGTTTTTATTACCCAGCCCTTTTAACGTCCCACTCCTGGGCACGGACCTCGCCTCTATGCGAGGGGGATTCAGGCCGTTAGTTCACCCTGGCCCAGTGCAGGTTAGAGTAGTGCTAGAAATAGTAAAGACCTAAGGCTATCTACCCTTAGGTCTCTACTATTATTACTAACAGAAAAAGCTAACATATCAATATATTAACAATACTTACCTACATTACTTAATACTAATACTTACCTACATTACTTAATACTAATACTTACCTACATTATAAAAAAATATACTTAATTATCCAGTAAGAAAGATTAAAGTAAACATTTCAGAAATCGGCGGTTTCAAAATCGATCGCTCAACATTTTACTCAACAAAAAACTTAAGATAACATTTTACATCTACCGACAGTGCAGATACTTGGTCCGAATCAAAGGCAAAAAATATGGAGAGGATTGCATTATATCCACAATAAATCTAATGACACGACACCGTCTATAAATCGGAACAGGTAGAATTTGGAACTAATGACTTCAACACTTTGAAAAGAATTAAACGCCTATGCTTCTGACATGGAAAACTACTCTTATAAACCACTTTTTGGGTTGATTTTCGAATGTGCGTTGGTTTTGGAGGTTTTTATGCAGTTTTCAGAGGTGTGCGGGAGGGGCGCGGAGGCGGTGCAGGGCGAGAGGTCGGCTGAAAGGGTTGTGTGGGAACGGAGGGCACCTGCGATCGCACATGGTGTTCAACCACCGAGTTTTTTATACATTTGCGCACACATATCTGCCTAATGCAGTTTTTTAGTCATCTGTTTCGTTTGTATGCATGTATAACTGACGGCAATTGACTGAGATGCATTTTTAGAGCGATGACTGACTAGAGAAACGTTAAATCATGGCTTTATTCAAATAATATATATAAAGTGTTCAGTATACTAATAATAATACATATTATGTAATAGGTATGCTAGTAAAACCAATAATGTCGTCAGGAGACTTGGAAAATGCGAGTGCAAACGTAATTGTTTAATGAAGCCTCGTCAAGGAAGAGGGCGGTTGCGAACTGTCGATTGCAACTGTTTGCCATGGCATTATCGTGTCAGCATTACTCGTTACCAATTCCATCTTTTGCGTTGTATATTTCCTAACCAGTATTATTAGAACTCTCTCCCTGCTGATCTATAACCCAAGCGAGGGCTCACGAGCTAAAACAGTACATTGGGTTGCATTATTGAGTTACATTGGTCGTTACCTTAGCGAACTGCCCCTATTTCTCGCCACTATTTATTCATTTTGCAACACATCGCCTGTCGGCCTTTTCACCCTCCCCTGTCGGCTCGACCGCTCTCATCAATGAATACTTAATGAGCCCTCCTTGTTAAAGGCCGCGAAATTCACGAAACGCGATGTTGTCGAGGCGTCAAACAAAACACAGACACGCACGCTGTTTCCTATACGGCAATTTATTTATCATTCGCTTCGGAGTGAAAGTTCGTAATCAAGCGTGCAAAGGTAGCGAAATAAAAGTTTGTTTTTTATTTGATTTTTAATATCTGCACTTGCGTCATTGTTGTTTTGGCGAAAGTTCAATTATCAATATATTGATACCTACGCATTTGATACAATTACATAACATGCCACCTTTGACAATTAATATTTTTATGGTGCTGCACTTTCCAATATCTATAGATCTTGAAAATATGGAATGAGAAATAGCTTTCAGCTCTATTACATGTAAAAATAGAATTTTTTATTACATGTAAAATAGCATAAATTGTGAAGGTAGCGTAGGTAATTTCTATTCGGACGCTAGATAGACCCATCAAAACTTTATTTAGGTGAGGTTCTGTATTTCAGTAAATACCTAGCTACCTAGGTATATTCAAAAACTTTTTCCAAACAGCACACGCCAAAGATAAGGCATAAAACTATTAATGGGATTTTGAAAAAGCTAAGACGCGTTTTGTGACAGTGTTAATCGGATAGTAGATTTTTTGCATAAGCGGATAACCCTTTAGCGACTACCTGCGCTTGCGTACCGACAATGCGCGTATTGTGCGCAACTCCGGTTGGGCAACTAGGGTGCATAGCTTGGTGTGAATTGCGGGACAAACAGTTTTGTTGTTGTTTGTTTTTTAAATTTGATGCTTATCAGAAAACAGGTTGGAATACACCTATCAATATAGCTTTTCATACGATTGTTTTATTTACATTCCCTACTTACGTAAGTTATATGATAAAAATACAGATATAAACCAGGAATTTTATTCTACTTTATAGTTTAATCACACTTTGCGTCAGTTTTTATTTGAGCTATAAGATAACCCAAATATCGTAAACATTATTCATACATCTTAATTTTTTTTAAGTTTTCTGTTAAACCTGGGATCGTAGTCACACGACAAATTCATCGCTTTGATAGATAACTACCACAATGAGAATAATGAGCAAAAAACGCAAAGAAAACATGATATTTTTTATACAATTTAATATAGGTCAGGTGCATACTCAACCCTTTCATAGCGTGGGAGTGGCGTTTTTTCGCCGGCGTATTTTGTGCAACGCGTTTTTTTCGCGTATCGAAAAGTGTTGGCGATAATTTGTTCCCACACATTCATGTTAGGAAGTGATGACAGCACAGATTGTTCAATCGATGTAGAACCGTTATGGTTTGTGCGAATAGAAGGATTGTAAAAGTACCGTTGGGTGCAATTGCAAGGTGCACATTTTATGTAAGTAAGTATGCAGATTTTTTTAATATGCGAAGTTTGTCGTAGTTAAAAGTTGAATATTTTGTAAATTGTCCCGATTTCTAAGTAAATTCTAATTAGGTTTAAAAAATAATTCCCTACAAAGTTAATTTGTATTCTTTATCCAAGAAAATTCGACCGTGTCATTAAATTTTGTAAGAGTCGGAAAGAAATAATATGTAACTTTATAGACCGATCGGTCGTAGAGTTCAAATCATAGTATTGAATAATGAATTCAAACTTCGGTAAAGCGAAACATTTTATTAATAGAAGATTAATTACATTGAATTAGCGTTTATGCCAACAGCATTTGCTTCCCTCGCCCCTATGGCGAGTCTGTCTCGGGTGGCATGTGGCTTCAACCCTACACCCTTAATGATCGATAATGATACAATCATTATAGGACGAGCGCAGGGATCATTTGTGACGTCCGCCCCGCGCCAAGTAAAGGGTAGTCAAAACACATTTGCTGAAAGAATAATGAGAGTTCGCGACGGGGCGCGGAGACCGGAAATAAAACATTCGCAGAGAAACTACTTCCGGTGTTGCCACATGCTAGTTTTATAGGACTTGTTAACCTGTTCATCTTTAATGTCCTAAATTAGTTTGATCCCAAAGATAATTATATTCTGCTTATTTTTTGACATTACTTTCGTTGGTTGAGCCAAGCTGTAGCCATTGACTGCAGCTCATATACGGGCTGGCTCAACCAGGGTAGTATCACCCTCTCACAGAAGATCGAAGTAAGGTTCCTAATACAGCTGTATTGGGTATGATGAGTGAGATGAACCCCCTACACTTCCCCTCTGTCCCACTCCCCTTCAGGTCAGCAACGTGCGAGCGATGCTTTTGGTATTGCAAGCATCTATAGGTTTAACATCAGGCGGGCCGTACGCTTGTTTGCCGTTTGTTAGTCACATAAACAAACGCAAATTCTTCGCTACTAATTTATTTTTACACATAAAGGAAAAAAAGTACAGATATATGGAGTTTGGCAACTTTTTACTGGTGTCAGAGTTCAGGACTCGGCGTGAGAACGCACCCGCGACTGCACTGAAACGGGGGAGTTTTTGTTCAGGAGGGTTCAACGACTCTACGCAAATGTTCGCCTGAGCAGCGTTACTCTGGCTTCATGTGTGCACAGTTCGGATAACGAAACATATTACTTTCAGCTGCATGAAGCGATTATTCCGACCTATAGATTTCTAATTATTACTCAGCATAATACATAGAGCGATTACGGTAAGTATTATCCTTGAAACAGTTAATCTTATAAGAATATATTTTACTTAGAATAATTTATTAGCGTCTAATCAATGTCAATCGATGTAAATTAGGCAGCTAAAAGTAGGTATTATCAACATATCACCTATGAAAATACATTCTAAAGTCACTTACATTTAGCTAATGTGGTTTAGGTTTAGTTTTTTTTTTTATAAAATTTGTATAATCTACGATTAGTTTTGTGTGGAAATGAATGGAATTCGGTCCGTTAATCCGATAAACCTCTATCTCTATTTCAAAACAAACTTATCACGTTACGAACGCAGCTCGGGATTTTACGTTTTTGTTAGTAGTTTTTGCGCAAAATTCTCGCGAAAAAAAAACGATATAAGGCACTTTACGCCTCGAAAGAATTGTTTACACTAGCGACAAAAGTAAACTTGCATTCAAACCTTTTTAGGAATTATCATACGTGACTATGAATGTATATTTGCAATTAATCCCTTATAAAAACTAAAAATATTGTTAGTTAATTTAATTTGTTGATAATGTAAGTATGTATACTTAATCATTAGGTAAAATATAATTATCGATTTATTTTTAAAAATCCCACTTTCAATATTCTAGTTAAGCTTATATAATGCCTATGTATTATGTCATATATAAGGAGAAAAATACGAATACATTTCAAAAACGCAGTCTTTTGTACACTAAAAATTTAATATTTAAAAAAATATGATAACGAATGCTGAATATCATTCTTCATTGTATAATCAGACAGAAGATTTATGTTCCGGGTCGAAGCGACCCGACTCTTGCAGTACAGTTAGAGCTGCCCGAGTCCCGACCCGTCCCACGCTTTTGCACAATTTTTATACAAAAAACTCTATAAATTTATAACATTCGCCTACCTGCTCGTGTGGCTTGCAGAATTTTGATACCTTTTGTTCGAATTTTTTTGCTTTAATTTGTGACAATTATATCGGTATATGACTTTTTACCTGCGGGTTTTTTGCCGGATCGTCGGATTCCACCGATCTGACATTTTGCACGAACGTTTGTTTTGCTGAAGATATCCTTGGGTTTACTGTTAGCTGTATAGAAAAAATGTTGACGGAGGTTTCTTGGATTTTAAAGTTTTTTAAGAGATTTTATTCTGAGAGTCTTTTATTACTGGATAGTTTATAATAACGAAAGTTACTTATTGTATTTATTAAGACATTTTAACTTTCTCATTTGAATAAACCAAATCTTCTTAAAGTTAAAGCAATACATACAGAGTAGACCTATCTACCTTTTGCTAAGCTTCAATCGATTAGGGACGTTCTATTAAAAGAATGGATACTGAGACAGCCCAGGTAGGCTGATGATATTGCGTTTTATTAGAAATCGATTGATGCGCATAAAAAACAGCCTCTCACTGCATGTGCCATTTAAAAAGGAGACGAAGAAAAAATATTTTGTAGGCAAAGAATGGTTGCCAAGACCACGGGAAGGGTTAAAACGTATGCGAGAGGAAGCAAAAAACTGATAAAATGCAGCCCTATTAGATATAGTGACGCTGTGCAGTATTGGCTATTGCTCTTAGGATAAACACAATCTTAATAGGTTTTAAATTAATTTTAAAGCCCATTCCATTGTACGGTACCCATAGTACAACCTTTGTTTAGTTTAAGACCATACAGGTGGTGTGTTAATCATGCTATATAAATTTATTTAATAATGAATAGGTTATATATGGTGCCTTATATTTTATTTTTTGAAAAATAATATTCTACCGGTAGATGCCACCCTCACATAATTTTAATATGTAGTAAGTACCTACAATAATAGGATGCTTTCAGATTTGGAACATGAATAAAGATACATTACACAGACAGATTTTTTACAGCCAATGGCCAACTTTAGTCAGCCCCACAATACGACAAAGGGAACAAATTGCAGGCAATAATCAAAATTTTTTGCTTGTGAAAACAAAGCGCAATAAAGAGGGGTATTTTTTACCCCGCTTTCACAACATGTGCAATGTAATGTCTGACCTACTTACCTACACTTCCTCTGCATTAAAGGGTTAAATAGAATATCCGCGTGTTTGATCAGCAAAAAAATCAACAGAGATTTTGTTTTTGTGCACGTAAAACCAATCGGTGTGACAGGAAGGTAAAATATTAATGTACCGTTGAAAGCACACATAAAATATGGATTTCTTCTTTTGTTTAATAAAATTGGACCTGACGTAGGTTTGTTTTTATTATTATTTGAAGGTACAACCATAAATCTATACCTATTAGGATAAAGTTAAAGATAGTTAAAGTTTTTCAAAATATTTAATCAACCAGTGGGATAATTTTATGCGCGTATTACCTAATAGGTAGATACCTACTATCCATCCATATGTCTTCCTAAGTAGCTAAACTAATAACCTTGTACCATAATTCACACTTTAATAATAATTAGGAAACGAACAGTTTCTGTTATTTAATTGGGATAAGTTAAGAAAATAGTTAAGCATCTTCAAATGGACTCCACCAAGAACAAAATCCTAATGTCAATTAGTGTGTTTACACTAGTCATTTACAAGACTACATTTACTGCAATTAACTACCTATAATACTGTATTCCTTAAGACTGTCTCTATTCCATAAGATACAACAATGGTCGCGAAAGACAACTTAATACCGGGGCTAACACACTAAGCTATTTTTAAATCCCGAGAAGGGGTTAGAAGCGCTCTACAAGCTGCCTCTCAGAATAATAGAGTCGCACTCGACAAACTGACAGCTAATTGAAATACGCCCATGTGCTAGTGTTTTTGCTCACCGCGACTTAGAGGGCTAATACCGCGACACCCCCTTCCTTTTTTGCCATACATCACGAAGGGGTTGTTGTAGGTATTTTTTAATTGTTTCAATATTTGAAAGCGATATTTTTAGCAACATGATATGCAGTGACTATATTTTTTATGTTTTTTTTCTACACGAGAAAATAGAAAATGACACAAAACAAAATTGTAGAGCTGTGTTGTGAGTTGCTATGTATTTTAATGTGAGTACCTACTTTTACGAAATTATGTAGCTCTGGCTAGATGCAGATATACATATTGGCTGAATTGTCACGGCATTGGTAATTTTCACTGAAAACATGCAAACATTAGTTACCGCAAAATTTGAAAATTACCAATATAAGTATGAAGGATTTCCAAAAGAAGTCTCCACTGGATATATTTTTTGGTGAGCGTAATTAACTAGTGCAACAAGCAATCTGTTATCCCGCTCCATCTCCAGGGATCAATGTTCAAGCGAACACGTGTTTTAAAACATTTAAACTCAGATATTTTACACGAGAAGGGTTGCATGCATTCCACTTTGCTAAACATAGTCGAGCAATACCCTGCCGCGTTGTGGAATCTCATTAGAAATAATCCTCCCAATTCTTAACAGAATTCACCCCCTGTCTTTTGTTTTTGTATTTCCGGTTCGTTATTGAGAGATTCGACGATTTCACAACGATCCATTGTGCGGAACAGCCGGCTAGAAAACTTTGTATTCGCGTCGAGTTACCAAGGCCGCATAATACGGAAGAGTTCTCAGTCATAGATACGTCATCAGCACAGTAGGTATTTACGTTCCGTGTATATAAGTGGTATGTGTTCATTGAACTTTCGGGTGACCAATGAGATATCTGAAACGGCGCGTATATAGGTATACGCTTATGTGTGTGATAATATCTAGTATATAGAAGATATCTGCATGTATGTGCTAATTTATTCGCGATATCGCGACGAGGCGATACGGAGCGTGGTCGCGACGGGACGCTCGCTGATTGGCTGACGGCTCGGGAGGGCGATCCTCCTTCCTCTCGTCTGATACGATTCGCGAACCACTACATACACAGCTATAGTAAATCGCCGCGCGTCCTGCGCAAATACGTATACACACCCACACATACAACCCCCTATATATTTGTTTAAGTGTTATCAACGCTTTATATGACTATGTGGTATTAGGCGAACAGCAACTATGTTTTGAGGAGGTATTTGTGATATTATTTACGTCTGTCTCAATGCCGTAGTAAAGAACGCAGTAAACTTGTTATCTCGCATCAGTGTTTACGTTCTAACTAAAAATATGCTAATAACTAAACGTCTGTCCGGTTTTCCAATGCGATTCTATTATGTTGGTACATTTTAATAATGGATGTTTTATGATCAATCGATTCACACGCATTTTGAGATATAAAACCAGTCTTTGCACAATCGCTCAACGGCCGTCGCGAGGAATGCATCGCGATCGCAGTTCAGAGGTCATCGCGGGGAGCCTTGCCTTGCATCGGTCACTTGCATTACCTACATGTGCAGTTTGTCTATTGTTAGTATGAAAAATAGGTAAAGTGGTAGGTACAATAGAAGCAGAGTTAATTTAATGACGTTATATACAATTAATGTTAATTAAAGAACTCCAAGGTTTGTCTAAATTAATGTTATATGTTTTATGTAAAATTAAATGTATGAGTACGGTACCTACCGGTTACTGTTACCAAGTTTTTGTACACAGTTTAAAATGAAATAAGCAAGTTTAAAAAATACCTATATCAATATAAAGAAATGCAAATAATCACCTATAATTAATCATAGGTGAAACGCGTAACGGTCACAATGGTAGCATTTATATCTGTGAGAAAAAACCATTCCGAGCGGTCAGTGCAAAACTGCCCACTGGGCTAATGATCGGTTAAACAAAACTGTGCACAATGGGTCACAATGCCCGGCTCTGGACAAAGCGCGAACACCGAGTAACAAAGCAGACGATTTTGCACAATGCACCGTATTAATTACCCTCAAGGAAACCGACAATACGTAGGGTTTAATAAGCTTAGTAAATAAAAAAGTCGTAAATAGAACTGACCGCTGTCCGATGACCAAAACATGTAATGCAAAACTGTGAAATTTGATGTGACGTTTATTATCCCGAAAGCACAATTAAACTATTGTGGTTGTTTAAATAATTTTCAAAAACTTATTTTATTATAGATGCATACTTAGATTAGTTAAATATCATTATTTTGTTGATTACAGGATAAAACAAATCTACTTTCATTAATAACACTACAAGAACAATATACGCATTAATAACAACAGTTAAAAACCACTGTGCTAAGATACGTGACCAAAATCATACCTAGGTACTAATTATATTCTGCTTCCGATTTTATTATCTAACAAAATGTTTCAATGATACGTAATATTTGTAAACTAGGAAACTAAATATTATTATCTTGCGAACATAAAAAAGGAAAGGCAAAGATTGTACTAGAGTCTAGTTCTAGTATTCAAGTGTGATATCTTATATCTAGCTACTTTATCCAAACGATACTTGTCGTTACTTAATAAAAATATTTTTTGAATTCAAAATCAAGGCTAAGGGACCTTGCTAATCAAAAAGATTGGCGCAGCTTATGGACTGGTCAAGCGTGGGTCATAGGTGACGAACGGACAGACCAACCCGGTTTTGTAATCAACGAGCCATTCCGATCCCTCCGTTATTCTCAAATTATTATTCCACACATCCTGACACAAAGAAATTTACCTAACATTCTTCTTTTGTGAGATGATCTTTGTAACGTAGGCACCTAATACCTTCTTCGCGTGTTAAAATTCCTGGCAACGAGGTTAGGTAAGTGAACATAGCTGCTTTGTTAGTACCTATTCAAATGAATTCCAACGAAACTTTTTTATCTTTGAAACCGCCATTAGCGTATCTATTATCAGTATTGCTAAAAAGTATTTTGCTGATAATATATTTGCGAAAAAATGTGAGAGCTGATAAGGGTTGCCAAAAATGTTTTTTGTGTCCGTAACAATAGTGGACACAAGTGTGGGGTGAGTGAGTGAAGCAAGGATTCGCAACAGGCGGTATGGTTATTCGCTAGCCGTTGGTCACCCCTGGCCGATGATCCCTGACCTCATGGGACTGAGAACTTGAACTTAATCCGTGCATTCGTGACATTGAACTTTGCAATTTTATAGATGACCAATAACTTTGTAGAATAACAATGAGTAAGGTACGTCATTATCATCGTCAATTCCTACTCTCCTCACTCGTACCTATAGATATTTATTACCTGGGTGGAGTCAGTAAAGGAAGCGTAGAAAGCAGAAGAAACGAATCGTTGTAATGTCCAGCAGTTTAAAAAAAGTACCATCCTAGATACATATGGTTTTATGTTTTGTGACCGAATTACGTAATAACTTAACAAACATTTTGGGCGCTTTGTTATATCTAATCAATATAAAGGTATTTAGGAAGTAGGTAATATTAACCGACTGTTATTGCTTATAGCACGAACGCTGAGACTTAGTAAGGTAAATAAAAAATCTCGTAGTAACCACCCTTTCACGGTCAAATAATTTGATTCGCAACCCCGACGGCCGTTGGTCACCCCTGACCGCTGCCCGGCGACCTCATGGGACCGACGACTGGTGCTTGCCAACTTGCCGCGACATTGAACTTTGCGATACACTGTCGCGAACAGGTAGGCCTTTTAGGTAGTAAGTAACTGACTCATACCAGCTATTAAATTGACCAATTTACATAATGTGGTAAACAGTGACCCAAATGTTAAACAAAAACGTAGTCTAATGACAAATTTTAGGTAATTTATCTCTGTTTTTAGCTCAACAGGTAGTGATTGTTTGAATTGCTAAAAAATGCACAGAGAATTTGTACAGTTGCTGCATTTAATTTTCTTCCTTTTAGACATTACAGTATTTTATTAGTAAAATTATAGAGCCTACAAAAAACTATATTCTTAAGCTATACCTACCAAACTTTTGCATATAGCCTATAAGATCTATAAATAAATATAGGAACTTATATTCTTCTCTCTGTACATAGTACCTGTAAAATACAATATCGAATCTACCGTGGCATCCTTTGTTATTAAAATTACAAAACGGATTAATCTGTTTTGAATGCAAGTTGCGAAAGGGTGCATCGGCGTCGGACTGGACGTTGGTCACCTCTGACCCGCCAACGACTTGCGAGGATCCCTGTCTTGCCCAAGGAATTCGTTCACGGTCATGCCTACCTTATTTTTTAAATAAAAATATGGATGCGAAAGAATCGGATTCGGCTTCGTTTTGTGCCATGTTTTTTTGTTATTCCACGGATTGCATGTTTTATACGAGACTATGACGTTGCAGTTATACTCTCTTTGAGTATAGTGAAAAATAAAAACAGAAAAGTTTAGTAAGTAGGTACACAGAGTAATTTATATGGTATTCTTACTTCTTTGGTGTTGGAGCGCTTGGAGCTAACGAAATCAATTTAATTAATATTTATATCCCCGTGTCAATGTACTGTACTGACTCAAGTTTGTGCAAATTTTAATGCTATTTACACATTTGTGAACTCATTTCGCCTCACGAATTACGAAAACAATGTGGGTACTTAATGCAATGTATAAATAAATCACTGAGCGGTTAATTAAAATATTCAGATTTAAATAATGAACGTTTGCGATGTCTAGGTATTGATGGTGTTCCTGAAGAGTTTACTCTTAATTTTTTGTAAGAGTTGGCTCTTGCCAAACACTATTACTAAGGTAGAGTCTACCTCTAATGTAGACTACAGTCACAGAATAAGGAGATTCTTTCATTGGGTCTACCATCAATACATGCGCTATGGTCGTTATAGCCATAAGCGTCTTCGTTAAATATTTCCATGGCAAATAGGTACTCATTTCGTCTGGAGGCCGATATTGGAATTGCAAAAGTTACTTATTGTTAATTAAATTATTATTGTTACCTATACATACTTACAAATGTTTTACATTGACATATTAGCTCAATGTTGTATCAGACACTGATACAACATTGGACTAATATGTATACTACTACTACTAGGATTCGGTAAACTACCTAAAATAACAAGGAAAAATTTATATTGCAATAGCAATCATTCCTTTTTAATTTAGTTAAATTAACTCATGTTTAAGGCAATTGCGTAGTTTCGCAAGTCACAACAATGAAGTTCATCGCACGCGTACGGCACGACACTTCGCCACCAGTAGTGTCATTAGCCGGCCACACTGTTGCATTTGTTATAAAAATTGGAACCACAGTTGGAAATTAAAACAATCAAAAGCGGTAATTATGAGAACCAAAGAAATAATAGGCTATATTGGAATAGAAGGGGTTATTAAAACACGCAATCTAAGAAATGACCACCCACTACATCGCACCCGTCGCAATTATTTATCATAGTTTTAAACTTTTCAAAAGTACAGAATTTTTAATAAAATCAATAGGTGCCTACCTAGCTAAAATTTTTCGAGACAGGAGTAGGTAGATTACCAAGGTAATTAACTTTTGACTATAAAGTATTTAAATTTATGTAGATTTAAACTTTGAACTTTGAAGATGGTTATAAAAAGAGATAATCTCAGAGATAGATACTAATTTCGAATGATATCCGGTCAATAAAAAATACATAAAGAGAAAAGTAATCAAAATAGTAACTTCATAAACTTGTTATAAGCTATGTGCGTAAATGTACTGTTACAGGTATTAATACCTACTGTGATTTCCATTGTTATACTACTGATGGCCTGTAAAAAAATGTTGGTATGTGTTGATATCTATTTGGTATGTATGATTCTAGCTTTTAGGGTTCCGCGTTAAATATTTATGCACCCAGAAATATAAAATTATATTCAGAAAGTAAAATAATGTGTTCAATGTACCTCCAGTAACATAACACGCGATAAATTAATCGTAAAATTAATCTGAGAGGTGCCTTAAATAGATAATTTTGGTTGTCACAAGTCTTCAGGGTGCACCCGGAACTTTCACATGTCTTTTTATATTATTTTATGCTAGGTACTGATGTAGAGCTGGTAAACTTGTAGAGTTTCCTACTCAATATATTTTTTTTAGAACGTGAACTGAATTAATTTTAATGGATTTTTTAAGATGGGTTTTCGGTCATTTGGTGCCTTATTTTATAATTTCAGTATTACTGTAAAGTAAAATAACTTTACAGAATGATTACCGAACTCCCTGTTTGTTTATATTTCTTGTGGATTAACCAAACTGACGCGAGTCAGGGCCCTATACCTTCGATTGCGAATTTCTCGCTTGCCTTGTTCCTATAACAAAAAATGCCCAATATTTTTTTGTTTTTATTAATTAGATTTCGCATACATAATATTCTTAATTCTACCCAGGTAACATTTTTATATTTATTTTATAATAAGCCGCATCGCGCACATGTCGCGCAAGGCAAGCCCTCACGTGGTGGGAAGTAGGAAGCACCGATCTTTTTATTGGGGGTTGTAATTAAGGAAACTTGCTCTGTAATTACAGGGGCGATTGCTAAATATAATTGAACTCTTTTCTTTTTCGTTTTGTAAAGCTTCTTCCGTTGGGGGAAGACAGGGAAGGAAATAGGTACGTGGTGGTGAATAAGTAAGAAAATATTCATTTTTTAATCTTGGTATCTTGTTATTAGTTACCTAACAGGGAAGGTTATTAAAATTAAAGCGTTGACAAATACCAACCTTTGATAGTAGAAAAAACAAAATCTATGATACCAATTGACTTACACCAATGACCTAAGAGAGAAAGGACGAGCCCTATGTGACGTCATCTGTAGCCAAACACGAGCACACGACCGTCCAAAATGGCGCACAGCAAAAAGTGTTGTACTTTTAGTTAGTCGATAGTATCCATATCGATATACCTAACGATCATGTCGCGGGAAAAGTGCTGGGTCCTGATTAGGTAGATTCAGCTATGTTGGGCTAAATCAAATAAGGCAAAAAAGGGGGGAGACAAATCTGTAAGGCTCAGGTCAATGTCAAGCGTGTACATTAACGACACGATGGAGGCGGGTGCATTTCCAGGGTGGTATGGCTGGATCGTCAGGTTCTTCTGCGCAGGCACATCACTAGAGCACTCACTTGGGTTTATCCAGTTCACACAACACAATTACACAAAGGATTGAGTAGATTTCGTGCGATTAAGGTTTTTAGACATAGGAGGCACCGCGACGACGAGTCGGCCGGTCAAGTGTCATGAAGGGGGGAAAGAGACCGCAGCACAAATATCACGTTAATCGGGGGTAGGCAGTACAAAATTATGTTTTTATTTATGACTATTATGTTATTTTATGGCTCTGTGAAGCGAGTCACCCTCTTCCCTCTAAAACGGTTGTGCAGAGTGACGCTGCTGCTCAAGTAAAGTCATTTTCACATGGCAACTCTTCGGGGTTTGCAATTTAACGTTAGAGACCACCAGAATTTCAATGTCTCGGCCTTGTTGGCGCCTCAACTTTACCACGAAAATATGCACGTGTGGAGAGCCTCATGCATACACGCCATCATCCCTACCTACCACTGCCCAGTGTAGCAAAAGCGTAAAATTAAAAATCGACAAATTTATCAGCTAAAAATCTTGCGAAATCGGGAGATTTTGAATAAACTCTATTTTAACTTCTTTAAGCCGTTTTAGCAAATCCCACATTTAATTTTAAAATGTTCGCTATCCATAAATCAACTTGTTATCTCTGTCGCGCATCTTTATGTTCGTGAGTAGTGATGACATATATTATAAAACAAATTTAAGGCGGCGCAGTCACGCACCTTCCAAAACAAAAATAATTTCTTTGTGGTCACCCCGGGGTGACGGCGCGGCCCAACGAATGAATAGAACTAAAAGAATAGAACGAATGAATAGAATTTGTATCGATAACTTTGAAACAAAACTTATAAGAACAGCACTACGTTTTTATGTAAACATAGCAAATATTTGAGAGTTCTATTTTATTCGAAAATATGAATTCGAGAGTACGATTATAGACGGTAACTCAATTAAAAATGAATATAATGTACACGAAAGGTATTTTCACACACTATAAATACACTTAAATATGAAAATAACACAACTAACCTGAAAAATGACAATCCTTCGAAATTCTTTAGAGAATCAGAACTGCATGCCCTAACGCAACACTAAACTATATTGATTTTTCCTTAATAATCCTAAATAATATAATAAAGAGTCCCAAAATACACACAGTTCAGCGTAAAATTTAAAATAATTTGTATAAGACGCTGACATGACAGATGAAGTACTAACCATAGTGACCCGACCATAGCCGACAACCCAATATGGCGGTCCAAAAAGGCCCTCAGGGAGGCGGCTTACTGACGGAACTAACCAAAAACTTCCAGAAAAAAGAAATATATGACATATACTGTACTGTTTTACATAGCTAAATTGTCACGAGTAAGAATGAGACAGATATGTTTTCGTTAATGTGGTCCATATTTGCATCAAATATGTATACCATAAACAATAGCTTCGTATCTGCTAATAATAAATCTATGACTTACACGGATGAAATAAATAAAATGGTCAAAGATGTCCATGTAGGTACTACACTTTATTCGGACTTTTTGGTAAGTACTTAATAGCTGAGATGTCGCTGGCAGTTACTGCTCAAAATAATATGTGAATGCCATTTGTTATTCGTTTTTAATTGATTTTGCAACAGGAAATGGCTATAATGATATTTCTTCGAGGTAAATGGCCAGTGCTATTTACATTATTTTTATAGGAAACATAAAACCTATTTTGAAAAATATTTGAAAGGAAAATTCGCTACGTAAAACTACTCATTTGAAATTGTTTACAGTATTTAAAAATAATGAGTAATTTAGCTGTTAGAGGAATTTCATACATATTTTACTGCGAAGCCATAGCGAGCGAACATCATAAACTCTATATTTATCTGCTTAAAATACGGGTAAGTACTTACAATTTATTACCGATATGCCTATTAAATACTGAATTTTCCATAGTTCCATTGTTTATCAGTGCACCCTTATCAGTGTTTGGGCTAACATGGTACAATTAGCGATTTGGCCATTTAAAGGGCAATTTGCAGAGCGATAGCGCTATCACTGCTCTACAAACATAAATTTATTTGTCGGCTATTGTTGTCGTAGGACGAGTGCATTAAATTATCAAACGTAGAAATTGTTAGCTAATGATAAATGGTCAGCCAATTAAAATAATATGAGCTGATGTTATTTACAAATAAGTAGCACTCAATTAATGTACCTATCTAAGAGAGTTTTGAATATATTTATTTAAAAACGCAAATAAACAATACAGTTATGTAATAACTTAGTTTTTCGGCTGCTATATTCAGTGGCTTGCATATTTTGAAATCGTTCATCACCTTTACGTGTTTAGCAGACAAAGAAATTGTTAGTTGTCGGCTCGCTTTTGTTCCAGTTAATCTATTGTAAATATTGAACAACATTCACACATTGCACCAATTACTTATTTACTTATGCATTTCCATAATTTGATAAGTTATTAGGTCTTCACAACAAGTGTTAGCTAGTATAGGTAAAGTAGGTAGGTAAGTACCTAGCGATTTCATTTAAATGTTTCTCGTTATTATTTTTTCTTCCAATTAACAATACCTTGAGTTGGTGCCTATCTATGTAACATTTCCTGAATTTATTTGTAAGTATGATCTTACAAAAAGTGTGAAGATATAGCGAAACATTTCGTATTCAATTCTTGAATTCATTATTTATCTATTGTTAGTGTGTCCATCAAAAGCAGTTCAAGAGTTTATATACAGTAACTAAATACCTACCTATCTATAGAAATTTTATAGTAACAAGTAGTTGTCGTTCGCTCTTACTAATGGATATGACAATTTAGATATAGACACGTATCCCAACTTTTTTAAAAGGAGATACTTAAAGTTTTATGGTTATCAATAAAATTTAAATTAACAATAATAATATTTCAGATTTGTGTGAATTATGAAGAAGTTTAGGTACTGAAGCAATTGATCAAATCGAATAGTTTTTCATAAACGCTAAAAATGTTATAGCCAAACATATTTTCACGGTAGGGTAGTATGAACAAATTAAGAATATGAAGCTACCTATCTTTTTACATACAATTATTTAGAAGAGCGTCATGAATACATTGGGAGAAATGGGTCTTGCACGCAGTAAGGTCAGGTCCTAATAAGTAGACAAAACAGTAGGCTTGTAGAGCAAGTTTTCCAATCAGCTGGGACGGAGGGTAATTGAAATCAATAGAGTTTTGACTTCACTTGTTTGGCGGTAGATACATGAATATAGTATTCTACCTTCTTACCCAAATAAATTATTATAATAAGATCTTTGTTCATACCCATTCTGTATATCTCTATATTGCTACAGTAATATGATAATCTTTTGTTAACTCTTGAATCATAGTTATTCAGAACAGCTAAACACCTAAAACAGCTTTAAGTCATTATTAAGATTTAGGATGTTAAAGCATACAACACAATGTATATTTTAATTTCATAGCTCTATCCAGGAAGCGTGTGACGTCGACTCGATGCGGCCACGGCGCGGCGTCGTCGTCGCATGCGCATCGCGTCCGAACGCGCCGCGTGTTGAGGCAGGCCGGGCCGCACCGCCCGCGCACTACGCAGACCCACCGTCAGCAAAACAATGTCTAGACAGACACAAAATGTGTATTTTTGTTTATTTCGCTGACTAGTGTTTGTCTTTTCTGCAGAATTTGTGTTTTATTTTGTGTAATACCTAAGAGTATTTAAAAAGGTCAATGAGGAACTCGATTCCTTAAGTTTTAGTTCTTCTCTATTGACTATACAGTCAATACTCCGACTTCTTTCATACAGGCACTAATTCAGAATAGTGTGTGGCAGTAGGTTATAGCAGAAAACAGTGTGTGAAATAAGAAAATGGGGAAATTACGCCGCCGCCGCTGCCGTTCCCAGATGGCTAACTAGTAGATAGGTGAGAAAGTTTCTCATGATATGGCTAAGTAGTCCTATATACCGTAGTACTTATTTAATTAGGAAGCTCTCCAGAACTGCTCTCAAGCGACTGTAGCCTAGGGGCGAACACGTTGGGCTAGCAATCAGAAGGTCCCAAGTTCGATCCCCGGTGGGGCATGCACCAATGGATGAATTTTCATCTATATGCATAATTTACAGTTCGCTTACGGTGAGGGAAAACATCGTGAGGAAACCTACCTATCCCTCGGGATTAGGTAATAGTCAGTTCCTGTATACACGGCGACAAGGTTCACCACCTGTCACGTTGGGTTCTGACTATCTGGTGAAACGTGGGCTTTGAGTTGGCTTAATACCTCCACAATGTGGTGGTGTATGGCCACTCAAGCCTCTGACTACCCCCGAATGGGAATAAAAGTCGTGACGTTATATATTATTTTTATACTCTCCAGAACCAACCATACACTAAAAGGTGCGTAATAATAAATTAATAAATAGAATTCCTTTGCTACCACTACAAGTTAGTAAATAGCAGCTCTATGTACTGTCTGTACATAGCAAGTAACGGGAAGCGATGCGCCGCGCCGCCTGCAGCGTGCAGCCAATACGATGCGCCGCCATGATGCAATCCGCTCTCTCATTCAATGTTAAACAGACATACTTACCATCATTGACTTGATTGAGAAGTGGCCGAGATAAGCATCTATAATCTTGGTATTGATGTGTTAAGTTGTATCAATAATAGCGCAGTTTTGTTATATTTTTTGCCATTTAAAGTCATGTTTTCCATTATTTATCATTTTAATTAATATTACAAGTTATCATTATCATCTTCAGGTCATCTCCTTTCTAGCCTTTCTGCATTTCATGAAGCTAACTTTCAGTCTTCACGATTATAGAGTTATACGGAGGGATATCTCCGAGACTGTATTTAGAGGCTACTGTTAGTCTACAATTAAATTAAGTACATTGGAATGGCAATTAAATGAATTTTAACCTAAAATAATATTATTTATTGTTTCAAGCTGTAGCAATGTTTGTTTTTCGGGTGTATATTTCCATTATTTGAAGTAGAGCCGGCGACAAATACGTAATGGCCAAATGATAAGTGCAATTAACAAATCTATAAAGTGTACTAAAATTGTTCTAGGTACTATCGAGCAGATAACAAAAGACAAATAGAAGAAACCGAAGGGAATCAATCTATCCTTAAGTAGTGATTTTATGATTTCTCTATCAATCTCTACATTAGGTATTACAAACAGGACTTCGACAGCGAAATAAACATCCCAAAAGCAACGGTTACTAAACACTCAGATCCGGTCGGCATAGAAGCAACATGGTTAGCGAGTTCGGCAGGCCAATGGGGGGATGGAAGGACCAAAGGGCCGCGGGCGGGAGGGGCAGAGGAGGCGACAGAAGTGCAATGTCCTCGCCAACAGACGCCTTGAATCTTTCTCGTGCCTCTCGAAACTTCGACATTTTTGAAACAAAATTGTTCGGAGAATGATTGGCCAAGACTTCGTACTTTGATAGGAACGTGAAATTTAGATGATGCTACCTATATGAATTGATTCAGATAGATTGAAATATAACGAGCGTGTCGGAACAGCCGTTATTAAACACGAGTTCTATTGGATATTGATTTATTGAGATGGACTGTCACCATGTACAGTTTATTTAATTTGCAGAAGCATTTTAATTATAAATCTCGTTGATTATATAAAGTTATTGCCTATAAAGTGGAATTCATGTGGTAATTTTTTGAATACATTTGAATGTTTAGCATTAATCTGACTAAAATGTACAATATTTGTTATCCAACTGCGTTCGACTATCAACGTTCAGGTGTTGGATATAATTGGTGACATTTGGCTCGAAGACTCCCTAAAACATTCCGGTGTCGATGACCAAAGCCCGAGGGAAGCTGAAGCCATAATAATGAGCGCGAGGGGGGAATCGGGGAATCCTGTTATTGTTTACTTCAAGTAGTCACACCAGCATTTTGTCAATATCCTATTCGTGTTTGGATATATAAATTTCCTTATTTCTAGTCCAATGTTTAAATCGTACTCTGAATTTCTTACATAAATGAGGAATTACTCGTTTCAAAGAACATAATTTCTCTTTTTTGGTGGATTTAGGATCAATCAAGTGCCCTGACACGTCATGGAAGGAAACAATTAAGTTTATCGCAAATGGGTTTAATGATCGCTGCGCAGTTCGCGGTTACATCTCGCGACATTTAATTGACTATTCGCAATTAAGAACCGATTAATATATCGTATTGTCACGTTTGCCAACATTTGTTCTGATAAACTGTTCTATGAATAGGTAGCCTATTCCTATTTTGTTAATTTCCACGACTTTGCAACGCTGCGCTGCCTAAAATACATTGCACTAAAACCGAAGATTTCTTTATTCAAGAAATTTTCGTTTTTAATTAATGTATTTTAGATACCTACCAAGTGTTGTTTAAAATGTAGAGACAGATACACAACAATGTCTTTAGCAGTTTCTCTATCAACTATCTATTACTACTAGTATTATCCTAGAACTAAATACTTAATACTGCTAAAATATCCATATGACGAGTAAATGATGCGTTCACCAGGTTCCCATTACCGAGTTTTACATAACTTGTCCAGGCGTGACTGTGGAGAGGCGTTTACTTTAATGTGCATAGACGCGCGGGGCAGGGGGTGGGCGGGCGAGCTGCAGAGACTTGACCTTGGGGCAGGATCGAGCCGAAGCTTGCGGTCCCTGACCTGACTATTTCGAGTGGCAAGTGCGCTGCCGCGGCCGCCGCGTGCAATGTGCATGGCATACCGAAATAACCGCTCGGTCTGTCGCCCCGCCCGCTCTCCCCCCATCCCCTGCAGGATGTACTGCCTTATAGCCATGCATGGCACGCCTATCACACACCACCGCAAGGGGAAGGAGTTCTGTTACTTGTACATCATTGTAAACAACGAACCCTTTCAGATTCAAAGTTAAAAAGGTTTATTAGAAACATGGTTTATGGTGGTACTTGAACAAAAGTAAGGATAATCCTTTTACAAAAAACTAGCTTAGATTGAGGAAAACTGGATATACTGCACTTTGTACCATTTGGCTTGTAAACTGTAGCACCGCCATACTTTGGATGGAAGTGCTTAGATATCTTAATACCCAAGCGTTTTTAAGTTGTGACGGAATTACAAATATGTAGTAGTTAACAATACGGTGCAATTAAACTTGACAGTTTAAACAAGCGTTGCCTTTCTAATGGTTCGATGGGATCATAGTTCCATATTTTCAAATAAACTAATTGAAGTTCTCGGCACGATAAATGTCGCTCGATAGCCTAATGCACGGTGCTATGTTAATAGCCGAGCGCCCGCCTCGTTTGATGGACGAGGGAAAGGGTCTGCTCAAGGTTGCAGCCGATGCACTTTCACGAGATGTGGCACCATTATTATGCATCCATTATGCGCTGGCGTCGTCGGCTGTCTTTTCTCCTGTCAAGTCGCCCACGCAACGAGCATTTTTTCTCGAACCTTGCCTAGATAATACGCGGTAAATTACTGTATAGTTTACACTCTGTATAATTTAGGTTAGGTGTTGTAAAATACATGTAGGTACCTGTTGAATGATAATTATAATATTTCTGAAATCATTTATAAGAGGCCGGCCATTGAATGAGGATATTATTGTTAATTAACCAACGTTATTCAGTAATTACCACAAATTTTGTGAAAGGTTTCTAAGGTCTATCAAGAAGGAAGGCAGTTACCATATTATTCTTAATCAATTTCAATGCTTGCTGAAAAAAAATAGTCAATATATCTATGACCTCATCAGGCAATGCTAATGTTTTAGCGGAGCTAGGCACTACTGCGAATGAAAAGAGAATTAAGCAAGTACTAAGTAGCATATGAGAATATTTCAACGTAATGTGCTTTCAACCAACTAAGTATAATATTATCATCTAGTCATAAAACGCTACACCCCACAATCTCTATGCAAGTGGCACACACGCAAACAGCAGTGCTGTTGACATGGGGTGGTGCATATGTGTGCGCATGTGTGCCTGACTAATCTACTGCGCCCGCGCACCACTCAAGGTCACTGGCCAGCAGTGACGCGGCCCATAGACCGATTTTAACAAGTTATATTAGTTTAGGTTTTTAACATTTTCTACCACTTTGAACTTCTTAGAATCAAAATATTATCAACCTATGATTTTTATCTCGAGAAAATGGTTGAAGTCTTACTTTGACTATTATAATGGAAAAGGAAAACATAAATTTAGGTATCTTTACGTAGATATGTAATGCAATCAGGAAAACAGAATTATGGTAAGTTTAATAAGTTTTCGATCTTAAAAATTAATAAATGCGTTAATAGTAAAATCCATTTAATTTATACTGTAAATACCGGATATCTACTCAAGTTTCGAATATGCAATGTAATATTAACTAAATTATTAAGAGTAAAATGAGCCAAGGCGAAGAATTCGACGTTGTCAGATAGATATCACGGTGGCGACGATTAAATGATTGTGAGGGCGCGCGGTGAGGGTGGACGCGGCGGGTTCTGCCGAGTGACTTTGTAACGTCCGGGAGCGCGGCCATCGACCTGCCCAATCTCCTCTGCATTAGCATAGCGAGCAATATTCGTGTCTAGCCAATCCCTTGTGTGCGTACAGATGCATGCCAAGATACTATGGACATGAAACTCACTCGCAACTCGCGCTGTTTTGTGTCATAATAATTAGGTATAATATTGATACAATAACTCTACCACGTGTTTAATTTTAAATTGTTATCGCTTCGTTATGCTTGAGCGGGAAAATACTATATTGGAAGCTGATAAGTAGACTGCTCAGTCTACTTATCAGCTTCCAATATCAAGTAACACATAACATGGGTATGTTACTGGTTACTTGAAGAATAAAAGTTACATGTCTGTTTTAATAATGCAAGTTTCTATTTTTGTCAGTGAAATTTTGCATTTCGGTAAAATAATCGAGAGCTAAAATGAAATCGAATTTTACAATCGTAGTAGACACCAGTGATGTCTCTAACATATGCATATGTGTGTGTAACTGCGCCTGCGTCGCTGCAAAGCACTTTCATGCGTGTGTTGGTATGCTGATAGAATAAAAGCCGTCTCACATTGCCTTTGATAATATCTTGTGCTCAACCTTGGCAACGTTATAGGTAAATTGGCACCATTATAAATTGTAATAAATAGCTAATTACTTGTATCCACTTAATTTAATCATTCGTAAGAATAAGACTACTCTATAGGTTGATCTAAGAATAACAGTTTTTTTCGTCTTGCCGCTTCGCCAAAATATTCGGAACTCACGTTGATGTCTTTTCCAGGCCGCAATTTTGCAATAAATTGCAACTAGCAAAAAACTAATTTTTTCTTCAATTTCAACTGTCTCAACAACATGTTTATACGTATTTATAAGTGTGCATGTCTTCCAGTATCTATTTGTCGAGATGGTACATGTGTGGGTGCGTGTGAGAGCGCGGAATGCGACGACGACCGCGACGGCGCTGATATAATTTTTGGGTCTCTAGCGACATTTGATAAAAAGATCAAGTTCAAAAGGGGCAAACCACATGCAGTTGATATGCGTTAAGAGATTGCTGTCGTTGACGAGTAGAAGAACAATGTAATACTTTTGTGGTTTTGTTGTAAGAAATATTATGTTGTATATATTGACAAAACGCGTCTATTTTGTTTTTAATTTAATCCTGTTATTTTTATGATCTGTGACTCACTAGAATCAATAATGAGTTTACAGCTTTCATAATCGAATTCGGTAGCGCCAGTCGATCGCACAAAGCCCTCATTGTGCGCAGAAAAAGAGCCATCGTAAAAACATTTGCATCTATTTGCATACAGTATCATTGTGCTCATGAATGGCACTTGTATTCGCAGCGGGCCCTATTCGTTAAATCCTCGTTGGCCGAACCCTCGCCCAACAAAAAGCGTTTTTCGTACCTGCGAAGTCGACTTTTTACAACATCATAAAACTAGTCGTTGCGTAATTTTTCCGCATTGTTGTAAACCCTTTCCGTTTGTTTTTATTGTACCCCTTTATTCAACCATCAGTATTGAGCGTCGGCGTCTTTTGCCGAGTTCTGCAACATTTGAGTTGCGTTGTAAAATAATAAAAATTGCGCTATTCTCCGCAGAAAACGTGCGCAAAAGGGTTTAATGTTGTGGGTTAGGGTTTCTCTTTTATTTGACGTTTTATAAAGACCGTAACGGTACATCATTAGAAAGAATTTCTCCCTTACATGAGCCTAATGGAAGGTACGAGTACGTCAATGTAGCCGATAGATAAGTGAAATATTTTCACGCGACCAGTACGTATTTAACATGGACGATGTCTACGTCAAGTAGAAAAAACACTTAAATGCGTTATGTTATGGTAATTGTACGAGTAGAAGCTACAATAACATTATAACACATTACTTAAGGTATTAAACTTAGGGAAAAATTGGAGAAAAGAAAAAAATAATTTCCTTGCAAATACTCGCATCCGTCTACCACACGAAGACAAATGAATACTATACCTACAAAAGTATTGCATATTCAATAGGTACCTATTATTTAAAAGGGTATCTATTCGCTTTTTAAAGTTAAAAAAGTATTGTTTACAAACGAAGTTACAAACCTTTTCAGCGATTGCTAATTCTCAAAGAGATTTAACAAAAGAGGTAACTGTTTTTACTAAATAAAACTTTCTTTTTGAAATAAGTTATCTGCACTGGCGCTTACGCACAAAGGCGCCGACATTTTATATCATAGCTTGCAAAGGGACCGCTTTTACAACTACCCTATGGTTTTTGCCGACCACCCACCACATTTGCACAATATTACGCATTTCTTATCACTTTCCGCATAGCGGTTCTTAACACCTTCACACAACGGACTGTTGTTATCATGATAAGCCGATTACCTGATGTTCGGGGTAGGAAATACCGTAAGAGTATGTATGTTTCAGTCCCGGTTTCAAATGCGAGAAATAAATATCTTCCCATTCTATTACATAAGCATTTAGGTAGGTATTTATAATTAGTCATAGGGAACGTAATGTTTACGTTTAAGATTATTTCCGAAATAATGTGTTATATGCCTTTTCCCCCTCATCTTAACATGTTATTGTAGCAACAAAGTCCCTGATTTTTTTCCTATCTCTCTTCTCAAGACAAGTTGACTTCACTTATGAAGGAATTTTGTTGCAATTCACCTATGTATGGGATGGATGCCTGCTTGGGGCCCTTTAACATGTCTTTAGTACAAAATACAACACGTACACGCTATACCTACCGCTATTGTATATCATGAAAACAACAGACAGCATTCATCCATCACCGTGCCAATCAGATATGCGTTAACAAAAAATATTTATTCATACGCCTAAATCGCCTAAAGTCCATTACGCACCACAATTTGTGGAGAGGGCATAGAAAAACATTTTAGTGTTTGACATGGCCGAGGCAAATGACAAAAGTCAATCTACACACATCAATCGCCAAACATTGGAAATTCGGGAGGCAACACGCGACTGCTCAATAATGCAAGAAATATCGATGTGGGGCATCGCCACCATCGGCCACCACCGAACCGAGTGCGTGGACATCACCGTATCCATGGCCGTTGTTGCTTTTAGCCATCTTTTAACACAAAGAAAATAAATTGTGACGTAATTATACAGTCCTTGTTTTAGTACTAGGTATATAGATGACCCATGTCTTAGAAGACGGCTTTTATCTATGTAATATATTTCAGAGGACTATATTTAATATTATAAGTGAGGTACTTTATTGTTATCATTGTTACATACTTTATTACCACAGGATTAATTCTACTATGATCGAATACATCTGTTTTTATACCTATAGCAAAATGCTTCTAATATTTAAATGTTTTTCGAAAATATTGAAATTTAAGTGGCCAAAGAAGCGTGGGTATAAGTTTGGTGTTCGTAAGGTTGTGGGTTGTCACGGGGTGGTTGCCAAACGACACGTATCAATTATTCACACTAATATCCCGCTACATTTGCGTGTGGAAGACAAATAGATGGTGGTCGAAGGTACCGCCGAATTTCTCTATAATTAGAGGCTATTCTCAATATAGTCCGTGCGTGTTAAATTATAACTAGTTTACTATCCTTTTTATGGGTGTTTTAAGTGACATTGGGTATCTACCCATTACAACACACATTAAACACCTACCTGTCTCGGTGGATTTTTAGTGAGACAAGAGCAAAAGTTCATAATTAAAAAAGTTCATGTTTTACGGTAAGAAGACTATGAGCGCCAAGAAATGAAATAATAAATAGGTACACATAATGAGAAAACGTATTCATTTATTTCTACATAGTTAAGTTTCCACGTGTCCTTATGCACGGTAATCAATAATTTGCGGTATTATAATCAACTGATAAAAACTGAAAGTCCAGTGGGCCGGGGGTGGCCGTGGTGGTAGTGGCCCAATGCTCAATTATTCAGAGCGCGTATTTTGGTCACGAGGACGCTTGGCCGACCGCCCACCGCCGTCCCTACACCTATCAATATATTCCGCTTCAAGGGGTTCATTTAGGAATTAACGAACTAAAAACATACATGTTAGGACACAATACACGTTCCAAATCTATCGAGGTCAATCATTACGTACCTACTTACGCAGAGACTCCTCGGGTAAGGTAAACCGCCATTAATTGTATGCACAGTTTACACATTAACTTTAACATAAAACGAATGGTACCAGTTCTTCGACCTTTCAAAATACAGATATTATGCTTATTTATATTTGTCTTACATATAAATATCTACATATTAGCAGTTAAACCTTGGCCTCAAAAACGGTATAGCCTCGACGCGTTCTTGTTGAACAATCCGTTTAGGTTAAAAATATCGCAACGGAATAGATAATACAAAATGTTATACTATTTTAACTTTGTCAACTCAGTTTCGCCAAAAACATTTATTAGATTCACGGCAGTATTATTAAATTTATAAATAGTACTTAGTAATCTTAACGGAACGTCAAAATATTGATTAAAATCAACCAATAGCGCAGAGGCAATACTTTAGGTATAATAAGTACTAGGGCATCAGTATTCTTATCACGGCAAGGCTGTCAGTGTGTGTAAATCTGTGTTTGTGTGTGGCCATGGCGAATTGGCAACGCCTCCTCGTGGACCAGTTGCCAAAATGAGTCATCGTCATCAGCCGTCATGCCTAAATAAGAAGTAGGTATACCTACAGTTGATTATTATGCTCACTACGTTTTGCTACCTCTTGTAGTTTTATTAGATCCTAGTCGGCATTTGCTCGTACATTTGTAAGATTGAGAATAAATTGTTAATTACTTACTATCATGTATTTATTTATTTAAAATTAAATACTCATTAAAGGCTAAAAAGATACGACCGTGAGACACGATTAACTTTATATAATTATCATTAGGTACACGATGATTATTTATATTTTAATATTTTAAATAAGTAGGTGTGCATGACAATGGTCAACCTTCGTAATATTTTCAATTTTTTTTATTATATAGTATCGTATCATACACTGATCTGAAGTCAAATTATTATATTTGAATTACTTAAACACCTAGCTAATGGTAGGTATGTGGACGAACACAATACTTTTTGTTTGCTTAAATGAGTTAAATTATTGTACTAATTAATTTAAAATCTATTTTTGTAAACATACCCAAGATATCTGCTATGAGCCAATATATTATATTAACAGATAATGTAAAACATTATTTATTTTAATTATGTAAATATACAAATAGGTAGGTATAATACCTACCTATTCGTATGTTTGCATAATTAAATAACCTATAACATAAGATATAAAAAATAGGTGGTACTTTGTTGTTTGTCTTGTTTTTTGCGACAACACAAAGACCTCTTACAACTTCATTATCTCCTGGTACAATTGTGCGAAATCGACGTAACTTTACGCCCGCCTACAGTATAAAAAAAATGTTTTTTGCAAGCACACGCGCCTAACTCAAATTCGTCATTGTTATGTCATCATTACGCCAACTGCACCACTAAAGTGGACCGTGCATTTTATACAAGCTTGCATTTCTTTGTAGGTCGGGGATACCCCTTCATTCATAAGCTTTGCGAATTTTTCGCCAGACAAGTCGATGACCTTGTTTCATAATATATGTGTAACTCATGAATGTGTGAGATTTTTTGCGTGTGTAGTCACTCTAAAAGATTTGGCATAAGTATATTGATAGTGGCTTACAAAGAGCTATGTACTGATAAATACATTATGCATGGGTACTTCCAATACCTACTATTAATATAACTCATAACTGATTGATTTTAAATTGTAACTATGTAGATAAAGTGGGTAAAAGTCCATCGTGGTGTTTGTGTGAGCAAATTTCTACGCGGTAATCAACATGGACAGCGTGTTATCGCGGCTGGGCGCGTTATCGGCCGTACGCACTGTATCTGCGTGTACAAATCATGCGTACGCATTGCGTTTTGTGCGATACGCACTTCGGCTCCTCACACGTTTCCTATAATGCACGTTGCATAAAAGTGCTACTTTCGCAAACGAAATTACCAATTTTTAATAGAATTCACAATACGTGAGGATTATTATGAAATGCATGCGTTACGCACATGTGAAACCTGTGATGATAATATGAGGCATAGTTGCACGTTGACTAACAACGTGTAGATACCGCGTGTATTTTTAGTAATATAAATGTAGACGAGAGAATTAATATGTGGGAAAATAAATACTGAACGTTGTTACCAACTGATTGTATTGTGCAATCAATTTTTAAATTATGTTCTATGGATTTATTTATATTGCCTAGGAAGGCACATGTTGCAAAAGAAAGACTTCAGAACATTATACTCGTTTAGTGTCTCCGTATATACGTAGGTATACAGGGTGTCCCACGACTTTGCCACATGGAGGAAAAGTACCTTAAGTACAGGGTGTTATTGTTAGGATTTTAGCCGGTTCGATTCCCGAGTGTGGCAAGCGAGTTTTCGAAAATCTTTGAATGTAGTTCGTATTATTTTTAAAATAAAAATGAAGTCTCCATTTAGTAAAATTGGCTATCTACAGTATTTAAGGTACTTCCCTTCCATGTGGCAAAGTTGTGGGACAGCCTGTATACCTAAGTAATAAAGGTAACCATTATCGACTGTTGAAGTAGGAATGCTCCTTTACCATGGCGTTTTCAGGCTTACGTTAAACGAT
Organism: Drymonia ruficornis; assembly: GCA_947859195.1. Classification (NCBI taxonomy): domain Eukaryota; kingdom Metazoa; phylum Arthropoda; class Insecta; order Lepidoptera; family Notodontidae; genus Drymonia; species Drymonia ruficornis. The sequence goes on along the minus strand of OX401910.1, from coordinate 6,840,697 downwards.
GCAATATGTTAAACCATCAGTGACATAACCGAAGCGCTAACTTTTCAATGGGAGAGTCAACAATCAATAATTGGTGTGCAAAAAAGGCAATTGTAGATATTTTCTGTACAAGCGATTTCGTAAACATAACTTTTATAGCACTTTCACTCGACCTTTTGTAAAGGTCTGTCGTTGCGTGAATTAAAAACTTGTCAATTCTTGTGAAGTCAATGACCGTTCACCTGAACATCTCAGAACTAAAACCTCGTATTCACTTGCGAATCGTCGGTATCGGTAAAAGTATCGCTAATGTTAGGTAATGTCTCCCGCGGTCTTAGTCAACATAACTTCAGTTCTCTAGTGAACATAGGACTGATAGGCATTTAGAAGAGTAAGTAGATGAATGCAAAAGCTTACAAGGAACTCTACAATATAGTGATCCAATGACTCTACCATGAGTTTTACGCTTGCTAATTGCTGGCGTCTACTAAAAATATTTGTCTGGCAAATTGTACTACATGCAGATATCGGCCCCTCCAAATAAAGATTTTCAGTAGATCTAGCAGCTAGCGACTCTACCAAAAGAACAAACTAATGGTAGAGCCACATATACTTTTCTATGCTAGTAAGTATAGTAACCTGTGAGGTACAGTTTCTTTACTTAGGATTCTACTCACTCCAAAACGAAATATTCGGATGTAATAAATTAACAAATAATAAAATCTGCATTGTACATGTGCAGCGTATCAATTCGGTAATCGCACTGGGCGAATTCTAGTTAACACGATAACACTATCTTTACCGAGAAACTAATGCATTGCGATAATAGAAGATAACGGAATGACAAATTGCAATATCGATGGTGAAATTGGTACACGATGGTATACGAATGTGATTTATGAGCCTTTCTATCATTCTTCTATGAAACGATTTCCAGACGACAACTCAGTTTTTTTTCTTCTGTTTTATCTTACTTATTAAAATATCCATCCCTACAAAAATCATGAAAATGAATTCAGATGAGCAAAATTCATGCCATATTTTGTCACTGTCTGATATTTGGATTCGATACACAGTCCTTAGGGACAATAGGATCAAGTCATATTTGCCAACAAAATAGTCATGGGCAATCTTTTCGTGATATAAAAATGAGAAAAGGGGTTTACAGTAAGCCTCTTGATGCGGGTCGAATTGAGTATGGACAGGGCGACGTATTCGCTTTTTTGCTATTACTTGAATAATAAAACTGTCAGCATTATTTTACGCCTAACTGATATTTATTTTTTGTTTTTCCATATTTGATATTTTTCGTGCTACGCAATTATTGAAAACATTATGTTCATACGCAATGTCGAAACATAATAGGTATCTACGCAATTTTGAAATGTGTTCTAAGGAATAGTAGAAATAATATGATAACAAATGGACACATTAGTAATAATTTGTCTATTAACGATATGCTTTACATAGTTACACTTTACGGAACGGCTATTGGCTCATTGGTACGTTTAAAAACTTAAGGAATTTTACGTCGAGAAATTAAATAATTCCTTGGTAAGTATTTAACGAGATCATATTATATAATACTAGCTGTGCCCGCGGCTTCGCCCGCGTGGAAATTGATGTTTATGATTAGTCTGTCTTATTCCAGAGCCTACACTATCTGCGTTACACATTATAATCAGTTTAGTAGTTATGGAGATACCGACGTGGCAACAAACATTCACACATACAGACACATACACTTATTTAGCTTTTGCCCGCGACTTCGTCGGCGCAAAATTTAAATTGCAAAGAAACGGACTCGATCCCATATCCCAGATCCCGTTTCCTGGATCTCGTTTCCCGGATCCCGTATCTCTGATCCCGGATCCCGAATATCGTATCTAGGATCTCGTTTCCCGGATCCCGGATTGCGTTTGCCGGATCCCGTATCCCGAATCCCGCATCCCTCATCCCATTTATGGTAATGTTCCAAGCACTATGTCGAAGTTAAAGCAAATGAACATAAACACGGTGTATATCACGTATCCCAAAACCGACTTGTATTTTTAAGAAGACATCTAAACACCAATTTTCATACTTAATTCTAACTTCAAAAATGACGAACTCCCGTACAAACTTTTCATCCCCTATTCTACCACCTTTGGGGTTGAATTTTCATACACCCTGTAATTATTATTATTTTTATTTAAAGAAACCAAAACAATTATTAACGATCAAAAATGACTTACTTTCATCCCCCATTTAAACCCCTTAGGGGTTGAATTTTCAAAAACCCTGATCTTAACATTTTTAATTTTTTAAAGACACCTCATTACAAATTTTTCATAATTCTAACTTGAAAAATGACGAACTTGCATACAAACTTTCATCCCTTATTTAACCCCCTTAGGGGATGAATTTTCAAAAACCCTGACATAATTTTTTACATATATAAAAAGAAACCTAAACACCAATTTTCACAATTCTAACTTCAAAACTGACAAACATCCATGCAAAATAACATTCAAAACTTTCAACCGCTATTTTACCCCCTTAGGGGTTGAATTTTCAAAAACGCTGAAATTACTAATTTTTAGTTTTTAAAAGACACCTAATCACAAATTTTCATAATTCTAACTTCAAAAATGACGAACTTGCATACAAACTTTCATCCCTTATTTAACCCCCTTAGGGGATGAATTTTCAAAAACCCTGAAATTATTTTTTTACATATATAAAAAGAAACCTAAACACCAATTTTCACAATTCTAACTTCAAAACTGACAAACATCCATGCAAAATAACATTCAAAACTTTCATCCCCTATTTTACCCCCTTAGGGGTTGAATTTTCAAAAACGCTGAAATTACTAATTTTTATTTTTTAAAAGACACCTAATCACAAATTTTCATAATTCTAACTTCAAAAATGACGAACCTACATACAAACTTTCATCCCCTATTTAACCATCTTAGGGGTTGAAATTTATAGGTATGATTAGCCTATGTCTCCTTCCAGAGTTTACACTATCTACGTTTTAAATTTCATTAAAATCAGTGCCGTAATTATGGAGATACGTGGGAACAAACATTCACACACACACACACACACACACACACACACAGTTACTTTCGCATTTATAATATTAGTAGGATTAATTATAAGTTTGATACAAATTTAACATTCAGTAGGTAAGTACCTACTACCTATAAATAAAAATGCTATAAAGATACAATAATATGCTATTGTTAAGAGGAGGGTTCGAAATTTGGTTGATTTTCTATTCTACTTTTTCTTTAAGTAAGTATGTGGACTAGGAATCTTATATTTAGATGTATGATTTTTGACTATATTATCTTGAGTATCTTTAAATCCAAATCACGATTTGATGAAATTTTCTCGATAAAAAAAAATTATGAAATGAGCTCTAATTATTTACAATTTTCCTTGCTACCACGATGTTTTTACGATTTAGATCACGAAATTATTTCTAAAACATAGCAAATAATGATATCTAAACTACCCTTCAACCATATTTTAATTCATGAAGTAGTTTTTTTTTAATTCAAGTAAATGTGGTTTGGCGCTTACGTTGTTTATTTCCGAGCGCGCGCACAATATCGCCATCTCACATTTTAAGTACTTGAACTAACCATGTCTCTCTCTAACTTTGTATTGTCAGTGTCCGCTCGGACTTGTTCGACGTCGGACCTGTGAAGGATTTTTTAAAAAATATTACGAAAAAATATTACGGTCGTGCCACATTACAGGTACAGTACAGTATTTACAGTCCGCCGACGCCTATGATAAATAAATAAATATCCTTGGAAATTCTTTTACACATGACTACCTGATCCCAAACTAAGCAGAGCTTGTACTATGGAAACCAGATAACTGATATTACTACATATACTACTTTTTGTTTGTAAATACAAACTAAATATACACTTAATTACACCTAGACTCGGGACATGCGGACATGTTCATGCACACAAATGCATGTCCTGGGCAGGAATCGAACCTACGACCTGCACTGCAGCGTGATTTTCGTTTGCTTTTCCTTGTCTTGTGTAATTTCTTTTCATCTCTTGTCATTTTGTGTCATCTCTTGTCATTTTGTGTCATCTCTTGTCATTTCATAGTTATTAGTGTCATTTCTGTAAAAACTCCCTATTTCGCTTACTGTTATATACTTGCAGCATGGTCTTGGGCCGACAGTGGGAATACATTGCTTGTCAAAACAATGGAGTCGCTTTATTGCGTTTGTTGTAGGTATGGATGGGCAAGTAATAAATATATCATACATCAATAAATTATCGTAAAAAATAACATTACAGATATGGATAGGAAAATGTTTGTCCGTCCTATTCAATCTATTATATTATAAACGAAAGTAACTCTGTCTGTTACCTTTTCACGGCTAAACCGCTGAACCAATGTTGATGAATTTTGGTATGGAGATAGACTGGGTCTTGGCGGAGAACATAGGCTACTTTTTAGGGTTCCAAAGGGTGCTAACGGGACCCTATTACTAGGCCTACGCTGTCCGTCTGTCTGTCTGTCCGTCTGTCAGCGCGGGCTGTATCTCACGAACCGTAACAGGTAGAGAGTTGAAATTTTCACTGAATGTGTATTTCTGTTGCCGGTGCAGAACAAATACTAAAAATATAATAACATTTAAAAATAAATATCAAGTCTCAAACTTGATATTTTTGATGTGTTTATTCTACGGTGGTACGGAACCCTTTATGTGCGAGTCCGACGCCTTCAGATCTTATGAATGTTTTCTTGAAATAAATATAGTGTATTTTAAGTAATTAACTGGCCAACCCTCAGGTCCTACCTAGCATGTTAGGATCTTTTTCGTTCTAGCGGGTGTAAACCGTGATTTAACGAGTTAATGTGATAATTTTTGTATTTAAATTATTCAATTCAATGTATTTGTTTCAGAAATAGTCCAATATTGATTATTAAAATTATTATAATTTCACAATAAATAACTGGCTGACTAAATATAAAACAATAAATAAAAGTAAAATTAAATTTAAAAAAATATTTTATATTTTTCATGTTTTATCATTAAAATACAATATAATATAACATAAATTAAAATAAAATACAATAAAGTAAAAACCTACCCCTAATTAAACAAATACCGTCCGCGTGGGATACTGGCTGCATGTCCTCCCTGTATTCAAGCTGTTCCTGTTGTCAAGCGAATTTTTTGACCAAGGAAAGAGCCAGCCCTCTTGTCACCTGTGGCGGTAACCAGTCTAAGGGTGATTTTGATAGATAAAAAAATAAAGATAAAAAGATAAACAATAAATAAATGCATGGTTAAATCAATAAAATTAATAAAAACTGAAAATTAAATTAAAAAATAAATTAAATATGGTAAAAATAAATATTATGACACCGCTGATGACTTCATGATCGGCATCGAAGTTAAGTACCAAAGTATTCCTTTGCCTACGAAACATGAAAAAGATACTCATATCCGGCAGTCAGTCACTGACACAGAGTATGTACATTTTTACCCGACTACGGTGGGCGGAGGGTTATGATTTTGACCGATATGTATGTATGTTCATCTGCTCCCGTATAACGTCCAAACTATTTTTATCATAATAATTTGACTAATGAGATATCGTTGGACGCGTCTGGATCGTCCGCTGGTTATAGGCTATTATACGATCGAAATATTGTTATACGTATCTATCAGCATATTGTAGGTATCGTTTGTCTTCTTTTGACTTACTTTGTCTTCAGCAATAAAAACAACATAGAAATTAAATTATTTTTTTCAAATACACTCGACATAAAAATCCCATATAAAACGAAAAAAAAAAATTTGAATATTTTCATCCATTTCATCTATTTTAAAAGGTGCACTGGGACATATTATTTTAATTGTACGAATTAAACAATATTGTTCCTTCAAAAAATAACTATACTATAGTCTACTCCATAGCTGTTCTGTCCTAGCTAAGCGAGAGGGATATATCCTTCGGCAGCTCACGCGACGCTAGCCACACCCCGAAACTAAAATTCATTTTTTTCTTGTATCGTCTTAACTATTATAGGTAAGGAATTGCTTGTAACGCACCAGTAACGGCAAAAATACGCAACTTTGGAAACTAAGAATAGTAGATAAGTTCCTTTTGAGTAAGTTCATTTTATTTACTAAATAACATGTACTTAGATGATTAGGGGTTATCATGAATCTGTTAATAAACGTAAAAAACAAGCTTGCGCATCCATTGATCCGCACAATTACCATAATACGTGTATTGATATTATTCATAACTAATTACACATATCCTTGCTACGAGTGAGTACTTTGTAGCGAAATAAACCCTACAATGTTTACCCTAGCGGCCGGGCTCTCAATAAAACGGAGCAATTATAATAAAAATACAATTTTGACCACAACCCCATGGCAACGCAGCCGAGGGGTGTTTGCGAAAAAAGCGACCGTAAAACTCGTAAACATTCTAGGGTTCGGTATCGACATATGCTTGATAGGAATTTGGATACGAATTACGATTTTTTCCTCTTGTTATTTTTTATGGGTAGGTGAATCATTTACTGTGTGTCATAAGTACCTGTTTCTTCTTCGTTATATGTGAGAAACTCGTCTTTGATGATTTCTGAAATACTTTAAATTATCTGACCTGATATACTACTATAGTCAACGATCGTCAAAGTATGATCGTTGTATAGTCAACGATCTTCTTGATTATAGTCTATATTTTATACCTATCTAGGTATTTAACAGAGTAGCAGTGTTTATTGTTGTAGTAAAATAAGTCATAATATTGTCTCGTAGTATAAGTAGCGCTTGATGAAATAATACTGGTCTTGCGACTCTACATCTTGTTTTAGGCGTTACGACTTTCAAACATAAATCGTTTATACGTTACTACATACTACTAAGTTATTATTAATAAATAATTACAATAAAGTGATTTTTATAAGAATGCATGAATGTATGTATGTTCTAGTATGTACATACTAGAACAAAATAGTTACATGAATTTGTACACATCGCAAAAATGCATACACCAATTTTGTCCTGTCCATTACTACAGAGTATAAAGAGTATAATTCGTTTTCAGTTGTGTATAAAACCATTCCTACATGCACCACGGTCGTTACAATACGTGGACGAGTTTATTGCAAATGATACCAGTAATTAGAGTCCGTGGTCGCGTATCGCGGTGCCCATCTATTCGCACCGACCGTATGCCGCACTGCTATTATGCACGCGCGACGGAAATAACGTATGCCCATAACATACTATTGATTTTGCTAAAACACACTGCCGTATCAGTAACCAGTATATAGGCAATTACTCTATAATATTACTACCCATCTAGTATCCAAACACATTTCAATCTAAATTATGGCCACGGTCTCGTTTATCTGTGGTTTTCAATTCACATTTTATTGTTTCCAATACTTACATTACTTATTAGTGCAGCTGCATCTATAAGATTTCTTGATTTAGTTAGTTTTTGAGCTAGGCAAACAACCATTTGCGTTTTACAAGAATTTTAACAAAGTGAATTGCGAAAGTTGTTTTTTTAAAACGGTAGATAGATATGAACCCATATGGGAGTTTGGTTACGAAACGAGTCGGTTTTTTTCAACATTTAGCGACATCAACTGGTCGTAAATCCGAGGGCGACGCATTTTGACTCATTAGCGATGGGCGCGACAGACTAAACTAAAAGCATTGAACTGTTCTACTAAATTATTATTGCCCGCTTATGTAAATGTTTTAAATACTTCTACCTAAACCACACATTTCTACAACAAGCTCTATTTAAATAGTATAATAATTCTTGGAATATACACAATATGTGTGTTTGCTCGAAACATTTTACTTCTTTGTTTTCTTCTCAGCAGGTAAAGTTCTATTACTCCTCTTAGTAGTCGATAACATCCTATTATTGCTAATTGTAACATGTTTAAATAGCGCCAACAGCCAAACACGTTCGAATACAAGCAAAATTATCTCGAGAAATATCACAAGAATACATTTTCTACTTTCCAATGCATTTTAACAGTAGAGTGTCGGTGCAACGACCAGCGCGCGCGATGGGACGATCTCTCGGGCTAGCAGATCGAGTCCGCCCAAGGACGTCCACTATGCAGCCTCCCGAAACCACACAACCTTAACTCACAAACCAAAAGTACCATTTTCGAATGCCACATACCGTAGATAATCCCTTGGCCGAGTCGGCAAGAAAAATGATCCTGTATAAAAAAAGTTAAAAAACCAACGAACTCGCAGTTGTTTTATTTTATCGAGCCACGGTCGAAGGCAACATGGCCGCGACTCGGGCAGCGAATTATCTCTGGATATACTTTATAAGATGCTTATCATGCTATGGGACCGATAAATGCAGCTTTAGTGTCATATGGTTTGAGATAGTTAACATTTAATATAAATTGATACCTAGGCTATGTATGAGAAGCTGAAATATAAAAACTTCAAAGTCATGTTGAGCCATTGTACAATAAAAATAAATTAATCTAATAAGTAGGTAGGTATGTTGAATTACCTAATTGGGTGAGTGAGGAGTTCGTTACGCGCCATTCAGTCTGCGAGGCAGGTGCTTGTCGATATTTTGACAACGATACTTAGCAGAACCGCCCATTTTTTTAATTTAATATTTTTTCTACACCCTCTTGACCCATTTCTGAGTTAGGAGATGTTATCTCTGAATAAAAATTTGACATTTGTGTTATTATGAGTTGAATTATGTTTATTGTTTCGGGGTTGGTGTAATTTGATTATTTTTTTCTAAACCTAATAACGTTGTAGGCAATTAAGAATGCATTGCTTTTGTATTCGTAGAGAAAAAGAGTAATTATTTGTAGAAATTACAAATCACGTGTGGATTATCACTTCTGAGAAAGAGTTGAATACGTGTACGTGTTGAAAGAATTCTGCATTATGTACATATAGATACTGGTAATTATAATAGAATATGAATACAAATGTTTGGCGGAGCAGTGCCAGACAATAGAAGGAAAGAGTGTATTGTTTCACCTAGGGTCCGGGGAGTTTCGCTACAATGAGCCGCATCCGGGGTCGGGCGTGGACTCACCATCCTATCCAAAATTGAATAAAATTAAATTACGTGTGCCATCTAGCTTGCGCTATCATCTTATTTTGCTACAATTTGACGCAATATTTGCAGCTAAATTGCTTACCGGTTTAAATTCACGTTCGGTAGATAAAAGCAATAGAGAAGCAAAAATGAAATTGAAGAGAATATGAAGTAAAAGTATGTATTTTATTATAATGACTGCAAATTTATTGCCATCAAACACTTCAGAGAATGTGTGAATCAGGGGTCCTCTGTGGACTCTATTATTTTATTATCTTTGGTTAATAATATAGATAAGGGTGAGAGTACCCCAGATAATATAAAATAATAAATACAGTCAGCGCGTGCCAGGATGCTGGTGACAAATGACGAGGCCGTAGCTTCGCGTGAAATTACAATTATCCCTATACAGGCCAACCCTTCGCTCATTATGCCAAGTTATCGCATTAATTGTTATTGTGCGCCCGTTATAATGGAGCTTATAGAATATTTATAACTGAATCGTTAGGTTTACTCTCTTTTCTCTAACGTTATGTGATCTCTTTATGAATCAGGGATAAGTAGAGGTATCCTTTAATATTTTGTTGAATATGTTATTGGCTCTACATTTGACATTTAAGTTATTGTGCATCAATATTATCCCTTACTTTCGGTTCATCAGTCGCGTCAATTTCGGATCTCAACAAGCCACCATGCGGGATCGCATTATTGCTTTTTTATTAGTTTTTTTTCCATCCCCCGTCTCGCAGTTTTTGTTGCGCGTGCGTTCGTGGGATAGGTCGCGACGGGACTGTTTATGCTGGTATTAGCATAATGCACTTTTATCCATCACTTAAGCAGCATTGTATTCCAATTATCGCTAAAATTTACCATCACTGCAAACTGCAAATACAATAATTTTGTTAACTAAGTTTATTGGCCTCTGTCTAATGAATGTGAGACGAGTGTTTCCGCAAATTACTAAGCTAATTAGCTCGTGCGACGTCCGAATCAAAGGTCATAACTGTTAAGTATTGACAATGGAGCATTTGCATTCGTATTTCCGGCGCAGTAGCCAAATTATCGTGAAATTTTAACGGTCGTGTGGTTGACCGCTGATGTTACAATCGACTACAGGTATTCTTTAATTACATTGTCTGGTAAATATTAAAGATTAACTGCCAAATATTGAGCAATTATTTGGTTTCTACATAAGAATGAAGAAAAAAATAATAATAATATGTATGTATAGAAAAAATAGTTTTTCCTGAAGTCAAACTTACAACACGGTATTGGTTTAAGTCCCGAAATATTGTTCCCACATTCGCGTCATGGATTGTAAGTCCTTGATCATGAGACCAGTGTCGATATGCAAATGGTTGTTGAAAAGCATCAAGTGCACTTACGCACTACTTCACAGTCGAGATGCCAAAGAATTACTGCTCTGACATGTATAGCTATTGTTTTTGCTATAGGAATTCGCTAAATTTCGTGAGAAAATTAATCACAGATTATGGTATGGTTCTCACTTTTGCAGCTTTAATATTATTTCAATTTTCTGAAATTACGTCATATAACTAGATAAATTCCTTGTTGTGTTCCTAGATCATCTTTGAAAAATAGATTTCAAGACTATGCATTATTACACGGAGTTCCCAAAATCTTTCTGCTATCACCCTTTCATTTTTCTAATTTAAAGGATAGAACTCGTATCCCGTATATCATATTGTTATAGCATTTGATTCATTCATGAAGATTGACGTTTCGTTATTGTGAATTATCTGTAAATTAACACATATTAGAAAATCTTATATACCTACCTAAATCATAGGATTTTCAAGCTCCCCTACAAGTTTATGGGTAGTTCTAAATGCCATTATTCTTCGTTGATACTATAAACCTACCAACACAATTTTGATAAGAAAGAAAATGTAGAGTCATTGAATTACCTATTATATTGATGTAGAGCCCACTGTACCTATTAATATATTTGAAAGTATATTTTTGTGTTTCATACAATTCATGCATAAACGAAGATGAGACGCACTCCCCTGTTTTGGCGGAAGCCAAGCTCCGCTTAACAAAAAATATTGCACACCCAGCTTGATCTATTTTTGAGTGCATTTCGCGCTATTTTGGCGTTCCCTACGCAAGCAATGTGTCAATGACCCCGTCCGAATGTGTTGTTCACGCACTTTTCGGAATTTTGGGGCGATCTTATGCTGGAGTATTATTCAAGTAAGTATTTTCAGGTATGTAGATCCTTTGATTTTGTTCGATCTTTAACTGAAGCTTTGTGTATAGGTATAGGTAAGGATATTGAAGGTAGTTATCACGAATTTTCAAAATGTATTATTATGAATTTTCATGCAGATTTATTAAAAATAGGACACTATTTTGATTCAAATAATTATCGTTTTTGTTTTCACATTGGAAATAAATTAAAAGGTGTAGAATGTACCGACCGACCAATCGTGTAGCTTAGCAACGTGTTAAGTTAATATGATTTTAATGTTAATTAATCAAACGAACCAAACAAACATAATTCCCGATTTCCAGCCACGCTGCACGACACAAAGTTCAACGTTAGCATACAAAAGGCCCGTGAGGCGCGGCTTTAATTTTTTATAAGCTGAATTCGGCTTTATTTTATCGTCCCGGCGCGGCACAGCGGCGCGCGTTGCACGCCGTTGTGCGTTCGCGGCGCACACGCACGCACGGACTTCGAATACGTATGCGCGAGCGCACTCACGCACACAGAGGCGCGCGCCCTCCTCAGCGAGCTGCAATTCGTCGGGTGCGCTGCGTCCCGCGCCCTCTCACCCGTACGCAATTGCACTGCACTCTAGCACGCTGCGCTGCGTGCGTAAAAAGCGCACATGAGGCGCGGGGCGCGGCGCGGTGGCGGAGAACACAGGCCTACCGCGGCCGCCGCGCGCTTCAGCATCAGACAGTCACAGCCAGACGCTCGCAAGAGCACGCCGCCCCCACACGCAGGGCGTAGACACTCGTCCGCTCGCGCGAAACAACCCCGAACGTGCTACGAACTTTTAAAAGTGCAAGTGCTAAATTTTCTCATGAGTTTTTCGAACTTTTCCGACGACAAACCTGTTTTCGTGTAGGCGCCTGGATTATTTTTCTTGAGGTGAGCTTTGAAATGTAACTTATTGCCTCAATATTTAAATTCGTAGCGGTGCTACGATTTCGTAGTACACTGCTAATAACTCTTAGTAGAGTTACAGCTTCGCGTAGAAGGTAGGTATTATTGTAATAAGTAATGATATCTAATCATTAGATTTTCTACGCTTTTCTGCTTGAAATAAAGGCGACTATACGTATTGCGGTGCAATGCTTTCATAGGGAACATGACAGGAGGGAATCAGGCGTAACTGCTTTTATCCGTCCCCTAAATTCGACGTACCTGCTGAATAAAAGGTAAAAAGTCAATTTGGCAGTGTGGAAGGGCTATAGAGTGTACGTAAAATGGGGAAGGGCGGTGCAGTTGAAGAGTCGCGCTCGGTCGCGACGAACGTCCGCAGTCAGTCGCTACTAGTTGCAACAAAAACTACGGCCGCAGTGTAGCGCGCCACGCGATCGCAGGCAGGTTGCATTGAATTGTGTACGGAAGGATTATCAGTTTTGGCCAAGTCGTGCGTGACAGGATTTTTTTTTATTATGATGTATCCCGCTTCTACGTTCGACGACGTATTACCAGGTAGGTGGATATTATGGAAATGCAACATGTGTAAAATATACCTATTACTTTTAATGTACGAGATTTATTTTTAATGATGTCCAACTTTTGAAATGTTCTTAGGGTCTGTTTCTGAATCGTTATTATGAATATAAATATGACAGTTTTTCTATAGAATATCTTTTGAAATGACATATTTATCTGGTGGTTAAATTTATCTGAAGATTCTGAAACAGGCCTTTATTATATGCAATACTTCCCCCATTGATTTTATTTTATACATTAAGCTAAAAATAATACTTCTTTAAAATAGCATTATCTACTAATTACATAAAGCCCATGCATCATAAATATATTATTTCGTTATTGTACAAATATTAAATTATACCCATAGCGTCTTTTATGACTCCACTTAGTGGAGGCACTGCAGTTCCTCTATATTTGAATGTATTTTTTTTGTATTACCTACCTATTGGTAGGTACATGATATCGAATCAAATACACACTATCATGCCTGTAATCCCGAAGGGGTAGGCAGAGGTATGTATAGGAATCATAATATCCCACCATAACATGGATTTCTTTTATTTTTACAGAATCACATCTAAGAAAAATGGGAAGCACCGAAGGGCCGCAGACTTTTTGTCTGAAATGGAACCACCATAAAACCAACCTCGTGGAAATCTTGGAAGCTTTGATCAAGGGGGAGACCTATGTGGACTGCACCTTGGTGGTCGATGATCAGGTGACCTTCAAGGCTCACCGTGTAGTCTTGGCCGCTAACTCGCCGTACTTTCAGTCCATACTGGCAGATGTGCCAATGGATCACTGCAGCATCCTCTTCCCTGGCGTAAAGGATTTCGAGATGCGCGCTCTCCTCGAGTACATGTACACCGGTGAGGTGAACGTGACTCAGGCTCATATACCACACATCATGAAGGTAGCTGAGCAGTTGGAGGTCAAGGGTTTGTTTGATATGACGGAGTTACGCCGGCGGCCGGGAAGCACGGAACGCACGCCGGCTGCATCTCCGCCGCGCGTGGTGCCCGCCGCGCCCTCTAGCGTCTCTCCGCCAGCACCCGCGCCGCCTTCGCGCTGGCCGCCACCACCCGCCGCGCCCGTGCTATCCGCCGCCTACGACTCCGCAGATATGAACCCGCTCAAACGCAAGAAACTCTCCAGTATGCTAGCATCCCGTGACACACCGATTTTAAGGAACGTTCTTGCTCAGACTTCACCCGTAGATTCTTCGCAGCCTATGTCTCTCGTGTGTCATCCCGTTAACCAACATATTCCACCTCGCCTACACTCTAACGGCTCCGCACACGACTTAGAACGAGCGGCCAGCCCGCCGAGACCGTTCGACTACCGTCCCAGAAGACTTTCTTCTCGAGCATCTTCACCACACTACAATAGATCAGATCGATCGGAAGACGCTCACTCTCCATACACTGAAAGATCTTTCGATGATGAGAGCCAACGTACTTTCCACCCCTCACCGCCGCCCACCAATTTCCAACAAGATGTTAGAGCAGGATTAGCGCCGTACGTTCCCCCGCAACAGAAACCTGAATGGAAAAGATATAAACAATACACAAGATCCGATATTTTGTCCGCTATAGAGTGCGTGCGGAACGGAATGAGCGCACTTCAAGCGTCGCGTAAATACGGCGTTCCTTCACGTACTCTATACGATAAAGTTAAAAAACTTGGAATAACGACCAGTCGCCCAATGAGTCGAGGTGTCAAGCGAGAGGCAAACGGCGCAGCTTTCCCGTATGGATTAAGCGGTACAGGAGGTGCCGGAGAGGATGGAAATCCATCGACACCTCTTATTGATCCATCATTCCTGCAACAAGCGTTAGAAGGAGCAACGAGGGACGGCGGTCGGGAGGCGCTACACGCGATGGCGTTAGCCGCAGCTGCTCACGCAGCTCTGACGCCTCGCACTCCCCCGCGGTCCCCGCCACAGTCGCCGCGGTCCCCGATGCCTGACGATGATCATGTTGAGGACCTTTCTGTACCAAGGCGACGTGATATCGATCAACCGGCCGGTGTTATCGTTCCACCTCGTAATTTCGCTTTAGACTGTGGTGGTGGCGAAAGAGATTGAACAGTTGGAGGTGTTTAAAAGAATATTCGAAAAGACTGACTTAGGCGTACAAAGTTAGGAGTAAGGCTCTAATTGGTAGGCTACATACTGGACGCGCCGCGCGCGCACGCCATGATGACCGGGCGCTCCGGCCGGGCGATTGCAATGGGCCCCGCGGCCATTCTTCTTCTACCTCTCTTCTTCTCTATTTATTTCCAAGCGTCGTGGATGCACGAAGACGAAATAAAATTTCCGTCTGAAGGTGGATGACGTCTTATTGTGATTTTATTTTGGTTATTTCCTTCTTTAGTTTTTTGTTTTATAACATTTACGTCTTTGTTAATGAATAGCAAAATAAGTTAGCTTTAATTAGCATGTAATGTTGTCTCATCTGGACAGGTAACTTCGCAGGGCCGAAGTGCAGGAAGGCAGCGCCGGCCACGCCGCCGCTCCTAGGGCGGAATCGCCTAGACAAGTTATTGTGCAATTTGTTGTCCGCGACTGTGATGTTTATAGACTGAAACGCCGCTACTACCTCACGCTATAGTACAGCTACTCTAGTCCACCACGTCGCACCATGCCATATAATTACTTATTCAACACAGTCAGTTCATAAGAAGTATAAAATATAATATATAGGGTCTGATAAATCGACAAGTAAGTAGTATTTTTAATCAGGACTCTGCGACGTGCTACGTTCATGTCACCGCGGATAGCGACGTTTCTACATACCGATCTAATATTTCTTATGTTACGGGTTAGTATAATTTATTTGTTTATATAGAATGCCATAAATGTTCATTGTTAATATTATAATAAAGATGTGCTCACTATATTACATCTAAAATGTCTTGCACGCGCACGGTGATTCATGTAGAGTTAAGAGAATTCAAAAACACTTAGTTAAGAATGCTCAATGTTTAATTAGGTTTGAAGTGAAAAATAACGTCGCAATTCGCTGTTATACGTAAAATCGTCTAGTTTATTTTTAATATCTGATCTATAAATTGTGTGTAAGTGATGTGTTTTACGTTAAGTAGAAAAGATAATTTACACTGATATACCAATATACTACCTATACAATTTCGCAAAATGACACGTTTTGACTTCTCTATAACACCTTTATTATTATGTGGTTAATTAATATTTTTTCAATAATTGTTTTGTTCAATAAATATGTATTGTATAAAATCCTAAATAATATTAATATTATTAATTCTTAAGTTAAAAATACATTACTTATTATTTGGTAATTGATTGGAAGACTGATTTGTTACTTTAGTCTAGTTTGAAAATGCCATAGATATCTACGAATATACTTACCAACCTTATTTTACGTACGTAAATGTGTAATTAATTAGGATTATTCACGTATGGAGTGTGTAGAAACTACACTTTGATAGGTCTCACTATGTTGTGCCTTTGTTTGTTGTAATGAAACATTATTGTATGTTAGGACATTCCAGTAGGTGTACCAGCACTGCTTATGGTTGAATTTCAGACATGGGACTGCTCATAAAATCTGTTCGCAACTCAATTAGGTCGGATGCTATAGAGAAATCAGTTGATTGTTATTTAAATTCGACCTCAGACAGAACTTCGTTGTCAGGGCTTTATTCAATAGAGACAAATATAATATCCCACATTGTGTCTGATTTGCCATATTTAAAATACCTCACAGTTTTGTTAATGTTTAATATGTATTATCCACTTTTGTGCCTATGAAATACTTATCTATTATAATTATTATGTTATGAATGTTATTGCACTGTAGGTCATGATTTAAGTTGGAATTTGAAAATATCGTATGTACTTTAAATATGTAGTTGGTACTGTATCTACACTTAAGCTATACTAGAGCGAGTTTATCTCGTGACTAGGTACATATTATTATAGTAAGAACTCTATATTTACAGATAATATAATGTTATAAATATAAATTAAACGTTTACTATGGAATTGTTATGTTATTGCAATTTTTAAGTCAAATGGTTACCTTTTAACTCACCTAAACTTAGGCATTTTCCACCTAAGTTAGCTACCTATTTCGGCAATGTAGATACCTACCGCGTGGAGATCCATGCAAACTTGGGCATTACACGACCCGATGATTTCCCTAAATCAGGGAGATGTGATTCTTTTTAGGGTTCCGTACCCAAAGGGTTCCAACGGGACCCTATTACTAAGCGTACGCTGTCCGTCTGTCCGTCTGTCTGTCCGTCTGTCAGCGGGCTGTATCTCACGAACCGTAATAGGTAGAGAGTTAAATTTTTCACAGAATGTGTCATTCTATTGCTGCTACATACTAAAAATAAAATAAAATTTTAAAATAAAGGAGGTCCCTGTATAAAAACTTGATATTTTTGACGTTTTTATTCTACGGTGGTCCGGAAACCTTTATGTGCGAGTCCGCGAACAAGCACTTGGCCGGTTTTTTTTAGAGTTAAAGAGGGTAGAGCATAGAGTACATTTTATAAACTAGAGATAGAGGTATCATTCAAGCATACGTACAGCGCACCCTGGTGTTATGTAAATGCATCAATTAAGGAAGTAAGAAAGTTACAAAATGTGTGCAACAGGATTCATACTAAAGTTAACCGAACTTGACATGACGACTCTACGACCACTGAGCTATCTACGTAACCAAGTAGGTATAAAATAAGCCAACCGAAAATTTACTTGTGCATCTGCTTGAGTGACGTAGGTATCTATTGACAAGTCATAGGCCATAGTGTGCCTAATACCCAAGTTTGTATGGATATCTGCGTTATAGGTCGGGTAATACCCGCATTCATTTAATAGGTCCTACCGAAAAACGGTAAGGAAATTCTGCAGGAAACATTTGAATTTTTTTATAAATTCACTAGTTAAATAGTAAGTACCTACGCAAACTGGTAGGTAATGCATCTGCATCTTAGCGCCATCTATAGGACGAAAACAAAGTTAGAATCTTCAACTTCGTACTATACTTACTTGAAACTGGAGTTCAGTACGAATTCTTAAAACTTGCTGTGTTATTATTACTTCTGGGTAGGTGGCGCATCAATCAATAGGTAAGTATTACTAGCACTGACGTATACTTCCTATGTTTGTTTGTACTATTTAGCCACAAACACACAACACAATAGCCATAAGTATCTAACTAAGTAGCTATTTCAGCCTGCTTATAAATAGGTAGTATTATGATAGGTAAGCACATATGTACTTACACCTATCATTCAATTAAAAATATAAGCAAAACACTACTTAAGAATGCAATAATAATTTACAGTATGATTACCTCCTCTTCAGAACTTTAGTATACTTATACTACAGTCAGCCACCATTTAATAACATTTTATAATACAAGCATTATAAAATATTTAGGTACTTACAAGTAACACTTCTATTTTTAGTTCTTACAAACGAGAATAATTAGTATTACATACCAATAAGAAGTGTAGTAAAATAAAATAAATAAAACTTGCACAGCACAACTGCAACAGCACAACTGTTTTTCCTTTTTTGCACGTTCCCGCCAAAGAGCTAGAAAAGTTCCCGCTAATTTTTTTAATCAATACATAGATTATTATGACAGTGTAAAATTTATTTACTTCTTCTTTGGATAGGCGAGCAATAATTTCGATTGAATATTTATAGAAATATAAAATAACCTATACAAGTAACCAATAAAGTTAAATGGCTTATCCGAAGCAATGTGGAGGAAAACGGTTAGAACTTAGAACAACATTCCGTTTTCTGAACGCATCTCAATATGACGTCAAATCGCGCCACATTGTTCTCTTTTTTGATTGGTTCAAAAAAATCATCAGACAAATGTCAAAAACATTGCAACCAGCCAGATGCCAAAAAACGTAAACAAGGTGTGTTTTCAATGGAAAAAGTTGAATAAAAGTGTAATTTCCTATGGTAATTTTATAATATTGCGACATAAATATGGAACAAGACGATCCGTTTATAAATTCCGACGTGTTTAATGTCCATGAAATTGCTGAAATAGAAGGTAAGGATTACGTAAAACGTAAAACAAAAGTATGGCATGTAAATACGTCTCAGAAAAAGTGTGTAATTTATAAATGATGACTAATTTTCACAGATTTCCTCAGCGGTTGCGATGGAGATTTCATGCAAACACTGGAGCAGGACCTAGTGTTCGCAGACAACGAGCCTGATTTGTTCAATGTTGATGCAAAGAGTAAAACGGAAAAGACGGCACAGCCGCAATTATCGCCTTGTTACAACGCCAGTGGGAATCCACTGGTGTCTCAATATACACATAGAACTAAGCAGGCGGCTGTGAATGTCGCGCAACCGAAGAGTAGTCCCGTACAGGGTGTGTATGCAAGAGATGAAGGTTACAACTTGCAGAATGAGGGGTCTGTGTTGCCAGACGTCACACAGCACAGTCGTGTGATACCTCCACAGACGCCCATGATTGTGCAACAGGTCGTTCAGAGCCCCCTCTATGTGAACTTGGCTTCAGGAAGTATACAGCAGTTCCCTGATGGCAGGGCATCACTGGTGCAATTGGATGGGACTCAGCCAAATCCTCCAAACAAAGTGAAGACAAGTGGCCAGCCTCTGTTAATACAGAACAATGCGCAAGGAGTGACTCCCTTGATACTGAAGAGTACTGATGCGAGTTTCTCACCGGTTGTGCTGCAGTCTAGTATTATTAGTCCGGACACACAAACATTCATGTACACTAGTGCACCTATTCAAGGTAAATTTTAAAGAAATATTTTGTCCACAGTAAGGGGTGTTTAACACTAAGAGTGAAATCAAAATTTACACGTAAATGTTTAAATGTAAATTCTGATTGTTATCTTGATGTTTATTAAACATAAGTAATATATTTTAATAATAATAATAATTAGGGTTTTAGTACTAGATCAGTGAATAAAGGCTATATTATTAATATATTATTATAACATATTTTTAAAAAAGGTAATAATTGCATTTATTTTTTAATTAATACCAACCAATTATGACCTAATTAATATTTCTATACTTTCAGGTGCTACTCCAGGTATCATCACAAGTGCTAAATCGAACACACATACGTTTTTCACAAGCAACAGTGGGCCAACTCTCCTGACAGGCATACCGTTGGTACTCGAAGGTGGTGAAAAGATAGCTTTAAGTCAGGTACCAAATATAGGACCTCCAAAAGTGAAGGAGGTTAAACGGAGTGCTCACAATGCAATAGAAAGACGTTACAGAACTAGTATTAACGATAGAATAGTAGAACTAAAAAATATGCTGGTTGGTGAAGATGCAAAGGTAAATATAAATATTTCTGCTCTGAACAAGACTAAAAATTGAACTGGTCCACAATACCCCCCTGTACGCCTACTGGCTTATCTACAGTGGTACTCCTACATAATGTATGCTCTACAAGTAACTAATGACCCCAAATAGCCATGCGCTAAGCGTATTGTACTTCTGTAAACAAATATTGCATCATCAAAATCTATTATTGCATGTTCCAATAACATTTAATTATGTAATATTATGCAATAAAGAAACTGCAAATGTAGTTAATCTTTCATCCTCAGTAGTACAAGCCATTTATGCTTCCTAATTAATGATGGCTCCAGCCAGTCCATGATCCTGTGACCTTTAAATGAATTAAAGAAAATGAGCTACCAAATAAATTAACAGTATACATGTCAAACTAGTTTTTACTTGCACTCATTGAATGAATCAGTCAGTGAATGGGTCAGTAAATATTGCCTAAAAATCTAGGTTTTTCGCTATCGTGTATTTTTGATTGCAGTTAAACAAATCAGCAATATTAAGGAAAACCATAGATTACATAAAATATCTGCAGAATCAGAATTCTAGATTGAAGCAAGAGAATCTGGCGCTCAAGATTGCTTTCCAGAAATCTGGCGTGAAAGAGCCAGTATTTGAGGGAGCGTACACTCCGCCTCACAGTGACATCTCATCACCGTACAGCTCACCTCATGCGCTCGACAGCGATTCACCTTCATCTCCTGAATGCAAGGTACTGCCCTACTTGTTATCTTCTTCTTCTTATCGTATGGTTACTGACCAACCTGAAGGGCTAGACAAGTGGCTGACGTCTACAAGCGTTCGTTCAAAGCGCTATGCTTCATGTATAGAAATGACATAAGTCACATGATCTACATAGCAACCTGTTGTTGATCTACATAGCGACGTTTGACATTTCTATACATTGTGAAGTCTATTCTATTCTATTCGATTAGCCTTCATGCCACTTGTCTAGCCCTTCTGGTGTCAGAATCGTTGAAGCCATCCGAAGGCCTCTGACAAGGCTGAACAACCTGCTGTCTAGATGACAACAACGGAGACCAAGCATAGAGACGCTCAGTTCAAGTCCCATTAATGGTCACCCATCACTAACTGACTTTGCTAAGCGTTGCTTATCCTTCGATCGTTTACGGATCAGTGTTATTATATTGATGGATTGATTTGTCAAAAGAGAGGTAAAGCTATTGGGATTAACAAACTTGACATCTGCTAATATTGTCTCAACATGGTTGATTATGGCGAGAAGTTTTTCGTTGGACTAAATCCAAACAATTTTATTTTTATATAATATCTTAAAAATCGCTTACTGTCTTAATATCTGCAAGGATTTGTATTTTTTTCTTTAATGCCCTTGAATTTCAACAGCAAATTTGTTTTTACAGATGGAAGAAAAATACTCAAATTCCAAAATCGTTATGGGAATGGGAGACCATTCGCGATTAGCACTATGCGCCTTCATGGTGGGCTTGATAGCTTTCAATCCCTTCAGTGCCTTCTTCGGAGGGTTCATGTCCGAATCCTCGACCCTGGACTTTACAGCGAGAGTGGATCAGAGGAAGATATTGTCAGATAACGATCTTGGTATGATATTAATGTAGTTATTAGACCCTGGCCGCATTACGAATAAAAACCGCGCGGTTTATTTACCGCACCGTACCTTGTCAAATTGCGCGAATTTAAAACTGCAAGTGTGAATACATTCATATGATTCCATGGTTTACAGAATGGCGGGAACAAAACCGCGCGGTTTTTATTCGCAGTGGTGCGGGCTAGGCCTTAGGGCTTCCACCGCCGCGCGCGTAAAATATTCGAGTACCTATAATACGCTGTGGTCTCTTTGACAAAACAAAAACATACTTCATTATCTTCTGCGTAGGGCACATTTTTAAAAAAATATGCAGGTGTGCCACAATGCGCTGCCGAGTATTGCTTGCTGATTTTTTGCCAAATATCAATGAATCATTATTCTTATACGTACTGGGTTTATTTAAAATAATAAGCCATATAATAATTTGGAACATTATTATAGGTTACACTGGTTCGTCGTGGGGTGCGTGGCTATTCGGCACATTCTTCATATATCTGGTAAACTGCATCGTACTGGGAGGATGTCTCGTCAAACTGTTAGTGTATGGAGACTCAGTGCCGAAATCACAATCTAAAGAAGCTGGACTATTCTACAAGCACAAAAGACAGGCTGATAACTTTTTGAAAAAGGTATTTTTTAATATTTTATTTACATTTTATAAATTCTGTCATTGGCATAATAGATGTAATTACTCAAATTATATAGACTTCGCTAAACCGAAGCGTTCAGTCTTTGTTATGTACATACAAGTTGGGGCGGAATGGCGACCACGCACCGGGGAAGCAGCGTGGGTAGACCCCTTACAAGATGGACCGACGACCAGTAGCCCGATTCACGTAACCAAAACCGTAACGATGTCTCAGCGATATAGTCGTTGATAGCCTTTTTGTATTACGAAAAGGCTATCAACGACTATATCGCTGAGACATCGTTACGGTTTTGGTTACGTGAATCGGGCTACTGATGAAGATCGCGAGAAACCGTTGGATGCGTGCAACACAGGACCGGTTGTTATGCAAACCTTGGGGAGACCTTATGTCCAGCAGTTGACATCATTCGGCTATAATTATGATGATGAAGATGATGACTACGTACAACTCACAAGTCCCCGCTTCAAGTGATCACCGTCACTGTTTACCGCGGACGTAGGTTGAACTATTGGCCAATGTAATTAATTGTGTGTCAGAGTTGTTCAAGCCGCCCGAAGGTCTCTGACAAGGCTTAACGACTGCTGCTTAGATGACAACAACCGCGACCGATTTTTTAAGTGCCCTCCAAAGCACGGAGACGCTCAGTTCAAATGCCACTAAATGGTCACCCATCTCTTACTGACCTTGCCAAACTTAACATCCAATCGTTTACCGATCAGTGATTGCAGCTAGATGTAAGCGCCTCAATATATAATTAATTTACAGGATGACTTAACAAACGCAAAGTTAGAATTTCATCGAAGTCTAGCCGTGTGCGGTAGAAGTGTCCAGGCGGGCGGGCAAGGCCACGCCAAGTACTCTGCGCTCATAGCCGCCACCCTCAGGCAAATACTGCAGCGACTACCCTTCGGCTCGTTCCTTGCACGGCGCGCTGGCGACTTGTGGAGTGACAGGTAAGGAGTGATATCAGGATAGAAATTCTTCTTCATCATCTTTTCATGTCAATACTTCTACTACTATACATACAGAACTTATTAACATTAAATTAAAAAATGGCATTTAAATAAATATGCAATAGAATTTAATTTATTTTAAGTAACATAATTAGTCAGCATAAAACCCGAGACACTTGTATCTAAAGAATTCGCGAATTGCCCTTTGCTATGGGTCAATTGCGCATTTTTTTTATGGGACTAAGTCCGCCACACACTCCCACCACAGTTACTTCTGTAAGCCAGGATCGATAATGGTGTCCAACGATAACGACAATTGCGCATTTGCAATATTCTTATATGTTGCTACTACAAAGCACCACAACGGGTTATTCCTGCCTGCTCCACGATATAGCATTATTTATAATTTTGGCCCCTCTCCTAAACTCAATCTCAAAATATTTTTATTCATGTAGGCCAATAAAGCACCGAATAATCGGAATCTATTCGAAATGCTGCTTCCACTGAGAAGAGCCGGCAAAGACCCTCAAAGGTTTTTTTTATAGAAATACTCACAGTATCATGCAAATGGATAACAATAGAACATGAGTATGTGCAGCCCCCATCACAGCTATACATTAATTTCTAGCCCCGCAAGAAGAGCAACCCAGCACTGGGCGGCGGAAGTATCGACCGTGTCCAATCGACTAGCCCAACTAGAGATTCTGTCCACACACAGCGGCCGCAGTGAGCGCATTCTTTTAGCACTACAAGCAGTCAACCTGGCCGAAGTGACCGGCAACCGACAACTATTGGCTGACACGTACATAACTGCCGCTTTGGTTTTCAAGGATTATATGCCGAAGATTGGAAATTGGTTGTGTGGGTGAGTGTTTTTGTGACAAATTGTTTAACTGATCTCTCATTTATCTGCCTGCTCATATAGATTTGATGATGTTGACGCTGTTTTTATGGTTCCACATCTTGGTTCCATATCTCAAGATAAATGGAAAATGTAATTATGATTGTAAAACAAATCAATATCTTTAAGAACATTTTAAAGCGGGTTTACCAGTTCAATCAAGCGACATATGTAGGCCTATTACGAAACTGATTGAAATCAGGAAACGTGAAGTCCAAAGTGATCTCGATTTTAATCAATTTTAATTGACAAAGCATCACAGGATGAACCGTGGACGAAAACAAATTGAAACATTGTCGAAAAAGTTACGAAATAAGCCTACTGGTGAACTGAGAATGATTTGCCCTAATGAAGTATACGTTGCGTAGGTACTACCTGCGGCGGTGCCGCGCGGGCGGCGCGGGGTGGGCGGGCGGCGCGTGGTGCGGCGCGGGCGGCGAGGCGGCGCGCCTGCGCTGGGCGGGCGCGGCGCGCGGCCAGCGCTTCCTGCGCGCGCGCCGCTGGGCCTACGAGCGCGCGCCGCCGCAGGCCGCGCTCTTCTGCCGCCTGCCCGACCCCGCCGACCCGCTCGCCTACGCCATGAGGGTAACCATAACATTATATACACCTACTACACCACCTACCACACCTACTACATCACCAAGCCAACTAGAAACTCGGATGGAATGCGGCTTCCCCGCCCGCACACCTACCACCGTCTGCGGCTTCCCGCCCGCCACACTTCCCGCACACCGCCAACGCCTTTTTGTCCTTTTTGCCACCCACAAAAAGTGGCAGAAAATCCATCTCCTTTGGTAAACGCTCGAGAGTAGAACGAGATTCTCTATATTCATTTCAGTCTTACCATCTGGAGCTGCTGCAGAAGAGTCTGCAGATGCTTCTTTGCGCCGACGAGCGAAGCAACACCAGAGACGTACTGGAACTTATCAAGCTGATTACCGACGACGTGTCTACCGACGCACCGCATCATACAGGTATTAAATAGAAGTCCTATGATTTGTGCCATTGCTCTTATAGAAACTATAACCCGACGTTGAAATTCGGAAGAAAGTAGGTGAGAAATGGAGAATTTAATCTGATTTAAAAGTGGATTTTTTTTTCTGGCAAATATTTCTCATAATGTACATGTCTCGAAGATCTAAAATGCTTACGGAGCGATAATTCGACCATAGATGTACCTTCGCTTGTTCACAACGCGAGAATCCTTTTGCACCTCATCCAAGTCGTTCAAATGTTGGTGATTCCAGGATTCCTCTTCTGTCGGTAATCTGTACTGTAAACTTAAAAAGAAATTAACTTTATAAGTATTTTACGATGACACTAGATATCGTGCCCTAATGGAAATAGCTCGCTTACTTGTATCTATAAAACATTTGGACCCTTCCACAGCACACTGCCTAACTCTCATGATTAGGATATACAAAAACTGTATTGTGGCAACGAATTAGTGTACAATCAGGCTTATTACCTTTATTATTATTACCTTTTGTAATTGATTCTCAGGTTGTTGGGATCCTGTAATGGAGTGGTGGGCGAACATCGTCGGCGTGGCGGCGACGTGGCTGCTTGCCGACACCGGGAAGGCCATCGAAATCGGCGACAGACTCAATATGCTGCCCGAACCACTGGCCAATTCTGAAGATCCACTTCCAGGGTAAATCAATACATCTTCATTGAAATTTGATAGATTTTCCGCTCAATTATTATAACCCAATGACTAATTTTGGATACCAACACAGTTCGTTTTACTAAACAACAGCACGTGAATAAAACATAAATTATAATCGAACAGTGATCCAATTAACAATGAGAAGATTCTCATACGAGCGAAAACTTAGAAATTCTAGTCGCTGATGTTTATAAAACAATATTGTATAGTTTATAGTTGTCGTATTAATAACTATTGTCTTTCATAGCATAAACACTGAGCTGATGAAAATATAGCTATTGTACTATTATGTTTAGGGCACTGCATATGGCGTACAAAAGCCGCCGGGGCCTGTTAAGCCTCGCTCAGTGTCGAGATGGACACACGTTCGAGAGGACGTCGGAGACTGTACTCAAGGTGTGTGCCCTATTATTATAATATTAATAGTGTTTTATAAGTCAGTGTATAAAATTACTACTACATGGTGAACCTGTGGTTATTGAGGTGAGATGATCACAGACTTCCAAACTAATTTTATACTAATGTTTAATTAGTTCAGCGATAGTAATCAATTTGCTTGTTTTGAAAGCTTTAAATACCGATTTGTACTTCCTTTTAACCAATGTTTAATGACTTGCTGTTATTAATAATAATTTATGAATATTATGTATTGTACTGCCTTTAAACCAATGTTCAATGCCTTGCTGTTATTAATATTAATCTATGAATATTATGTAAGTATTATGGTTTGCAGGTGTGTGATATCGCGGGCGCCAGATTAGCTGATTCATTGGCGTATTATTGCTGTCGAAAACCTACACAACTCATGTTGGTAAGTTACTGAAATGTAAAATATGTTACATAGCTAAATTAGAACAGGTTTAATGTATATCATGTAGTTTACTAAAAATATTGCTCTATGAGGCATGTCATGTCGAAGTCTCAAGAAAACAATATCGAGGTTTGTAATTTTGCATTGGTACCAATTGATAGTCTCAGCTCGACAGTCGACAGACCTATGAAGAATGTTGTATTTGATCACCAGTATAGTCAATCAGTTAACTCTTTTACAGGGAAAAACGTAGGTGTTATAAAATCTCTGGCAAAGAATACGATAGTTCTTGTTTTATTTTTTGTGTACTGTTGTTACACAGCCTACCCCTTGGAAGGAATACAGGCGTTGCGATACTTTTTTTTAATTTTGTGCATGTTTATTTTTAGTTAATCTGAAGATTCGCCGATGGTTGACTATTGCGGGAGTGCATTGTAGTTGCATTGCACTGGTGTTCATTATTGTGCAATATTACTACAAAGCAAATCTCGAATTAGTTATTTTCTACGCTTCCGGATATTATTTGCGCTCTACAGTTAATTTTGTTTGATTTGTTATGCTTTATTTTGTATTAGATCTTTCTCATTCGGTATGTTTGAATATTTCTTTTATTTATCTCTTTTTATACTGTAATTCTATAATTATTTTGGTCATATGTATTCCTATGAATGTGTATGAATAATGTATAGGGCTTACCTATAGTTAGGTCACTGTAGACTTTGCCATTTATAAGTCAGTATTTCCTGGCTTTAATCCAATTTTTATAGGGTGGGTTTGTCTGTTTGGCCTGATTAGCGATCCCTACATAGTGACTACATATAAACAAATGTATTTCCATGTAAATGTTTCACAAATGTGTTGATAATATTTGTTTTAATTGTGTTTTATCAGTTGATGCAAGTGCTGTGCTGCGACTGGGTGCTGGAAGTGCGCGCGGGAGTGTGGGAGGCGGGCGACGGCGCATCTTCTAAACCCGCGCCGCACGCGCAACTGCGCGCCTTCCAACGCGACCTGCATTCCTTGAGGAGGCTATCGCAGAGTTTACCAGTATGTTAATTGTCATTCTATCGAAAATAATAATCCGGATCCATCAGCCGAAAGATGACCAATCTTGAGAGATTAGCACGATGGTGAAGGTCGTTCACGGCTTCTACTGCCTTCCTGAGATGCGTGTAAGTTCACCTTGTGGATAACAAAACGTACTAAAACGTAATGTACTGTAATTACAGTGAATAATCGATGACACTGGTAGAGTCCGTTCAGTCAGTCTAAAAAGCACGCCCGCCCTACACTTTAGAAACATCTCTACCGTATACTTAGACCGTTAATAAATCTATCTCACCTCTGATAACAAACTGACTGACTTGGAAATGCCAAACTGGAATGGCATCTCAAGAGCACACTCAAAATTGAGGTAGATTTATAAATTGTAAATTGCCCTAGATAGATAGATAGATAACACTTTATTGTACACCAGCACACATACAAGAACAAAAATAACAAACAAAACAAGAATCAAACAACAGTGTACAGTGGGCGGTCTTATTGCAAACTCCGATTTCTTCCAGATAACCTTTGGATGGAGAGGATTCCGTATTTTAAACAGGGTAGTAGCACAGTAGTAGCTAATGTGGCTAACGGTTATTTAATGTATTGTGTCCCGGTGTGTTGTGCAGTGGGTGACGTCGCGCGTGTTCCTGCAGTCGGCGGTGTGCCGCATGATGGCGGGCGCGGCGCCGCGCCGCACGCAGCAGCTGCTGGACGGCAGCCTGCGCCCGCGCTGCAACCGCGCTTCTATCATCTGCGGGAAAGGTCCGACTATAATTCTCAACTATTATTCACTAGCTGTGCCTCGCGGCTTCGCCTATGTCTTATTCCAAAGCCTACACTATCTATGTTTCAAATTTCATTAAAATCGGTTTAGTAGTTTTGGAGATACGTGGTAACAAACATTCACACACACTTTCGCATTTATTATATTAGTATAATTAGTAGAAAGTAGGATTTTTCTATCAATGGGATATGAAATATCCTGGGTAGCGGTTTCCACATCATCAAGTGAACCGTCTGTAAGTGTGCCATCCTGGGATTCCTAGGTAATAAAAAAAATCAAGTAAAAGTGCGCCATACACAAGTGCACATTTTGTAAATGTGAGCGAGTCCACCGAAAGAAACATGCCATACCCTGAGCAGTATAGTGGTACCGCACACCGGTGGAATTTCACTTTTACATGTTAACTTTTCGATTGTAGAACGTGCTCAGGAAGGCGGGGGCGGGGAGGGCGAGCGCGCCGTGGCGCTGTACATGGCGTGCAAGCACCTGCCCGCCGCCGTGCTGGCTGCGCCCGGCGAGCGCGCCGGCATGCTGGCGCAGGCCGCTGCCACTCTTCAGAAAATCGGACACCGAAGTCGCTTACCACACTGCTATCATCTCATGAAGTCCATAGGCACCATGCCGACGGCACCCTAATTATGAAGTCGAATTTCGAATATGCGTTTTTTTGTTTGTTATTGCAAGCTAATAAAATCATACTATAATGAACATTGTATTTACTTTATACGTGTCTCGCAAATCAGGCCAATGGCATAAGAAATAATAAAAGTAAAGACTTTTTTTGTTTTTTTTTTGGTAGTATAATTTCTACGAGTATAAAATACCTTTAATTTAACTATTATACAAGTACATGCTTTTAATATATTACTAGTTTTTACAGGCTCGTAAAGTTGTTCTTCCTCTATGGTAATAGCAAAGGCTTGGAAGAATCAAATCCATGGGAACAAAAGCATAATACTCAATATTATGAGCATATTATAATATTATTAACATTATGCTCTTCGCTCATTCATCCATGTTTTAGGGTAATAGCATAGCAGCCACACACGACCGAAACGTAGGTACAATTTGTATCTTTATTACGTCATTGGTGTGTGTGTAGGGCTGACTGACATAATGGTAAACCATAGACAAGGTTCAAAGTTGATGTATGTCACTGTCATTAATGTAGTCTTGGCTGTCATCATCCAAACAAACAAACAAAAATGTCAAATGCGTGAAAATTGAAGAATCGTCATGGATTGGAAATCGAAATAAAAATAGAAGTTGGATCAATAAAACGAAGAAAGCGTCTTGCTTTTAAATAGCAGATATATGCGAAGTTTCCTAATCAGTTAAAGCATTGGGAAATTTAGTAGTTCGACGTTATAATGGTAAGCAAACTTCTCACTATGAATATCTAAAATGTTGATGTAACTAGCTTTGCGATGGATTTTAGAATAATTTAAACCTATCACTGTGTGTTCAGAAATAGTTTGTACAACAAAGAATGTTTTTGTACCTACTTTGACCCCTAAACGGGGTGCAAATAACAGCTGATTAACATTTGAAAATAAAAATTCCAGGCGACTGCTGTTGCAACCGTTCCAAAGAAGGCAGTAGGCGCCAACAATGCAGGCGGAGTTCGTAAGAAATCAGGGCCCAAGTTTGAACTCACAGAAGAACAGAGAAGGGACATCAAAGAAGCATTTGATCTTTTTGACACAGAAAACACTGGAAAAATTGATACCAAAGAATTGAAGGTTGCGATCCGCGCTCTTGGATTTGAACCTAAAAAAGAAGAAATAAAAAAGATGATTGCAGAAATTGATAAAGGTGATGGTAAAGTGTCATTTGAAGACTTTCTGGAATTAATGTCTGTAAAAATGGCAGAGAAAGACACAAAAGAAGAGATTATGAAAGCATTCAAACTTTTTGATGATGATGAAACAGGTTAGTAGTTATCACTCATTCCTTTTATCTTTAACTAGCTTTTGCCCGCGACTTCGTCCGCGCAGGTTATACATATAAAAAAATCCGTTTCCGTTTGCTGGAACCCAAATCCCGTATCCTGGATATCCCGGATCCCGTATCTCATATCCCTGATTCTGTATCCCATATCCCGTATCACGTATCGCGTATCCCGTATCCCGTATCCCGTAGCCCTTATCCCGTACCCCGTATCCCGTATCCAGTATCCGTATCCAGTATCCGTTATCCGTATCCAGTATCCGTATCCAGTATCCGTATCCAGTATCCGTATCCAGTATCCGTATCCAGTATCCCGTATCTCGTATCCCGTATCCATATCCGTATCCCGTATCACGCATCCCACATCCCGTATTCCGTATCCCGCATCCCACATCCCGTAACCGGTATCCCGTAACCGGTATCCGGTATCCCGTATCCCGTATCACGTATCCCATATCCCAATTCCCGTATCCCATATCGCGTATCCCATATCCCATACCCCGTATAATTTTCAAAAATGATTTTTATTTTTAAAAGACACCTAATCACCAATTTTCATAATTCTAACTACAAAAATGACGAACTTCCATACAAACTTTCATCCCCTATTTTACCCCTTAGGGGATGAATTTTCAAAAACCCTGAAATTAATATTGTTTAACTTTTAAAAGCCACCTAATCACCAATTGTTATAATTCCAACTTCAAAAAATGACGAACTTCCATACAAACTTTCCCTCCCTATTTTAACCCCTTAGGGTTTAAATTTACAAAAAAGCTGAAATTATTATTTTTAATACGTAATAAGAAACCTAAACACAAATTTTCATTATGCTAACCTCAGAAATGACGAACTTACATACAAACTTTCGTCCCCTATTTTACCCCCTTAGGGGATGAATTTTCAAAAACGCAGCAATTCAAGTTTTTTATTTTTAAAAAGGAACCTAAATACCAATTTTCATAATTCTAACTTCAAAAATGACGAACATCTATACAAACTTCCCAAGTAACTTTCATCCCCTATTTTACTACCTTAGGGGTTGAATATTCAAAAACGCCGAAAACCATATTTTTTATTTTTAAAAAGATACCTCAACACTAATTTTTATAATTCTAACTTTAAAAATGACGAACTTGCATACAAACTTTCATCCCCTATTTAACCCCCTTAGGGGTTGATTTTTCCAAAATCGCTTCTTATTGCTTGCCTACGTCACTAAATATATCTACTATCCAAATTTCATGTCTCTAACTTCAGTAGTTTCGGCTCGGCGTTGATGAGTCAGTCAGTCAGTCAGTCAGTCAGTCAGTCAGTCAGCATTTCCCTCTTTATATATTAGTATAGATTAAGAAATTATAAATACATTCTGCTGGAGGTGAGGGTTTCAAACTGTACCAAGGTGAACACCTTAACTGACCAAGCTGAAACCTACAACCTACACTTAAGGTGCCTGAGGGCTAGCTGCAACCTGTTACCTCTCACGGTCTGAGGGCTCCTTCGAATTGGATGTGTGTACAAGTAGGTTTTCAAATAATACTACAAGAGCCGTTGCAGTGCTGTATTGCACATGTGACAACATGTGTTATTTTAAGGCAGATCCTTCTGGTACTATCATTGTTTTGATGGCAACAGCACTCTGCAATCACAATAGCACTGCTTAATTGAATAAGCCTGTTCTTATGATACTCATTAGGCATATTACCGAGTAGCTAGAGAAATGTTTCATGTCTAATGTAAAATAAATTACTTTTAACACATTGCAGGTAAAATATCATTTAGAAATTTGAAGAGGGTAGCAAAGGAGCTTGGAGAAAATTTAACAGATGAGGAACTGCATGAGATGATTGATGAAGCAGATAGAGATGGTGATGGAGAAATAAATCAAGAGGAATTTCTTCGTATTATG
Organism: Drymonia ruficornis; assembly: GCA_947859195.1. Taxonomy (NCBI): domain Eukaryota; kingdom Metazoa; phylum Arthropoda; class Insecta; order Lepidoptera; family Notodontidae; genus Drymonia; species Drymonia ruficornis. The sequence goes on along the minus strand of OX401910.1, from coordinate 6,808,283 downwards.
AAAAAGACAAGCTTATATTAGAAAATCTGGAGGCCTGCATGATGAGTTAGGTTTTAAGTAATAGATCTTGTGAATTGGTTTACTGTCATAGTGTTTTTGTAAGACTAAGATATGAGACTTGGGGCCAAATACTCAAAGGCTACTCAAATGTTTAAGTCCCACTTAGCCATTATGTAGAAGTTTTTGTATGGCGTGACAAAGTTAAGCAGCTCTCAAAGTTTGACTAGCATATGAGTATTCAGCGGTTAATATCTTAATAATCATACAAAAGCACTTTAATCTTTTATTTTAGTAAGTTTTCTTTTAGTATTACCTATTGTAAGTAGAAATGTTTTATTGTTCAGCACAGCTCTCTAATAATAGTATCATATTGTGTGTTTACTTACGTAAAGTACATCTACACAAAATATGTTTATTTGTTCTAGTCTATTGTACTTAAATCTGGCTATCATTGCTAATTTAAACTGTCATTCTCCAATTCTAGACATAGTATATCAAATATCTCCAATCTAAAGGATCTGTTATCTATTTTATACTATTTCATAATGAAAGTGTTAGGGTTAGTCTATTGTATAAATGGAAAAGGTTATCTTTAACGAAATAACTTTATTTTTACACATTCCAATATGAATAAGTATCGCCTGTATACTATACATATAACTGGTTTTGTTATTTATAACATTATACAATGCTATTTCTGTTGTACACTCTGCCTGCAGCGCGCACAGAACGCTATACTGAGAGCCATATCTGGTGCACAGCGATACACCAAAAACGAGGAGGTCCACGAGTGGCTGGGAGTGCCAACAATCAACTCGGAAATCGCACGTTATAAGGAGCGACACAGGGAGCGCTTGTCGACCCACCCGAACCCACTCATCGCCGAGTTGCTGGATCCGTCAGTGGTGGTCAGAAGACTAAACAGGGACCACATACTCTAAATGTTAGGCGCGGCGCTGGCCGCTCCGCCATACCGTCACCCCAGGCTCTGAAACAACCTGCTCATGGTCTGGCGACCGATCGCAGATGGAGGCAACATAAAAAAAAAAAAAAACTTGTAAAAAACTCTTCACTTTTCTTACTTCTGACTCAAAGGAATACTTCCTGTTAGTTGTTTTTGATATACCTACCTAACAGAAACAGCATTGGAGGAAGCACATGCCAAAGATGAATTAATTTTAAAATAGAATCTCTTATGTATACCGGTCTATAAACATCTTATCTGGTTTCACAATAACTTACATTTTTCAATAACATTGAATGACAAACAAAACAATCAAGTGACTTAATTATCAGTGAAATAATTTTATCTCATGAATTACAGCCAGCTTACATATACATTTTATTGTGCAATTGGGTGTTAGTTCAATGTCTATTGAAATAAACTATGCGGCACTAATGATAACATGTTATTATTTCATATGCCTCGCTGCTTGCAAATACATAGAATATATAAAAAACATTACAAAAATCCTAACTTATAATCTTATTTACTATGAAATTCAAAGCCTCATTATTTAATAGGTGTGTTAAGTAAAATCATGATCTTAAAACTATAATTCCAAATAGCTGAGCTTAAAAAACAGTATTTTCCGAATAACTTATTAACTAGTTGTAGTAGTTCTTTCCACTACATTGCCCTCTGCCTGCCCAAAGTATGCTTTCTGACACATTTTTACAAAAAGGCCAGTTTCAACAACTCCAGGAATCATCTTTACAGCCAAATTGACCTTCTCCCAATCTAAATCCTGGTTGGTGAACTGCCAGTCCAGAATGAAGTTGCCATTGTCAGTCACCACTGGTCCGGCTTTTGCTATAGCTTTCCGTAATTTCGCTTCTCCACCATACATAGCCACAATCTTATTCTGAACAGGAACATAAGCCATTGGTACCACCTCTATTGGTATACCCTTTTTGTATCTGTCACCTAGTTTTACGGAATCTTTAGTGTAATCAGCTATAACGATGAGCTTCTTGGAACAGGACGCGACTATTTTCTCTTGCAGCATGCAGCCACCGCCGCCTTTAATGAGGGTCATATTAGAGTCCACCTCGTCAGCTCCGTCAATAGTAACATCGATCAATGGATTAGTATCCAGTTCTCCCAATGTAAGGTTATGTTTCACAATCAGCTGCTTAGCTTGAAACGAGGTTGGTATGCAGATTACTTTTAATTTCTCCGTCTCAACTCTTTCGGCTAGGCGTTGCACAGCATATATCACTGTAGAACCACTTCCAACGCCGAAAACGCAATCATTTTTAACAAATTCGTCCACAGCCCGGTACGCAGCAACTTGTTTTGCTTCTTCTAAAGACATTTTGAAGATATTGTTCGAAATGCGACGGTAATTTAAGACACTAGCACTGTGTTTTAGTAGTTGTGATGCAAATACCAGTAGCACCATTCATTAAAGATAATAATAGCAGAGTTAAATAAACAAACGTAGTATAATAACATGCGAATGACGAACAGGCGGGCCGCGGGTGACGTGCGTGTTGTAACTTTGCTTGCTTTGCTATGCTTTGCTTGCCGCGCAATCGGTTGACAATTGACAACGGAAATCAAACTGACAACGAACGTCACGTCACGTCACATTGTTTGACAGATGAGGTCATTTAGCCAATGACGAAAGCATGTAGCCGGTTGTTCAGCCGCCACCATGGATGTATTAGCTACCCTGGATACGCTTCGCATGATCATTCCCCTCTAGCTTTTTCTATAGGTACAGGACCAAAAATCTCTGACACGTATATAAAAACTGTTTTCGAAATCGATTTGATCAGAGTAAGTATCGTTTTCGCGGTGTAAGGTGCTCCGTGAAAAATGCCGAATTGTGCCATTAAACATGTGCAAAGAAATTACAAAAAATAGTAATATACAAAAAGATGGGGTAACATTTCATATGTTAGTATTTTTGATGTAATTAATGCAATTTTTCTATTAAATTCATTAAAATATTAAATGTCATAAGAATCGAAAACATTATCGATACAATTAATCGAGTACGAATTAATCGAATAGTCTACTGTGACCATAGACGAATCTTTTCTACCCTGGCAACTGTATTTTTTATTTGTCAAATAATTGTCAAGTATTTGAACTTTGTAAACAAACGGATAAATACTGAATTACGCGGTGATAAACCAGTCGCAGAACGTTAAAAACTATTTACAATGAATAAATCATTAGTAATTCAACAAGAGAGGTGATTCACAAAGTTTACAGGCGGTGTCTCGCGGAATTTGAGGTGCAAAATATTTTGTCAGAACTCGACCATGTTTACCAAAGAACCGCTGATATTATAGGTATATAAGCAGTTTATTTTACAGTTTTTAAGTTAAATAATGTGTTTATTGTATACAAAGGCAGGCTCAAAGCTTCAGTTTACAGGTTTTTCAGTAAATATACATTGATCGCTTAGAGGTACATTCGATTGAACACAACCTGATACTTGGGCATTATTTTTATGTGTTGCTTTCATATCGACCAATATATAATCTAAGGTTGCTTTATTTTTCTATGTTTGCTTGTCAGTTAACATCGTTACTTAATTACTAAATAAACAAATAATCTTAAAGCATTAAAGAAATGATCTTTTATTGAATTATTTTATTTTTCAGGTACCGTTAAAAGAATAGTCGAAAATTGCTCTTTAAGATGACATTAATCGATTAATAATAAATCTTCAAGATGACAGCAATGCTGTGGAGACTGATGATGATGAGTTGATGAGGCAGCGGCAGGCCCACGCCAATAGATTGATTTATCAGGAGTGGAATATTTAATAATAATAATAATGTTTATTACCAAAAAGACATTACCATTTACAGAGCAGGCAAAACACCCCACACTAGGCAATGCCTGTCTTGTGGGGGGTTTTAAAGAAATAATAATAACAGTTTGGTACAGAAAAGAACAAAAAAGAAAGAAAGAAAAGGAAAGAAAGAAAGTACGGTAAAGAAAAGAAACATAAAATTAAAGAAAAGGAATAACACAATAATTGATTAAAGAATAAACAAGTATTAGGAATTGTAAACATCTCATATCTGATTAAGTAAAAGTAGGAACTGTCAAAATAAGTAATGGAAAAATAAATAAATAATAATAATAACGGCTCGCATTGTGAGGAAGTTCCTCTCCCTGGAGCCTTGACCACCGGTAACTAGGACCCTGTTGCCGATGCCGGTGGGGAACTATTTTTATATTTTTAAATGTATTTTTTTTTATATATATAAGTATATATATAAATTTAAAAATGTAAATTTATAGGATATTTAATGAATAAATTGAATAATAATATTATTTATCGATTTTCATGAATTCTTCTGTAAGTTGGTAGGGCCAATTTAGTAATTCTGCAGTAATTTTGATTTTAGCCTGAAAGTAATTTAAGCCGACGATCTTATTGGATTTATTAAACTTGTTGAACAGAAAGGGTTTTAGGAAAAAAGGGAAACGTTGGGCAAATGCGGTTTTGGTTTGGGGTACTGGGATAAAGAAAACCCGCTTTCTGGCAATACGCTCAAGGTCCGGAATGCGTGATAACTAAGATCTTTTGAATTTACAACATCTCTTGCAGCTTTATCAACATTTTGTAACTGCCAGGGCTGTCTAAGAATATTCTCTTGTTAATTAAAAAACGCAGTAGCTATGATATGTTTGTTTTATTTTCCTAAAATACAAAAAAAAATAACTAACTCATGTTGAAACAAAAACACCCACTATCGAAACAATTCAGATAAATACGATCTCGATAAATTCTTGATCTTGATAAACGGAATCGAACCTGACACTGCTCCGGGTCCATATGACCCAGAAGCAGGCAGCGTCTGCTACTGAGGCGATGAATCACATATGGCATAAATATATGGATAACAAATATTATCTTATTGACCAACATCAAAGAAAACTTAAAAGTGCTTGCGCTTGCATTATGAATAATAAATAATATGGAAAATAATAAATCAAGTATCAAAATTATTCAGTCGTATTAGTCAGTGTTGCAAGAATGATTTCGACATATATACTTTTTGATTTGAACAGTGTTGTAGTAGTGTTTATTTATGATTGCAGACCGGTATCGATAAAAATATAATATATATAGTGTATAATAAACCTTGGGAGAGGCCTATGTCCAACAGTGGACGTCTTTTGGCTGAAATGATGATGATGATGACATTAGTATAATAATACCTATTACGTTTATACGTACCTACCTAACAAAAGATATCAGCCAGGCCAGTGGCAGCAGATGGCGCTGGTCGAGTGGGAGTGGGGGGGGATGAAACAGCTTATTTGGGAACATTAGGTACTTATTTTTTAGATAATCTCATTTTCAAGGAACTGAATTGGGATGTACCCGGAATCATCTTGTTTCCGTTGAATATTTACGCCTCGTGAGTTACTCATTATTTCTTGTTCAGCTGTTTCAGTAGAGATAATTCAGTAGATTATAATGACAGCTATAAATGTAATAATGAGTATATGAAACTATCGATATAGCTAATTAGAAATATCGATAGTGGTATTCACCCTATTACACCGATGGTCCTACGTAGTAAAATTTTGTATGTTGACGTATTAGATCTTTTAGTGTGCGTAAAATATACTAGTGTTGCACATTTCTTTACGTGTGCGTTTATAATGACACAAAATGTTTTGAGTAAGTGTGCGTCAATTTTAATGTAGTGGTTACCTCCCCTCCCCCAGGAATTGACAGAAAATTTTGTTCGTTGAATTATGCGCGTACCGGGTCCCTAAGTTAGATGGTCTAAGGCCGCCACTAACGTAGACAGTGAAAGCTGTAGAGCAACCGTGAACCATCAAAGGTAATAATTTGTTTTTGAGATAGAATAAATGAAAAAAAAAAAAAAAAAAAAAACTTATTTCTATAAGCCTGCACACGATACCATTTTTCATCATATGATCGATATGGGCTATCAAAATCGCAGCGTGTGGACAGCAGTAGGTAAATTGGGCAGGTTGGGTAGGCGGGGCTCGTTGCAGTGAACCAAGCAAGCTTAGCTTGAGCCACTAGAACAAACCAGCAACATCCACTTTGAATATACCTCATACCAACATAGGTAGTTAATGTGTAGTACAGCCAGTGACGTCAGTCGCTGAACTCTTTAGCGGTACCTACAGGGAAGGTCTTCCAGTTAGGCGGGTTATGCCTGGTGAGGCTGCCGGCTCTTCGCCCTGCTGGTTGTTATCGGGGTCTGGTATGTGGTACCTACCTAGGTACTGATGCGCTTCGTGAACCTTGATACCGTGATTCAGGATCGTATGTTGTATTGGTGCGTTGCAGCGCTATCTGTTGGTAGCGAGATGTGAGGTCGCTACAACTCAAGTTTTCAAATCGATAATAGGTAGAGCTGTAATACTCTTTATAAATATTGGTGAACATTGTCAAAACCAAATATTAGCGACCATAAGTGACATAGGTAATTTAAGTATCGTTTAGATAGGTAGGTAGGTACCTAATAAAATAATGGATTATAATTTAAAAAACCGGCCAAGTGCGTGTCGGACTCGCACATGAAGGGTTCTGTACCACCGTAAAATAAAAACATCAAAATTATTAAGTTTTTTGTTGTTGTAGCCGTAACAGAAATACATATTCTGTGAAAATTTCAAATCTCTACCTATTTATTACGGTTCGAGAGATACAACCCGCTGACAGACAGACAGGCGGACAGACGGCGTAGGCTTAGTAATAGGGTCCCGTTGGCAGCCTTTGTGTACGGAACCCTAAAAAGCGTGCAAGCGATTTGAAAAACTGAGAATGTTCAGCGACTTACCTTACGCCTTATAAAAATATATACCTATGAGCAAAATTCAAGTTTACTGCCTGTTCATAGGTTTTTTTGTGTTACCAAGGTGGCAAACAAACGTACAGTCGTACAAGGATCTTTTGGCGCGTGGCAGAAATCGAAACTAACGCCGCTTTCTACTGAATGTGTCATTTTTTGTTCCCCTGAGACACAACAGGGGGCGACAACAATCGTTCCTTACATGATTTACAAGCCAGTGGCGGTTTAAGATTAAAATGGAACATGGTGAAATTCAATTTTGAAAAAATATCTGGATGACTTACTCACTGAAAGTAATAATTGTATATAATTTTTTTCCTGCCTTATTTAAAAATCTCAAAATGAGATATCATTTAGTACCTCGGAGGTACTAAATCTGGATATTTGACTTTCAAGGAAATATCTCACTTTTCATATGTTTACAGCACTTTAACGAATCGTCAAGATGGCGGGACCAGCTTCAACTCGACACAACTTTATGTCGGTTGATGCTAGGAAGTTGAAAATTGGATATAGAAGGGTACTAAATAGGTACTAAATCCCCAGGTCAGAATTATTCGTCCGCAAGCAGCGCTTCTTGGTGGTCCCGCCATCTTGACGTCAAGATGGCGGGACCAGCTAAAGTCCTTCGTACTTTTTTTGTCTTCGGAGGTACAAATTCCTGAGTTGAAGGTACAAAAGGTACAAATTAGGTACTAAATCCCCAATAGGTTTTTTTTTATTTTGAGACATGGTCCCGCGGTCTTTACGTTCACAATAAAACTAGTAAATAAATAAGCACCAACATAACAAACTTTAATTGTTTCGATAAATTATTAGCAAACCACAACAAATAAGGTATTTTTCATATAGGACCCAATATCTCCTTTGAAAGATCCTTTAGTTCGTGCAGCAATTTGTCTTGGTCGTGTAATATTTTTTTAACAATGTCTAAATGAGAAGTTAGATCTAAATCTCTGGTTATTATGTGTTTATTCAGTTCGATCTTAGTCATAGTCAAATTTGAATACTTGCTTTGTTTTTTACTCATCTGGTACTCTGAACATACGACACCCATACCTTCATGGGGTTTCCTCACTTCGCCTCTCCTGAACGAAGTTCCTTTGTGTTTCATATCGTATTTGTGGGTTTTGATACATTTAGGAGCCGTCGAATTGCATTTTAGAATACGTATTTTATTGCTAAGAAACCGCGTCTTTTGCTCAAGCCGGACACACTTGTCATGTTCGTTGCAGTAGTCAGCATAGTACTGGCCACAACAAAGAATAATTTTCTTCAATTGCTGCAGACTTGGAACATCCTCTATGGGCTCTTTACGCACTTTCTGCAACTCCTTATACCCTAGTTCAATGAAATGGTCGAAATATTCTAATTTATCACGGATACTTTGATTTTCTGTAGTCAACTTATGAATAAGATCAGTTTCTTCTTTACGTTGTTGAATTAAATCTAAATATTGGTTTCTAGCGAAATTTAAGTGATTATTTAGAAGAGTTGTTTCATTATCCTTGTCTGACGATACCGTCTTGGCTACAACTGCAACAGTAATAAGAAGGCTTTACTTAATACTATTCTTACTCTGAAAATATCTTAATAGGAGCTTAGGTAGTAAAAGGTAGGTACCTACAGATAAGTAAACTAATATTAAGAGTACTTACAACATGCTGCTTTCAGATTCTCCTTCAATTTTAGAATCTCTTCATTTTTACTTTTTATAGAATATTTGCATTTAATCAAGTTATTTAAAATATCTTCACTTTCGCATATTTCACTTTGGCCCGCATTTAATGATTCATTTTGGAGTCTGAAACAATGCAATTAAACTACTCAGAACTTAGGTTTAGGTATTTATTATACCTAGGAACCTACATAGACTTATTCGGTGTTTAATTAAGAGTTAAATTTTGAAATAACTCGTGTTTATCTCGTCTTTAACTTTTTTGAAATAACACCGATTATGTTTACCTAAGTTTAATAAGACAAGTATAAATAGGTATTTTGAGGTGTTGAGGCATACCTTTGCATTTCATTAGCGATAGCAGCAAGAGCCAATCGCATTTTATCAACTTCAGCTTCGTCGTCGCTCATTTTGCAAGATTATATAATTTTATTACCGTGATTTTATCGCAGTGATGTAGGTATGGATTGAAAAGGTTATTGGTAGCAATAGCGATCCATTTGCAAGATTATTTACACATGTTATTCACACCAAGGGCTTTCTAACTACTTGATTTACACTTAATGATTACTTATTGTATCAAATTACCAAAACATCTATTTGAAAAAGTGTCAATTTTTATTATTATCTATAACTCTATTTATAGAGAATATCGAAAGAGGACTTAATATTGATCACAAGATCGTCGAAATTGAGTACCTAAAAATACTAAAAATTGTTCTGCACTACGGTACCATTGTGTCGTACATAAAAGTAGCCATTCAATAGATTGCATTATTATTAAGCTAGCGTGTAGTGGTGTGCAGGCAATTTTCCGCCAAACGCCCCGCCGGCAAACGGCTATCCTCCATTCCGTTTGTTCGCGAGACAACCGGCCCGCGTATGGTAGCCATTTCACGGTCGATTTCATCTTCGCCACTAAAAATAGGGACATATCTTCCGAACGATCTGTTATAATATGGAATAAGAGAAAACTAAAATAAATGTTTTTAATAAATAAGGAAGATTTTGGAAAGGTGCGCGAGGTGCTGATTTTGGCAAATTCATAATCCGTTAACTTTTGCGCGAATTAACATGGTTATTACAACTCTTAGGTTAGGTCTTCATTTATTGTACCTAATATTATTTTACATTTCGTCCCAAAAACATCATGATGTAAATCTAAGCGGTCAATCTCCATGCTACATTCTACTACTACACCGCACTTGACCCATGAGCTCGTGGTGGTTTGTGTTATTCTACCTTCTGGGGGGAAATCTCACATATACCCGGATTAAAACACAGCTATCATCATCATCATCATCATCATCTCAGCCGAAAGACGTCCACTGCTGGACATAGGCCTCCCCCAAGCAGGCCTCAGTCACTCTGTGGTTTCGGTCGAACTAGCTCCGATCGGTTCGCGTACAAAGTCTGTACGCAATTCAATATGGCCGCCGCACTGTAGGCTGAAAATCGGGTTTCGAAGACATAGAAACTGAAATTATGGTATGTCACTTTTTTGACTTGATATAGATTCAGTTGATCAATACTATACTACAAAATTAATATGAGACAATAGAATGTAAAAATTAACGAGTTATAATTTTTTTAAGAAAAAATTGTATGGAGATGACATGAAAAATGAGGATATCTCTGGAATCGCATGGTTGGCCGTTATATCCTTACACACAAAAATAGTACTATTTTTTTATGATTTTTTGACATACTTCATATTGCGGTACCACTTGCGATTTTTTTTTAAAAAATCGTCGAAATTTTAAATTATTTTTTTTACATTAATGGCCCGTTTTAATGCTTAAATGCTTCAAAATCAATCAATATCAATCAATTTTATTTACACCATAGGCCAAAATAGTCTAAGATATCATAAAAAATGATTTTCAGACCTAAGTGGAATATCTCATAACAATAAAACTAGTAATAATTCCAGGATTAAAAACAGTTGTACTAAACTAAATACTTAATCTAAACTTGTTCATCACCATCAGATCCCACTTTGGAATCAGGCTTTACAATAGGCATTACATCTAAGAACTCTATGGGAGGTTTCTGATCCTGAAGGTTAAGTAAGTCTAGAGTGTATTTAAAGTATGTCTGTCTCTTATGGGTATCCAGTCTCGTTCTTATCGAAGTTATAAGAAGATCAGAAGAGAGGATAAGCATATTGAGGAGATCATCGTTAGATGCTTGCCTGCTCTTCTTCTTCGCATTTATATTCAACAACAGATGCAATATTTTATGACCATCACGTTTCAGAAGCATTGCTGCTGAATATGCTAATTCAATAGGGTTATAGTTCAGTTTTTTGAAGGAAAACAAAGAAGTTGTCATGAATGAAAAAACTAGAATGGATAATGAAATCCAGGTTTTAAGCATATTTATGACCTCTTTGATTCTGCTAAAATTAAATGGTGTGTGAGATACCATATGGACGAATCCGAAACCCTGATCATCTACGTATTGTCGTCCAGTGCAGTTCAATTTTTTGAAGGAAAACAAAGAAGTTGTCATGAATGAAAAAACTAGAATGGATAATGAAATCCAGGCTTAGGTTCCTTCAAAACACCAAGAAAATGAGGTTATTAATGATGACAATGATAAACGGCAAAATTTGTACGTATCTTTCTGAAGCCAAATCAAATACAGCCTGCTACCTGTGTTTGGCCAAGCCTACGGAAATGAATAACTTAAATACTGTTTCGTCAAAAACCGTGTGTATGAGTTTGGGTTATCATCACTATATGCCCGCATTAATGTGATTGAATGTCTTGTACCTCGATTTCAAGAAGTGGTCTACGCGAGGAGAAAATCAAAAGAGATATTACAGACAAGGAAAAACTTATCCAAGATAGTTTTTTAAGATGATCTCAATCTTTTGTTTGACATCGTTAAGCAAGGATCAGGCACTATTAACGATGGAAACTTAGCACGAAGGTTTTTTGAGTTTCCTGACAAAACTGCAGCGGTCACTGGATTAGATGAAGACCTGATCCGCACGTTTGCTGTGATTCTGCAGGCTATCACATCTGGAGGGGTTATAGATGTGCCTAAATTTAAAGAATATACCAAAATAACCGCGGAAAAATTCGTGTAACTATATTATTGGTATTATATGTCGTCGACCATCTACAAGTTACTTATTCATGGAGGAGATGTAATAGCAGAAAATGCCATTGTTCCAATTGGGAGTCTTTCGGAAGAAGCTTCAGAGGCACGAAACAACAATTTTAGGAGGTTTTGAGAATACCATTCGAGGAAGAAGAGCAGGCAAGCATTTTATTTATTTATATTTATACTTTAAATAAACTCTAGACTTACTTAACCTTCAGGATCAGAAATCAGAAACCTTCCATAGAGTTCTTAGATGTAATGCCTATTGTAGAGCCTGATTCCAAAGTGGAATCTGATGGTGATGAACGAGTTTAGATTAAGTATTAAGTTTAGTTCAACTGTTTTTAATCCTGCAATTATTACTAGTTTTATTGTTATGAGATATTCCACTTGGTCTGAAAAAAATTTTTTTGATGATAACTTAGATATTTTGGCTATTGTGTAAATAAAATTGATTGATATTGATTGATTTACACATATTGGAAGCATTTAAGCATTAAAATGGGTCATTAACGTAAGAAAAAAAAATAAAAAATTTCGTCGATTTTTAAAAAAAAAATCGCAATTGGTATTGCAATATGAAATATGTCAAAAAATCACAAATAAATAGTACAATTTTTGTGTGTAAGGATATAACGGCCAACCTTGCGATTCCAGAGATATCTTCATTTTTCATGTCATCTCCATACAAATTTTTCTTAAAAAAATTATAACTCATTATTTTTTACATCCCATGGTCTCATATTAATTTTGTAGTATAGTATTGAACAACTAAATCCATTTCAAGCCAAAAAAGTAACCTATCATAATTTCAGTTTAAATGTCTTCGAAACCCGATTCTCAGCCCACAGTGCGCCGCGCTCCTGGCGTGAACACGCGCTATAACGTTTCGCGCGCTTTTGGTTGGTCGCTCGCGTTGGAATTATTATTTTAAAATTAAAAATGACGAGCAAGACGAACTGTGGCGTATATGGCTGTCTAAATAGTTATAGAAACTGCAAATTGACTTTTTTTTCTTTGTCAGCTGATTGTGAAAGGTAATTGAAGCTAATTGAAGTTTTATTTTGTTATTTAGATATAAAAAGAAGCTCATAGTTCAGTGCAGTAGACGTTATTTACAAGAGGTAGGATCGAATAGTGGAATTAAAGCGAAAATATGTAATTTGGAACAGAATGAAATGACAGTTTTTTACGGTTATACCACGTTATACCTACTAGCATCGATTACGGAATACCTACCTACCTTAATTCCTTTCATAGTTGACGAGATCCATCGTGTTGCCAGTTTTTCTACTTACCTATATTCGTATTAGACACTTACCTAAGTCGATATAAGTAGATACTAGTTGCCGTAGCGTTTTATGAGCACTCGGCCACCGGCGGAAAAAGCGAGTGAGAGAACTATAAATTCAAGGTTAACGGTCATAACTCAATGACCGACTTGCACTTGCTGTTGCTTGATATTCTACTATGCATCCATGCTATGCTATTGCGTATTGTTCCCATGCTATTGCGTGCTGTTATATGCGCTAATTAATTTACTAAAACATATTAATTTCACCATTCCATGTCCATGCTTCCCTTCAAAATACATTTTTAAATTATTTGTTAGATTTCGCATTTATGCTATCATTAAATTTAATAACCGCTATTTTAAAGACAAAAAATATCGAAGGCATTACATTAAAGTGCAACAACTGTAATGTTTTAAAATGTATAGTTTTAATTAACATTTAAATACAAAAATGTTGGTACTATTTTATTTTTATTAATTGTGACAACCCTACCGATTGAAGGTTAAGTAGCGTGCAGCAGCGTGCGGCAGCGGGACGGCGAATTACATACGCTAACGCGTTGCGTCAAGGCACAATTTAGATTGCGCGCGGTCAGGCGCGGCAAGTTTAGGTAATAATAATAATTTAAAATGTCGGCTTTCTTCAAGATCAAAGGAGTGCAACTTCTGTACTCCTTATCTATTCTGTGCCCCAAGGCCAAAACACAGCTATTAATAAGTATATAAGATTCATATTTTTTACCCGACTACGGCGGAGGGTTATGATTTTGACCGGTATGTATGTATGTATGTATGTATGTATGTATATATGTATGTATGTATGTATGTATGTGCATCTGTTCCCACCTAACTTCCAAACGACTTGTCGTAATTTGACAAATGAGGTATCGTTAGAAGCGGCTTAATGGCGCGCTGGTTATAGGCTATGTGACGTCACATAAAATTGCATATGGCGCCCTCTAGAGGACATAATGTCATGAACTAAAAAAAAAACATTTTTTAATGAAACCGTGTGGGGTATTAAATGAAAGAGCTTGATGAGCAAATTTCAAAAATATATATATTGTTACCTATAACTCCAAAATAATTAAATAAAAAGTTAGTTTAAAAACTAAAACCCGACTACTGAAAAATCGCGCTCTAAAAAGTATGAAACAAGAAAATATTCTTATCTGGAGGATAGCCGTGGTCCGTGGTCATATGTCATTTGGCCCTAAACGACCTACACGGACCACGGCTATCCTCCAGATAAGAATATTTTCTTGTTTCATACTTTTTAGAGCGCGATTTTTCAGTAGTCGGGTTTTAGTTTTTAAACTAACTTTTTTTTATCTTCTCTATCTCTTCTCTAAATAGTGGATAGGTATAGCTGCCTCAAATAAATTCGCTATAGGTACACGTCTGCCTGTTTTTCCGCTAAATTCATTTAAACAACGCGACGGATTATGATGCGGTTTTCTTTCACCAGCACATATAGAATTTCTTTCGGAAGGTTTATCTGTAGGACACATTATAATTTTTATAAATTGTAGAGAAAAGTCGTCCAAAACCGGGGCGGGTCGCTGGTGTTTGATAAAGTAGCGCAGCTTAGGTACCTAACTGTTTTTGACTGTCTATTTTTCATAAGAGGCGGCATTCTAAATAGACTTGATGAATGAAAATGATTCACCAATATATTCTAAAAGGATCTCGATCTTCTTACTTAGCCGTTATCCGCACGGTCGGTTTATTTCAATTTCCTTCATAAAAGACGCTATTCTCGGATTTGAAGTAGATTTATCATGCTCGGATAAAGCGGGCACTTTTTGTGCTTTTCTCATGCCTGGATCTGACCCGAGATCTGTCCACTTAATGTGAATAATGGTGTACGATGGAAAACGAATGCGGACTCGAACACAAAAGACAACAATGCCAAGCGATTTCAGAACTCGATACAAGGATTTTGGCGAGATAATGCTTAATATTGTGGGTTTTCATCGGCTCGTGCCTATTATGTGCGCACTTATCTACCCACGGCGATGTTGATGGAGCTCTTGGAATTGTTTGTTTACAGCTGTTATGAAGACCTTTAAAGGTAAATAATTCCTCCACTCGTGTGCCTAAAACCTTACTGGGAAACCTTTATCCATGTCGTTGAAGTAGACTATTTTATTTCATCAAAGGATGAATATTGAACGAAGTAGATAGTAGTCTCGAATACAACCCGTGAAAATGTTGTTCCTATTTTGAAAAACCAGTGAAAATGCTGATGACTCAACACATTTAGGTATAAACCATGTCGTTCTACAATACTAAAAAAAGAAAGTCAAACGGTATTTCATCTATAAAGATGTGATAAACGGCTTTATATTAAAAGCACGTTGTTACGCTTGTGCTTGTTTTTAAAAGTAGTTGTAAAAGTGCTTTTCTGCTTTTCTGCTTTTTTAAATTAAACAAAAATTCGTCCGTCAATAAACGGACAACAAAAGCAAAATGCTTACTAATCATAAGTTCAAGCAAAAAGCCAAAAACTAACGCGCTGTAAAATTTATAGTGAGTCTTATGTGCATGGAAATATGGTTTTTAATCTAATATAATGTATTATAAATTATTGCTTTTTATGGGTAAAGAAATAAGGTTAAATTTAATTAAATATTGATTTGAACTGTATTGTCATACAAATAAGGTTACTTTTTGTAATTTTTTGGAATTTCTTTCTCTTTCTTGGCGTCATTGCTTAAAAGCAACACGCTTAAATTTGTAAGCGCGCTTAGGCGCTTACTTAAAAAAGCGAACTTTTCAAACGGCTTTTCGTTTAAGCACCCACTTCTATTCATCTACAGCTCGATTGATTTAACAAGCAGCAGCAAAAAGAAAAAGTATTAATGTTACGATTGCATCAAATCATAAATAAATTTATTGCACGTCGTCATATCGGCGCTGAGATGAAGACGATACCCGTGGAATGCGAGACGTCTACAGATAATCGATTCCTTGGAGGCAAGATCCCTTGATCGGAGATGCACTCGAGATGTAGCGCTGAGCCGAGTATCCTGCCTTGCTCCTGTGTTCCGGGTTTATACTCCGTGATTGCATTAATTCTGGATTAGAATTGTGATCTTCGATTTTGAGCTGTACGACGAGAAGGTAAAATGTACCTAGGGGCCATCCATTATTTACGTCACACGTAAAGGGGGGGAGGGGGTCGACGAAATGTGACAAGGGGGTGGGAGAGGTCCTAAGTTTTGTGACGTCACATTTAAAAATCGATTATAATCTAAGTATTAAAACCGAAATTTGAATTGTTAACGAAATATTTTGAAAATTTCTGAAAATTGTAAAAAATATGTGACGTTACACGGGGAGGGAGGGAGTCTCGTAAATGTGACCAGCTGTGACAAGGGGGGGGAGGGGTCTAAAAATCATGAAATTCGTGTGACGTAATTTATGGATGAGTACTCTTATCTAAGTACCTATAGAATGATTCAGTATCAGAAAAAGTAATGTTATAATTGAAGATTTTATAAGTTGTGTACAAAATTAAACATCCCTACCACGTACAGAATAACAAAAGAGTTGGCATTCACTATAAGGCCAAGCCAGTAGACCCACTGGACCGCACGCCGCGTAAATAGTTAAATCTACTACTCTAATACAATTTGTAGTAAACCATGATCCCGACGCTAAGGTCGCATTATCGGATTGGAAAAAACTGTTACAAAACAATCTGGTGGAAACAAAAATAGGTCTTAGGCACGAGGATTTTAAGATGGGTTTTGTTTGTGTTTCGAGACATGAATACGAGGGTGAGTTTTACAATGTTCATGTGACGGTGGGACCTTTTTGTTCGGCCTTTTGTGCGGAGAATCCGCGATGCCCCCGGGGCCGCGGGGCACGATTTCCATTACACGAGAGAGTTTTTCCAAGAGGTCTTTGCTTTCCAAAAATTTAACACCACATTCAATGTTTTTATAGAATTCGGCATTGAGCTGATCGATCAAATGATTCAGACTTCTTTAGATATTGGCCCTGATGGGACTGTATAGTTCTAGTTCTAAGATTATAATTTGTAACACTTATACCTATTTGTAATTTGTTTAATGTTATAGGATTTTCTACAGATTTATTGGTGGTAGATCCAAGCTGTAGCCAATTGACTCCAGCTCATATACGGGCTGGCTCGACGGGGTGGTATCACCCTCTCACAGAAGATCGTCGTAAATTAGCTATTACAGCTGCGTTTCGTATGATAAATGAGAGAGCCAGAAGCCCATCCTCTCCCCGTCCCTCTGTCCCACTCCCCTTCAGCTCGGCAACGTTCGAGCGATGCCTTTGGTATTGCAAGCATTTATAGGCTACGGTAACTGCTTAACATTAGGCGGACCGTACGCTGGTAAGCCAACTTAGTCTCATATTATTTTTATAAAAAAAACAAACCGACTTCAAAAAAACCTGGAGCACTAAAAAGCCTGAAATAATATTTCTATTACCACCTCTGCCTACCCCTTCGGGAAAACCAGACGTGATGGTGTGTTATCGAGTATTTGGGGTCGGTGCCAATCTATCTTCTTACTTTTATAGTAGGTAGACCAAGATTGGCACCGACTCCAAATACTCGATAACACACCATCACGTCTGGTTTTCCCGAAGGGGTAGGCAGAGGTGGTAATAGAAATATTATTTCAGGCTTTTTAGTGCTCCAGGTTTTTTTGAAGTCGGTTTGTTTTTTTTATAAAAATAATTTTATTTCACGATTTTTAGTGGCACCATACCAATGAACATTTTGGCATATTGAACCGTATGAAGTAAGCCCAACAAAAGGTAACTGCTGTAAATCTTTGAGGAATTCCCTCGACTGTCTATGGTCTCCATCATTAGACCTGTAATGGCACTTATAACCCATATGGGTGTAAAGTTCTCATCAATACAAATTAATCAAGCCCAAACACCAGGTAATTGCTGTAAATCGTTGAGGAGTTCTCTCGACTGTCTTTTGACTCCATCATCAGACCCTTAATGACAGTCACAACCCATCTAGGTGTAAAGTTCTCATCAATACTAATTAATCAAGCCCAAACACAAGGTAGCTTCTGTAAAACGTTGAGGAGTTCCCTTGACTGTCCCTCGTCTTCATCATCAGTCCCCTAATGACAGTCACAACCCATCTTGGTGTAAAGCTCTCATCAATACAAATTAATCAAGCCCAAACACAAGGTAGCTACTGTAAAACGTTGAGGAGTTCCCTTGACTGTCCTTCGTCTTCATCATCAGACCCCTAATGACAGTCACAACCCATCTAGGTGTAAAGTTCTCATCAATACAAATTAATCAAGCCCAAACACCAGGTAATTGTTGTAAATCGTTGAGGAGTTCCCTCGACTGTCTTTCGGCTCCATCATCAGATCGACTCCAGACCTTCAAAAAATAGTAGTGCTTTAAAATACTTAATGAAAAAAATTACAAACGCACTAGTCGCTCCTACGATTTTCGAAGGTTCCCCTCGATTTATCTGGGATGCCATCATCAGATCCTGGTTTCCTTATCATGGTACCACCGCTGGGATATCTCCTTTCCAACAAAAAAAGAATCATCATAATCGGTTCATAAACGACGAAGTTATCCGCGAACACACATAAAAAAAAAAATATATATATACGGTCGAATTGAGAACCCTCCTCCTTTTTGAAGTCGGTTTAAAAAAAAATTGCTTGAAAGATATGTGCTATGGGGATCTTTATCTTATTTTCGATCTTATCGATCTTATTTTATTGTTCTTGATGATTTTAGGCTAGATGGTACCTAATCAATACCTAATCTATAGTTTGCAATACCAAATCTCCTAACCTATATTAGGTAGATAAGTAGGACAGGTTGCAGCATTCAAAGTAGTACGTGAGATAGTACAAATGGCGCAATATCCGCAACTCACGTCTACTCAGTATTTCGACTCGCGAGTTCAGGGGTGCTACTCGCTTTCAAACGAAAACGATATTGCGGACGATATTTCGCGTGTTTCCTACCACGGTTCTCATCCGTTCCGAAATTTCTTCCGAACGCAAATTGTTTGACGGATCGTTTCTCTAAACCTACTCTAATTGGTAAATGTTCCGAACGAAAATTTGATTTTGACAGATGATTTTCGCGATATTAACCTCAAAATCGACGAAACCAAAAGTGTTATCGTTTGATTATCGTTTGTGTTGATTTTATTAGAAAATTGTATTAAAATGGCTGCAAAATTAGTTTTAATCGAGGCTGCTCTACGTAAGGAACGTTTAGAGCGTAGAAGAAGTCGGCGTCGCCTGCGGAATCAATTAAATGTTAGCCAAATTCTTGACTCAGAGTTTGTGGGAAATTACAGACTCAGTCGGCAATAATTTGAGGAGTTGTGTAAGGAAATAGTGCCGTTGTTACCTCCACTTCGGAGGTGTTATGGAATCGACCTCACAATATATTTTGGTGGTGTATATTTTTTATCGTTTTCTTAAATAAATATTGGCATTTCTCTGTTCATAATCCTCATCTTTTTTTCAGGTCCTTACGGCTTTGAATTTTTATGCCTGAGGCAGTTACCAAGGATCTGTGGGACAAAACCTAGACGGGCCCATGGCACAACAGACTGTGTCTTGTTGTTTGCAGGAGGTTACGACTGCCCTCAATGCACTCCATATACTAAGGAAATACATAAAATTCCCGCAAAATATTAATGAAAGGCATCTCATTAAGCGGCGGTGAGTACCTAGCTAACATGTATCTAAGTTTTATTATTAATATTGGCTTAGTGTATTTTGAATAAATGTGATATCATAATGTTCCATATTTAATGAAAAATATGGGCTTCCGGGTGTGATTGGGTGCATTGATTGCACTCATATTGCAATTATTGTTGCACCTTCGCAGGAAGAGGAAAAATATTTTAATCGAAAACATTTTCATTCAATTAATACTCAAGTTTTGAGTATAAGACCAAATATTAATTATTGTATGAATGTTGTTGGTGTAAGATCTAGGTACTGTTGTATATGATTCCCATTAATCTCTATACTTACCTTCTATTTATGTATATTACATTGAATTACTTTCTTTTCTAGATATGCGACAGTGGGTGCTATACTTATAACTAATGTGGACGCTTCATTTTGTGGAGCAACACATGATGCATATATTTGGAGAGAGTGTGACATAAGAACCCACATGGAGGGTCTCCAGAGTGAAATAGTTTATCTATTAGGCATGTTTGAATTGATTTATTTGTGTAAAAATATAATATAATAATGTATGTAATGTAACTCACATTAATATTTATTTTAAAATTTTAGGCGATTCTCGTTACGCTCAAAGGGAGCATATGATGATACCTATAGATAATGCTGTTGAAGACTCTCCTGAGGGAAGATACAACTCTGTCCAAAAGAGTGCACGCACCACCATAGAACGCACATTTGGCATATTGAAAGGTCGATGGAGATGTCTTTTGGCAGCTCGGCAGCTCGCACTACATTACTGTCCTGAAACAGCAGGTAAAATTATAATAGCCTGCTGTGTTTTACATAAGTTATGTATAATTCATTTGCTTTAATTTATTTTTACTTTGTTTTAGGAGATGTGAAAAAAATGCCAAGCGCTTCCTGCCCCGTTTCTTTTCAACAGCTACACCTTTCAAACTTATAAAAAGTTGTACTTTAAGGTAAAATAAAAATAAATGCCTTATTATAATAGTTTTATTTATTCTAACCCCTACCTACAAAGTTCATGGTAAATAACAGTAATTACTGCCCTAAGCATGTATAGAAGTTTGTACCTATATCCATTGACGTAGGAATTTCTACGATTTTATTTTCTCTATTCAGCATTACATATTACTAGGTACAATATTTATGCATAGCTAGGGAAATCGGTACCTTAAGGTAAAATAAAAAAAAACCCTTATTATAATAGTTTTATTTATTCTAACCCCTACCTACAAACGTCATGGTAAATAACAATAACAGTCTACATGCTGTGTGGAGTGACTAGACGCTTCCTGGCTGTATACGGCAAACTACATGACTTCAGGCAAATCTTGAAACAAACTGAGGCTGTGGGAAGCTCGGTGGTTGGCTTGTTTGACTGGATGTGGATGGCGTTGGTTGATTGGTCTGAAAATAAAGCAAATTTAATAGCTAATAGAATCATGACATATTGTAATCAAATGAGATTTGATGGATTTAATTTAAAATAGATTTAAATTCTTACATAAAAATTCATCTTTATAATGAAATCAATTATCGTTGAAGAAATATTTTAACAACAAAGATGTAGAATTATTTGATGAGATTTGAAGAATGACTTCCTCACTAAAGGCTGACACTCTGGCTATAGTAAGGCGTCCAACAAACCCATCTCCCATGATAGACAGGACTTAATTGCTGAATGTAACTCATCTAATTCTAAGTATCTTAATTACTATTCTCTAAGAAGTCCACGCAGCTGTAATAGGGCAGCCCCTGATGCCTGCGAGCTCGGTGTTCCTGACTGTTTATCTCTCTGCACGGTCCTCTTCCAATTGTATCAAGCTTCTGACATCACAGCCAGCAGTTGATTGCCTTTTCCTTCTGGTATGTGTAGGTTGTGAGTCTGCAAAACAACATTCCAATTTAAATACTTCAACAAAAAATGCCTCGGACACTTAACGGGTTTAGAAAAATAATTTTAACTAAATGGACACTTTTTACTAAGTTAAATAGTTGCCCTGATTATGCTTAAGGGTACCTACTATGTCCAGCAGTGGACGGCCTTTGGCTGAAATGACTTATGAAAGATATTTCATACAAATCCATCATGTACTAAAATATTTATGATAGCATTACTGAAAATAACATTAACAAATACTCACAACTTCTGGAGGTCCGGGATTCTTGTCACATCGGTGGTAGACTCGGGGGTTCTAAGTGGCTCGTGGTTTCGTGGCGGATTTCTACATTCCCCATAACCCGTTTGTGTAGCCATTTTAAACTGAAAAGATGTAGATATGCATTGTTATTATTAAGGAAATGAGATATATTTAGTGAAATAACTAATTACTATGTATATTTATAATGTTTACTTACATGTTTTGGAAGACAAACTTTTGGAGACCCAAAATGCCGACAAAATGGCTTGAAGCTTTTATACGGAATGTGTATCACGATTCCGAAGTATGTAAGAAGCACTTGGAAACATCATTTATTAATACAACACTTGAGAAACTAACTTCAGAAAACATCAATTAATTCAAACGAAAAATCTCACAACATAAACATTGACTGACAGAGTGTGAATATACGGATAATTATGATTGTCATACGTTACTACCAATCGTTCGCAAGAAATAGTACTCTTCAATTTAGTTGGTTAACAATGTCCGTAAAAGGGAACACCATAAACACTATAGAGAATTATACTGTCTGTGGTATTTTTTGTTCAAAATATAATTTTTTACCCATATATTAATATTTTCTGCATGAATATTACAAGTAATGCTTGATTTACCACATACTATACGTAAAATTTAAAAATAAAGCTACCTAGTTTAATTATTTCAAGATAAAGTAAAAACCGTAATTTACCGAAGTTGACGTCAAAAAGCAACCACACTATTTTGCTCGTCCCATTCGTTCACGAAAATTGTCTATGGATCCGTACTTCGTGGGCCCATCCGCAAAAGAACAAGAGTAGCAAATTAGCAAAATTTCGGATTGAATATCGTTCGTTAACGTAAGTTGCGTTTCGCAAACCGTGGTAGCACCCCAGCGCCGGCTGCACTTCAATGAGGTACAGCATGATTTGTGAATGTTTTGTTTGATCAATACTTCCACCAGTAGTTTACATATGTACATAGCATCATAAAGTCCACTTGCGACCACCAAAATAAGCATGAATCAAGCCTAGAATGGGCCTAAGCACAGTTACGTATTTAATTATAATTTAGCTGGTAACTATTTTAGTCAGAATCAAAGGCGAATTAGAGATATTTGTTGTAGCACGTTCCATAACCTACTACTGATACGTGAATAAAGAAACTACACTGGAACGCAAAGAAAAAGGGTCGGTCAGAAAATCTTCAATAATATCTTCAATCACATTTTATTTATTTTAAATTTATTAAAAATAAATAGCTTCAATTCATTTTTTAGGGTTTCTTATCCAAAGGGATTATGGATTATGGCCTGAATCCCCCTCGCATTGAGGGGAGGCCCGTGCCCAGCAGTGGGACGTTTAAAGGGCTAAATTATTATTTATCTTATCCAAAGGGTGCCAACGGGACCCTATTACTAAGCCTACGCTGTCCGTCTGTCCATTCGTCCGTTCTTCTGTCATCGGGCTGTATCTCACGACCCGTAATAGGTAGAGAGTTCAAATTTTCTCAGAACGTGTATTTCTGTTGCCGCTACAACAACAAATAGTAAAAATACAATTTCATCATCTTCATATTTTTGACGTTTTTATTCTACTATTTTTCTCTACCCTTTATGTGCGAGTCCAACACGCACTTGGCCAGTTTTTTATTTTCATTTAAGCCAGTTAAATATTCTTTAATTAAGTGTTTATTTCATAAAGCTAGGTCAGGTACTTTTGAAGATATTGAAGATTTTCTAATCGACCCGTTTTTTTTTCGGTCCAGTGTATTTTGAAATTCACATGTTTGGTAAAACATGGTAGGCCCAGTTCGTATATTGAGTGAGCTTTATATTGAAAGTTGGGCGCACCGGCGGGCGCGGCGGCGCGGCGGCGCGGCGGCGCCCGCCCCAGCCCTGAGGGCGCACACTTTGTTTCTAACTTTAAGAAGTTGGTTAACAGATGTTCTGCCTGACTTTTGTCCCCAAGTAACTCATGTATCCTTCCTTGTTCACGTACGATTTGTGTGCCACGAAATAATGGCCTCCTCTGATATAGGCCATGGATATAATATATGTCCATGTTCTGCTGTTATTGCTGAAAATCCACTGGGATTGTTGATGAAATTGAGATGTGTTTTTGAAGAGCCCGCTTATATTCTTTATCTTAATCAGTGAAGGTACAACCTAATCACAAATTATTAGAGCTATCGTTGGAGAGAAGATTTTAAATTGGATTGTTTCTAAAGTAAAAAAGCTTACGTTAGCGTAATTAGGGTACTTAGACCTTAATAAATGTGCTCATTTCGCCAAAAATAAATACTCACACAAATAGGTAGATGATCTAAGTTAAGCTTAGGGTTGTCACGGCAGACGACATTATGCCAAATTGTAAATGTTGATATCGTAATTACAGAAGTTATTATGTCTGCTCCTCGGATAAATGGGCCATTTGTTGGAAATATTTTCGCAACGGTAATGCCAGGTGATTTCGGGGACGGTCCCGCGAACAATGCAGTAAAAACGCCGGTCGTAATTACGATCATTTTACTTGCCATTTCATTAACATGAACGCTGATCGACGCTCGGTATTGTGTCATTTGTAATCAATGTAATCGATAAAAAATGTTATATTATTCGATTATTTACATAATGGAATTGGATGGCTGAAATTGTTTTCGAGCTTCCATTTTTCACGTAAATATGGAAAGTGCTATTGTCAATTTTAGTCTAGTAATAGTATGAAGGAATAATTATTTATAGTGACTAGGTTGTGTGAGTCACTGAAAAATAGGAACGCCGCTGGGTACGTTGCAGCGTAAAGTAATAATCACCATCATCAGCCTGTATTAGTCCTTTGCTAGATATATAGGCCTCTCCCAATGTACGCCACAAAGCCCGATTTTCGGCTTTTCTCCTCAGTCGCTGCCTGCTATCCACGTATATTGTCGCTCCACCTAGTCACATGGGCATAGACAGCATAAAGTTGTGCCATTATGTATTTCTGACAACCTTAAAAAACGTAATGTTGCTTATTAAATTAAAAGCGATAGTGCAGCAAGTACTTACAGTAGCTACCTAAACAATCTAAGCATGTAATCAAATAATTCTAGACGTTAAAGTATTCAGGCAAGCCAAGATAAGTGTAGGTATGTAAGGTTACATTCACATTATGAAGACGACAAATATTTTTCTTTACAGTTTCGACAAATGGCCGTATTCAGCACCCGTCCACCGTAAAATGTATGGAAAACGCGTCGGTTTTCGTAATGTAAATGACCGCTAACTATACCAAGTTAGATAGGCTATATTTAGGATTTCTTTCTTAGCGAAATGAGAGTGAATGGTAATAGTCTACTTAGATACATTCTTATAACAATAATGACATCCACTTGTATTTTCAAACGGCACTAGACTCGCGGGCAGTGGCGTGTGGAACGAGGGTAGGAGTAAATTTTCTGCTCCGCCGCCCCGCCAGATGGAGGGACCTTCGGGAAACTAACGCGCACTAACCTGCCCCCGACCAAATTGGATGGACATTTTTAATTAGAAGCCGGTAAATGGCACTGAGGTAGGTTTAGGTACCTTCATTATACAATATATGATGCTAATTCTGCTGGCTCTACCTTTTTGTGTTTTGCGAAATTACGACTGTACTAGGTACTTGACGACAGAACTTAAAATGTTACTGTCTCGCTTATGCATAACGACCATCAGAAGGATGGCAATACATTTAAGGGCCAAGCGCACCAACACACTAAGGGACCGTGTAGTAAATTATGGCGAATAATTTTTATCAAAGTTTATTATGGATTAAGTAAGAAGGTTTAAGGGCAAAATTGAAGTTTGGATTAAAACTTACATCCGTGTAGAACTATGCATCATTAATTCACTATCCCTTCGAGTTCATAACGTATCTCTAAATGGTTCAAACTGCTTAACCTTTAATAGTTACGAACAGAACTAGAGAAGGGCGACAGAAAACAGTAACTTTCTCTATGAGAGCGGGTATAGAGATTGTTGTTATAATTTGTCCAGCATTTTCAGATTTTACCTTTTAGCTGAATTAACTATGTATTTACCTAGGTCACGTAAAAGGCCAAATCTTTATAAGTACACTCCACTAGGCTGTCTCACATACAACAGCGCAGCAAACAGGCGTATTTGCGTACGTTTCAAATTCACGGCGCATTCGGACACGCTGAACGTTTCACCTGCCATAGTTTATTACCTATTCAGCGTGCTCGCACAAATAAAACTGTATAATGCATAAGCGAATGGCGAGTTTGATTTACGAGGCGCGGCCGCGCCCGCCGACCAGTCACGCGCTGAATAACTAACGCATCTAGGGGCTATTCAGATGCCCTTATCCCGTGTGTACCGTTATTTTGTTTTGTTAGATTCATAAAAATATAGTACCTACTTTAAGTGTTCAAATTGCAAAAATAACACCCGGCGCCGATTCTGTTGATCCACAACCTAAACTAACACGTCGTCGTCGTTACTTTCCATACATAAAAGCAAGATTAAAATATTTTTATATGTGTCGAATTTAGTTTCCTCAGGATAAGGCGACAGCAATTATTCAGTAAAATATAAATAAATACTAGGTACCTACCTTACTGTACTTTGATCGATGGTCAATTAAATCTATCATGGATATTTTTTCAGTAAAGTCAATTAAAATGTAATATAGGTAGCCTCGAGTAACTTTGCAAGTTAAGTTAGTTTTGAAATATAATCAAAGCATTTTTCACCAATTATTTTATCTACTACTAGAATAAGCCCATTTTGTACCCACATACATACACGTACGTATCGTGCGTGTGCCCATCTGTCCGTGCATTTTGTTCATAACTGACGCCATCTGTATGGATAACTTATTTGGTGGGTGTCATAAAAATGAATTTATAGTGTTAGGTAAATAACAACGTTTTGTATCTACTCTATTTTTTATAGCTCACTCACATTCATGTCAGCTTATAAAAAGCTCTTGGGTGAAATGCTTTTCAGAGATTTCATGCTTGTCAGTCATAGTCATGTTTTATTGATATTAATTTTAATTAGTAATTTTTAATTCCTGAAGTACATATCCACGATAAATCATTCTTTGGGAATGCTATAGAAAACAATCATGCTACTATGCTATGCTACTTAGCTACTTACTGCTGCCCTACTTGTGTGTGTGTGTGTGTGTGTGTGTGTACTCACTACCGTCTCAATAAAATGTACCTATAAGAATATGTCATTGCCTATAAGTGGAAAAAATTTGAACCTATGATAACAAATAACATGTACTTACCTACCTATTCCAAAAACAAAACAAGCAAATAAGTACTTCTACTGACGTGGGTATAGATATAGGTGCACCCTACCCATTGTTGAATGCGTGAGAATTCGAAATGCTTGTCGTATGGTCAAACCTTTCAGTTGACCCTTACGATGCGGTTGCTTACAGCGCCCCAGAGGATCCACTTACACGATTTTGCTTTCAACTGAATGTTATTAGGTAGAAACTCTATCTTGTACCTATTGAGAAAAAAATATTTTAGAATGGACTAGGTTTTAAATGAACTTTTTTAAATTGGAAAATAATTAGCGTGAAATGGTCTTTAATGGCGTAAAATGTGTGACTTTTTTTACGAAAATTTTGCGGATAGCTAAGGATTCCGCTAAAAAATCTGAAAAATTTAATGCGTTTGCAGAATTGGTATGTGGCGCTGTTAGCCCCCAGGAGTCAGGAGTGGCGTTTGAGTTCCTAAGTGCACATAAAAACGTAAGCAATCATGGGGCCAGATGTTTTTGCGAAGCACATAAACGCGAACGGCGCGAATTGCAATTAAGCTCCAGTTTCGATACCTTCAAAATATATGCAGTAAAATTTATACTACCTTTAGGAATAAACGCCATTGTGAAGGTACTTATGTGATAATATATGAGCGCAAACTTTGAATAATACAAGTCCCAATAAAACCTCCCGTGCACATAGTAATGTTTATAAACTATATTTTGCCACAAGCGATGGCTTAGGGCCTCCGCAGACTAGCTACTTTTAGCATCGGCGACCGGCGACCGATGCTAAAAGTGGCTAGTCTGCGGAGGCCCTTAGTAGTCAAGTATGATTTTCTTAACTAATTATTCATTAGTAGGTATACTTTTTTTAAGGGAAATGGGGGGCAAGGTTTCAGTTTTAAATTTTAAAAAAAGGTTTGATAACGTAAGTAACTACAACCTGCATTAAGATAAGAGCTTTCATGATTTTCAAACTTGTTAGAATTTCATATATAAGGAAGCTGAGAGACAGAGCCGGAAGCCCAACAAACATCCTCTCCCCCCGTCCTCTGTTCCACTCCCCTTCAGGTCGGCAACGTACGTGCGATGCCTTTGGTATTACAAGCACCTATAGGCTACGGTAGCTGCTTAACATCAGGCGGGCCATACGCTTGTATGCCACCTTAGCCACATAAAGGCATCCTTACCTATTACTTTTCTAACGTCCAATTATTATGTATAGCAGATTGGTTTTGTTACAGCCATTCTAACATTATTGTGGCGCTATCAAACTTTATTACCGATTTATTTTTCTTTGACATCACAGATTTCGTAATGTTTGTCTTTTTATGAGCTTGTGAACAGTTTGTGTAATCGTTGTTTGATAGCGGCTATTTATTTCGGGTCCTCGCAAAAGTAGCAATAAACGGTAATGACATCGGAGCAAATGTATAAAAGTGTCTTTGTTTGTAGAGAAAGTATGTATATATTACCTACTGACTAATGTGTTACACCTTTATTGATTGTTGATATTTGGACACAGCCTGAAGTTTACTTATTGTATAGGCGCCACCAAACTTGGTACTAATAACTTCTCTATGTATTTAATGCTTTACCTATTTAGTTGAATTCTAAACAACAACAACAATTAGCCCTTTTAACGTCCCACTCCAAGGAGTGGGAGTGCCAAGGCACGGCCTTCTCTCAATGCGAGTGGGATTCAGCCCATAATCCGCCACGGTCTGGCCCAGTGTGGGTTGGTGGGTTGTTAGGTTTTCTAAGACGTGTAGGTTTCCTCACGATGTTTTCTTTCACCGTAAACAAGCGATAATCTTAAAGTTATGATTTGCAGTACGCTGACGGTGAGGGAAAACATCGTGAGGAAACCTACCTATCCCTCGGGATTAGGTAATAGTCAGTTCCTGTATACACGGCGACAAGGTTCACCACCTGTCACGTTGGGTTCCGACTATCTGGTGAAACGTGGGCTTTGAGTTGGTTAATACCTCCACAATGTGGTGGTGTATGGCCACTCAAGCCTCTGACTACCCCCGAATGGGGATAAAAGTCGTGACGTTATATTTTTTTTATTTTTATTTATATTTATGATTTGCAGATAGATTTTGAAAAACCCCGGAGGTGCATGGGTTTGAACCCTGGATTTTAAGCTCGCAAGACGCGTGCTTAACTAATCGGCTTTCTGGTCTGCTTTCCAAATCGAAAGGTAAGGTTAATCTCGCTTTTCCGAACTAATAAAGTAAGCGCCGCAATACACGGATTGCTTGTAGCTGTCGGAACGGGCAGCTACAAGCAGTTATCAAGCAGTTGACAAGCAGTCGGCCGCATCGACAGCCCGCCGGCAGCCCGCCGACTGCTTGAAAACTGCTTGACAACTGCTTGTAGCTGCCCGTTCCGACAGCTACAAGCAGTCCGTGTATCGCGGCGCTTACACCAGTTAATTAAAATAAATGTGCACTGCAGTAGAAGGTATTGGTACAAATAGCTTTGATATTTTTTCTTGATGACTCACTAATTGATATAAATTGATGACCAAACGAGGTTCCTGAAATAAATGATACCTATTGTGATAGTGATGCGAATAGAAGAATATTTACCTATAAATAAACACCAACTTTATGGTCCCAAACTAAGCAACGCTTGTACTATGGCTACCGTACAATGGTCTGGGGGCGATCCCAGTGACACCTAGACCAGGGCAAATTACGAAAAGGACGTTTCCGAAATTTGTCTGGGGAATCGAACCCGAAACCACCCGATGCAGTGAGCTGATCGACCATCGCTCAAACCACTGCGCCGAGCGGTCGTCATAAATAAAATGTGTTATGTTTATCTTTTACAAGTCAACACTTAAGGGTAGCTACGTACATAACTACAGTTAGCAGCGAACAGATGCTAACCCAGTTTCAAGGAAAAAAGGAAACATTGTGCTAACGATACTCCAAGGAAGATACAAATACTGTAAGAAATATTTATGGAGGTTTTTCGGAATGAAATCCCCCGGGATAGCGGGATGCGACGGCCTGGCCTCTGAAAATAGGGGAAAACACGTTTCAAATCCCTCGCCACGTATAACTCTTAATACAGGGATTATAGAATGGCTTCTTAAGTCCTGGGTGTTAAAAGAAAGATAACAAGCAATTAGGCTTCTGTGATAAAAATAAATAACTACATATTACGTGGAATGGGTTTTTATATTAAGATTTTTTCTTTATAGGTATCATTGTTACTTTTTTATTTGAGTCATGTTTAATTTTTAGGGTTCCTTCTAGATCATAATATATCTAGACGGAACCTTAAAAATTACATCCATCCGTCCGTCTGTCTGTCCACCCGTCCTTCCGTCTGTGTCTCGCCACGTCGTCCGTTGTCACAATGCCATAGATCCTACTACAGTTTTTGTTATATCTTACTGATCATAATATATCTAGACAGAACCTTAAAAATTACATCCATCCGTCCGTCTGTCTGTCCACCCGTCCGTCTGTCCGTGTCTCGTCACAGTCGTCCGTTGTCACAATGCCATAGCTCCTAGTACAGTTTTTGTTATATCTTACTGATCATAATATATCTAGACAGAACCTTAAAAATCACATCCATCCGTCCGTCTGTCCGTCTGTCTGTCCACCCGTCCTTCCGTCCGTGTCTTACCACAGTCATCCGTTGTCAAGTGCAGCTCCCACAGTTTTTATTATACTAACCGGGATGAGAGTAGTTGGAACAATGTGAGGTTAAACTAATATTAAAATCGGCCCCGATGAGGTGCTTAACGGCGTTTTTTGCCTCCACCTGGGCCTCGTAAATATTACCCACGACCATAAAATGCATTAGTAACGTCTGGCTTTGAATAATGCTAGCACCGCGTTCTTTCCTGCGAGGGAAACAGCGGTATAAAGCAAGGTCATACGTTACCTGTTACGGTCCACTGAACTTAAAAATAAATGCTTTGTGAACATGAAAGTTTCCGCTATGACAGCGAAGTGCCTAAATAAAGAAGTAGGTACCTACTTAGAATACACTATAGATAGTTGTCAGTGTCACTCTGGCGATATAGCTCGGAGAAGCATTAATTTCGCCAATGTGCATAAAATAATAAATCATACTTAAGAGCTTATTACAATTGGCTAAATTTAGAAGTCTAAATTCAGAAGCTTCTAAATATTTAAACCATTCTAGCTTCTGAATAGCTTGCTGAATGCGATTACACTTGCCAAAATTCAGGAACGACTAAATTAAGTGGCCTAAATTTAGTTAAGTATAATAACGCCTTTAACCATTCTAGCTTCTGAATAGCTTGCTGAATGCGATTACACTTGCATAAATTCAGTAACGATTATATTAAGTACCAGCCTAAATTTTGTTAAGTGTAATAACCCTTTTACGTAGCAAGAAATCTAAAAGGGTTATTACACCTTCCTAAATTTAGTCACCCAAATTTAGAACCTAATTTAGAAAGCTTCTGATTCAGTCAGTCATAGCTTCTAAATTTAGGATTCTAACTTGCCAAATGCGATTACACTTGCCTAAATTTAGGAAGGTGTAATAAGCTCATTAGCCTGAACTCAAATCTTTTAAAGGATATATACAAAAAACATTTGTTAGCAAAGGTACCTAAATGTCTAGATTATTTATCTCTTAGTAAATTTGAAAGCGCGGGCCCTGCCCATGGGCACGCTAATTAAGTAATGGCTCTGCAGGGACACATCGCGAAGGGTTCAAATTAATTAATTAACGACCATTCATTCCCGATAACTTTGATATATGATGAATTTTAAACCTGCTTTGCGGGTTTCGTTCCATGTATCGCGATAATCTGATACGTTACAGTTAATTAATTCATTAATTCCTAATTGGTTTGGAGAAATCTTGTATATCTATGTAAATCCTTTCATGTGTATAGATACGTACAGGTGGGTTATGTGTAGAGTATCGTAAAGTTAGTTGCTTGTGAAATCGATCGGAATAGTAATAATATCATGAAGGAAGGTGAGAGGCGACACTATGTGATCTGTAGTACAACTCTTATAATTACAATTTCTTAACTAATTATTGATGGTAGAGTAAAGCTGTAAGCCAATTTACTGTAGCTCATATTATATGGGCTGGCTCGACCGGGGTAGTAGCACCCTGTCACAGAAAATCGGCGTAAATTAGCTATTACAGCTGCGTTTCGTGCGATGAGTGAGAGAGCCGGAAGCGCAAACCCCCTTCCTCTCCCTCTGTCCTACTCCCCTTCAGATCCACAACGTGCGAGCGATACCTTTGGTATTGCAATCATCTATCGGCTACGGTAACTTCTTAACATCAGGCGAGCCGTACGCTTCTTTGCCACCTTCAGAAACACAAAAAAAACTTTGCTTTAACTTTGAAACGTTAACATCTCAAATTGATATAAGTATAACAACTGGTATAGGCATATTAATAGATCTTAGATCAAAAAGTAAGAGTGTCTAACATTTTTTACGTAGCAAAATATAAACGTCTTTGTTATGATTATGTCACAAACAAATATAAACCAATACAGACGTGAAAGTCAAACAATAAATAGCAATTTAGGATCTCTCAACTAATTGAATTACGTTGCTATTAATTTATTGTAAACCGCTCGGTTGATTGTTAACATTACTTTGATTATACGGCTCGTAAATTGACTTGTAAACACGGGGCGGGCGGTGCGAGGCGCCTTACACTAATCACGAGAAATTGTGCCTCGGCTTGAGAAATCGAGCCTGTCTGCGAATTTGCCGTGCCTATATGACTTCATGTGTACTAATTATTGTCTTTGTGGGTAATAGGGATTTTTAGTTATACTTTATGAGATTACCGTAAGATCAAGAGAATCCTATTATACCTATAGGTAGCGATTTTAGACATTGAATCATCCTAGTACAATGATTTATTAATTGCCCTATTACCTACTTTTTAATGGTAACAATGTAGCTTTTCCTGGCTGAAAAATGTTTATCGGTTATTAGATCTATGTTTTAACATAGTGAGACTAATGGGAAAAAGTAAGACCACCGTTGTTCTACTTTCAGTAAGATTATTAGGACGAAAATTCCCACTAGTCCTACGGGTAGGACCAGCCGGTGAGACTACTGGTAACGGAATTTCCACAGTTGCTTATTATTTAATGGAAATTCAATGTCTGAAACATATAAGTAGGTATATTTTATTTAACATTCGTCAGTCAATTTTTAAGATCTAGTTACACGGCAGGTTTTTTTTACAGACATCATAATATAAAAGCAGCTGGACAATGTACATAACATGCTTGCTACTTAATAGTCATAGGCGCAAGTTCCAATAAATATATTCGGGACGGGATAAAATTTTATAGAGAACGGGTATCATGAAGAAATATTGAAGAAGTTAGATTGAGGAAGTGACGACATTGTTATTATCGCCTCAATCCGGATCGAGAACTGAAACAATCTTTGCCGCTCCCCTCGGTCGCCGGCAGTAAAATCCATGTTATGATTTCCATCGACAATTTTCATCTTTGATTATTATTCGTCTCCGACTGAATTGTCTGTTGATCGGGATTACAGGAAACGTAGGGAAAATAAGCTGGTTATTTATTAGAAGCTCTTGTTTTTTAACGTAATAATATGCGACAGACTAATATATATAATAGATGAGTCTGTCGCATATTAATATATTATTATATTAATATGCGACAGACTCATCTAACACTATAGCAAATCGCGAGTATGTACCTTCTCTGTTTTAGTGCACGTTTCAGAAGCAGAAAACTATGTAGATATGAGGTTCACAAACGCAAAAAAAAACTACTCGAGGTGCTATTGTGTTCCAAATAAAGAATTCCTTCATTCTTCCGCAGAGAATAATTTTTCAACGCAAAACAATTGGCTTTAGTTTAAACACCGCTTGCTCCCGGCTCAAGAGGGCGGACACGAAAATTTCAGCTTTTTACGGGTATTTTTTTGTCGTACCTACTTACTTAGAACAATGCGTAATGACCCGCACGGCACGCATTTGTTCTGGAACAATCCAAACAGGCCATTTTTCATGTGGAACAATCGAGGGCGTGCTCAGGCACAATTGGCAGGTATTTTGTCAAGCGGTTGTCGTACGAGACCGAGCGCAGCGTAATAAGTGCACTCTACACACTCTACACGCCCATTCGCCAACTCGGCACGAGTTTAAGGATACGAATAAAAATTTTGTTGGTGCTCAATAAGTTATTTTTTACTAGCTACATACTCCTACTACCTTGGTTCGTTTTAGAGTCGATTATAGAGTTGACCGGGTTCTAAATATTTGATTGTTGCGCGTATTGTTCGATTTACGACACGGAGCACGATAGTCATCGCACTTTTTATCTACACTATAGGTAGTTCTATTATGACAAAGTTTGCAAAAACACGCGTGTGCGCGTACTTATGTTTATATTATTCTACATTAGAGTAAGTAATAAAAGAGCGGGCTGCGCATTATTTATGATATTAATCACCTGACGAAGTGTGGCGGGCCCGCCGATAGGCCATAAAATCTTGCCTCTTATGATTTTCATGGCGGCCCGAGGCAGTGCGCTGGAATTTTTCGTTTTATTTTATGATGGCGCGCACTGTCGCGGAGAAATATTGGCTCGACGGAATAGCTCGTAAAGAAAGCCGTTTTCTTTCCACGGGGTTACGCACCGCAACTACATCGCCGACGCCTTCTGCTTACATTTTATTATTAGCCACCATCCAAATTTTATGGCACACGACAGTTCTGTACTGCGCGACTGTAGCCTAGGGGCGAACACGTTGGGCTCAATCAGAAGGTCCCAGGTTCGATCCCCGGTGGGGCATGCACCAATGGATGAATTTTCATCCATGTGCATAATTTACAGTTCGCTAACGGTGAGGGAAAACATCGTGAGGAAACCTACCTATCCCTCGGGATTAGGTAATAGTCAGTTCCTGTATACACGGCGACAAGGTTCACCACCTGTCACGTTGGGTTCTGACTATCTGGTGAAACGTGGGCTTTGAGTTGACTTAATACCTCCACAATGTGGTGGTGTATGGCCACTCAAGCCTCTGACTACCCCCCGAATAGGGATAAAAAAGGCATCATCATCATCTCAGCCGAAAGACGTCCACTGCTGGACATAGGCCTCCCCCAAGGTTCGCCACAATGACCGGTCTTGCGCTGCCCGCATCCAGCGGATTCCCGCGACCTTCACCAGGTCGTCGGTCCACCTTGTGGGAGGCCTACCCACGCTACGCTTTCCGGTGCGCGGCCGCCACTCGAGAACTTTTCGGCCCCATCGGCCATCCGTTCTACGAGCAATGTGCCCTGCCCACTGCCACTTAAGTTTTGCAATCCTACGGGCTATGTCAGTTACCTTGGTCCTTCTGCGTATCTCCTCATTCCTGATTTGATCTCGCAGGGAAACTCCGAGCATAGCCCTCTCCATTGCCCTTTGGGTGACCTTGAGCCTTCTTATGAGGCCCATTGTAAGCGGCCATGTCTCAGTGCCATAGGTCATCACTGGCAACACACACTGGTCGAAGACTTTCGTCTTGAGACACTGCGGTATTTGGGACGAGAAGATATTGCGTAGCTTCCCGAACGCTGCCCAGCCGAGTCGGATTCGTCGATTGACCTCTTTCTCGAAGTTGGACCTACCTAACTGGATGGTTTGTCCCCAGGTAGACATAATCGTCGACAACTTCGAGTGTAGAGTCTCCGATCTTCACGGGAGCAGGTACAACACGGCAATTCGACATGATCTTCGTTTTGCCCATGTTCATTTTAAGACCAACTCGTTCGGAGGCTCTACTGAGGCCATCAAGCATCGTATTAAGGTCTTCTATAGTCTCAGCCATGACCACTATGTCGTCGGCAAACCGAAGGTGAGTGATGTACTCGCCGTTTATGTTTATGCCCAGCCCATTCCAGTCCAGAACCTTGAAAACGTCTTCCAGTGCAGCGGTGAACAGTTTCGGAGAGATAACGTCTCCCTGTCTCACACCTCGCTGCAACCGAATAGGTTTCGAGTTCCGGTCCTGTAAACGGACTGACATAGTGGCGTTTTCGTACAAACACTTCAGCACTTCGATGTACCGGTAATCGACTTGGCATCGCTGGAGAGACCGCAATACAGCCCAGGTCTCGACCGAATCAAAGGCTTTCTCGTAATCCACAAACGCTAAGCAAAGGGGGAGGTTATACTCCTCGGTCTTCTGTATAACCTGTCGCAGCGTATGTATGTGGTCTACGGTACTAAAGCCTTTACGGAAACCGGCTTGTTCGGGAGGCTGGAAGTCGTCAAACTTGCGTGCGAGACGGTTCGTTATGACCCTCGAAAACAGCTTGTAGACATGGCTCAGAAGTGAGATGGGTCTATAATTCTTCAGCAGAGCGTTATCGCCCTTTTTGAAGAAAAGAACCACCATACCTCTGTTCCATGCCTGCGGCGTTTTGCCCTCGAGTATGACGGAACCGAACAGCTTCTGAAGGGCCTTAAGGACCGGTTTTCCACCCGCCTTCAGGAGCTCAGCCGTTATTCCATCATCACCCGGTGCCTTGTTGTTTTTAAGCTGTTTAAGAGCCATACTAATCTCGTACAAGCTGACGTCCGGGATGTCTTCGGTATAGTGTCGGGTTAACCTAGCTCTTGGGTCGTTCGCCAGGTTTGTAACGGGTGTCCGTATTGACGTGTATAACTGTCCATAGAACTTCTCGATCTCTCTCAAAAGGTCTGGTTTGGATGAAACGATACTGCCTCCTGATCTAACTATTGCAATTGTTAGACACCAATAAAAGCCTAAAGGGAGGAATGGCAGAGTTGCATACTCAATTGTTAGATGCCTTGGATGCCCGGGACGGGCTCCAACTTGTTGTTGATGGTTTCAGCGACTGTAGCTTAGAGTATGAAAAGGCTTTAACTCGTATAGATTCACTGAAGCACCAGTTGAGGGAAGCGTTCTCTAAAATTAACGACCTAGAAACAACAAAACATAATGTTACCGCTTCGCTGAACCAAAGTTTATTCGATGAGTTGGTGAGCAGTGCCCCGGGCATGGTTTCTGCTGCAGTTAACACAAAGCCGTTGATCACAATTGATCTCACCAATGACAGTGTAATAACACCCAACACAAGAACAAAGATTAACTGCAGCAAAAACAAACTAAAAAAATATATTAAAATTAATAGATATATTAAAAAAACTAAAAAATTAGTTAAGAAACATAGATTTTTTATTAAAAATGTAAAACTTAATAGGGAACGATTGATGTTGCTCGATAAGTTAGATATGTATGCCTCTAGATTGGAAAATAACACTCTGAAATACAAAAATGACACGCTCAAGTTTCAGTGTGAGATTGACTGTCTGGAGGATAAATTAAAATTAATGTCAACAAAATATGACCACACTGAAAAACAATTAAAGGAGTACATTTTGGCCATGAATGAACTGGTAGCATGTAATTCTACTGGAAATGCTGCACCTTGTGATAACACTCAGAACCGGTTGTCGCTAGATCATTCGTTGCCAACTTGCACACCCATTAAATTACAGAACCATGTTGGTCTGTGCGACAACCCTGCCTCAATGAATAGTTCCCTTCACACAAACTGTATACCATTGACCCCTAAGCTTCAGAAACAAACTTGTTCTAGTGTCAAACAAAGTATTGTTATATTCAGTGATGAAATTGGTAAAGACATGGGTCATCTATTGTCAAACACATCCGGGGGACATTCTGTGATCAACTATTGCTTGCCTGGTCTTTCATATCAGGAAATTATGAATAAAATTGTTGCCTATAAATTCGTGCCAAGCACAAAATTATTAATTTTAATAGGGGATAGGGGAAATGTAAACAAAAATAATATTATTGACTACTACAATTATCTCAGTAAACTTGACCTGGATAACATTATAATGTTTACATTTCCATACAGTCAAAGTTTGCCACAGGTAGAAAATAATATTAGATATAAGATTAATTTGACATTAAGTACTTTGGTATTTCAAAGTAATAATTTTTTCAATAATTGTCATAAAATTCAATTGATTGACATTAATAATTATTTAAAACAATTTTATTTGACAAAAGATAATTATTATCTTTCCAAGTTTTATAAAAGACAAATAGCTGGTTCGCTATTATATTTATTTGATATATCAGCCAAAAATTTGGCTACTAAGGTTGCTTCTATTGAGCAACCTATGATTGACATTGCTTCTATTGAGCAAATTGACCTTGTAAACTCAGCCAAAAATATGGCTATTAATGAAACTCCTAATAATTTAAATTAGGACATACGACAATAGAGACAACCTCTTGCTATGATGTATTAAAACTTGTCCACCAGAATATACAAGGTCTGATGGGCAAAGAACTTGAATTGGAATTGTTTTTAAATGATAGCAACATAGACATTGTTTGTATTACTGAACACTGGCTAAAAAATTATCAATTAATGTTCAGTTTTAATAATCATCACGTTGCTAGCTCCTTCAGCAGAGTTAATTTAATACGTGGTGGCTCGTTAATTATAACTAATAAAACTATAAAATTTAAAGAACGTAAAGATATTGTGAGCCTCTCTGTTGAACGAGTTATTGAAATTTCTAGTATTGAGCTTGAGCAGTTCCTTGTGGTATGCGTATACAGGCCTCCATGCTCACCTTATGATGAGTTTGAAAAATGTATGGAGGATCTTCTGTTTAAAATTTCCAAATCAAATAAGACAATGATTATCTGTGGAGACTTTAACATTAATTTACTGGAATGTAGTCCAATAATTGATAAATTTAAATTACTTTTTAAATGTTATAACATGTACAATATTTTCTTGGAACCTACTAGGATAACCGCCACTAGTGCAACTTGTATAGATAATATATTCACAAATTTAAAACCAATAGATAACTCAATTATAAATAAATTAGAATCTGATCACTGTGGACAACTAGCAGTGTTTCCAAAGAAAATTAATAAACCCCAAACAAAAACTGTTAGCTTTGTTCCAATAAATAATAGCCGCCTAGAACTCTTAAGAACTAATTTAATACAAAAAGTCCCAGGGTTGCCTACTCACAGTGACACAAATATACTCTATAACTCACTGTTCCAACTCATCAGTGATGAATTCAATAAAATATTCGAACCAAAAACAATATCTTTTGGTGATCGTGTTAATTTTAGTGAATGGGCAACTCCAGGAATCTATAAAAGCAGGCAGAAGTTATATGACCTTTATTATGAAAAATCATATAATTATAACCCCACTTTCTTGGAGTATGTAAAAATCTATTCTAAGTTATTTAAACGAGCCTGTTCCTCTGCGAAATCAATTTATTTGAAAAATAAAATCAAAACATCTGCAAATAAAATTAAAATGACTTGGAATATTATCAACAGTGAAACTGGCAGAAGTACAGTGCGTGACAGAGACTTTCATTTGATAATAAACAACACAGATGTAAAAGCGGATCTGGAAGTAGCGACAGAGTTTGAGAACTTCTTTACCAACATTCCTGTTCTAACAACCAAAACTCTAAGATCGTCTCCCACTTCCGCAGAGACGTTACTTAAACAAAGTGTAACTGAATGTGACACAGCTTTTAAATTTTCAGTTGTTAGTAATAAGGACATTGTAAATAGTTTTAAAAGTCTTGATGTGAAAAAAACGGCAGACCTATGGGGGCTTTCTGTAAAGACCGTTTCCTCGTTTATAGACATTATTGCACCCAAGTTAGCAGCTGTGTTTAATGGCTGTGTGACAAATGGTGTATTTCCTGATCTAATGAAGCACAGTAAAGTAATTCCTATTTTTAAATCAGGTAGTTCAACTGATCCAACAAATTTTCGGCCTATATCGATACTACCTACGTTAAGTAAAATTTTTGAAAAATTAATTTTGAACCAATTATTACGTCATTTTAATGACAACAATATTTTTCATAACAATCAGTTTGGGTTCACAAGGAATCGCTCTACTGTAGACGCGGGTATTGAACTAATAAAAAATATTTTCAGTGCCTGGGAGAACTCGCAGGATGCCTTAGGTGTATTCTGCGACTTGTCTAAGGCCTTCGACTGCGTCCATCATGAAATACTCGCCAGGAAATTGCACCACTATGGTATCAGGGACAAGGCTCTTGACCTTTTGACTTCATATTTGAGCAATAGAATTCAAAAGGTCGCTATTAACGGTGAAAAATCACCAGGTTCTGTAGTCTCTATGGGCGTTCCTCAAGGTTCAATACTGGGACCATTCTTGTTTCTTATTTATATAAATGATTTGCCATATCATGTGGGCAAAAATCACGAGATTGTGTTGTTTGCTGATGATACTTCTTTATTATTTAAAATTAAAAGACAGCTTCTACATTATGACGATGTGAACAATGCACTCGCTAAAGTCGTAGGTTGGTTCAATGTAAATAATCTTTTGCTCAATGAGAATAAAACTAAATGCATAAAGTTCTCGACACCTAATGTAAGAGAAATAGGAACCAATTTACGACTGAATGGTGCAGAGTTGGACGTTGAGGAGTCAACTGTCTTTCTGGGAATTACCATAGATTCCAAATTGCAATGGGGTCCTCACATTAAAAAACTGTCAAGCAAGCTGAGTTCTGCGGCATATGCTGTTAAAAAAATTAGGCATTTAACTGATGTAGACACAGCTAGAATTGTTTATTTTAGTTACTTCCATAGCATAATGTCGTATGGCATACTGCTTTGGGGGTGCTCTGCAGATTTAAATTCTATATTTGTACTGCAGAAAAGAGCTATAAGAGCTATTTATAACCTAGCTCCTAGAGTCTCCCTCAGAGAAAAATTCAAAGAAATAAATATTCTAACTGTGGTGTCACAATTTATCTATGAAAACCTAATTTATGTTAAGAAAAATGTCAACAACTTTGAAAAAAGGAGCGATGCTCATTCGATAAATACACGGAATAAACACAAGCTATCCGTACATGTAACTCGTCTCCACAGAATAAGTAATTCCTTTGTAGGACAATGCATACGCTTCTACAACAAACTTCCTAAAGAAATCCGAGATTTGCCTGTTAATAAGTTTAAAACTATAGTTAAAACTAAACTCTGTCAAAAGGCCTATTACAAAATCTCGGATTACTTGGAAGATAAATCAGCTTGGGACTGATCGCTCAAATACACTTTGTTAATAACAGTGTCATGTTAAAGTGTAGCGTGTCTTGCCTTGCTTATTTCGGAAGGCAGCACACTGGAGCTATTGTTTACCAAATTACATTGTATTAAAATAAGTAAATGGCGATAAAAAAAAAACAATGTAAAAAAGACAAGCCCGCTGAGTTTCTTGCCGGATCTTCTCAGTCGAGGTCGCGTTTCCGATCCGGCAGTAGAATTTAAGGAAAAAATGTAAAATGACAATTTGTAAGTGCCCCCGTAGGCCTAAACAAAATAAACGCTTTGACTTTGACTTTGACTTTGCCGCCACCGGTTTTCAGTTTCGTTAGCTGGCTTTGCCCAATAGACAGATCTCTAGCGAACACTTTGGAGCCTCTGTTCCGCTCGATAGCTTCTTTAATACGCTCGGTATTAAATTGGCGGAAGTCACGTGTCAAGGACTTCGAGATCTGTCTATTGAGCTGCCGGTATTTAGACGCGTCATCCGAAGACTGCAGTACCATTTCACTCCTTTCCTCCATGAGCTTAGAGGTGTGATCCGAGATTTTTTTGGTTCTGTTTGTACGGCGGGCCTTGCAGTACTTTGACCCGATCGTATGGACAGTTTCCACGAACCCGTCGTTACAATCGTCCACGCTACTCCCTAGGACATCGAATCGGTTTTGAAGTTCGAGCTGAAAGCTCTCGGGGTTTTGGATCTGGTTTGGTGCTGGTCGGAGCGTAGACTTCATCAGTCGAAACCTTTCAAGCTTTATGTTGAGATTCAATGTGCCTCTTACCAGTCGGTGATCACTACCGGTTTTGACCGTGTTGATCACAGAGACATCATTGAATACTTGCTTCTTCGTCGACATGATGAAGTCTATCTCGTTTTTAGTTGCACCGTCGGGGCTCATCCAGGTCCACTTCCTGTGCTCACGCTTCCTGAAGAAGGAGTTCATCATATAGAGTCCCTCCTTCTCCATGAAGCCTGCCAGTAGGTGGCCCCGGTGGTTACGCCGTCCAACTCCAAATTGCCCCACTCGCAGCTCATCACCGTCTCGTTTGCCCAGTTTCGCGTTGAAGTCACCCATGACAACGGTAAAGTGAGTTTTGGAACTATGCATGGCTCTAGAGATATCCTCATACATAGTTTCCACCTCGTCGTCGGAATGTGCCGATGTCGGAGCGTACACCTGAACTACTTTTAACGAATAACGTTTGGTTATTCGGAGAACAAGATACGCCACCCTAGTCGACACACTCTCGATCTTCACCACGTTGTTCACGAGTGACTTGTGGACGATAAACCCGACACCACCCTGGGACTGCTGGTCGCCCTCCCGGAAAAAGAGCAGGTTGCCGGATTTCAGAATTATCGAGTCCTCCCCCTCTCTTCGGACTTCAGATAATCCTACGATGTCCCATCGTACCCTGCTCAATTCTTCC
Source organism: Drymonia ruficornis (assembly GCA_947859195.1). NCBI lineage: Eukaryota > Metazoa > Arthropoda > Insecta > Lepidoptera > Notodontidae > Drymonia > Drymonia ruficornis. The sequence continues at coordinate 6,765,680 of OX401910.1, read as the reverse complement.
TCAAGCTCAGCGATCTTCTCGTCGGTCCGCAGTGTGCGCGTGTTATATGTTGCCAGGTCCAATAGTCGGTTTTTATGGTAGCCATCCTGCCGGAGATTCTTAGCACCCCCTGCCCCGCCGTTACCATAGCCGCTACCATGGCCAGGACTAGCGAGGCTGCCGGGGACTGGGGGCCGATTCTTTGTTGTGACTTTCATTTGGGGGGTTTTGCCATAATCGCCACGCTTGGCAGACGGGTTGGCGATCGCAGTAGATATAATATGTACACGGAGGACGCTGCTGCCCATCCTCCGGTGAATCCCTTAGTCGCCTCTTACGACACCCACGGGATGAGATGGGTTGGTGCTATTCTAAGCCGGCACCACACGGACAAAAAAGGCGTGACGTTATATTTATTTATTTATTTTTATTTACGACAGTTCTGTTTTTAATTAGATATATCTACCAAGGTAGCATCATTTTGCAGAACTTAAACTTGTCCTCTGTCACGATCCAGCTGTATGTCGATATTGTTTACAGAAGATAACTGCAATTATTTTGTATAAAAGTAAATTAAACAGATAACGGAAAGTACTTACCTGAACCAACTATCGAATTTACCGAAATAGAACTCCGCAGGCGGGCGCCGAGATTAAAAGAGATTAAAAGGAGTTTCTACAGGAGTTTTTCAATCGCGCGGGTTGATTCGGCGGGCGGGCGGCGCGGCGGTGGTTCGGCGGGCCCCACATTTTGCCGGTTCACCTCACCGATCCTTTCCCACATCATTATTCAAGTTAAGTGGACAGCCCCGGTCAGGTTAGTGGATGAGTAACAAAAATTCAGGGGCCGTTACACAAATCGGAATATCGCATGAAAGGTCAAATGTATGTTGGGGTAGATTTTCTATTATGTTCCAAGATTGATGCGGGGAGATGGGCCGGGTTTATGTCTCTGTTGTGTCATTACTCAGCGTTTTAAGAGTAGTTTGAAATCCCAAAGCATAGCTATCCTAATACATATTTCTATAGAATTATAACGCTTATAATGGTAGGTGGGGCGTTTACTATGAAATATTACTTGCAATCATTTCGTTAAAGAAAATGAATTGCTGATTAAGTGAGCGTGTGGTGAGTAAGGTGTGAGTGTGGGTGTGAGGCAGGGCAAATGCGTCATTAGGTACATAGAGCTAACGCAAGGTTGTCAGTCCGGCCATTAACGTAATGTGTGTTGACTTGAGAGATGACCTCTGACCCGATGAGATGCGGCGGTGGATTAACGCCCTAGTCGTTATACAAATGTTCTCAAATAATTGCTAGAATATTGTTTATTCTATTATAACATTTTTACTGTCCATGCAAAGGTATATTATGTACTCTAACTTGCATTTCGCATACCCCGTCTATGAAAACAATATAAAAAATACTAATAATAGTAGGCTCGCTACATATTCAAATAGCAATGAAATCTTAACAAAAATGCTTTTGACTGCTTTCTTTCCTGTATTTCTCATATCTAAATCCCAGACAACATTTAAGTGCAGGTAATCCTACCGTACCTATAAGGGCGAGACGTGGAAAGCACAGAAAGCGTAAAAGTACCCGAGTTGAGCAATCAAATGTTAAGGATGAATAAGTTAATTGGCCCCCTGGGCGTATCGACGGGGCCTCCTGCGGCACAGAGGAATGCATTTAAATTGGGTTTTAAGAGTAGAAATCACCGGAGCTCCCGCCTCGCCAGCCTTGTTAGAGGCAATCTCAAAGTTTACGTAAACGAATAAACCTCTGCCGTGAAGCTGAATTTATCGATATCCTTCCAACTATGTCTGTTCGAGGATGCATTTAAATGAACAGTTAAATGACGTTGCGGGCGTAGAAAACAAGATTGTTTATAAATGAAAATTGATTTCGAATAGGTTTTCAATTTAAATATAAATACATATTGCCAGATTTAAACACAAACTGTGTGGTCCCAGACTATGCAACGTTTGTACTATAGCTTCCATATGCAATGTACTAGGAGCGATCCCAATGACACCTAGACCGTAGCAAACTACAAAAAGGTCGTTTCAGTAAAAAAAATTGGCGGCAATCGAATCTGCAAGCACCCGATGCAGTGAGCTAAGCGGCCTAGACACGTGAAGTGAATACACCACTGAAATCGTTGTGAATATCAACAGGGGTAAATTCTGTCTACACCTGTTATGGCTTTACGCTTGTGAGTGCAATAAAGTTTTAAAGGCGACTTAAGCCAAATTAATGAACGTATCCCCCCTCCACATAATTATCATCTGCGGGACATTACTCAAGTGACCCCGCTGTCTATAAATCTTCTGGCGGATCTGTCTTACTTGAGAACGTTCTAAGTAAGTATATTTTTATTGACAACAATCGTAGGTACCTATATTTTTCTGATGTAGGAATTCAATATTGGTCAAGATTAATATATTTCTGCGAGTATTTTTCTTCATTTTTTTCTTTTTTTACCTAATATGTACCTTTTACCTAATACCTATATTTATATATATATATATATATATATATATATATATATATATATATATATATATATATATATATATATATATATATAAATCCATATTAGGTACAAGACACCCCAAGATGTGCCATTTCAAAGTATCCTAAAACTAATTTAAAATGCAATTTGAACAGCCTAATAGAAACGTTCTCACCAAGAATTGTTGCAAACTGTAATGGGTTCAGGTGAAATTAACGCAGAAAAATAGGAAAAGTTACAACGAGTTTCCCGCCAGGGTTTTTGCCTCCGAGTAGCGTTGTGATTGTAAACTGCTGAATTTATAATGCTATTTTCGAACTCCACTTCATCGAGAAGTTTTAAACCGGTTCATAATTTTACTTGCAAGTAGCGTTAAGCATTCGCTGAAGTTCAATTCAATAAGTTCGTTTCAGGTAATGAGGACGATTTATTTGGAAGTGCCTCGGAGTTTCGATACAGCGCGAATGTTTTTGATATACTGGTAACGGCCCGAGTATGGCACATTTGGCCGCGACATTTCCCTGTGTAAACCGCGCCTAATGTGACGAATGGGCTTCCGGTGGAGGTAAATTTTCCAAATGACTCCTTCCGTATGTTGAGAAAAATGTGATTACTTTTGGTGGCCAAATAAAGTAAATGATCGTTCTTTTTTTTCGAGTTTTCGTAAGTAAAATATAAAAGGTAGAAACATTCCACACAATGTATAAAAAGTTAATACGTGAATTCTTCCATTATGCTTTGAAATGTCTATTTAAAACTACAAGAAACGGCATACTGTTATTTTTTTTCAAAAACCCATACAAATTGTATTAAAAACAGCTTAGACTGCGATCGAATTATGGCGAAAAATAAGCGTTACCTTTGAAGCATTCGGACCCTATTTATCTGAAAGGGATGCGATGACTGAAGCAGATTTGCACCCCATCCTCGGCTCCTTGTGGATTACCCTGCAAGTCTTTTATACTGGACGCTGTACTACTACTTAAGGATATTAAAATCCCTTCTATTTGTGTAAGAGGCTTGTTTTCTCGCTGACTGTGGACCCGTTTATCGAATAATCTTGATAAAGCTGAGTGAATTGAGCTTGTACGATGTCGTTATGTAAACATTATGGATGTTATATTTGTGTTGACGTTTCTTTAAAGAGTTGTTTCTTTGCATTTTATTATGAAAAGAAGATCATAATTAATAAGTAGGTAGCTTATTAAAGACCAGATAGTATAAAAAATTGCGGCATAAATCACTTCAGTGAAATTGATGTAATAATACCTAATTGACTTCAAATTAAATAATTGATTTAAAAAGTACTAAGAGCGTCTGTCTCTGGCTATTACGGCTTATTTGAGGAACTTCTGAACATATTATGTTCCAGTTTTCGTAGTTATAATTGGTGCGTTCCATTCACTGTTAATTTTGTAATTTTCGTCCACAAAAACTGTTAAAAACGATAATAATGATCACTTTCAGTATAAGTTGGTTCGAGTGGAACGACATTTGTGAACGAAATTAACAAAAATTACGATGTCTGGAACGCACTAAATGTATACTCAATTCGTAGTATTAAGTGTGTGATGTTTATGAGTATAGTTATGTGATGTTTATGAACACTTAAATAATGTGTAGTTCAAATAATAGGTTTGGCAAAAAAAATTATAAGAACCTTCTTATCATTAGTGTCCTAAATAGAAATTCCGTTGTTGTAGGTATGTAATTCGTACTGATCGACATTTATTATCGGTGTGACCTTAAGCAGACTTAACCTACAGTTATGTAAATTGACCCAAATATAAGTTATCTTAAATATGAAAACTCAGTCGATGCAAATCGTTGGTGCCGAATACTCTGGCGAAGTGCAGAGTCCTTTAGAAACTCTTAATTATGTAAGTAAGATTTGTATTTAAATACCTATGTAGATAATAATAATTTTGATAATGCGCAATAGTTTGCAGCAAATAATAGGTTACTTTTGTAATTGGGTTTAAGAATTTTTTTTTTTTTATGGTTGCTTCATTTTCAAATACTACTTATAAAGTTTTATATAGTTTTATAAAGATGTAATAAAGTTAATATATTTATTGACATCGAATAAATAAATGTGTAAATGTTTGCTAGATGCAGAAAAATAATCGCAATGAATAAGGCATTGCTCATACTCTTGGCTGTGCTAGCTGTCTTGGCGGTTTCTGAAGGAAGATCTTGCTCCGGGTAAGACTGTTTAGGGCTCTAGGGCTGAATTTCAGGTTATCCAAATCCAAGAGGCTTATGTGCTAAATTTCTAGTTCCTAGTTCTTACCTCTGAATGAATCAGCGATTTGTATAATGAATATATTGGGAAATAAGTAGGATAGGTCAGTTACCTAGTTATCCTACTTCTTGGACAAACTATTGTTCTTCTATCTCAGTCTGACTTCTGGGTAGAGCTCTATCGCATTACTAATTACACACATTCTAATAATCTTCCTTCCTAATGCTCTATGTATAATTCTTACCTTCTCGTTTCCTACAAAAGATACCAACATCTTGTTCGATGTTGGTGTCCATGGCATCACAAACTAATTCATTTATTTATTTCAGAGGCTCCCATAAATCTCGGTGCGAGGAAAAAGTAAGTGATCTTTACTTTTTACATTCATAAGATCAGAGCTTTTTACATTTATGCGATTATTGTTAGAGCGCAATCTCCTGCCGGGACTATATTATTATTATTTTATATTACTGGATTCTTTGACTATATTTGTTTTACTAATGATATATTATGAAATGGCATAAAATAGTTTTTAACCTAACATTTAATTTTTAATGTTATTCAAAAAATGCTGGTTTCACTACTATCTAAATTAATTTGCACCTGTAGTCTATATGAAATTACAATTCCGAAACTTCTGCAAAATCGATATCATTTAATATAAATTAATTGTAATAAATCTGTTATCAATGTTTACACAGTGTCTCGTGTTATCTGATGTAAATTTAGCCAGATGCATTAATTGGCACAGATCAGGGGCGAAGGCTTTGTTATTGTAGTTGGAATTTACTTAAAACACACTTTGTTTATGTGACCTGCTATTTAATGTTATGTTTGCCCGGTACCAAAATATAGCATCGCGGTTTATCTGTTCGCTAATGAATATTATCAAGCCTTGTAGGTATTCCCGAAGGGTAGGCAGCGGCGTATGTGATTACCTCTTTCATGTATCGGTACAGAATTTTCGTTTATAGTGATGGATGATTGACATGGTAGTAAAGTTTTAAATCTCACTCTTTCAGAAAAACAAATGTGACGACTCCAGTTCATCATCATCGTCATCGTCTTCATCATCCTCATCATCGGAGGAGGATGATGACTGCAACAAGGTAAATAATTAATTATTATTAGAAGAGTTGAAACAAACCAATGTGGTTATGATGATCTCGTGACGATCTTCGCCGAAAGAAATGAGGGAGATGGAATTTTACCAGTAGGTATGAGCCGGGCCCCACTTGCGCGCTGCGCTACGTTGCGCTGCGTCGTCGCAACGGATCAAAGTGTCAGCGGGCGACAGACGAAGCGGGGGAGGGTGATGTGCCAGTACAAAATCTTGCGACGACGCAGCGCAGCGCAGCGCGCAAGTGGGGCCCGGCTCTAAAGGTCCATACAATGATTTTAGCAGGGTATAAAAGTGGTTTTGATTATCACATAAAACGTAAATATAAAAAGTACGTACAGTACCAATACACTTTACTTATCTCGTTTGGTTCTCCTTACTTGTTTTCGAGTCTGAAAAAAACGGGCGTGATTGCTCACACAGATAACACTGCGTCTCTCTTCGTGGTCGTTGTAAAAAACGCTAGTTCATGAACCCCCAATATTACCAACTTGCTTAATATTAAGATACGCACATACAATTTGGGGATTCCCATACCGAGTTCGGCCAATCATTTTATGAACGCATTTTACTTGGGTTATTCCTGACGTCAATAATCAATTGTTTAATGTACAATATAGGTATGGAGTACAATTTAGAGATAAATTCTAAGAAAGTTACACTACTTACATTAATAAGACTGAGAATAATAGGTACACGACATGACTCGAAAAAAAAACTAACAGAAAAAAATTGGACAGATTATTCATTATTTGGCTCTCAGTTGTTATCATTGAACTTCCCGGTGCTATGTGACTATAAATAAAGACGATGTTAATGTCCACTCACATCGCCGCGAGCGGTGTTGTGTGAACCGCAAATAGTGAGTGTATTCAAGTACGACAAATATTGGAATACCAACGGCAATATTACATGCATAACAATAGGTTAATATGACAGGTTTTTTAAAACTTAGTTTTTTTACTTCTGTAAAAAACTCAGGACTATATTTTGTATTTTGTTATATGTAATCATTTTAAAAACTAAATACTTTCTAGGATGACATCGCCAGGATCCATATTTTTATATATAGGGTAGGAAAATATCGTATTATTTATGTAATATTTTCACAATATGAAAGTGTAGCGCTGGGGCAGGCAACGGAGTAACCTACCTACTTCAATTTGTTCGCGGATCGTTCGCTGCGGCGAGTTTCTTGAAGCGAGCCTCGATTGCGGCTCTAATGAGCAATAATGATGGAACTGTTCGCCCAACTTTTGCTACGTTCCGTTATTTTATGTTTTTTTATAACGGATATTAAGTGGCAGCGAACTCTTGAGTTACAGCTGGAAATAGCCATAGGATGGCTACAAAATGCTCTTGACTTAGCTTCGCACTGAGAATCTCATGTTTTAGTTAGCAGAATACTATGGGGAAGGTGGGAGATAGAACCTAGCTAAGAGTATTTTAGAAGCTGCTAAACTCTACCAAACTATATCAGTATTGATTCGCGTACTCGCTCGCGTGGACTTCGAGAGCAAAAATAACCCACTAATATGTTATAAGGTGCGTCCACAAGCCCCGTGCAGACTCGTCTGAGCAATCAGATGACGTTATGTTTACTTGGTCAGACGTCAAAACGCGCGCTCGGCGCTTGTGGACATCGCCATTGCAGAACATAATTGACCATCGTGCTTAATTGTATTCAAATCCGTTGAGCTGCTTTTGCGTGATGATTAGTATAAAATTACAAACAAATAGGTACATCGCGGTTACTTTATCGGATCATGGAAATATACCTGTAAAGGTAATAATGTAACGTCACGACTTTTATCCCCATTCGGGGGTAGTCAGAGGCTTGAGTGGCCATACACCACCACATTGTGGAGGTATTAACCAACTCAAAGCCCACGTTTCACCAGATAGTCAGAACCCAACGTGACAGGTGGTGAACCTTGTCGCCGTGTATACAGGATCTGACTATTACCTAATCCCGAGGGATAGGTAGGTTTCCTCACGATGTTTTCCCTCACCGTCAGCAAACTGTAAAAATAACTAAGTGTAAATATACCTATACATATTTTTGTATTATTAATCCATTGTTATTATCTGCTCCACAGGTTAACGATTCCTCGTCGTCGTCATCATCTTCGTCATCATCATCTTCATCGTCGTCTGAGGAAGATAACAACAAATGTGATGACCATGTTAGTATTAACATTCTTTTGATATATAACTGTACTTATTGGTTACTTACTTTTATTTTTGTTTAATGTATTATATTTTATTTCAGCACAAGAAATCAAAACACCTGAAGCGATGCTAAAATTCGTTCCAGAGCAATTGCTGAACCGTAAACTATATTTTATACTTACAAGGGTAATCTAAAAGTGTAATGGGAGGATATTATATTAAGACGATACAAGAAAAAAATGAATTTTAGTTTCGGGGTGTGGCTAGCGTCGCGTGAGCTGCCGAAGGATATATCCCTCTCGCTTAGCTAGGACAGAACAGCTATGGAGTAGACTATAGTATAGTTATTTTTTGAAGGAACAATATTGTTTAATTCGTACAATTAAAATAATATGTCCCAGTGCACCTTTTAAAATAGATGAAATGGATGAAAATATTCAAATATATTTTTTTCGTTTTATATGGGATTTTTATGTCGAGTGTATTTGAAAAAAAATAATGTTGTTTTTATTGCTGAAGACAAAGTAAGTCAAAAGAAGACAAACGATACCTACAATATGCTGATAGATACGTATAACAATATTTCGATCGTATAATAGCCTATAACCAGCGGACGATCCAGACGCGTCCAACGATATCTCATTAGTCAAATTATTATGATATAAAAATAGTTTGGACGTTATACGGGAGCAGATGAACATACATACATATCGGTCAAAATCATAACCCTCCGCCCACCGTAGTCGGGTAAAAATGTACATACTCTGTGTCAGTGACTGACTGCCGGATATGAGTATCTTTTTCATGTTTCGTAGGCAAAGGAATACTTTGGTACTTAACTTCGATGCCGATCATGAAGTCATCAGCGGTGTCATAATATTTTTTTTTACCATATATAATTTATTTTTTAATTTAATTTTCAGTTTTTATTAATTTTATTGATTTAACCATGCATTTATTTTTTGTTTATCTTTTTATCTTTATTTTTTTATTTATCAAAATCACCCTTAGACTGGTTACCGCCACAGGTGACAAGAGGGCTGGCTCTTTCCTTGCTCAAAAAATTCGCTTGACAACAGGAACAGCTTGAATACAGGGAGGACATGCAGCCAGTATCCCTCGCGGACGGTATTTGTTTAATTAGGGGTAGGTTTTTATTTTATTGTATTTTATTTTAATTTATGTTATATTATATTGTATTTTAATGATAAAACATGAAAAATAAAAATAAATATATATATTTTTTTAAATTTAATTTTACTTTTATTTATTGTTTTATATTTATTGTGAAATTATAATAATTTTAATAATCAATATTGGACTATGTCTGAAACAAATACATTGAATTGAATAATTTAAATACAAAAATTATCACATTAACTCGTTAAATCACGGTTTACACCCGCTAGAACGAAAAAGATCCTAACATGGTAGGTAGGACCTGAGGGTTGGCCAGTTAATTACTTAAAATACACTATATTTATTTCAAGAAAACATTCATAAGATCTGAAGGCGTCGGACTCGCACATAAAGGGTTCCGTACCACCGTAGAATAAACACATCAAAAATATCAAGTTTGAGACTTGATATTTATTTTTAAATGTTATTATATTTTTAGTATTTGTTCTGCACCGGCAACAGAAATACACATTCAGTGAAAATTTCAACTCTCTACCTGTTACGGTTCGTGAGATACAGCCCGCGCTGACAGACGGACAGACAGACAGACGGACAGCGTAGGCCTAGTAATAGGGTCCCGTTAGCACCCTTTGGAACCCTAAAAAGTAGCCTATGTTCTCCGCCAAGACCCAGTCTATCTCCATACCAAAATTCATCAACATTGGTTCAGCGGTTAAGCCGTGAAAAGGTAACAGACAGAGTTACTTTCGTTTATAATATAATAGATTGAATAGGACGGACAAACATTTTCCTATCCATATCTGTAATGTTATTTTTTACGATAATTTATTGATGTATGATATATTTATTACTTGCCCATCCATACCTACAACAAACGCAATAAAGCGACTCCATTGTTTTGACAAGCAATGTATTCCCACTGTCGGCCCAAGACCATGCTGCAAGTATATAACAGTAAGCGAAATAGGGAGTTTTTACAGAAATGACACGAATAACTATGAAATGACAAGAGATGACACAAAATGACAAGAGATGACACAAAATGACAAGAGATGAAAAGAAATTACACAAGACAAGGAAAAGCAAACGAAAATCACGCTGCAGTGCAGGTCATAGGTTCGATTCCTGCCCAGGACATGCAGTTGTGTGCATGAACATGTCCGCATGTCCCGAGTCTAGGTGTAATTAAGTGTATATTTCGTTTGTATTTACAAACAAAAAGTAGTATATGTAGTAATATCAGTTATCTGGTTTCCATAGTACAAGCTCTGCTTAGTTTGGGATCAGGTAGTCATGTGTAAAAGAATTTCCAAGGATATTTATTTATTTATCATAGGCGTCGGCGGACTGTAAATACTGTACTGTACCTGTAATGTGGCACGACCGTAATATTTTTTCGTAATATTTTTTAAAAAATCCTTCACAGATCCGACGTCGAACAAGTCCGAGCGGACACTGACAATACAAAGTTAGAGAGAGACATGGTTAGTTCAAGTACTTAAAATGTGAGATGGCGATATTGTGCGCGCGCTCGGAAATAAACAACGTAAGCGCCAAACCACATTTTCTTGAATTAAAAAAAAACTACTTCATGAATTAAAATATGGTTGAAGGGTAGTTTAGATATCATTATTTGCTATGTTTTAGAAATAATTTCGTGATTTAAATCGTAAAAACATCGTGGTAGCAAGGAAAATTGTAAATAATTAGAGCTCATTTCATAATTTTTTTTTATCGAGAAAATTTCGTCAAATCGTGATTTGGATTTAAAGATACTCAAGATAATATAGTCAAAAATCATACATCTAAATATAAGATTCCTAGTCCACATACTTACTTAAAGAAAAAGTAGAATAGAAAATCAACCAAATTTCGAACCCTCATCTTAATAGTGATACGTGTCATAATATAGATTTGTTTGTTGTTAATAATATATTAATGTTAAAAGTTAATTAATTTAATGATAAAAATTATAACTAATAGTTTTTTTGGATTTAAAGATTAAATGTTCTAAAATCTACATTTGGATTGAAATTATTAGATGAGACTAAAATTGGTGATAATAATTTGTATGAAATATTTTAACTCTTATACAACTATCATTTAATAATAACTAGTTTTAATATATTGTTGGTTGTATTTTAAATTACGTAATTACTCAGTTAATATATTTTAAAGTAAATGTTATAATTTTGTTTCTCCCTACGTTAGTGTATGTAAATAAATGTCGTAACGTGTTGTTTAATTAAAATATTCATAGCGGAGGTAAGCATTTTAATCACGAAATGCCTTCGCACCGGCTTATGTGTGGCATTTTTCACTCACAGCCTCAGTTATGCCATCAAAGGATATTTGGCAGATGGTCTACGGGTAATGTGTTTGTGGATTGGCTTTGTTATCATAGATAGATTAATTATTCCTGTCGAAGCACAAATAGTGAGCGTATGCTATGTGGCTTATTATTTTGGCTCATAGACATAGGTAACAACATCTATGTTAGGGCCACCGCAGACTTGCTACTTTTAGCATCGGCGATCGGCGATGCTAAAAGTAGCAAGTCTGCGGAGGCCCTTAGTAAGCATTTCATTTAATCCTCTTCAAATGCATTAATGAGTTTGCGTGACTAATATGCAATATTTTTGCCTCATTAAAATAATAAATAGAGACCAAATAATGGCAAATTATTTCTTCCAACGAGAAACTCTTGAAAGATAAGTAGGCCCTACAACTCACTATAACAAAGTCGGTTGAACGTCAAAGTGGGACTTTGAATAAAAACGAAATAAGCTCATTATTCTACCACAAAGCTAATTAGGCGAATCAAAGTAGATACACTTTAATTCGAATGGTCAGGTCCGGTACAATTAGGTACCTATTTTGTCTGGAGCGCAACGGATGAAGCCGCTGGAGCGGGCTTGTATTGCGGCCCGAGTACCCAGGATTTGCGATGAATTATGAGGGCCCTTCAGCAAGTGTAACGTTTAATTAAAGATGTCTATAACATGCTAAAGCATTCCAATTTACAACAAAGTAGTTAATACTTATTTGTTTCCTTGCTTGAATGACGTCATAAAGAGCCCCAGCTCAACAACAACAATGTTGCTGATTCTGTTAGCTACGACAATACGTCTAAACTTAACACAATTATAATTATGCTCATGCATTACGATCATGAGAAGGAAGATAATATGTTATTATTGTGTATTTAAATTCAGTTTAGTCTGTTTAGCAACGAAATGAGCACCAACGAAGAAAAACAACGCCCGTAAAAATATCTCACATTCAAAAATATTTTAGCCATACAATTTATTCTATGAGAGGCAATAGACGCAATGATAGAAGTCAATTGGCACAACAAGTTCAAACGGTGGTCAACTCGGCAAACGTATTAGATTGATCAACAATTCCATCTTTAATATTCATGTATTCAAATCAGATACACGTGCAGTAGGAATTGTGATGGAATATCTAGTGTTGACAATTCTTACCTAGTTTGTTGGTTTTAAGTCATGGACTAGTATTACAAAAGAGTGTTGGAATTTAGCAAACTTACATGAAGTAGGCAATTCAAAACTTCCGGAAGAATATAGTCATATTGATTATATAAAATATAATGCAGAAGATACACGAGAGATTGCCTACTTAGTATTTGTACATAGACGGTGAAAATTATAGAGGACAGTATACGATACACATGAGAAATTTAATAAGTACGTGGTAATTAAGTCGAAGCTTAATTTGCTGGAGCTTGATTCATATGCTCTAGCTCCTCGTCTTGATAGAACCAGTCGTATGATACTGTGGCTTAACTTATATTGTGAAATGCATCCTGAATGTGATAAGAATAAGTTAAATGAAGAATTGAAAAAGGTTCGTCCATATTTGGCATCTTAAAAAGGCTACAGAACAGCTCTGATTTGTTATAATATTGAGTTCTATAAATTCAAAAGTGAAATTATGTAAGTGGTTTACAGTGAAATGTATATTTTTCATGTATTTAAAAAAGTATCTTAAAATAGTTGAACAATTCTTATTAGTCCACTTTATTCAAAGTTTACCTATGTACTACATGTTCCAGTATGCCACTGGCCGCAAGACCAACATTTATCAGTAATGATATAATGTCCGTGTTTACCAGAATCTAGTGACTGTTGTAAAGATAAGTGTTATGATAACAGTTTTGTTAAATTTCGTTAATTGTCATGTTTCTAATTGTGATTAGTGTACATTCATTTACAGTAAATAATTCAATACAGATAAAATACCAATTTATGTAATACTTGTGAGTGTTATCTTATTTGTGTGGTCTGGTTGGCAATTGCCTGTTGATAAACGAACTGTGGACACTGATATTATATGTTAGCATTGGAAAATGAATACTGTGCATACGCATTTCATCGTGTTTAGTGTTTTGTTCCATTTGTTGTTTTGTACTGCAGCTCCTTATTTATCGGAGCCGTTCCTGCTCGATATATTTGGGAATCCAATTAAGGATCTTCAGAATACAATAACAGGAGATAATAAATCTAAACTTCAAATAACAAATGGCATATATGAAGAAAATACGTCAGACAAGTGGGTGAAGATAAAATCAGGAACAAAAATGATCGATGTGCCACTCAACAGAGCCAGTTGTCGAGGGGGTACGAAGAGGGATGTAAACGGAGTGTGCAGAGAACCATGGGTGTGACTAGGTAACTAGCGTGTGGAAATTATTGCGACGTAGTACGCTCAATGCATTACTTTAAAATGGACGCGAAAATTGTGTTTCTTATTATCGCGATGGTGTCCTGTGTGTGTACGCGGGCGGATGGCGAGCCACGTGTCGTGTTCAACTTTCACGACAAACTTCGAATGGCTACCACGACAACTGCCGAGAATCTGAAAACTGGACAAGTAATAAGAGTGCCGGAACTCGAATGCCCCCTCGGACAGCGGCGGGATTCATTAGGGAACTGCAGGACGAGATTATAAGGTATCGTGTTATTATTATTTATAAGAGCTATAACTAACTTAAATACAAAAGCATTTCTCTTACATAGTGAAAATCTCATTGATAGCGGATCAGGAGATAGAAGTAGGGTTATCCATTTAGGGTTCAGCTGATAACTGATAGAAATTATATGCTGCAGGAGCCACCAGCATAAGCTAGCTATCATTTTAAAAGTAGGTATCCTAATAAAAATATATTTTTTTATGGTTAATGCCTCAGTACTTAGCGTACCTATCACGTAAATAATTTATTTTTACTTTCATAAAATGTTATTCTACAGCACAAATAATTTTCGTTTCAGATGGTGTTGACCGTAAGTGAACATTGGAGGAAAGAACTACAGTTAATTATAATAATCTTTGTAAACAATTTATTAAGATAGGTATTACAACTGTAAATAATATTAAATATTGACATCAATATTGGACGCTTATCATTTCTTGGAACAAGCGAAGTAGAATGTTGCTGATAATGTAATATTAAGGTCACTTAAGTTATCTTTTACTTAAAGTTGTTCTCGAGAATTCAGTTACGAGAAAAAAGTCTGTGGAACCGTCACGGTGAGCACATACAAAATGAAGTTAATCTATCTTTTACTCTGTTTTATTTTAATTTGGCAAAATAATTACGCTAACGGTGATCTGAGCAACTTCTTTAATGGTATTCATGAAGCGGCCAATAAAGTGAGGCAGGATGTGAGATCAGTCCTCCATTTAAACCCTAAAGGAGATAAGGAGACACATGCTGGGACCGAGGGTAATATAGTCTTTCCTGAGCAACCAAAGAGCCAGGAAAGTACAGTGACCCAGGATAATGATCACAAAGCCGCTCTGGTTAATAGTAAGGGTGATGGATCCCAGAAAATTGCTACTGAGCCACCTGCAACCGCAACGACAGTAGCTGCAACCACGACCGAAAAGTCTCAAGAAGGCAAGGCAGTCATGGGTTCTGAATGTATTCCAGGCTACGTGCGTACTGCAGACGGAAGATGTAAACCAAATTTTAAGTAGTTGAGTAGCATTTTCCTTATTGACTTTTCATTAACAGCAACAAATTTTGAATTACCTAATCCCTTTCTGTTGAATGTGTATTTTTTATTAAATAAGATTATATGCAACTTCTTTAACAAATACATAGTATGTTTTTCTATGATTAGATTAAATTCCTGCAAACAAATCATTTATAGCATGATAAAGCAATTATAATAATGTAATGTTAATTTTGAAAGTAAATGTTTGAATACTGAGGTAAGCACTATTATTCTATTCCTAATAAGAAGCTACAAAGTAGTAATAAATTAATATAAATACTTTGATTAAAATAGATACCATCACAAATGAATCAAAGTAAAATTTAATCCGATGTATCTGGAGTCACAGCTATTGCTTGAAATATTGGAATATGTTGTGGCTGTGTTGTGATTTGTTCAACCGTGTTTCCTTTAATTGGTGAACTACTCGCGAAACGATAGTCATTGTTATCAAGATTATTAATTGTCGTAGAATCAGCTTTATCTTCTTGTATTTGCGCGTTTCCTGTTAACTGCTGTTGTAGATTTTTATTTATTACTGTGTCTTCCTTAGTAGTCTTTTCGGTCTTTTGCATTCCAGCATTGTCTAGCAATATTTCACTACCCAATGAGTCTTCGTCAAGAATCTCCTGATCGTCTGGTGCTTCTCTATTTGGAGGCCCTCTATTATTTGGAGGTCCTCTGTTATTCGGGGGCCCTCTGTTATTTGGGGGTCCTCTGTTAGATGGGGGCCCTCTATTACTTGGTGGGCCCCTGTTATCCGGTGGCCCTCTATTGAATGGCGGCCCCCTATTCTCTGGCGGTGCTCTTTTATGGAGCGGACCTTTGATATGTGGTGGCCCTCTGTTGTGTCTAGGCCCCCAGTAATCAGGTAAATCTATGTCGCGGAATACGATGTGTTGTGGCGGTTCAATGACATCAGGAGATGGTATTTCTATAAAGAAAAAAAAAACTGTGGTTTAGGTTCTAATTAAAACAATTTTTAGTCAATATGTAAGGAGATCCATATCATAGGTCTAGTAGTCATAACCTTGGCCTGCTGATTAGGTGCCGAATACGATTTTAGGGGCGTACATATTTTATTAAATAGTGAAGGTCGCGGGAAATTGCTGGATGCAGGTGGCACAGGACCGGTTGATGTGAAAAAGCTGGGGGGAGGCCTATGTCCAATAGTCGACGTCTCTTGGCCGAAATTATGATGATGATAATCATTTAAATAGTTGTACAGGTAAACCCAAGGCGACTTTAGACTCGGTTATCTTAAAATTGTGCAGTTTTTTGATTTGGTTGATTTTGATCACAGCAAAATAAAACGAGGTGTGTATTTTAAAGAATGTATTTTAAAAAAGTATAAAAATGCAGACAATAACCTGCGCGTCGAGTTTGTTAAGAGTTAACCATTGCAAAACGAGTGGCCTCTATACTTATGAATTATTTTCTCAAAAAAATATATGATTTATACTCGTAATAAAGAATTCATGATAATATTAAAGGTTCACCAGGTTTTCATTGGTTTTAACTAACAGAATCGTCGCACTTATCTGAATACACAACATCTACGTAAAATTAACAAAAATAGTATAAAGAAAAAACATAGCCATAGTAGCATGATTATTTTAAAATAACAGCCAAGATATTTCTTAACTTACTTATATGTAGTTTAGTTTAGTTATAGTCTTATGAATAAGAAGCTTAGCTTTCTGGGGTAACTGCAGAAGCTTGGAACAATAACGAGTTTAATGACTTAGGAGTACTAGTGGAGTCTTTATTTGATTTTAGTATTTTGGCCTGTACCATTTGATCATTCATATCCTCAGCAAATCTAACATCAAGCAGATGTTGGTCCCCACTTTGTAATTCAGTGTTCGCATTATCGAAGCTAAAACGATAGTCAGTATTAGCTGGATTGATCTGTAAATCAACTAATTTGGATGATCTAGAATCAACTGAAGGCTGTCCTTGTTGGTTTTGAGCTGTTTCGCTTTGTCTCACAAGTGATGGATTTTGGTTATTGTATTGAGCTCTATCTTCAAAAGGTTTCGAATGTGGGTCCCTTTCATAAGTTCTTTCTTGGAATGATGGACGACGTGATGGAGGTGGATTATAATCAGTAGGTCCGTTGTAAGCAGGCCTTGGTCCATCAGGCTGGTATGATTCTCTTTCTCTGTCATCGTAGTAGTTACCGGAATCTGGCGGTCGATTATGATGGGGTGGCCGTGGATACTCGTTTTGATAATCCGGTGGTGGACGGCGCTGAGGAGGAGGGCCGCCACGGTGTGGATGGGGCTCATCATAAGGGGGTCCACCGTATGAAGGAGGCCCATGACCAGAGGGGCCACCGTACGGAGGAGGCCCATGAGGTGGGGGTCCACCGTACGGAGGAGGCCCATGAGGTGGGGGTCCACCGTATGGAGGAGGAGGTCCACCGTGATGAGGTGGTGGAGGGCCTCTAGGCTTGTCGTAATAAGATAACTGTCGTGTTTGTCTATCATCATCATAGGACCGGGATCTGATGCCATGAGGAGGTGGGGGTGGCCTGTCGTATCTGTCGTGATAGTTTGATCTGTCGTTGTATGGTGGCGGTGGCGGTGGAGGTGGGGGCGGAGGGGGTGGTGGATAGTGATGTTTTCCATCAGGCGGTGGAGGAGGTGGAGGATAGTGTTGTCTTTCATGAGGCGGTGGAGGGGGTGGAGGATAGTGATGTCTACCGTCAGGTGGTGGCGGAGGTCCCCTGTCACGTGGAGGCGGTGGCGGCCTGTCATTTTCATACCGGGAATAACGGTCATCATAATTAGATCTATCGTTATACAAATCACGCACAGATCTATCATCTGGTTCATTTCTTTTAAAATTTTGGGAAAATTCTCTTTGATAGTTATTGTATGGGATTCTGTTTACACTACGTGAATTTGGATCTGAATAAAGATTTTTTTTGGGAGAAACTTCATTAACAGGTGATAATGATGATATTTCTTTGCTTCGTAAGTCTTCTAGTTGTGTTTGATCATTAGTTTTGGAGTCCTTACGAAATGAAGAATCCCATATTTGGCGAGTTCTTCTTGCGTGTGCATCGGTAAGACGGGAGACGTCCCATGTCGACCGCTTTTCTGATAAAAAATAAATTTGGGTAGTGTAAAACACTGAATTTTGAAAATATCTAGTCCGTGATTTTTTAAGAATAGGGTGGACAAGATTTGTAAAGTTGCAATAATTATTATAAATAATAACTGGGTGGGATTACAAATAAGAATAAATATAAAGTAGTTTGGTACCAATTTTGCAATTAGCAATGCGATTAGGAAAAAAACACTAACGTAATATGAAAAATATTACACTTATTCTGTCTTAAATTCTCATAGGTACGTTGTAAAGAAGTTAAAAGTACTAAGTTTCAACCTACAGAAAACAAACAAAAACACATCATAATGCTAAAATAATTATTGGATCCGATAAACACGCCGCGGTCGATGGGTCAAACAACTCTTAATAAACACAATAAAAGATACGAACCTCTGGTATATTCAGGTCCCGGTGCACAAAAAACGGTCACGAGCCATCCACCACATAATATAATTACAATAAACTTCAACATTGTAGTCAATAAAATTTAATTTTCTTCGAACATCTATTGGATTTGGGAGTACGTGAGCCGTTGCCGTCCGTCGCTCATCAACTAATTCACAGAAAATGAAATGTTAGTAAACCTTGAGACCGGTTTTTGCTG
Organism: Drymonia ruficornis; assembly: GCA_947859195.1. Classification (NCBI taxonomy): domain Eukaryota; kingdom Metazoa; phylum Arthropoda; class Insecta; order Lepidoptera; family Notodontidae; genus Drymonia; species Drymonia ruficornis. The sequence goes on along the minus strand of OX401910.1, from coordinate 6,746,763 downwards.
AGCAGCTGTTCAGGATACGGTCTTGTCCAACAATATGCTCACGTCATTTGTAATTCAATAAAAAATGACAATCAGAGCTTTGGCTTATGTAGTTCTACTAACTCTAGGACTGTCGGGCGGAGGATTTTATGATTCATCAATTATCATTCCTTTGAAATTGCGGTTAGTTGACCGTTTCCATAGTTAACACTTCCGACTTACAAATAGAAATGACTGAATATTCGAATTGTGTTCTTTTCAATTCTTTATCAAAACAAAATTGACTGCAAAATATGTCATTAAATCATCATTTTTAACGAGATGATGCAATATTTACAAAATATTATGGTAAACATAGATAAACCACTAGATAAGAGAGAGTGTACGGCAATTAAAACTTCAATAAATATACCGATTATTCGACCTACACATTAACACAAAGTCAAGTCAAATAGTCCTTGGGATCGTATCTGCCTGACAAATGCATACACAAGAACGTATTTCCAACACGAATGACGTCATTTGTTATTATTTCACGGAATCTAAATCAATGTCGGGCCGTGTAAAGTGAAATGTAAAAGCCACTTACCTAATACTGAAAGCGGCGACAATCTCATTCCGGTCGACAAATTGAGAACACCTTCCGGCGGCGGGCCGCACCGCACTCTCTGGTAAATAGCTATTTATTGTGGCAGGAGTGAGACACCTGTCCCTGCGTGGGGTACAGCGCGGCTAAATGGAACACTGCTTTCGATACTCGTTAATTCTTTAGTTAGTCGTGTTGCCTAATGGCCGTTGTAAAGCTTCATGTAGCTTTTATTGTACTGCAATGACAACGTTTATAGTTCAAGTAAGTATACTGTCTCATATACTTTAAGCTTACGGTCCACAAACTACTGAGAAATAATAAAGAAAACCCATCTGCTACTGTTGTTATGGCCTGGTCAAAGCTAAGCTAAGTTTCAGCACAGAAAGGAAACGAATACTGCTTCACGTGAGATCAGGTACCCATATATGTTTAACTGGAACCTCTCATAGGTTGACGGACGAACAGAAAACGTTGGCACAACAAATAAGTCTGAGTGGACCCTTGGGTACATGGCCTTAAACACAATAAAGCTTGCATACCTAAAATAAGCAATTGCTTTTGGTGCTCGGTATTATAAATAAATAAATATCACCAGACTTACATACCAAAACTGCATGTTTCCAAACAAAGCAACGCTTGTACTATGGCTACCATACCATTTATAATCTGTGACCATATACAATGGACTGGCGATTCGAGTTACACAAAGACCAGGGCAAATTAAGAAAAGATAGTTTCCGAAATTTTACTTTGGCGGGATCACCCGATGCAGCGAGCCGCACAGCTTACTCTCGAACGACCGCGACAAGCGGTCGTCGGTTGTATAACCGGTCGGCAGGTCGGTGTCGGTGGTTGTTGTGGTGTCCTCTAAAGAAATAAAACATAGGTACCTAAAATGTTATAATTATTAAATAACAGTTGTCCGAGTTACCCGATCTTCCTCTTACACACCAAAACCCGGTTTAAACCTCACTGTCGGCCACCCTTGACACTGTAATGCCCTCCGCATTTCATACTAAATAGTGCTAATAATAATAATGCAAACCCTTTAGTTCATAGAAAATCTTTACTATGTTTGCAGTTATTGGAAAAAACTAAATCTATTTAAGAAGGCTATGTTGACCTTTTTTCGGTTTGTTTTTTTTCTCACGCACAAAATTAACTACCATTAGTTGCCCATGCACCTGCCTACTTACGTAATGAGTTCAAGGAAATATGTTTTTTGTTTAATTTTACGTATAAACGTTGATTGGTTAATTAATTCATTCTTTATGAATCTATTAATTATAGTTGTTTATGATGTTAGGAGCCGTTCATTATTCGATTCGGGTGTAGTACGAAGGTTAAAGGTAGGTCAGATTCCGTGCACAATATCAAGCAAACGTAAGCTTAAATAAATAAAAAATATCCAAATGCAAAAAATATGTGTAGAATATTTGCCCAACTGCATTATACAGGGTTATAGGAAAAACATTAACAACCATGCAGGACTGTATTAGTGACATCATAAACATCAACATTTGTTCTATTACGTTTTACAAAACAATAATAAATTTTACAAAAAATCACACTCTAAAATGTATGAAACAAGTAAATAAATAGGTATGCACATCTAGAGGATAGCCGTGGTCCGTTTAGGTACTTTAAGGTAAAGTGGTATATAACCACGTACCACAGCTGTCCTCTGGATGAGAATATTTTTTGTTTCATAAATTTTAGAGCGTGATTTTTTGTAAAATGTATTATGTCCTGTAAAAAGTCACAGAACAAAAGTTGTTGTTTATGATGTCAGTAATACGCCCCTGCAAGATTATTAGTGTTATTCCAATAACCCTGTATAGGCAATGATTCCTAATCGCTTCGCGGAACATAGATGATGATGGGACATAGATAGATAACGTAGATGTGGCAATGTAATAGCAATAGGAAGTTCATAACGACCACTTGGCGCAGTAGTTTGTGCGTTGACCGCTCGGTTCACTGCATCAGATGGTTGCGGGTTCGATTCCCGCTAGAGTCAAATTTCGGAAACTGTCTTTGTTATTTGCCCTGGTTTGTGTGTCACTGGGATCGCCTCTAGTCCATTGTTTGGTAGCCATCGCGTTGCTTAGTTTGGGCTCATACCTACAGTTGGTGTGAGTGTCTAGCAATAATAACGGGACGGTACACAGCAAATCATTCACAAGTTTGGCAAATGTTATTCAGTAAGTACTGCGAGACACTAAATAATTCCAAGTAATCGGACACTTTCTAAACTGCTTGCTTATTTAGTGCCTTTGCGATCAGAAGAGCTCGCTTTGACTTGACGTTAAATTTGCAACAATCCGAAATCAGGCGGAAAACTATTGGAAATGAACAAGAAGTTTCTAACTGCCGAGAACGTCTTCGGTTGAATATTTGGTTCCAGCTATAATAAGCCGAAACAAATATACAACCTGAAATAATTTTGGTCGATAAATTCCATCCAAAACCACGTGAGGTGTAAAAGCTGTTAGACAACAAAGAAACAGCCGAACCTATGTACGTTATAACTGTTGTACGTACTTACAAAAGAAATAACGGTAAGCAATACTTGAACGATGACACTCTTATTTGCTATTCGCACATTCGAGTTAAAGCAAATATTTTTACAATACCAATACGTACTTCGTTTGAAATTATGATACCGCAGATAGGTTGGTTGGAGCGTTTAGTTAAATTAAGATACAAATATGTTACCCAGAGTTGATATCGGCAATAAGCCAAATCCGGGTACACTTAACTCTTTCAATTTGGAAAAAAAAAAAAAAATATAACGTCACGACTTTTATCCCCATTCGGGGGGTAGTCAGAGGCTTGAGTGGCCATACACCACCACATTGTGGAGGTATTAAGTCAACTCAAAGCCCACGTTTCACCAGATAGTCAGAACCCAACGTGACAGATGGTGAACCTTGTCGCCGTGTATACAGGAACTGACTATTACCTAATCCCGAGGGATAGGTAGGTTTCCTCACGATGTTTTCCCTCACCGTTAGCGAACTGTAAAAAGAAATTTGGAAAAAGATAAAGAACAAAATATTTAAGTACATGAAATAATAGTTCTCAAGTGTGTGATTGCAAAGCAAATACATGAAGAGGTAACTTAGGGTAAAGATAGACCTGACATATATAAATATTAGTGTTCTAAAAAATAGCAAAATAAACTATACCTTCATATCAATGAATACAAGTCATATATGCCAGGCCTGTTGCTTGAAAGAGATGAATATACCGATTGGCGCCCGCGCGCTAGCAGCCGCGATGCTGGGTGGCGCGTAAGTAAGTGAATATCGGGTAGTTACCTTGCATTCATGTTGCTAAAATAAACGCGGTAAGTCCCATAGTAGGTATAGAAATTGCCGTCGAGTCGCAATCGTCTTACCGGTGCGGCCCCGGTCTAAAGGTGGATACTGACCGGTGTTACGGGGCGTAATGTTACATGTAACATGATCGTTATGCCCCGCCGTGTCCTAAAATCGTTCTCGTTGCTCGGGTGTTGGTGCTCGTTTCCACGTACTGACTGCGTGAATGCTCGCTAACATGTTACATTACGCCCCGTAACACCGGTCAATACCCACCTTTATAGTCCGATATAAAGTTACGGTGTTGTTGTCACGGAGGACTAACACAAATAGCTCAATTAGCGGCTCCGGTGTGTTCGGGCGTCCGCGTCGCATCGCCGCGACAAATGGACCGGTCATCTGTTCACGTATCGCACACTGTCACGTTCTAAATTGGTTACCACCGTGATGCTGTTTTTAAGGGCAGTTAAAATCGTACGCGATGCAAATTGTATTTATATTGGACACCGGCCTGTTGTTCAGGTTGTAAACATTACTTTTTTGCTGTTTGGTTTTGAAAGGTTGATGGTTTCCGCTGTTTTAAGAGTGGGTCCATACCTGAGTTAGTAATGTTGTTGTTTATATGACTAAGGTGTAGAACAAGCGTTCTGCCCGCCTAATGTTAAGCAGTTACCTTAGCCTATAGATGCTTGCGATACCAAGGGCATTGCTCGCACGTTGCTGACATGAAGGGAAATGGGACAGAGCAAGGGGAATGGGCAGTTGGCAACGCAGCAGAAATAGCTACTTTACGTCGATCTTCTGTGGGAAGGTGATACTATCCCGGTCGAGTCAGCCCTATGAGCTGCAGAAAATTGGCTACAGCTTGGCTCTACCACCAATAAATAATTGGTTGGTTGGCTACTCGCTCTTTCAGTAGTAGGTACTATTTGTTTTTGGTTGTGCACTGAGAACTGTTTATTAAAAGTTTCGTTTACTAAATTCGTAGGCAATAAGCTCTCGATTGTATTCTCGAAGCGCAACTTGGTAAAGTTTTCTCCGAAGCAGCACAAGCACTAACTGGATGACTAATTGGATGGAATTTTCGTTTGATATTTACTACAAAGTTTATGCAAATGCACTTGAATACGTCAAAGTCAAAAAGTGAAATATATTACAAGAAATATAATAGCTGAGAGGTTCGGTGCATACGCAGCTCGATACTTTTATAGATCGTCTGTAGATTTTTTGATTTTAAACATATTGCCGGCAATCTTTTTTTTATTTTATTTTTAAATTAAAAATTGCTCTTGACCTTAATATTGCCGCAGGGTAAATATGAGGTCGACGGTGGAACGAGTGCAACCAGAAGAAGCCTGTTCACCCGGGTTGTACGCACTCGGAAATATATACACAGGCCAGGGAGTTCCACTCCTTGTCTGTCTATAAAAGAAATATATTATTATTCTGTAGCTGTATAAATAATCTTTTTATATACGGTACATCTGAGGCATGTATGTATTTCTATGTTAACATCCTAATTATTTAGCCGAGTAAATATTATCTCATGTTGGTAATGACATGAGCACATGTCGCTGTCTCAAAGGTGTATGTACATCTCACAGTATCAAGTGTAGCCGACGTTTTGTGCTAAATAATTTAATTCCGCCGCTTGCGCGCCGCGCAACATGTTTGTACATAATTTAATCAATAATCTCTGTCTAACGAAATTTATTCCATAAAATATGAAAAGATTTTCGTTTCTTGGTGATGTGGGGGAACTAAGAATGCGTCAAGAGACACGAAACAAAATTTGCTTAATTGTGTAATCTGAACATTGCTCTGAAAATTATCTTAGCCAGATTTTTAAGAGCACTTTCAAGGCTGTATTTTCCTTTAGAATATTTTTACAACAAACACGTACGTCTTACATTTATGATAACAAAGTAAAATACATTAGATTTTCCGAATAAGAAGTATCTATTGAACAGCATTCATAGAATTTTCAGTAGCAATAAAAAAAACAGTTTTACCTTAAAGGGCCGCGGCAATGGGGGTCTATATTCGAGAAACAATATCCTCCTCATGTCTCAGTCTATCGGGAGTCAATGGTGAGTTCGGGAAAACTGTCACGTAATATGTAAATCGTTCAGGTCGGAATGTGGACCGACTGTCAAACACAGCCGCCGGGTCAAATACATCTACGGACGATTTTTTCCCTATGATCGCTTTACTTTCTATCAGACGAGGGGTAAAGTTTTATTACAAACAGTTTGTTTATTTTTTGTATCTTTTGGGTTGATGTCACTTATTGATGTGGACTTATTTAAATGTTTATCATTGTCATATAGATTACTTTTTTTAATAAGTAGGTACGTAACTATGTAAGTATACTTTAATACACTTTTTTTATTGTAGAGTGGCGCAAGTGACGACTAACATATTGTTAATTCTTAACCTAATATTCGCAAAGAACTTAGTAGGTACCTGCGTTTACTTTTCCATGCATATTTGCATGCAATACACTGAATATTATTCCAGAAGGTTTCATAAGGTACTGTAGACGAATATTGCAACTTAAAAATAAATTACTGAACCTTTTGTAATTCGCCCATACGCGTCATTAGCGCGGCTTAAAGCAAAGATGCTCGGCCGCAGCATTGTTCGTGCTATTATGCTAACGGGCGTTGCTGTAATGTTTCGAGCACGCCACGCCAAGGGCGGTGACTCGCTGCATATTTAAACAAAACCGTCGCGACGCCTGATTCTGTCGCGTGCGACGCGATTCCGACGCAAAATTGTCGCGCCATTAAGCGACACTCGGATAAAAGTGCTTTACCGGCCCGAGAGTCGCGAGCACGAAGATATTACGTACCGCACTGTGTTTTACTCTACAATTAAAAGCGATATTGACGATGATTTAAATATTCTATGAAGTTCCATTTAGGTACGTGCTTGCGAATTATTTTGATATCGCTTCATACAAGACTATTCATGAAAAATAAAAGGCGCTGAACACATCTACTCCAACACAAGTTTTGGTTTTTGTATCGAATTATTGGGACTAGGATTTAGAAAAAATATCAACCAACCAGTAAAATATCAAGTATTGGTATTGGGTTAAGATATATGTACTTACTTTTGATGCCTGGAATTTTATATTTACATTCAATAAGACATTCTCTCAGGAAGCTGGTTGGTCTACAATATGCACTACAGCAATTATATTTGGCTGCAGGGCTCTTCTGCATGGAACTTAATCCCGAATGAACTTTGAATTGGAAAATAAATTCAGTGCATGTTGCTTTGCTTTCATTATTATTGCAGCCGATGCTAGTTATCGATGCAGCCGACGGCGCGGGCGCGCGCTTTGCTATCACTTAGAATAAAAACCTGTTATAGAAGGGAACTTTCATCTTATAGGATGGGATGAATAGGCAATAGACTACTGGTTACCTATCCGTTCCTGTTTCTAAGCATGTAGGTATACCAACTTTTTTCTATTGAAAAATATAACATAGGTTTCTTGCCGGCTCTTTACAGTGAAAGCAGCATTCCATACCGATAGGTGATGTAAGAATCTTAACGATACCCCATACATCTAACTTTGTTCAGGCATTTAATAGTTACGGTGAATAAAGGATTATAATAATAATATCCTGGGACATTTTTACAAACGGCTACCTGATCCCAAACTAAGCAGAGCTTGTACTATGGAAACCAGATAACTGATATTACTACATATACTACTTTTTTATTTGTAAATACATACTTAATATACATATACACCCAGACTCCGGACATACAGACATGTTCATGCACACAAATGCATGTCACGGGTAGGAATCGAACCTACGACCTGCAGCGTGAAAGTCGCCTCCGCGCTAACCACGCTAACGGGCCCGTCAATTATACATATACTGGGTGAAATCGAAATCGTGGGCAATATTTTAAAATATGACTCTACACATGATTCAGAATTTTTTGGGAAGGCAAATAAAAAAATCTATTGATAAAATTTTTTTCTTGGGTAAGCAAACCATTTAACTGTTACACCTTACCTGGGTAATAAATTATAATCAATTGATTTGTTGATTAATATTCCCTAAATATTCTGAATCATGTGTAGAATCACCGTATCAATACATTCACGAACCTTGAAAACATTGCACTCCTTTTTTGGGCAGTCGTGTAAAAATCACAAGTAACTAACCATAGTGTCTGGCGGGATTACCGCCGGGTTGCCCGATTACGGCTCGGGCCACGTTTAACCGTGAGTTATGATGGCCTTACTCCTGTTCAATCTTGTCCACGTCTATGAGGAAATACTGCTGCAGCGACGTCGGCGGGGTGCTAACGTTGTGGATATTTAGCGAAGCTTTGCCACTATGTACCTATTATAGAATTTATTGTGATCTTTTATGAAGCAGGCATTTCATTTGCTAAGAGAAATAATTTATTGGTTGTAGAGCCAAGCTGCAGCCAATTGACTGCAGCGCATATATGGCCGGGGTAGTACCACCCTCTCACAGAAAATCGGCGTAAAGCAACTATTACAGCTGCGTTTCGTACGATGAGTGAGAGAGCCGGATGTCGAACACGGGGATGAACGAAACTAATTGAAACATTGTCAAAAAAGTTACGAAATAGATGCATGTGTCCCTGTGGTTCACTTACGTAAGTAGCCGTATTGTAGTACGTATCCAATTTATTTGCTAATAAATGTCATTTAAAACGAGAAGTAGAAAGTATACACAAAAGGAATCAATTTTACACAAGCAATATTAAAAAGCCAAGGGAATGACGACATCAAGGGGACTCTGTAGAGGCGATTCTTTTATTGGCCAAAAAGTCTTTTGTTAATATTTTTCATTTTCCCAGTTTCTGTGGGTACATATTATGAAGTGAGTCACTTTGATTTAATGTACTTACCTATTTTATTATTTTCCTTCTTGAGTATCGATTACAGAACAGAGCGTTATAATTCTATGACTATCTACGTAAAATTACGATGCACCTAAAGTCCTCAATCAAGTTGCCTTTGTAAAGAACTTCCTTTAAAAGTTGCCGTTCAGGTTCAGACACACGGATTTACATGTTATTGAATTTTTATACGTTCGTTAAGTCCCTACCGAAATGGGCCCGTTTTATTGGCAACACTTTACTATGTAGGTGGGCTTTTTTAAATTACCTACTAGATAGGATGCAGGTCGATTTTTGACTTTCATCACTAAAACTTTATATTTGAGCAAGCGGAGTAAGCATACTTAGTATAGTACCTATCTTTGACGCGTGACTGACGAGACTCGATTTGATTCAAATTTCGGAAACGACCTTCTCGTATTTTTTCCTGGTCTGGGTGTCACTGGAATCGACACGAGTTCATTGTATGGCAGCCATAGCCATACAAGCGTTGCTAAGTTTGGGACAATTCAGTTGGCGTGTATATATGTCTGGCGATATTTATTTATTTATGCGTCATAAAAAAGAAAACATTACAGAAAATAGCAAGCGATTTTTATTTACCAGTCATATTCACGAAATCGAATGTGCCGTCAGACAGTATTGGCTATATTTTTATATACTACTATACATTTTAATCAATATCATGAACAAATTAGAATCCAATTAAAAATTCATCCAAAATGACATGACACTCTTCGTTTAATCCACACACCTAACTGAACATTCAATTTGGATTCGTGCATAATGCATAGTGGCGGGCCGGACTAGACCCTGGGAGCATTTGCTGCATCTAATTACGTATTATGCTTTGCCATGTAGACGGGCATGTCGGCGACAAAGACATTACCAAGAAAGAGGGAGACATGTGACTCTACAAAATAGTTTGCCCAAACGGAGTCCATGGACACAGTACAACGCAATCAAGCTGTAGCCAATTGACTGCAGCTCATAAATGGGGCTGGCTCGAACGGGGTAGTACCACCCTCTCACAGAAGATCGGCGTAAAGCAGCAATTACAGCTGCGTTTGTACGATGAGTGAGAGAGCCGAAAGAGCACCCCCCTTCAGGTCGGCAATGTGCGAGAAAATCCTTTGGTATTGTAGCTTCTATAGGCTACGGTAACTGCTTAACATCAGGCGGACCGTAAGCTAATTTTCCACCGCAGTCCTATAAAAAAAAACATGTCAGTATGGCCAATACTTTTCATATTTCGATGAAGAATGCCTTCCTATATACCTATTTAACTTAAGTAATAAGTTGATTTTCGAATTGCGAGTGCGATAATAGATATGCCAACCTTGCTGCATCTACCCAGTGAAACAATGAGTATTAATTTAGTGATTGTGATGTTAGAAGGTACCATATCTGATAAAATAATACATCAATGGTCGGCGATGAATATTAGATCATGGTCCGGCCTACAATACCCGCCTGTGTGCGGCCGATGCGCCCATCGTTATTGCTTACAGAATACAGACATTGCTTATAGTTCGTAGATATACCTATAATACCAGAGCAGCATATACACAGCTCATTCATTACAAGATCGTCAGCGTATATGTATACTTTTCGGGATAATTCTTGGTTTCAGTGCCCACTAAAAGGACCTTTTGAATTTTGACCAGAATTACTGAATACCGATCTATTATTGATCGATCTATTTTCAGAGAGATTAAAATATAATGGGAACTATTGCGCTTTACGTAGGTAAGGGCCAATGATCTCGGAGGACGACAACTAATCACTTTTTTCACCTCGGAATTAGGTACCTCGGAACTCTAGCTCATCGTACGGAACGCATCTGTAATAGCTACCTTGCGCCGATCTTCTGTGAGAGGGTGGTACTACCCCGGTCGAGCCAGCCCTTATACGAACTGCAGTCTTGATCAGCACAGCACTGGCCATAGTAGGTAACTGTAAAAGAGATAAATATCCTGGGACATTCTTTTACACACGGCTACCTAATCCCGAACTAAGCAGAACTTCTACTATGGAATCCAGATAACTGATATTACTACATATACTACTTTTTGCTTGTAAATACATACTTAATATACAAATAATTACACCCAGACTCGATGATGATGATGATGATGAGATGTAATTTATTATCCTCCATAATATAGGTACGTATGTTTCATGTAAAAACGGTGCGTTTTAATTTGAGACGTTAAAGTGTTCACGAAGTGTAGTTAAGCACGGACGACACACGACGCATAATGAGCGCACACTACGAGCACTATGAGGTGGGGTAGTATTCGCTTACCACACCATTGTTTGCTAAAAATAAAGTGAAGAGAAAACAGTAATATTGAATCCAACAGTGTCATAATAAAAATAAATCTCTTATTTCGGTCACGCCATTTCAACAAGTTTCATTTAGTCCGGTGGGCGCTAGAGTCTCACTGCTGAACATGAACTTCCGATCAATGCGATGGGGTAGGCCACAGCCCACTATGCTGGCTTTGTATTGCTGCAAAAATATTGTATTACAGTTAAACTTTAAATAGGTAACTATGATTCTGAGGTTTGGTCCCGCCATCTTGACGCTCACAGAATATTACCTAGGTACAAAAATTTCTCGCACCAGAATTTCCCAGCCATCCAGATTTATAGAGCTACAAACACTAACGTTCACCAACAAAAATGGTGAGTTTATGTACCCCGGTCACCTAGCTTAACTTTAGGCAATCATAGAGTCGACCCTCCGTCTCGGCGGTGGAACTGTCGTATTTCCTCATAAGGGCGGAGAAAATGCCGTCATAACTCACAGTTAGCCGTCTCCCTGGTGTGTTGTAAAGATGCCCTTAACACTAGTCTTCATTTTATAGTGGGCGAGCTGCATTTGTCTGCGTCGAGCGCTTTATAGCCGAAATAAGCTTTAAAGCCTTCAGCTGAAGTTATGCGACTTATTTCAGTTGGTGGTAATCTTTATGTACTTGCAGAAGGTGTAAGCTTAGAAGTGTATTTTCAACTTTCTTTGTGTTATAGTCACTTGACCAATGTCTAAGACTATCACGTCTTCGGGAAAACAGACAAGTCATATTGAACTTAAGTACCTATAACATATTTTCTGTAGAATCTAACTACCTTCAAAGTATACATTTGTACTAATACATTATGTACAATTTACTAATTACTACTTTAGTGATTGCCAGCGACGTTTATACAATCATCTAATAGCTCTGTAAGGGCTGTGAGTGATAGTAGCTAAATTAATTCATAATACCTGCATATCATTTCAAACTGTCAGTCTCACTTCGTTATTACTAAATATTAACCACAAGCAAATCAAACGCTAGTCATGAACTTACGCGTCAAAATTCTTGCAAAATAATATTTCGGATTCTCAGTATTAATATCGTCGTTATTCATTTATTAATTGCTTAAGAAAGCGTTAAATATAGCTGGTGTAACAGCTTAAATATATTTATAGCTACCTACATTGTATCACAAAACGTGCTCTGAAATCCAATTAATAGTTTCAAAGTACTATAATCAAACACAATGTTTCTAACTGGAATAATAAAGCTCAAATAAAAGCTCAAAATTTTTGCGCAATTTCATTACGCGCTTCAAAAGAGAATCGGGAGATGGGCAATCGTTCTTTTTTTAAATCCTCGTAATGGAGCATCCGAAATGGCGGATCGTTACATTGGCTCACGTGGTGCGGGCACCTAATAGCCTTCTCTCTATTCCTCACTATTTGCCAGGTGCCTGTTCCCACGTTTCCCCTGCTAAAGGTTATTGGGCCTGCTTTCACGCTTTTTATTGCCTGAACGCAGTTTGAACTCAATTATTTTTATGGTCGAGCAAATTGCTATTTTGTTGCTTTATCACGATTATCAAGACGAAATTAGTTCCGCGATTGATAGGACTTTTTTCTTTTATTTGGCAATTTACGCTACTGGATGGGCAGGGTTGTTTCCGGAATAGTTTTTTTTTATTAAGTATATTATGTTTTTTTTAAATAATATAATAATACTTGGTGCCTATATTAAATCTATGGTTCTGTCTTCATAAGACTAGCAATCTGGTTTTAATTAAATAAACGTCTCACTCAAACAATATCAAATCTGTGTTCATTAGTTCCCAAGGAAATTAGACAATAAACAAGCGACAGCTTACATTTTGAAATATTACAAACATTGCAGCAAAATTCTAATAAATATATCAAGTTTGAAAATGAAAGTTTTCAAATGGGTCATTATTTAAAAGCGTTATCCATGAACAGAAAACTAATTCCAGTTTATGTTTTCTGTGTTTTTGCAAAGCGCTTAGTATCAGCGCACACGTACCTATCTATTAGAGGGGGAGCCTATGATGCTAACTGTGGATTTACTCCAGCGTCGCGGAAACCTATTAGATTTGGTAGATTAGATGATAGGAAGAATAAATGGTTCTAGATGTTTCCACTTTCAGCGGTGGGGGAAGCGTCTACATATTAATTTCAAAATTGTAAAAAAACACAATAACATGGAAATACTCAAGCGTGTCAGATATTGATATTTTTCATGCTGCTACATAATAAATTGAAAAAAAAAAACTCTAGCGCGTCAGCTTTTCAGAGGGGGTGGTTAGTGACACGTACAGATGCTCCCATTTCTTAGACTGACGATCAAATTAGCAAAATTGACACTTTTGACACTTTTTAGCTAGTAATGAATCCCCCTTATCTTAATCGGACGCGCTCGAGTGTTTTAAGATGGTCTATTTTCTTTTGTTCCCCTGATCGTACCCCCCTATATTAAGGGCTCATACTGGTTGGCAGTTCTTATCAATATGTAAGGTATCTCCCTTATCTTAATCTGACGCGCTGGAGTAAATCCAGAAAACCCTTCTACGGCTCCCCATCTATATGGCTCACCTGTTACCGTTGACATGCTAAAGGGTGTTTTTAACTTGTTTGTACCTCGCAGTTTCCGTATCAAGCTGTTTGGTGCCGCTGGCTGACGTCACGGTGCGATCGTGTGCACGCCGCATGACTTTGTACTTGTTCAGTTTTGCGAATGCTGTTGTTAATTTTTTTGTAGCCGAATTAATCTATGTTGTATTCGATCACTTTTTTGTTGCACAATTCGTAGTAGCAAGTATACCTACTTTATCCTTATGATATATACGTACCTAAGTACCTACGTTATACTTCAAGGAAGGCTCATCACTGACTTGATGTGGGCGAATATTACAGAAAGAAGAAGAATTGAAGTAAGTAATCAAGCCCAAAACCCAAAGACTTATTTGGCCCGCTCGCTAGTGTCAATACAAGACTAGGAAAGTATCCTATATCTCTATTTAAAATGTTAGTTTCTCTTTTGGACCTGGCCAAATAAGTTTGTGGCAATGTACACAAATAACAAAGCATGTATGTATTCTTGATAGCATAACAAAGCATTTGATACCTACGCAGCTACGTAGATTTCGAGACTAATCTCTTCGCACGAGAGTTTGCAAATGAAGCTCTAATAATCTGACGCCATCTTTCAAGGATTACAACGGATTGACACGATTATTTTTACGATGAAAAATGTGGATAAAGCGCTGGAGGAATTTCTCCGGTTATTTTATCTCAGAGAGTTTACAGAAATATTTTCGTTATGCGCGGGAAGATGTTAAGCTAATATAATGAGATTTAGGTAATAAGTACTTATTATTATTACACAATCCGTCATTTTCTTAGAATCTCCTTCTGATACGGATCAGAAGAAAAATATTAATGAAAAATGATGGAACTTTAGAATCACCACTACCCACTATGAAGTCTACGGTATCAAGAAAATGTAGGTGAATCCACGTAATGTTTCAGACCTCGGTAGGACTACCATGAGTTCTCATCATCTACCTCAAATATTTGTACTTCTTCTTATTTTAGTGTCTTCTGAGACCCTTGTCAGTGTAGTGGATGGAGCTGTCTGCGTCATTATCTATCTAGGGCAGTCTCTTTTACCTCCTTACATGACATGATATGGATCTTCTCTATGATTTAAATCATGTAGCCTGTCCTTTCACGCTTTCGATGTTTTTTAAAGAAGTTACATGTCGTATGAGATGACCCATCATCTCTTCTGATAAGTATTGTTGTTGTTGAACTATGTCACTGCGGTAATGGATCGGTCATGCTCACTCTAATGTCCTTGCTTGCGGTGGCTCTGTGGAGCGGGTCACCCTCTTCCCTCTAAAATGGTTGAGGAGGGTGATGCCGCTGCTCAAGTCATACTCGGGTTCCGGGCGCTGCTTGCGGGGACTGGTCCGCCCATTTTCCACTTGACACCGTTGTTCCAAAACTTTTACAGACAAGACCTAAGCACGGAAGGCATCACACCAAAACAATCGTTATAAATATTCACCTTTTGGTTTGACAGTTAAGTGGGAGTAGGCATGCACAGCTTTCTAGGCTAGTTTTTATTAATTTTTATTTAAATACCTTATTTTCTTTTTTTACTCACACTGTGTTAATGCATGCCTGCTCACATAGCGTTACTGTTTGAAAATGTATACAATTATTCTTTTGAAAAGAGTAACCATTGAGTTTCTTGCCGGCTCTTCTCAATGGAAGCAACATTACGAACCGGTGGTAACGCTAAAATATTGTTTATATTGACTATTTATAAATGCTCTAATGAGCTTACATGAATAAAAACCTTTTGACTTTGACTTTGACTTATTGTTCGTTGTTTTTCTTTCTTGTACTCTCTTTAGTACATCCTCATTTGTTACGATTTCGTTTCTATCGATAACATCCTGTCGAAATATATTGAGACGCGGACACTGCCTCGAGGCTCCGGCAGGTAGTGTTTGCTCTCGAATCACTCGTTTAAATAAAACTGTTTCTTTTTCTCTCGTTTCGTCTGTGAATTGAATTCGCGCAGCGCCAGGAAGACCGTGCCGGTATGTTTATATTACTTATTGTATCGTTTTTCATGGGCAGATTTTAAATTGGAGGCTATTTTATAGCGATTTTCTGAATCTCATTCATAACGATTATTATTTACTTAAGTCGATGGGTTGATTTGATAGGCAGGTAGTACATTCTTCTGATTACCGAGTCTAGAGAATCACTACATATTATAAAACAAAGTCCTCCGCCGCGTCTGTCTGTCTGTCTGTTCGCGATAAACTCAAAAACTACTGCACCGATTTTCATGCTGTTTTCACCAATGGATAGAGTGGTTCTCGAGGAAGGTTTTAGTATATAATTTGTCAAGTTTTTGTATACATTGGCTAAAATATAATTATATTTGTTGGAGGTGTCCGAAAAAATAAGCCGTCTGGGAGCTTTCAACGAAAACGCTGCCTAAAACCCTTAGAGATATAACAAAATGATGTATCGTGGAATTGTGTATCTTATATAGGTCTACAGAAACGTCCAGGATGGCATATGCCTATCTTTTAAGGATAACATACTATTATCCATACTTTAAAAATTGGGCAATTATAATGCGGGAACGGGATCAAAATATCATGATTACTTTTGGTCGTGATAACCGACATCCACGCGGGCGAAGCCGCGGGCATCAGCTAGTATTCTATAAACAATATGACAGAAAACTACGCTACTAGATCATTTGAATAACGTTCCAGTAGGTAGTACGTACTATGTCTATACAAAGAAAGCTAAAATAAATCACGACAAAATCATGAATACTTATACTAAAAATAAATTGTCACCCGGTTTATTAGTCCAAGTTAAATTGAATCGTAAAAACTGGAGCATTACAGCGGGCCCCGTAAGAAATATTTGTGGAGCAGGCAACTTAATTAGCGTGTTTTCTTTGATTACCGCCATCAGTGCACCGGGTGGCAGGAACGGCCACCTGAGTCGCGCGTTACGCTTAGCTAAATTACTACAATTTCTTTCGTCCTATGTCAAAATAGCCTTTTGCACACCTGTGCCTTTAGGTAAGTGAAAAATACAGAAAACAGGAAGACACGCACTGAAATGGATGAATTATTATGACTAACTACTGTTATGTCCCTAAAAATGTATTTACTCAATAATAATATCTCATCTCCTAGTAGGCACCTAGTAGACTGACTTAATAAACTTTCAGCTAAATAATGTTTTTCATCTCCGCTTGTTTCCGAAACAAATTGCTTCATTTTTGGCGCGAAGGCATGAACAATGGAATTTATCACCTGCGTCTACTCTGTCATTTAACACCTACTTTGTTTTATAACGAAGTTATAAGTCGTGATGACATCATTAACGACTAAATAATTAATTAAAATAAATTTATGGAAATAATAAAAATACATATTTAATTTCTGTGCCATATACTTAGGTTAGGACTTAATTGTGTACTAGTAGATTGCTTCTGTAGATTCTAGTTTCCACATTAGATAGTTTCCCTTGCATACATTTTTAATCAACATTGCGCTTGATATTGACACCAAATTAACCACGAATTTATAAAATGCTGGCCTCCCAAATATTCGCGAGCTTGGCGGTGATCGACTTAAACTCTAACATTATTACTAAGTATTTCGTATTGCTTGTCGTTGATCGTAGTATAGTACCAATATATCAACTTCAATAAACACAATAATTTAAGTTGAAAGTTCTAATAACGTCCAACGCGGCCGCTCCCCGAGGCTTTGGGCCACGTGACAGATGGCCAGGGCCGCACTCCGCGCAGATAATTAACACGTTTCTTTTCCACCGGACCGGACGGCTTGCTAACAAAACTTTATTAATACCGGTTGGGACTTAGGCTTTGAGGGTAACAAACTTTTCTAATGAAGTCGCCCGCCGGAATATTACTTTGGTTTGCAGGTGCCTTTTAATTTGTTATTTATTTACTGGTGGATGTATTATTGTGAATAAATTAGGACTTGACATCATTTTGGCAACACTTCAGCCAGCTTTGAAATAGAATTTCTATTAATAAAGATCCAGGTAAAATACAGAATGAATTGCATTTACTTAATTAATGAGCGCGTGTTTTCATTAGGTAAGTTGGAAGGTGCTTGTACGTATCCAAGTGATTTGCAAATGAAGGGCTCAATTAATATTTAAAGGGCAAGAACAAGGCATTCGTTACATGTGTCGAGACATGACGGTAATTCGAAGGGTGTTCTGAAATATTCATGTCAGAGATTTCAGGCGCCAAGCCATAGAATTCGGGTTAAAATAGCAGAAAATCTGTTTATGGAAATAACCATTATAATATGAATAAATTGATATCGATCGACATCGATATCGATCGATCAATATTAATAATATCCTGGGACATTTTTTACACACGGCTACCTGATCCCAAACTAAGCAGAGCTTGTACTATGGAAACCTAATAACTGATATTACTACATATACTACTTTTTTGTTTGTAAATACATACTTAATATACATATACACCTCGGGACATACAGACATATTCATGCACACAAATGCATGTCCCGGGTAGGAATCGGACCTACGAACTGCAGCGTGAAAGGCGTCGCCACGCCAACCACGCCAACGGGCCCGTCATTTCCATTGATGATGCTTGCCAGTCGATTATTATTACCGTAAAATGCGATTGATTTCTAAAAAAATATCTTATTCCTATTTGTTATTTGTCAACAAAATGTTTGATAGGCGAATATTATTTATAAGTTATTTTTAATATAATATGTATATTAGTCTTTAAGGTCTTTATAATATGGGCCATTGTGGCCTGAAATAAATGGTTATTATTATTAAAATATATGTGCAGTTAGCGACATGAGCGGCTGAACATTCTCATTCTCGTTGGTTAAGATTGTCCAAAACCTGCATTAGCGATCTGAATACCTGAGAATGACATTAGACAGACAAACGTTCGGTGCCAGTCAAAGAGAATATTTTATTGAAGAGAGAATATAGTTATTATGAAATTAAGTGAACTTATACTGTACTGTACTGACTGTCTTATACAGGTAGCATGAGCATATCATATCCTCTGAAATAACAGGTTGAAATCTCGGCCATTGCTAGTGTAGAGCGGGTTTACAGCGGCCGCCGCACCGCAAGTATGCGCGCTATGTAAATTTGATGCAGAGTGACGCGCGGTCCGACGCCTCGTCTATCCGAGATATGCCGCCTATCTCGACGGGATCCAACGGATGGTGGAGATCGTATGCCGCGTCTATTCAAGGTGTAATTCGATTATGTGGAATTCTAGGTAGGTACCTATGTTCAAATTGTAAATTACCTGTGTGAGCAGCGAGAGAAATGAAAAAAATCTAAGTGTATTTAAGACTGTTTGGTTTTTTAGTTTTTAAGTCCAATTTTAAAGCTAGTACATGCGAAGTTATTTCAGAAATAAAAAAATATGAGGCGATTTAAAAATGATAGGAATTCCTAGTAGGGACTACGGAATCTTAAAATTAAGAATTAGATAGGTAACGTTTGTGTTTCTGTATTTTTAACAATTTTATAACAGAAACCTAAGTACAATTTAATACTACGTGTAGAAATACGTCACGTTGTCAGCAAGAACATAAAGTTGTGTACAGGAACTGGATGAGAGTTGAACACTTTACACGCATTAAGAGACTTTATAATGTTCGCAGAATGGGATTCGTGACTTCAGTGTTTCACTAAGTAGCCTTGAGCCAGCTAGACTGGATTCAAATAAGTAGCTGAACTTTAGCACACTATATGTCTGATACTGGGTATTAATCTAATCAGAGGATAAACTTGTATATGTCACATAAATATTAAAATTAAAGTCTTTGATGCGAACATCAAAAGGGTTTACTTTATTATTATTTTTATGAATAAAACTGTGGTACAACCTATACGAAAAGTACTTAATAAGTATTAACGTTTAATTTATCTAAAATATTTTTATTCCAGTCTGTTAAGATCGTCAACATTCCCAGGAGGCTTTTGAAAAGTGAGAGGGCGTGTGACCGAATGCCCGTTTCGCTAGAACGTGATACTTTTGTTAAGCTCCCCATTGACTCCCGAACTATGAAACAACCACCAGAGGTGTAATCAAATGAAGAGTCTCGCCTAAGGTTTTCTTTTGTAGTATTTGTCAAGCGGATTTTATTTTTATTTGCACGTGGCAAGATACAAAATCGTCTGGGTGATTTTTGGTCGTATAAAATTCCGTCGTCTGGAATGGTCGTACGGAAACAATCTTTCTCGTACGTTTACATTAGACGGATGTACCAAGATATTGCGCTCGAATAGGGGCAGTTTATATTGGAAAATGTACAAACAGTTACTACAAATGGAATTTCGACAGTGTTCTTTGATATTATGCAAAATATTATAACAATATTTCATTGGTGGTAGAGCCAAGCTGTAGCCAATTGACTGCAGCTCATATACGGGCTGGCTCGACCGGGGTAGTACCACCCTCTCACAAAAGAGCCGTACGCCTGTTAGCCACCTTAGTTACATAAAAAAAAAGTTTCATAATATCCGTTCTAAACATCTAAAAATATTTTCTTTCCTAATTCCCCGCTTTCATTTGTTTCTATTTATCCAGCTGCATTGAAAAACTGGTTTTATTTCATAAATCATGGCCTTTGTGTCAGTGTGATTACAAATTGTTAAGCAGAATCTTAAGCATTTTTGCGTCTGACCACAGCTGGGACAGATTTAACAGGATTTTCTTTTAAGTCAACAGAATTTAGTCTAAATAAATCACGAGTAGAACAAAAAGGTACAATCTTTTGGTTTGAAGGGTAACGACATGGCGTAGGGATGCGCTGTAGGTCGTGTCGTATTTGCTGAACTTTAGAGTCCGGATTCAGATTCCGTTTACCGTTACGGATACTCACGAAGCCGAAGCCGCATTAATCGGTCGAAAGTCGGATTGATATTGGCAATACAAGTACAATCAACGTTTATAAGTGCAGTACCATGTTAAAGATTGTATTGCTGTAAACATACGGCACCGTATTGATGAACGCCGCTGTATTTTGTGATTTTGGAATTCATTTCAGATCTAAAAAGGCCATCAGAGGAGAAATGTTTATCTAAATATTGTCCGCAACAGGTCGACTTGACAAATTTGTTTTATGCGAAATCGTATTCGTATTTCTTTCATGTTCCGATTGCCGTGTCACTCAACGAATATTTCCTAAATAAAATAAAATCCTTTTTTTTTAAATGACTACATGTTGTTGGCCAAGGTGGCCTTTACAACTTCAATGAAAATCCTCTTAAAAACTCTAAGTAATTGTTAGTATGTAGGTTGGTATAAATAACCCAGACAATACCTACAGACAGACAGTGGTTCGATTTTTGCAATACGCTGAACTCACAATCGCCTGAATCGCCTACTATAGCGCACTGTCTCGGCCAATCCCTTTGTTTGTACTATTCAAATTCAATGCTAATACGTTCACGGAATCAAAGCGGACGGATGTTCTTTGCGTTGCACAACGGAAATTTGAATGGATGTGATTGTAACATTTTGTTTTATTCAACCACCGAGGGGTAAGAAAAGTTTTGTTATATGGCAAGTTTTAATATAGCGTTTCAGAATAAACTAGCAAGCCACTTTCGGCCCACTGCCCACAAAGACAGATGAAAACCGTAACAAAATATGTTCAGTGGTCATTACTATTTTTTTTAAACTGTGCTATCATGTTTATCTTGTTAGAATTGGAAAATACTCTGAGTTTTAATATATTTTTTGAATAAAATTAATTAAGACGTAAAATACAAATATAACTATAACTAACTACTAACTATAACTATAACTATTCAAATTAGTTTCTTAACATGCAGTGTACCTATATAAAAAAAACCAAAGGTAAAAAACTTTAGGTCATGTGATTTTGTGGATAAGATCACAGATAAACTGGAATATAATAATAATAATAATATCCTGGGACATTTTTTACACACGGCTATCTGATCTCATACTAATCAGAGGGCTAGACAAGTGGCATGAACGCTAATCAAATAGAATAGAATAGACTTCACAATGTATGGAAATGTCAAACGTCGCTATGAAGATCAGTAACAAGTTGCTATGTAGATCACGTGACTTATGTCATTTCCATACATGAAGCGTAGCGATTCGAACGAACGCTTGTAGACGTCAGCCACTTGTCTAGCCCTTCTGAGCTTGTACTATGGAAACCAGATAACTGATATTACTACATATACTACTTTTTTATTTGTAAATACATACTTAATATACATATACACCCACACTCGGGACATACAGACATGTTCATGCACACAAATGCATGTCCCGGGTAGGAATCGAATCTACGACCTGCAGCGTGAAAGGCGCCATCACGCCAACTACGCCAACGCGCCATATCGCGACAATTCATATGTATACTTAGATTTTTGTACAGGATGTTTTGATTTTTTCTACCATCTCCGTAAAGTCCAATAATATCGAAATAAAGGATGATAGTAGGTATTACGAGACGCTACTTAATGACATCGGCAATGCGATGTGGGGCAGTGTGGGCTCGCATTAGTGCCCCTCTAATGGCGGCTGGTGCCCCAAACTTGGTAACTCGGGAATCTATCGGCACCCAACACTTCTTTATGAGCGACCATTATCACCGCTTCTGCGTTTTCCGATAAAACGTGTTCGCCATACTTTTAACAGCAGTTTTCACTGAGTTTAAAGAGCCCATAAAATTATTACATTCAATTTATTGGCAAAATTGTTTCTTGCGTAGGTTCAGTCGCACGTGGGGGGTTATGCGACGATTTTTATACGCCGCTCTTGATATCGTAATCTTGGGGATTGCCCGTAACTTGTGGAATAGCATAATAAAGACGGCGGCGTATTGTACTAGGTATATCTATAAAACGTAGCTATGCGTTTTCAGCGACTTTAATGGCCGGCGCACAGTGAGGACGGAGTGGCATGGCATTTTAATTTTTATCAATCGAATTTAATACTTATCCAATCGAAATAACGTATATATTTCAATGCTCGGTGATCGACCTCGTATTTAATTTTTTTGTATTTTCTCGGTGCACCCGCTGGAGCACCTTATTTCGATTGGAAAAGTATTAAATTCGATTGATAAAAATTAAAATGCCATGCCCTGCCGTCCTCATTGTGCGCCGGCCATAAAAATGACGTTTTCCTTTACGGTTCATGTCATATTATTGTCGAAAAGGTACGTCGCTTGTTGTGGAAGCGATCGTAGTTCCGGGAGAAAAGTGTAGTACGCATTAAAAACCTGCAGCTCGTCAGCAGTTCATCTCTGGGTGTTTAATTTGTGAGATTGCAAACGTCATGGAATTAAAGATATTTTTTTTAAATTTTATCCAGTTAGTTCAGGGCAGTTTAAAGTGGGTAAATTCACTAATTTAACAACTTTGATGAAAGTTATTCCTCCCTCTAAATGGACCGTTAGGTCCTACTAAACAGTCCATAAATAAAACTGAGTTGGCTAACTTGCCACTTAACTTCTTTAGACTGTTGGCTTCCTGTTTTTAAAAGTCCGTAGCATGGGTCCGTAGCTTTTTGCTCGGAGGTATAAACGCGGGTTGTAAGTTTAAAACTGCTTTTAACACTGTACGTAGGTACACATTCAAACATTTTGCTCAACCTTTTAATATTAACCCTTACTATTCGGATGGATTTTCATAGTGTTTAATGTTCTGTCATGCTTCAGTGGAAGTTTTATGAAACATTTGTTTGTAAATTAATATATAGATTGAAATGCTTACGATAAGTTTATTTTTGTCGAAATCTGAACTGAAATTTGTTTATGTACAAAGACAACTTTGACGATTTACATAATCTAGTTGATGTATTGTGTTATAACCTGTCTGGGATTTAAACGTGGGTTAAAGATAACGAAAATAGAGTGTAATAACCTTTTAACACGGATATTATGAGAAGTAAAAGAGAAATATAGCAGTTTGAAATTCCTACGGTGGGGTGTACTCTCATCACTAGTTTAATTATGTACATAATGTACCTATTTATCAATACACAGTACCTGTTTTTCACAAGGCACTTTGTATCGACTACCATTCATCTCGTGTTAAACAAGCCATCATTCCATAAGATGTACATGTGGTTGTAACCACAGTCAATATGATTTACTACTGACGCTGTTCTAGATATACATGGTGCTTCGTATTTCACGGTGCACGGCGAGGCGCGACGGGGCGTGACGGCAGGTCGGGTCTTCGCTAGAAATGACAACTCTCCTTTAATTTACGTAGGTATACCGTCTTCAACGGTTCAGAGTATAGCGGGCTCTTACAAGGGAAGGTATACCTATGTTTTTAAACTATCATCTTCTGAAATTGTATTACAGCTATTTTCCAACTAAGTGATTTTCGTTCGTTTACAAAAGTTTTTTGTTTATGTTCAGAAACTGTATGTGCCTTTGTTAACATTTTGGTGTTATCTATGTAGAGTTAAAAATAAATAAATTTTTGTGTAACAAGACTGATGTTTTTATCTTCGCCAGCCAACTAGAATCCCGATTCTAACCGATTCTGTGATTGCGTACTCTTAACAAGTATTTATGAGACTAGGTTAAACCTAGTCGTAGCAATAATATTGAAAGGAACATGGAAAGCGCGATTTCCTCCCGCCGCCGGCGCCGGCCGCGGGTCGGCCAATTGAGCTCGAACGCGTTTATGCATTTCACTCACTTTTTATTTTATTTCATTCGCCCGAGGAAACGAAGACTCCTTAGATTTTTCTAATTTAAATATAAATTCATTTCAATAATGAGTAAGTCTTCTCCTACCTAATAAAAAACTATTTCCAAGTTTTTGTATTGAAGGTAAGGTTGAAGGTTTTCATAAAACTTAGTACTTACTTAGGTAGGTACTTAGATTTCTGATCTAGGGCCACAGCATAGAGAATACTACATTGTATAAAATGGTGAGCTTTTCTAGCTCTAAATTTATAATGGTGGATTGGATTGGATTAAATTTCCGTGCCATTCATCTATCCATCCATCAGCCGGAAGACGTTCACTGCTGTGTCTCTACCTTAAGATTAATTCGCTTGAAGTCGATAGTAGCTAGAGTCCATATGTAAAATTTTTGATGACTAATTTTTAGTTCCTTGAAAACTGGTCATCCAAATGCCATAGGTACAAGGTACAAGTACATATTAGGACCTCCGTAGACTTGCTACTTTTAGCATCGGCGACCGGCGATTTTGTGACGTATCGATGCTGCGTCGCGTTTCTTCGAGCGCGAACGAGCGAGACGCAGCATCAAAATCGCCGATCGCCGATGCTAAAAGTAGCAAGTCTGCGGTGGCCCTTAGATGTGGTACACGTTAGCTATACCTACTCGTGGTAGAGCTACTCTGGGCTTGTCTTCTCCAAGGAGTTCCTCACATTACGGTCCTCTGCCGATTACACCCACCAACCACTCTCGCGATGCACATTCTGTATTTATTATTTCTTGTGGCACTTTATTGTAATATATGTAATTATCTTTAATATTATTAGGTTACGTCTAGACAGAGAGGCGTTGGGGACGCGCGTGATCCGATTGTAAAATACTCGCTCGTAATCACTCCACTAAGCGAGTATACAAGACGGGGTCACTGGAGAATAATAGAATCGCGCAATTGGTCTATACACGAAACTAAAATAAAGTAAACGCTTCTTTCTAGAAGTTCAGTGACA
This sequence comes from Drymonia ruficornis, assembly GCA_947859195.1. Classification (NCBI taxonomy): domain Eukaryota; kingdom Metazoa; phylum Arthropoda; class Insecta; order Lepidoptera; family Notodontidae; genus Drymonia; species Drymonia ruficornis. The sequence continues at coordinate 6,721,359 of OX401910.1, read as the reverse complement.
TTCTCAGAAGAGAATGTCACTGATTAGTGTGCACAGAAGGATCTTTAGTGACTGAAAATGAAATACTGTAACGCCCATATTCCTTAAAGGGGCAGGCAGAGATGTATTGTTGTACTACCTACACCTACATTTCGGCGATGTTAGGTGGCTGCGTTTACATCAGGCGCATGCCGCGCTCGAGCACGCAGTTTTGACATCGTATGCATAGATGTATAGATGATAATGTCATAACATGATTGCTTGCGCGAGACATGCGAGGCATCTGAACGCACCAACGTACAGTCAATGTAATAAGCACGTAATTATTATCCAAACATCAGCTAGAAGCCCATACCTCTTGTTCGGGCTTGCTGGTAGAATAGCTTAGTAAATGTCGAAATATACTATACTCAATAATGCATTACAAGGCAGGCAATAGTCAAAGGCTGTCGGCTGCCGGTAGCACCCGGCGGCGGCGGGCGCGGCGACATGCGGGCCCACTTTGTGCCGGCAAAGAGCATTATGTGCTGCGGTCCAATAAAGCTTACTCTGATATTCACAGATGGACTAAACTGTGGACATAGAACACTGCGCTTTTATTGCTGGACCTGCAATGAATCAAAATCGAATAATATTGTTAGAAATTATCGCACGTATCATAAGATTTACAGATTACAATAAACTTCATGTGAAATATTATATTTTTCATCACTCATACGCGGAAAGTAAGTCGGTGCCTGTTTACCTCGGGTTAAAGTAACTTATTATTGGTCCCTCGAACTATTAGCGCCCTCGCTACGCTCGGGTGCCAAACCCCGTCTCAGGACCAATAATAAGTTACTTTTCCCCTCGGATAACAATGTACTATTATAGTACATTATTGGAGAAAAGGCCTTTGCTCAAGAGTGGGAAAATAGGCTAGTAAAAAAAAGTATATTAATATTATGTTTCTAGTACTTATTTTAACTGCAAATGCAACTGGGGAAATCTCCGCTTTAAAACCAATTTAAACTTACGTCTATCACTGCCTCAGAACTCTAAATAATACCTACAACTTGATTACCGCCTGATAATACACAAACAAACTAAAGATAAATATGGCAATTATACTATAGTTATGCAAGGCAAGGCAATGTACACAGCTAAGAAACATAAAGGGATCGCTGTCAGCGAGGCGAGCGAGTTTACACTTAGTTAATTAAAAGATTACACGCGAGTGGGTAATTAATATCGGATTTGTTCGTTCATCAGCTCGTAGGTAGCTGATACACTCATAAATGTAATCAATACTTTACTCCATTAAAACCAAAAAAACGAAAAACATAACTGTACGTCATGTCACATCAATGGGCATTGTCTATTTTTCAAAAACCGTGCTTATTGAAAATCCATTTCGAGGAATATAGTTGCTATTGATGTTTATCTAGTTAAAAGGGGAAAATTATCTGTGATTTCTAATATAATTTTTGTGCGCCAACTTTTTTGTAAGTGAGTATGTATAATATAAAGGACGGTCCGAAACCCACTCATCAAGGTTTCTTCGAAACTACCAGACCTGCAGCGCTGAAATTAGGCAAACGTATTCGTCTTGGCCTTTAGATGAGAGATTTCTCAAAATTCCCCACTTAAGGGGTCTAATAGGGTTAAATTTGAATGGGGAAATGATTAGATAGCATTATTAATTTCAAATAAAAAATATGGTCTTGGGATCAGTGTTTACAATACTCATTTTACAACTCCATCTGTTGTGGGGTCGTGTAATTTGCGCTAGTGAAGCTGCGGGCAACAGCTAGTTAAGTATATGGAAAAATCTGTAGGAACCTTAAGCCTTGAGGTTGGGTTATCTATCTTAATTACTGTAACCCGGTTACGTATCCTGATACTACGTAGTGTGCAGCAGAATATGAGACAGCGTATCAGATAAACTCCCTACCAGAAATAAGTTTAAACAATTTTAGAGAGGGACCCACCACTCACCCTCGGAATTGTCTACCTCCAAAATTATAAACCAAATGAATTGATCGATAATAATAGAAGATGACCAACCAGACCGAACTCCCTGTCAGTCGAGAGTATGTCTGTCATACTCATGAGTCATGGACCCTAACAATTAGCAATTCTCCGCAGACAAAGCGAATCTAAAATAAATTCGACACGTGTTTCGCCTCTAAACGAGGCATCCTCAGGACGGATGGGCTGCGACTGAGCCTAAATCATAAAAAATATAAGTGAGAAATAAGTTTCCTAACTTGCTACTTCTGCGTGAGATTGGGTCGAAGATCGACAGATCTACAGTAACAGGTACATTTCTCACTATAGCAAGGTACAAATTGAAAATTTTAGACATTCCCATTATTTTTATTAATATAAAAGCAAAGTTCAAACAATTTAACATTGACTTTGTATCCCACAATCCCGTTGGAAGTAATCAAATCCAGCGCGAAAACATAAAACACTCGGATAAATTAAAATAGATCAAAGGACATGAAAAATCAATGGTGTAAAGAGCCGAAAACATTCAATTGATCGGTGGTCAGAAAGGGATCTGGGGTTTTTGTTGGATTTTAATTTAAACTTACTTTCCTTCACTCTGGTTGCGATTCAAAAGCATCAATAGAAGCTTTTAATTAATGTTGTATAAATATACCTAATGGTGGCATGGGTATTATTTACATAACGCCAATCGTTACTTCATAACGTCATAACGATATGGTTTATGTTAGATGTAGCATTATGCTACTGAGGTGGCAAACAAGCGTACGGCCAGCCTAATGTTCAGCAGTTACCGAAACCTGTAGATGCTTGCAATACCAAAGGCATTTCTTGCAACCTGAAAGGGGGTGGGGCAGAGGGAAGGGTGCGGAGGGGTGAAGGTGGCAGCATGGATATAAAGCATATCATATGACGACCTATAGGTTGCAGTCTTGTAGCTTATGAATGTCTCCGTGGTAGAAAGGCCTCTTACACGTTACGACCGTAAGAAGAGCGGTGATACAGTTGGTTTAGTTGTGTACCAATAGACTCACCAATATCTATTTGTAAAACGGTTCAACAACATACTGAAGAAATCTCAACAAAACCCAAAATAGTTCCACGCGAAATAAAGAGTTTATAGAATTCAGCAGAACCCGCACGCTTTCTTTTACGTCATGACGTAAATGTTGATCACATTGTTTTTCGATACTCGCGGTCTCAGCTCCCCCTCAAGGGTCGACTGAACGAATATAAATGAATCTTATATTTATGATACTTTTTTCTTTGCCTTCTTCTTGGTAGCGTTTTATTGCTCGTGAAGGGGTACGAATTGTTTTGCTGACAGATTTACGAGGAAAGATTCGGCGTTTATTTTATCTGTGACTGTTCCATTCTTGAGGAAGGCTACTCTGATTACAGAAACGTTGAATACAAATTTAATATCGCCGCTGCCCGTTTATGATTTACAACGGTACTGTTCTGGGTCTGACCGGTGGCTATTATTTCTGGTGTTTTGACTAATAGATGTGGGAAAATACAAGAGTACCTTCTTTACTATTGGAATGTTGAAAAACGTAATAACAATTAGAGGCTCTCAGGCAATATAAAATAAAATTTAAATTAGGTGCATACTTATTTTAAAAACTGAAAAGTTGGCTGGCAATAACTTTCTTTTGCTACTACTACTAGAAGCCCGCATATAGCCAGACTTAAATATTGGCGTTCAATAGACACTGTACTCAAAACTCTAAAATTTAAACGATGCCTTAAAATGTTTTCCACGAGAGGTGTGTACATATCTGTACAAAGTCACTCCATGTAATAACAATGTCGGCTATTAATTCGTTCAGAGCGTGGAGTGTTGAAGCGGCGAGAGGCTTGAAGGTTGCTAACTCGATAACAAGACACAACAGCTTTCCTAATTGCAATTTATTGCAGGTACTACAAACAGGACTGTCTCGCTCAACGCTCACGTATTTTAAATTAATTTGCAGATGCAGACTTGTAATTACATCCTGTAAGAGAATAGCTCAGTAAACAAACTTGTACGGTGCGAGTTCATTGTCTTTGAAGTGTTAATTCTATTCTTTTTTTTTTAATAAAAAAGAGTGTAACATTATAATATGTTTATTACTTAATCGTTGAGCTCTTGTCGGTCGTTTACACAACCCTTTGGATTCGCGATATATTTCACGCGGACTTTTGTTTTTCGACCATCCTGTGAGAATTGTTTCATTTTCCAGGTAAAAAAGTATCACAAACCCATGATTTCTATGTTATAGACAGCATCTACTTACTACCATGCTAAATCATTATCATCATGATAGGTGATGAAAATCTAATCTATTGATATGCGTATCGAAAATTCAAAGCAATTGTCAAAGTTATTATAGAGGAATACACAATTAGCACCGCAGACATGATACTTTTAGCATCGGCGAGCGGCGATTTTGATACTGCGTCTAGCTCGTTCTTGCTCGAAGAAACGCGACGCAGCATCGATACAGTCGCAAAATCGCCGGTCGCCGATGCTAAAAGTAGCATGTTTGCGGTGGCCCTTATTCCACCAAATTCTGAATATGTTTTCCCGCTAGTTGGTATAGTTTTGTCCTTTAATACCGATTGTTCACTTCACAAGGCGGACATTTCTTAGCCTGTTTATAAATTCAGCACAAAGCAATTAATTCAAAGTCAACAATAGAAAAGTTCCGTTGTGATGCATTGTACTGCCGTTTGCTTTCTTGAGCCGGATCGTTTATTCAATGATTTCCTTTATTAGCTGACTATTGAAAACGAGAGAATAGTCTTGCTCGGTTTTGTTTTGTTATTTAATCATTCCTCTTTTGAATCGTTGTTTAAGTTGAATTAACTTTATTAAGATTGAGTGGGCGATAGATATGGTATGGCAGCTTTGTCTGATCGACAAATTTCGTTTGATAAAACATCAAGTAATCGAACAGATCAAACTCAAAGTCAAAATAATATGTTTATTCATGTAGCCTAAAGGAAGCACTTATGAACACACAACATAAATATTTTAGTGTTACTACCGGTTCGTTATGCTACTCGTACATTAATTGAGAAGAGCCGGCAAGAAACTCAATGGTTACTCTTTTTAATTGAAAAAGAAAAAATATCTACATACATTTATAAAACAGCACCGCAATGTGAGCAGGCAGCACTATTGTCTATCGAGTTGGTATAGTCGAAATGGTTTTCGTTCCTCGTTGACTTATTTAATTCTGCCATCGCTCTATACATCGATCGACCGTCTCATAATTGGTGTGATAACATCCTAATGACGTGTGCATTTCGCTAACCCGCACTTGGCCAGAGCGTGGTGAACTCTGGTCGAATCCCCCTCGCCTAGGGGAATCTGACTTGAAAACATCACGACAGGATGTTGGTGCATTGCGGTGCACCTATGCCTACCCCTTCTTGGAATGCAGGCGTGATTATTATAATATTTATTACCCACACCCTTTAGGAATCCCGTTTGATGCTCACCTGAAACCAAACACTGATTGTTCAATTGTTTATCATTAGATAATAGAACGGCATCGGTTATACTACGGCTCTGAAAGGGGATTAATTTGTTGACAGTAAATTGGATCCTAATGAAGCAAAGGCTCTTTGGATAAACAAGACGGTCGTCTTGCCCCTGTTTACATGATCCAATGGTTCGTTAGCTTTGTTTCGAATCCAATCGGCCGGTTGCGAGCGCTCTATCTACATTTAACGTCACTATTATGTCTGTGCTCCGGTGTTCCGTAGACTTTAAATGTTAACTTATAAGGCTTTTAAGGGCTGTCTGATTTATAAACAATTTAAACAGTTTGTTTGTAACAAGTACATCTTTGTTTGCCCTTTTGGTTTGTTGTCTGTTATGAGTTATTTTGTAGGTATATAATGTGGCAGATAAGCGTACGTCCCAACTGATCTTAAGCAGTTACCGCAGCTGCTGCTGCTGATACTTACAACACGAATGGCAAAGACATCGCTCGCTCGTTGCTGACTTATGTATTTTAGCACTAGGACTCCTAACATTATCAGTCTCTAACTTCTAGGTTTTGTCTGCTGGCTCTATTAGCTCTATATATGTACCTTCTATTCATATGTATCTTTAATTCTAACTGCTAAGAGATATGATCCCTTTGTTAATTGCGATAATGTAAGATAAACATAATTATTGTTATAATGAAGTAAATTGCACGGATCACCAGCCCCAAGTTCTTGTGTAAATAGAGAGGGCCGACTCGCAACACCGCTGATATTCTACACTGTTTATGTAACGAGAAAAGTTTCAGAGAAAACGGAACTTAAAGCGAGTATCTCAAACAATGTATTGTTTATCCATCATAAATTACTTATATTACAAATTGTCTGTATTATTAAGTTATGTAAGCGCAACTTTGTGTTTTAATTTCAGTAGTAACGTTCGTTGTTTTAAATAAGCAGCCACTCATTGTGAGAACCTATATGTATTAGAATAATGCGATGGAATAGTTGTTTTCAGGGACAATTACGCATAAATATACTACTAATACCTGGCTAAATTTATAACCAGAAAAAATCGGGTAATGAATTGAGCTTATCTTGATGAATATTTTTTCATCGTCATCTTCATTTGTTTGTTCCGGCTAATCTCCGAAACGGCTGGACCGATTTTGACGGGACTCTCATTGGCAGATAGCTGATATTATAAGGAGTAACATATATGTTTTGTTAAATCTCACGCATACCTACGAATTCGCGGGCACACATAGTAATAGTATTAACAAATTGCACGCAGCGAGACACGTACCTAATTACAGCTGTCATAATTAACAGAAATTTGATTGGCGCGCAAATTAGTCTTCCATTGACGCCGGGAGCCACTCCAATAGGCATCGCTTGTCGCATAAGCATATTTGCATGTAAAACAGGCACCTGTGAATCGTGCGTGATTTCTGGCAGCGATTAGGCGGCGTATCATATATTCACGCTGTGTGAATCATGAACAGATGCTTATGTTTTGATTTGGTATTTCAATGTGAATTATGGTTTATGTGATTATTTGGGATCATAGGGTTGTGTACTCCTTTAATTATTAAGATTATACGATGAATAATGGATAGGACGCTTCTATTTAGATTGTTGCAGAGCTTAACTTTTGGAACGAAGATTCATTAAAATTGTTATTGCTGTATTCAATTACAAATACTTATGATTATTCTTAAGTGTCCTTTAGTTTAGTTTACAAACATCATTATTTAAAATGTATTCAAAGTTATTTCAGAATTATAATATGTTCCCCACTTTTTATAATGGAGTGTGTTCTGTTCTGGGCAATCTAACCGGAAATGTCTTAATTTTAAAATTCACCGTAAAACAAGCTAACACGAATGTTTGACCATCGGTATGGATGTATAAGTAAATATATGGTTGCAGTTAAACTGAGCAACCTAGCTGCTAGCTATTTGCACCGAAAACTAACTTCCCGACTCGCAGCCCGTTGTAAGCGTATTTCGACTCGTTGTTTGCGCCACAGTTCGTGTATAAATGTAAACGATGACTGCCGACTCTCCATTCACTTGTTTGCTTTCTTTCGTTTGTTGTAACTAACTAAACACTAACGCGAACTTCCGAGCGTGTTCCGAGCCTCCGTTCCTCATTTGTTTTAATATTACCTACAAGTCTAGCTATTGCTATATTTGTATTAACATACTGCATGTAAATTATTCAAATTATGTTGGTACCTACTTGGAAGACCGGCTGCTATTACAAACGTTTGTTTTCGTTACGGGTTGGTAATAGTAGCCCTGATGGTCCGTGTTCATAATAAGGCTCCTGTTGCTAGCAGTTGTTTACAGATTTGTCGATATTGGTCGTCGAAATGATTAGGAACTTTTTCAAGGTTCCAATTGTTTATTTTGTTCCAGCCTAGAGTGGGGGGGGGGGGGGGGTCTTACGACTTTTGTAGCGGCTGAATGCTAACAACATGACTGTCATTTGCTAAACTGCCGATTAAGTAAAAGCTCTTGCGACCAGTTTATGACAGGATAACCATTACAATATTATTGCGCATAAAATTTATCGATACAGACTCTCATCCAAGGTGCTGACTCCTCAACTACTATCTACTATAATGGAAATACACATATTGAAGTCACTAGTAGAATTAAAAAGGTCATCATCATCATTTCAGCCAAAAGACGTCCACTTTTGGACATAGGCCTCCCCCAAGGTAAATAGGTACTGAATAAAAAACATCAACATGCATAAAAGTCTCTAACATGTAATTTCCCGTATAATAGTTCGGGAACAGTTCAAAATCCCGCCAAGTTATTGCCTGGCGGGGCTTACAAATGTCGGTTTAAAATCATGTCCCCGTTAAAACTTTCCTCATGAATAATTTACGAATTTTCTTCAGAGATATGGTCTTGCCGGAGAAGATAAGAATTAAATTACGCGAAATTAAATTTTTATTATAACAACCGAATAAAAATATAAAGAGAGGCGATTTGAATAATTATCGGGACACTCGGACGCTTCAGGTTTTGCAAACTTTTCAGTTTTTTTTTTAATGTTTATTGCAGTTAATTAAAACAATACTGTAATTATTAGGTCCAGTCACTGAATAACGAATAGAAACTTGCTGGAATTAATAAACTTTTCTCATTTATGTGACGTCAATTAAATTTAAAACACACAGCAATGTGTAAAATGGGTAGCTATACGATTTTAGTCAAGATAATCTCGTAGGCAAGTGTACCTTGATAAAAAGGTAATAAAATATATAATGATGTGTTCGTACCTCCGAAATCGAAGGTATACAAAGTGGAACGAGGAAATCAGTGGCGTAGAGATTGTGGCACAATTTCGTACGTCGGCTATGCAGATAATAATTTGAGTTCAAACCTTTGGGAGTGGCAGCTCAAGTGGATAAGACCGCCTTCCCGTAATTTTCTCGAGCACTCTCTAAATTCACAGAGTGTACTTATATTCCGAATTTATAATATTACTGCTCTAAATATTCTACACTTTCGAGTGACGGTGGTTTGGAGTAGCAATGAATTTCATTGTGGGTGGATTTTAATTGACCATTTTTCTTTTATGATAATTCTCTGCCTCCGTCTGTCGTGGGCACTCAAGAATTTCACTGACATAGTTGTCTTGGACTGTAAATTATTGTAGGGGCATTACTTTGTTGTTGATTTCAAATGTTATTATTTTATTCTATGCAGTTATAAAGTTAGTAACAAGTTTATAACTATTGGGATTAACTATAAACTTGGGTTGTAGGTACTCCTTTTCTGAACTTTGTTAACTTTATTACTTTAATGTAGGTAACTAAATGCTGGCATGTTTAAAAATATAGCATTTATGTAAGATTATGCTAACGTAGTGTGTGCAGGTTTTTATGTATAATCTATATTTTTTAAATAATGAGAAATGCCAAGTTAAATATAACAAAAAAAAAGAAACCGAAACTGTTTTGAAAACCTCATGCTTGAGGGCTACTCAACAAACTCGAAAGGCACTCTACATGACACTGAGTGCTTCACCTGTTGTGGAACAGATTTTTTTAGAGAGATTTAAAAAAACGAGTCTTTAGTAAAAATAACGAGTAAGTTCCTACCAACATAGTCACGTCTGAGCAATCAGTTATAACCTTTCCTCTACGTGCTCAGCCGTCAAAACTGATTGCTCAAGCGATCCGCTCGGCTAATGTAGGTACACCTAATTTCCTACCACTGCTTTAGCAACAGCGTGTATAATACAATACTGCATAATTAAGAGCATTGTTAATTAAAGACAAAGGTGCACTAACGAGGTATGGCCCCGTGTGGGGAGTGTTGATTAGATAAAAATATTCGCCGCGTGGGGAGGGGTGGAGACCGCAGACGTGGAACTTAGTACTTCGTTAGTATTTATTGTGGCTTTTAGTGCTTAAGTGAGCACTTTGAGTTAAAGTTTTCGGAAGTTTACTGTGGTGATAGTATTTTATAGGTGCGGGTTCGGTTTGTTGAATAATGAAGGAGTCACAAAATAGGTAGGTATTTCTTTTAGAGAATGATACAAACTTTTTATGACGTCATATCTATGCCGATACTGGGACCTGTTACAAAATCGGACCATTATTTCGTTTACACTACTAATTGACTACGGAAATGTGTCAAAATTCGAAATTCGAAGCCCGAATGAAACGCATTATTGCTTATGTACCGGGTTCGTATTAGCAGCCCAGATGACGTAGTTTTTAGCAACTATCACGTCATGTTTAATACTCATATTTCAATTTATACATCAATTTGTTTGTTGTTGTTTGTTTACAGCGACACATCTATGCATGGCTACGTATGGCTACGCATAGGTTGTATGGAAATGCCATGCTGAATTTTTCATGGAATTTTATAGTTGCTATGAACATTTAGGATTGGTTTACGCTGTTTGTTGATAGAAAAAAGAGTAGTCCATTGATTGGAAACTGAAACTGGTTTATTGAGGAAATATTTGCTATTGAGTCAAAGTTTTTCAAATGAACGGCACGCGTTAAACTTTTACGATTTTGGCTGAATGCATAAATCTCTTTTTTGTACAGTACCTACTTATATAAAAATATTAATGTGTGGAGAATTTGACGACTGCTTGGCGCAATGAGCGTAGGGCGTTTGGCTCACTGCGTCGGGTGGTCGTAGGTTCAATTGCCGCCAGGGGCAAATTTTGGGAACGGTATTTTCTTCACGCCCTGCTTTGGGTGTCACTGGGATCGCCACCAGTCCATTGTACGGTACCCATAATACAAGCTTTGCTTAGTTTGGAACCATACAGTTGGTGTGTAAGTCTGCCGATATTTATTCATTTATTATCATGACAACCAATGGAATTCCATGAAATCATAAGTTACGAGTTGGGTTTGGCTCGAGTGCGAATATAGCAGCCAAAACACTAATGGCTGGGCACAGTGAGCCCTCTCGGCGCGCTATCGAGCCAAAAACCAAATTAATAACCACAAAATTTCATACAACATTTTGAGCTGTTTTCAATTAAAACTGGTATAATATTGAACAATATTATACCAGTTTTAATTGAAAACAGTTCTTAAACATATTTTCGGAATTTTAAATACAGTAAAGCCCTTCAGTGGTTTAGAAAATAACAGTAGGTACCAATCTAAGCCTGTCCTTTTCTGTAGGGGTTAAAATACATATAAGCATATTAGAATGGCTATAATATTTAAAAAAATAAAGTAACACACTGCATTGTTATTATATTCATAATGGGCCCAGATTCAGTTACCTATTCTAATTTAGAACACTAGTAAAATATGAGTAAATTTTCTATTCTATAAAAACATTGCTTAACCGCAGCTAATTTGCGGCCAATTCAAATGAGTTTCACTTTCACGGGTGCAGATTTCAATCGGGGCTAATTAAATCGTTTTTTTAGACCATCGGAACAAAAAGTTGGCGAGGACTTGCGGGCGATAGAAAATACACCTGGACTTTGGAACGCATATAAAAGTTTTCCAATTTACCGGGGCTGATTGGAAAATTTTCAACGTTTTAGGGGTGTTAATCGAAGCTTGACTTCCCTCGGCCTTTTGAATCGAATCAAAAGTGTTAATGCGGGACGACTAAAACCGGTTAAAATTCTCCAACTCCAATCTATGGCTCTAAATATTTGAAGATGTTTTTTTTAACAGTAAATAACTTAGAACAATATCTTAGAACTATCTAACATAGTTAAATTGTCAGTCAGAGTCAGATAATAATAATATTTTATTTAGTTGAACCGCATAGTCTGTTTGTCTCTCTGTGCATTAAGCAAATACCTACCTCTAAATGGACTTATGAGACTAGGCCCGCCACACACTCCCACCACTGTTAGGTATTTCTGTAAGCCAGGATCGACAATGGTGTCCAACGATCATGCGCAACGATGACGATAGATGGACTTTTAGGAAACTTAGCGTCGTTGAAACCAACATACCATACCTACACTTTTCTTCGATAAATGAAAAGGTGACTCCTCATTCACACTGCAATGCACCGCACGTAATTATCATATTATATCAAACACCACAGTAACACTACCATAGGTAGTCTGAAATGATCAATAAACTATTATCCCCAGCGTTCAGTCGCCAATTCAATCAGTGTGTAATGTCAAAACAATTATGTACCAGTGAATACCAATTACAGCGCTGTTACTGGCTAATTAAAGCAGGCTTGTCTTGTGTTCGGCGTAATTAGTGAAGCTGCTATTGTACATGTATAAATTACATAATTGGATATTAGTTAAACGTTTGTTTGGATGTAGATATAGCGACCATCTTTAGTCATTATAAAGTAACTGTTATGACCCGCTGTAGTGTTTCCATGTTCCAGTATGCCCAATGCTCTGTCTCTCTTAGAATTAATATTTATGTACCAAAAGGTATTTAGTAAAGGACAAAAAGTAAACAAAAAATAAAAAATAAACTTCGTAGTTCCACAAAGTAATCAGCAGCTAATTATTTAATTAACAAAAGCGGAACTGGGGGCCCCAAACCACGTGTAGTTGTAACAAAAGTAGAACAATTAAAATATTATTTTTTATAAAAATAGATAATTTGTGTTGGGGCCACCTAATTGAGATTTGTTTTGAAAAAAAATGTTGTGTGAGGTTTGTCTATGTTTTCGAAAGTACGCTACGTAATGGGCCAGCGTACTGAGACAGCCTGAATCTTCCCTAGAAACGAGTTCTTATATCTTCATCTGAAAATTCATTCAAACATGTAAAACAACGTCCACAAAAAACTGCAGAACAATTACAAATCTCTAGTTAAAAAGTTTCCTCATGAATATTTCCACTGAGTTATGGGCCCGAGGAGGAAGATAATAAAATTTGGTATAATTTAATTTTTATTGCAGCCGTTGAATTAACAAAGGGGGGCTCGATTTGAATAATAATTAGCTTTTATTGTACGCTAGACTATCACTATCGAGCAGACACATAAGTGCCTATAAAGGACAATTATTTTAACGGAGAGGCACATAAGAAAAGTAATAAAGCGGAAAATAAAGAAGAAATTGGATTTGGAACATTACTATTGGTCTACGAAGTCGAACTTATTTCGTAACCGGTAATGGATTAAGTGAGTCGTAGCAAAAATAAAATTAACGAGGGGGCTTCCCCGGCGGAAGGCGACGGCAGGAAGCGGACGCGCCGTCACTGACGGAAAAGTTATCTATATCTACGGCGAAAATCTTAATAAAGTTTGCACGTTAAATATCGCTCGCGTTTACTACGGGACTGTGGTATGTAGGTACCCTAACTACAAATGTTTGAAGTATTGCTTCTCATTCCCGCTTCACGAATGTTTTGAAAAGCAGACAGCAGTTTCAGGATAGTTTGGATGATAGATAGAATTAGGTAAATGGAACATCAGACTACCTATATTTACACGTAATATTATGATCTGAAAGAATACTATGGGACGTTATAGGTTTAGACTCTATTATAGTATAGATTCTAAAGCAACAAATCACTAAGTTACGAACTCAATTGAAAGTTATCAAAATACTTGGCTGCCAGTGCTTTTAAGCATTGTTTGGCATTCAACTCAAGCAAATTTAATAAAACGAAACAGTAAACTTTAAGATTTCTGTAAATAACTTAACGTTAATATTTAGTTCGTAGCAAATATTCTGTTAATTATTTATTTGTTTTATAGGGACTGCATAGTTACATTAATTATTTATTTTAAACAATAGTAGTAATAGTTTGTGTTATAGTAGCCGTTCTCTTAATTTCGCTGCATATAGAAATCTAGACTTCTTCGACGATTTTTTTTTTTGAAGTGAAATCTTCTTTGGCGGCATTGTGCACATTTCTTGGGATGGGTAAAAACGGTTGAACTCGCGCAGGGTCACGTGTCCTGATCGAAAGTTCGTCAGATTGCATGTTACAGCGTGCCAAGCGCATCCATGGATGGTGACTGCTGATGGTTCGACCGTCTATGTAGTGGCCAGATCGTGGGAAAAATTTACCCCCACTTTACGTACCTTTTTATACTGAAGAGACCCCCCTCTCTCCCCCTCCCCCATCCCCCCTGATGGTAAGTGGAAGCCGCCACCCAGAACATCTGCAACATGAGGGCAGCAAAGCAACTTTATTGTTTATTTAGATTTTGGATATGTACGATCACAAAAACGCATAAATCATAAATCATTCATAAGTGTAACACATTATTTATAACACATAACTCACAACACATTTTATTTGACACGTATTACTTGCTAATTCGTCGTACACGATCAACGCAGCGAATAATCACCGCGGCCGTCGTTTTTACAGACGCTTGTTGAAATTAATCGCGCCCGCTATGATGAATGACACAAGGAACGAATCCAAGTTACGTACAAATTGCGAGCATAAATTACCCTTTAATTTCGCGTACGGCCTGCCAGCCCTCTCAATCACAACGGTCGGCAGGTGTCGCCAACATAAATCTAGTTTTGTTAAAAATTACAAGGCTTTTTTTAATTTTTAATTGTTGTATTTTTATTACAACCACCGGTGGTTTCGGGGCGCGTAGTTTTGCTTTTGTTAATTAAATAATTAAGTGCTGATTATTTTGATTGTGGAATTACGAAGTTCTATTTATAGTATAGAGTGGTTTTTAAATTATTTCTTTTTGTTAACCCTTGAAGTCCTTTACGGCTAAATAACTGTTAGTACACAAATATTAATTCTAGGAGAGAGAGTATTGGGCATACTACATAGTTACATGTAGATAATAGAGGTGCTTATAATAATTCAAAGAGAAAACTTAACTTATATAAACAAGGATACGAATGATACTTGCAAAAACCCGTTCCGAGTGAAATCTCACATAAAAAAAATATTTGTCTTAGAAAATGCTCATTACAAATAGACAAGTAATCACACGTCGCAATCACAAAATTGAAATCGTCCGAAAACATTTATTAAAAACGAAAATAAAGAAGATTTTTAATTTAGTGGAAGAGGCAACGAACCGTTTCCTTTTTTATAGCTGGCCAATTCAAACGTTTCCAGCTCTTTGAATAATTCATCTCTCGTTTGAACAAAGACGAAGTGGGCCGCGCGGCGATTCTTTGATCTTTTATAATTGGAATCGATGCTCATATTAAAAAGAGAAATTCTTCACAGCGACCGATGAAATGCACCGAAGCCATTTACTTCAAGACGATTAGGGACAGAGCAGATTTGTCCCCGACGGCACGTCTCGCTTGTTTTAACGATTAATTTTTCAAAATACTTTTATCAAAGACGCTATTAGTACGTTTCGTCTACCTTATAAGCTGCAATTATGTATTCACACTTAGAACATTTGGAATTCGGGTAGTTATTGTTGTATCCAACATTTAAAAGATTGATTTCATCAGCAAATTAAAACAGAACTTTCGTAAAACAGCAGTCATTTTCAAAGTCACTCTAATCGAAGCGACTGTATTGACGAGTTCAGTTTTCTTGGTGCATGCCTCATCCGAGCACTTATAATATGATACCTATTGTGTCTATGCGTTCCGACGTCAAAACTAAGTAAGTAGCCAGGTGCGGCATGCGTCTCATGTAGACGCAGCCAAATAATCTGTGGATCTATTCTTGCCTCCCCTAAATGTTTTCAAAGGAAACTGTCAGTGCCATTAATTATGTTTGCGCAGCTATGTGTCGACAGTGTAAGCTGTTTGCTAACGTTCCTCGTACCCGTGATATGAGTACGGACATAATAACATGTGCCAATTTTCCTTTACTGAGAGTGGCTTTATTAAAACCGTGTGTACACAATCACAGCTTCGTAAAGTTCCAGAGATGATCCAAATTGATTGTCTAACAAGAATCTAGGTAAAGTAATTATCACTAACGAATAGGTGCAACTTATTAGAACCAATATTACTCAAAACTTCATACCTTACCTAGACCTTACCTATCTGCTGATTTTTCTTAGTTAGTTATTCATCGATATTTTTCTTGTCAGGAGTACCACCAATCTTATTTTTATATATCTAAGAGGTGTCTACTTACCATATAAGGAGTCCAAATATTATATATTTTAAGTAACATTCATTTCTAAGTAACAGCATATTGAATACACCAGTGTCTATCGGAATTACTTGGGCAACTCTATCAATAAAGTTGGAAACTTGGGCAATAACATCACCAATCGATTATATAATAGAGGGGAGATTGCCAGTTGCTACCCTTCAATGTACACTTTGTTTAGTTATTATTTTTGGTAAATATCCACAATTTATTATTACCATCCCCTACGTGTGATTTCTATTCTTCTTCTAATTTTATCGTTCCCAATCCGTTAAAACGTGGGCAGAAGGAAATAAATAGGTACATATTAATAATATTATTATGTAGGTTTTTTATTTATGTTTAGTTAGATTTGTAATTACCATGTACCTAATAGGTACTGCTATAAATATACGCTGTGTGTTGAAAATTCCTTTCCTCAACCTATAAATAATTCATTGATTGTTTCTTACTTAATGTCGGTAGTTCTAAAAATAACGTAATAATGATTTAGGTATTTCATAGTATTTATCAAAACCCTACGTAAAACGAGTTTATTGATTCAACTATGGATGTTAAATAAAAGTTTAAATTCGTAAGTACAGTATATAAATTCAACTCATTCCAACTTCATGAGGATAGTCGGTGGAAGTTTAAAATTTAATCCCGGCAAGAGCAGGAAGTTAACCGCCCAAAACTTTGCGGGTACGTACTGCCAACCTATTTGTAATATTTTTTACCGTAACTCTCAAGTCTACTTATTACATGACGATACAATTTACATCATTACTTGCAAAAGAAACTTCGATAGAGTATTATGTATTATTAATCTAATTTAAATAATATACATACATACATATACTCACGCTTGTATCCCACGGGTGTAGGCAGAGACTATTGATTGCCTCATGCTACTATTTTGACACACCTCTTTTTGCTTCATCCACAATCATACATCTTCTCATGCACTGCCGTCGGTTGAGGGAGCTACGGACTTGACCTTTCTGGAAAAGACCATTGATCTAATTAGTCAATTACTAAACCAATGACCATTAAAATAATAGAATTAATTAAAATTGGTGGGTATAGGTTTGTCTTAGATAACCTAGAATTTTATTTGATGTTTCTTACTTCAAAAATTAATTGTTTATCTTATGATATAGGTAAGTTCTCTTTAAAAAAGAATAACGTTACATACTCAGATTAAATAATATAGTAGTACCTACCAGAAAGTTCAAAATATCCATTTTTACATGCGCTTTTCGATGTCACTTAAACTTTAACCCGTGAATTCGAATTCATGGCACGTTCTTATCATTCGTATATAACAAGTGAAAAACGTACATACATACACGAGGGGAGTCGAGTTGAAAATCGCACAATACTTGCACGGCGCGGCGCCGTGAGGAATGCTTGCGAGGCAAACTTGGATGTTTCCTCGGGGGTGTTGCCAGAGAAAAATTTAAACTCGTAACGTGTAGTTTTTCTCGAAATGATCTGGGAATTAAAGATATAAGGAGAACTTACTCACACGGTCTTTATTTTAAAAAAGGTGGCGAATTATATTTATTCTAAAGATATTTGATAAGAAGATGTTGAGGTGATAACCAATTATTTTGAGGCTTAAATTATTACAGGTAATTTAACATTTAATATAACATTTTAAACAACCCACGTACATACATACATGAATACGTTTTGCTAAGCCTAAGTACTTGGTAACACCTATTTTAATACAACCAAAATAAATATATAGAAATAGTAAAAATAAAATTAGGAAATAAAACCGAATTAAAATGGCAACACTAATACCTCGAAGCAAGAAGGATTAGCTCGGATACATGTTCGACGATGTCACCCTTGACTTTATACCGATATACTGGAGGTGGAATCTTTAAAACGACTTTCCGATTCTAAATGCGTTCCTCTAGAAATATTATATTTCTAAAGGCGCATTTGCAGTTGTGTATGAATCGGGAAAAGTTGCGCGAAACTTTGGGGTTAGTGCCATTTTGTTTTCAGATAGGTATTATATTATATTATGATTCATTAGGAGAACCTGCTTAGGTACTTATTTAAAAGTAAAAAAAAAGTTAAGCAGATATATTTTGTCATTTTATTAATCTCGGTATTCTATTCTATTATACTCAATTAAACTAAACGGGATAATTTACATTTCTAACGATAGCTCCATAACCTCGGGTGGGTAATCGTATAAAGAAATATTATAAGAAATGTCTCCATAGCCAGAGTCGGAACGTGGATAAGCCGTGAGCGCGCCCCGCGGGCATAACAAATTCCTAACCTCGTTACATTACCGACGTCACAGGGCCCCGTGGCCCCGTACGATACTTTGACAACCATTATCGCTGTGTTAATTTTACATCACATGATGTTTTTGTTACAATAGCAGTGATAGCTGGTTAAGCACGTACCTATGGATTTCTCGAGATCTATGTGCGAATCAGCGCCAAGCTTATGCCTGGCATTTAGTTGATCTGGGAACCTATTTGGTCCAGCCGTGAGACACATTCGTCTTCTTCTGTTTGTGTTTTGTTTTTGTTTCTACCTTTTTGTTGTTCTGTCTGTTTATTTATATTTTTTGTTTTATTTAAACTGTGTTGTGTGTCTTTTGTGCTGTGCCAAATAAATGTTTTCTTTCTTTCTTTCTAATCATAACTTTAGTATGATTATCACTTGCTTTCGGTGAAAGAAAACATCGTGAGGAATACTACGTGACTTGTGAAATCCACAAACCTGCACTGGGCCGGCGCGGCATGGTGGCCTGAATACCCCTCGCATTGAGGGGAGACTCATGCCCAGGAGTGGGACAGTTATTTTGGATGTTTTATACCTATTATGAGTGAATCTCTTCCAAGTAATATTATCTTTTTTTATAAAAATGCCGGCTCCAAGACAACTAAGCTTTTTCTCGAGACTCATCGAGGGTCAAATTTCGGCGTCATCGTTGGTTAACATTGTCGATCAAGATTTACAGGAGTAACAGTGGCGGGGTGTGTGGCGGGCTTAGTTCCATTAACAAAATATATGGGTGTTAAGAATCCATATTGCAAGGTGACCGAGTTCCACCAGTGACCGCCAAATGTCTGGAGAGTTGTTACTTATTCGCTTTGAGACACTAATAAATTTATGAGCTTACATCAAGCCAGTCCAGAAGGTAAATAAGATTTAAGTTGCAATTTTGGAATTCGGGTTAGGTACATTAAAAAAAATATTCTAAACTATTACATACGTACAACTGTGTGCATGCCAGCGCAAAACTGTCAAAGTGTGTCTGTCAAAACTATCAGTGTGTATCAATGTGTAATTTTCTCAATGAAAACGTATTATCATCTTATTAGCATTTCATCTAAACGCAGCGAACATTATTAGTTTATATACGTAGCGTATGCATTCTAAAGCATAGGATCACTTTCCAAGCAGCTATGGGTGAATAGGCACCCAATATCTTACGAACAATCAATAGAGCAAACTTGTGTCACTTAATTAAATTATTCTGTTAGCTATGCTAATGTTGCCTATACTATTGGTTAACAAGATGCCATAATCAGTAGGTAGTGTTTGGTAATACAAATTAATTATAATGGGTAAATAATGGGTCGGTTCCTAAACTAGCGGGATATGTGTGACCCGTGTTACCTACGTGTGACATAATGTTCTTCATTGTATAATGGGTGAGCATTGGGTTAAGATTTACGGCTTATTATTAAATTAAGGTTATAATTTTTTATTTTACGAGCAAAGCACAGCACATATAATGCTCATTTTTATGACCTTGCAAAAGCAAGGTAATAAAAATGAGCATTATATGTTGTAATACACTTGAAACTTTGGCTATGGTATTCCAATGACAATCGTATTTAAACGGAAAAAGTTATTCTTAAGCACTTTCAGTATCTCTGAGATACTTTACGTCCAAATAGCATGATTGAAATATTGAATGGCTGTATCTACAAGAGGCGAGCGTGGCACCCGAGTACTCAGTTTTGACGTCTAAACGCTTAGTCTTAACTGCACAAGCCTCGATGATGCCTTATATGTATGCCATTAGGCAACGCTGAGGACGGACTAGTCACTGTCATAACTGATGGCATGGGTGCGGCGGCTCGGGGCGTGTGTACGCACCCATTGAGAGTCCCTTAGATCATTCAATTAAGTAGGTACCTAACTAGAACATACACCCTAAATGTTAGATGCCGTTTGATGCGGGCGGTGCGCACATGTCAAGCGTTGATAACACAGATCTATGTGCAGGTAATGCATACCTGCAAGTAGTGGGTAAACATAGTCATTGTTTACCCACGGAAATAGAGCTTGTTTACCTGATCGAGATTGGTAAGTATGATTCATATTATATGATATTGAAATGGTACTTATACTACGACGATTATATACAATCGATAACCAATCGTAATTTCCCAAGACTTGTCCAATGAATTGAAATCGATTTGTTTTAGATCGATAAGAGCTATAAGTAGGTAGGTACCTTCTTTTCATTACAGAAGGGCTAGCCAAGTGGCATGAACGCTAATCGAATAGAATAGAATAAACTTCACAATGTATGGAAATGTCAAACGTCGCTATGTAAATCAACAACCAGTCGCTATGAAGATCACGCTTGAGATCACGTGGCTTATGTCATTTCCATAGATGAAGCGTAGCGATTTGAATGAACGCTTGTAGACGTCAGCCACTTGTCTAGCCCTTCAGTACTGGTTGCGCTAAGAGAATACCTGCTGAATAGTTCACTTTTCGCTAAATACTAATTAAATAATTCATCCTTGGAGCCTGTTTCAGAATGTTCTGATAACTCTTATCCACCAAATAAAAATGGCGTTTTGATAGATAGGTACCTACTTATTCTATAGAAGAACTGACAAAACGCTATTTTTATTTGGCATTGGCATTTTTATTCTGAAACAAACCCTTAGTATACTAAAGTTGTGCCCCCAATTCCGACCTATCGAAATTAGATTCCAGATTTCATACTAACCTGTCCTAACAGTCGAAACACTAACATCATAAATGATTAAACAGTCCTTTGTTATCCGTTAACAGCAAAAGCACTATCCGCAAGGTATTGAACACAAGATTTCATTACGCGTAGTGGCCGACATCGCCTTTATGGTGTCATAAACGTGGAAATAACATTAAAGAAGGGCATAAAAACGGCGACCTGTGGCATCGCGTCCGGCTTAACGTCCATGCCGCGTTTTATTTAATGTTGAAATATATTGATTAATGTTTTATCTAGACTTTAAAGTGTTGAAGCGATCTTGCTTTTAGAAATAACTAAAATGTTATAACCGCATACGTGGCTGATAATAATATTATGCGTCATGGCATGACTTGAAATTGAGCGTATTGTCAGAAGTATGTATGATTATTTTCAAGGACTTTCATCAGTTTCATAATTGCTGTTATACCACAATGTTCCCCAAAATATGTAACTAAGCACCAGCTAACTTACTTTATTATTATTTTATTCCCTAAATTATGCTATAGAATATTTTATAAGTTAAAATAAAACATTTCTACAACTCAATTTAACTCCTCTCAAGCCCGCCCACGGAGTCGCGACGCACAAAGCGGGCAACGCGTGCTAGCATTAAAATGAACGGGCTGTTAATTGATGTAAACACACACAGGGCACTAATGGAAGTAAGGTATCACTCCATTTAATTGGCCATACATGTGCTGAGGTTACCTCGGTAATTGGTACTAATAACGTTGCCAGTGCCGCATTCAAACTACGCCTGAATTGCTTTTACGTACTTACACTAATGTAAAAAATTACATAATTTACCTGTTAGTAACAAAAGTTACGTTTTACCTCATAATTTCAGCCAAAAAATAAACTGAATTATATTATTAAATACATTGAAGTATGCGTCTAAATTAAATCTTATTATGCAAAGGTAGCAATCAACTGACACACAAATCACCAATTGCACCCGGCGCCACATACATTGTAAACATTGGAAAGACTAAGTACGCGGAGTAAGTAACTAATATGTTACTCAGTAGAACAAAGTGCCTCGTTTGCACCAAGACCAATAGTCGGACAGTGCATTAGTTAAATGGATACGCTTAGCTGTATAGTTCTGGCCAACTTGCTCCGCAATCCGACCAGTAACTTTGATTACTCCTGCTTGCAGCCGAAATGCAAACAATGTCTACGATGAGATGAAATGTCTAACCCTTCCAATACTGTTGGCGGTGCTGTCTATAGATATTTCGACTCTATGTATCTCCTCTGGTGTACATAGTAGACGCGTATCGTCCGGTACTATACATTTTTATAATATAGGGTATGGCTATATGCGGACGCTACGTACGCTGTTGTCCATTTTGTCGTTGGTATTAAAAAAATACACTCTAATATTATAATAATATGTCCAGACTAACACACCAACTGCATGGTCCCAAACTAAGCAACCTTTGTACTAGGGCTACCAGACACTGGATTGGGGATTGTCCCATGGATTATTGGCCTGTGCAAATTACGCCAAGGTCATTTTTTTACCTCAGACGGGAACCGAACCCGCAACCACCTGCTATAGTGAGCCGAGCAGCCTACGCTCCAATTACTCTATGTAAACAGAACAATATAAAAGATAACTAAACAGACTGTATTAAAGGTAAATACAACACTATTTATTACTCACATATACGTAGAGACACATTATATGCTGTATTTTATTAGCTCGCTGTCACAAAGGGCATCTGAGTATAAAAGCAGCGCGCACTAAGGGCGGAGATCGTAGAGATAGTAGCGCTAAATGCAATATTCAAAACGACTCGCAATGGGGCTCCCGGGACGATGCCGACACACGTATGCACAGCTGATTGCTCTGAGGGTACCACTCTCGCTATGAATCTGCGATGGAAGCTGAAATAAAATGGTACTACATGTACACGTATCTGCACGCTAAAGGGACGGCGCGATTTGACTCTATATTTACAAGCCGATAGTGTCTGGAGTCTCCAAACTGTCAATGTTCAGTTTTAACATTATGTAGGTTGGTCATAGCGATGACAGCACTGAATCCGCGCTACGTATGATACCAGCTTTAGCTTTGTTTACGCTTTAGTGCCGAGTTTACCAACATTAACGGACTGTTAGTGCTAACCGGTTACTGATCTAACTCAGTTTGCTAAAAAATTATGCAAAGTCCAACCCACTCAGAGCCACTCTATGCGTTGAGTGGGTTAGGTACTTGTGTAATACTTGATAGAGTAGGCTAGATTTTAAACGATTCAAAACACAAATGTTAGTATTTAATTTTGTAGCTGTGTGTTATTTCATTTGTTTCTATTAATCGGTTTAAAATTAGAACCCATACTACGTCATCTGAGTAATTATAAAATGTCTTGTATCGATGGATGGGGCGATGACGTCATGTCAATTTAGGTTTTATATAAACGTACCTATATTTAGAAACCTTTTAATTGACGACCTTTCGTAAAAACGTGCTTCCAATTAATATTATTTTTAACCCCCGACGAAAAACGAGGGGTGTTATAAGTTTGACGTGTGTATCTGTGTATCTGTGTATCTGTGGATCTGTGTATCTGTGTGTCTGTCTGTGGCATCATAGCGTCTGAACGGATGGACCGATTTGGATTTAGTTTTTTTTGTTTGGAAGGTGAGTTAATCGAGAGTGTTCAGCCGTTTGAAGACCATCAGCTCTTTTCTAGTTGATGAAAAGATATAAACAACTTCCACAGGTCTGATCGATACGAAATTTGAAATCCTGTCACTTGTCAATGATATTACAAAGTATGACAACCTTGACCTGATGCGCAGGCATCATCAGAAGAACTCCTCAACGGTGTACGGCATCTACCTTGTGTTTGGGCTCATACGATGCGTTTTGACGAGTACATGCTAATACAAGCTGGGCAGTTAGTACACCGGTAATATAAGTTTAAAAAAGCATCAAAAAAATTAAATTAAAAATGTAAAAAGACCCCCGACAAAAAAAAACCTTTAAAAAGATAAAAATAATACCTGAATATTTTCACCCAAGCGTCGTCGTTGCGTCGGGGGACCGCTAGGTACGCCGGTCATGGTTATAATCTACAGGTTACTCTAAATGGAATGTACTTAGCGGTCCCCCGACGCAACGACGACGCTTGGGTGAAAATATTCAGGTATTATTTTTATCTTTTTAAAGGTTTTTTTTTGTCGGGGGTTTTTTAAATTTTTAATTTAATTTTTTGTATCTATGAATAGGTGTCAAGTATAGGTATCATCCTACAAGTAAAGTTACGAATCTATTGAAATAAAAACTACATGCTGTTTGTTGGTAAGTGCATAACTTGAGAACGGCTATTTTTTTGGATTTGGCTATTTCTTTGTTTTAAATGTTTGTAATAGTCCGAATAAGGTTTTTGGACAGGTCAACGTATGTCGGGTCAGCTAGTTTAATAAAAAAGATAAGCAACATTTCATAACCTTTTGAATGAATTAATGCATACACTTTGAAAAATAATTGGCATGAATAGTAGCATTTGCACTACACGGTACTACACTGCTCAGTCCTTTGACGTAAACTGTAAAAGTATGGCAACGAACAAAAGTTAAAAACATATTTAAATCCATGTCATGTTTTCACTTCACATTCTACAAAGGCTAATGTAAAAACGTTCAACTTTTTGAAAAATATACTGAATGTGGAATTATTATTTTTTATTCGTGGAGGCTATTGGCAAAGGTCGTGCGTTGTCAACCGTACATATTTGTTCACACAAACCAACGCATGCATGAAATCCCATTTTACGGCTCGTATCCTTCCGTTTAGAGCGCCTTTTGAATGGGCCGTGTCTGAGCTCACTCGAATATCTTAACCCATATGCTGCCAGCAGTCACGTTGGGAAATCGTCTAGTTTAATGCCATATTTCATGCATATTTTTGGGAGTTTGATGTATGTAAAAGTATACCCACTTATTTTAACAGTTCAAATTATGTTACCTATGCAATATGATTGGAGTGTTTTTTTTTATAAAATCATAGTTTGGCTTTAAACTTTTGAAGATATCATATTGCTTGTTCATGCTATGTTGATGCAAAATATTCTTTATGGCAGGATGTCAACTGTTATTTTTAATGACAAAGGATAATTAAATAAATTTAACCATTTTAAAATAAAATATCAAGTGTTATAAATCAAAATGGGTTACTATTACATTAGCGTCGGTTAATTTACGATCATTTTAGCGCTCGCACAGAACACCCTTGGGCGGGCCGCCCGGGCCGTTGATACGGGCTACAGCGCTTGGGCGTCGAGACGCCGCACTAACTCAACATAAATTAACTATTAAACTTATTACGAAATCATATAGGTAAAGTCCTCGCTTTAAAACAATATCAATAAACTTATAGTTAAACTTAAGGTAGATAAAATTATTTGGCCGGCCCATTTCCATTGCAAGACATCTGAAAATCAGGAAAAAAACTCTGTTCCGCGCGTGTTTTGCCTCATGTATGTCACCGGTATTATGTAAGTAAGTTCTTCTCTATCTGTAGGCATCTCAAAACAATGTTGAGCTATCCACCAGTTAACAATCGTATTCTATTCGTATTAATTTCGTCAAGTTGCAGTTAGTGCAGCGGATAGGTATTGGTAGTGAAATATCTTTAAAACAGTTGGTACGATAATAAATTAGTCTCAAATATACCAGCCGTAAATAATTTGAAAATAATAACGAACGGCAGATTGAAACGTGGTTAACTCGCACACTCGCAAAGGGTCCCGCGGGAGCCGCGTTTATTGTTCCACGCATTTTAATGAACCGTGCGGTTTCGATGAATACCGATGAACGCTATACCGCTACTCGATTAGGTGTACACTTTGTTAAAAATAATTTAATACCTAATTATAATACCCGATATGTTATTTACTTGGAGTGAAGTGTGATAAAACTCTACTGTGAAATAAGTTTTTTCAAGATCTAAATTATATGAATCAGATTATAAGTTACTAAGAAATAACTTTTCTTCGAGTACACTCAATAGGCGGGTGTTGCTATTGATTACGTTTAAGTAACAATACAGCAAATTTGATCGAACCCATATATTAAGCACCGTTCAACAGTAAATCATATCGCTGAGCATAATAATTTAATGCGATGCCGCTAAGACGAATAACGGTGGCGGACAATGAAAAATAATTAAAAGTAATAAATCTCTCAGCAGGTAACAAAAACGCGATGCTTAATAACGTCGCATGTTGGGAGCGTGGGAACCCGCTCACGTGGGACGGATGAACGGTGCCTTATTCCGAGGCAGCCGAAGGGATGTCCGATGTCCGATCCGTGTCCGGTCCGTGTTTGAGGCGTCAATTCCGTGTTCAAATCGGCAATCATGTCGGACTGAAACACTTGCATATTGTAGTGGAATATATTCAAGATTCTGATTGAACCTATTTCACAATGTACCTAAGTGGCTCTACCATGTTTTTGCGATCGATTGATAGTGCTACTCATGGTAGCTCTACTAATTGACTATCGCGGACGTTTATAGTAGGTCACTGGTCACACGGTAGGTATCTGATAAAACTAAATAATCGATAAATATCAGAAAATAAATTATTAATGATTCATCCATCCATCTCAAAATTCAAATTGAAATAATTCAGAATACACCGTTTCGGGATTTCCCTTCCCTAGAACATGAGATTAGAATGGACACCTGAAACCATTGCCGTCCTTAATTACGTTTTAATTACCTTTGGTTCTTTTCAATACATTTGAATAATTAAACATCTTTGTACAAACTTTGTAAATATAGATATCACAAACATCATTTGTTTATTTAGTATAATTGTAATTGCATTAATAGAATACGGTTTTAGAATCAATAACTTATATTTTATCTATTGTTTTTAGATTTCACCTCTAGACTTTTCTCTTCACCCTTTAGAACGTTTTATATGACCTCTCGCGTGTCACACCATGTTTTACGTGTAACATTGTAAAAATAAGAAGAGATTTCGTGCAGAGCCAGACCGTGGGAACAGGCAACTTGCAGCTTTCGCGTTGGCAATATTAGCGCGACGCCACATAATTTTATCCAGTCTGGCCCATAAATACACCACCTAACCCCATTATTGTTGCAAGAAAGCGGGCCCAAACCGAGGGTCTGGTGTAACCGCGCCTTATTTGCCTATGCCTTATGAAGTGCCGTGTGTTGGAAACCACAGAATGAGGTTATTTGTAATAGCAGTATAGCAAGCAGCTATTAGAAATTGCACGTTCATAAAAGAATACCTAAATGTAATCGTCTATAAAATAGAACTTCAAAATTGTTCATATTGATCTGGAATCGTAGTCTCGTAGCGTTTCGTAGCATTGTAGACCGCAGTGCACCACATTTTTTTATGTATTGGATCATAGAGTCGTAGTCTAGTAGCGTTTCTTAGCATCGTAGGCCGGAGTACATAGGGACGTACCCGCGCGTCACATGTTTGTAGATTTTTTTAAAACCAGTTGCCATTATGCATATTGATAACAGTTTTTTTTAGAAAAGCTCTTAGCATTTTTAATATATGAGTAACTAGTTTTAACCAAACAACAAAAATGTATAAGCATGGATTATTAGAATTAGGTACCATAATCTTTCAGCTTCTTAAATCTAAACATGTTTTTGAAAAGAAAAAATTAAGCAGATAGTAAACAAAACGCAATATCACATTGTTTCCGAACAGCAGACGGCTACGACAATGTATACAGAGGGGTTGAATAATTTACGAGTGCACTAACTTCGGCCACGACGGGCCCAGCTCGTACAGATGCCGAAGGTACATATATCAAACCCCACCGAAGGTTACAACTTCAATAAAACTTGAGGGAAACTTATTCAAACGCGTCGGCCGGTGAAAGCTGTTTTTAACTTCTACCCGCGAGGGATCACCCATACAAATAAAGAGTTAGTCGGGATATGAAAGCGGATTTCTTTTCTTGCAATAACTTTTAGAGAACATTCTTGGCATTTCGCCATTTTAACTAAATTCCCAGTTTTTATGTGTAGGCGGTGTGCGGGCAGCCGTCCAACCTGATGGCACCTAAGTGTTCATTGCTGCTAAATGCGATTATCCCGAGTTACACAAAAGACGGAATATTTCTTCTGCAGTCTGTTGTTGTGATTTAAAAGTTTTACTAACAAAAATCATATATCATCTGTGACTCATTGTGTCAATACTCTACGAAAATTATTCAGCCAAAAAATATTCCACAAAATGTTGACGTCCCTTGAGCACATTCGCAAAAAGTGAAAAAGGGAAGTTTGTAAATTCTCACCGATACTGTTCGAATAACTTTTTCAGGAGTTATTTATTGTCAACACCGGGTAAGTCAAAATAACTTCGGTTGAAAATACCTCGCACTTAACTTATGTGTTTTTTTTCGTGCATATCTACGGATCTTTACATATGGAACTTATATATTTAGGATTTTATGAAATATGTATTTATTGATGTCAAATCTAACTTAAGTTCTCCAAGTTGATAAGGAAGCATTATTTTATGTTATAAAAATATTTAGCATAATATTAAAGTCTCCATTACCATTTAAAGGTAATTAAGATAAATAATATAACGTCACGACTTTTATCCCCATTCGGGGGGTAGTCAGAGGCTTGAGTGGCCATACAACACCACATTGTGGAGGTATTAAGCCAACTCAAAGCCCACGTTTCACCAGATAGTCAGAACCCAACGTGACAGGTGGTGAACCTTGTCGCCGTGTATACAGGAACTGACTATTACCTAATCCCGAGGGATAGGTAGGTAAGATAAATAAATGATCATTATTATATTTTTATGAATCGCATGGTAGTTAGTATACATAGCAATTATTATTATCATACAACACGTCCGCTTATCGTTACTGTCGAAAAGCTTATGCACAAATTAAGTTATACACAAATCCCTGCTTTTACTAACGGGCGTTGCGGTTACGTTGATGGCTAGTGATTTGATACGTTGCGTTAAATAATCATATATTGATATTTTAAGTAGTGAATATTATTTTATTGTATATGGTTCTTTCTTATGTAAACAGTGTGTATATTATGTACCAAAGACCTGCTATGGTATGGTTACTGGCCAACCTGTTATCAGAGTTGTTCAAGCCACCCGAAATGGCCTCTGACGTGGGTTAACTTGTAACAAAGAGATATTATACTATTATTATTATTTATACTATTTACACAATATTACCATTCACTGTAGGCAGTTTCTTGATATCTGTCAAAATAAATTTTGTAGTGACCAGTAAATAACTAGTCGATAACTTAAATTTCATATGCACAACACTACTAGATGCGGTTTCACAAAACACGCATTTGCATAAAAGTCAAATTGGCTTCAACGATGTGTATGCCACATGTAATGAAAGTTTCCGACTGCACTCTCTCCGCAGAGTTTCGTTACTCACACTTAAGTGCGGAAGTTACATTCATTACAAGAACAATATCACTCAGGAAATTATGAATACTTACTCGAATTACGTCTCTTATTGGCGAAAGAAACATAAGTAACATATTACTTATGTTTCTTTCCTTGCTTATGATAGCTATCATGATTTTGATTGAAATTTGTGTTACCTACTATTTTATTACAACATCACCAGATATATTACCAGACCATCATCATATTACCAGACTTACGTTCGAATACTCAAAGGCTACTTAAATATTTAAGTCCCACTTAGTAGTTTGAGATGTCGTTATCTGTCATTCTTTGTATGGCGCGTCAAAGTTAAGCAGCTCTCAAATTTAAGTTGCGTACGAGTATTCCGCGGTTACACACCAACTCCCGACTAAGCAACACTTGTAGTATTCCTACCGTACAATTGACTGGGGGCGACCCCAGTGACATCTAAATCAGGGCAAATTCCGAAAAGGCCGCTTCCGAAATTTGTCTCTGACTGGAATCGAACCCGCAATCACTCGATGCAGTGAGCGGCCTACGCTCGAATCACTGCGCCATGCAGTCGTCAATAACTCAATAAGGTTGGTTTTAACTAGGATAACCTACTATTAACTGAATATAATACTTTCAGTAGGTACCTTTACTAAGCTTTCATGTTTGTATAGGCGAATAGATTGAAATGATAATCACTACAAACATCAGATTAGAAACGCAAAATAAAGTTGAATGTACACGTGAGAAATGGCGTCACAATCTTGTCGCCCGCTGAATACGGAGCAAATAAACTCGACGTGGAGTAGTCTGAGCGCACTCGTCTCGAAGCGGGCCCTCCAGCGCGCGCCACTCGCACTGCTTAGCAAACTGTGTAAACAAGCCCTTTTTGTGATTTATGTTACACGAGGATTGGTTATACGGAAAATATTTTCTTTCATCCCATGAACGGGATGTTTTACATAAACGGATTGTAATGTAGGTGTATGTTTGAATTTGTTAGAATCGTAGACTAAGGGCCTGTCTCTCAAACCTCAGATAAATTCGTAGTTTTGAGAGATTTTTCATAGAATCTGGTAAAACGGTTAATTTAATAGTAGAATAAACTTTATTTGAGGATTGTGAAATAGGCCTTAAATGTAATAAGTTCCTACTTATCCTACTTAAAAACGAATTCATCATTTAATTTATTTGTATCAGTGTTCAAATAGGTACCTATTTATTTTACTAAAATATATTCTAACCAAACATTATTTCGTACTTGTTTCATACTAAGCTAATCGTAATAAACATTTGATGTATAATCACCGTATTTAAAATTGGGAAATGATGTTGAAAAATCGCTTCAGCACTCGATAATTATCAAATTTAATGAACTCAATTTGTATAAGTGTATTAGCGCGGCTCGCCGGGAACTTATCCAATAACGTTGATACGCGGAAAATATGAAATCCTTCATTAGCGTATCGGCATTTCTTTACTAATAGGTACTACATATACCTACTATGAATTGGTTCTGTATTTTAATATAGTGGGGAAATAGTTAAAGACTTAGTTAAGTTTCTTGATAAAGATGGCGTCATCATTAAACTAATAATAATAATAATAATCCATTTATTTCAGACAAAGTCCATAAATTGTTAGTGATAATTGAATTATAAAACTAATATACCTAAAACTAATAATAATAATAACAACACTCAGTCACGGTAGGTACTTATTAGTAAAGAAATGCCGATATCTACGCTAATGAAGGATTTCATATTTTCCGCGTATCAACGTTATTGGATAAGTTCCCGGCGAGCCGCGCTAATACACTTACTCAAATTGAGTTCATTAAAATTGAAAATTATCGCGTGCTGAAGCGATTTTTCAACATTCATTTCCCAAATTTTAATTACGGTGATGATACATCAAATGTTTATTACGGTGGTAATATATGTAGACTATCTATGGAAATAAAATCCAAGTTGTAGTGAACCTCCGATGCTGCAAACAGACACACGAACCTGTCAATTTAGAATGCGAGATCGATTCTTTTTTATCGATGATCATCAAATACTCACTAAACGAAGTTATTCGCTTCCAAAATAAGTAGGTAGGTAATCCTAAAACGTCTCTCCAAGAGAATAAAAGAAAATGTATTATAAATTTTATTTTCCGCTTCTGTCAGCGTTATTGCGAATACCTAATCTAAAGGTAAAAGACATTGTGATGGCACTCGATTAAATTAAGTTACTACAGCGAAAAGGAGAGCAATTTCGATTCTCATAGAATTCAAATGAGCTTTTTATTCAAACACAAGACTGGAGGAAACACTAAAACAAACGGTTCCAATCCACTGCCTGGGGAACACACATACTATACCGCTCAGTTTTATACTTTACCTTGGCATATTTTACGGCAGAATCTTTAAATAGAATTTGCAAACTTAATATAGTTATTTTATAGATAGTAGGTAACATTTTATATGTTTTGTAAAAATGCATACCATTTTAGATATAAATTTAGAAAATGGTGTAAAAAAACGAAAGTAGTTGAATAAGTTTCATTTAATTATTATATCTAATAGATCTTACATGAAAGCCAGGCGATATACATTACATAATAATGGAATATTTTCACCTCACATTTTTGCAATAAACTCTAGAATACAATTTATTAAAGCTATAGATGTCTTACTGCGATAAATAGTATATACGTTTAAAGTACCTAGTACCATCTGATGACATCTTAAAATAGTAGATAGAATATTATTTGATATGACCACTCTAATTTATCTAAATTCATTCGTTAATTGAATCTCATTTAGCTACATTTTTGGAAGAAAATTACATAAAAATTAATTATACCTATGTAAAATAAGATTGTTCTCAATATACATAAGATATGTATTTATAAATCGTAAAGTTATTAAAATGGAATTATACAATTTGTTAAATTATACATAATTATAATTTAGAATTTTATTATACTTAATGATATTTTTGCTACAATTTACTATTTATACTACCGCGTACAGATGGCATGGTTAGAACAATCTATCCGAAAATATCTAATATTCTATATAGAGGCCGTTATAAAATATCGTAGGTAACACCTACACGAAACTCACTCATTATAATATTTTTATATCTAATCTAACATCAGTACTTACTAATAAACAGATATATTACACTTAAAATATTTTTTGTAGCTCCATTTATCATAAGCAAGATCGAAACAGGACTGTACAAGAGTTATATACAAGTCTTATATTATTTAATGTAAAATTTACTAGCCGTTACGAATGCCTACCGTAGTGTAGTAAAGCCTCAGTATTGTGTCCAGCTTTTGGCTGCAACAGAAATAAAAATATTCGTGAAACTAAGGTCACAAAACGCAGAATTAAAAACAATTTTCACGCATGAGAAAGCTGCTATGCTTAGGCCGTATTCACAAGGTTACCGTAACGACTATTTTTCCAAACATCTTACCGTACACGGATGCTGAATACGGGTGAAAGTGTCAAAAATGTGAAGGGGAATCGCTGTCGTCTTCATCACGTGAATACATCCCCAGCACCATAGCGCGACTGAGTTAGCTTTTGACATTTTTAAACATTTTAGATTTAAATAGGTAAGTATCAAACTTCAGTTAATTTATTGGCCACGTTGACGTTCCACATACTGTACAGATTCTATAAATAGGTCTACCCTATATTGTATATATACCTTTAGTTATCGTTTAATATAAATAACTCAGTTAATGTCCAAATATTAAACTGAGTATATCCTTGTGTAACGAATCTATGCAACTAAAAACTAAACTAAACGGAAAAGAAAAACAATACCTAGAAAAACTAAGATCAATAGGTACCTAAGTATGTAAAACATTGTAAAAGGTTAGTTTTAACAGCACATATTTCAGCAATAACGGCATCATATTGCATAATCTCCCGTAGCGGTACACATTGTTATTATAAAATGTTCCTGCACTCCATTGTCCCGCGGGAGACACGCTCACTGCGAGACAAAAGCTTAACTGTGCATATTTGAGCATGAAATGTAACTGCGATTTTATGCAACCGATAACCGTAATTACCGTTATCGCGGGGATTACCGACCGTAGCACCTGTTGCATATTTGATTGCTGCCTTATTTATGTACACTATAGCTGTAGGCTACATGCTGAATTATTTTGTTTAACTAGCTTTACGTACGTATTTTTTTGATGAATGCAATATTATCGGAAATTATACCGTGAACTGCCGTTTGCCGTTGCATAGGTAATAGAGGCGTCCACGAGTGACTAGCGTCCCATCCATGAACCTAATACTCTCTATGGTCCCACCCGAACGATTAGTTTTGACGTCTGACCACGTAGTAGCCATAATGTCATACTGTTGGTTCGGGCGAGGCTGTTCGGCACTTGTTGACGCACCTTTAATTTCTAAAATCATTTTGTTGGTATGCAAACTAACATGTTATAAAGTTTTATAACTATAATTCTCATGACCTTAATGCGTCAAACAGATTAACACCGATACGTAGGTACTAATTATCTGAACATAGTTTAGAATTTACCTTTGTAATGCATATCCCGATGCATACTAGGACACGTCTTCCCGGGATACTGCAAAAAATATATTTCATTTAAATTCACTTCAGTTGAGACAACAATCACACTTTCGCACTACCAAATCGGGTGGTTGCAGGTTCGATTCCCGTCAGGAGCAAACTTCGGAAACGACCTTTCGTAATTTGCTCTGGTCTGGGTACCACTGCGATCGCCCCCAGTTCATTGTATGGTAGCCATAGTACAAGCGTTGCTTAGTTTGGGACCATACAGTTGGTGTGTATGTCTGGCAATATTTATTTATTTATTTACACTCGTTAAATACACCTAGCCATTTTACAGCATCGCTTAGTTCCTGGCTTAGCATACAATATGAATTATTAACACTAATTTAAAGACATTTTTTTTTTTATAGGACTTCGTTGGCAAAAAAGCGTACGGCCCGCCTGATGTTAAGCAGTTACCCTATGGATGCTTACATACCAAAGGCATTGCTCGCATATTGCCGACCTGAAGGGGAGTGGGGAGTGGAATTGTGTTCAATACGATTAGTTTTAAGGTGTAAATTACCTTGCTAATGTCGAAGTCGATGTTGGTCCTCACGGCGCGGTGGTGTAGCGGCTGGGGCGGCCTGAAGTTGTTGCCGAGGGGCGCCTTCGGGTGCCGCGCATCCCCTTGCATCAGCCGCCTTAGACCGTGGAGCTACGGTCATCACATTCAATTATGTTGACACTTTTTCTTCTTCTTATCATATGGTTAGTGGCCAACCTATTGTCAGAGTTGTTCAAGCCGCCCGAAGGCCTCTGACAAGGCTTAACGACTGCTGCCTAGAAGACAACAACCAGGACCGACTTTTTACGTGCCCTCCGAAGCACGGAGACGCTCAGTTCAAATGCCACTAAATGGTCACCCATCTCTGACTGACCCAGATCAGATCTCTGTCTGTGGTGTTGGCACTGAAGTCGTTTAATAACATTTAAGCTGCTTTAGCTGCTATGTTTAATATGCTTTATCTTATCATCATGATCTTACTTATCTGAGGTTCTAATAGTGCCAGTATGCAACATTGCGGATGCAATTCATTTTCCTGGTTTTCTATTAGAAATATAACTGAAAAAGGATCATGCCCATTGTTGGTACCTATCAAGTTTTCTCACGCCTCAAAATAAAAGTATTACAGAAATTTATTACTTATTTTTTTACAACCTTTTGCTTACGGGATTCGATTTTCGAATAGGGGATTTAATTTAGCATAAAAAAGTTGTTGTTTCCACTTCCACATTGTCATAAACAAGCATTGCGTTTCATTACATGCAGAATTACATAATTTGACTTTCTTCAAATGATGTTCCGTTCACATTATTTCTACAATAGTGCCCATGAAAATAGAAAAATCGTATTAAAATAATCGTACTTTGCCATTTTTTTGTGCATTACGTAATAATAACTACATTACTTTACAATAGTATTGAATTAAATGTGCTCGTTTTTTATGCTGTAGGTAATGAAACGTTTTTTGTCTATGGTTATTTCGACGGGCCGGGCACTGCTGTCACAGGCGCAGAAACGTCAAAGGAACGTGTATTCCCGCCAAAATAAATCGATTTCGAAAGCCATGAAGATATTTTGCATGTTATTTAACTAAGTGTATTGATCGAATTTATTATTGCTATGAAAATAAAGTACCTAGGTACCTACGCTTCGTGCATACAATTTACCTACTTCAAACTGGTCAAAGCAAACTCAAAGTAGTAAAGACAATGTTCTAGGTTAACATCGATTTTATTAAATTATTCTGGAACCCGATTTTCTTCACAAACAAAAACTTTTATAGGGGTTAATATGATAAATATAGACTATAAAAAACAAAGAATGGTTCTGATGCAACATGATACGGGATTCCATACATTTTTGAACATTATCCATTAATGTAACGTCACGACTTTTATCCCCATTTGGGGGTAGTCAGAGGTTTGAGTGGTCATACACCACATTGTGGAGGTAGTAAGCCAACTCAAAGCCCGCGCCAACTCAGAACCCAACATGACAGGTGGAGAACCTTGTCGCCGTGTATACAGGAACTGACTATTACCTAATCCCGAGGGTTTCCTCACGATGTCTGTTAGAATCCTTAGCAATTCCGCGAAATTTATGTAAAATAGTCACTTCTTACGCCAGTCGTGAACATTTCATGGAAATTTAAAGGATTCTGCTACAAAATCAGAAAAATGAATTGCACTGACTACTTTGTATAGTGGTGCTATTAGTGACTTATCATTATGATCGTCAATACGTCAAATTTATTTGATGAATAAAAGAGTGATCTGACGATTATGTAATGGGCCATTATAAAACAACAATAGATAGTGTAACTTACCTACTGCCACTATGTGCTGTATAAGCTGCTTGGTAAATGTTATGCCATAGCTTTCTTGTGAGCTTATTTTAGTAACAGATTTATGTTACCTAAGGGCCTCCGCGGACTAGCTACTTTTAGCATCGGCGACCGGCGATTTTGTGACGTATCGATGCTGCGGCGCGTTTCTTCGAGCGCGAACGAGCGAGACGCAGCATCAAAATCGCCGATCGCCGATGCTAAAAGTAGCTAGTCTGCGGAGGCCCTAAGTAGTTTGGTATTTGCTACCTACTTATATATTTTGCCTTATGCTGTTTGCTGCTTTGTAGTCGTCCTCCTCTTAATTTATTTTGCTAGTCTCTGATGCTTGCGTGACCAACAGCAATGGGACGAGACTCTCTGTTTTCATTAGGTATTTCTTATGACATAGTTCGGATAGATAATCACCTAATTGCAAAAAGTAGGCTGTACTTCAGGTATTCTGAATATTTTAAGAAATAGAGTCCGTGGACTGGTGTTAGGTGGCTGGCCTTGCTCTTCATCTGAATGCATTGCATTTAATAAAATACAAAAGAACAATACATAAGTACTAACACTTGAAATCTGAAACTTATAAAACTGAAAAAAGCTCTTAGTGGAATAACCATGTTAATTGTTGTTGTTATTTATACATGTTACATAATGTGTTACATAAACATTTAGATATTAAATTAATAAGTAGCATAAAAGTTCTAAACCTAACAAAAACTACTTTCCGCAAAGTTTTAGAAGTGAAGTGAATTCAACAATTAACGTTAAATAAAAAGTAAGTTTAAAAAAGTAAGTTTAAAAACTAAAACCCGACTACTGAAAAATCGCGCTCTAAAAAGTATGAAACAAGAAAATATTCTCATCTAGAGGATAGCCGTGGTCCGTGTAGGTCCTTTAGGGCCAAATGGCATATGAACACGGACCACGGCTATCCTCTAGATGAGAATATTTTCTTGTTTCATACTTTTTAGAGCGCGATTTTTCAGTAGTCGGGTTTTAGTTTTTAAACTTACTTTTTATTTAATTATTTTGGAGTTATAGGTAACAATATATATATTTTTAAAATGTGCTCATCAAGCTCTTTCATTTGATACCCCACACGGTTTTATTAAAAAATGTTTTTTTTTTAGTTCATGACATTATGTCCTCTAGAGGGCGCCATATGCAATTTTATGTGACGTGACATAGCCTATAACCAGCGCGCCATTAAGCCGCTTCTAACGATACCTCATTTGTCAAATTACGACAAGTAGTTTGGAAGTTAGGTGGGAACAGACGCACATACATACATACATACATACATACATACATACATACATACATACATACATACATACATACATACATACATACATACATACCGGTCAAAATCATAACCCTCCGCCGTAGTCGGGTAAAAACTAAAACCCGACTACTGAAAAATGGCGCTCTAAAAAGTATGAAACAAGAAAATATTCTCATCTAGGATAGCCGTGGTCCGTGTAGGTCCTTTAGGGCCAAATGGCATATGAACACGGACCACGGCTATCCTCTAGATGAGAATATTTTCTTGTTTCATACTTTTTAGAGCGCCATTTTTCAGTAGTCGGGTTTTAGTTTTTAAACTTACTTTTTATTTAATTATTTTGGAGTTATAGGTAACAATATATATATTTTTGAAATGTGCTCATCAAGCTCTTTCATTTGATACCCCACACGGTTTTATTAAAAAATGTTTTTTTTTTAGTTCATGACATTATGTCCTCTAGAGGGCGCCACATGCAATTTTATGTGACGTCACATACCCTATAACCAGCGCGCCATTAAGCCGCTTCTAACGATACCTCATTTGTCAAATTACGACAAGTAGTTTGGAAGTTAGGTGGGAACAGACGCACATACATACATACATACATACATACATACATACATACATACATACCGGTCAAAATCATAACCCTCCGCCGTAGTCGGGTAATTAGCCATCACTTAACAGAGTTCTTAACTTGAAATCCTGTTTCAGTGGTAGTGTACCAACATATAATTTTAGAGTAACGTTATTATTTTCTCAGCAATTTTCTCAACGATACGCCATCGCCAGCGGCGCAACAGTAAACTTTACAAGTGTTGCAGTAATTCAGCATATATACGAGCATGTTCCGTTTTCAATACAACGCAAACAAGTGCACTGTGGAACGGTTTCAAGTAAATTGAAAATTCTTCCTTTTATACTTGAATATACTTTTATGTGGTGTTATGTATACTGTGGGATTAACTGGCATCGAGCACGCGACCGCCGCTATCTGGCTCGCATCGCTATTTACGGTGTATTAAACAATTTGATTCTGATTATAGACTCCGCCTAAACTTTGATTTTTCTAGCCGTAATATGTTTTGAAGTGTTTCGTGGAAATGTTTTGTGGAATTGTTTTGAAGTTTAAATTGGATATGCAATGTATGGTTGAAAGCAGGTATAGTTACCAGTATAATAGGAAGCATTAAACGCTCAAGATTTTATTGGTAGCTACAAAATAATAATTAACAGTAATGTTTATCTTGATGCTTAAAACATCTGTTAAAAGATAATAGACGTCCAGTAGAGGGTGTTTTAAGACGTTTGCGGCATTGGTAACGGCGCGCTCAGGCGGCGGCCACACGCCATCCGCTCAACTCCCCGCGAGATTGCAAGCAGTTTCCACTAGCACTTAATTTTCCCACCAACACAAACGGAAAACATAAACAATGATTTATAATAACAGCCACACAACGCGGCACTTTCAGTTTACTTTTAACACGTACATAATTCACGGCGGAGTCTTTGTCTAAAGGCGAGGGACGTGAGTTGTTTATTGTAGCGTGAGCGCAAATGAAAATGTTATTACGCTGCCCTCGGCCACGGTTCAACACACCGCCACAAGTGCGCTGGATGTGCCACTCCCTATTTGGATTGCACTCGCTTTTATATCAGTAACCACTTTGAATTTCAACGCGATATTTATTGTACCGGAAAATTTGTATTTCAGCTACCCCGTAGGTTTCATCTAGTTGCACCGTGATATAATTTTTACGCATCGTGCGATGTATTCAATCCTTAGATAAAGAATGTACCTGTAGATTTGACAAGCGCGTACACCCGTAAGGGACAAAAGATGTATAATCCTGCAAAATTACGCTTAACCCTAATGTCTATGGAACGTGATCTGACGTATACTACTTCTAAATTTGGTTGGGTGATGCTTTGTTTGGCTCATACTGGACCAAAGACTTACCAAAAGTTTGTGCCCAACAAACTTAGGGCGATACGCAGAAAGTGACAAAAGATAGTACGTCTATCTCTTTCACTCTTAGGACATCGGGCGTAAGCATGTCTCGCTCATGCACGGTATTATTATTACCGTGTCATCTCTATTGATGCTTTCTCTATGGTTCAATCAGATTTTTGTTTGATCTGTGATCTTATTGTGATCGTATGGTTAGTGGCCAATCTGGTGTCAGAGTTGTTCATGCCGCCCGAAGGCCTCTGACATCGCTTAACGCTTGATTTAACGACTGCTGTTTACATAATCAAGAATACATACTTAATTACCTATAGCTGCTTTTGTAAAGGTCAAAATTATAAAGCATTGGAAAATCAATATATAAATGACTCAGGTGAAGCTTTGTTTTCTTGCGATGGCTACTATTTCAAGGTAAGCAAGGCAATTAAAAACTCCCTCGGCCATTAGACTATCTATGGCTGAAAACTTATTGGGCATTTCAGTTTTGGATCTGATAAGTAACATTTAAAATTAGAGGTATTTTCGGACCACGACTATAATACAGTGGACTGGGGAATAACTAAATTAGGTACCTACTAGAAGAATTTTTTTTCAAGAAAAATGTAATCTTTCCATTATTTGTATGTCTAGTATTTGGCATAAACGCGGCCAGGGAAGCGTATAATGTGCACGGCCAACTTGGACGGATGCAGTTACCGCGTATATTGATTGATAGAAGCGGGTTATTACTACATATTAATGGGGCAGAGTGGAAGTAGGATAATTATGTTATTGTAGGATACGCTATAGTATCAGTAACATTACTCATTACTTCTTACCCACTTTTGTTTTTCGCAACAAGGCAGCCGTGGCTAATGATAAGCCTATATCTATGTCTAATGACCCTAAAGATACACAAGCTTCTTCTTCTTATCTTGTGGTCTGTGGCCAACCTGATCAGAGTTGTTCAAGCCGCCCAAAGGCCTCTCACATGGCTTAACGACTGCTGTCTAGATGACTACGACCAAGACCGACTTGACCGACCGACGGTCACCCATCTCTGATTGACCTTGCTAAGCGTTGCTTAACCTCCTATCATTTACCGATCAGTGATACAAGCTTATGCAGTATCTTGTGCAATTGTAGTTACCTGTTGTTTAGTGATATAGATGGGCTTGTTGATGATGACCCAGGTGACTGTCTCGTAGCAGGCGGGCGCGGTGGTGGACCCATCGTACGTCATGTAGTAATCCGTGTCGGGCAGGAGACCGCGGACCGATAACTTGTTCACCGGCATCTCGGCTCCTATAATATTATGGCGCTTTATAGATAGTAAAACAGAATACTTACTACTCTACCAAGCCATATAGGTGCACAGGTGGAATACGACTTCCCCGTCCGCCACACGTCCCACACACCGCCACCGTCTTTTTGTGCGGGTGACGTCACATTTGACAGGCGCCTAGTTGGCTTGGTCAAGTAGTAAATTGAAGTACCTATAGGTAGAACTATGGGTAGAAAAATGGAATGTTTAAAGTTAAGTAAGTAGGTAAATAATGAAGAGTATTGCCAATTTGAAAGTTTGAGAATATTCAGCGACTTCTGTTGCTGACGGTACAAAAATGATAACATAAAAAATATCATCGCGATGCTAAACTGTAATGCTAATCTTAGGAAATTTATTACAAAGTAAATTTCATAATATTATGCCACAGATAGGTCTGTGGATCATGCAAAGCTCGGTTAATGAACTTACCGCCGTATTTTATATTTTCTAATTCTTCAGTTAATACTCTTAGCTCTGGATTAGACAAATCTCCCAACTGGAAAATAAACTTTTCAATTAAAATTAATAAGAAAATGTTAACTTAACAACCAGGTACCTCCACCTCCAAATTATTTTCCTATAAACCTCCCACGTCTGTACCTAATAAAAATAAAAGCCGCAGACAAAACACTAATTGTTTGTGTGTGCGGCTGAAAATAGCTTGCTTCAGCAAAGTTTCAGTTAACGGTGCCCACAAGCGAAATATGAACGTGTTCGCAAACATGTCCCCCTTTGGGACAACATCGGGCGTGCTAACACAGGCGCCGGCCTTCATTAAGGAAAATCATAAAACGATCGAAAACAACATCTCCTTAAGATGACGCCTCGAGAAAATTTGGTCAAACATTGTTTTCTTGGGACGTAATAGTGGTGTCCGTGCTTTCCTTGCAGGGTCGATATCTACTCCTATTTTAGCTTGTGTTTTGACTATAAGAAACTGTTCAATATCACGTTTGACCCTAACTAATCCTTTATTTAATGAAGATTATGCAGAATAAGCAAATTATTTTGGTGATACAGGTGTACACTACACATGTACCTATGTGAATTTGGCCTTAGTTCAAATATTTACGTAGGTACATTATAACGAACCAGCAAAAATTTACAGGAAAATGAAGTAAAACTCCACATACTAATTGATTGAAACTAAAGGGCGTAACCCACCTGACCCCACCAGTACGAGTGACAGACAGTACTTATCTCTATACCACACCATCGTTTAGACAGTTCTTAATTTGAACTAATAGCTTTAGCGGCTAATCCAATGTTGCGCAGAAAATTCCAATTTCCTTAATTAACCGCGTCGAGTTCGGCTCCACGATATGAAAGGTGCGGCCCGTGCTAACACTCCGATAACTTCAATTACGCTTAAGTACATTACCTTTGCTAGAAAAATGGGTAATTTTGATCAAAATCACGCGAGGTATTAACACCTACTTCATTTATCTTTTTGTTTTGTCAAGTGAATTACAGATTACGCTTTCACTGTAGACCTCTCTCTTTCTGTTAATATTGTGTTTTACGTGTTGAAGTTTAAGTTAGAAATTTGCAGATTACCTGTAACAATAGTGATATGGAAACAATCCCTTGAGCTTTATGCAGTGCCTCCGAAAAGTTAGAGTACAGTTGCGAATTAAATCCGAATATCTGGATCTGGAACAAAGTAAAATTGTACCATATATTAA
The DNA here is from genome assembly GCA_947859195.1 of Drymonia ruficornis. Classification (NCBI taxonomy): domain Eukaryota; kingdom Metazoa; phylum Arthropoda; class Insecta; order Lepidoptera; family Notodontidae; genus Drymonia; species Drymonia ruficornis. Next base: position 6,678,732 of record OX401910.1, on the reverse strand, counting down.
CCTGAATAGTGATGTTCATTTGTAATATGAAGGGCCTGTTCCGAATTCTTAGATAATCCACCAAATAAATATGGCGTTTTGACAGTTTTTCCATAGAATATCTGTCAATTTCCATTTTTATTTGGTGGATGAGAGTTCTCTGACGAGTCTGTAAAAGGCCCAAAGCTAATTAAATTTTCCTAAAACCCAATCCAAGCGTGAATTCTATAAATAAAAACATCAATTCTTCAAACGATAATACAGAGGTTTGCGAAAGGGACTCCGCGCGTGAATAAGCACATGATTTCGGATTTAACGTGGCTGCGTAAGAATTTGTCACATAAATAAACAGGAGGCACGGTTGAGTTGCCTCGCAGTCAAGTCGTTCGTCGGGATTACATTTGGGATTTGAGCGTCTCGAGAAGGCACAAGGCGCGAGGCGCGAGGCGTGGAGCGCCCGATGTGTGAAAACATCTGTTACGCTTTCTTTTGAGACCTTTCCGAAGAAATCCCTGATAACATTTCAACGTTTATCATACGTTACATGTTTATTCGACTCTTCACTTACATTGGTTTTATCCACGGTTGCTTACTTAATAATAAATATACCAACACTGATAAATAAATACTTGGATATTTTTTCTCATCGTTTATATTCTTTAAGATGAATTCCTCCAACCAGAGTACTTAAATACTATCTACAGCTAGGACATAGATACGTTCTAGCTCCTATGTTCAACCTGAGAGATGAGATATGATGAGAAAAAATACTTTCTATATTTAAAATAACAGGGAAGCATGGAGAGTTGGGAAGACCTTTGCCCAGCAATGGGATGATGTGGGTTAAATAAAGAGATTCTTACCTCAGCCGGGAAACTGTATCCATTGATGGCGTGTTCTGAGCCGAACTGGTCGTGCAGTCCATAGTGTATGTGTATCTCATGGAACTGGTATTTGTAGGACAGCGGCCCGCCCGTGATGTTGATGTGGTGCCGCGTCTCGTTTTCCACGGTGAATATCACCGAGTGGCCTGTGTTGCTTATTAGACCGTTAATCTGGTAAAACAAAATGTATTTATTAGAAGTGCTATGTAATACACAAAGTGGGGTCATGATAGTATTATAAATATCACAAATCAAAATTGCTAACATAATAGACGCTCGTTTGGCGTAGTGGTTCGTGTGTCCGCCGTTCGGCTAACTGCAGTTGGTTGCAGGTTAGATTACTGCTAGAGACAAATTTGGAAATGGTCTAGTCGTAATTTACCACGGTCCGGGTGTCACTGGGCTAGCTCCGAGTCCACTATACCGTAAGGTCCATAGTATATAAGCGTTGCTTAGTTTGGGAGCATACAGTTAGAGATCATGAGGATACTTGCCCTATGTTTATCTATGTGTAAAAACCGTAGGTTGGGGTCGAAGAGCAGCTTCTCGGGCTCGAGGTTGACCGGTGATTGCCGCCGGCCCTTGTTGCATAGCGACCACTCCGGGTTGATCAGGCCCCAGAATGCTGGACCTGGACAAATATTTTATTAGGATGGATGATTATAACAAGTATTAACTCTAGTAGGTACTATAGGTATCTAAAAACCTAGTAAGTACTACTTGATAGCTTCACTATAGGTAGTCCAAAAGTGCTAGAAAAGATCGGGTGGTACGCTCATGCCTACCAAAGTATTCCCCAGTGGGGATAAGTGTACGACTAGTGCACTTATTCCTACCAGTAGGAATAAAAGTACCTATCCCCACTAGTAGAGTAATGTGCACATTTAATTTCCACTAATATGTAAATACAGGGGTGTTATTATTATTTCGGACTTTGATTGCTACATATTTTAAAATATTATGTATTTAATCTTTCCACACGGGTGCATTAATTCGCACGTAATTTAACATAAAGTTGCATAAATAAGCTTTACATGCAGCATTAATTTCACAAATGCCCAGTCCGCTGTAGTGGCGATATCAGATGGAACAGAAAACACGCTATGTGTTAATTATAGCCTTGACACTGCCCTTATTGCGCAACATCTCCACATAAAGCGATTACCAATTTCATTCGGATTTTGATGAAGTAATTTCAATACGTAAGAGCGAAATGTATGAATCAATTAAAAGTAAATAAATAAAATACCCTTTCAATTACTCATTACAGCCAACCCATTTGGTGTAAAATGCTGAAATATTTTCAAAATCAACGGTCGGTTAATTATATTACTTCTATAAAGTTTATAATTTCGTTTCTGGTAGAAATATTAATGGTTATATGTATTATAATAAACTTTATAAAATCTTGTTGAAAGTCGAAGTCGAACAATGAATGCTTGATTACTAAAACAACTATTTTAGTTGCGAGTTCCATTTTATCTTTGTTTCTAGCCCAAGGACTGACTATGTAAGTTTGTAGTATGCGGTAATGCTAATTAGACCGCGCGTACCTACATTATAAATGGTCTTGAGAGATTATTTTAAAATACATTAATTTTGTTAGTTTTAAAAGCTTACATAATGAAGATATGTCCATAGGTCATGAACGGTAGAGCCACGTTCGTAGTCTTTATTTTTAAGTTCAGTCGAATGTTGCGTTTTTAAAAATAATAATTTAAATTCCCAAGTTATTTCAATATACGGCGAATGGCGCGAAACTAGCCAAAGTGCTTTGGATCGCGTTCCCGGTTTTATTATTTATGACCTTGAACATTGCACGGGAAGCCGGCGCGCGGTTGCGGTCACGCCCTCTATGGCCCAGCGTTAAGCGAATTTTCCATTAATGCATGCAGTTTTTTTATTGTTTTTGGCAGTGTGTGCGACGTAAGTTAGGTGGACTTTATTAAAACACCGATATCGACGTGCGGTTAGCGATATACCAACAAACAAGTGGTGCACACATGCCACGCAACGTGTATATCAACTGCCGTAACATATTTGCATAAATACAGCGCAATCGCGATTCAGATTGAGTCGAATAAAGTAGAAGTAAAAGTAGATGTAGAACAACAAACTATTTAGTCTGCTTGCATTATAATTAATATGATTAGGTTCTAGCATTGCCTACTTTGCTAACTACATATCTTTCTACTTTCTGTATTTTCTTTTGTCTGAATTTAAGTAGAGTTGACGCGACTGGGCTTGCAGCGCAATTTTAGCCCATATTTTTTATACATATCCTTGTGGATGTGTATAAAATATAGGCAAAATTGTGATTCAAACCCTGGAAAAAGTACATTGAAAATAACATTAAGTTTATATTAAATTAAAAAATGGTGTTACTATTTTTATTCGGTCTTATTTCGTGTAGATTTTTTTAACAAATCTGTAATCTTCTTCTTCTTCTTATCGTATGGTTAGTGGCCAACCGAGTGTCAGAGTTGTTAAAGCCGCCCGTAGGCCTCTGACAAGGCTCAACGACTGCTGCCTATATGACAACAACCGGGACCGACTTTTTACGTGCCCTCCGAAGCACGGACAAATCTGTAATTAAAACATATTACAAATATTGAGGTACCACGGAACGATATTATGAGATGGGGATCCATAATGGATCCACCGGTGTAATTGTGCCATTACTATGATTGTAATGAACTCGCAATTGGCATCTAAATAGTTATTCAATTAACACGGTATAGCAACAGCGGTTATAGTAACGAGTTTTATAAGCTGACGTTTACTTTTAGTTCCTACTTACAAAATAATATTTTAATTAGATAATTATTCTCTAGTGCGTATTATAATGGGGATAGAAAATAGATAGCTCTTTATTGCTCCACAATAGAAAGCACTAGATTAGTATTACCTACATAATACACAATGAAAGTTTCACAATGGACGGCGTTATCATTAATAAATTGACTTCATGGCATTTTATTCTGTAGCTCTACCATGATTGTATACGTTTGCTACGAGTCACGCAGCCGTAAGCGTCGTTACGCTACGCTACGTTCATACAATATTTTTATGGTAGTTGAAGGCTTGCGGTTTTATGGAAGTTTACGTAAACGCAAGCGGCGAGCGAAAACTCATGGTAAAGCTAAGCTAGATAGAGGTGATACCTTTCACGTTATAATTTTATTATGTAATTTTAGAATGTTTTTGTGGACTATTTTACAAAGGAAATATTAGTTAGGTAATACAAACTGAATACTCTGAATGTAACGTACGTTTCAGCCGTGCAGCTAATACTGCAGTAGTCGACCGGTTGGTGATGTCATTCGCTGAATTAATTAATAATGTTCCGGTGGTCACATTGCATTTGTTTAGTGATTGGTTTCGTTATATAATATTCGATAGATGGCACTAGAACAACTTTAGATGGCACTATGGTTTTGTTCCCACATTTAGTTAGGTGTATGGTTCAGTAATATTAAATTGTCTGCGTTCTGAGTACGTGTTGTTTTATTAAAAAATACACGGCTCGGGGTTTTGTGGGGCACTTGCGCTGCTATTGCTATAGTTAACAAGGTCCCTTGTAGTCCGGATCGCTTTTTGTGAATATAATATACCAGTGACGCCATCTACTGCTTGAAATCGGTTCCTGTTTTCTGCTGTCAACTTGTCATCCTGTCGTCTGTCATCAAAGAAGTCCAGTGGTAAAGTGAAAAGTCAAAATTATCTATGGTGAGCGACGAACTGTGAGTACTTTTACTTTACTTATGAAGAGGTTGTGGACTTAGAATAATTCTGCAAAAAACGACAAGACGGGGAACCTATGTCCGATTTTGGTCCCATATGAAAGTGAATTCAAACACAAAATTTCAATTAATTGGGACTTAGAAAAATCGGCCATAGAGAGTTCACACTGCGTTACCACTTTGGCATAAGTTTATGTCAATCGAGATGGAGTCAGATTTGAGAGTGTTGGAAGATCTAAAAGGTCAAATTGAAAGGGGATGGAAAAACTATAAAAAATCACCGAAAGAAAGAATTAATGAAGCGTATATAGAAACAAGGATGGATATGCTCGATAAGCAATTTCTTGACTTTACGTCGAAACACGAGAACCTTATAAGCATGTATGAAGATAAAGCACTGAAAGAGACCAGTTATATTAAGAATGAAGTTTTCGAGAGTGTATGTGATACTTTTATTGACTACAAAGTTGAGTTAAAAAATGCACTGCCTAGTAATAAATCAAGTAAAGGTCATGATAACATTCGCGATGCTTCACCCGGCGGCTCTAAAAAGTCGTCAGTTGTAAAATTACCAAAAATAACAATACCTAGTTTTAACGGAAAATACACAGAATGGACATCGTTTCGCGATTTGTTTAAGTCTCTTGTTCATGAGAATCCCGATTTAGACGATGTTCAACGATTACATTATCTAAAAACGCAACTGGCGGGTGAAGCACTGCAACTGATCAAGCATGTGTCTATTACTCAAGATAATTATAGTAAATGTTGGACTATGTTAACAAGCCGCTATGATAACAAAAGGTTCATGTCGAATTGTATCCTAAAGCGATTATTTAGCCAGCGTAACATGTTAAATGAATCTTCTAGTGCGCTCAAGGAATTATTAGATACCACCACCGATTGTTTACATGAGCTGAATAATATAGGTGTAGATATAAAATCTTGGGATATCATTGTAATCTATATAATCAGTTTGAAATTGGACGCAGAAACTCGGAAGCAATGGGAATTGCAGGTTAGTAATACATCCAAGGATCTCCCCACATTCAAACAATTCCAAGATTTTCTAGACACTCGATTTCGCGCTTTGGAATTTGTTGAACCAAAAGGAAAGCCAAAAACAAATTCAGGTAATGCAAATACTCCTAAAGTGTTGCATGCTACGGCAAAATTATCATGTCCACATTGCTCAGAAGATCACAAACTCTTTAATTGCAAAACGTTCGCGAAAGAGGACGTTGACCAGCGTCGCAATATTGCAAAGGCACTAGGTGTATGTTTTAATTGTCTTGGTATAAATCATACAAGTTTTAAATGTCGTATATTCACAAAATGTCGAATTTGTCGGCGTAAGCATCATACGTTATTGCACCCTAAAAACCAAGGTGGTGTGGAGTCGGTTGATACATCAGCCGAACCCGCAAGCCCAGAAAATGATTCTCTGGAACCTACATCACCCCAGGACGCGTCCATGTCTACTATTGCAACCCATTTTGTTTCCGGAAATAACCGGAGTCAGGGTCTACTGGCCACTGCTTTAATAAAAGCTGAGGCAAGTGTAGGTTATTCTCAAGTCTTGAGAGCGTTGATTGATCAAGGCTCACAAGCGTCTTTTATTACCGAATCTGCCGTGCAACTATTACATTTAAAGAAGATAGCGGTGAAAACCACTATATCAGGGTTAGGTGGGGGTCAGAGCGGCGTTACCTCCAAATATATGGTAATGATTAAAATACAGTCGCTTCGTGATCCTACATTTAAAATCGAAATCATGGCTTATGTTTTGAGCACGGTGACTGCGGTATTGCCTGAAAGAAGATTTGCTATATTGGATTGGTCAGAGCTGGGTTTGGTAGAGCTGGCTGATCCTCAATATAACATTCCTAATAAAATTGACATTTTGTTGGGAGCTATACCCTATGGCAAGATTATGAAGGAAGGATTGATTAGAGATCCTAAGGGTATGACTATAGCGCAAAATACTTACTTGGGCTGGATCGTATCAGGCGAGATCAACAATCGCGAGACATCACAAACCTGTCATAACGTCATTGTCAGCATGCATTCTCGACTGGACGAAAATGAACTCCTCAGGAAGTTCTGGGAAATAGAAGCGGAACCCTCAGAAGAAAAAAGGACGATACTTACCCCTGAAGAGCAAGCATGTGAAACGCATTTTTCTGAAAATACTCATAGAGATGCATCTGGCCGTTATGTTGTTAGTCTGCCGTTTCGTTGTGATGATCCTCCCTGTAAGTACGGAAACACAAAAAGTATTGCTATTAAGAGATTTTATGGCCTTGAACGTAAACTTTCAAAAAATGAAGACCTAAAAAAGCAATATACAGACGTGATAAATGAGTATTTATCACTTGGCCATATGGAAAAGATCTCTGATCAAGCGGATAAGAATAAAGATGATGCTGTTTACTTACCACATCACGCTGTGGTCCGAGAAGATAGAACTACTACGAAGACGAGGGTGGTATTTGATGCATCGGCCAAGGGAACCAACGGTGTTTCCTTGAACGACACCTTAATGGTAGGACCAACCCTGCAGTCGGACCTACGACATATAGTCATGAGGTGGAGACAGTATCCAGTGTGTTTGGCGGCAGATATAGTAAAAATGTACCGCCAAATTAAGATCGCGAATAAAGATGTAGATTATCAAAGGATAGTATGGCGAGAAAATGTAAACGATGAAATTCAAGTCTTGCGCCTCTTAAGAGTTACTTTCGGTACGTCTTGTGCACCTTACCTGGCAGTCAAAGCGTTGCAGCAGATTGCTCGTGATGAAGGCCACATGTATCCATTGGCTGCGGCGAGGGTTCTATCTGATTTCTATGTCGATGACTTAATGACTGGATGTGAAACTGAAAAGCAAGCTATTAAAGTTTATCAGGAAATTAATGAGCTATTAAATAAGGCCGGTTTCACATTACAAAAATGGACAAGTAATCGAAAAGATTTATTAAAGAACATAGCACAGGAATCTGGAAGATACATTGAAATAAAGGTTGACGAGATCACAAAAATACTAGGACTTACCTGGAATCGTAGCACAGACGAATTTCAATATACGGTGAAAATACCTGCCATCCGCTCCACAGCACCTGAAACAAAAAGAAAAATTATCTCCGAAATATCACGATTGTACGACCCACTTGGGTGGATCGCCCCGTGCATAATAACCTCCAAGGTTTTTATCCAAAAATTATGGATAGCAGGGTTGGACTGGGACGATGAGCTGCCGACGGATTTGGTGAAAGAATGGAGTTCATATCGTGGTGAGTTACAAAATTTAATAAACTTTCAAATCCCTCGGTGGCTAAATAAGAGAGAAAATGATTGCACAGTTGAGCTACACGGTTTCGCTGATGCCTCGAGCGTAGCTTACGCTGCGGTAATTTATTGCAGAGTCATTGATTCCAACGGTCAAACGCATACTAATCTGGTGACCGCTAAGACTAAGGTTGCACCTATAAAACAGTGCACCATACCAAGGCTTGAATTATGTGGAGCAGTGCTAGTTACAAAACTGTTGTTAGAATCTGCTGAAATACTAAATATACCAAAATGTAACTTACATGCTTGGACGGATTCTACTGTTGTACTAGCCTGGCTTAGCGATCATCCAAGTCGGTGGAAAACTTTTATCGCCAACCGAACCTCCTTGATTCTCAACTCATTGGACGCTACGCAGTGGAGCCATGTCAAGTCCCAGGACAATCCGGCAGACGCTGCTTCCCGTGGTATATCGGCTACATCACTTATGACTAATCAGCTGTGGAAGAAGGGTCCGTCATGGTTAAGTAAAGATATAATTAAATATGACAAACATCATTCTATACTTACCAATCTGGAGCAAAAAACAATTAAGGTTCACGCTGCCGAAGTCGAAGAAGATCAGACCGAAAAAATGTGGTCAAGGTTTTCATCGTTAAAAAGAATGATTCGGATTTTCTCCTGTTGTAGAAGGTTCATGCAAGTAGGGAAAAGGGATATTAAACCTTCACCCTATCTTACCGCCTCAGAAATTCAGGTGGCTATGAACAATTGTATTAAGAAGTGTCAGCAGATCTGGTTCGCAGAAGATATTAAGGCCATTCGTAGGCAAGGATCCTGTAAAAAATCACGAGGTTTAGCTTCTTTGAACCCAGTTTTCGATGGTAATGGCATTTTGAGAGTCGGTGGGAGGATCCAGAATTCTGAGCTTTCAGATCAGATGAAGCACCCAATTATTCTTCCTCCTCAGTCTCACTTGACTAAATTGATAGTAGCCGACGCTCATGAAAAGGTGTTTCATGGGGGAAATCAGCTAACCTTGAATTTTCTGCGATCCAAATACTGGATCTTAAGAGCTAAGAATTTAGTTAAGGCTCACATACACGATTGTGTACCCTGTATTCGGCATGCCGGTGTAACGAATAGTCAATTGATGGGTCAGTTGCCAAAATGTAGAGTAACGCCAAGCAAACCCTTTTTACATGCAGGTGTCGATTACGCGGGGCCCATTCAAATAAGAACGTCAAAAGGGCGCGGTCACAGATCCTACAAGGGTTATATATGCCTTTTTGTGTGTATGTCTACTCGTGCCGTTCATTTAGAGGCAGTTTCAGATTTAACAGCTCAAGGTTTCCTCGCAGCTTTCAAACGCTTCGTCGCGAGACGTGGTCGCTGCCGCGAAATCTGGAGTGACAACGGCACCAATTTTGTAGGGGCATCAAGGGAACTAAAATCGTTGTTCAACAACGAATTTACAACCTTGTCAAAGGAAATTGCATCGCTGCTAGCCAACAACGGTACGGAGTGGCGATTTATTCCCCCACACGCCCCAAATTTTGGAGGTTTGTGGGAGGCCGGTATCAAAAGTACCAAACATCACCTCAAAGTCCTCAAACGCGTGATCGGAGATTCCACTCTTACATTTGAAGAGATGGCTACGGTCTTAGCGCAAGTAGAGGCATGTCTAAATTCTAGACCATTGAACTTAGCTAGCTCGAATCCAGAGGACCCTACGCCTTTGACTCCGGGACATTTTCTGGTCGGTGAAGCTCTAGTAGTAGCGCCCGATAATAACTTTGAGCACGTTCAAGTCAGCAATTTGCGACGCTGGCAATTAACTCAAAGAATGGTTCAAGGGTTCTGGAGGCGATGGTCCCATGAATATCTCACAATGCTTTCGCAACGGCACAAATGGACATCCCGAACACGTGAACCTAACGTTGGGGACGTGGTTCTAGTAAAAGAAGATCATTTACCTCCTGCGAAATGGTTATATGGTAGGGTGATAAACGTACATCCAGGTAAAGATCTTATAGTTCGGGTGGTAACGCTTCAATGTAAGGATTCAATAATCAAGCGTCCAATTTCAAAACTGTGTCTCTTACCCAGGGGATCTACATAGTTTATGTTTGTTAGTTACTAGGTAGTTGTAACTTACTTTTTCAATCTGAATTGTATAAGTTCATAGATTGACTTTGGTTTATATAGATATTACAGTCCATTTATACTCTTTATGCATGTTATTAAGTTTCATGTTATCTTTTGTAATTGTAATGTTGTTTTTTGTTTTGTGTTGTCATTGCTCTAGCTCTGACTTACTATCTGAAATGTTTGCTGTACTACCTAATCTTCATGTACCCTCACGGTGGGCGGTATATTTAAGGACTAGGTCCTTGGTGGGCGGAATGTTTAGTGATTGGTTTCGTTATATAATATTCGATAGATGGCACTAGAACAACTTTAGATGGCACTATGGTTTTGTTCCCACATTTAGTTAGGTGTATGGTTCAGTAATATTAAATTGTCTGCGTTCTGAGTACGTGTTGTTTTATTAAAAAATACACGGCTCGGGGTTTTGTGGGGCACTTGCGCTGCTATTGCTATAGTTAACAGCATTCATCATTTATTCAGCTATTCAGCTCCAATGCAGGTTGCCCCGATCAACTATTCCATGCTGGATTAAGATTTTAAATGGCTGTGATAATGTTTGATTGTGTCAAATTCATTGTGACGGAATATTCTATCGTATGGTCGTAATTAGAGTACCTAAGTAAGTACATAGTCAAAATATCTTCACATAAATAATTACGGAGCATGGGTTTTGATGGGTAATACTTAACTGGGATTCTTTTATCATGAGGCCCTCAACTTACTTTTATGACAACAACCCTTTAGAAGGTAATAGGTACCTATCATAGGTACCTACATATATTATTTAAAAAATACTTACACGTAAAGTCTTGTATTAATAACAGTAATACCGAGTGTATCAGCTTGTTTCGTAAAATAATAGGTTATTTTTGTGTACACGCCGTGATTACTAATGACCATGAATATTACAGAAGGATGCGAGTATTGTGGCATCACGCGACTCCGTGTCCACGAGTCCACTAACTTTGTACCGGGCCGTCTTGTTACATACATATTTGATGAACTAACCTGTGTGATGCCTTGATTACTTACACTAGAAACGGACGGCGGAAATAAAGGTATCACAAATAAAAGAACTCGTGCTAAGAAGGTTTTACATAATAAAAGATAATACAGGATTTTTTTTTTCAAATCTCCAGTGTTAAAATATTAATTATATTTTTATAAGTAATCTGGAGTTTTGGGGTAAGTCTATCTGCAAAATAAGGACCACTTCTAAAAATAGTCTAGAAATACTTTCGAAAATAATACCTAACTAGTTAGAGCCATTTTTTTTTGTTTGAAGAATTGATCCCGCCCATTGAAATTAGTAGTGGTCCGGCCCGACAGTAATAATTCTACTCATGCAAAAAGAATATTAGGTGACGATAAAATTCATGGAAGATATCATGAATATATCAGTATCGGAACACGATAACACACCTCCCAATTTTGCGAGTGACGTAATATGAATGCAAGATAAATCGACCATATAAATTTCGTGTCACGTATGCTGGCAAAAATGTTATCGGCACAGAGATATTGATACGCCGAACAAAACGTGTTTGCGGTAGGTCAATGGATTTAGATTTAAGAAGAGACATCTAGCATTAGGTCATACTAAAGAGTAAAAAAAAAATGTAATGTAACGTCACGACTTTTATCCCCGTTCGGGGGAAGTCAGAGGCTTGAGTGGCCATACACCACCACATTGTGGAGGTATTAACCAACTCAAAGCCCACGTTTCACTAGATAGTCAGAACCCAACGTGACAGGTGGTGAACCGTGTCGCCGTGTATACAGGAACTGACTATTACCTAATCCCGAGGGATAGGTAGGTTTCCTCACGATGTTTCCCTCACCGTCATACTAAAGAGTGCTCTATGAATACAGACAATATAAATATTGGATTAGAATTACAAACTATAATAAAAGCAGTCACAAAGGAATGACAAATACAAAATGCTCAAATATAAAATGCAATAACACTGATATAAATAACAAATGCATCTCACCTGAAATCCCGTCGTAGGTCCACCATTCCTCCCAGCTGACGCCGGTCACGGCTGCAATCACACCAACTCTAATTAAGTCTGCACGATTCACTAAAATGAACCCCTCACTCGTAACTTGTATGATTTTATTCAAGTTTGTCGACCCCGAGCTAATGCAACAGTGAAATATTGTCTCACTGCGATACGTGGGAGATTTGAAACGAAGCCATGGGGAGGTTGACATATCAAGTATACGCTGTAGTTGCTTTTACCCGGTATCGTAGTACGTGTTGCTTGTTGTTTTAACGAAATATATTTACAAAACCGGATCATAGAGCGGATTGTTGTCATCTGCCGTGTGATTGATTTGAACTAAGTGTTTCAGATTGCTTGAGGTTCTAAATTGTTCAATTCAAACAATTTGATTGTATCCAAAGCTCATTGACTCGAACAAAACGTATTTAATACAAACAAATACATTTCACAGATGTTGATTTTTCAATTGCTCGTCTTTTGTAATTTCAAAGTCAAATCAATCAAAGTTTTCCTCCACCATTTAAAAAAGAGAGAATCTGTTAAATTATTTGTTTTGTGTTACATTCCATTTTTATCTTTCTTTTATCCTGTTTTCCTCAAGTGAATCAATGAAAATGAAATGAGTGAGCCAATGGACTGGAAAAACGTTATTCTTTTGAAACAAACGGCTTTTCCTTGACGTGGTGCGATGTTTGACACCCTCTATTGTTTCTTTGAAAGTTTATCTTGAGCAGTCTTTTATGCTGAGTTTTGCAGTGACGGTTTGAATGTTTCTTTTTAGTGTGTTTATTCATTCATGGGGTGGAAAAGTGAACCGCATTATCTAAACACTAGCTTTTGCCCGCGACTTCGTCCGCGCAGGATATAAATTTAAAAAATTCCGTTTCCGTTTGCTGGAACCCAAATCCCGTCCGTTCCTGGGTATCCCGGATCCCGTATCTCATATCCCTTATTCTGTATCCCATATCCCGTATTTGTATCTGTATCCGTATCCCGTATCCCTTATCCCGTATCACGCATCCCGTATCCCGTAACCGTATCCGTATCTCGTATCACGCATCCCACATCCCGTATCTCGTATCCCGTATCCCGTATCCCGTATCCCGTATCCCGTATCCCGTATCCCGTATCTCATATCCCTTATTCTGTATCCCATATCCCGTATCCCGTATCACGAATCCCGTATCCCGTAACCGTATCCGTATCCCGTATCACGCATCCCACATCCCGTATCTCGTATCACGTATCCCGTATCCCGTATCCCGTATCCCGTATCCCGTATCCCGTATCCCGTATCCCGTATCCCGTATCCCGTATCCCGTATCCCGTATCCCGTATCCCGTATCCCGTATCCCGTATCCCGTATCCCGTATCCTGTATACCGTATCCCGTATCCCGTATCCCGTATCCCGTATCCCGTATCCCGTATCCCGTATCCCACATCCCATATCACTTATCACGTATTCCGTATTCCATATCCCGTATCCTGTATCCCGTATCCCGTATCCGTATCCGTATCCGTATCCGTATCCGTATCCGTATCCGTATCCGTATCCGTATCCGTATCCGTATCCGTATCCGTATCCGTATCCGTATCCGTATCCGTATCCGTATCCGTATCCGTATCACGCATCCCACATCCCGTACCCCGTATCCCGTATCCCGCATCCCACATCCCGTATCCAGTATCCCGTATCCCGTATCACGTATCACGTATTCCATATCCCAAAACCCGTATCCCATACCCCGTATAATTTTCAAAAACGCAATTTTTTTTTAAAGGTTCCTAATCACCAATTTTCATAATACTTACTACAAAAATGACGAACTTCCATACAAACTTTCATCCCCTATTTTATCCCCTTAGGGGATGAATTTTCAAAAACCCTGAAATTAATATTGTTTATCTTTTTAAAAGTCACGTAATCATCAATTTTCATAGTTCCGACTTCACAAAATGACGAACTTCCATACAAACTTTCACCCCCTATTTTAACCCCTTAGGGTTTAAATTTTCAAAAAAGATGAAATTATTATTTTTAATACGTAAAAAGAAACCTAAACACAAATTTTCATTATGCTTACCTCAGAAATGACGATCTTCCATACAAACTTTCGTCCCCTATTTTACCCCCTTAGGGGTTGAATTTTTAAAAACGCAGCAATTCAAGTTTTTTATTTTTAAAAAGGAACCTAAATACCAATTTTCATAATTCTAACTTCAAAAATGACGAACATCTATACAAACTTCCCAATTAACTTTCATCCCCTATTTTACCTCCTTAGGGGTTGAATATTCAAAAACGCCGAAAACCATATTTTTTATTTTTAAAAAGACACCTCCACACAAATTTTCATAATTCTAACTTGAAAAATGACGAACTTGCATACAAACGTTCATCCCCTATTTTACCCCCTTAGGGGTTGAATTTTCCAAAATCGCTTCTTATTGCTTGCCTACGTCACAAAATATATCTACTATCCAAATTTCATGTCTCTAACTTCAGTAGTTTCGGCTCGGCGTTGATGAGTCAGTCAGTCAGTCAGTCAGTCAGTCAGTCAGTCAGCATTTCCCTCTTTATATATTAGTATAGATATAGATATAGATAGTTTAGCGCAAATATTGATCAGATCAGTAATTAAATAAATCTCCAAGTTTAGTAGAGTTTACATTTTGTAGCAAATAAAAAAACATTCCTTACAGTATAAAACAGTTATACCTACATTTTGTCTCGGAGCCGCAAAATTTCCGACTTCATAAGCACAAACGGTTCAAGGAAGAAGGATTTACAGAAGATTAAAATTTCTAATTTGAACTGGCTAAACTTCTCTTAATTAAGATTACGAGATTATGATACTCATAATAATTTCAAAGCAATTAATTCAAAAATACTCTGTTGAGATTCTTACGGTGTAATTATTTGCGAGAGCTTCTTTTCTTGTTACTGCGTAATTATCTTGGATTTCGGCACGATTCATTTAAAATATGTATTTCTGTTAATATTGTTTGAATCGGTATTGTGACTGATTTGTTACAGCCAATGTATTAATTAATATGAATTGACTAAGGTGGGTCCTTACTATATTACCTATGTTATCGTGATAATCAACAAAATGTGCGTAATGTTTGCGCAACTTTTCTCATTTGTTTCAATCAATGGCCTATATTTCGTATAACGTTTCAATTATAACGTAAAATCAACTGGAAGAATATAATAATGCATAACGGTACGTGCATTCGAATACACACCAATCTCGAAAGTTACTCGATACACGGCTGATTTATGTTTTTAATTTAAATTTTTGCATTCGCCAGTCGGAGTTGGCCGCGGACGCCGCGCCGCGCGCCGCCTGCATCACAAATATATGTTGCAGACTCTCGGATCGTTCCCATTTTCAATTCGATACGGCTTGAGCGAACTGTCGACTTTTAATCTTTTAATGCTACTCAACAAACTTCTCCGTCGGAGTACGTTTATTTGAAATAATATATTGCATGCGATGTTCACTTTAAAGTTAACTAAAGTCGATTGAAAATATTGAGTTATATATGCGGCCAATATGGCAACGGCCAAGATCCGGCAAGTACAGTTGACAATAATTATTGCTACCAAGTTTAGCAAGAGGGATAACATTAAGTGAGCCGGCGGGCTTGCATGGACGGTAAGTGCGGCTCAGTGCGGCTTACACCAACTTTACCGCTGCGAACAACACCTGAGCCAACGTCTGTCCGATCTATGAATTACTAAACTTCGTTGTAATTACCTGTGGAATGGTTTTGGGCATAGGTATTGTCTATGATTTCGTGTTGAGGGTTGATATTTTTTACTTGATCATTTAGAAGTTTATGTCAGAGTATAAAGGACATTCCTAGCACCGATTGAATTTTGATTGATACCTACTTGATAGAGATTCCGGATTAAATATTATTGACGCTTACTACCAATTGTATGCACTAATAGTGCGGTTCAGATGCATAACAATAAAACGAGAGTGGATAATATAATACATGGTAGCGGAGATTAAATAGCGTACCTACATAAAACGGGGTCGAACTGGACACGTCGCCATGTTAATATAAGACGATTGGTATGGTTAAGAAAATAAGCATATTGCATGCTTTCCATTTTTACGAATAAAACAATGTAAGATGTATTGTTGATATTAGGCGAATAAGTGTATCGAAACAAATGTAAGATTGAATTCTTATGCATTGTTGCATTTTGCCGACGCGGCTGTACGTGGGGCGGGGAAGTGCTCGCGGGAGACGCCAGTCAGCGTCTGCTTAACTTTAAGTCTCGACAGACAGTGCAAGTCGGCACACCTTGCAACTTGAACCCCAGGGAAATAACATCCGTAGTATTGCACACTGATGCTGTGTGTAAATAATTAAATTTGTACGTTTGTTTCCAAGGACTAACATACGGTAAAGCATTACTGAAAAATATTGTACTACTATTTCAGAGGCTTTTAGCTTGAAATTTACTGTTGGTTGTTTGTTAACCACATAACGAATTATTTAAAAATACGAATATTGGAATTCCCGTAAGTATATCGGATCCCAATTGTTTAGAACTCTGGTTTTAGTGCGGCATAGAAGTAGTCTCTAGATATTTTTCTATCCATATATGTGTACTATCGACAAAATTTCAAAGGTATTGATGTCGCAATCAAATGTTGAAAACGTGAGCAATTCGCCGCCGACGAACTTCACAAAGAGCTTCAACCATGCATCGGAAATGAATCAGTTTCCGTTTTGAGTGAGCCAAATGATATATCTTTCTCTACGTTTGCATTCCAAACGGGACTCTAGTACCTACGTGCTACTGTTCAATGTACTGCAGCTTAACACATTTAAACAGGATGCACTACTTGCAGAGACACATTGTACTATTCGTACATTTTAAATGCATGGCGTAAGTTCGTGAACGTTCAGGAATTAAAATTAAGGTGCGCACTCCCCGCGACTGCTTGAGCTACCGATAGCGATTCGCTTGCACCGAGACTACGGCCGCGATTTTCCGACGCAGTGAGCCGAGAAAAAACGAATGGAAATGTCATCGATGTATGAAAATAAATAAATAAAATCACGTGGAAAATAGGCAATTTCACGGTGCATTGGTTGTTCTTTGCGAGGCATGTGCAAGGCTGCGATTGCGTCGCGACACTTGTAGGCGCCCGCCTCACAATAGATTTGTTGGTGCGATAATTTTAATCGTGTTCGAAGTGCTTTTTTAGTGAGTTATTATTGGACGACCCAGACTTTAGGTTTAGATAAGGTTTCACCATATCCGTGCTTTGCACCTCCGTGCTAGGGCGTCCAGCATTTGAAGATCGATAAGGGATAGAATCTATTCGTTCCGCTGCACTGTTAAATGGGGAAAAATTGGTACTTACTTACTTATTAACTTATTGATGGGCCCGTTAGCGTAGTTGGCGCGGAGGCGACTTTCACGCTGCAGGTCGTAGGTTCGATTCCTACCCGTGACATGCATTTGTGTGCACGAACATGTCTGTATGTCCGGAGTCTGGGTGTATATGTATATTAAGTATGTATTTACAAATAAAAAGTAGTATATGTAGTAATATCAGTTATCTGGTTTCCATAGTACAAGCTCTGCTTAGTTTGGGATCAGGTAGCCGTGTGTAAAAAATGTCCCAGGATATTATTATTATTATTAATGCACTAAAACCTATCAATTTTATCATATTTGATGTTGCCTATATAGAATGCTATTTATAATTCATGCGAGATTCCTGGCACAATCTTCGCCGTAGTATTACACAAGCTAGGAATATTCGGACGACATGATAGATCCATTCCGCTTTCATGATTGTTTTACACCATGAAATTTTTAAATTAATATTAGGAAAATTCCATAAAACATCATCATCGCGGTAAAAATGCATTCCTATGATGTATTTCATAAATAAACTCATGTATTGGTCACAAAATATCAAAAAACATCAAAGAGTCAAATCTAATTCAGGTATCGAGGAATAAGACCATACATGTATTTCTTCCTTTGCATACAGTAAGCTCTAGTTTACGGCACTAAGTGTAGGTATGCCAGATAATACGAGTTAGGAAGATACTCCGTACCATTTCAGATATTCAAGCAGAATCGCATCTTGCACACTGCGTCATGGAGTTTCAGTTTTAGACACATGTTTAATGCAGTTTATGTTACCTTGCATAATATGATATTATCTTAACGAGGCTATGATTAAGTATACTACATTACCATGTAAAATGGACTATTCGTTCGTGATTTTGGCACTAATTTATTTTACTCGAGAATATGTCAAAATTCTATAGCAGCTCTTGATTACATTGTATGATCTAAAGAAATGTTAATTGCAACATTATTTTAATTAGGTACTTTTCAATCGTCTCGGGATTTAGGCGGAATATCTCCTGTGCTGATGGCGAGTTTCCGTTAAAATTGGCCGCCGTGGCCGGAATTCGGTCAGGAGGACTATTCTCTTTTTCGTATTAGATATGTATGTGAGGTGATATAGGTAGGTCATCGTTTATGAAACATACTCGACCGCTCATGTTACGTATGCAGGCGATATCGCGTTGCACACAGCTTGCACCCGAGTTTGTTCCTATGCAAATACTTTGCCTTTGCACTTGAACACACGTTTCTTTACTTTATTATTCTGAATGTGATAATAGTAGAATGAAGAGCTAATATTCTCCTTTGTTCTAGGAATTTCGGAGAAAGGGTTAAGTCCATTTTATAAGCCTAGAAGACGTACTCTGTCATTTGGTTCTTTTCTAGTTTTTAGGGTTCCAAACTATAAGGTATAGTTTGTATGGGGTCCCAATTATCTCTAATTCGATAATTAAACTTCTATTAAATTTGTACTGAACCCTAAGGGCGCGAGTCCTACTCGCACTAGTTTTTTTTAATGAAGGAGATAAACTCAATAGAGGTAGTTATCCTTTAAAAAGAAATACACGCGCATATAAGAAACCTTTCTTAAATTAGCTACCATAAGGTAAGTAAACAAACGTTTATTAAATTTCCTTTTCCACTCGCAGAGATTGGACGCAGACCAGACTAATTCAGCGCAGCAGCTCTTAGCGACACGTTAGCCCGAACTCATAATTCAAATTTCATTGCAAGGACAATATTCAGTGAAGCAAAGTTAAATGAAAGTCGTATGCGGATTTGGCTGCGGTCCGCCGAAGCTTAAGGCGCGCCACGCCACCTGCGGTCCGGACGTAGCACTGAAAACACAATTTGTGGCGCCTTTTGTACTCGTATTTACTTTTATGCATTCTACTTTTGTTCTTGTCTGTAACTGGCCCGCACTCACAATTTACGTTCTAGTTAGATAACCCTGCTCATTTGGTTGCAACAAAAGATTTGATTAAAATACGGGATTAAAATAAAGTGAAGTATTTTGCGGTATGATGATTTTGAACCAATTCATTTAACTGATTTAAAGAAAGAAGAGAAGACCCTGAAAGGACCTCTTTCTATTGTTCTGACAAAAGATTATGCCAATCCATTGTCACAACGCTAGTTAAACTAATATAGAAGTAATATCGTTAAAACATATATTTTTGCACACGCCAGCATAAAATAACATTATTTGTTCTGTAAATACGGGACGTGTGTTGACGCGAAAAATTCTCCGTCAATTTTTGTCTTGGGCTTAAAAGGTGTGTAAATAAAGGAGTGCGAAACAATAGGGGGTGGGGGGAAACAAACAAGGTCATAAAGCACGTCGCTAGGACGATCCTACATGTAATCAGCTTAGTGATAAATTGGCAAACAGCACGCGAGCGACACAGCTGCTTCCGGCGCGTCCGGCCTCACTCGCGTCTGTGATTGGTGAAGATCGGTAATGTTCATTCATTCTATGAAAATACACGTATTTTTTCATGATGGAACTACAATAAAGTGGTTTGTTAATTTTGTAGAATATAAAAAAGATGAAGATAAAGAGATGTAGATTCTCTACGCCATTATCACTATTAAGTGACATGAAAGTGATCAATATGGCGCGTGCGTTTATTTACATTTGGAGAGATTTAAATATGGTTAGAGTCAATATTTCGAAATATTGACAAAGTAATAAAAACTTTTTCAGGCTGAAAGTTGGTTTAGTTATTCTTTAATTACATAGGTACCACCAATGAAATTACAAAATTTTAATGTCGTTAGTTCCGTAATTATAATTAGTTTGGTATTCATCATAAATTTAATTTACATACAATTCAGTTGTAAGTACACACTGCTCGGGTTTTGTTAAGGGAATTTACAATAGCGCTACACGCGTCCCACTGTTGGACTAATTCAGAAGTTTGTTCTAAAGTTTGAGTTTCAATTTGAAACAAGATTACCATACAATAATATCAAGTGTAGGCGCTTTTAGAATTGCAAGTGGTATTATACGAAAACGTATTTTATTTTCTGACGCATAAAGGCGGTTCTCTTTTATTTTATGGGGGAAATATTTTACTTGGTGCTTAACCGCAAGTGGAGGGGACGGCCGCGATAAAAACACTAATTACGTACCTGCACTTTGTTTTGGCTGGACTAAAGCTTATTTCTTTTTTGAGTGGTAGGTATTCGCTATAATGACGTGAGCGTTTAACGCGTACTTTACGTATAAATAAATGTATTATGTGCTCGTTAAATTTGATATATTTGAAGTGGTGTGGCGAATGAAAGTGCTATAAAATTTTTGCATGATGCCAAGAATAAAATAATGCTTTATTTCCATAGGAATTTTAGTTTTCGTAGTTTTTGTTCATGTCTTTTAATGAAAGTATGATGGCTCTTGTGTTGATTTGAATCAAACCTAACTTTTAATAGGATTCAAAAATATTTATATGCCTGAATGTTCAGGTAGAATGTTTTAATAACAAGTGGACGAATAAAAATAATATTGAAGAAAATTTTTATTCTTCCATAAAAAAAAACAATTAGTAATTCAAGGGGATTTCCAAGTACAGTAAAATTGTCGTACCTGTGAAGGAGAGCAGTATCTGCAGTAACGCCGACAGTACAGCCGCTTCGAGGAGGCTGTGCATTGTCTATACGACGCTGTCTTCGGGGCCCCACATCGGAATGTTTACATTTCACCGCTAGTATAACTCTTTCTTCTCTTTTACCTTTTTCATCGTAAAGTACAGCGAATCCTTTCAGTTGTGAAACTTTGGGCGCTCTTTTTTGTTACGCTTCATGTCGTCTGCAACTGAAAACAAAATAGATTAATGAGATTGTGTTATTTAAATTTTTTCAGTTATTCACTTTGAGTATTGTTTTTTTTGTTACTTTACATACATTTCATTTGTTAAATATGAAAACAAAGTTCCAGGCTTTTTAATCAAAAGTGAAAACCGTATTTTTTACTGAATACATTTCGGTTTATTTTTATCATTGTCACTTTCCATCTATACGGTCAGTGACATAAGTTGTTGAACATTCTCAGTTTTTCAAATCGCTTGCACACTTTTGTTTTGCATTTAACCATATTTTTTCTTGATCTAAACAAAATTGGACTTGTTGTTACGTATAATTGATATTGACAATGTTCTCCATTTTTTTTTAAATAAAGAGTACCTATTACTGATTTTGTGTTTGTTGTATTAGGGCCTCCGCAGACTAGCTATTTTTAGCATCGGCGATCGGCAATTTTGTGACGTATCGATGCTGCGTCGCGTTTCTTCGAGCGCGAACGAGCGAGACGCAGCATCAAAATCGCCGATCGCCGATGCTAAAAGTAGCTAGTCTGCGGAGGCCCTTAGCTGTGACAGAAGCATTACGGACCCCAAAATGAACAGAACCATAATGACTCTAATTTTAACTCTAAGCTAGAGCAGGTACTACAGTGTTTTGTTTTCTCGACTTGCTCAAAAACATTTCATGAACACAAGAATCGGGCAAGGCCGCAGTATTACAGGATTTCCTGATAATCGAAATTTGATATGTCGCGGTCCACGTCAAGTTTGAATGTCGGCGGCGTTTGTTCGCCCCATCGTATAAATAAGCGTGAAGTAGTGGGCCAGCACGCGAAACGGTCGTTAACCCTGCTCCACGATGTACTACTAATGTAGAGGTAAGGGTGTCATTGAAACCGCTACAACCACTTCAGCAGGGTCCAAATGTCAGCTAAGAAAGTACTGTAATTAACTTGTGACAAACTTATATAATACACATACGTAGTAGGTACACATCTGACACGGAATATTATGGCTAAATGTGCTAGTTATATCGCGAAATTGTCTTGAAACGAGCAAGCGCGAGCAAATTTTTCAGTCGCTGCTGGCGCGACCGGCGCAAATAAATCGCTCGCGTATTTTTGGAGATGCCTTGTTTAAGAGACCAATAGGAATGATTCTGTTCAATATTTCATAGAGGAAAATAACAATTGTCAAGAAGATATCACAAGAGGCTTACTAAGCTTGTTCCGTCACCGTCATCAAGGAATGTAAAGCTTTAGTTAGAGTAGTTAGAGCTAAGGTTAAGATAGTGTGTTCTATTTTTTTTAATTCCAAGGTTTGAATAATATATGACACTAGTGGTCACTTGCTTTGCTTGCTTAAACTTTTTGCTTCACGTATTAATATTATCATTTTTTATGTCTGACTGTTCCTAAATTAAAGGTGATAATTAAATAAGCCAATTTACTTTTTAATCTAAATATTTATTGAATAAAATTTACTCTTTTTAAAGTCATTATTTTGTATAGGCCTACGGGGGCACTTACAAAGTGTCATTTTACATTTTTTTACTTTATTCTACCGCCGGATCGGAAATGCGACCTCGACTGAGAAGATCCGATAAGAAACTCAGCGGGCTTGTCTTTTTTACATTTATTTTTATTTTTTTATCGCCACTTACTTAATTTAATACAATGTTTTTTGGTAAATAATAGCTCCAGTGTGCTGCCCTCCGATATAAGCCAGGCAAGACACGCTACACTTTGACACTGTTATTTACGAAGTATATTTGTGCTATCAGTCCCAAGCTGATTTATCTATCGAGTAATCCGAAGTTTTGTAGTAAGCCTTTAGCCCTATAGATTAAATTAACGGTAAATCGAAATACAACCTGTCATTTAGCGGCTCTTCGGCGTTTATTGGATTATTCGTTCGTTACCCGTCGCGTCGGCAACATTAAATTAAAATGCGTCGATCTTTTAATTCTTTACAAAAAGCCCGTTGAATGAAACGGGCGCAGTGCACACTGGAATGTCAGGGAAATATTTTTCGAAAAGGTCTGCTTTTTCAAAGCCACGTCGTCGTCGTATTGAATGCGTTTTAATGAAAAAACATGCGCCGATTCGCAACAGTCTAGGGAATTAAAACCTCCGCGCGCCCGCGATCCCGAATGCATCGGTCGGGAATTTTCATTTGTCCGAATATTATTTCCACGGGGAATTATGCTGCTACTATTTTGTTTAAATTTACGGCCGCCTCGTTTTGTGTTTTCGGTTGATTAACGATTTGGATTAGTTAGTGTTGTTTCGCATGTTCCGCGCTGAGTTATAGAGATCAAGATAGCTAATTATGAGGGATATTTTCCTTCCTACATGCGTATTAGGTATACTTAATTTGTATTAAATAACTTACTTTCAAAATGACTTGTAGATAGGTACTTACATTAGTAATAAATTAGCACACTTTTGATTGTTGATTTGATAATAATACATGTTACGTACCTAAATTTAATGTTCATGATTATGTTTGTAAGCTTCTATCTTCTTAGGTATTCATCTATGACGGTTAATTTAGTGATACGTAGTACGTAATAAGTTCTATGTAGATACTAGGTATATTTTAAAGCATAGGGATATTACAGGTAATTGATGTACCAGTTGATATTATAAAAAATAATTCCTCTCTTATAATTTTAAGAAGAAAAAGGTTTCGATACTTATTTTTAATAGGATCAGAAACCTTTTGATGTTCTTTGAAAGATTTTCCCTTACCAATAGATATTTATTGATTTAACGTAAGTAATTTAATTTTAGGTAAGGGGTCCTTAATTACTTATGTATCTGGCGTTTTATTTAATTATAGAGGCATTTTAATACTGAGTTTTCTTTAGTGTTATCAACGATTAGTTTAGTAAAACAATACAAAGTACCTATTGCTTGCATCTAAAAACATGTTTTTATTTAATTAAAAATACCTACCTACTTAATATTAAATTATGTCAAGCTTTGATTACGTGTGTAAATATATTTTTTCTGAAAGATTTTAATATTCAACGAGTATAATACCTCACGTGAAATATAACTGCATATTGTATAATTAAGGTTTAATTAAACTCGGTACATAAAAACAATTCTGCTCATTTTGAACGCTCGGCGAGCCCACTAATTGCATCAGGCTTACTTTTCAGCTTATCTCCGTCGATGAAAACGAGGAACAAAACTGTAGACGGCAGTTGCATTTAGGTGTGGAAAATTAAAATCTCCAATCGGTGACGATTATTTATTGCAATTTTAATTCATTCAGTTTTCATGGCTAAACAAATTGAGGCATAAATGTTGGTTGGTATTGGAAAGAAAGTAAAGTTGAAAATTATCTAAAAAAAAACTATATTATCAAAGTAGGTAGATATAATGAGTACATACTTGAACGTTTTTGGGTCACACATTTATATTAAATCCCAGACAAACACAGTTAATATATCTCATGAACTTACTTACGTACTTGCGGAAGTTTTTAAGACGTCTGCTTTAAAAAAAAATCTAAGCACTATTTCTTCAACATAACAAACTTAACGATTATTACCAACTCAAACACCGGTTTCTTCAACAGTTCATCACGATATGATGTGATATCCGATTGCGTGTTAGAATACGAAAGTTATCGGAAAGTTCCCGCCATTTCGCGACAAGGGTTAGCTTTGAACCCGTCTACACGCCAGCATGCGCGCGGCCCGACTGAAGGCTTGTTTCACAACGGCCTATACATACCCATTTCTCTACGTTTCAAGTTTTCCACCGAGCAACTCAATTCAAAAGGTGCTTCAAGCAATTGTTCCATAAACGATTTTGAACTCTGTTACACGATTCTTAAAGTTGACATGGATTAGGAGATCCTAACCATAGAACGTATTATATTTAGCACAAACGAGAGGTATTCCAGCACAGAACTAGAAGGAATAAAGTACAAATGTTTAGGTTATCGAATATTAGATCTTGTAGTTATGAAGTTTATGGTTCAATTTTGCGTTGCAGAAAAAGTATGAAAACCATGCGGCACGCCAGAAAACGCGTGAGATTTTTCCTTGTGAGACAGAGACAGATACAGTTTTTCGTGATAAAGGGAACTGCCTACACGTACCGAGTGGTGGGGATGATCTTAAAATGTTCTAAGAATCTATACAAGAATATAGTCTTTGAGACGTGATAGGTATTATAAGATAGATAGAAAATGAATATTACTCAATTTGAATTGAATATTTATTGAATAGCTCGCTAGCATCTAGGACTCGATAAAAATACGTATTCACGTAAGTGCATAAGAGCTCATTCATAAAACATGTACAGGCAAAGCCTCTCAAAGGACCTAACTCCAAGTAAATGTTGTTTATTTTGTTAGGGAAGAAAGCCTGCACACAACGGAGAGAACGCCACATGTCAGAGCATGAATAAAAGAAGAGCTATGTTTCAGAGTTTCAGAAGTTGAGCTAGTATTTTTCAAAGCGTTACGTACATTTTTCATGTAGCTACTTGGTCGTTAGTGCAAACTCGAATCGATAGCTGTATCTAGTCGTCATTTCTTTATTTGATACCAAACGTGAGGCGAATCGTGGTGGTTGAATTTTATATTAAGCACATTTAAAAATTATGTATAATGTAATTATTCTTCTTAGCTAAGAAAATTTAAATAAGCTATTGATATGGAACTACAGCTTTGCAGATATTGAGTTCCTATATCATCCATAATGATTTCGGATTAACTACCGCGGCCATAAATTGACCAAACTTTATTTATTAGATGCTAATAAATAACACACTTTAAAACAAGCGCGCTACCACATAATTACCCGCCGTTGCCATTAGTCAGTGGGCAGCCATCGCAAATAATATACTAAAAAGCAATTTATGAGTCATGCGCGTGACCCTAAATTTGCGCCATACATTATGGTTTACTCGTACGTTTATGAGGGTGGGTGCAGACATACCCGCGGAGCATATGTTACAGATTGCGGCAATAAAGAAGATTGTCTTTTTTATGAACGCCTGACGACAACGTAAAGTATTCACGTGAAGAATATCTTGGAGCCAGTGCTAAGGCGTCACTTAGGACAGGGATTTAAGTACTAATATCGTTATGGAAGTGGGCCAAGTTTTGGGTCCCATATTAAAAGCGTTATCTTTTTATCGTGGTATTATGTAACGCTAAGTGGAAAATCGTGCGCAGCGTACAGTACCTAATCTATTACCACTGAGAAAGAATTTTCTTTCACCTCAAATCTTTTAAGATTTTAAACTATGGGAGAATTGTGGATCAATCTCAACAATTTTTCTTTATTTTAGGAATAATAAACTACGGTTACGTTATAACAAAATATGTATAAAAGTAGCAAAGTCATCAATACATACACCAACTGAGACTGAAGATAAGAAGCAAGTTTGTATAGTTTGTATAAGCTAGCAACATGAAAACAGTAAGGACTATATATAATTACCCTAGTAAATATGAGGCAACATTACACACTATGTATGACAACAATGCCGGCCAAACAAAGGAAAAAAATGGAAAATAAAGTTCGGATAGGTGCATAACATTACTCGCTACAAGTAAATTGGTTTAATTTTTAATTCCAAAGACTCGATATTAAAATACCTAAACACTTGTCTATTCCTAAAAAAACTCAACTTAGAGTTCTATTCAAAGACCCTATTTAAAAAAAAACATAATCATCAACTGCCTTACCTTTTCCCAATATCTAGGGTCTGCGTAGTAAGTCGTGTTCTTGCATTCTTCGCGCTTGTTTTCCATAAATAGAATAACAAAAATCCGGAATAAAATCACCTCAGTATTAAATGGTGGATAACTTTTAAAATTCCGTTCATGTAAGTTGCCGTAGAGTTGTAGCTTGTAGCCCGGCGGCCATTTGTCTTTTCACCTGAGAGGTGTCCAGTGTGAACTGAGCCCAAGTGTTAATTTCACGGACTATTTATTTCAGTGCTTCTTATTTTAAAGCACTCTTGTGTTAAATATAATTAATAAATCTCCGCTAAGAAGTGTAGATATGGTAGGAAATAATGCGGATAAAGTCGTAAAAAATTGGTGGAAAAAAATATTTTTAAAATACTTTAAATACCACTTGTTTTTTATTTTATTTTATCTGTTTGCGATAACTCAGGATTCATCCCAAGACATTATCCCGAGGAGAAGCCGTCGCGACGCTCTCCAACGAAACTTGCACGCCATTATTTTCATGACATATTTCACAATAGCAGAACATTGTACAGACGTTATACCCACTACAATATACACGATGCGATGAAGATAAAACATTTTCAAATGAAAGCCGTTTTATAGTTTCTTATAACTTTTAGGCGTAGTACCAAAGGTATTGAGAAGCCTGTGGATGATAGGGGACTTGAAATAGTAGTCAGTTATCAAAAAGTTTTACATGCCTGCCAATGAGCAACAAAGTTAAAATTTTCCCAATTACCGCTGTCAACAGTACGCGACCTTTACATAATTTCCTCGAGTCAATCAAACGCTACCAATCAACGTATCTCAAAATAACATCTCTCGGGAGATGTTTAATTAAACTCCATGAAATCTGCACAAAAGTGTCATGTCTCGTGTCGGGGTTGATTTCGACCTTTCATATGACCAAAACGCTTGACCTCTGCTCGCCTGTTCTCTCGTACATTGATAAGTTAAAGTTCAACTTGGGAAGGCTCTGTGTTGGCTGGTGACAATATGTGTGTTGGTAAGTGGAAAGAGAAGCGACATAGTGAAAACAAATCAACGATACGTCGCTGGGCGGGACGGTTTTATTTTGTCTGCCACGTAATTGAATTTCGTGGTCGGTGCGATCATACAGCGTGGTTCGCGCTCGATTTGTTTACAAGTAGCTATCTATAAAAGTCGATACCGAGTCAATTATACACTGCGGCTTTACATTTTACAATGATAAAACATACAGTAGAAATCGAGAATCTCCTACTTTTTGAAGTCGGTTAGTAAACAATTTAAAATATAAAACGTTGACATAATGGATTTCACCTAATAATATTGGCTAATTTAACTATACACCCTAGTTTACAGAGTACTAGTTTTACAGAGTTAGGTATAAAAAGAGTTGAGCATAAGAATAAAAAGATTTTAGGGATGCTCTCCATTTATGAACAAGTCTTACATACCTTAAAGGCTGAAGGAAAAAAGCACCAGCCGCCGCCACCTGGCTTCATTCACACGATCTTGCTAGATTGCTTTCGTACCCGAACAAGGAACGGATTTTTTGCACTGCAAAGATGAATTGTTTCAGCTGAACGGATCCTTCCGACCGCTCTTTGAATATATTAGTTTGGTAACCAAAATTTGATTTTCGAATTCGATTCGAATTTGGTTTCCCGAGTTAATTTTCCCGCCACTTTTTAAGTTTCTTCCATGCAATCTATGCTCGTTGCTTCCATGTAAAAAAAAGGCTTCCAAAGAGTTTTGAAACTTTTTCTGTAATTTTCTATAGAATATTTTCTTTTTTCGCATTATAATCAGCCAGTACCCAGGTGTTTCTCAATGTTCTCATTATAATAAAAACTGCATTATTTTACTTAAAAAATTGATTATACGCTCGGATTAAAATTAAAAGCGATTTTCGAATACTAGAAAATCTCCGGGAAAACGATATTAAATTGAGTGAAGCTATTGGGGAATCGTAACGGATCATTTATAAAGTATAACAAAGGACGCGGACACAATGGGCGCCATCATTCAGAAGTCATAACTCATCATAAGCATGCAGCCAATAGCTGGTGTCGGAGCACTCCTCGGCTCCATTCAATACTGGCTGTTTATAAATAATTCAATATTGGCCTGATCGATGTTTTCATTTCTTCCACTTGAATCGTATGGTTATCAAATGTGTGAGAAAATTCGCAATCATTCTTGAATAAGGTTTTTGTTAATCGTTTAGTTAGGTGCCTACAAATGATGTTCATACTCATTTATCCAATAGGCAAAAGTTTCGACCAAAATCAATAAAGTTATGTAACTGTAATTAATAGCCTTCATCAGAATACAAAATCCTCCATAATCCAGCAAGATTTAATCTAAGTGCCACATTTATTACGCAATGCTACACCACTATTTACAAAAACAACTAGAAGCTTTCTTCGCCAAGCTCCACTAAAACGTCTAGGCAATCTAAACACAAAAACATCTTTTGTTTTCCTACCATACTTGGCAGCAAAAAATAAGAGCATTCTCGTTTATCTTGCGTGCCATTTGAAGTGGGGTCCGCGGAGATTATCATGAAGGTGAACTCTGTGCTCTCTGCCGACCCTTGTAACAAGCGCACTTGGCTTGAGGGCCGTGCTCAGCAGGATTTTGGTTGGTCATTAAAATTAATAAGTAAACCTGATTTTTTATACTTCTTATACTAATTGGTGCTGTAAAAATCTCCACCATATTTTTTTAAAAATATTTTTGATAGTTTTCGCAAACAACAAATCAGCCAATTTTGACAATATTCCTCAATCAATGATGAAGCTCTTAATATGTCTTATTTATTTGTATCTAATGACTTCTCTAATCCAGATATCTTTGTAGAAATCTATAAGAAAACGTGGCACAAGCCAATTTGTAGTGTTTAAATAAATCTTATAAAGACCGTAGCTCAGTTCCATCCGTGGACATTTTATTGCGAGCTAGTAATGCCCGTAGACAGCGCTGGACTAAAACAGCGATTCTTTTAAGATTTACAACGACGCAAACGTTTTCTCCGACGTTTGTTTTTGGAATACCTACCTATGTACTTATTATACTTACTTATTAAACCTTGCTCGTAAACAAATGCTTTGCTTCAAATTAATAATAAGCTTTTATTATTTTACTAGCAAAATCTATGACATATACAAGTAATTACTGAATATTAAAATTGTAAAAAACAGCTAACCATACCTACATTTATTGTTGTGCTGAAAAGTATCAAGGTGCTTATGGAATATCTATTATTAATCATCATCATCATCTCAGCCGAAAGACGTCCACTGCTGGACATAGGCCTCCCCCAAGGTTCGCCACAATGACCGGTCTTGCGCTGCCCGCATCCAGCGGATTCCCGCGACCTTCACCAGGTCGTCGGTCCACTTTGTGGGAGGCCTACCCACGCTACGCTTTCCGGTGCGCGGCCGCCACTTGAGAACTTTTCGGCCCCATCGGCCATCCGTTCTACGAGCAATGCTATTATTAATATTGAACTTTATTTTATTGTTGGAAGCAATGCAGCTGAAAAGAAACAAAAAGTAATAAACAGGAGCAAATTTATTTATTATAGGTACACTGTAGAGTCACAGGTAGAGTAATTATAAAGAGGGATAAAGAAAATATATCTCAGAGATGGTCAAACACAAATCGAGAAGAACTATTCAGATATAAACCGAAACAAAATATACATAAAATCATACCTCGAACAAAGCGCACTAGGAATTGACAATCCTTCAAAGACGCTACAAAAATCCAACTCCGGATAAATTCTAAAGTGCACGATATCGCCGTTTTAAGCCATTGTAAAGCGTTCTCGAATATGTTGTACCGCTATTCAAATGTAGAAGCGTTATTTCTTGAAAATTCTTTTATGCTGTCGCAAAGGAAACGCTGCGATCGGTGAACTCGCCTTTTAAACTGATATAAACATCGTAGCGAGAGTCCCGGGAGGGACGGCGTCTTCGCGCCAACACTTCCGCTGCACTCCCGAACAGACAGTTCGCGATTTTGTGTTAAATTAATATTTGCGAACTGATATTTCAGGTGAATAAGTAGGTATTTTGACTGCAAGTAAAGATCTATGCACCCCAAAGAAGCAGGGCAAAGTCTGACTTTGCTGTTTGATTTTCTGCCTACTAATTATCTTTTAAATCAGCGGTTGGTCTGTCAGTCTGTAACATTGTAAACCTAAATCAGATACTAGTTTTTTGAAGGACCTTTGGAGGAAATGTTCTCTACCGCTTTTAAGACACACGCGATGGCGTTTTTAAAATTTACACAATTTTTTCAATACTTTTCAAGGATCTTCAGAAATAAACATATTCGGTAGTCCCATGGATGATACATCATTTTTCTTATCCAAAGGAGTAAAAATATTAAGAATTTTGTATGTGGGGACAACCTGCTACTACCTCTGATGGCTTCTTGATGCTTTTATGATGTCCTGTCCGCGACAACGGATGCGAATATTTTGTTACAACGCTGGTTTTTACTATCCGACTACAGTGTAAGCGAAGGGTTATGAGGTTTGACTATTTATGTTTATACATAGGTATTGGACATATCCTAAGTTCCCTTATTAAGTAGGTACCTATATAATCATGATTAAAAGTACTTTTTAATATACGACGTTCCTTTTACGATTTAAAATGAGAATTTTGACAATTCATTACATACATAGGGGATTGTAAAATGAAATGGGACAATGCAACACCATATGATATTAGCCAAAGTTCTACATAAAACTTAAGATTCAATGACGTGTCGTTGTATTATGCTCTCTAAAGTTATGTATTAAAGCTTATTCTTCTAACATAAAAATAACAATAGTTCGGTGTGGACAGTAAGAAGTATTAGTAAGATTTATAATTGTTATCTAGCGGCGAACTAGGCGAGGCAAAGTTATAGCCGAGTCGCGTGCTAGCACTTAATATATTACAATGCCTTAGCCAAAACGTCTCTGTTTGCCACTATTCCGCTTTGTTTACTAACAAATAAAAGCTTTTTAATTTATTTGCTGTTTCTTCTTTTTTGGAATACAACGCTCTTGAGATAATTAACTTAGTTGCACTTTTGCACCACTGTTAAACATTTTGCTTTAAATAATAATGAAATTTCAAATGATATATTAGTTATTCAGTCATTGACTCTATATCCTAAAATTACGGTCTGATAAAACATGATGATTTTATAATAAAGATTGGATCTATGACGAGCAAAATGTTTTCAGTCTAGGAAATAATTTCTTTGGTATAATAGTGATTTTGGCAGATGATAGTATGTAGTTCTAAAATAAAATATTCACAACGCTGAAATATATTTGAGCTTATATCATTTGATACAGCCTAATGTCCATCACAAAGGGAAAAAATATATCGCAACACAATTCAACTTTTGTACACAAGACGGAGAAAAACGTTTCCAACTACAATAGCGAACACGGCGGATGATAATAAAACATGAATATTCATAAGCCTATCGTGTTCAGCGAATACTTGGTTCGCAAACGACGTGATTATTTATTCAGGGCGTACGACAGATATTTACTTGTCCCGTCAAGGTGATACATGCAAGCCGACCCACGTCAAATGTAACAACCAGGTGCAATATTACCGGCATTTTTATTTTGCATGACACATTTTTTGGTACGATTTGAACTTTTTGCGAAGACGCGGGTTGAACATAGCTTGGCGCATTGTTTTGAGCGTTGGCTCACTGCATCAGGTGGTTGCGGTTTCGACTCCCGCCAGAGGCAAGTTCAGAAAAGGCCTTTTCGTAATTTGCCCTGGTCTGGGTGTCACTAGAATCGCCCCCTGTCCTTTGTATCGTAGCCGTAGTACAAACGTTGCTTAGTTTGTACTACCGAGGCATAAGTTCTGGGAACATTAGGTACTCTGTCTCAAATAAATTTATAATAAAAATAAATCCAAAGCTATAGTTATTTGTCAAAGTAGCACCTATCACCCGGCATTGTGGTTGTGTAACTATCTACGTGCTTCCTAAACTCGCAACTTTTTTCCTATTTGAAAATTCCTGGTTGAAAAGTTAATTAAAGCCGTAGACGGGTCAGTCCCTCGGAGGTTTAATTTATTGCATCGGCCGTTCCGCAATGTGAATGTAGCAGATGCAAAAAAACATTTGAGTAATTTTTTTGGTTCTATTATTGGATAACAGTATTTTCCACACTAACTTTTATAAAAATCTACCACAAATTTGATATGTTCTTATCAGAGGAACCCATACATACATCACTGTCGTTGTTTTTTCCAAAAATCTAAATGCACCTGCCTACCGAAAGTTTAGTAATATTAAGCAATTTAGTTTATATTAAGTAACGTCACGACTTTTATCCCCATTCGGGGGTAGTCAGAGGCTTGAGTGGCAAAACACCACCACATTGTGGAGGTATTACCAACTCAAAGCCCACGTTTCACCAGATAGTCAGAACCCAGGTGGTGAACCTTGTCGCCGTGTATACAGGAACTGACTATTACCTAATCCCGAGGGATAGGTAGGATTCCTCACGATGTCTTTTTCATTTTTATTACTTCATATTAAGTACTTACCAACTACAACTTGTGCATACAATAACAGCAATTTGCTGAACAACAAAACTAAACGCAGCGCTAACAAGTAATCTTCGTCAAGTGCAATAGCATCCACTCTATTCCCTTTGTTCTCCAACAGCTAACAACTACCTAGAAATGATCAGTTTTGGTGAAATGGTATTGTTAGGTACGTAAAATTGTTAGCAACATAATAGGAAGCAGAAGACATACAAATTTGACAGGGCGTTATGAGCGCATTATAATTATTATTAATAACTATCATCGCCATGGTCAAAGCATTTTTGGGTATTTTCGATAAAGCGTAGTTTAGTTTGGAACTGCTCAGCCTGTGTGTATGTCTAACGAAAAAAATCTTATACTGGTAGATATCATACAATGGACTGGGTGTCAATCCCCGTGACACCCAAGACCAGGGCAAATTACGAAAAGATCGTTTCCGAAATTTGCCTCTGGCGGGAATCGAACCTCCCGATGCAGTGAGCCAAGCAACCACGCTCAAACCATTGTGCCAAGCGATCGGCGCGGTACTTCCAGTATTTTCTATAAGGACGTAAAACAAAATCGAGGCGTCTGAAACGTTCTGGGCGCGGCGCAGTTAATTTCACGGAGTATTTGTTTGGTGCAAAACACCACTTACGCCCATCCGACGAGCGCACTGTATTACAGGCTAGGCCGGGTCCACTCGACCTTCCAGCAAGAGAAAATGTAAAACGTAGAAAAGAAAATGTGAGATTACCTTGGGAAACATTCCAGAGGAAACTTATCTCTAGTGAGTAATCGAACGGAATAAGAATCACAACGGAACAATACTTTCATAATCTACTTACGCTAATCTTGCTTTGCTGTGATTTTTCAAAATAGGTTTTAGAATCTGAATAGGTACTCTGATTTGAATGGTATACCTACATCAATGACAGAGACCAGAGTGCGATTAATAATCCTGAGCTATGCAAGTCTAATTACAGAAAACCATAATACTTTCACTCCAGACTCGTAAATAACTCAAGTTTTTTTCTCGCGAAATATAAGTAAATAGCCTCCAACGTGAATCCGAAATCGGATATCGTCTGCATTTTCAGCTCGTTCCGGCATTAAATCAATGCGGCAGCAACACTAGCCTATTACTATCGCAGTTAAAATTTATGTGTTACCTATCGACGCCGAACACCTTTGGAAATTATATTTCAAGTAGCTGCACTGCGGTGGAGTTAAAGGAAATAGCATCATTAGTTTTTCTCGTATTTCTTGTGCCGACCATGCGCCTTGTAAAAGTTTATGTTGTAGGATTTTGGTAAACTATGGTTTTAGGCGTGTATCTATGGCCGGGCTTACCTACTTGGTCAAAACATCTACTGCGGCGCTCCCCCTTGAGGGCACTCAGATCAGTTGAGTTTGCTCCTTATTCGGTGCGTCTAGATGCATTGCATGCCTCACTCAAGCACTCATGTTATGACATTATGTCTATGCGTTCCTGTTCTGTGGTCAAAACTTAGTGCTTGGGCGCGGAATTTGCCTGATGTAGACGAGCCCATTTGCCGTATGGCGAGAGTAGCATTCTTTGTGTCTTGGCACAGTGATGCTTCTGTATGTAATAAGTACTTATACGTATTCTGTGCTATAGATATGTAGGTACCTAATGAGGGTCAACATTGTAGCAATTTCATAACTGTATGTATTAAAATTGCAAGTTAAGTAATAGTGGGAGGTAGGTATATTCTTTTCTTTATTTCTGAATGGTGGAAGTCATGTGTTAGGCAAGTATTATAAGTCAAAGCAAACAAGTCGTTTTAAAAGAATTCTTTCTTTGGCGATGTTTTTGTTTTAGCGAAACAGAAATCCAATTACAATTCGGTTCCTGATGTATGTTACTCAATTTAACGTAGTTTATTGGTGAACAAAGTAGAAAGCCGCACCGGGTACCCAAGTTCCTAACTTTCAGGAGTCGTGACACTTTTTACTGGAATTTACGGTACAAGGAGGGACTAATGTATAAGAATGTATGGAATTACGCGCTTGTATTTTACTTACGGCAATTTCGTTTTTATTACCTACCTACATTACAGCTAAGTTATCATGTCAATTACCTGACATGTATTGTATGATAGTAATACAAGTAGTTATGGATAGGGAAGCGGGACAGAGGGAGGGGAAGGGGGATTGCACTTCCGGCTCGCTCACATCGTACGAAAAGCAGCTGTAAGAGGGTGGATGGGTATTCTGTGAGAGGGTGGTACAACCCCGTCGAGCCAGCCTGTATATGAGGTGCAGTCAATTGGCTACATCTTGGCTCTAACACCAATCTAATCCACTTGCACTAACGAAATATTCATACAAAATTGTATGTTTCGCTGTTGTATGTTTCGCTAGTATTACTCAGGAAAATTCCTAGGTCGCGGTCTCCAGTGACTGCAGCAAACTATTTTTTTACATAATCCAAACACACCTACGTATAAAAACGTACCGACAACAGCAAAACATTCCTATTTGCAGAAACATCCCCACACACGCACAATAGCTCTGTTTCTATGCTAGTGTAAAGCCTAAAGGAATCCAGCGCGGGCCTGTGCCGGAGCCAGCGTACGTCTTCCTGAGTTCCGGCGCACAGATAAACCGCTTCCCCTTCCTGCCCCTTTGCCTAACATCGTGTAACGGACACACCACAAAAGACGCAGCCACTAAAATACACCTCTAATGTGCCACTCTCTACCCTCTATAGCTCTACTGTGAGTTAACATTTTAGGTGTAGTATTTTGGAACGAACTTTAACTTGTACTTTCAATTATTATTTTTATATTATTTTTATAACATGGTTAATAAGTGAAAAAGTTCACGAAATAGAGGAACAACAAAACAATGAAGAAATTACCAACAATACAATGCCAGAAGTGCTTCAATGAACTCCAGAGTGTAATTAAAATAGAACCCGGACCGAATTCAGGATTTCTGCAAGTTTCAAATGCGATGTCTAGACCAAAGAGGTAGCCTATATTAATTATGTAGGTAAGTAAGTAAATGCAATAGTCAAAACTTTTGGATATGTTATCAAAAATTCAAACTATCAATAAAACTTTACATCGAAACCATTATCAAAGCGAATCTCACCTGACATGGCAAACGTTTCAGCCGACACAAATTCCAATCCACACAAATTTTCCAATTTGATTTCGGTTTACAGATCTGTTTGACATCCGCCAAACGAATGTACGGTAAAAAGCGATTTGTTGGACTGGCCGGCATCCGCACCGCATCCGCATACCGTGCACGCCCCCTCACGTAATTTAATCTTGTAGCACTTTGACGAGGCCTTGTGTAAAAATTCATCACTACTGCCTCTGTGACGGATTAAAAGTAAACACTGTCGGTGACCTACATGATACTCTGTATGCAGATTTACATTCGTTTCGACTCTGGGCTCGTATTAAATACAAGCCCGGTACGAAAGCAATAATCCGTTTTGTTCAGAGTTTTACCAAATATTTTACCAGTAATGAACGAACGGAACCGATGGTTTGGGTTCGTAATAGGCCCTCTGGAATGTCACATGAAATATAATTTGATGCTCAATATTTATTTTTTGACTGCAGTTGTAAAGGTCACAGCTTTTTGCACCCACCCAGCACCGCCTCGTCTCATGCAGTTAGTATTCTTTATATGGAACTCTATGGACACAATTCTATAGACTCTCTATGTGTCCATAGACTCTTTGGAAACTCTATGGAGTTTAATTCTGAAATGGATTTGTAAAATGCGTCGTTAAGCTGATCCCATCAACAGCCCAACTACTGAACTTAATTACGGCTCTACCCTCTTCATTATTAGTCCAATGAGTTAAGCTTCGAACTCGGCGCAATAACTAAAACTAAACACGTTTGTAACAAGTTGTTTGTTGTGTTATCAGCCGCGCGCCAAACGTTCCCACTCGCGCACTCGCCGCCAACTTGCCCCCGCTCCTAATGAAAACTTTGTCTGAGGTGAATGCCGACTGTCGAATTTTATACGTCATTATTTATTAATAAACTAGCTGTGCCCCGCGGCTTCGTCCGGAAATTGATGTGTAAGATTAGCCTATGTCTGATTTCAGAGCCTACATTACGTTTCAAATTTCATTAAAATCGGTTTAGTAGTTATGGAGATAGGTACGTGGTAACAAACATTCAAACACACTTACTGTCGCATTTATAATACATATATGAGTAGGATAACCTAAGAGCAGTCTCTGCTCTGTGGAAGGACTGAGCAAAGACTGAGCTTTTGTCCTAGATAAGATCATAATTAAGATAATGATTTACCCCCAAATTTATAGAAAGTTATGATGGACTTACACTGGCATTACAAATCGCTTTTGTTTCTAGAGTGGTTTATAAAACCATTTTAAACTGGCTAAAATCTCTATAATTTTAGCGGTTGGTCTTTAAAGCTAGGGTTATTTTTTGGGCATTCCCTTCTTTCGAGCCTGTAATCAATGTTTCAAGAAGAGATCCTACGCCGTTGTCTTTTGCCACCTACTTTTATTTATATTTTTATTGTGAGGACCCATGCCATAACGTTTGTAAGTTATGTTCTAGCAATTATATGGTAAAAAACCGATAAATCCGACCGTACTGAACGCTGCGGCGAGTAAATCAGTTGAAACAAATGTAAAGCATCAGTCAGAGGTAGGGCCGCGCCGCTCGTCGTTAGCGGTCGACGGGGGCGCGATAAATCTTAGCACCACCTTGAGAACCGACACTGATCGTAACTGTGTTACCAGTAATAGTACTTGCCAGCCCTATAGTTTTAATACCTATCCTACTTCCCTACTAATATTATAAATGCGAAAGTGTGTGTGTGTGTGTGTGAATGTTTGTTACCACGTATCTTCAAAACCACTGAACCGATTTTAATGAAATTTGAAACGTAGATAGTGTAGGCTCTGGAATAAGACATAGGCCAATCTTACACATCAAATACGACGCGGGCGACGCCGCAGGGCACAGATAGTTTAAAAATAATGAGCCTTATGTTACTAACGCATTTTTTATATCCAAGGAGGCAAACAAGCATACAGTCCACCTGATTTTAAGTAGTTACCGTAGCCTATAGATGTTTGCAATACGTTGCCACCCTGAATGGGAGTGGGATATAGGAAGAGGAAGGGAGGAGGGAAGGGTTTTGACTTCCGGCTCTCTCACTCATCGTAAGAAACGCAGCAAAATCTACTTTACACCGATCTTCTGTGAGAGGATGTACTACTACCCCGGTATGAGGTGCAGTCTATTGGCTACATCTTGGCTCTTACACCTTGTAATATTTTAAAGCATCGACCATTATAAGAAGTAGGTGGTTCAGTATCTAACAGTAAAACATTCAAAGTTCATTCCAATACGACTTTGTTGGAAAGCATTTTGTCCAGTGCACCGTTTTATTTTCTTATCTTAAGGAAATGTTTCCTTTGCTTTGTCTCCTTTGCACAACAAAGCGCGCACATCAGACGTTGGTCGACCTTCAGGGACCGATTTTAAACGAAATACTAGATTCCACCCCCGTTCTAACCACTTTTAAGAATTTAACCT
Organism: Drymonia ruficornis; assembly: GCA_947859195.1. Taxonomy (NCBI): domain Eukaryota; kingdom Metazoa; phylum Arthropoda; class Insecta; order Lepidoptera; family Notodontidae; genus Drymonia; species Drymonia ruficornis. Next base: position 6,639,619 of record OX401910.1, on the reverse strand, counting down.
CTTCTGTATACCATATACAGAGTATAGTAACGTATGTTTACCAGATATGTAAAGGAAAATTAAGTCATGTCTGCATTTAGCATAACCTTTTCATTTCAAACCCATCAATTTTTACAGCATACAAACAAACACATCCAACTTATTGAAAGCTCCGCAAAGGCCTCTCCTTTGATCAAACACAGACAAATGAATATGAAACCTGGAATTAATAACTGTGCAATATCCGTAGTGGGCTACATTTATGTGTATGTGAATGTTGCGCACATTAATCATAGCGCAAACCCTGGGCCCTCGGTGCGGCGAGGGCGGCGAGTGCATGGGCGGGCGGGGATCGGGTCGACTGCCCACAAACAACTGTGCTGGACTTTTAATCTTACCTGAGGACCGGACGGCTACCGTTGCGGTTACGCTTGTGATCACATGCTCTAACGGACCGGCTGTGTTTGCGAAATAAATGGGGGAGAGAATAAATGTGTTTAAAGGCCCAGATAAAAAATAGATAGGTGTACCATCCATCCATCATCCGGAAGTCTTCCCTTGCTGGAAAATAGGCCTCCCCCAATTACTTCCACACATTACGTTTCTCCGCCACTCGCTTCCACCGGCTCATCACGGCGCGTGCAATGTCGTCGGCCCACCTTGTGGGGGACCGTCCTGCGCTATGTCTTCCGGCTCGTGATAGGTAGGCATTATGCGCTCCGTAAGTGGTACACCCGAGATTCAGTCCCGCGTTCGCTGACGACGACGTGAACGTTAATTTACAGGCTTTTATGCGACCGCAATATGAACGCCGTATGAAGGTAGCCCGTCTATGTAATCGGTTTTATTTATTTTATTTTCGTATATTAGTTTGTTTCAAGACTTGTTACGTGTATGTGCACTAATTAATATCAGATCACTTTATAAAAAAATCTCCTAATCCATCTAACAATCACAGCATCTTCCAATAACAGTTTCAGCTCTATATTGCGCCCGGCCGCAAAAATGACACAACAGATAACAGGAACAAGCCATTTCCTATTTCCCATTCGATTACATTTGCGGCCGCTCTGTGCTGGAAACCACGTTTATTCTTAAATGAATAATACCCTTATCTATATAGAGTCGATGAATCTATGTTACTTTAAAAGCAATTGAATTAAAATCGCTAACTATTACGTATAATAAATTATACTCTTTCAATAGTATAGTCCACATCAAAAGTAACTTGATATGGTGAATGGCCAAACTAATCGTATTGACTTAAAGTATGACACCAGAAGGTTTCAAGGTATACGATACTATACGAAATACTCTGTGATCTATACTTTAGAGCACTTCTAGTGTCATGTTATTATGAGGTGTTTAATAATGTGATTTTTTGGACATTTATTATGACAATCTACTTTTGATGTTGACTATACTAGGCAGCAGTGGATGAAATTTTACTACAACAGGCGTATATACCTATAATTATTTTAGTTACTAACGACCTCATTATCTTGAATCATGTTTGGATTAGTAGATAGGTAGTTATATATCGTTGGAAATAATTTCTGAAAATAATAAAAGTATCATTTCAGTGAAAATTTAAATATACCATATCGAAATGGATATTGCAGGAGCGAGCAGCGAACGGCAGTAAAGTGTGGCAATGGGACGTATGGCACTCACTAATCATACTTTGCTTTCTGTTTTATTTCGTATTTCCATTACCGTATTTCAAAGGTATTGACATATGAGGCACTTTTACGAGTTTTACGGTGTGCTCATTCCACCGTAAATTCAATGCTACTTTGTTCGACGCCATAGTTCTAGCTTTAATAAAAAAAAAACAATGCATTACAGGTGTATTGTGTTTAGCAAGTGAAATGCTCTTGCTATTTCGTGCCGGAAGGGGTGTATTTAAATAAAATCTCTTTTGTTTCGGTTGAGAGAAATGTAGGCAGAGCCACGATGGAAAACACTCTTATAAATTAAAATTACAATTACGTAAAATAACTCGGTTTTGTTATGCAACGTAGGCGGCAAACAAGCTTGCTGCCCATCCGTTGTTAAGCACTCACCGTAGCCTATAGATGCTTGCAATACCAAGGCATAAGAGTTGCCGACCTGAAGGGGAGGAGAGAGAGGGAGATGAATAATATTATCTAAGCTGAAGCCGCAGTAAATACCTGCTTACTTCACGCAATAGGCCACATCATAATATCATTCGTAGTCATCTTTTAGTCCCAAAAACTATACTTATCGGGTTTTCAGAACATAATATTCCTAAAGTTTCCAGACAAGTACATGCCCTTATGAACTTGCGATACCATTGAAAGTTTACGCCAACAATTAAGCAGTAATTTACTGAGTTCGGCTGTTGACCGATAACAACATTATAATTCTCCCGAAACACAACAACTAGTTGAAAATGTTACTTTAATCACTTCATACGACCTACTAAATTGTGTGTATTGGTACATAACGGCCTTGCAATCATGATTAACGGTGTAAAGTTATGTATTTAGGGTTGCTGCATGTCGTAACACAGTATTTTTAAAGTGAGGCGCCTGTCTATCTCTATAATATATTCAGGCGAAAGACCCATTACAAATGTACAAAGGATCACACGAGCACATCAATGGTAAACGTTTAATGGAAATTAATTTGTCCGCATTAGCACAGGTCGGATAGTTTGCCAAAAGGCAACCAATGTAAACAACGGTATAACCTAACGTAATAAATAATGTATGGAGGCCAAACATGGAAGTTACCTACGCCATGCCGAGAGGGATCGGGGGTAAATTTTCATGATCTTGCGGTTCGTGATACGTGCCTGTTAATATTAGTTTATCAACCCTCTCGCCACATTGTGTTGAGATTTACAGATAGGTACGAGACTGGCGGTTGACTGTTTTGGTTATCCGTGGTCCTTGGGATAAGCCACCGCTATAACTTTTTGGAGGCATCACAGGTACATCGGCGCACTGTATGTATACTTCATAATTATAACTAATAACTAAACTAATATCGCCAGACTTAATTTTCTGATCTGTGCTTACACACCAATTGATTGGTTCCAAACTATGGAACGCTTGTACTGTCTACTATACTATGGACTGGGGGCGATCCCAGTGACACCCAGACCAGGGAAAATTATGAAAAGGCCGAAATTTGCCTCTGGTGGGAATCGAACCAACAATTACCTGATGCAGACAGCCGAGCGGCCTACGCTCGAACCACTGCGCTATAGTGGACGCCTTGTCGTAATTATTTGTATTATCTGTTGCGTTGAGGTCGTTAGAAATAAATAACCAAATAATATTTTACCAAGTGTACCTCGCTAGATTAGAAATATCTGTAACAACAACAGAGAAATCACATTCTCGAAAAACATCGTTTACTTACAGCCAATCTTCTGTCGAACATATTCGTTCAACGTATACCAATCTATAGAAGAAGTAATAATCCTTGGGCGATGCACACGTGTGCGCGAATCTACCGAATAGTGGCGTACCAGCGTACTGGCGTATTGTGTGCTACCCGCGAGACAATATCGGGACCGAAACATGAATACATATTCGATACAAAAGAAAATAAAACTGAGTCTGTATGATTAAAAATATGAGAGCTTTTCTGATTTTTTTTTCTTATAAACTTTTTCAAGATGTTGAGCATAGTGTTTTTCAACTTTTATAAGCCAGTATTTTGGTTTGATTTTCTTAGGAATTATAATTCTCTTACCTCTTAAATAATAATCTGCAGGTACCTACTAAACATTAAAAAGAAAAAAAATTACTGTATATTGGCGAGAGATCCAGTACCACGACCCAGTTTCATATTACGAATGTAACCAAAACTTGTCAAGATAACATGGATCCCTCATAATTAAAAAGTTGGCAAAGTACCGATAATATTTCATAGAGCCAGACGGGTCGTTCCGAACAATACGGTCGCAAACAAGCCAGTGCGCGTCGCGCCTCTGCGGTGACCTCTCATTAACTGTGACTGAGCGGTCGTTGTCACGTCGCGGGCCAGCCCTACGCAATTTGTTCACCCCTGAATTCGCCAAAGTAATGTTTTTCATAAAATTAATTTTATTTTCCGTCATTGTGTTACCATGTAAATGAGAGCCGAGGGTTACGATATTGTACTTTGTAAGCAATTTGCTTTATTAAATTGTCAAATCAGATTGTAGAGATTTTGAAGCTGTGATTAGGTCACACATTATAGTGAGTGAGTTACGAAATGTTTTAACGAAGGTTGTAATAAAGTTATTAATTTTCTACACAATACCCGTTTCGGTACAATTAAAAAGTTGAAAATTCATACCCGCTCCAAAAAGTTATGATTTTAAAGTAGAAATTAGAAGATGAGACTGGAGGTAGGTACTATACCTACGTGCGTTTAGATTGTAAAACGGCCAGGTTGCACTCCTGGAGTGCCGGCAGAAGTGAAAACTTGAATATTAATATCCATCGTGACCTGACGGCTACGAATCTGACGAATTTTTCGATCAGGACACGTGACCCTGACGCGAATTTAATCGTTTTTACTCATTACAAGAAAAGTGCACAAACCGCTAAGGAAGTTTTCACTTAAAAAAAAAACGTTATTTTATGACCTAGCTAATAACAGCTTACGATCTATTGGTACAAATATATATGAAAGGGTTGTAGATCTGTCGCTAAGCCGACCACGCGGCGCGTGAGACGCAATATGGCCAACAATGTCGGATATTTCCGCTTGATGCATTTTTGATGTTTTTCTGATGTGGGTCTATCGGGCCCGCTATCTAAATGTGATGAATATTCAACGTTGGTTTATGAGAGATACGATTCTAACTTGGTTTCAAGTAAGCGTAAACTTATTGACATTTTTAATTTTGATAGCTAAATAGTCTAACAGTCAAAGTGATTGCTGACCGATAGGTCTCAGATTCAATTCCCATCACCGACCAATTTGAGTCCACCAGCACGAACATTTATCTAATTGGCATTAAGGGGTCTAAAGAAAGTAATAATAATAATAAACGACATACCTACTTACCTCATGATTGCAGTAAAATAATGAAGTATATCTACTTGAACTAAGGTCTATCGGTTGTGAGTAGGCATGTCCATACTGTTTACGTTCATCAGAGGGCCGGGGACCGGTGGCCCAGAGAGGCCATCAAATAAAAGGACCTTCTGTGCATAGATAAAGGACGCTCGACTGTCGCCGACTAAATTGAATTTTGTAACGATAAATTCGGCACCAAATAAATATTAATGCGTCGTGAAGAGATCGAGATAATGTTGATATTCCTGAAGAATGTCCCATGGAGAGACGTGGTGTTTGGTGCATGTTGGAATTATATGGGTCAAAATATGTTATATATTATATATAGAATTTTGGATTTATTTCACGGGGAAATCTGGTTCAACTGCCTTGGATTTATTAATTTAATACTAAAGGTTCATCAGTTAAGACCTAACGCCACTCGCTCCATGTTATAAACAGTGATCAACCAAATTAGGGTAGAACAGCAGCTTCCCAGAAACATACTCAATGATAGGTAGGTACCCATGGAAGACGGGAGTTAAACTTAACGAGGCGGGAGTTAAACGGCCCTAAGTCGCATAGGCATTGCCATTGAGCTGCTATAGTAATCAACCCTCTGATTGAACCGCCGACCGGCTGGCTGGTCGGCCTCTTATCGATCAGAATCAACCCAATAATCAGAGTCGATTACTATAGCAAAACGCCAAAGTGGCGCCACAATGACTAAGCGACTTAGGGCAGCTAAAATATTCATGTTTCGCATATACCCAGAATTAGTGCAATGAATTGGTCCGCATGCGCGAGGGAGCGCACGAGAGGGCCGCACTCGCAACACGGCCAGTGGAGAGCTGAGTCAACCGCTCGACGGCCGCTATTTGCACGCTGCCATACTAAAAGGTTGGCTTCAGTCGCCGATAAGCACAAACATAGACACATTTCCTGTAATTAACAGTTTTATTTGATTTTTAATACAACTTAATTTAAAAACATTACAATAAAAAGTGTATGAAAACTTATGCGGGTATCAATAAACTAGGATGGTGAACTTGGATGTATTAATCAAGCTTATAATATCTTAGGCCAATATTCAGATTATTTTTTTGTTGTTTTGGGAATTATTATTCTATCTGTGGAAACTTTTAGATGGCCTTCGGATATTTTACTTTATTTTGTAGGTACTTGTTTTAGCTGTAAGTTTTCTAACAAAATAAATAAATTAATTAAAAAGGACAGGACAGTCAAAAAATTATATTTCACGCGCTCCTACGTAAAGAGAGTTTAGCAACCGTAATATACTCTTAGACATTAGAAACTCTTTGCAAATATTGAATTTTGCTATCCAGAACTTATTTGTTATGTTAAACAATAATTCTCCCAACCGTACTTTGTATATCCGTAGGTGTGTAATCAGAGATGCTGGAAATAAATGATGGTAGTTAGCCGAGCACCGCAGAGGGCAGTAGCTGCGATTTATGAACGTTCAGGACCTCGGGGTGGGAGCGAAGGGGGCTAGGTGTTGCGTCTTCCAAACTAGTGCTCTTCGTTTGTATAAATTACTTACTTTATCTTCAGCGCTCAAGAGAAAAGAAATACAAGCTTTTTAGGGAAACTTACGATTCTAGCGAACGGTGCTGCTTAGTGGAAACACTCTAGATTAGGTTTTCATAGATAAGTGTTATGTATTATGTGTGTGTTGTGTATGCTAGAATTGCAGACTAGTAGAACTTTAGGTAATGGCTCTTTGTGTGGCTCCTTATGGGAAATTAACCCCTTAAACGTAAATACAACCTTGAAACAGCTGGTTTTTATGGCCATTGGCAATGGTAATGATCACCAGGGTCATTCTTATCTGGCAGGTAATTAATTTTATTGAAAAGTCAATGTTCCAAGGTTCAATTGTTTGGAATAGCTCTGTTCACCCCTTCGGGAATTACCATCGTGTTGTTAGATTATGTGTAACAAGTTCCATTACTAAATTAGCCATAGTACGTACAATATATTTCCGGTGGACGGACGGTTGGGCACAAATAATTTAGTTATTGTATACAAACATCGAGTGATCGCTTCAGTAGCGTATTCGATTACATGCGGTGGCCGCGGTATGGATGGCGGTCCGACGACCAAATATCGATGTTTCGGTAGCCCATTCCGATAGTGAATTGAAAAATGTCGCTGAATTTTACATTGCGGTGCAGCGAACATTTGGATTCAATCCTTTTAATATCCCAAGTCGACTCCCGAAGACAAGGAAACTACAAGTTGTATTATAATATTTCTAAAAAAAAAAAAAAAAAAAAGGTAGAGTCTGGATTTTTATACAAGTAAGCTACAACTAACTTAGTATTCACGAAGAGGCAAAAATATTGCTTGACTCTACCGCCCGTTTAGAATGTCCTTCCTAAAGAAAGAAATGGCAATTAGCTCCATCAAAGTCAAAGTCAAAAGTCAAAGTCAAAAGGTTTTTATTCATGTAAGCTCATTAGAGCATTTATAAATAGTCCATATAAACAATATTTTAGCCTTACCACCGGTTCGTAATGTTGCTTCCATTGAGAAGAGCCGGCAAGAAACTCAATGGTTACTCTTCTTTAAAAGAATAATTGTATACATTTTCAAACAGTAACGCTATGTGAGCAGGCATGCATTAACACAGTGTGAGTAAAAAAAACAAAATAAGGTATTTAAATAAAAATATACAAAAACTATCTTAGAAAGCTGTGCATGCCTACTCCCACTTAACAGACAAACCAAAAGGTGAATATTTAGAACGATTGTTTTGGTGTGATGCCTTCCGTGCTTAGGTCTGGTCTGTAAAAGTTTTGGAACAACGGTGTCACTGGTGCCTTCATGATTATTGTATAAAGATGTTTATTATGATAAATATCTGAAGTAGGTCCTCCAAACCTAAAGTTAAGAGCAGAGAGGGCTTGAGTTAGACTCACCAATTAGTCTAAGAACTTAAGCACCTGTCATGTAGAGTAAACAATATAAAAAATACTAGGCGGCAGTACCATACATTTCAAGATTAAAAGTTGTGAGAGAGCTAATTAAACAGGGGCGAATATACCACACGATGCGATGGCAATTACTCTGCTAGTAGACACGGTGTATTCTCCTAGGACGTAGTCTGTGCCTTTTTAATTTGTGTAAACGGACGTGTTGTGGCTTAGCACAGTATGTCTATAAGGGCGCAATGGGGAGGCAATCAATCAGATAGCCAATTAACTTACCTATGACCTCTTGCGTAGGTACTTAAGAGAATTGAACTGTCGGATTCGATTATATCAATACTGTTCTGTACTACGAAGCCAAGGTTATCTGATTAATAAAGCCATATTCGTACTTTAAGTTTTTTCATTCGCCCCCTTTTATTATTATTTTATTCCTAATTTTCTATGAACAATAGAGAATTTTAAACTCCACTTATGACAACAGCTTGGGCAAAATACAAAATAATAAAAATTAATTACGCATTAAATGTTCCAAACGTTGATCTATCTATCAAGAGAGTCGATATCAACAGGAAACTCACTTAGTATCAACGAAGAAGAAGAAACAGATAAAAGCCATAAACGCAAATGCGAGCATTTACCCGAGCATTCAGGGGCCCGTATCGTCGAGCAATGATTAGCAAATAATCAAGCAGCCTTTCATTCCTGGCAAATGGCGTTCGTACCGTTCGATTGGCAATCGACAAGAGCAATAGAGCCTTCAGCAAACACAATAGCGACTGCGATGGGACTTGAATGCGACCGATTGTACGTTGAGCCAGATGAGATACGGGTAAACAATATTTCGTTATTTTTCCTTATCATATCTTTATAATAATATATTCTACTTACACTATTGTATGTCGTTTTAGTCGAGTTAAAATGGCTTACATAGCTTATTTACTTTTCGACTCGTAAGATTTTGGTATAAATCAAAAAACCATAGCCCTTTAGGTGTTCCACTTTTGAGCTAGAGAAATACCTACACGGTTATTTATTCCTGGTGCTTTTTATTTAGACATGAAAAGAACCTAAGTAACGTTAGTGGTAGAATGAATGATATTATTCTTATTCATATCGCTATACCATGTTTAATGTTATCTCGATTTATACGATCGCTAAAAATAAATTTAAGAGGATTCTTATTCGGGGCTTGTAGAAAATGATATACGTTTTCCACAGGATCACCTGAAAGAATTCCCACATATTCTTAAAACAGCTTTATCCGGGGATTCGGGCGACGTGTGTTTTTAAAATCCTTTCCGTAATAAATTATTCTGAGCGCCGGTGGCGGTGCATTTGTAGGATGATTTTTTTGCTACTTATCACATACACGACAGTTCCTACTTATGGGCATTAAGTAGTGCTATCTTTTTTTGCAATCTATTTAAAGTTTCTCGATCTAGGATAGAGTTCGGGTTCATGTCTACATGCATTTTAATAGTTTAGTTCAAACCAAAACTTTCATTAACATTACATTTATTTGCAGCTAAAAATACCTGCTTGTTATTACCCGACTACGGCGGAGGGTTATGATTTTGACCGGTATGTATGTATGTATGTATGTATGTATGTATGTGCATCTATCCCCACCCAACTTCCAAACTACTTGTCGTAATTTGACAAATGAGGTATCGTTAGAAGCGGCTTAATGGCGCGCTGGTTATAGGCTATGTGACGTCACATGAAATTGCATATGGCGCCCTCTAGAGGACATAATGTCATGAACTAAAAAAGAAACATTTTTTAATAAAACCGTGTGGGGTATCAAATGAAAGAGCTTGATGAGCACATTTCAAAAATATATATATTGTTACCTATAACTCCAAGATAATTAAATAAAAAGTAAGTTTAAAAACCAAAACCCGACTACTGAAAAATCGTGCTTTAAAAAGTATGAAACAAGAAAATATTCTCATCTAGAGGATAGCCGTGGTCCGTGTTCATATGCCATTTGGCCCTAAAGGACCTACACGGACCACGGCTATCATCTAGATGAGAATATTTTCTTGTTTCATACTTTTTAGAGCGCGATTTTTCAGTAGTCGGGTTTTAGTTTTTAAACTTACTTTTTTGAAAAATACGTACATAATTTTATTTCCCATACAGTATCTAAGTAGGAACCAATGGTACCTACCAAATGGTGGTTACCTACCAAAAAAACCTTGGTAGGTAACCAATTTGTTAGTGACGTTCCATAGATCAAGCTAAACGATTGAAATCTCGAATCGCTACATCAAACTCACACATACATACTTTTATTATGACGTAACGTAATGATGAAGTGTGTACCATTTGCTCGGTGTATCACACACTCTTAGAAAAAGATCGTCTTCATTTCCGCACATCGATCATACAGATGACAGGAAAAGGGTCTTCTAATTCTGATAGATCGCAGACATATTCATTACACGCGACCTCATAATTTGTTTGTTGGAATAAAGTGTTCTGCACTTTAGAATGCTTTAGAACGTCCTTGATTTTATACATAGGTATATAGTGACCCTACTGAGTGGATCTATTTGCGTGAACTATTTCATTATCATTCACAAAATTAAATGTTGCTTAAAGTAATATTTTGCTTGAGCTACCACAGGTTTGCCGTATTTTATCCGGATTAAAAAGAATCAAAATACCCGGCGTCCTGAATTTTCTGAAGGACGGACCGGTCTGTTTCAATTTCACGGGGCGTTTGTTGGGCGACAAAGATGCCCAAAGGTGTCATTTCACAAAGAGTACCCGAACTTATGAGATAAGATGTTTATTTTTTATAGCCGTAAGCAAAGTTTTTTTTTCATGTTGTAGGTATAGGTAAGTAAATTACACGGTCGGCTAGACTGATGCTACTCTGGGAAATATTAGATGCGTGATGAAAAAACATAACATGCGAAGAAATAGGATCCCTAAATTTGTTTCGTGAGTGAAGATTTCACGAGGCTGTACAAAGGAACCGGCGGACAAAATCCAAAGTCTTAAACTGTGGAAGTATGTGAAAATATTGGCTCGGAGAGGCACTAGGGTACACAATTCTGCTTCATCCAACGCCAGACTCTGAGTGCAAAGGCGTGTCGAGTTGCCGGACGGCTCCGGCCTCCGTGAAAATTCAGCGCCCGCCGGAAAATATGGCCGCTGATGGAACCTTAATGTTTCCGACTTGGCGCCGCTGCTTGCGGTCAGTCGCGACACTTCCACGCCTATAAAACTTCACGTTCAACAAGCTTTCAATAAAACTATAGAGATGGGCTTCGTCTATATGGCAATGACAGTTTCTGTAATATTGCGAATTTATTTCATTCCTATTGAAAGTCAGTTAGTAGGTACCTACCAACGGATTTTTTTATTTGTTAGGTTACTAATAATAATAAATCCTGACTAACACACCGTCAGTACCTACCTATGTATTCGTTACCTTCAAAATAACCACATACTTATAGACAAAACCAATCACTAAAATCTATGGACGGGCGCCACTGCGATAGAACGCGGTTCAAAGGTAATAAATGAAAAATAATTAACGATTCACAATCTAGATGCGATTTGAACTGGCCCCGAACTCATTAGTGCACGTACGCACAGTCGGACGGGCCGGCTGCGGGACGTGTGACTGACACACAGGAAATGATTTCGCCCGCCGCCCGCGCCGCTATCTCTCAAAAGGTAATACCTCTCATTTGTTCAGTATATTTGATATTTATACACGATAAACAACGCGGTTTTGTGTATGAATATTTTCTGCACTACATACATAGTCAAGCAGATCGGTTCCGAGCTCGAATAACTTTGAAGGATGAATAAATTATGTATGGATCGCTCGATATACATAGTTTCTAGACTTCGGTCAGAGTAATCAGACTGAAAATTCAAAACTTTATGGTCAACTTCGAGAATTTAGTGCTAAATAATAAAGCCAAATGATAAATAAATACCTAACTTTGAGTGCAAAGGCCGCTGTATAAACATTGTGAAACTGTACTTTGAAAAATAAATGATTTAATTGCCCAGATTCATCTCCGGGACGCCAAGCGCGTCGCCAGCCGTCGTCGCCAACGAATTCGTACCTATTGAATTTGACAGGTAATACCAATTGATGGATACGTGGCCGGGGCAAGGAAGTTTTAAGTCTCTAACACCTGGAATGCGGACTTGGCAGCAAAAGTGAAGCCGACAGCGAGATACCATACTGAACGTTGTTTCCTTTGCCAACAAGAGTGACCATAATATTTTGAAATTTTGAGAAGGTCCCCATGGACATCTAGTGAAAACGTGCTTTTGTTCCGAGATTGTTATGATAGGAAAATAATAAAATAAGGAAAAGGATGTTTATTTTCTTAAGAACATGAGTAGGTACAATAAATTAGTCTGCGGTGGCCAAACCACACGAGTGCCTGTCTGTATCTTGGCAACCTAAATGAAGTTACAAAATAGTATTTAAGATCGTAGATTTTGCCACTTTGTAATATAAAGTAACATGACACTTCACACGCTTGGACGTTGTCTAGGCTCTCCATATCTATGGTTTTTCCTATACTTATCTTTCCTATACTTACTCTTTTTCTATGCTATAAAAGGTACCTACTACTGTTAACATGTTATGTTTGATTTGGGCTGTGCAAGTTGTGACAGACGGACATAGAGACAGATAGACGGACAACAAAGTGATCATATTAGGGTTTAGTTTTTTTTCCTTATTAGGTACGGTACTCTAAGAATATCCAACTAATTAGACCATAAGACAAAATTAAAGGACAATGGGCAAAATTGTATGGGACTTGGTCCAAATATACACCACTGACGAGACCTACGTAACCCGATAGACCACTAAATACTAGTGTTGCAAAAGACTCGAGTTCTTTTAGCCCTCTCAAAGAGGCTCGAGCTTTTCTATGGGGCTCGTCGAAGAAAAACGACTCGGAATATTTCAAGGCTAAAAAAGGACTCAAGTTTTAAATAAACCTCGAGCCCTTTTTGGGCTCGGAGTTCTTTTAGAGCTCCGTTGTTGTGAGCTTTCTAAGTCTTCGCAAGTATAAGAAGGAGTCGCCTTATAGCTGACTATTCCTGGCTAGTCTATTATTGTATTCCTGACTATTCTTGACTTTTTTGGCTATCCTGACTATTCTTGACTATTCTTGACTATTCTTGACTATTCTTGACTATTCTTGACTATTCTTGACTATTCTTGACTATTCTTGACTATTCTTGACCATTGTTGACTATTTTGACCATTGTTGACAATTTTTAACAATTTTTTACCATTGTTGACAATTTTTAACTATTTATGAATATTTTTGACTATTATTGAGCTTTTTTGAGTATTTTTAAGATTTTTTAACTATTTTTGACCATTGTTGACTATTTTTGGCCATTGTTGAATATTTTTGGACGTTGTTGAATAATTTTGACTATTTTTGACTATTTATGACTATTTTCGACTATTTTCGACTATTTTTGACTATTTTTGACTATTTTTGACTATTTTAAACTATTTTTGACCATTTTTGACTATTTTTGTCTATATTTGACTATTTTTGACTATTTTGGACCATTGTTGACTATTTCGACTATTCTTGACCATTGTTGACTATTTTTGACCATTGTTGACTATTTTTGACTATTTCGACTATTCTTGACCATTTTTGACTATTTCTACTATTCTTGACCATTGTTGACCATTGTTGACTATTTTTGAAGATTTTTGACTATTTTTAACTATTTTTGACCATTTTTGACTATTTTTGACTATTTTTGACTATTTTTGACTATTTTTGACTATTTTTTGACTATTTTTGACTATTTTTGACTATTTTTTAACTATTTTTGACCATTTTTGACTATTTTAGATCATTGTTGACTATTTTTAGCCATTGTTGACTATTTTTGACTATTGTTGACTATTTTGGACCATTGTTGACCATTTTGACTATTTTTGACTATTTATGACTATTTTTGACTATTTTTGACTATTTTTGACTATTTTTGACTATTTTTGACTATTTTTGACTATTTTTGACTATTTTTGACTATTTTAGCTATTGTTGATATTTTTGGCCATTATTGACTATTTTTGACCATTGTTGACTATTTTTGACTATTGTTGACTATTTCTACTATTCTTGACCATTGTTGACCATTGTTGACTATTTTTGAAGATTTTTGAAGATTTTTGACTATTTTTGACTATTTTTAACTATTTTTGACCATTTTTGACTATTTTTGACTATTTTTGACTATTTTTGACAATTTTTTGACTATTTTTGGCCATTGTTGAATATATTTGACTATTTATGACCATTGTTGACTATTTTAGATCATTGTTGACTATTTTTAGCCATTGTTGACTATTTTTGACTATTGTTGACTATTTTAGATCATTGTTGACAATTTTTAGCCATTGTTGACTATTGTTGACTATTTTGGACCATTGTTGACTATTTTGACTATTTATGACAATTTTCGACAATTTTTGACTATTTTTGACAATTTTTGACTATTTTTGACTATTTTTGACTATTTTTGACTATTTTTGACTAATTTTGACTATTTTTGACTATTTTTGACTATTTTTGACTATTTCTACTATTCTTGACCATTGTTGACCATTGTTGACTATTTATGAAGGTTTTTGACTATTTTTAACTATTTTTGACCATTTTTGACTATTTTTTGACTATTTTTGGCCATTGTTGAATATTTTTGACTATTTTTGACCATTGTTGACTATTTTAGATCATTGTTGACTATTTTTAGCCATTGTTGACTATTTTTGACTATTGTTGACTATTTTGGACCATTGTTGACTATTTTGACTATTTATGACTATTTTCGAATATTTTTGACTATTGTTGACTATTTTGGACCATTGTTGACTATTTTGACCATTGTTGACCATTTTTCAATATTTTTGACCATTGTTGACTATTTTTGAATATTTTTTACTATTATTGAGTATGTTTGACTATTTTTGACCATTGTTGACTATTTTTGTCAATTGTTGACTATTTTCGAAAATTTTGACTATTCTTGACTATTTCGACAATAGTTGATACACTAGCAGCTTTGAGCTGATGCGTGATAGTTTGTACACAATGGTCAAGAATGGTCCAAAATACTCAAAAATATTCAATTTTTTTATAAAATAATTAAAACAGTAAAAAAATTGTCAAAAATGTGTCAAAAATCGTCAAAAATAGTAAAAAATAGTCAACAATGGGCAAATATAGTCAACAATGGTTAAAAATATTCATCAATAGCTAAAAATAGTCAACAATGGTCAAAAATAGACAAAAATTGTCCAAAATTGTCCAAAATAGTCAACAATTTTCAAGATTAGTCAACAATAGTCAAAATAGTCAGCAATGGCAGAAATAGTCAACAATGGTCAAAAATAGTCAACAATGGTCAAAAATAGTCAACAATGGCTAAAAATAGTCAACAATGATCCAAAATAGTCAACAATGGTCAAAAATAGTCAACAATGGTAAAATATAGTCAAAAATATTCAACAATGGTAAAATATAGTCAAAAATATTCAACAATATCCAAAAATAGTCAACAATGGTCAAAAATAGTCAATAATGGCCAAAAATAGTCAAAAATGGTCTAAAATAGTCAACAATAGCTAAAAATAGTCAACAACGGTTAAAAATAGTCAACAATGGTCAAAAAAGATCAAAAATATTCAACAATGGCCAAAAATTGTCAACAATGGTCAAAAATAGTCAACAATGGTCAAAAATAGTCAACAATGGTCAAAAATAGTCAAAAGTATTCAACAATGGCCAAAATTAGTCAAAAAATAGTCAAAAATAGTCAAAAATGGTCAAAAATGTCAAGAATAGTAGAAATAGTCAAAAATAGTAAAAAATCGTCAAAAATAGTCAGTAATGGCCAAAAATAGTCAACAATGGTCTAAAATAGTCAACAATAGCTAAAAATAGTCAAAAATGGTCAAAAATAGTTTAAAATAGTCAAAAATAGTCAAAAATCGTCAAAAATCGTCAAAAATAGTCAAAAGCCATCAAAAATCTTCAAAAATAGTCAACAATGGTCAAGAATAGCAGAAATAGTCAACAATGGTCAAGAATAGTCGAAATAGTTAAAAATAGTCAACAATGGTCAAAAATAGTCAACAATGGTCAAGAATAGTCGAAATAGTCAACAATGGTCAAAAATAGTCAACAATGGTCTAAAATAGTCAACAATAGCTAAAAATAGTCAAAAATGGTCAAAAATAGTTTAAAATAGTCAAAAATAGTCAAAAATAATCAAAAATAGTAAAAAATAATCAAAAATAGTCAACAATGGTCAAGAATAGTAGAAATAGTCAACAATAGTCAAAAACAGTCAACAATGGTTAAGAAAAGTCGAAATAGTCAACAATGGTCAAAAATAGTCAACAATGTCAAGAATAGTAGAAATAGTCAAAAATAGTCAAAAATCGTCAAAAATAGTCAGTAATGGCCAAAAATAGTCAACAATGGTCTAAAATAGTCAACAATAGCTAAAAATAGTCAAAAATGGTCAAAAATAGTTTAAAATAGTCAAAAATAATCAATAATCGTCAAAAATCGTCAAAAATCGTCAAAAATCGTCAAAAATCGACAAAAATCGTCAAAAATAGTCAAAAGCCATCAAAAATCTTCAAAAATAGTCAACAATGGTCAAGAATAGTAGAAATAGTCAACAATGGTCAAGAATAGTCGAAATAGTCAAAAATAGTCAACAATGGTCAAAAATAGTCAACAATGGTCAAGAATAGTCGAAATAGTCAACAATGGTCAAAAATAGTCAACAATGGTCTAAAATAGTCAACAATAGCTAAAAATAGTCAAAAATGGTCAAAAATAGTTTAAAATAGTGAAAAATAATCAAAAATAGTCAAAAATAATCAAAAATAATCAAAAATAGTCAACAATGGTCAAGAATAGTAGAAATAGTCAACAATAGTCAAAAATAGTCAACAATGGTTAAGAAAAGTCGAAATAGTCAACAATGGTCAAAAATAGTCAATAATGGCTAAAAATAGTCAAAAATGGTCAATAATAGTCAAAAATAGTCAAAAATAGTCAAGAATAGTCAAAAATAGTCAAAAATAGTCAAAAATAGTCAAAAATAGTCAAAAATAGTCAAAAATAATCAAAAATAGTCAAAAAATCTTCAAAAATAGTAAACAATGGTCAAGAATAGTAGAAATACTCAACAATAGTCAACAATGGTTAAGAAAAGTCGAAATAGTCAACAATAGTCAACAATGGTCAAGAATAGTCGAAATAGTCAAAAATAGTCAACAATGGTCAAGAATAGTCAAAATAGTCAACAATGGTCAAAAATAGTCAAAAATTGTCAATGTCGTGCATATTCAACTAAAGTCAAGAATGGTTACAAAGGGCTAAAATAAAAAAAGGCTCCAAGCCTTTTTAGAAAGAGCTTCAAAATAAAGGCTTTTTTTCCGAGAGCCTCCTCTTCGCCTCGAAGACTCGGGGCTGTAATAGTTCTTTAGCCTTCGAGGTTTCTTAAAAAGGCTCGAGCCCTAAAAATAAGGCTAAAGAACTCGAGTCTTTTGCAACACAACTAAATACTAAGTAACTTTTACAAAGACAGATCAACAAAATAAGCTGTCGGTAAAAAAAATATGGGTAGTTTAAAAAACTATTTTTTTTTTATTTCACCCTTAGTATTATGTTTATACATTTTTTTCGAAAGGCAACAATACAAATACTCTTACTAACATTAAATAAAAATAAAATAAGCTGTCAGAAAGCAAAAAATGCCGTGAAAAATATTTTATTATTATTTTTGTTACCTGATGAAAAGTGAACAACAACAACTACAGCAGCATTCTTACGTATTTTCTGATGTTGCGCTTCTATAAAATAAATAAGCAGGTACCTTCTATGCGTTACCTTACTTTTTCACTTATCATCAGGTAACAATAATAATAATAAAATATGTTTCACGGCATTTTTTGCTTTCTGACAGCTTTTTTATTTTTATTTAATGTTAAAAAGTGTATTTATATTGTTGCCTTTCGAAAAAAATGTATAAGACATAACACTAAGTGTGAAATAAAAAATAAAAAATTTCTTTTAAACTACTCATTTTTTACTGACAACCTATTTTGTTGAACTGCCTTTGCAAAAGTTACTCAGTATGTAGTGGTCTATCGAGTGACGTAGGTCTCGGAAGTGTTGGACATTTGGACCATTTTTGCCCATTGTCCTTTGTGCTAACGAAAAGGAACAGTGAGGGCAGGGCATTTTCCTTTAAAACTCGTTGTGTTAAATTAGGGACATAATGTGTCGGCTTAAAATGCTTGCTGCATATGACGGAATTTTGGGTAATTTTTCTGTAGCCAATAGGTATTTGTTGTAACCAATTTACACGCCTACGATCTGTAAAAGACAAAATTGTTTTATTTGTTTTTTATTGCTTAGGAGTAATCGGGAAGTGTAAAGTCAAAAGTCGTCCCGATTTCAAACAATTTCAATCGACAAACCATCGGTCTCGGCCTTTATTTTATATTGTCCATCAAGGGTTGCAATGCTGACCGCGCTGTGGAGCCCTGGAGCTGCGCTGCGCCGCGCTTTCGGTCATCAACAACGCGCCCAGCAACACACTCATTACAGACCGTGGCAGTAATGTACTATTAAAAAGTAACAAAAGGGTAAAGGAAAGGGGCCCCGAGAATTACATTGCCTGAAAGGGTTAATCTGGCCCTAGACGTGCGCGTTCCTCGAGCGTGTGAACGACGCGAACGCCGTGTGCGAGCCCGGCGAGCCGTGACAACGCGGCGTGAGCGTCGCGTTTTACCAGTGTGTGGTCTGTCGCGCGTTGCAAATGCGACCGACTTCAAAAAGTAGCGATGTAGTCGTGCGGCAACGAAAAGCGCGACTTTATCGCTGCAAACAGTTCCCGTGGACGATATTCCTCAGTTAACACAGACACATAATAAGATTTATATTATAGTCCTTTTTACTAGAGAAATTTGTGTCACCCGAACATCTAAAATGTACTTAACGTGGAAAACATAGTTACCCACTTACCTATGTTAAGATAATTCTTAATTCGGATAATATTCGCTTTTACACCCTTTCATTACGCATATTCTACCCATTTTATGAGAAAATTCAGCACAATCCTCTAGATTTAAAATTAGCTGAAAATGTCGTGTGTCACGCAAATTGACGTTCTGTGTTTCAAGTTTTTAATTTTATTTCTGCTACGATTCCTATAGACATCACGGAACTGACAATTACAAGCGAATTATTAAAGAAGGTAAGTACTTATTTCCAGATATTTATTTATATTTGAAATTTTAATCTTAGGATATTCTTATACTTTACCATAGGTATTTCATTAATCGACTTTATTGTTTATTATTCTTAACATGAAAATGTACCGAGTTTAAGGTGATCGAATAAATATTAACTGGCAACACAAGGGATGAAAGGTTGTACTGTTAGAAAGGGAAAGAAGGCGCAGTTATAGGTATCTGGCTCGGACCGGTTTTTATAATGCGTGCATCGTGGGCGTTAAGTCCGTCACATAAGGATTATTTTTGATTAAACGAATGGAAAATAAAGTTTGTAGTCCACAGTCATGTTCAATGGTATTACGTCGATGGGCCGGGGACGTCGCTGGCTACCGTCGCCAATAATTCGTATTGAATTGTGTCAAAATATGACAGGACTCTAGTTGGCGACGGTCGCCAAATCCGTCGCCAGATGTGATACAGCCCTAATAAATAAAAGTTATCGAATGATAAAGAAAATTAGCTGGTATAACTAACGTTATTAGTATATTGCGTATTCAACACATCATTCTGAGGAGATGCTCCGATTCAAACAATTTACAAAATTGAGGTTAACATAAAACATAACAACATTGACGTTCGTTGACATCAAGCTTTTTTCGTTCAAAGCCCCAAAAGGATTCATGGAAACAATTTCCTAGTGATGGTACCGCGGGGTGAAATAAACTGTAACGGCAAGTGGGAAATCCGTAAAACGATTTCATGAAAATTAATCCGATCGGCCGCATTCGCAAAAAATACACAGCTCCCTTATGAAATAGGTTGGTTTAGTACATGCTACCGTATGTGCCGTTTGCTAGATTAAAATTTCGGCTTTGAGTGAGCACACGTAAATGTGCCTTCATATTCGTGTTGAGCTACCACTGTAATAATTTTTTGCATCAGATTTTTAAACCTGAAATTTGAATCAGTATTTTGGATCCACAGACTTACATAGTTAACCTCAATTCTAAATAATACACCAGTCGAGAATTATATTTATTTTTTTAAACCTTTAATAATATCTAAATCATATACTTTATAGGAATTGTAACAAGTTAACACAACGAAATGAGATCGTTGGCGGCCGCAGTGAGCATCAACATTTAATAAAAGGGGATTAACTCGTTTAAACTACGATTGAACTTTCCCGAGTTGGGGAGGCAACCCTACTGCGGCGCCTTAGGAGATTCAGTTTTGATTGCTGTTTATTCCCTATTCATGATGCCAATGATCATGGAAGTAAAATACGTGGAAAATAAACTTTTTAAAACCTACTTCAAAGACAAATTCGTTCTATTTTCTAATCCCCAATAGGATAATAGAATGCTAATATTTTTGACAACCGCTTGGTATATATAGTTTCTAGCACTCTAGCGTACACGCTATAAGTTTATAGGAACTATAAGGTCTGGATATCACTAAGGTGACCCCTAGTCCATTGTTTACGCATAGTACGAGCGTTGCTTAGTTTGGGACCACACAGTTGGTTTGTTAGACTGGTGATATTTATTTATTAATTTACCCTGACCAACTCAACATTCAACAACAATGGCCACTTCAGTCGTTCAGCCACTCTATATGCCAGTTTGCTACAGGAAGTCAATGTACTTACAGGCCCACAGACTTGTCGACAAGTCTGGCCTGCTGAGAGTGTCTAGTGTGGATATAGGCCTGTTAAAATAAGACAATACTCTATTTAATATTTCAGTTCATCTTTTGGCCACCGGACCAAATAATCGCCCACATTGAACGTAACCCTAAAGAACACTACATATACGTAGATCTAAGGAACACTATATGTCTTCGCTCCAAACAAATTGCGGTGGGGCGTTAGTTTGATTTGAGGTTGTTTGTTGTCTTTACAGCGGACATTAGTCCGGGAATGTGAGCTTTCACCTTCGATACTTAGACCTCTACGTATCTCGGAGTGGTCGTATATTTCACAATGAATAGTTAATCTGAGAGCACCGGAGTTCCCAGTACTAATTACAGAGACTAATTCAGTTTATTTTTTAAACCTAATGGAAAGTAATTTCATTAATGACTTTCATCCACGGTACAGTCCAGGATCCTCCGATACTTTGGTCATGTGTCGCGGCGGCCAGCAGACTCCATGGAAAGATTAGTTGTCCAGGGCAGAGTCGATGGGAAAAGACCTAGAGGACGCAGCCCCATGCACTGGACTGATCAAATACGATCACTTACAAGAATCCCACTGAATGAGAGTGTACGCCAAACGTCGGCTCAAGACCAGTGGAGACGAGTTGTCAGGAGTGCAATTGTCCAACCTGTGACGTTGTCAGGAGTGCAATTCGCCAACAACTACTGCTCTGCCAAGAGCATTTTACGACTGAGAAGAAGGTATGTTATGGAGATTGTAGCGAAGATATTATGGTATCTTCAATAATCAATGGTATAATCTATGTTGAATAATTTTTTAAAAGTTTTTTAGGATTTTTATTAATATGACGTATTCACATTAATAGTAGTTCCGCTAACTAAGCTATTTATTATAATAGTTTAGTCACCAGGATAAGAATCAAGACCTGGGGGCTTACCACAAGCTCTTATTGCGATTCAATTATAGGAACGTTTTAACGACGTTTTAATGACGTTTCTTATTGTCATGACAATAAGGTACGTCATTGCACTAAAAGTTGCTGAAATTTTAATACGTTCCTGTAATTGAATCGCAATAAGAGCTTGTGGTAAGCCCCCTGACCTTTCGGTTACTATAGGCGGTCCCTCTAACAACTGAATACTGTCGCTTAAAATCCAATTATTAAAATAGGTATATTTCAAACATTCTACAATAAATTAGACCACACAGAACAAACATGCAATATTATGGAATTCCTTTTGTGAGGATTCCATTGTAGTATAATCTGACAAGGGGAGGGCCTCAATCCTTATTCTGCACATTTAATGAAATAATACACACTATTAGCCAAGAATGTGGGATCGGATACCAAGCGGTTGAATTATGAAAAGGGGTTGGCGTAATGCTAATCATTTTACACAACTAATGTGGGCTGTTAATGGATTCACAGTTTAGCGGATTACGTATGCAGTATTGTGTTCGTATTTGTGATGAAATGATTTTGATTTGAGTTAGTTTGTGTCATGGGCAACGCAAAATACCTATGCAATATGTAAGCTGTTATGGTTTCATTCATTATACAGGATGGTGACGACATAGTGAAAATAAATTAAAACACGATCTCTCCTAGTCAATCACAACACATTAAAATTATAAAATTAGGTTTACATCAAAGTCCAAAACATCAAATTTTCCCACTAATTAAATGCGGAAATAGTCTAAACGAAACACAACATCCTTTATAAACGTCTACCGACCTCATAGACTGACCTGTAAATACAAGCGTGGCAACATTGGTTCGGTGTCGGTGTTTTTAGCGGTATCTTTGGAGGCGTAAAGTTAAAATAGTCAAAATAAAAAAAGTAACCTTTGAATATAATTTAATAATATTTTACGTGCGAACTACTAATGTGATATCCAGTATGTGGTTTCAATTATTGTCGTGATGTCGTCACCACCCTGTATAGATTAAAATACCTGGATTAGAATCCGATTGATTGAATTTATTTACACAGAAATCTTCGCCCCCCTAGACAAGTGGCTGACGTCTACAAGCGTTCCTTCAAATCGCTACGCTTCATGTATGGAAATGACATAAGTCACTTGATCTACATATAGCGACATGTAATGTCATTTCCATAAATTGTGAAGTATATTCTATTCTATTCGATTAGCGTTCATGCCACTTGTCTAGGGTGGCTGGTAGTAACCTACATTACTACGCATAAGTATGTAGTATGCACTAGTTAGTAATTGTATCTACCATTCACGTGCAAACAAGCCTCAAAGGGCATTAGTGCAATTGAGATGTACTGATTAGCATATCTAATGTCTGTCCACAGTAATGATTTTCATTACGAGCAATAACTAATTACGAAAAGACCGTTTCCGGAATTTGCCTCTGATGGGAATCGAACCCGCAACCACCCGATGCAGTGAGGCGCGCAGCTAACGCTCAAACCACTGCGCCAAGCGATCGTCAAATGTTCTTTTATAGGCTTCTAGCCCCCCTAGACAAGTGGCATGAACGCTAATCGAATAGAATAGAATAGATTTCACAATGTATGGAAATGTCAAACGTCGCTATGTAGATCAACAAGAAGTTGCTATGTAGATCACGTGACTTATGGCATTTCCATACATACATGAAGCGTGATTTACGGTGAGGGAAAACATCGTGAGGAAACCTACCTATCCCTCGGGATTAGGTAATAGTCAGTTCCTGTATACACGGCGACAAGGTTCACCACCTGTCACGTTGGGTTCTGACTATCTGGTGAAACGTGGGCTTTGAGTTGGCTTAATACCTCCACAATGTGGTGGTGTATGGCCACTCAAGCTTCTGACTACCCCCCCCCCCCCCATTGGGGATAAAAGTCGTGACGTCTATGTTTATGTACATGAAGCGTAGCGATTTCAAGGAACGCTAGACGACTATTAGTAGAAAACATACTACGCAATTTAAATTTTCGTTTACTAGGTACCTAGATACTTGAGCTTTATATTGTACTAGGTACACCACTTCGGGACTTTTTATAGACTCGGAAAAAACATTTATCATCTAAACGTAAGAGTAGCTCCATTCCACCAAACACGTTCACCATAATTCACATCTCAAGATACACAGAATCGATATAGAGAGCAACAGTTGACGTCGTCTGCCCCCATTGAGACATAACGGGCCAATTTCCCCTGCCCCGTAACCGATATGCGGCGATCACGCCAACGCAATGGGGGAAATCACTGGAAATACCCACACATGCACACACACCTATAAATATACCTTTGCGGAACTCGATTCAGGGGGGTTACTCCGAAATACGTCGCTGACGGATCGTCCGAAGTACGGATTCGATTTACGATCAAAACAATGTCAAATCGTAGAGAAAAACGAAAGAAGAAATGTCAAATCACGATAATCCGTCAGCCGAAACGTTAGGTTCGTATTTCGGAGTAGGCCAGCAGATCGTTAGATACGATTTTGTTTGGGCTTGCTCTGTGTTCTATAAATACTTTTTGTCTACATTTGTTTAGTCTTGCCCCCCTACCACCACACTCACACCAGTTACTGAGTCAGAGGTAAAAGATCTCATCAAAGGTCTCAATCCCAAGAAAGCCCCGGGCTCCGACGGCGTTTCTAATAGAGTTCTTAAGCTCTTGCCCGCCCAACTTATTTGCATCCTAGTGTCCATCTTTAATGCCGCTCTGACAAATTGCGTCTTTCCCGATTCGTGGAAGGAAGCAATAGTCATCGGTATCCACAAACCCGGCAAGCCCCGTAATCTCCCTACGAGCTACCGCCCCATCAGCCTTCTCAAGGCCTTAGCCAAACTCTACGAGCGAGTGCTTCACGCTCGGCTTCGAGAGTATATCTCCTCAAACAACATCCTTATTGACGAGCAGTTCGGCTTTCGAGCCGGACACTCCTGCGTTCACCAAGTACACCGCATCACGGAGTACATTCTCAATGGTCTTAACAGGCCGACTAGGCCCTGGCCCACGGGGGCCCTCTTCTTCGATGTCGCTAAGGCATTCGACAAAGTCTGGCACAATGGCTTGATTTACAAGCTGTACCTCATGGGCGTGCCTGATAGTCTCGTGCTCATCTTACGAGACTTTTTGTCGAATCGTTCCTTTA
This sequence comes from Drymonia ruficornis, assembly GCA_947859195.1. Classification (NCBI taxonomy): domain Eukaryota; kingdom Metazoa; phylum Arthropoda; class Insecta; order Lepidoptera; family Notodontidae; genus Drymonia; species Drymonia ruficornis. Next base: position 6,614,594 of record OX401910.1, on the reverse strand, counting down.
GGTATCGCGTCTCAGGGACGCTCTCAGCTCCCCACCCCATAAGAGCCGGAGTCCCGCAAGGCTCTGTGCTCTCGCCCCTTCTATATAGTCTGTACACGAACGACATTCCTCGTTCGGCCGATGTACAATTAGCTCTGTATGCGGACGACACCGCTTTATACTACTCAAACCGCAACCAAGCGTACCTCACGCGCGCTCTCCAGCGCGCACTCAACTCTCTCGGAGAGTGGTTCAGGAAGTGGCGTATAGAGGTGAACCCGGAAAAAAGCGCAGCCGTGCTTTTTGCCAGGTCCACCGCTCGTCGCCCTTCTACACGTCACCCCATTTCCAACCTTGGTTCGGTTTCCCTGTATGACCAACCCATCCCCTGGTCTACTACTGTCAAATATCTGGGTGTCACACTCGATGCCTCCATGACCTTCGGTCCCCACATTAGACGTGTCCGCAACCGGGCCGCCATGGTCCTCGGTCGCCTTCACTACCTCATATGCAAGCGTAGTAAAATGTCCCTTAGGAATAAGGTCACACTTTACAAAACTTGCATTCGCCCTATTATGTCGTATGCGAGTATTGTGTTCGCTCACGCGTCCAAATGTCACATCGACTCTCTCCAACGCATCCAGAATCGTTTCCTTCGCAAAGCCGTGGGAGCCCCGTGGTTTCTTAGGAACGTAGACCTTCATTCCGATCTAGACCTAGACTCGATTCGGAAGCACTTCAAAGTAGCGTCTGAGCGCTACTTTAAAAAGGCTTCCGATCACTCGAATGCTCTTATCGTCGCCGCCGCCGATTATGAGCCCACACACACACCAAGTGCACGCCGCCGCCGGCCGCGGCATGTACTGCTCGACCCTCCCGATCCACTCACCGCTCTCCTCGACTCAGATGTTGAGGAGTCCGCCACACGCACACTACCCAACAGACACCGACCTCGCCGGCGAGGTCGACGAACACACACCGCCGCCAATAGATGCCTCTATGCGCCTAGCAGGACATAGACGCACCTGGGCTCCCGACAAGCCTCGCTGAGTTTCTTGCCGGATCTTCTCAGCGAGGTCGCGTTACGATCCGGTGGTAATTTTTACCCCGCTCGCTCAAAAGACAGCAGCCCAAGCCGAGGCCGTGCCCAATGTGGCGCCCTTGAGCCAGCTGTCCCCCTGCCCTTACGGCTGGAGCCGCACTTTGTGCGCTCGCCCTCTGACCGGTGAAGTTGTTAAGGCCACTCTGGCCAACAACGTAAAGTCATACACAAAAAAAAAAAAAAAAAAAAAAAAAAATGTTTAGTCTTGTCTGTCTGTTATTCGTACCTGTTATGTTAAAGCAGGTACTGTCGTTGTGTACTGACAAAAAAATATAGTTTTACTTACTTAGAGTGGTTTTGAAAACACAGTGTGTCGCATAATGACATCAACAACATTTTAATGGTCCGATTATTGTGATACAATTAACATAAAGTTAGTTCATGAATTGTACTTTTTAGCACTGACGTTCATTCCAGACAGTTTAGACCATTGTGGACCAATTGTTGATTGTATAAAATCATGAAAACTGTGTGTGTTTTGCAACAACAAAAAGGTTATTTTATAAAAACGTTGTAGATAAACTTTAGAGACAATAAGGTGATCACGCTCTATCATCCGGCGATTATCCGGAAGCACGTAGTAGGGATTTGATGCAGATATAGATGGAGAGCTGGATTTTATTATCTTTCATGCATTTTCCTACTTTTTAATGCATAAAAAATAATGCAAGCGATGTTATTAAATATTTTGCTTATAAGCAAAAAAGTACTGACAATTCCTACTTATTTTTTTCCTAAAAAACTGTCTGACTTATAAATTATATTTCAGATACATATAAATGCCTGAATAATACGAGTACTAAAATGTATTTCACTTTATACGTGTAGTCTTACCGAGATAACTCTGGGTAAAACTATACGATAGTCCGCGATCGCTGTTCGCGATCGATGTCTTTGTGTTCCGACATCAAAACTGAGTGCTCGGGCGCGTGATGCGCCTGATGTAGTCACACCCAATGGCTGCGTCATCGAAATAATTACCATCTGTGATGGAAGCATTTTGAGTGCCTATGTCTAGTTAGATAATTCCCCCAGCGTTGCATGCATCGCAGAGAACCTTGGGGTTATGTCAAAAACAGACGCAACTGTAGCCTTGTCCCAGGTGTTTGTGATTCCAGCGGTCAGATTAGGTCATTATTTAATTGGTTATGGTTTTAGTGTATTGTGGTTATTATTTAAAATGGGTTTAAAATTTAGAAAGACTTTCCCCCAAATTCATAGAAAGTTATGGTCGACTTGTAGTGGAATTACAAATCATATTTGTTCCTAAAAATGCTTAGCAAAACCACTGGCTAAAATCTCTATAACAATATAATAATAATATTCCATACACCTATGTATTAAAACTCTGAAATAGTTCAGAATGATGAAGCTTAAACATACCTGTCGAGTGCAATGCTATGAGACTGTCAAATAATGTATAATGTGAGTTAACTTTTATGCGAGTGTCCCGCGTCGCGGCGCGCGGTAATCCCGCTCACATTCATTAGCGACTGTGTAGCTGCAACTTATAATCTCCCTGTCTGCACACGCCTTTTGTAACTACATTGCGGAATTTACGTGTAACCTGTGATTATACACTTTTATCATACCTACCTGCGCGGTTTAGTGTGAACCCTTACAATTTTAGTTCAAAACGAATCAATCAAGATTAAAAATGATGTTTTTTTCAGGTGTTTGGGATTTTTGCTGTGTCAGCCAAGCTTGAAGTGATAGCTATGGTGAAAAGTTTTATATCTACATTTAAAACAAATATGAATTCATCTTTATCGGCCCTATCGCAACTTTTATAAAGGGTATAAAATATTAAAAATCCCGCTTCGCCGGGATTCGACGCAATAAATCATAAGTGCATTATAAAGCGACCCCCAGACGCTTCGTTAAGAAAAACAAACCTCCCCGTGCAGGCTTCGGATTAATTTTGTATCAGGGTGCAAAGGTGGCGTGTTTATTTTCGACTGCAAGCTATCTATGCTAGAGCTAAACGAACGTGAACATACACATTTCATAAACTTGCTTAAGTTGGTACAAATGTTGTTTTTGTGCAAATGTTGGTTGAATAGTTCATCAACCGTGCGAGATATTGGCTTATAAATACTGCATCGTATTTTATGTATAGAATGAAACACATGTTACTAAAGCTACTACTACTACTTCGCACGCGTGAATTTTCTAGTGAAATGTAAAATTTCAATTCAAAATTTGACATATCACCTGCAAATTCACGCGTGTGAAGTGAGTTTGAATAGCCTAGCAGGTGCCCAAACTATTGTTGGTATTTATAAAATCTTAGAAATTTTGAGGTTTTCTAATGTTATTGTTGCTTTCAATATAAGTAGTTAGAGTAACAATAAAACGATCCCAACGCGTTACTAAACAACAATCAAGTGTTCATCTTGTTTACTGCCTCCAATGAATGTTCGCACGCGCTCGAAACGCAAACAATCCCCGATATGAGCGCATAAAAACTGAAAATATCTCCTAACAGACGCTCCTTATGATTCTGACACGCTGGATTCTGAGATTAAATTCATACCCTGGGGCACAATCGTTGAGAATAGCGTCGCATCGTCCACACTCCTAGTCGAGATGAAAAATGGTGGTATTATCTCGATTTCACTTGTCAAGTTGAACACAAAGACGGTTTTTTTATACTTACTGGGGTGTATTTCTACTACGGAACGTTTTTTTATGTTATCTCTAGACAACCAGTGTCTCCGGAAAATAATCGAGACAAATTCATAGGCAATCACATATTAGCGGATATGGTAGCTACCTACTAACATTGCAAAACTAAACTTGTGCTCAGCCTGTATCCTATAAATCACGCATCATTTATTTGTTTCTTAAAAACACTATTACTAAATAAAAAAGATGGCATTTAAATGCGTATTATTTCAATTAATGACACTACAGACATGCATTCAAGATGATGTTCCGTAGGTACTAAGCCCATGGACTCAGATTAGTAGATCAAGCTAGTTTGGACACTCGCATGTCTTCCCATTTCTTGGTAATGTTTTTGTTGGTAACTCAACACGTGTGACGTACTGTAAAAGCAATTTAATATAGGAATGAAGGGGCAGCCTATTTACTTTTCAAATATCTTATTTTCTAGTAAAAAACACTTCACATGGCATTAAAAAAGGTTCTAAAAATATAATAAAATATGAGTTAAATACAAAAGGAATACAAATGAAAAAAACAAAGCACAATTTTTACGAGTCATAAACAATTTCGCGCGGAAGCCAATGTTAAGCGTGAAAACTTCTTCAGTGAGACCGTAATACAATGAAATTAACAATAAGCTCGGTGGAAACAAAGAAAGCACCAAGTTGATAAATAAAAAATATGCCAAGGGACAAATGGAGGGCGCCGACACAAAAAACGGCCGAGTTTTGGCCATTTTATTTGTAGCTTCGCGGCTTATCTTAGCATGAATCTAAATGTGACTTTATGCTTAGCTACACAATAGGTACACAACATAAAATAAACATACTTTTATAGATACCTTCCTTCATAAAATATCCAACCATTTTTGAAAATACTTAGATACGAGGCGAAAATAACGTAAACAGTGTGCTTAGGAACAGGAGCAGGAACATCCCTATTATGACCGATTGGCCACTAAGCCTTGGCCCAGTGGTTCGAGCGTAGGCTGCTTGGCTCACAGCATCGGGTGGTTGCGGGTTCCATTCCACTCTGGGTCTGGGTGTCACTGCGGTCGCCCCCAGTCCATTGTAAGGAGCCATAGTACAAGCGATATGTCAATAGATGGCAAGTCACTCAAGCAGTTAGAGAAGCTTTTTGGTTGGCTAATTACTTGTTTCCTTATCTCAATAGTCAAAGTACCATCTGTTCGAGTTTGGTCAAGTCGGGATGTAATTTTCTCATTTCCTGAATTGATGCTTTTACATAACACCAGGGTGTGCTGTACGCTTGCATGCCGGAGTGATATACCTCTATCTCAGTTCATAAAATGTACTCTGTAATCAGTTCCCAAGATCACCAAACAAAGAGGCATCATACCTACCTAAATAAATATTCATAAACGGAAATAATTGTGATATCCGTCGAGGCCGCAATTACGCGGCTATATTAAAACTTAATTAAAATTTGTTTATCGTAGCTCGAAAGCGATTAAAAGTTTAAACGAAGCTGCGCCGATGTAGACTGCCTTAATAGGAACGAGTTTATTTACCTAAATAGTGTTTCGGTTCAACACTTGGACTTGTTAACTGACTTTATGGAACTTTACGTTTGCTTGATTGGTGCTTCAAATACTAAAACAATTAAGCGACATACAATTGCTGTTTAATTACAGGCAGTAATATCCGTGAAAATTGTATAGTAAGCTATCTATCATGAATACATTCGCCCGGGGAGCACTTGAAGCGTGGCAACTATTTTTTCAGTTAAACCAACTTACATGCAGGCTTCGAGCACACACGAAAGGGTGATTTAATTATTTATTTCAGTTCACAAACGAGTTTGTCACTTGGGGCGCATTCTGTAGGGCCGTACTTATTTGGACTCCTACTTGTTTGTCCAAGTTATCTTGAAATTTATGTTAGGGCCGCGCGAAGGCCGCGCCGCGGGACGAACTAGTGGAAATTAATGAGGACTCCAAGCGGAGTTCAATACAAGGCCATATAAACTAACCGTGAAAAATTGAGTTCGCGCGAAATACAGCGCCTTATTTCCTTTGTAAACTATATTACACTTCAACCTATGGTATACCGTACCTAATACATGAAATGACCTGGAAATAGAAAACAGGTTACTGCATGAGTAGTAGTCCTTCAGAAGTGTTATTTCGCTCTTTTGAAACATAATACCTAGTCTGAGGATTTTATTAATTTATATTGATTATAATATTAATCCATTGAAGTTACCTGTGAAAAGGGTAGCTCCCAAAAAAATAAAAACATCTCGATAAAAGAAATTCTCGTAAGTAGGTCTAGAAAATTCGCAAATTAAGTTATTATAACCATTATGATTTTTCTGGGAAAATTTACTAAAGATTTCTACGTAAACAGATTTATACTTGCTCTAAGCTTATACTTTTCAACAAACGTTTTATGTAAGCAGAGTATTCCATTCAAATTCGTAGGTACAGTCAGCAACGAAAGTCGCTGAACATTCAGAATTTTTCAAATCGGTTATACTCTTCATTCTACAAACGTTGGTAAACCTTTATAAAACCAAACATTAGCAACATGTCTACATTTTATTTCGATAAAGAAAAATTATGGATTTGATGCAAAACAAAAGTGTGCAAGCTATTTGAAAAACTGAGAATGTTCAGCGACTTTCGTTGCTGACCGTACCTAATTAAGTTTTCTTAAGGTTTCTATATTTGGCATTGCGTCACAGTTCGCAGCTCTACATTAAACACTAAACTAGAGTTAGAGCAAATCGCCGGGAGGTCTTCATGTAGCTCAGTGCTCAACTGTTTGCCCTCAATAAACATGGTGTAGGCAGGCCCATTTGTTAGCTTTACACAATCGATTCTATACACCAACAAAGCGATTATTCGAATTAGTATCTATGAATAATCGAGTTAATTAGTCTTGTATTGAATTAATTAATTTGGAAATAACGATTTTGGTAAATTGGTCTGAAAATGTTGGTTTATGGAAAGCTTTCAATTTTACGATGTCACTCTATTCCTATTAGCGACTGTTGCAAAAAAGTTGTTAACATAATTAATTTCCATTTTTTATATGACTATGGTGGCAAACAAGCGTACGGCCTGTCTGATGTTAAGCAGTTACCGTAGCTTGCAATACCAAAGACGTCGCTCGCACGTTGCCGACCAAAGGGAAATGGGACAGAGGGAGAGAAAGGGGGGTGTTGAGCTTCCGGTTCTCTCACGAAACGCAGCTGTAATAGCAACTTTACGCCGATCTTCTGTGAGAGAGTGGTAAGTACTACCCCGGTCAGCCCGTATATGAGCAGCCATTTAGCTACAGCTTAGCTATTTATTAGCCTGCAGCCATTTAGCTATAGCTTAGCTATTTTTTTTATACTATAAGAATATACAATAGCACATTGCTTCAGTCACGAAACCATATTTTTTTGCCGAACACCAAAAAAGACATATGTTTAAAACAAACCAACAAATGTAGATAAACGTGCACGAACCAAAGGCATGTCCGTTACAAGACCGTGGCCCGTTGGGTGCCCTCGTAAAAACACTATGAAAATGTTTACGACGCCGGCCGTACACAGCTGCTTAATTCTTTTGAATTTTTCATATGGACAATGCAAATGGCATTATGTAATACAGAAGCCGGGGTCATGGGTGCGGAATACGGTATTTTCCTACATCTAAAATATGAATCCTGCTGACGAAATCCTAGGAGATATTGTATAAAACATACAAAATATAGTACCTCGTCCTAATTTTATGTAAAAAAATAAAAATGACCATCGATCCTGTTAATCTCAATGGCGTCACTGCCCCTCTAGACAAGTGGCTTCGTCTACAAGCGTTTCTACAAAACGCTACGCTTAAATGTAGGGAAATGACATTACAAGACGATAAGTAGATCTCGTGACTTATATCATTTCCCGACATGAAGCGTAGCTATTTATAGAAACGCTTGTAAACCAAGACAGTTGGCTAGGGGGGCAAGGCCGTTAAAAGAAATTCATTTTTGTGGATTTAATAATCATCATTAAATTATTATCTTTAAATTGGCAAAAATCTGTCATAAACGTTCACCTTCACGCAATTTCAACCTTTCAACGAAATAAAATGTTTGACTTGAATGATTTACCATTGAACTAAGTAAATGTGTTGGACATAGGTAACTGCTGTTATAGACCGGAACTTCCACTAAATTATAGCCTAACTATTCGCACCAAATGTTCCCGACACGTATCATAGGTACACGAGATGAGCGATGATGTCGTGACTCATCTGCTCGCAAATTAACTGCTCTGATGAATGCGCCCCGACACAATACCAATTACTAGAGACCCCTGAAGAGTTTAAGTCCTACCCTTGTTAGTACTGTGTATCGCATTGTTCCAGGAAACGGGGGAGGTCGTTGTATACTGGTGAGTAGTAGGTGGGTAGGCGCGGTGAGGCAGCAGTGTTGATGTATCGCTTTCATAACGTCCACGGTTAATTAGTGTCAAATTACAACGCTAATGTTTTTTCGAGCCCCCGCTGACTGTTGTTTGGCATGTGTGAGATATGGGGTTTCAGAAAATAAAGGTTCGGAGCTGTAAGTGAAGGCAATGAAATTTTCGTTCAGGCTACAAAACACAATTAGTAATTTTCAAGGATAGGTAACTTTAATAAATGCGTTGATACCATCATGGTCAGTCAGTATATTAATATCATAGATAGTCTATGTCCAAACATAGTGAAATATTTGAAAACAATGAAAGATACGGCATATAGGTAGTAGATTTTTTGTAAATGGCGCATTCTCCCTGCCAGTCTAAACGATATTACGCCCAGATTACTATCCCTGTTTGACATAGACAGTTCTTCCTTGAGTATATAGGTGCCTTTTTAATTTAAACATCCAGAAATAACGATCCGTAATAAGTTCCGCGTTGAATCCCCCGAAACGTCGATTTTAATAAACGGACCGTGTAAATTATACAAACTAAAAGTTAATTCCGAAAGTTTTATTGACTTTCCCCGCAGATTTACTCTAATGGCGTTAACGGATGCGCACTAAAGAGTTCTTTAAACTACGACCCCTGTAATTCAAGTCAGGATTTAAACCTTAGAAGAAAGTAAGTTTGTCGGGACAACAAAGAGAGGGCCATTCGCCTCCGACTCCTCAGAGTAATTTATGTGTGACCGCGAGCCGGGACGGCGCGGGCGACTCCGCTGGGAGGGCCTCGCGTGCCTCTCGACCTGACAGGTACTACATACAATTGACTCTGGCAATTTTTAACCTACCTTTAATAGCATTCTACTATTGGTGGACCAAGATACTATAAAGAAATAAAAATCCTATACAATCCATTTATTATCTACCTACTCCCTCATAAATAACTCTTCCAAATAAACATTAATATCATAGAGTAGTAATAGGAAAGCTAATACACTGTTACGTTTGATTGCGTTCCGTATCGTAAGCAGAATTGACCGCACTGAGTCAACGAGCTAATGAGGTTTTCGCGTTCCACGGAAAGGTTATCGCTTCATGGTCCCAATGGGGAAATATCGAAGATATTTCCATTATAATTCTGGCTCTATATTATATCTTATTAATAATATGTTATGACCAATGAAATTAATTTCGTCTCAACGAAACTATGGCAAAAGGGTCATAATTATTATCAATTAAAAAGCTATTTTATAATACAAACTTGATCTTGATGGTTCCTCTTCCTATACTTCCTATTACTACTAAGTTAGAAATCCCTTCAAAAAGCACACAAATTCCACTTTGTAGTTGATTGTGTGCGATTTTGATCAAAAACTGACATACAACCTCAATCAAACACATTGGATAGCAAAATTAGACATCACGACACGAAGTATCTCATCAATGTCTAGTGTCAGCCGGTCGTGCGTGTGGAGGTGGGCTTCAAACAAATAGCTCCTATTTCCCGGCTGTCTGTCGTACTAGCTTCATATCGGAGTATCGGAGGAAACAACACGGTGAGCCATACAGCAAGCGTAGTGAGATTGAACACGATTTTAGACGTATTGTTAGTCATGGTGAGACAGCCTACTAATTAAAAATAAATTAAACGTATAGAAAAAGTTAACCTACAAATACAAAATGATTTAAATTGCGTCATGAGACTGTGTTTGCGCCAAATCTATACGAGGGACGTCTTTATTAAGTCTCAATTTATCAAAACATGTTTCAAAATTGTAAAAGTCTACGATGTAATTACTTAGCGTATACATTGCTCCGCTAATAGAATTCATTTGCATCCTCTTTAATCTGAAAACCTCTCAACTAGTTTGCATCATAATCTCCCTGTATAATGTAATTTTGAATCAGGTCCATTTCAAAACATTGTTTTTAGTAAGTTATTTCCATTCATAATTATTTGCTATTCCATTCCTAAAGTATTCGATAAAATAAAATCCGTTAAAAATAAATTTAATCAGTGTAGGTACTTGGTATTTCAAAGCGGCGTCTCTTAGAAATTCCGTTGTAAATAACTGGCATAATAGGTATCTACTTGAAAGGCTTGGAGTTTAAGGAATCTGGCCCATAAGAAATTGATAATAATTATAATATCGTTTACATAATTCAAGATCATTTTCGTAAAGTGGAACACGAATAGTTTGTATATGGAAAATAGAGACAGGTAAATTTAAACATCGTCCATTGTCATTCTAATCTTTAGATATTTATGTTTATTTATGTTTTCAAATATAAATAAAATTAAACTCTTCTGATTGAGTACGTTACATATCACATTTTATATGTTAAATTGGTACACGTTCTTCTTCTACCTTGTTACGCTCTTGACAGAGCGGTCGTGGTCATCATGTGGAGCTACCATGGGCAGATGTTGCTCTATATTCAAAGAGACAGAAACAATCAACGTAGAACGCACAATCGAAGCGAGCAGTATAGATATTATGATAATCACAGGTACGAACGAAATCGCAATAGGATCGGGATATAACAAAGGCGAATTCCCAAAGACGATAACATAGCGGGAAAAACGCTACCGTAAACCTGGAGCAATAAAGACCGGCAACAATTTATTTATATGACGCTTCGGGGAGAAGTTACCCGCGGATCCGGGACGGGAACGGGGCGGAATCAAGTTGATGCGTGCGGAAAGGGAATGAGAAAATGGTCATGTTGCTGTGTGTATACCAATCACGGCTAATCTTCTTACAGCAGCTGATTGAGACTAGAACACAGAATAGATAAGGCGTTACTAGAGCGCATATAGTAGAGCAGAAGGTATACTTATTCGTAAACGACGTGGGCAAAGATTTATTTTTCATGACAAAGAAATCTACTAGTTTCTCAAAAAGTAGCAAATTAACAAACACTTTAAAATTTATAGAGTTTTAAAAGTTTGTGTCTCAAGGATTATCGATGTAACCCGAGCTTCATCGATTTCAAGCTGCAGGCGTCAAGATTTCAGCCCTCCCTAATTGCTATTGAAGAACATGAATGTATTTGGACTTTTCTCAATCGAGTTCAGCATGAAGGTTGTACTTAGGACATGCCTGTATTAGGCAACAATTTAAAACGTTATTGCTTTAAGCTGTGATGAAATCCTGCCTTCATATCACGGACCCGCTATATGAGTGGTCTAATGAAACTCGTTGGCACTCTAGTTGATGATGTGCTGTGCAGCGTCAGATTAAAGTCACAGTGTAAAAAAAGACTCGGATATTAATTAATCCTAGAAATTTTGGATACTTTTCGTCAACTGCTTAGCACAATGGATCGAGCGTAGGCTGTTCGGCTTACTGCATCGGGTGGTTGCGGGTTCGATTTCCGCCAGAGGCAAATTTCTAATACAACCTTTTCGTAATTTGGTGATCTGATTGTCACTGGGATCACCCCCAGTCTATTGGCATTGCTTAGTTTGAGACCATACGTGAGTGAGTCTGGCTATATTATTTATTTATTTATTTAGGCTACCTATTAGCATTTAAAGCACCATCAAGTTTAAAGTTACTTCTTCTTTTTAGGTTCTGTATTATAATATGTTGCCACTTATGCCATTCTGACTGCTGCATAAGCTTGTTCCACTTTGCCACTATTGTGTTTTGGTCATACATTATTGTACCTATTTATTCACAGACATGAGCCACTCAATGATATAAGATCTGCATGTGTAGATATAGAATTTAGATAATTAATGTTTAGATATAGAATTTCCAATGTTGAAGCCAAGCTATTAATATAAATCCTCGTATGAAACCTGTACTACCAACATCGATAATCTGTTGGTATAACGTGCGTGGTCTAATGAAACTCCGGTGCAGGCGGCTGATGATGCGTGGCGGTGCTGTCGGATTAAATATCCGTGCCGGGATAACGCTGCGCTAGCTGACGAGTATCGATGGCCTATGTTCGGTTTCGTGCGGATGTAATGTATCTGACGAGTTAAGTAACTATATTATTTTCACCATGAACTATCGATTCAAGACTGAAGCTTTCTTCTGAACTTGTTAACATACAAATGAAAACATTTATTGCTATTGTAGGTCTAGTTTGAGTTTTAGGAATTACTTTTGAAATTTGTCTTTGCATTTCTATAAGTTACTATAAGTACTTGGGTACTACTTAAATAGTTATATCTATACCAGTTAAATAAAAAGTATATTGGCTGGTTTATATAAATATATGGATCCTGAATATCTTATATGTAAAATATATAATTTTCATACAATACAGTCATATTTCGTTAAACCGACCCGTCCCATCAGTAAAGTCGGATTAAACGGTGGAAATCCCGATGGATTTGCTTCACGGTTAGACATACATCGCGCTGTGGCCGATAACATGCGGATTTGCGAGCCACTCGCGGCGCGATATGCACGCGCATCAAATAGCTGCGATGTGTGAATTGATGGAACAACATTGTGAATACCCCGCAATGCTTTATAAAACGTGGTAGCTTTTGTACAAAACTGCGATCGTGTAAAAATGTTTGTTCTAAAGTTCAACAAGTTCGGTGTTTATTTTTTGATGCAAAACTAATTTAACGTTGCAGACGACAAAGTATACCGCTTTCTTCTTACTACTGTTATTTCTAACTCGAATAAACCAAAGATTTCAGTTTAGTAAACTGAAGTGATGAAACGTAAACAAGCAGTACAAATTAGATTTCAAGACAATGAAGGAAAATAATTGATAAATGAGAATTCCAAACAATAACCTACGCTTTCAAACAATGTGGGTGATACAGTGGGAGAACTGTGGCGTTTAGGAACGCCTGTTCGTGACACACGTCACTGTCACTGTCATGGTAAAACGTGACCAGAGATTCGCTCTACCAATCACTCACGCAACAGGTTTGAACCGGTTTTTGTATCGCTGTTTAAATAACTTAGCATACTATTTTACCTTGCCATTTTTGCATTAATTGTGAAGTTATTGTGTGTATTCAAAATACATAATAAGCAACAGTGAACGGATTTTCATTTCGGTGTCAACGTCTACCATCAAGCTACCGACTGAACGAGATCCGTCAATGGTGACCCTTGTCTTTCGACACGCATAGCGGGCCCATTAGCCTGCAATCTGTATTTTGTCGCTGAAGAAAACTCCGGGCGGAGCAGACCGAGGACCTGTTTCTACGAGCTTGCGCGGGCAAACTGCACGCAAGCTGCGAATTCGTCGGTTCATGATCTACACTTCAACGACCGACACCTTTGGTACGCCGTACGAACGGTGCCAAGTGTCGGTGCTGGCTGCCGCTACGAGGGGATTCCTGCTCGGGCGCCGTTTTCACGTGCCTATTCGCGATCTGCGGGCGGCTACGTACAGCAGCATTCGTCTGCGCCAGTTCGTGTGTGGTGTGTGTAGTGTATTCATGGCATAATACGTGCTCCATACCCTAAACGTTCAGAGAACATTCGTATTTCGTAATTTATGTAAGAAATTCGTGTTGATAAATACATAAACATTTCAAACTTTTGAACTATTAAGTGATACAGTACGGGTAGTGCCATCTATCAGCGAGTTCCAGTACTACTCGGCGCGTTCCAGCCACGCAAGTATTGCACATATACAGCATAAAAACGTTTCGTTCTTGCCCAGTCGTAGTAATAGTTTTTTTTCTGTTTCACGTGGAGGAATATTGGACTTTTGCATTCCAGTTTTGTGCGGCATGAAAGTTTGGCATTGAATTGACATAACTGTAATTTCGTGCATGTGTTTATGTTTGCGTTTTGTTTTTTATTCATAAAAATACAGATACAGTAATATTTAATCTAAGTAAGTTACTATTATAGCTACATATTACCTACTGCATTTTAACAGGGGTGCATGTTGAACTATATATATATTTTTTTAAAAGCTGTTAGATTAATTAGTTTTAGGGAGTTCATTACAAACTAATGCAATACTACCTGATTTAATCACTACTAACCCAGTGTTTACAGTATCCTCTTGGTCGTTGTATAATTACTATCATTCTTGTGTGTTCTTCAAGTTTTGTGGTATCCGTGGGAAACAATATTAACCTGACTGTTAGTTTTAAATGTTATGCAAGCATCCATTGTATACTAACAATTGTATTAGTGGGTATTTTACCAACCAACCCCTTAACGGAGAAGATTTTATTTATTTAGTCCCCGTTATTACTTTTTTCTTTTTTTTTTTCTTTTAGTCCATTGTTTGGCTTATATTGTTTGCCTATCCTTTTCATCATGGCTGAAGCTTTAAAGGAACAGATGGAAAAGCTGGTGGCTGAAAATGCAACCTTACAGCAACAATTCCAGCAGCTTTTGTCTTCTAAAACCGATCCTGCTCCTACCCATGTGGCTAAAGTATCTGTAAAATTGCCTCCATTTTGGTTGGATAAACCTTCAGTGTGGTTCGGCCAGGTTGAAGCTCAATTTGAGAATGCCGGTATTACAGTTGACAGCACAAAGTATAACCATGTCATCGGTCACCTAGACCATAAAATTGCAGCGGAAATAGAAGATATCATAGAGAATCCACCTAAGACAGGAAAGTATGTCAAGCTGAAGGATGAGCTTATCCGGCGACTATCGATGACAAAAGAACAGAGAGTGCGCCAACTCCTTAGCGATGAAGAGCTTGGAGACAGGAAACCATCTCAGTTCCTCCGTCACCTTCGCTCACTTGCTGGACCTTCAATTATTGATGACATCATGCGTCACCTGTGGATTTGCCGCCTTCCTCAACAAGTTCAAGCCATCCTAGTTTCCCACTCCGGCCTAGATCTGGACACATTAGCCGAAATGGCCGACAAAATCGTTGAGTGTTCTGCATCTTCCCGTGGGGTTTGTGAAACATCAGTTTCTTCCTCGCCGGGGCTTAATGACCTTGTTACCGAGTTAGTGGGGAAAATAGATGAGTTAGGCAAGGAGGTTGCTGCAATTCGCCGTGAATCTGGCACACAACGACCGCGACAAAGCCGAAACCGCTCGGCATCCCCGCCAAGGCTTTCACGCGGTACAGGTCCAGCTGGGTCAGCCAAGAGGCTATGCTGGTACCACAAACGTTTTGGTGTCAAGGCCACCAAATGCATTGAGCCATGTGACTGGAATCAGGAAAACTGCAAGGACAGTCAGTAGCGGCGGCGACTGACTTTTTTCCACCCAGCCGCCGTCTTTTCGTCGTTGACCAGACCACTAAACGTCAGTTTTTAATTGACACAGGGTCTGATCTATGTTGCTATCCTCACAGCTGGCTGCCCCGTCGTCGAGAAGCTACCGACTACGCGCTTACTGCAGCCAATGGGAGCGACATCAAGACTTACGGG
This sequence comes from Drymonia ruficornis, assembly GCA_947859195.1. Classification (NCBI taxonomy): domain Eukaryota; kingdom Metazoa; phylum Arthropoda; class Insecta; order Lepidoptera; family Notodontidae; genus Drymonia; species Drymonia ruficornis. The sequence continues at coordinate 6,599,086 of OX401910.1, read as the reverse complement.
ACGGTTAACCTGCGTTTAAATCTAGGGTTGGGCCGTGTTTTCTTGTGGCATTTTGTCGTCGCTGATGTAAAAACAGCCATCATAGGTTCCGATTTCCTTTCATATTACCATCTTCTTCCGGACTGTCGTAACAAACGCCTTATCGACGACTCTACTGGTTCCAGCTCAGCAGGTATAACCGCCATCAGCAGTCAACTCAGCGTCAAGGTTGTGGCCGCCGGGGACTCCAGCTACGCACAAGTGCTAGCTGAGTTTCCCGAGATAACGCGACCTCCTGGATTGCCCAGAGTGGTTAAGCATAATACCGTGCATTACATTAAAACTTCGGATGGGCCACCAGTTTCCTGTCGACCTCGTCGTTTGGCACCTCAGAAACTGACCGCGGCCAAACAGGAATTCGAAGCCATGTTGCGATGTGGGACAGCCCAACCATCCAAGAGTGCATGGGCGTCTCCCTTGCATATGACGACCAAGAAAGACAACACCTGGCGTCCATGCGGCGATTACCGCGCCCTGAACGCTAGAACGATACCGGACCGTTACCCAGTTCGGCACATCAACGATTTCGCCAACAATCTAGCTGGAGCTACAGTGTTCAGCACATGTGACCTGGTGAAAGCATACCATCAGATCCCTGTTTTTGAAGAGGATGTACCGAAGACCGCCATCGTTACTCCGTTTGGCCTCTTCGAATTTCCATTCATGACCTTCGGCCTTCGCAATGCTGGCCAAACCTTCCAGCGTTTTATCGATGAGGTCACTCGGGGTCTCGATTTTTGCTTTCCCTACGTCGACGACATTTTGGTTTTTTCGCCAGATGAAGCTCAGCACAAGGAACACCTACGCATCCTTTTCAAACGCCTTCAAGACTACGGGGTTGTAGTTAACCCGTCCAAGTGCGTCCTTGGAGCGAGCGAGGTGGTTTTCCTGGGTTTCACTATTAGCGCCGCAGGTACTCGTCCTCCTCAGGACCGTATCCAAGCCCTGCTAGATTTTTCTCCACCCGCAACCGTGCAAGGCATGCGCCGTTTTCTCGGCATATTAAATTATTATCGCCGTTTCGTGCCCCATGCCGCTCAATTTCAAGCCCCACTGATAAACGCTTTAGTTGCTACCAACAGCAAGGGTGCAAAGCCATATCCATGGACACCTGAACTTCTGGAACAGTTCGAGGCTTGCAAAAAAAGTTTGTCTGACGCTACTTTACTTCATCATCCTGTGGACAATGTGCCGTTGGCCCTGTTCACAGATGCCTCGAGCGCTCACATAGGTTCTTGTTTGCAACAGCTGGTGGACGGTCAGTGGTTTCCTCTTGCATTTTTTAGCAAGAAACTGACCCCCCAGCAATCTCAGTGGCCCGCCTACTACCGGGAGCTTTTGGCGGTGTACGAAAGTGTACAACATTTCCGCCATATCCTGGAGGTTCAGCACGTAACCATTTTCACGGACCATAAGCCCTTGATGTACGCTTTCGTGCAGCGCCGGGAGAAACTTCCACCCCCCCAACTGAATCAACTGTCGTTTATAAGTCAGTTTACGACCGATATTCAGCACGTAAAGGGGGCGGACAACATCGTCGCCGACGCTTTTTCGCGTGTCGATGCTATTTCCTTTGAAGAGGGGTACGAGGCTCTTGCAGAATCACAGCAGTCTGACCTTGAGCTCAAAAGCTTGCTGGAAGGTGGTTCTAGTCTTCAGCTGACCAGGATCAGTATTGCAGGCACTGGTATGTCCTTGATCTGTGACGTTTCAGGTAACAAACCTCGCCCCTATGTAACACCAGAATTTCGCCGCGTGGTTTTCAACAAGCTCCATGGTTTGAGCCACCCTGGCGCACGTGCCACAATCCGCCTCGTTACTGAACGGTACGTCTGGCCATCGGTCAGAAAAGATTGCCGTGAGTGGTCTCGAAGCTGTGATGCATGTCAGCGCAGCAAGGTTTCGAGACATAATACTGCTCCTCTGGGCGATTTTCAACTCCCATCAGGTCGGTTCCTGCACGTCCACATGGACATCATTGGACCTCTGCCTGTGTGCAACGGATTCCGTTACTGTTTGACCGCGATAGACAGAGTGACCAGGTGGCCTGAAGTATGGCCAATGCATTCCATTACTGCAGAAGAAGTCGCGGAAACTTTCACTCGCGAATGGATTCCTCGTTTTGGGGTGCCGTCTGTCATCACAACAGATCAGGGCGCTCAATTTGAATCGGACTTATTTCGCCGGCTCCTGAATACCTTCGCCACTACGCGAATTAGGACAACGGCTTACCATCCGAAAGCAAATGGTATGATAGAACGTGTTCACCGGCAGCTAAAGGCTTCCCTGATGTGCCACGGCCAATCCTGGACAACTGCTCTGCCATTCGTTCTCTTGGGTATGCGTTCTGCTTTCAAGGAGGACCTCAAGGCTTCTACTGCTGAGTTGCTTTATGGAGAAACCTTACGCCTTCCTGGGGAATTGCTCGTTTCATCGCCTTACTCGGATAAAATGGATGACTCAGCTGATTTGGTCGGAAAGTTGCGACGTCATATGTCGACTATTCGACCAACTCCAGCATCTCGTCACTCGAAGCCAGTCGTTTTTATTTTTAAGAATCTTGCTACAGCGACACACGTTTATCTTCGTGAAGACGCTGTTCGCCGTCCATTACAACCCCCATATTTAGGTCCCTTTCAAATATTAGGACGGGCTGATGACGGAAAAACCCTGACCATTGATATTAAGGGGAGAAGAGCTACGGTTAGTGTAGATCGAGTGAAGCCAGCTTTTGTCACGGACGACGCGCTATCAACATCATCAACGGTTCCACCATTGAATCGCTCACCGGTTCATGCGTCTCCCGAAGCCATGCCATCTTTTAACGTTGCCACTCAACCTTCGCCTGTTCCTTTTCCCCCTCCGTACGTTACTCGGTCTGGCAGACGGGTTAAGGTAAAATCTTTTAACGACTGACTATCTTTCTCCGTAGGGGGGTGGTGTGGCGTTTAGGAACGCCTGTTCGTGACACACGTCACTGTCACTGTCATGGTAAAACGTGACCAGAGATTCGCTCTACCAATCACTCACGCAACAGGTTTGAACCGGTTTTTGTATCGCTGTTTAAATAACTTAGCATACTATTTTACCTTGCCATTTTTGCATTAATTGTGAAGTTATTGTGTGTATTCAAAATACATAATAAGCAACAGTGAACGGATTTTCATTTCGGTGTCAACGTCTACCATCAAGCTACCGACTGAACGAGATCCGTCAGAACTAGTTTTTTTTTTTTTTTTTTTTTTTTTATAGGACTGCGGTGGCAAAAAATCGTACGGCCCGCCTGATGTTAAGAAGTTACCGTAGCCTATAGATGCTTACAATACCAAAGGTATTGCTCGCACATGGCCGACCTGAAGGGGAGTGGGATGGAGGGAGGGGGAGGGGGGGTGGGCTTACGGCTCTCTCACTCATCGTACGAAACGCAGCTGTAATAGCTGCTTTACGCCGATCTTCTGTGAGAGGGTGGTACTACCCCGGTCGAGCCAGCCCGTTTATGAGCTGCAGTCAATTGGCTACAGCTTGGCTCTACCACCTTCAGTTCTATTAGCTATGAGATAACTGGGTACGAGAGAGAGAGTTTCAATTAATTAACCGACTATAAAGTCGCTTGGTAGAGCAAAACTGTCAATGGAATAGGTAGGTAGGTACAAAAATATAGGTGTGCCGAAATGGGGGATACCTGTCGCCCTCGAAGTCCTTTAAAAAGAATATCATAAATCCGACAAAAGGAAGCATTTCCATTAATTCTCAACGTACCTTGACGAGGGTCGAAAGTTTAACGGATTATAACAAGTGGCGGCACTAACTGTCACGCACAGACCTGGCCACGCCACGCCTCACGGCTTAATCGCCAAACTTTCCCCTACGATTGGAGTTTTTGCGGAATTGCTGGTGGTCGTGTGCCCCACCGCTAATTTATGCGCCGGCGAGTGAATTCAGAGAGCATTCCGCCTCTCCACTCCTATTAGGTATTCAAGACATCGTTCAATCGAGCTGCATCCAGAGACGGCTTCGAGAGGAACTGCGAGTCAATTTCCGGAGACTATTTTAGTCTCGAACGGTAATAAAAGGATCAACAAACGGTGTCTTTAAAAACAGCGGATCCAAAGTATTGTATGATTAATTGTATTTTTTAATGTCCCAGCAGGTTTATTCTACTTCTGCAACTGAATCCCTGAGTCTGGATGCGACTACACTTAACCTTTTTTTCTTAGAGATCGTGCAGATTTGCTGATGTCAGCTATAGTATTTCCAACAGCGGAGTCCACCACTCAATTCCTTCACTGGCTTCACTCCTATTTATTAAAGACTTAATAAATAAATAAATAACAATAAATATTGCCAGACTAACACACCAACTGTATGCACTAAGCAAACTAAGCAACGCTTGTACTATGGACCGGGGGCGAACCCAGTGATACCCAGGCCAGGGCAAATTACGAAAATGCCGTTTCGGAAATTTGCCTTTGGCGGGAATCGAACCTGCAACTACCCGATGCAGTGAGCCGAGCGGCCAACACTCGAACCACTGCGCCAAGAGGTCGTCAAAGTAACTTGTATCAGTGCACTGTTACCGTTAATCAAGCTTTGGAGTACCTACAGCTGACAGTTATTTAAGACGATGCTATTAATTATTATAGAAGTGCAGATTTTGAACACTATTTTCTGCCATTAATTTTTTATATCTTTTTAAACTTACGACTGACGTAAGTATTTTCTTTTTGTTTCTACTCATAGATTCAAGCCCGCTCCTGGCAGCAGTCTGATCTCTCGGGAACCGAATGATGATCGACGTTTAAAAGAGAATTTGAACTCAACGCAAATCGGACCATAGATATTGGAAACAACCTCTCGGGACTTGATCGCAGTTCAAGTCTAAAATAATTTGAAAATTTACATAGTAAGTGGTGCTCAGACAATAGGGAGTTAATAAAATAGGTATAAAGTACTAACCTATATTTACGTTGGTATCGTAATTAGGTTCCTGCCTACCTATATTATTGCCCAAGTTCTTAAAAGTTCCTAAATGAAGGCAGACACTAACGTGTGATACTAACAAAAAAACTAATTTAAGATAGGTGTTATGATAATATACCTACATAAATAAATTAGGTACTGAAAACTAAAAGTTAAAAATACACATTTCATTTTTATTACTACAGCGCCATCTATACAATTAAGGTCAAACTTAAATACACGTGAAGCTCGCGAGTTTGAACATTGTACTACTCAATAGTGCCAAAGTTGAAAACAGATGGCAGCATAAGTTAGTACAAGTATCGCCCTCTCTTGATACAAAATGTGCTTTCGAACTTTTGGAACTTTTAAAAGCTTGATCGAAAATGTAATAGAGTGCAGCACTGTACAATAAAATTATTATCTATCGAACTTCATTTTGTATATTTTTTATTAATTTTACAAACATAAAGAGATAACTTTTCATAATTTACCTAATAAGTAGGTAGGTACTACTGATTCGACTTAAAAAACCGGCCAAGTGCGTGTCGGACTCGCACATGAAGGGTTCCGTACCACCGTAAAATAAAAACGTCAAAAATAATATTAAGTTTCTTGTATGGGGACCCCCTTTATTTTTAAATGTTATTTTATATTTAGTATTTGTTGCTGTAGCGGCAACAGAAATACACAGAAATACACATTCTGTGCAAGTTTCTACCTATTACGGTTCGTGAGATACAGCCCGCTGAAAGACGGACAGACGAACGGACAGCGTAGGCTTAGTAATAGGGTCCCGTTGGCATCCTTTCGGTACGGAACCCTAAAAATTTGACACATACAAACATCATGCTACCTATAAGGTTTACTCGGCAAATTCCGAAGGTCGGGAAATTTTCGGGCGATTTTCGGAATTACCTAACAAACGCTGCAATATTTGAAATTATTGGAATTCCCCAACTTTCGGAATTAGCTGAGTAAACCGTAAAACTATTTGGGGGTCCAGCTACAAGGAATAATAGTACATTACTGCCACGGTCTGTAATGAGTGTGTTGCTGGCTGCGGTGTTGATGGCCGAGAGCGCGGCGCAGCGCAGCTCCAGGCCTCCACAGTGCGGTCAGCATTGCAGCCCTTGATGGACAAGCTGAAAGAACGCGGTGAAACAAACTTTATAGCGCGGCCAGCATGGGTTGCAATGATGACCAAGCTTGAAGGCCGAGAGCGTAGCTAAGCTTAGCTTGAGGCCATCATAGCGTGACCAGCAGTGCAGTCATTGCGGACCAAGGCTTGTATAGTGCCTTACTCAAAAATGGCTTTACATGACACGACATGATCATGATGTCATCTCCGACTGTTTGTGCCCGGCGGCGCACCAGCGCGGGGTAGAGTGAGGAGCACCTCGCTGTGCCTGCCTCCGCGCTGGTGCGCCCATTTTTTTCATAATTGTCGTGATTTAGCAGCCAGCAAAAACTTTGCTGGCGGCTAAATCCATCACAATCCTACGACTGTGATAGATTTAGCCCCCAGCAAATCTTTTGCTGGCCGCTAAAGCTCGACAATTATGAAATCTCATACAACTTTGATTGCGCATTTTTTTGCAGCGCAGCAACATCGACTTTGCTCGAAGAAGGTTTGCAAAATAATGACTACATTAAAAACATTTTTGAGTAAATGATAATTAGGTAAGTACTTTCCTACCTAGATATGGGTCCATTGAAAGAACCATGGACAAAACCAATAACTTACCTACACATTAAATAGATACCACTTACCTCCATATCTATCCATACCTACGTTTAAAGAACATCAAATTCCCCAAACGAGTAGCTAAATCCCCCGTCTTCAACCCTTCAAACGCCACCACGTGACATCAGTCTTCATTATCAGCGTGCGTCTACGGCGTATGTTTAACAGTCGGCAGTCGCCCACGGATACGCGAATTTCATATGCAAACTGCTTTACCCTGATAAATTGCCCTATTATTTAAGATTTCGCGGGAATGATAGGGATTTTTGTTTTTAGCGAATAACTTTTGGGAGTTAAATTCGGACCTGAAGAGAAAGCTGGCAATAGGCTGTATCCAGACCTAATGATAAGAAATGTGACACTGGCGTTCCTGCGTGGCTATTGTGAAAACTTAGGTAGGTAACTAGGTTCCTACTTTAAATACTGTAACTAAAGTTTTCAATGGTAGAAAATGTGCATGAACAAGTTTTACCTACCCAGGTGCTACTATACTAACTTGACTATTTTATGGGTTTTCAATTAAAACTTATCCATGAAAATTGTTTAAGGAACATATGGTACACTAGTTTGGATGCGAATTCAAATCTGTTCATATTCAATAATTGAAAATCTATATGAAATTAAATGTATACATATCCTTGAGTACATAGAGTATGAGGCTCTTCTACGTATACCTAATCAATCAACCCCTTTAGGTCGCGAATTCGTAATTGCTGACCGTTTCATTTTGAAGATTTTTTTCTTTGCTCAGCAGTGGGACAGTTGGTCTATCAAAAATTGCCTATTAATAAGCCATAATCATGTTGGGCAGATACCTATTTTTTACGATTTTAAAAACAGGTACGTAAGTACGTAGGTACTTATTATTTTTATCTAGGTACCTACTTTACTTTTCAATAAAAAACACATCGACCAACGACTCACTAATTATTATCATCAATTGTAGATGCATGCATCCCTAAAAGCGGTTCTAATGACGGTCCGCTAATGTTTTGATACGGTCCAATTATGAGTAGTTACATCTGCCTCGAAAAAGGCTTGCCTCGTCCTATCTATCCGTAACATCGGAGTGAGGCATGAAGCGTCACGAGCAACCCTCTCGTGGGTGCCGGCAAACCGTTAAAATGAATAATGGCGTCTTCACGCAGAGATCAACAACTTGGGCTCATTTTTAATTAGATACCTACCTTCCTAGTTTTATCAGTAGGCACCTAAGGTACCTAAGTTACATTTTACTATTTATTTTGTCCATTCATCCCCAGTACTTTTCTCCCTAGTTTATCAAACCAAATCAACTCGCCAATTCTATGAAGTACCTAATAAAACGATATGATACGAAGAAATCCGCTCTAATTTTTATAACTATTACACTATTACAGTTATTTCGTTCTATGTTGGCTTGTTGTTAAATGTCACGATTTGCCACGATTAGGGAGCTGAGCCCATGCAGTCTCCAACCATTCCACCCAATACTACGCACCAATAGAGTCTAGAACAAAAATGTTACCGATCTCTGTCCACACAGTCAAAATGCACTTATTAACTGGTTATATAAATATGAAAAAAAGTCGTGATTATCATTTAATTTCATAGTTGGGAAACGCTCATTGACGGAGGCGCGGGAGGCGCGTGCGCCGCCACCTGCTTCCGCTGATAGAGTTAAATCAATATTTGGACTAACGTATTCAGAGCTTTTGTCTTTTTGTTATGAATTTGATTATAGATCGGGAGTTTGAGGGTTCCACGGCTAATAGAAACTTTTTTCATTGGCTTTGGATGATATTTTATGCGTTTATTAATTGGTATTGCTTCTAAATTAATTAGATTGCGTACCTATTAAAATAATTAATTGCCTATTTTTTATCGGTGTGATGATTATTAACGTCCATTTTTCATTGATGTAATTTAATTTTTAAGTCCCTAACACCTACACCTGTATAGTTAAATTTTTGCTCTTTATTAACTTTACAATTAAATTACCTAGTCAGAAAGGTGTCACTTACATACCTACCCAGACATGAAAAGATTAATTGGATGTTCTACTACATGTACCTACCTAAGTATCCACCTGCGTGGATAATAAATCCAAGACATCTTCACGTTTAACATGGAACATTTGTATTTGATCAAAAGTCCCACGGATAACAATCAAAGTTCAGAATCACAAAGAATAACTAAAAAAAAAGAATCGAAAAAAATCAATAAAAGAAATTTTATCTTAGATTGATTGGCCCTGCCTGACCCTTTACTGATGTGACCATGTTTTTATAAACTTTCACATAAAAAAAACTTGAACTGTGTTTATTTGTGACAATTTGCTTTGTCGGTTTCTGCTGATTTACATTTGAAAAGAGCATTTTTTGTGATGTAGAGCAACCTGTAACAACACGGTGAACGACACAGGTAGAGTCGCGAGGTTACGTTGGTGGACGAGTAATCTTGATCGGTCACATAGTTTAAGTATTACTGAAAGGTTTTACTGACATAGGTATTATACAGTTATTAATTGCTTTTTGTCGGAATACCTGTCTAATATTAAAATTGATGTATTTAGATTTTGTGAATTTGTGTTTAGGTTGAATTGAAAGAGCACAATTTCTGTTAAGTCAATGTGCAGTAAAGGATAAATGACTGTATATATCAACCCTAGTTCTAATATCAGCAAAAATTGCAAATAGTCCGGTTTAAAAATGCTAAGCTAAATTACTAAATTATTCTCAAACGCAGAGTAAATTAAACACATGTGATAATTCGACCCCAGATGGTCAGGTAGGTATGTACAATCAGGTGTAGGCTTACACTGCTCACGATCGGGCAACCCGTCACCGCTCATAAACCTATCTATTCCAATGCCCAACGTGTTTCTGCAACAATGTATTCATGATTAAGTTACACGGGTACCTTAGACGACCTGACGCTTGTATCACTTAATTAACACGGTTAACCTGGTCATAGGTAAGGTTTTAATTCAATTATTTAAAGCCCCAATCCTGTGTTAGCATCCTGTTTTTTTTAAATAATTCATTATCAAGCGCTATATTGAAAACAAGCGACTATAAAACATTTTGATTTCGACCAGGGCCCTAAGTCGCTTAGCCACCCTCTGATTGGTCGGTTGAATCTGACTAGAGAATACAATCCCGAGCATGTTTTTCAATCCCGGGATTACGGGATTTTTTATGTGTAATCCCGGAATCCCGGGGCTATCCCGGGATTAGACTATGTGGTTTCTAATTGGGCTCAAATAAAAAATAATTTGAGTAATTTTTTAAGAAATGTTTTGAATATTGTTGCACACAATACAAATCACAATAATAGTAAGAAAAAAAAGACAAAACAAAACACCTATTAGAATTTCGAAAATACAATCGCAGAAATATCAGAGCATCCAATGTTTGACTTCCAAGCCTGCTTCGTAGTTAATTACCAACATAAGCAGCAGCTGAAAACGCTTGCTCAGGTTCTACACTGGTTGGAGTAATAAACAATATGCGGTTTCTAAGTGATATACACGAATTCCTCAATTTTCAAACAGGCTCATTTCACGTCTAATATTAAACTAGACCTGTTTGTGGCAATCCCGAAAACACCGAGATTAGCCAAGTAGAGTCCCGGGATTTTCGGGATCAGAAAACGGCTCCCGGGATTGTATTCTCTAATTCTGACCGACCAATCAGAGGCCGATCATCCGGTCGGCCGACCATTCAGAGGGTCAATCACTTTAGCAGCTCAATGGCAATGGCTAAGCGACGTAGGGCCCAGCTCAAGAATAGATACCTACGAACGTCTTTCTGATTAGGCCTAATATCAATTTTAATCAACTTTGAAATTAACTACCTACTATTGTGATAGGTACTTATTTTGGTCACTGGCCGCATCCACAAGCCCCGAGCATGCGCTCCGGATTAATCAGATCATGACGTTAGAGGTTATTCGTCTACGTAGTCAGACGTGAGATCTAATTGCTCCGTCCTGGCGCTTGGCAAACATACAAAATCTACTAAATACCTAAACATTTGTCAATCATATTGCAAATAAAAACATACCTATTAAAACTTAAATTCTTCAAGTATCAAAACAATTCAATTCTGTGTCAAGGGTTTGCGCGCTTCACTCAGTGTCGTCGGGGACATAGATTTGGTAGTCCACAATGAAGACGTAATCATCGATCACTCCTCGTCAGGGCGAGGCGACCGCACACCGCCGAACTCTTGAGACAACTCGAATTATGGCGGCCCGGACCATTCGAAATAAAAGGTCTCTATTTCAAACGGGAATTAATCCCAATGCTTTGTCAAGTCCTAGATCATGACTAAATACTTAAGGGCGTCTTAATGGATGCGTCCAAAAGAGGTGAGTGGCGCGCCTGGAGATATTATGTCTACGTGGCCACACGTCAAAATTGATTGCTCGGGCGCGCCGCTCTCCACATATACACGCAGTCAATGAGACGTGTGGCGCGCCCGAGCTGCAAATTTTTGACGTCTCGCGCATACCTAGACATATAAAAAAAAAAAAAAATATATAACGTCACGACTTTTTTATCCCCATTCGGGGGTAGTCAGAGACTTGAGTGGCCATACAACACCACATTGTGGAGGTATTAACCAACTCAAAGCCCACGTTTCACCAGATAGTCAGAACCCAACGTGACAGGTGGTGAACCTTGTCGCCGTGTATACAGGAACTGACCATTACCTAATCCCGAGAGATAAGTAGGTTTCCTCACGATGTTTTCCCTCACCGTCAGCGAACTGTAAATTATGCACATAGATGAAAATTCATCCATTGGTGCATGCCCTACCGGGCATACCTAGACATATTGTCATAAATGATGGCTCCTATTCCTACGAACATTATCCTGACGATAATAGGCACCTACCTACAACAATAACAGGTACTTACTACAAAATAACTCTATTAATTGGTTCTCGCTACACTCTAAAATGACATTACATTTCTTTTACAAATAAACTAACAAAATCATAAAGGAAGTAAAGTGACTATTCATACACAAATATCACAATTCCCTGGTCAATATAAATCATTTTACTTAAATAGATATTATAAAATAATGCAGGCTGCGCGGGCGCAACTCTTAGGCGCAATAAAGTGAATGATACATGTGCGAACAAGCTTCATACTTACTAACTGCTAGTAATAGGAATGATGCTGAAAAGTGACGACTTTGCAACTCCCTAGTCGGTATGACAATTAAATACCGTTCCAAAAATTACAAAGGCCTTAAAACTTGTGTCGTAGGGTGTCGAGTGTCGACCAGAATAAGTACTAGCACCACATCTAATTGTCATTAAGGAGTCTCCATTGTTCAGTTTTACACACTTTTTGCTTTTTTTTTTTTAATGTTCAGAGATGTGTGACGGCTAATCGCGTGGATGTTCGCACGTCTGTCACTAGCTTTACTGCGTGAATCGAAAGCCCACGGAGGCACGGACTACTTCTCTACGCGAGCGACAATACACGGCAATCAGCGATTTGTGATTTATACTTTATGGTCACTTGCATAGAGTAGGCACCTTTATATCACTTGAGCCAGTTATGAGCACAAGCAAATGACACCTTTGTACATGACATGCAAGGAACAAAGAAGCGTGGAATGGTTTTAATGATTTGTTAAATGTATAGAAGTTTACGGATGTCTTTAAATTAGAAAGAAACTCATAGGAACAAACGCGGTTATTCGTTTATATCTAAAGGTTACTTATCTAGTCTGCCCCCCTAGACAAGTGGCATGAACGCTAATCGAATAGAATAGACTTCACAATGTATGGAAATGACGTTACAAGTCGCTATGTAGATCACGTGATGTATGTCATTTCCATACATGAAGCGTAGCGATTTGAAGGAACGCTTGTAGACGTCAGCCACTTGTCTAGAGTCTCTGTCAATTGTCTAGAGTCAATTCTTGAAAAGTATACTTACATTTTAGTTTATTCCTAGATCTCTATTTATTCAAAGTACCTATTTAAGTATTTATTTAGGTTCACCACCTGTCACGTTGGGTTCTGACTATCTGGTGAAACGTGGGCTTTGAATTGGTTAATACCTTCACAATGTGATGGTGTATGGTCACTCAAGCCTCTGACTACCCCCGAATGGGGATAAAAGTCGTGACGTTACATTTTTTTTTTTTTTACCTATTTATCCAACACTAGTCTCGCTTTCAACTAAAATGACTTCATAGCGACACTGTTAAGATAACTAAACTCAGCCGATGGTTACAAATGCTGACTGGTTTGACCTGGCTTCCAGCAAATAATGTATTTGATATTAAATTAGTTTATCTATAATAAATACATAAAATAGTTGTATTTTGTAAAAGTCTGTAGCTTTCTGTCATCTTCAAAACCATTAATGTTCCTATAGCAATATACTATTGGTCGTACTAACTTTTTAACCGACTACCAAAAAAAAGGAGGAGGTAGAATGTTGGTTTTTTTCTCCGACACTAGCTGTATGGCTGTATGTTGCTTTACTAGTATATTTCCAATATAAGCTTATGAATACATATTGATGCAATTTGTGTTAATATTCCCAGTTTAGTCACATAGCAGGCACACCCATTTTAATAGCGCGCTCGCATCATGATATTGTCATTTCTAGCCTCAAGCGTAATTCCTGATAACCAGTTCTCTGCTAAGCTATAAGAAGAGAGTTAGAGAGTTAAAGAGAAGTAAACGCAAAGTGAAATATAAAAATAAATAAATAAATCCCAAATTACCGTACAATTGACTGCAGCTCATAAACGGGCTGGCTCGACCGGGGTAGTACCACCCTCTCACAGAAGATCCGCGTAAAGCAGCTATTACAGCTGCGTTTCGTACGATGAGTGGGAGCCGTAAGCCCACCCTCCCCCCTCCCCCTCCCTCCATCCCACTCCCCTTCATGCCGGCAATGTGCGAGCAATGCCTTTGGTATTGTAAGCATCTATAGGCTACGGTAACTGCTTAACATCAGGCGGGCCGTACGCTTTTTAGCCAGCGCAGTCCAATAAAAAAAAAATACAATGGGTCCCAGTAACAGCCAGCCTAGGGCAAATTACTAAAACACCGTTTCCAAAATTAGCCTCCGGCGGGAATTTTATCCGCAACAATCCGATGCGGTGAGCCGTGCGGCCTACGCTTGAACCACTGCGCCAAGAGGTCGTCTAATCGGGCTCTACAATGTAGGTATATGTTTATACATAAACGTTTTGGGTGCAACATAAACAGGTGAGCGTAAAATTGTTGGGTCGCTAGGCCCTTTTATTAACGTAACTTTAAAACGCCTTTTTACCTAATTACGCTACTAGACTAGCACATTTGTTAATATCTATTAACACCTATGCTACTAGTCGGCCCATTCGGTTCAACTTTACTCGTAATATAATCTTAGAACATGTCTTATATTCTTGCTAAAGAACTTATTTACGCTTATTATCTTTAATGAAGCTCTCAACAAGTGCTAAAAGCTTTTCACGGTTAAATCCTAGTGAAAGAAAGTTATAGTTAGTTATTCAAAGTATTGCTATAATGCACGATAAATGTGCCTGCATAATATTTCTTCTCGGGCGGGGTGCGCAGGCGCGAAGTGGCCGACGCGACCGTAAATCTACGCGGCGCGCAGATAACCACTCCCGCGCATTTCAGAAGCCACTGTCAACTGCTTGATATCACACTTCTTTATTATAAACCATTTCCTATGACGGCCTATGGTACTGGTTCAGATTGCGTCAATTTATTTGTTGATTTATTAATGTTCGCTGAGGAGAAGGTAGAAGGAAAGCGTGGTTGAGGTAGAGAAGGTAGTCATGTAAAAAATCTGCTCTAGATAGAAACAGATAATAATAATATCCTGGGACATAGAAAACGAAGCCTTGTTCTCATGGCCTGAAAATATGTTCATTTTCCGGACCAATTGTGTTACAAATTAGGTGTATAAATAACTACAAAAATGCTCACTATCCTGAACACGATCATGAGTAGGTATTAGGCTGAACAAGTACATTATGTACGTACATACCCACGAACTATTGAAACAAACATGTAGCGTCATAGAAACTCTATTGTTAATTTAATTACGTTGTCGATACAAATAGACGAACAATAGCGCAAGTTGATAGGCAGAAAACAACCGAGGACGTTGTGTGTAAACAAAAAGAAGATCGAAAAACATCTGCCGAGAGTTGGACCTGCTTGCGACACAATTATACAGAGATCCTTCGAAAATCGAAAGTCTTGCGGTCGCTCGCTAGTAAAAGTTCAATAAAATATACATTCAAGACCAGATTCTCTCAGTAATTATTATACAAACGTAGCTATTAGAAATCAGGAGCACACCTGTTACACGCATGAGCCTGGATTTTTTGTGGTCGGCCCTTTCCCGAATTTACATATCTCCCAACTCTCCGTCGAAGCTAACGAGGGTTATTATTTCAACCACAAAATGCGGATCCAACCACTGATTGACAACCAGCGGCAGAATATAATAAAGGATTATGTAAAACAGTTTCTTTGGTGGACCACAGAAAATTTTCACCTTATTAGCAATTGTTAACAACTAATTTATTTCCGATGCGCTAACGCAAACGATTTGCGTGGAGCATAATTTATGTGATTACTACCAATACGCACAAGTTTGCGTTGTTTCGCCATTCTGGACTAACTCGCCCCGCGTAGGCTTTTATAAAACATCTTCGCAGGGCGAGCTGACGTATGCAATTTTTTACTAGGTAAGCAGTTTCACCAACTGGACCCGCGTGGGGCGAAAATTGCGTTACGAGTTAGTGAATAACCCAAAAAGACCTAGGCCCGTATTCACAAACATTACTATGGGGTCCAATAGTGCGAGCGAACGCACGGTCCATTACGCAATGCCAAAAATTTCTACAGAGTTGTTCCTTTATTTACTGACAAATATTATTTGTGAATACGGCCCTAAGTTTCAATATCACTGCGTCGTAGGAATTTAATGGCTATGACCTACGAGAACGTCGTCCCGAGACTGATGGCTCCTATCGAATTCCTTAGTCATCCTTTATTAAGGCAATGAAATGGATTTATAACATCCACAACGATTTTATGTCAAAGTGCAGTTCATTGCCACCCGACAATGTCTCGGAGACAATGTAATTTTATGCTTTAATGAACCTCACCTGAAGTGGAACTTGTACGGAAAATTCTGAATGGCAATTTTGGTGTGCTTCTGTGTCGCGCCCCTTTGTTTCTGGCTCCAATTGCAGTTATGCTTTAATAACAACAGGAGCGTAACAACTTTCCACTGTCGTCTGCTCATTTGAATCTCAATGCTGTCTTTTAACTGTTTCATAATAACTTGTAAATCCTGAACTTTCAAATTTCTTATGACTGTTTTGTTTATCTTTGTTTCCTTGATTGTTGAATTGAAATACTTATTCTTTTACCGCAGACACTTTGGTGAATATTTTCAAACTTACCTACTCTACCAATACCTACATTATTTTAGTGCACCTATTTTGCATAATTTTTGTCTGAAAGACGTTAGGTTATTTTATTTTTCTAAACTTTTCTTTATTTGTGATTGATAACGTTGAAAAAAATAAAATAAGTAATAATTAAGTGCCAACGTTTTTGGGAGCCCGTTACTTGTTTTCAAGTAGCGAGCAGCCGCAGTGTATGAACCGACGCGGACAAAAACACAATAAAGTGTTTATGTTGTCTATAAAACCTTCTCAGGGTAAGAACTCATATTTTATGTGAAGCCGCTGATCCCAATTACAAATGAATGGTTCGTCATGATCAGACGGTTTTGGGACCAATAAAAACCTTACGATTTGATTTACGCCGTCCCTGGGGGCGACCGGTCACATTCTAATTCACCTTATTAGTGTTGCCACTGTTAAAAAACGAGAATGTTAATTTTAAAAAGCTTGTTCGTTATTAATCGTGAATGTCTAGTTCAGAATCAAAATACGGTTAAATTAATTTATTTGCAAGATTTTTAATGACGTTGATATATTAATGTTATCAGTTTAACGATGATCTTGAAAAGAATGATTCGCGGAGATATAGCCGAAGTGCCGGTGTAAAGTTAACGTCTGCGGAGTTGCAAGATTTTAATCGAACTGTGCGCTTGTCAATCAATAAACACAAACGAGTTGAAACACTTTGTGGTCGCCACGGGACTAACGTGGACATGACGTCAGTATACAGATAAATTAATTAACTTTTGGAAACGATGGTGTGTTAGTGCCAACACTCATGTACGGAAGTGAATGTTGGGTATGGCAAAGAAGCATGAAAGTAAAGTAAATGCGGTGGAAATGCGCTCCTTACGAAGTATGTGTGGAGTCACCATTGCTGACCGTATAAGGAATAGTGTGATAAGAGAGAGATGCAAGCTGAAGGATGATGTGGTGACTAAGATCGAAAAGAGTATGCTAAGATGGTTTGGTCACGTAGAGAGGATGAGTGAAAGTCGATTGACGAAAGCGATATACGGAGCGAAAGTGAGTGGATGCGTCGGAAGAGGGCGCCCAAGGAGAACTTTTCACGACCAGATTAATGGTCTCTTCCAGAAAGGTCAAGTCCGTAGCACCCTCAACCGACGGCAGTGCATGAGAAGATGTATGAATGTGGATGAAGCAAAAGAGGTGTGTCAAAATCGTAGCATGTGGCAATCTATAGTCTCTGCCTACCCCCTTGGGATACAGGCGTGAGTATATGTATGTATGTATGTATGTTTTGAAAACGTGCGAACTTATGTAAAGAGTACAAGTCACCTGTACAAAATGCTTAGATACTCATCAACGACGGGCCCGTTGGCGTGGTTGGTTAGACTCCGCCTATCACGCTGCAGGTCGTAGGTTCGATTCCTACCCGGGACATGCATTTTTGTGCATGAACATGTCTGTATGTCCCGAGTCTGGGTGTAATTATGTATATTAAGTATGTATTTACAAACACAAAAGTAGTATATGTAGTAGGTATATCAGTTATCTGGTCTCCATAGTACAAGCTCTGCTTAGTTTGGGATCAGATAGCCATGTGTAAATTATTAACTAAATTAGTTGTAACTTGTACCTAACGTAATACCATTTTAAATTACGCCAAGTTTACCAACATATTAACGGACCTTTAAAACAGTAAGGAATCGATTATTTGATGTGCTGGTAATAGTTGTTTACTGCTCTAACGGTCCGTTATTGTGTTGGTGACTTCAGACACTAGAGTAAAATAAAAAAAACAACTAGGTATACCTATTACTGTCGTAGTGAAGGTCGCGGGTAACCACTGGATGCAAGTGGCACAGGACCCGTCGCTGTGGAAAACCTTGGGCCTATGTCCAACAGTGGATGTCTTTTGGCTGAAATTATGATGATGATGATATCATACCCAACTTTTGTTCTGCATATTTAACCAACCTTTCAAGAGTGTAATAAAATTGTGCATATTATCTTCGAGTAAGAAAAAAGTGTCGCGAGATAATCCACACACTTATTGCCGTCCGATAAACGTTACCATGGGCCCGTGATAAAAGTGACCAGCACAATAATTTATTGGGCGTACCGAGCAGAAACTTGGTAAAAATAAACATGAATGGCTGCCTTATTGGGGCTTGATTTAATACGCCCAATAAAACAGTAACTAACCTCATATAAATTACTAAACAAATAAATAACAGCGCTGGCCATCAAACTTTATCTCGGGAGGGATTGCGTCAACATTTTTAACATTGTTTGTATCGGAACTATGTATAATGTATGTAACTTTGTTTAATAAGTAGGTACCTAATTATCTATTATGAAGTTTAAGTATGTTGCGACGACTTCGGTTAAGTTAAGCGTCGACTCGCGACTGAAAATTAAAACTGTGGTAGTACCCCTCCGTCTAACCCCTACTACTTACTACATTTATCATGAAAATGGTATGCTACGACCGATGCGGAACGATTTTGACACTCATAAATACCAATTCTTTAATGTTTGCTAAAAACCACCCACAGGTGTGTTAGTTAGTCCAGTTTTCGTAACTTTAAACATTTGTATTTTTGTCAATTTTGAAGCTCTTTCGAAAATTGTTTCGCTGTTTTTAATCATAAGGAGTACTTTATATGACAATACAGTGCAAAAGTAAGATTATCCCCTATTGTTGCGTTAACTAGGCTGTATTAATTGCACCATTCGCTTAATGAACAAATTACAATAAAACACACAGCCAACACCGAGGCGGCGGGCTAGTCAGCATTTTACTGCTGGTTTAATGAACGCTATAGACATAGGACTCAGACCTCGCTCATTACCCCGGCTTTACTCGTCACAAGATTTATGTAATAAAGTTATAGACGCGCGGATAGGCAATCTCTAATCACGATGGGGTCATTAAAGTGAAGTAATAATTCCCTTACATAGTAGCCAGCGTACATAAAGAGCTATAATTCTTTGTTAAGCCCCTTTGTAAGAGGCCAAGGAGATTGATGGAGCCTCTCCTTAGGTGGGCCTGGTTAATAAGCTTTCAATAATTTTGTTTCGACTCGGAAATAATCGATGACTTCTGTTCAATTTAATTATAAGAGTTTATGTATTTTTTTGTAGTTGAAAATTAATTTATATTGCACCTATTTCTGTCATTGTGTAGGTATACAAATAAAGTCAAAATTAATATTTGACTATCTACTTGATTTAGTAGTAGGTTGTAGTAGGTCGAAGTAGTAGATAACGAAAAAGTTTAAAACTATAGTACTTATGCGCTAGTTTACTTTAAATCAATGGTATAAAAGATAAACTGTAGGTAGAGGGTCGACGCGAAAGGTTACCGATCGATTTATCGGCACCTCAGTCACGACTTCCCAGCCAAAACTGCTACCCTAGTATGTATCACCACTTTATAATAATCGCTTTAGTAACTATCTTGAACTATTGGATAAAGTAAATTATTTACATGACGCCAAAATTTACGCGAATGATTATTATATAGGGTTCTTGCGTTCACATTATTTAAGAGTTAGTACCGTACTCTCCATTCCAATCCTATAGGTAAGCATTTATTTTATATGACTATGGTGGCAAGCAAGCGTACGGCGCGCCCGTTGTCAAGCAGTTACCGTATCCTATAGATGCTTGCAATACCAAAGGCATCGCGCGCACGCTGCCGACCTGAAGGGGAGTGGGACAGAGGGAGGGTAAGGGGGTTGTCCATCCGGCTCTCAAAATTGAGAATAAGCCTTATAATAGACTGCTGCCTATTTCTGACCTAGGTCTATGGTTTACTGTCCATCATCAAAAATATACAATCCGTACCTTTCGAGAATATTATGGTTACGATTCGTAAGGTTCCCCGTCCACTCGTTACAATATCGGTAAATTTCCTACTACGGATAGTAAAAAATGTTAATAATTAAAATGATACACTATTTTGATTTTGTTTTTTTTTTTTAATAAATGTGACGCTTTACTTAATATTAATAACATCCGATGTGAGCCTGGCATCGCCCACAACTACCTTTCCCTTACCTGCTTAAAAACATTACATCCATCACCTAACCGATTTCTTTACAATGTAACACAAAGTTCTAACTCATTTCGTATGCAAATTAGATCGTCCCACATACATAGTAACTGTGACAGACGAGTCAAGAAGATAGCTATTGTGCTTAAAGCCAGCTGCGAAAACAAGCTGGCCCAATGCGGGAGGAAAAATCGCAGCCATTACATCGTTATATCTCACCTTGCTAATTGTTTCCGATTGTTACGGTAGGCGTGTGTCCGAAATATTGAACGTATGACTTCCTTTTATTCTGAAAATTATAATTACGGCAGTGGTTGATGTTAAAACCAGTTTGAGTCCTATTGATGACTTTACCATCGAACATTGGAACATCTTTAAAAACAAGTTGCAGTTCATTTGCTAAAGTATCTTATTCAAAAGTCTCAAAGTTAGGGACTGATTAAAGTTGTAAAAACCATTTAAAAAATAAACCTGACTTCCCATGGTATTGTATCCAACTTGAAGTGTACTTAAAAGTGAAATAAAGTACAAAGCCACAAAAATAACAATACCGAGTACTACAATCGAAGATCATTAGACATTTATATGACGTGAGAAAAGAGAGCCGAATCGTTAATTAAGGACGGTAATTTGACATGCCCTGACAGCTAATAATACTTTGAAATTGATTTGTGTTCAAAGTTGAATTAATTTTGACAGAGTCAATAAGCCACCGCTTTCTCAGAGGTATGATCATACGGGTCCATTTAATTAATGACAGAGTAACTGCATGCTGTAGAAGTGTTGTGTGTAATACATGGGAAGATCATGACTCTTATTAGGTGTGGATTTTGACAGATATTGCCCCAAGTGTAATATTTATTAACCAAATTATTTCACCATGGACCATAAACATTTACAAAACTTATATATCGATGCCCTTTAAATTTTAATTGAATATTTTGATGATGGTTTGCAATTAGGGAGTAAGTAAATTGAATCGCAAGTTACGCGTGAATAGTGAATATTCCGTTTGCAAAGGATAAAAACAAACAAAGACGGAACATCACATATCAACACCTAAAATAGCCAATACTTCTCATATTAATACACAAACTACGGCGTACCATCATTACGAGCCCAGAGTAATTATAAAGAGAGAACAAAACCCATCCAGCCTACCTTGTTACCAGCCGACAATGGCTTCGAGATAACGAGACAGGAACCTATTTAAAATACCTCTAATCGAATATGGCTTTTATCGTTGTGTTTAACACGATTATTATATTTTAAGAGGGCCCTTCTGACTTGCACTTTGCGCGCTTCGCCGCGGCACCTAAAGTGTCGATCTGTCGAATAATAGCTCCGGGTCCCGGGTGATTGATTAATGACACACCAGGCGAAAACAGACCGGCTACCTAATTAAACACTCCCGTCGGCACAGGCAGGGTCGGTGTGTCAGGGATCATGATGAACGTTTCACTGGCAATTGATTTGCCTTCAACGTTTTTTAGCTGTGTTCAAATCGAATCTTCCATGATCCCACGATTTTCTTAACTTTGTTTTGAATAAATAAGCTTCATTTAATTTCAATAATCAACCTTTTTGGTTAAAATATAAATTTTCATTATAGCTGGTTGAAAAAGTGAATATTGACGTAATACTAATAACTGATTTCACCCTGTCATAAAAATTGTTTGTCGTGTTTGTATTTATGTCATGTTTTCATTTCGTTTCTGAAATTACGTGATTATCTGTAAACCATGGTTTACTTTCATACATCAGCTAATGTAAAAATGCTAAGAAACATCGTTATCGACTATGGGTCTGCCGCCGAAGTTTCACCGTATGAATATATGAAAACGTACATTGGGAAATGTCCAGACAGCACCGAGGATGCAAAACTGTCATGGATTGTCGAAACCTTTCTTGGTTTCCATAAACATGGAGAATTCTTGAAGGAAATAGCATCTCACATGTCCGATGAACTTACTGAAGTCGAGCAAGATTATTTCATGATTGTGTTTTACGCTGTCACCTTCCAAATCGAACCAAAAGATATGCAGTTCCTATACAAATGTCTCTTTAATTTAAGTAAGCCCTTACTTAATACTTTTACAATTTTTTTGAGTAATAACGAAGTTTTGTCATACATATCACTTATAGCTCAGTCTAGTTACGATACAAGTTTTATAACAGACAAAATTATTGGACCCCTTTTCGAATGGCAACCTTATATTGGTGAGATGGCACACACATATGGCGAATACTTAAAGAAAATTGAGAACAGAAAGTTCAAACCCCCTACAATACCAGTGCAGCCGAAAGTTTTAAACCGAAAAAGTATTAAAGAGAAAGGAACATCATCGCCTCAACTCTTACCGTCGTCACCCGCGACTCCACCTAACTCTCTACGAAATAAAAAGAAAAGGATGCTCACTAAAAGTGTCATAGATCAGAAACTAAAACAAATCCATGAAAAAAATAAGCAAAGAGCTTCACACTTATTGAATGATGTTAAAAATAAAGAATTCCACTACGCGCAAACCAAATCTGAGAAATATTATAAGAAGATATCAAATATCAGAGACGAAATAGAAAATGAATGTAGTAAACCTTTACCAAAAGCAAAACAAACATTCACTCTAAAATCAACCGCACCACCAGTAAAGGAGACTGCCGCAACTATAAAAAGGTTAAATAAAAGAATTCAACAGACCCAGCAGGAGGAGGTAGAATGGATGCAAAATGTGCTAATCTCTTGTGGAAACCATGCCAAAATACAACAACTTACAGAGTTTGATAGGCAAGAACGTGAGAGAGAGAGACTATTTGACATTGAAAGAAAACATTTAATGGGCCAAATAAGTTATGAAGAAGCTGTACTCTCCAAAAAGAGACTGCTGGAAGAAAATAAAAAGAAATACGAAGAATTCCTGAAGGAACGAGAGTCCTGGAATGAGGAGATAGAGAACTGGAAGAAGGAAGAGACTGAAAAGCAACGTAAACACGTGGAAAGATTATCGATGACTGAGCTTAATATACTGCAAGCTAAAAATGGTATCACTATGAGGAAAAAAGAAACTGCTGAAAGCTTAAAGAAAGAATCTGAAATGATGCGAGAACAAGCCATGAAAGTAAAACAAGAAGAATTAGAACGGAGAACTAATATGATAAGAGAGATTAAAATATTAGCAATTATCGCTAGGAATGCGAGAGTACCAAAGATAATTGACCTAACAGAAACCGCTGGGATCGGTTTGTTATGTGAAATGTCAATAGCTGAGTTACAGGAGAGATTGTCCGCTATGAAAATGGGATTGAGCGAGGAACTTGAAAGAAAGAAAGGAAATATTAGAGAAGAGAAAATTGCCGCTAAACAGGAACTGGTAGAAACCAAAAAT
Source organism: Drymonia ruficornis (assembly GCA_947859195.1). Classification (NCBI taxonomy): domain Eukaryota; kingdom Metazoa; phylum Arthropoda; class Insecta; order Lepidoptera; family Notodontidae; genus Drymonia; species Drymonia ruficornis. The sequence goes on along the minus strand of OX401910.1, from coordinate 6,575,474 downwards.
GCGATAAAAAGTTATATGACTGAACGTGCATTTTTGCGTAAACAAAACAAAAAGCCTATCGTCACCACAGAAAGTAGCGCATCAAAAGAAATAAATGACTTGAAGAAAATTTTGGAAGAAAAACGTAGATTGCGAATTAATTTATCCAACTGAAACTTTGCGCATTGTTAATGATAGTCTTTTTTCACTGGAGTTTATTTTATATTTTGTAATGTTATTATTTTAATAAAGCATTAGCAAAAATGTATTTTGCATATTATTAATTTTGTTTCTAACAGCATATTTTTGTAGGCATCAATTCGATAGATGTTGTGGACATTAATAAAGATGTAAATAAAACCGTAGCGACGCAAATTAGTTGATTGCGTCGTTCATATTAGCATATAAGCTTTGAGATGAAGATGTTGTGTAATAAATTTACTCCCGTCCATAGAGTGGCAAAATTTTAGATTGGAAAACAATAATTAAAAAAGCAACAACAGGTATTACAAAGTCATTGAAAAATAATTAACCGCCAAATTTATAGAGGTTTTAGAAATGTTAGCCAATATTCAATGGTTTTAAAAAGCATTGCTAGGAACACAAGTTAACCATTGAATGCCAGTGTCGATCATAACTTTCTATAAATTTGGGGGTAAGACTACTAACGGTCGTAGGTCGATTTTGTAGGTGGGAAAAGTGTTCAAAACGTAACCACTTCAGAAAGTAGTTTTGTCACGGTAGATTATCGGGTCGAGAAAATCCTTCATCGAGCATAACTGTATACACACCTTCTACACCTTCCTAACATAATTCAATTCTGCAACATGTTTATGTCTGCAAAGCGCAAATGAAGAAGTATAGTAGCAAGACTAATGGTGTCTCCGGGCGGGGCTCGTCCGATGCGCATGCGCGAATTGGTTGCTGCACTTAATTAGTGCAGCGGCAAAGAGGAATATTAGTAATTGCGATTTATAGCGCAGATTTGACGCCTCGCCTGATATACGGGGAGCAATGACTGCGACTAACGACGAATTAATTGCAATCGTTTATTCGCACTCTGATACAAAATCAGCTAAACCCTTCCAATACTCTGGGTATGTATACAGGGTATTTCTTATTCATAAGTATAAGACAAATAACTAAATAGTGTTCTACGGAGCTCTTCAACGTGAATGAAAGAGTTATTTTTAACATATAGTACCTAAATATCAACACGTTAATATCACACATCCAACCGTGAGTTTGCACCGTAGCGATTTTATAGAAAAGTCTGTGGCTGGCACTATCTCAATTTTTTTTTAAAGAATAGAATTTATGTCGTCAAATAAATTCGTCATTGCAAACGAGGAGTAAGAATAATGGCCAGTAATAATGATGGCGATGCTCACTTGGTAATTCCTAATACAACTTGTTCATCGCACTTTGTCGTAAATTCGCACTACAGTAGTGGCATTTTACGAAGGCCGGTTTGACATGTGGGGGGGGGGGAAGAAAATGAACCTTATTATAACGGAATAAGGCTGGCTGTTTTAAAAAATAAGAATGTCAAAAAATGAATGCGAAAATGAATTATATTCCATTATAATAAGGTTCATCCTTCCCCCTCCAACATGTCAAACCGGCCATCATAACGTGCCGCAGGTTATAATTAAGAAGTAATCTGTCGACAACGAAAACCGTGTAGAGATATAATATACTTGCTGTGGTAGACGGATAGATTTGTTCCTAACATTCCAGTAGACTACATTACCCTAGAATCTTTAATGTCTTTCACCCACCACTACTCACTAATCCATTACTATGCTAATCAAATTGGTATATCTCAAATCTACTTATCTAACAAAGCACGTAGAATATAAACATCATACCACTTTAACATTTGACACTAATTTCTACAACTGTAAAACCTAACAGGTGATAATCTGAGCTTACAGCGATCCAATAACCCGAATATCAAATACGTATAACGTGACGACGTGAGGAACCTAGTCAATATAATTTGGATTAAGGCAATAAATAAGACGGGTTCGCTCGTCCATTTGTATCAGCGTATAATTTAAATTCTTTAACGCCAATGTTAAAGATTACGCGACGAGATACAGGCCGGGCGCCCGTGTCGTAGCGACAACCACCAAATAAATTTATATTTCCGACCGACGAGCCGAACACTCTTTGTAGATAATTCGGCCGGTAACGTTGAATGACTCTATTAACAGCTTCCCTTTTTGGGATAAATGTCGACTTTAGGCAGTATCGTCGCGATGCCTTATCTATAGTGTGGGACGGACATTGTTATAACAAGGTTTTGTAATTCAAATTACTGTAATAAAATTATTCTATTTGAGAAAACACATAAAATTGCTGTCGTAAGTATGCATACTTTGATTATATTGAAGTTGGTTCCAGTTAATCATAATAAAGATATCATAAGGAGATTAAGGTAGCTACTAAACATTTGAATGCAAAAATAAGGATTACAAAATACTAGTTCAAGAATTCTTCAGTAGTTAATGTAGCTATTTCGAAAAATCCAGGGATCACGCATCCTATAGCAACCGATCGCACTATAAATGCGGCACCTCATTTCAAGATTAACCTGATAACAGTAAAACGTCAATAACCACCTAATTGGGAGAGAACTGTGCCCACAGCCGGCCAGCCCGTCCCCGCTGAGAAACAAATAAATATTGTACGCCGCCAACGAGATAATTCCCGAGATAACTTAATGTGCTTACATTTCGAATCTGCTCATGATTTTATGGGAAACTATCACGCCGTATATTTTTTTAGTTCACGGTTATTGTGCGTGTCGTTAAGGTGTCTTGATTGAGGTTTAACAAATATCCTGTTGAACAAAGAATAATAAAACTCATTATAATTTCCTTAAAATAAGCAGATCTGTATACTTCAAGTAATGGTTAAGGGTAGGTTAGGGTGTGGTTTAGGTCATTTCACCATTGGTATTAAAAGCTGCATAAGCAACTCGAAACTTTTGGTTAACAGCATAGTTATGGGTGTTGCCGCGCTAAACGAAGCACAATGTGGCTTTTTACATATAATTTATTATCCATTGATTGGCCTAATTCGATGCGCTCCGATGTACTAGGTACTTTACGATATTAACAAACGCTACCTACTTGGTTTGTTGATAGGTATTTAGGTGCCTACTGAAAGTTCGTAAGCGGTAAAACACATGCCAAGAACTCTACATAGTACCTATGTGATATATATATTTTGTTATTTCTTAACAGGGTATCAAATATCGTGATATACATATAATGCACAAAAATTTAATAAAACTATTTTTATATATCGATGTTTAATAGTTATAACACATGGGAACAAATAAATAGTGTGTATTCCGCCTACACAAATCGATGAAAATACCTAACCTCGGTCGTTTATATGTTAATATTATTTTTAATCTATAATGGTTATAAGCTTACTGTATCGATCATTGCTTGGAGTTTTCGAGTGACTAATTAGAATTAATTTATTCTTTTGTAATATATTACTACTAATGGTTTCGACCAGTCAATCGAGTGGTTCTGTATCTCACATAGGGTTTTACGATTTAATTTTAATTGCCAACGTCTTCATAAAAATAAAATAATGTTTGTTTATGGGCTTAGAAGTTAAAGGTTGATTTTATTATTTCAATTTTATACCTGGAACTTGGTATAGCTTTATTGGTTCATACAATGATGAACCATTTAAAGGATCAACATTCTCATTCAGATCTACTTTTTCATGGTGCAACGATTAAAATTCTTAATTAAACAAAATGTTAACATTGCAATATGTTGCAACCACTACTCATGAGCAATCACAGTTAGTTACAGTGAAAAGAAAAGCTCGATGGTAAAAACTGGGTCTCATTCAGTGAATCGATTTCAATTAATTTATTTAAAAAAATGTGGTCAAAGTCCTGTTTAAACAACATTCGTTCACAGTATGCAAAATTCATTCAACTTTATAATTAATAAAAAACCGGTAAGGATATTATTGGGAAAGATGTTTTGATATGCCCGTGCATTTGAGTGCAACGCTAATTTGGTGTGTCAGTCTCAGATGCGCTCCTTATGGCGGGGACATTATAGCCTCCGTTGTGACTCTGGTCCGAGTGGGTATATTAAAAAAAATGTTATGATTGCTCAGTCAATTTGCATAAGAATAATATGTGAATTTTATGTGCGAATGATGTCATATCCTTCGGTATTCTGTTAAGAAATGTGTTAAAAAAATTAACGCGGGTAAATGCTGTTTTTGTCACTTAACGCGATTTACAAACGGTGCACTTATAAAAAGCGTGGATAAAAATATAACAGTTATTTTTTGAGATCGTGTTTTCGCCGAATCGTTTAATTTTGGTTGGTTATTGCCAATACATGTAGTACAATAATTTAATTAATTTATTTAGGATAGCAGGTATGTACTTGAGGTTAGTAACCTGCTTAGGTAGGAGATAATGTGCTTCACAAAACCATCAAATTATTTAACTGTAGTTAATTTATAAGCAAGGAATATCTAAAATTTATTTAAATCGATAACACAAATAGACGCTTAATTAAGAGTCGCTCGATTAAGAGATAATAGTGATTAATTTCAAGAGAATTCAAATCTTTAAAAAAATATATATTTATCTGGGAAGGATATAAAAATATGAAGTTCTTAAGTAATTTATTTAGATATTGTTATAAGAAACAGGTTGTCTCTCCTCTCTTAAAAAGCAAGGAAATCAAATATTTGTAATAACTTATTTACCTTATAAGTTAAAAAACCGTCGCGTTTTCATATCACTTGGCTATTAGCATTTTTAAGTGTTAAAGTACTTAACTAAACCGATTAAGCGCGAGCGCATCGACTCACTTCACACTTTATTAAGCTGTATTCGGGTCCCATTGCAATCCAGTACAACTGTAAGATAAAATGAAAAGAGTTCCAGATGGTTCCACATAAAAATTATATAGTAAATATAGCGTAATTTTGCTCTTATATTTTGGTGTAGGTATAGTTAAGGTATTGTCAATGCTTTAAATATTTCTGTATATTTTGGTGTAAAGATTGAGTAGTTGGTTCGATTATAGCTTAAACATAGCGCTTACTAATACGTATACACGTATATAGGTATACGTGATAGGTAGCAAATAATCATACTAGGTATGTTATTCCTTCAATACTCTGTAATATAGAAAGAAAATAACATAAATAAATACTAATAATATAATCCAATCGGGTTCATATCGGTCGTGTATTAGCACTTTTTACGTGTTAAAGTATTGGGGCGATAGCGCGGGCGCACGGTTCACACCGAGCTCTCTTAATCTGTATCTCGGACCCTGTGACAGGAGCACGGCGCGAAAGATGCGTATTCACTAAATACGGTGCTTTGAATTGATATAGGCTTTAAATTGTAGGTACTTAAACCGAACCGTCTTAGATAATTTGAAACTAAAGTCAGAAACATTTGAATATGAATAATAGGCAAAAAACTAAATGCAGAACCATTTGAATATTGCGATATTCATATTTTGGATAAAATAGTACGATCATGTAAAATTTTGTAGTTACTTTAGCGTTTTAGCCTATTTATTAAACGTTACTTCGTGTCTCATGTCTTGTTAAATCAATCACATATGTACTAACACACCAGGGTGACCATATGTGGCAAGTGCCTGCCATTTTGGCAGGATAAGCTTCTTATTTTAGCCGGGTACTATTACATCAGTCAACACGATTTTTGGGTCTGGCTTCTGCATGTGAAATTTTTGTTCCTCCTATGTCACAAATAAAGGAACAAACATTTTTTTCTGAGTAAAGTTTGCTTTTGTAGAAACTACTTAGATGAATTTTTCGAATTTTCAAGAAAAAATACTGATTTTTATACTTTTATTTTTCATGACGATTAACGTTTTTGCTGAAGATCAAAGTCTTTTTAAGTCAAGAATTGTGATAAACAATAGCATATAAATGTAAAATAACAAAAACAACGAGTGTAATTGAAGTTTTATGCATAAACAATTAAGAGATACTAATTGATTAAGAAATAGTACATTAAAATGTGTCATATATATTTTTTAATTAAAACATTTGTACCACACCCATTTTTTATCTTGATTCCGGATTTTGAGGCTAAAATAGACTTAAGCAAAGCTTAAAATTTGTTGCAAAGCAATTTTTTTGCATCTTACTTTAATAAATTAATTACAAATAAAACCGAATGAATCAACATCCTGTTTTCACAGTCTTGATGCCATTTTCTAACTTGGTAATACGACTGCCCAAAAAAAGGAGTGTATATGTGTTTAGGGTTCATGTATGCTTTTTTGTTTGTATGTATGTGAGATTCTTTATTCCACCATAACTTATAAATGCCTGAACGGATTTGGATGTATGGGGTATCGTTAGAATCCTTAGATCATTCCGGGTAACACTGGGTATATTATTTTTGAAAACATCAATATGGCGGCATTATGACTCAAAATTCAAATGTGAAAACAAAATGTTTCTTCCATTATTACAATATGGGTATCAAATTGAAGGCCATGATGTGCACATTTCAAAAATATATAATTTACTAGCTGTGCCCGCGGCTTCGCCCGCGTGGAAATTGATGATTATGATTAGTCTGTCTTATTCCAGAGCCTACACTATCTGCGTTTCACATTAAAATCAGTTTAGTAGTTATGGAGATACCAACGTGGCAAAAAACATTCACACATACAGACACATACACTTATTTAGCTTTTACCCGCGAATTCGTCGGCGCAAAATTTAAATTAAAAAAAAAACTGACTCGATCCCGTTTCCCGGGTCCCGGATCCGGTTTGCTGGATCCCAGATCCGGTTTGCCGGATCCCATATCCCAGATCCCGTATCCTGGATCTCGTTTCCTGGATTCCGTTTCCTAGATCTCGTTTCCCGGATCCCGTATCTCTGATCCCGGATCCCGGATATCGTATCTGGGATCTCGTTTCCCGGATCCCGGATCGCGTTCGCCGGATCCCGCATCCCTCATCCCATTTATGGTAATGTTCCAAGCACTATGTCGAAGTTAAAGTAAATGAACATAAACACGGTGTATATCACGTATCCCAAAACCGACTTGTATTTTTAAGAAGACATCTAAACACCATTTTTCATACTTAATTCTAACTTCAAAAATGACAAACTCCCATACAAACTTTCATCCCCTATTCTACCACCTTAGGGGTTGAATTTTCATACACCCTGTAATTATTATTATTTTTATTTAAAGAAACCAAAACAACTATTAACTATCAAAAATGACTTACTTTCATCCCCCATTTAAACCTCTTAGGGGTTGAATTTTCAAAAACCCTGATTTTAACATTTTTCATTTTATAAAAGACATATAATCACCAATGTTCATACCTCTAACTTGAAAAATGACGAACTTGCATACAAACTTTCATCCCTTATTTAACCCCCATAGGGCATGAATTTTCAAAAACCCTGAAATTATTTTTTTACATATATAAAAAGAAACCTAAACACCAATTTTCACAATTCTAACTTCAAAACTGATAAACATCCATGCAAAATAACATACAAACTTTCATCCCCTATTTTACCCCCTTAGGGGTTGAATTTTCAAAAAAGCTGAAATTATTTTTTTACAGATATCAAAAGAAACCTAAACACCAATTTTCACAATTCTTACTTCAAAACTGACAAACATCCTTGCAAAATAACATAAAAACTTTCATCCCGTATTTTACCCCCATAGAGGTTGAATTTTCAAAAACGCTGAAATCATTATTTTAAATTTTTTTAAAGACACCTAATTACAAATTTTCATAATTCTAACTTGAAAAATGACGAACTTGCATACAAACTTTCATCCCTTATTTAATCCCCTTAGGGGATGAATTTTCAAAAACCCTGAAATTATTTTTTTACATATATAAAAAGAAACCTAAACACCAATTTTCACAATTCTAACTTCAAAACTGACAAACATCCATGCAAATTAACATTCAAAACTTTCATCCCCTATTTTACCCCCTTAGGGGTTGAATTTTCAAAAACGCTGAAATTACTAATTTTTATTTTTTAAAAGACACCGAATTTCAAATTTTCATCATTCTAACTTCAAAAATGACGAACCTACATACAAACTTTCATCCCCTATTAACCCATCTTAGGGGTTGAAATTTATAGGTATGATTAGCCTATGTCTCCTTCCAGAGTTTACACTATCTACGTTTCAAATTTCATTAAAATCGGTGCAGTAGTTATGAAGATACGTGGGAACAAACATTCACACACACACACAGTTACTTTCGCATTTATAATATTATAGTAGGATTGGCATAATTTAACATAGGTAGGGTGTACATGTAAAACAAACATTTCATTTTTGGCTGCTGTCACTAAAATGCATAAAATAAAAATAAATAATTTAAAAAAATTAAAAACACGACTGCCCTGCCAAAAACGAACTAAAAAGTATAAAACAAGTGCAGTGTCATTGCAGTCGGGGGTCCTCTTAAATTAAAAATGTTCCACAGAACGGTCCCCCGACTGCAATGACACTGCACTTGTTTTATACTTTTTAGTTCGTTTTTGGCAGGGCAGTCGTGTTTTTATTTATGTATGAAATCAGAATTCAAGCATTAGAACTGAAACCCAAAAAAAAAAAATTTTTTTTTGACTTGTGTTATTTTCCTGGAATGCTTTCATTTACTTATTCAATATTTTTTTTAAATATGTTCGAAGATTTTAATAGGGTATTATAATTTTAATGTGTACCTATACATTTTAGTTACCTGTGTCAGTGAGTTCAACCACCAGGATTCGTAAATACGCGTCCAAGTCTACTCGGCGCTTCAAACGACGTACAAAATTTATTGTTATTGGAGCGGCGCGCGTACATGCATCCACACTTGGCGGCTATCGCGACTACAACTTTATCTCAGCGCACCACTATTCTGTATAAACGTAACGACTTTATTTTCGTGTAGGTGATTTTACGACGCGACGCGCCGGTAAAAACGCGCTGTTTTGATTTGTCTGACAACTGTTTGATTGTGGGTTCTTTTATTTAGATGGATCTTTTGTTTAGTGTCGACCATGGACTAATATATCCGTTGTATCGACATTGATAGGAGTGTTAGGAAGTGTTTAATTATAAATTTAGTACAAATTTCGATATTGAAGATTTTATTTATTTTAAAAATAACGACAAATCTGTAATCTCTCTAGTTTGTTATCATACAGCTAGAATGTGCCTTTTTAATTTTACTAAGTTAATTAGTGAATAAATTAATCAAAATGAAATTCTTATCGAGAGGTTGTAAGCTATACCTAAGAATTCAAACACAATTTCTTCAACCAATTAGGCTATAAATATTCAGATCTGTACATCGACATTGCGTGTAAATATCCAGAATAACACCGCTCCAGTTCCCATACCGCCCCGTAAACTGGTCGCACCATCGCCAATTTGTTAAGAGGAGGGTTCGAAATTTGGTTGATTTTCTATTCTACTTTTTCTTTAAGTAAGTATGTGGACTAGGAATCTTATATTTAGATGTATGATTTTTGACTATATTATCTTGAGTATCTTTAAATCCAAATCACGATTTGATGAAATTTTCTCGATAAAAAAAAATTATGAAATGAGCTCTAATTATTTACAATTTTCCTTGCTACCACGATGTTTTTACGATTTAGATCACGAAATTATTTCTAAAACATAGCAAATAATGATATCTAAACTACCCTTCAACCATATTTTAATTCATGAAGTAGTTTTTTTTTAATTCAAGTAAATGTGGTTTGGCGCTTACGTTGTTTATTTCCGAGCGCGCGCACAATATCGCCATCTCACATTTTAAGTACTTGAACTAACCATGTCTCTCTCTAACTTTGTATTGTCAGTGTCCGCTCGGACTTGTTCGACGTCGGACCTGTGAAGGATTTTTTAAAAAATATTACGAAAAAATATTACGGTCGTGCCACATTACAGGTACAGTACAGTATTTACAGTCCGCCGACGCCTATGATAAATAAATAAATATCCTTGGAAATTCTTTTACACATGACTACCTGATCCCAAACTAAGCAGAGCTTGTACTATGGAAACCAGATAACTGATATTACTACATATACTACTTTTTGTTTGTAAATACAAACTAAATATACACTTAATTACACCTAGACTCGGGACATGCGGACATGTTCATGCACACAAATGCATGTCCTGGGCAGGAATCGAACCTACGACCTGCACTGCAGCGTGATTTTCGTTTGCTTTTCCTTGTCTTGTGTAATTTCTTTTCATCTCTTGTCATTTTGTGTCATCTCTTGTCATTTCATAGTTATTCGTGTCATTTCTGTAAAAACTCCCTATTTCGCTTACTGTTATATACTTGCAGCATGGTCTTGGGCCGACAGTGGGAATACATTGCTTGTCAAAACAATGGAGTCGCTTTATTGCGTTTGTTGTAGGTATGGATGGGCAAGTAATAAATATATCATACATCAATAAATTATCGTAAAAAATAACATTACAGATATGGATAGGAAAATGTTTGTCCGTCCTATTCAATCTATTATATTATAAACGAAAGTAAGTCTGTCTGTTACCTTTTCACGGCTAAACCGCTGAACCAATGTTGATGAATTTTGGTATGGAGATAGACTGGGTCTTGGCGGAGAACATAGGCTACTTTTTAGGGTTCCAAAGGGTGCTAACGGGACCCTATTACTAGGCCTACGCTGTCCGTCTGTCCGTCTGTCAGCGCGGGCTGTATCTCACGAACCGTAACAGGTAGAGAGTTGAAATTTTCACTGAATGTGTATTTCTGTTGCCGGTGCAGAACAAATACTAAAAATATAATAACATTTAAAAATAAATATCAAGTCTCAAACTTGATATTTTTGATGTGTTTATTCTACGGTGGTACGGAACCCTTTATGTGCGAGTCCGACGCCTTCAGATCTTATGAATGTTTTCTTGAAATAAATATAGTGTATTTTAAGTAATTAACTGGCCAACCCTCAGGTCCTACCTACCATGTTAGGATCTTTTTCGTTCTAGCGGGTGTAAACCGTGATTTAACGAGTTAATGTGATAATTTTTGTATTTAAATTATTCAATTCAATGTATTTGTTTCAGACATAGTCCAATATTGATTATTAAAATTATTATAATTTCACAATAAATATAAAACAATAAATAAAAGTAAAAATAAATTAAAAAAAATAAAAAAATATTATTTATTTTTCATGTTTTATCATTAAAATACAATATAATATAACATAAATTAAAATAAAATACAATAAAATAAAAACCTACCCCTAATTAAACAAATACCGTCCGCGTGGGATACTGGCTGCATGTCCTCCCTGTATTCAAGCTGTTCCTGTTGTCAAGCGAATTTTTTGAGCAAGGAAAGAGCCAGCCCTCTTGTCACCTGTGGCGGTAACCAGTCTAAGGGTGATTTTGATAGATAAAAAAATAAAGATAAAAAGATAAACAATAAATAAATGCATGGTTAAATCAATAAAATTAATAAAAACTGAAAATTAAATTAAAAAATAAATTAAATATGGTAAAAATAAATATTATGACACCGCTGATGACTTCATGATCGGCATTGAAGTTAAGTACCAAAGTATTCCTTTGCCTACGAAACATGAAAAAGATACTCATATCCGGCAGTCAGTCACTGACACAGAGTATGTACATTTTTACCCGACTACGGTAGGCGGAGGGTTATGATTTTGACCGATATGTATGTATGTTCATCTGCTCCCGTATAACGTCCAAACTATTTTTATCATAATAATTTGACTAATGAGATATCGTTGGACGCGTCTGGATCGTCCGCTGGTTATAGGCTATTATACGATCGAAATATTGTTATACGTATCTATCAGCATATTGTAGGTATCGTTTGTCTTCTTTTGACTTACTTTGTCTTCAGCAATAAAAACAACATAGAAATTAAATTATTTTTTTCAAATACACTCGACATAAAAATCCCATATAAAACGAAAAAAATATATTTGAATATTTTCATCCATTTCATCTATTTTAAAAGGTGCACTGGGACATATTATTTTAATTGTACGAATTAAACAATATTGTTCCTTCAATAAATAACTATACTATAGTCTACTCCATAGCTGTTCTGTCCTAGCTAAGCGAGAGGGATATATCCTTCGGCAGCTCACGCGACGCTAGCCACACCCCGAAACTAAAATTCATTTTTTTCTTGTATCGTCTTAATGATACGATACATATACGTAATGCAATCATTTACTAGCAAAGTATGTGATATATTTGATATTATAAGCAGATTTAACTCAACACTAGCGTTCAGGTTATAATTAGGTAATTTTTAAAGTAAGTATAACAACATCGACGTATTAATTTAGGTATTTTATATTCTAACATCACGTTTATAGTATCAGTAGCAATAAGTAGGTACCTATGTAAAATGTTATAACTTTATTTTTAAACTTTAACGATGAAACCACAGATGGGTGATCTAGACTCAAATAATTCTATTTTATAATCGTGTAGTAAATTGTGTACTTAGACGCCTACTTACATACATGTTGCATCCTATTATTAACATGTTTAACGGACACAGATAAGAAATATAGACCAATGATGATCCCAATAAGACATTAAGCAAATTAGCTCACACATCATCACACTGTGATCATACTTTCTACTATGCTGTGATGTTGCTCGTTGTATACACTCTATACACTGCACTCATGATCACTCTGCACTGTAGGTATACTTTTCTATATCGATTATGTTTGTCTCTTCTGCATTTGTATGTGCTGTTCCTTTTTCTGTGCTGTGCTGATTAAATGTTTTATATTTGATTTAATTTAGTTAAAGACCCATTCCTACATTGTTTTCGACCGGGAATCGAACCCGTGGTAATCTGTTCCAGTGGCCGTTAGAGTTTGATTTACGGCTGCCGTTCGTTCTTTATATTAAATCCTGGTTTTGCCTTAGGTACCTATTAGAGATAGATAATTATTTTTTATATGTACAGTCGGCAACAGAAGTCGCTGGACAGACTAAATTTTTCAAATCGGTAGTTACTATTCTTGATTTTACAAAACCGAACTTTAGCAACACGTTTCTCTAAACATTGTTTAGATAAAGAAAAATAATGGTTTGATGCGAAACAAAAGTGTACAAGCGATTTAAAAAACTGAGTATGTTCAGCAACTTATGTTATTGACCGTACCTACCTCATATATAGAAAGACCAAGTTTGAAAAACGAATCAATTTCTGAAGGTAAAATATTCCGCTTCATAATATAACATAATTAATATCGTTACCCTCCAGTGTTTCTGGTGACCCCGTTCAGCTTTCACCGAAATGATCGGTGATATCCGGGAAGAACTGATTCGGGCCTACGTTTAACAACAATAGGAGGAAAAAAGGATAATTGTCCGTCACGATATATTCTCAACGGAAAGAATTACATGATAAATCAACCATCGATGTAAAAAACTAAACGGTTAATTGCCCAAATCCGCACTTATTTTATCCAGAAGAGATTTATTTCATAAAAGGGATATTACATTTTTGATGTCTTTTTGTGTTCTTATTATATGATGTAAGCAGATCACGGTGTTGTGATGACTTTATGCTTATCCACACGCCGATTCTTCTGCTATCTATACTTCTGATGGTTAGGTATTCGAACTGACTAACTACTTTGCAGTTAAAAGATTGATGGTGAATTGATATCAACGCATGCCTAATAGCAAAGAAATTGTGAACTCTACTTTACACAATTTTTGATTGAGTGGTTTTTGCGTCTATTGTATACTAATGTAGAGTCAAACTTTAACCCCTCAAATGTAAAGATAGTTACAATAGACTTCACTGGCATTATACAAATCACTTTTGTTCCTAGAAATGCCTTGTAAAACCATTGTAAGCTGGCTAAAAATCTCTATAAATCTGGGCATGAGTGCTTGTAAGTCGATATTCAGGTAAGGTATTGCTCCAATTATACCTAACGGTAATCAGGACATTACCACAGATGGATACTCTTAACATTTAGCGATAGTCGTAGTCTCTTCGACTTTGCTTTAATCGAATAAAAAGCCTACTTTACCGTTTTTGCTACGAGTTTATCACTGTAGGTAGAGCATACTTTATAACGAAGTTAATATTAGGTACTTCAATAACTTGTAGATTGTAATAAATATGTATGCTTGGGAATACAATATAATTAGGAAGGCTTTTGATTTTAGTATAAGGTATACAGAAAGTCTTTCCTCAAAATTTAAGAAGAAAAATAAAAGTAAAAATATATGATTTAATTATTTATTTTCGTAATATTTAGGTACGTACGTAAACTGTTTCCTAATATTTTACAATAATTACTCTTTTAAGCAATAAATAGTATACAACGCTCAGAGATAACAATATTTACAATAATAACTAAAGGCGTACATGCCCGCGGGAATGTAACAGTAAGGTGCCCATTATCATAACCAATTCTACAAAGTAGTGCCAAATAAAACATTTCAAAATAGTGTCATTTAGTGTCGATAATCATTTTAAAATTTCAACTATACTTAAAAGGTTGTAAGTCGTAACATACAAAAGATAATACACTTCATCAAAATTCAACATTTACAATACTGATACTAAACGACTCTATTTTAGTAATAATTCATTTATTTAATTACTCATTTATAAATTTATATTACCTATTCCGTACAATGTATATCAAAAGCATTAGGAACTTAGCTCTCCTGAAACCGTTTTACCATCGATATTAAAACTTTGGTATTCTTTTCATACAAATATGTTCCAGTTTATTACTGACATAGCGTTGCCAGATTCATGTTACACTTTCAAAGCGACAGACAATTTTCTTTTATGAATTTTAAACAACTAATACAAAGTAAATCACCTGGCAACTCGCTTAGCATTTTATTCAACTAGTTTATACACGTATTACCAGACTCTTCCTAACCAAAATTACCGAAGATATACCTTCATACTACCATTACCACCATGAATCTAATATCCCACTATTCTCCTATTTTTATAAGTGGAATCGTTTGTGCATATAATTAACGTTAATCATTCTATCCTTTACACTAATTAACAACTCAAATATTTACATATTTACATTAATTTACAAACTAACTGGAGTATTAGCACTCTAGGATCCTAATTTACATAATTATTATTCGGAACATGGGCATTCGATAGGAATGATAATCGTAATACTTTATGTAGGTTTAGTGTAAATAAATTAATTGAAATGACTCTATATCAACGATCGTGTTTCGTTAGCTGTAGCGGTAAGTCGTTGGAAGTGGGCAGCCGCGGCCGGCACGGACTCGGGGAGCGAGACTTCGCGTTGCTTCGTTTCTCGGCCTCGTTGTCGCTCTCGTCGTGAACGTTTATCTCCTCGTCAGAGTCAGAATGTGAGTCGTATCCACGAGCCAGCTGTATGGACTGCGCCGCTAACAGTGCGGCAGCCGCCGAATGCGGCACGAGCGACTTAAACGCGCTGTTTTCTAACGCAGGATGCGGTTTAAACGCGCCGCTTTCAAACGCGGACTGCTGGGATAGTGCCTTCAGAGCATTAGTGTCAAATTGCGCTTGATGCGTAAGAGCCTTCAGGGCGTTGGTATCCTGGTGCGAGAGCGCTTTGAACGCGCTATTCTCTCCGCCCATCTGTGGGGTGTGGTAGGGGACGCGCGCGGGGGACAAAGAACGCGAACGGGACCGGGACGGGGAGTGGGGAAGGCGGTGCGGGGGCGAGCCGCCACCGCGCTTGAGGAGGTTCATGCGCTGGTGGCGTCTCCACTTGGCTCGTCTGTTGGAAAACCAAACCTGTCAGTAACGGTAAATAAATGTGATTAGTATTCTGTATCCACAGTGTTAACAAATTCATGAATTCAAATTGATATACAATTACAATTCTGATCTGACAGACTCGCGAGCTGTCTTTATAATGTGAATTTATGTAATTATTCGAGAGGTCAAGTAGATAAAATGGTTACCTGAACTCTCGCTTCCGACAGCGATGTTTTAGATGCTAGCCGCTCCCGAGTCGACACGCAGGGGTAGTGAGATTTCTCGAATTCCTTCTCCAATTCCTCGAGCTGGTCTTGGCTAAAAGTAGTGCGGTTCCTTCTGAACTTGGGTTGCTCTCCGTCCAAAGACCCCGAGTCGTCGCCATCGACGTCTGTTCCAACAAAAACGGGCAAATATAAATAGAAGTTCCGAGTAAAAAACTTCACGGTGCTTAAATGAATTAAACCAGCGTGTTTGATTAAAATTTTGGACAATGGGTAATTAGATACACCGGCTTCCTAATTTGTGAAATTTACTTACCAATGAGGCCGCGTCCGGAGGATAAGAAGCCTTGTTGCATATCGGGGTGAGGAACACCGGAGTGCGATCCCGGTACTCCGGGCGGTAAGGGTAGGCTGCCCGGTGGCCAAACGCCTCCGCCGCCCGCCCAAGGGAAGGCTCCATAGGGCGGGGGGGCTGCGTAGAGTCCATAACCAGCAGCTCTTGCGAATTCAGCTGCGGCTCGCTCCGCAGCCCTATTCCGCAATATCCTGTTGATTGATGACACGCTGGGCGCTGTTGCGTTGGTACATACTCCTGTTGAAAAATATTTTCTATTTATTTGCATTCTGGTAATTAAAATGGTTCTACCTCGCATGTTTCTATTTGATTTCCAAAAGGATTTTTTGGTATGGCTGCATAAATCTTAATAAATAAGTAGGTAGGTAGGTACCATAATTAATGGGTGTTTAACGTCACTACTAAACTAACAGATCATGCTGCACCTACTGTAAATAGGTAGGTGCTACAGTAATAAAAAGTCGGTAGCTATTTCTAGTCTTCTAATTGGACCACCGTCATAACTACTAGTCAATTGCATATCAAGTCGTCATTATTTAAGATGAATGTCAAACATTTCAATGTTTTCAACTCATAATTGTATACCCGTCACCTGCAGAAACAGTTTGCTTGGCCACACATATAGCAATTATCTAAACGCAGTTTCGAAACGTGGTGGCTGTGGCGTAACGCAAGCTACAAGTAATTACGTACAATGTGCATAAAATGCGAGCAAACGTCGCGTCGCGTTAAAACCGATGCGTCATTGGTCGCGTTTTCAAATCACTCGCTATTATTTAACCGTGATCTATTTAGCTTACGCTACGGAACGTACATACGTTACTGACAATCTTTCTGAATTTAGAACTGCTTCCATGATTTATAACATTATAGAGCACATTGGTAGTATGCTCATAATTCCAACAAAAATGTGGTTACATCATATATACATCGAATTCATTTCGCTCCGTTGACACCCATCTAATGAAATTGTAGTCACCTATGTTATCCTCCCTATAAGTGAGAGAATAAATAAATACCTAACGATACCATAAAAATTATCACAAAACATTTAGACACTACAGCCTTTTTTTACCATGACATAACATAAGCTAACTATGTGAGTTAAATGCGTGCAGTCAGATCGCGTGCCGAGGCAGCCTTGGAGAGGCATCCCATGTAATTTTCAGGAAACACTCGTCGTAAGTGCCATAATTTAATCATACCCTGTCCGAGTGTAATTGTCGCTGGATTCCGAGCTACTGGCCGGCTAGTGATCTCGATGCTGAATGATATTTTGAATACAATTGTTAAGACTCTTTCGTGTTATTCATAATTTAATTATATAGTTTTTAGGTGTCGAGTTTAAAAAAAACATGTATGCTTTATTTGAACCGTAGCCTATTGATACCAAGGCATCGCGCGCACATTGGCGATCTGTTTGCCATTGGTCAAAATAAGCATTGTAGCGTTTCAGTAAACATAAAATTGGATATATAAATACATAACCTAAACCTAATAGGTACTTAATGTGTATAAAAACATGTACGTCTACAGTATTAAACGTTAGTGGCTCATAAATAAATACAAAGATAAAATGTATATATAAAAATAACCTGAGGACTCTGCTAAACCGTTGGAAACCGACTCTACCTAAGCCACGTGTCACCACAAGCAATAAGTCATTACAATTAACACAAAATTACTGCCGTATTTCCTTAGTCTATAACAAGCTCTGACTCGGCTGCTCTACCAAACAATTTTCATAGCTAATAGCTACAACAACTGCTCGCTTTGATTGTGTCGCACACATTATCATCGCGCTGTTCAAAGGCAATTGGCCCGTATTTACATCGACTCTATCGGTTCCATTTGCAACCAAACCATTTAAATACGTACTAACATCGAACAATTACACCTAGAAGCAATCATCAAAGGTAATTGCTTAATGAACGGTATTCACAAAGACGTTTTCTAGATACGGCTCGTTATAGAAAATTACTCAAAAATAAAATAAACCGTCCTGTCAATTGTTTGTCATAAGGATACGCCATGATAGGCCCTAGACGTGAATGATAATTATTATAATAACTGAAACTATAGCGATTTAAAGGATTTAAAGCGGTCACTGTTGGTAATGAAGCGCTATTGACGGCAGTGAGCGCGCGCGCCTCACGCCTGACGTATCAAATAAAACACAAAACGTACCTGTTATAATTTACTCAAAACACAAAGCCTTATATAGTATAATGGTAATGATCAGTTGCACGGCTCCACTCATTGTTAGCACGTCGAAAAGTACAAAAAGGCGCCCTCTACACAATTTGTTTGGCCCGTAATCGGTGCGCTGAGACGAAGCCTGGCCGGCCGCCTTCTGTGCCGCGTCAAACGTTTGATATGGCTGAGAACAGTGTAATGGTGACTAGTCATCACTTACCGAGATCTCTAATTATATTGGGAGCGAGGTTTTTCAAAAAGAAAACAAACCGTTGAGAATCTGTTAACATTTTGTGGGAGCTCAGCGACGCGTCGCCGCTAGTTAATCTACTTCGTTTTCTATTCTTTTAAACGACAAAAAACTTCAATGATCTTTAACAGAACAGTTAAATTGGTTTTTGTCTAGTAACAAGCACGTAACTATCTATCGATAGTTTCGATCGACAGCGTTCTAAGCGGGCGTGTTTTCAATTCGGATAAGGCGATATTTGTAATCAAAATAAAAAGTTTAGACGTTTTTTTCAGTGTCTGCTGTCAATGATCTTAATAACATATTATTTCGAGAGATGCGAAATCATCGCATACTGCGCTCGGATGTGTTCGAGCGGTAGGTATCGATGATAGGTAAGGTTAATATCAATGTCATTTTATTCGGGCTCTCGATTCATCAATGAGCGACATTCAGCGGGTATAGTTTCACTATTTGTTTAAACAGAGATCATTATCCGTCAACAGGTTGCAGGTGGGAATGCGATATCTATAATTGTTCTTTTAATGATTTGGGATCGAGCCGGGATCCCTACATGCTTAGTCACGGCCATGCAATTTGTCTAAACTCGTTTAATCATGATTAGTCACAATAGAGTCCGCGTCTATTAAAAGTTACGATGGGTACAACATAAAGAGCGTCTTATAGTTGGGCGTACAGGGGCTGGTGGTAACGGCACAATTAAATGTTATGTATTTTTTGTCCCGGTCTCTAGATATGAATCGGTTATACAGCGTAAGACGATTAATTATCGAATTAACAGCTTTTATGTGCGTGCAATGATACTGCCGTCATGTAAGTCTAAATGGATGTTAAGTACTTGTATTGAAGCGGTTATTAATAGTTATTTATGTAGACAGTTTTTTTCTATTATATGCACTGATAATAAAACGGTAGGTAGTAATTGCTTTTTCCCGGGACTTGTTGTGGGTAAAGCTTCGGCGTCATCATAGGATTCGTAGGACACTCTGTCGATCCTGGCTTACAGAAGTCTCAATGTTGGGAGTGGGTGGCGAGAGCCCCATTAAAAAGGCAGTAATTGAAATCGATTTGTATTTTTATTTACCCCGTCTCGATAATAAACTCGTGAAATATTCTGGCAATGAAATTAGTTTCCCTCGGAATCCTAATAAAAAGCAAATTGCTTTAAAAATCTTAATGTTTCTGCTCCGAAGTGTTGTAAGTTGGTACCTGCCTAAAAGCGTGGCATGTCCAAAGATAAGAGGCTCGGCGCCGTCGACCCATAGACTGTTTAATCGGGTTAATTTATCGATAATTGACGGAAAACCTTTTTGTTTGTAGTGCCGGGAAGTAACAGTAATTGTCACGCCTTTGAAGATTTACGCTCGTTTCTAAATTGAGACATTAACAGTCGGATCTCGTGCCTAATGGTTCGGAATGAATTTGTTTGTTTGTTTTACTTATACCGGTTCCCCGATACTGCTAGACCGAAAATGACGGATATTGGTTTCTATCAGGCGGCTAATTAGTTTTGGATCGGTAAGGTGTCGATGTAAATAGGCAGCTATTTATTTTGCGAATTCGTTCATGTGGCTATGATAATATCTATCGATTACAAATTGCTAGGTGTCTCTCTGAGTGGCAATCTAATCTATCCACATTCCTAAAATTGCAAATCGATAAATTAATTGCGAGTCTTGATAAACTTTAAAACTCTAGAATTAGGTATGGGTGAGGTTGAGAGAAAAACATCCCGTTTAGCTCATTCTATTTATGTACCAATATCAACATAATTAGGTATCGGTCTTAAGTCGGTCGGTCGGTGGGTCTTAGGTTTTGACCCAGCTATAATATGAATTTCCTCTACTGAAAACTTACAGAGAAACGTCCCGAAAATCAGAACTATAGGAACATTTGAAAAAAGTTAATGCCTCGTACCACTTAACGAGTGAGTGGCGTCACGTAGTCTAAATGAATTATTGTTGGCTTTATGGGGAACATAAAACGATGAGATCGGACGCAATCAAGCGGCACCCGGCGAGTCCCCCGGTAAAAAGGTGTCCGCAGCTCCGGGGGGCCTCTCCTACCGCGGAGCTAAACGCCTACTCGACGCACTCGCTTCCCTACCCGTTTCAATTAGCAATCAATGGCTGACAAACAAAAGAAGTGCCAATGAACACTGAAAAATCACAGGATAACATCCGAAATTTCACACAAGAGACCGTCGCGCTCCAGAATCAAAAGTGAAAATATAACATTTTCTGGTCCATTACAAAAGTCTTGCGAATTATTTACCACCAGTGACTTTGTGGTGAAATGTTGTATTTTATAAAAGTTACAAAGCCCATTAGATACCTCAATGGGTGAGCAAAAACTGATCAAAACACTTTTTATCGAGACGTATACGATCGACGATTAAAAGTCCTCCAAAAACCGAATCCAAAATCATGACCGTGACCTCCCGACGGCGGCCAGCAGTGTTGGTGTGATGCACTGCTGGGAACCAATTTAATGCTGTAACAAATCAATAAATGTATCGGTTTATTGGAAGCTGTGTAGAGATCGATTTGATTTATTTCGACCGTACAATGAAGGCGAACGAGGTGGGACCTTGTTAGTAAATGTCAAAAAACTTTTGAAAAAACGCTCACCGTTTCATCTGTCGTATGGTTATAACGTAGTAACGTAATGATTCGGAGAAATTCAAATAATAGCCGCCCAATATGTGTTTTACTTTTATAAAATGATCAGTAAAGGGATATCGTAAAAACAACATTAACAAGAAATAATAAATTATGAAAGCGTTTTTACAACCGGCCGAATACATTTTAACGCCCGACCCGTAAACTCACTCGTCATCCGTTTCGCTAATTAATCGGCGCCATCCAATAATTTGGGCTCAACATACACCGTCCAGTTTGTGGGTTAAGAATGCAATTAATCAAAATATGGTCAGTAGCTAGAGCCGCCCGTAACGCCTCGTAAACCGATATCGATTTAGTAGATAAGTTGCGCAAGCCATTGTCCAAAACTGCTTGGTCACGGCTAACAAAGACGGTAGTGGGCACCTTATTAAAATTTAGCCGATCCCGATGAGTCTCTCTGTTTTGATAAACGCTCCCAGAACCGTCAAACGCGCACCGCTTTTCGAGTTAACTTTTTGACACATTCCTTTTGTATTCGCGGTTTGTATAAATATTAAGTCAAAATGAATCGGCTCGTTCGAAACCTTTCATAATTTACTGCTGTATTTTTTGTAAGTATAGAATCTCCTACTTTTCCTATGTGGTGAGTAGATGTCTACGAATCTAATATGATGCAACAGTTGTTATTTTTTCAATTATTATTAGTGAAGAAATTAAATTATGTAGAGGCGTGTTAGTGTTGCAGATGAAACTTTAATCAATTTGGCCAAGTTGAATAGGCACGCGGTGACTCGGGCACGTGTTTATGACAATGGCCGGCATTTGAGCGTGATCATTTTGTTACAAATTTGATTAAATTTCTATTACTTAGATATTTCTTGATCGTGCCACAGACTTACAAAACGGTTCACAAAGCGTTTCTATTAATGCAAACTATTGCGAGATAATCTCCTACACCTCACGATGTAGAAAGGAATAGAAAATTAAATAAGTACAATTGGATATTTTAGGTAGGTACGTACACCTACAATAAAATCATGATTAGGTAGGAATTATAAAATCCGCGTATCCTTAAAAATCGCCATCAACTGTATGAATTATTTATTTAAAATATCTTTGAATAGCTAATAAAATTAATTTCTTACCGTAAAAGGTATGTAATATAGGTAAAGTAAAGACTTCAGAACTATCCAAATTCACGAGCGGCATAACTCTTTCGAGAGATGGCTCGTCGGTTCCCTACAGATAAAAGTGGTCGGCCACGTCTAGTAGATTGATATTTCTGTTATTTATAATAGATATTCGACTCCCTCATCAGCGGGCGGTCTGCTCCGGTCAACACACTTTGATACACCGAAACCATCGTCAGATCTAATGGAATCAATCATAAGTACAACCCCGCACCAAACACGAATCCGAACATTGAATAAAGCACTCCCATTGGAATGGTATTGAATTCGTGTTAAAACGGAACCGCAGAACTTAACTGTACTTCAAAATATACAGGGGAATATATTTAAATATCGCATTTAACACAAATATGTGAGCATTTACTCAAAACAGTGACGTGAGATCGCGTGCAATTCGCATACAACGGGTGCATTCGTTCACTGCGCTCGAGCAATTATTTTAAACACATTTCAACAAATGACGATAATGTCAGCCGACGGCGAGATAAGGACAGAATAAAAACATGGAAAATAAAGGCACTCACTGAGCAATTGTTCGAGCCTTCGTTCATAAGAACGCGTTCATATTTCCAACTGTCATTAAAGTTAAAAATAATATAATCGCATTCCAAAAGACGCGGAAGTGTCTTACTTTGCAAACATTACCTTGATGTGATCATTATTATGACAAAAATAAGTAGAGTCGTTGTGGAGGGATTGGGATCCAATGGCTACGTCTAAATGTGGCCAGCGGCGCTCGCAAGCCGTTAGTTTTAACATCGGCCCACGAGACATAATGTCATAAAATTATTGCTTGGCGCACCGCTCGCCTCTTTTGGACGCAGCCAATTAGAATCTGTCAAATTCACCGGCATTATATTTGTCAACCAAATTACTATAATTATGCGCGTTTTATTATTTTAATTTAATTCTACTTTGATCTTAAAATAAAAAGTAGGTAAAACTTAATCCAATTTTGTGCAAGTCGTAAAAGTCAATTAATAGTTAATAATTGCAGTAAAAGATACGCAAAAATATCACCAACATGTATTTTGTATGCGCGTTATATTGAGGTCGTCCTAAATAACCGATATTATTTTTTCAAGCATTATGAAGTCAGGTAAATAAAACGTCTATAAAGACGTTAACCCAATCATGTGTTGTGAAATGACGGCGCCCCCTGCTGGTTTAATGGGTACGGACCAATTTAACAGCTCAGTTTAGCTCAGTGTTTCCCATCGCGAATGTTATCGTCTCCTAATCCGGTCCCAAGTGATATCGTAAACCAGAAGTGGTCTTGAAACCTGTTACACAGGCGATCGCTTGCGCCCTACACATTGCAATAGAGAAAACATGAACGAGTGTTCTGCAAGCGCTCTAATGATGCTTAATTAAAGAAGGGATTTTGAACTTTAAGTTGAAGCGTGTAGGATAAAAATAGATAGAGATGATTGCGGGCGCTTAAGACAGTCTTTTGTTTTATTCATGGATGCTTAACCTCACGCATGGGCACGAGAGGTGTCGTTAGTGCAATTATCGCAATTGGCTCGCCGGCCTGAGCTAAAGACGCCCATCGCACAAGGTATGCGCGCATGTTTGTATGCCGCAAACTGTATATTAGGACAGTTGAGTAAATGTCTCAAATAACGTCTCGTTCTCGTTAATGTCTAGTAACCTAGTTCTACGACCTCAACCTAGCTTTACGAGTTCATAATTGTAACATATCATTGGCTTGCATTGAAATTAGCACAAAAAATCTGCTCTACCTAGTCGGCCTGATCGCATGAGGGACAAAACTATGCGAAAAATTAAGATATACCTACTTACGACCTAACGTTATCTAACTTTTTTTTCTAAAGCTCCGTCTCTATCTGGCGTCACAATCAAACGATTACACGTGGTGTAAAAAAAATCGTAACATTTTAAATGTATCTTGAGACAAGCTCATGCTTTGAGTCTCATTCCTGCTCATACCTGCGACAAGTTTATAATCATAGCTCGGGGCTATAGTGACACATTTATTGTGCATTTGGCTAGTGAGCCGCGGCGTGATACAAAGTTTTATTTACTGCGTGTTATTATGTGGACATTTTGTCTGAATTACTCCATTTGATCTCTAGATCAAAGAAAGAATGGAAATTATTAGGGAAGCTCTCTGTATTACACCATCTGTTAAATAAATAGAATCAGGTTAACTTATATTTAGATAAACAAATGTCACTTTAAAAATTCCTACCTTTGGCAACTTATTAGATTTTTTTAATGGCTAAAAATCCAGTAAACATATTTAAAATTTATTAAAGTCTTATATATTTATCTCTTTATATATTTAATTAAGTATATAAAGTCAACCTAAAATTCATAAAATTGGTAGAGTCAACCTTACTTATACATAACAAAATAATACCTAACCGGATTTGCTCACGGGTAGTCACAAAATCCAATAGATCCTCTCAAGTT
Organism: Drymonia ruficornis; assembly: GCA_947859195.1. Classification (NCBI taxonomy): domain Eukaryota; kingdom Metazoa; phylum Arthropoda; class Insecta; order Lepidoptera; family Notodontidae; genus Drymonia; species Drymonia ruficornis. Next base: position 6,550,378 of record OX401910.1, on the reverse strand, counting down.
ACGTTATATCCGCCTCTGGTAAGCCGGGGCCATCAAACTAGCCGGCCATATTCGGGGCTGCACTTCTAGGGCTTTGCCTATTGCCCTCCCGAAAACCATTTGACACTACTAAAGTTCATTACTCAAATACTATAATCTCATAATTAGATAAGTGTTCAGTTTCTGTGTGAACAAAGCGTTTACGTTTAGCCGACCTTATTAGATTGGGTAATGTTTTCTACAAGGTTGGTGAGGCCTATATTTTATACTCTTCAAACTTTTGAAAACTGTTGACGTGTAAACGGTACCTACACATACATTTAAAATCGAAACTAGCAGTTTGTTAATATGCTTTATATTACTCTTGTTCTAAAGAATATCTGTAACCTTAATATTAATAATAAAAGTAACTCTGTTTGTTTGTCTCTCTGTTACGTTTTCATAACTAAACGGCTAAACCAATTTTAATGAATTTTAGTAGGTAGGTTAGATAGATAGGGCCTTAGAGATGGACATCGGCTACTTTTTATCCCGGAAAATGTTAGGTTCCTGTGGGATTATAAGAAAAACGAACTACATGACGTTGTAAAGTCAGCGAGCGCGGGCGGAAGCTAGTAACTTATAAAACAAACGTTCTAATAATAGTTAAAGTCACTAGCTACAATTCAGGCTTCAGTCGCCGAGCATGATATTTCGAGATATTATGACAATAATTTATTCAGTAATTGCTATGAATTATTTTAATAATGCTACTCTATAATTCGATGATCAGACAAGTCGCGAGGTCCATATCGTGTGGCTAGTGCGCGCACGCAACTCTCCGTATCTTGTGTTGCCATGTCACTGTGAATGTAACATTGAAATAACTAAGTACTCTTTACCACAACAAGGTAACAGATTTTATAAATCACAAGTCGTAAATATAAATTTATGTCTTTTAAGTATATAATGTCGTTAGTGTCTAGGTAGATTGAATCTAATGGATACAATATTGCCTATTTTAAATTTAAAATTTGTTTCCTATATACAGTTCATGTGTGCTGTAAATTACCAGTAGATAAAGAAAACTATTGAGCGCAAAATTTTGTCAATTTACACGTCCACGTAATGACTAATATATACTGAACTTCTTGATCCTAAATGAGAATAAAAATCGATGCAGACGTCTATCTTCTCTTGAATTTGAATATAAAATGTACCTTAATTTATCATACACACAATCACCACGCCTGTTTTTAGTAACGGATTATTTTTAAAATTATAAATTAGGAGCAAAGCTGGCAACCCCAACGTTGAAACGATGAAACGTGAGTTGCTCACCGGTATTACGCGCCCACCGACGTTTTATAATAATAACACATAGCTGTACTATATTATTTAGTTACAACATAAAGCATGAACAAGTACAAAACTAGTTTGCGGCGCTAATAACATAATTGGACCCGGATTAGGATCAAAACACTCAGACTAAATTTGAAAACTCTACACGACTCTACATATGTCTTCAAATTTCATATCTTCAAACTTGCTTGAACTTTTATAGTGGGTAGGTATTACATGCCTTCATATATGCTGCGCCTGCATATGCCGTATAAATAAAATATCACTAAACAAAAAATCCATTAGGTAACCATAACATTGAATAAGTTCTTACCTAATTCAGTTTATTTTTTTGCGATATAGCGCTTACCTACGAGTAATATATCATTGATACACGTATAAAAAAATATATACGTAGGTTCACAACCCGCTGATGGTCACAATTACCTACTTGGTATAACCTAGCCGTGATCGCCTGAAGCATTCGCGGTATATACGAAAAACAATGTCTGTTTATTACGGGAAAATTAGTTTGTCTTGACTGAAATATCTAAATTATCACAGAACTTGTGCACATAATATAGCTCTACATATTTAAATTATAACTTTAGTGTGCTCGATATAAAAATTTAATTATAAAACTAAAACTATTTTCTTTAAAATTGATCCATTAATTTAAGAACTACCATGCCACAAGGTAACCTAACCCTTGATATACCTAACACCCATCTTTGAATTGCGTATGGAACAACAAACAATAAACAACGTTATATTGCAACCGTAAGATCCAAACACGATTGACGCTTATAATATCATAAATTACCTTCAGATATGAGCCGCTCTCGGATCTCCCACGCGAAGATGGTGGGGTTCTCTCGCTTGTACTGCTCGATCTTAGACACCACGGCCGGCGTAGCCACCTTAGGCTTGCTGCCTCCTATGAGTCCCGGTGGCCGTAGTGTACCTACAAAAAAAATTTACGTCACGTAAAAAGCTTCAGGAAGCTCTCTATTAGTGTTTTAAATTTTCTAGAAATTCTATTGAGGTGTTTTAAGTTTAGTGTAGGATGAATCAATACTTGTTATGCTCAGGTGGGTAAAGTCAGTTAAACAAAAATGATAGAGTTAAAGATACATAAAAGCTTGGGTTTGGATGAATCTTTAGCATTTTTTTTTAGGGTTCCGTACCCAAAGGGTGCCAACGGGACCCTATTACTAAGCCTACGCTGTCCGTCCGTCTGTCTGTCTGTCAGCGGGCTGTATCTTACGAACCGTAATAGCTAGAGACTTGAAATTTTCAAATGTGTATTTCTGTTGCCGCTACAACAACAAATACTAAAAACAAAATAAAATTTAAAAAATAAAGGGGTCCCCATACACGAATCTTGATAGTTTTCGCGTTTTTATTCTACGGTGGTACGGAACCCTTTATGTGCGAGTCCGACACGCACTTGGCCGGTTTTTATTTGGTAATAATGATGAAGAAAATGATCTTAAGGTGTGTATGATGTGTCTTTAGAAGTAGGTACTATGTAGAGTCACTTTAATGTATTGAACATTTATAATTTGATAGTCTGTGGTAGATTTTAGTCGTATTATAGGTATTATGAAACCTGTGTTTAACATAATAGATTGATCAATTGATTTTAACTACCCTTCGCCAATCTATAATGCAAAGGAGATGCAAGTGAAACGTAACTTTTGTGTAATGTATTTTCTTCACTATGTTTTGTTCTGTCTTGGGGTATAACGTCCAATCTACGTTAGCAAACGCGCGAATAATATTGCGGCAGCAATGATATAAATAACATGAACAAAAATACACGAATAAAAAATAATAACTGTATCTACAAATGCGTTTCTCTTACAATACAAATGAAAAGAATATTTAATTTAAAACCAACAAAGAAGAAGCATAACCTGAATCTGCATAAGAAATAGACGTGCATTCGATTGTTGCGATTGCTATCACAATTCCGGATACAACACTACACATCGATAAAAAACATATCGAATCAACTGTCACCGGGCTGCAGGTGAAGGAAATAAAAGAAATCACAAAATCAAATTAGAGGCTCAAATAAAAATAGCAGTAATAGCGACACGATACGGATTGATGCAATTTCATTGAGAGTCAAACGTGAGTAAACGCAGGTCTTGTCGCGAATCAATTCTTGCGGCAACATTTTTAATTGCGTCCATCTAACTCTTATCAAGATGATATAAAGTTTAAATTATGCCAACAAACTACGTAACTAAATTTGTATTTGGGGTATTTAAAAGGACAGTGGACTTGCGTTCTACGAAAAAATTTATCACCGAACGCGGCCGAAAGAATAACAATGAAAGCTTTAATTTAGTATTAATAATTATAGAATCATTGACATCGGCTAAATGAAGCCTGGATGTTACGAGACTTGAATTTTTAATTAATAAAGTATACTAACGCCATATTCTATTGACAAAATAAACGTGGAGGATGAAACAGATTAATTATCAAGAGGCACAATATTATATCGTCGCATCATCATCTTCATCATCATTGCTTTCTTTATAAATAACCAAAATTTTGGTGCCCATTAAAGAAAAAGCTCATTCGCAAAAAGTGAGGTGGAAAAGTGAGACTTTATAATTGGTTCAATATGGACTTCGAATTTCAAAGTGACATATGAAGAGTACCTTAAGAAGGTTATAAGAAATAATATTCTCCGATGCCTAAGTCAGTTAGATAATGGATGAGTGCGTGCTTCGGGACAATTACGTAAAAACGGGGTCCGGCATTCTTGCGTCCGCGCAGAGCGCTGAGCACGGCGTTTTTACCGGCGCGCAACCGCTCCTCCATACCGATAACACGCTGAATTATTCAACACATTATTTATATTCACATTTTTGTCAACGCCGTTCAGATGAATTCATAAGGCTCTTTATGTCTTGATAACGACTAAAGCTTACCGACCGAAATGGCGCAGCTGCAAAAACCTAGGCCCAAGTTTACAGAAGGCCCGCAACACATCGCCTTAATAGGCGATCCTGATTTCAATATGACCACTCCCAAGGCATCTCCAAGTCATTTATAAACCGACTAGCAGTTATTTAGCAGCTTTCCGTAATAGCTTTAACTACCTGCAAACTGAGAGAAAATTTAGTAAAAACTTTTAGTATTTATTTACTAAACGTTTTGTATTATGGTTTATAAATACTAGGCATTACATAAATATTTCTGTAACAACAACTCATTTTCAACAAGTTTTTGTAACTTAGACGTAATTTCTTCATCTTCTGGCCAACCTGGAGCCAGGGTTGTTTAAGCCCTCGAAGGCGTCTGACATGGCCAACTGCTGTCTAGGTAACACCAACCGGGACCAACTTTTACGAGCCCTACAAAGCACGGAGACGCGCTCATTTCAAAATGCCACTAAATGGTCGCCCATCTCTGACCGACCTTGCCAAGTGCTGCTCAATCTCTGATCGTTTACCGATCCGTAATTACAGCTGACTATAGCTATGAACTCACTACAATTTTAATTATATATAATTAAATTTATCTGCAACTCTACCATAATATTTCCAATAGCTACTTGCGTCTACATAAGATATTGGCATAGCAAATTGTAGAGTTCCTCCATAGCACATAACCGATTGATAATTTTCCATACAATTTTTTTACGTAATCGCAAGGTGTAGCGACTCTAACAAACTTATAAACTCATGGTAGAGCAGCTGACTTAGACTGGTAGAACGTATATAGATAGTAACTAAATAGGTAATAACTACGTAGGTAGGTACTATAAAGTAGATTGTTACTTGTTTTAAACTAGAACCCCTAACATAAAGAAATGTAAATACCATATTGTATGGGTTCCTGAAAGCTCCAAAGTGTACGTAATTAAGCAACGTAGCGTGATATTAAACTGTAAAACCGAAAGCCGCGTTTGAGTAATTATTTTAGCATAGATTTAGAACGTTCGATAAAATTCATGAGTTTAATAAAACGGTAATGGATATTTTAAATCTTTAGGTACCCGCACTAAGTTCTGAATTGGGGTACCTACCTCTATTTAGGTAGTTGCCATGGTCATGACCATTCTATGCATGCGTACGTGCGTAACTAAAAAATATCCAATTTATTATAGCTAGCAAACGCATCACATTTACTAGGTACAGATATATTTTTAAAACCGATGACACTACCGAGAATGCCACGCTTACCAAAAGTAAAGTAATATCATATCTAGTATGTCTAAAAAGTTGTGTAAAAACCGCTAAATGGTTGCTAAACTAATTGCATGGCCGATGGCTACTTCGGCGCAGGCACCGCGCGACACGGTGCGTCGTACATTACGCGTGTACGTGCATGACATCCAATACGCCTTTCACCATATTATGCCGCATTGAAAATCCATATTGCCGCCTCGAAACGCCAATACCAGTTCTCTGAGTGATAGCTAAATTGCGGGAGGCCCGCAGACTGATCATTTCACGATAATTAAATCGACTAGAAACGTAATCGCATGACCGGGACCAATTACTCGCCGTTGCCTAGGCAGAGGCGGATCGTGTGAGCCACTGAAACTATTGCTAAATGTGTATTATTTGCTGGAAACTTATGCGCGCTCCCGGCGCGCACTTCGCCTATAAGAAAATGCACGCACAGAGAGATGTGATTGCACGCGAAGTGGTTGCAAAATCGTGTATTTTTTTCCAAAGATTACGTAATACTTGAATTTACACACCATGCCATGAATACTTACGTAAAAGGAGGTATTTTTGTTTGTCCCGAGGTGGCGTAACCTACCTAAACTCTAACCGTTTTATATGGGCTTGAGCCTCCTTTATTAACTGTTGAAATGACTAAAATAATTTAATTATCAATTAATACTCCCGTATTAAAGATAAGTTTAAAAAAATCGGTTTCCATAAATGATGGCGATTTTGTAATGAAACAAAATTTTAAATCCTCCATAACACGCGACCCTCAGAAGTCCCCGCGGAGCCTTCAGACCTATTATGGTAATAGCGCCATTATCATGATAAGCATGTGTCAATTGAAAGTTTAGCACCTCGCTGCTATTAACGTGACACAAACTGCGTAAATATCATCACAACAACACGAACAAGGTGTCGAATACGCCACTCAACTTTTTTGTCGTTTTACTCTCAAACGGGCTCATGTTGCAAAACAAAGATAAGCAATTAATCATCATCCGTAAGGAAGTGCGAGCCACAAAGGGCACAATGCACAACCGAAACGTCGGTTAATAAATTTCCACACAAGAGTCGTTTATGGACGTTTTAACTCATTACACGGTGGGTCTACAAAGATCTTTTTAAACGACACAGAAAAGGCCTGAATTCAGTTAATTAAATTTGTGTTAAAGGTATTTAAAAGTGTTTCTTTATATCGGCTGGCGCTAACGCGAACCGCGGTGGAGTATTGCAGTGTCATGGAGCTAATAGATCAAAATCTTTACGGGCGAAGTGGGTCCGGATAGGCTGGTTTATTGAACATAATGCATCGCGTGTTAACGACGCCTTGATTCGGTGATTGATCGATTTTTTTGTAAGTCGAATCAGTTCGCGCTTGCTCCTTCGGAAGCAATTAATAACATTGAAACAAAAACTAGGTAGTCTGCTCCGAAACGAAATTACTGAAGTGGAAACACTGAGGTCTATGACATTTAACAATAGCTGTTATAGATATCATTTTAGTGGCTGTTTACAAAGTTAAGGTGGTGTTCTGTATTGCAATGATATGATAATGATAGGATAATAAGTCGTGGTTACTTAGAACGATCACAATAAAGCTGGACGACGGCTGGACGGCTGGACGTTCAAAAATGTTAGGTAATCCTGGATTCGCATGCTTATCCCTATTTTACTCCCAATGTCTTGCTAGCTCACAAGGCTGTATAGCAAAATCATGCTTCGATGGAAAACTAACAGCTAACGCGCAATCCATATAGACTTTATGAACAATTTAATAAAACCCAATCGCGGCTCTACCCTAAGTTACTACTTAGAGTAGGGTCGCGATTGTGTTTTAATAATTAAGTAGGTAGGTATTTACATACTAAATAAAAACAGAAGCAAGCCCAGCTTTTGTGGAGATAGCCTAAGAAGTAAGAAGGTGGTTATAATTAACACTCTGATTAAACGCTTATCTTTTGTGTTATAACAATTTGTAATGAATAATACACGCCGCTTGAGCAATGCTCCATAGAACTTGAATAGAGTGCAAATCTAATACGACCGTTAAGTTTTACTAAAATAAAACGTTCATCCATGGTCGTTCCTAGAAATTTAAAACAAAAAAGCAGCTTGAAAAGGCATTATTTTTATTAAGGTATGACAATTTATTTAACAATTCATAAAAATCTGCACTGCCAAGTTATCTAAATATGAGTTTTACTCATAGAAAAATATAGCTATTTTTATAATCATGACATACGAACAGTTAATCTATTACCAATTTCAACCCGGTTATTTTGTGTTGGTGAAAATTAAATGTTTAAAAGTTAAAATATCGCTTAACCATATGATTACTGGCGGACAAATTAATAGATGCACAAGACTTTCTTGTGCTTTCTATAAAATACCGCATGAAATACCATTAAAAGTTAAAATTGGCCCAAAATAACCGGAGCGGAAAAAGAAAAGGCATGTTCTTTGAAGCAAGAATGTCAACCAGGATAATTCAATTTTGATTATAGGTGCATTGCCTAAATACGGCTTCATTACACGCCGTGGCGATCCGCGGACAATCATCTTGAGTGGGTGTCATTAGCTACCAAACAAATTTACGTACGAACAAATAAAATGACCGGGTTTAATATGAAATTACTCACTCCGTGATTTCGGTAGTTTTTTTGGTTACGTAAATTATTCTTGTCTACGAAACGTAGCTCTAAATTAGGTTGATGGAACTAGAATATTAATTTTACATTGACAAATTAAAGTAGTTTTGCATTCATTAAGTACGAAATTTGGCGAGTGGCACTGAGACCAATATCTCACATACTACTTACTACTACTAGCTTCTGCCCGCGACATCATCCGCGCAGAATTTAAAATAAAAAAACTTTCATCCCCTTTTCAACACCCTTAGAGGTGGACGTTTGAAAACCTCTTTCTTAGTGGATACCTACACTTCACAAAGAATACACCCTCCAAATTTCATGTCTCTAGAACCAGTAATTTAGACTGTGCGTTGATATATAAGTCAGTCAGGACTTTGAATTTCATAGATAAATAGATAGATACCAAGTACTATTGATAATTTGCTTTATAAACTTAAGTAAGTCAATCCATTTTACTAGGCTACTAAACTCAAATAAGAGGTCAAAACTGGTCAACACAGGCAATTTATTCGTCACTTCACTCACACTGCAACCGACAATTTTATACTCAAACTCGGCCATGGAGCGTTATTTATGCGTGCCCATTTCCATGCCAGCTTAGAAATTGTTTAGGCTAGATAATAACTTTTAAGCTAAGGCTATGTACGTATGTTAAATACTTAAGTGGTCGGACATGACAGCCCGGGGCGGTTCGTAGGCCGGCTTCCGTGGGAACTCGACACGTGACGTTATGAAATCACCAGCGGCGAAAATTGATTGACATTACACTCCTCCGTTCCCATATTATGTGTTTAGCTTGCTTGGGTTTCGTAGTTGCGATATTTTCAAAGACCTATTGCCATTGTTAGAAGTATGGCCCTGTGGCCGATTTGTCATACATTTATGCGTATTATTCAAAGTTCTTTCGGAAAAGTAACTAAAGGGTTTTTCACGACTTTTAAACACATCCAACACAATATTTTCGACGAGGTGTATTTTTGTGTAACCCATTATAAAATAACTCAAGACACGACAATAGTAGCTGTAATTACCTATTCGTATTTTTCAGTCTTGTAAATTGGTTACCTTCCCAAGCTTTGAACGTGAATTAACATTAAACCTAAACGCTAAACAACGATAAATTAACTTAATAACGCTTATTCGAGTCGACAGAAAAACTTAAAGGTAAAAACTGCACTTTTGGTAAACATCGATGTTCAAACTGCATGAAATAATATGTTGCGTGAACTAAACGGTCGAGTGCGTTTGAAAACGGTCGTCCGCTACTCCTGCGCAGACACAAGTGTCCCACCGATCCTAATTACACACATACAGATATAATTCGACAAATTAAAAGGCTACAACCCAGTGTTTGTAAAGTCATAGTCCGACTCACGCTTCGGTTGAACCTCACCTTGCTATTATGGTCACAATTAAGCACATCTACATTGTTTGAATTTAATTAAAAAACGCATTAATAACTGGTATGAATTGACAACTCCAGGATACTCCGTGGTTCCTGCGCAATTACTTCACATTAATGTTTGTTGATTTAATTATGCATTTGGAAACTCTTAAGTAAAATGCATGCAATGTTACAAAATTTCATTAATTCAAACAGCATTGCAATTTTTTACCAAATTAATTTTAACGACCACAAGTCATCAAGTGGATCTTTTTCATAAATGATAAAGTCAAATAATCTGGATTACGGATTACCTACTTTGGCTGTCGTTGAAAAATACTTATATTTTAAAGTGTCTAATAAATATATTTTTCACAGAAATTATATATTAGAATAGAAAACACATTAAACACAAAAATTAACACAAAAAACATTTAAACGCACCTGTGATAATCGTAAACGCTACAGCTAAAAAGTTAAATAGAGGGTTGTCGATTTGAAAAATCGCTGATGTTGAGATAGTTCCATCTGGGATGGTCGGGAGCGAACGCTCCTGGCGAGCCCATTCCGCGGCACCGGCACCGGCGGCGTCTGCGCATTCATCCGCACCCCGGTGGCTTATAATTAACACGCTGCGAGTTTTATGAATCGATTATGATCTAAGCTTTCGTCAATAGCAGCTTTCGTCGAGGCAACCCTACCGATGCCGTATCATTGATATATTGCGATTGAGATTTTCGCCTCTGCCGTGTTATTAGACGCGATTAAACACAGTGCGGAGTCGCGTCGCTTTCGACAAATTGCTAAGTTGTCAATCGATAATCCGATATCGTTTATAGTGTTAATAAATAGTTATTGAAACAGAATAATATTTTATTGTTGTTAGTAAAGTTTATACTAAACTGGCTACTGAAGGTGTCTGTTAAAGTTTCGATGAGAGAGAACATTTAGTATCTAATGATGAGAGAGAAGATAAGTCTAGTTTAAGACAAAGTGTACCTTCCAACGTTTTCGTTCCTTTAGATACTTGGAAACAAGATTACTTATAATATTTTAATTCTTCTATAATACTGAACATATTGTAAGCGCTATTTGAATAATATTCTCTTCTTATGCATTTAATGAACAGCACTACAGCCTAGAGGCCAGAGGCTGTAGTGCTGTTCGGTGCTGTATAAAATAGAAATGAGAATGATGGTAGATTAGATTCATTCTCATTTCTATTTTATTGATCCAAATAATTGTGCAAATAGCGGATATAAATAGTCTTTAGTTGTTTGAGATTGAACGCTTTCATTTTCTATTAAAACTACTGTAATGACATTTGAATTTGACTATTAAAAAGTTAACGAGTTACCTACATTGAAATACAAAAGACACAATCGCGAAACATGAGATTAGTAAACAGCTACAAACAATTAAATCGCCCTACACAATGGAAGCTACCGGCAACAACGATTGTCGGTCAATTGCACGACGATCGTATTGATCATTCCAAGCGGGCGAAGAAGTAATTATCGCAAATAACTTAGTTGCAAGCAATAAGGCTCGCGGCCACTGTAAGAACTCTTCTATAAATCAATACAACACTGAAGAGCGTCCGACGACAACCGCCATAAATAATACATACTACACTAATTACAGTGGAACATACCCACTAGGCATAAGTTCCCTTTATCAATTATCTTTCTTCGAGCAATTTAAACTTTTCTAACAAATGATACACTTGCAAAGTACACCTTATCAGCCTTGGGTAAGGTTGAACTTGTGGCCGGTGGAACTAGAGATGTGCCGAGTACAGCCTGACTCGAGTACTTACTCGAGTACTTAGTAAGTACTCGGGTACTCGAGTACTCAGATTATAGAACTCGAGTACCCGGTACTCGAATACGGGTTCCGAGTACCTCATGGTTTTCGAATCCTAAGTCGGGTACTCAAATAAATAGAGGTGCAATCAATAATTTGTTTATTATCCCACTGTACTGTATTAGTGTTATATATTTAAAAAAAATCGGTGATCAGCCAAATCAGGGTAGACTGAAAGCCGACCCCTCATTATGGGATAAGGCTAGGAAGAAGAAGATATATTTTCTAATTGGAAAAACAGGCAATTATTAATACATATTTAAGTAGAAATGATACAGGCTTTTTTAATTTGCCGTAACAGTTGTAGTTATTAGAAAATACGTTATAAATCGGGGCTCTCGCTAAAATTTTCGCCATTTTCGCCAATTTTCATGAGTGTAAGTACTACGCACTAATTAGATTTGAAACTCTGACGTTTGAGTGGTTAAAAATACATAATACAAAAGTACTCGAGTCCTATTAAGTACTCGAGTACTCATTACAAGTATTCGAGTACCTGTCCGAGTCCTCTGACTCGAGTACTTACTCGATTCTTTTTTTAACGAGTACCAGAATACTCGAGTACTAAAAATAGCGTACTCGGCACATCACTAGGTGGAACTGAGGGTAGTGTGTGCGTGCCCTCAAACTGTGTGCTAGGACTATTTAGGTTGTTCGGTCAAGTAAATCGATGAGAACGTATTATTGGTATGAAAGTACAAATTACACGCTATTTAATACTAATAAATATTCTGAGAAATAGTAGATGGCCTTTTTCCAGGGCTGTACATACATAGATAGAGCCTAATAGAGATATCCACCTACCGCTGAAATGTCCACATGGAATCATTATAAATGCTAATATTTTAAGAAAAGTTTAATATAGAAAATTCACGGCCGACTACAAAAAGGCTTATAAGTACCTTTTGAGAGCTGTTTAGCTTTGACGCGCCGTATAAAAATGACCAGATAACGAAGTCTCATACTGCTAAGTGGGACTTAACTATTTGAGTAGTCTTTAAGTATTCGTCCGTTAATCTAATAACTGTCTAATATTGAAATTCCTATTTATTTTTTTCAATACTACAAAATGCAAATAATGCAATTTCATCATCTCACTAAATCCGAAGTTGGTTCCCAGGTTTCCAGTATTTCCATCGTTACATTTTCATGTTATATAATGCATTTTTTTGATCGGTCTATGCAAGTCGATAATAGTACGCCTAGTCTATTACAGTAACATCATAAGTAGACAAACACTGCATATCTATCCAATTTAGTTATCTTTTATTCCCCAAGCCGACGCCTCGCCGCGATTATAGGAACGTCGTATAATCGCATAGATTGATCAAATATTCATACCTTTGTGCGCGATGATTAAAGAGTTGTCGTATAAGATAGTAGACTTTTTAGCACTGCGATGGATAGCGCCTAGTAAAGTAAGGTAGTAATGCTATGACGTGGGCGATATAACTGTCTTGTTCACAAAATACACAGTTCAGTGACGTGATAAAATCTGGATAACATTTAACGGAAGGTTAAGCAATTGTTTGTTTAATTCGCGTAATTATTTGTACGGTAGCGCATTTTCTTGAGAAACTTTATTTTACTCGGTATTTTACAAAACCAACCTAATGTTGGTGGTAGAGCCAAGCTGTAGCCAATTGACTGCAGCTCGTTATGTCATGTAGACAACCCGAATGCCTATCGTAGTTAGAGAAAGAATTCATGATTATGATTTCAGTAAGGTTGGAATTGCATATAATTTCATCACACACGTTCTATTTTCTAAAAAGCATGCATGTTAAATTCTGTCAGTTTTCTATCTGAATCAAAAGAATCTTATTTATTTAGGTGCAGTGAATACCTACACCTAATGTAATGAGATTCTCACTAAATCAACTAAAGAAACTTCACCAAGCAGATCAGCCCCTCTAACCAAGTGGCTTCGTCTATTAACGTTTCTACAAATCGCTACGCTTCATGTATGGAAATGACATAAGTCACGTGATCTACTCATAAACTTGTACCTAATGCCATTTCGTAGCGATTTTTAGAAACGCTTGTATACGAAGCCACTTGGCTAGGGTGTCGGTAAAAGTCGAAGCAACACCTCAACTGCTTACCAAGCAACTTGGTTACAGCACCTTGCTGCGAGAGCACGTGGTGGGCGATGTCGTAGTGTCGCAGCCCGAAGCGGGACAGCTCCAGCAGCCGCTGCTGGGACAGCAGGGACGAGAGGGGGTGCCCCGCGGCGCCCGGGTACAGGGGGGTGCCCGCCCCGCCGCCGGCGCCCCCGCCCGATGATGACGGGGAAACAGGTACTGAAAATAATTGGAGCGTTTTAGTGTTAGGCGATGTTGAAACTTTTGAAAAAGAAATAATGCCTTTTTCACGTTTATAGATAGGTACATAACACGACTTCTGATCACGTAGACATATTGTCATTACCTACTGATTGCTGGGGTATAATACCTAGCTGTTCGGAACCTGTGTATGCACCATTTCGATAGTTTGTAAAAATTAATTTAGCGAGTAAAAACAATTATTCAAATTTCGATAAAAATGTTATACCTACCACTTGATTCTATGTCTGATAGTCATATAAAGATGTAGGTATTAACAATTTCGGACTTTTGAAACATTCTGTATTTTGGTAAACGGATTTGAAAGCGACTGAAGTTGTACGTATCGAATAAAATCTTTAGATCCCTTTACGACTTTTATAAGAACCGTAAGAAACGACTTACAAATGAAGCCATCAAAACAAATAAGCATATTTATTTGGTGGACTTTATGGGACTCGTTAAAATAGCATTAATTTGTTACAGGGTTAGTCCGCCGACGGGAGCGCCCGAGGCCAACGTTGTGACTGCGAGTGTGAACCACGCGCTCATTACGCCACTACTGTATCATTACAATACCGTGTCAAAGGCTCATGGGCAGCCTTTATTACAAACCTCGCTTCACAAAACACTGGCCTGAGTGCCACTTGCTACTTGCTTAGAAAACTTCATACGTAATAGCTTCCCCGTAATGACAGACGCTAGCAGAGCCTTCAATGCGCCTACTTATCCACCGATAAAAAGTCGTAAATCTAGCAATAAAATAAACCACCTTTTAAATATGAAGAGATACAATTTTTAAAATCGGACAGCATGATGTAAAAATAAAATTTTATGGGCAGACAAACTGGATCTGTCGATAGCGTAAATATAAAAATTATAATGTTTCTCAAGCGTTAAAGTTTCGATCTCTTAATACGTAGATACTAGGCATACATATTTTATCCAGGCAATTTGTTGTTAACACCGACCAGATATGCTAAAGGCCGATCGTAACAATGCTTTCTTATGAACACATCGTAACACATTCAATTATAAATTAAGCTATTAACTTAATATACCATAATTTGTTTATCAGGTTAAGCATCGAAATTAATGCAAGTGGCATAACTTCTCCATAACTTAACACTTTTTATTATCGAGTCAATAAGGCGATTTCGTCAACGAAAGTATTATCAAGCTTTAATAAGGAATCCATGGTAATGTAGCACGTATAAACGAGTAGATAAGACACATTTTCGAAAGAGTGATATGTTTTGATCGAGCGCTCGGGACTCTGCTTCGACGTATAATTTCTCGTGTAATCGCTTTAATAATGGGAGGAAAAAAGTGATATTATCTGCCCACGGTCAATAAATTAACACCGTTTAGAGCAAAAATGTAGATTCTTAGTGTCGCTACTATTATAAATAAATTGGAGTCGAGCGAGAAGTTTAAGGAGATGGTTCGTGTCGGTGAGTGCGTGAGTGTGTGTTTTTATTAGGGTGCGTGAGCAGTGAGGCCTTATTAAAATATTTCGAGTGGAAACTGGAAGGACCACTTAGTGGTGCGCGGGAGTTTCACGCCTGAGCTGATACAACATTAAATCGACAAGATAGCTTATTTGTGCTGAGCTGAGGATTAGTGGCAATAAATCACTGATTAGAATGTATTGACTGGCGTTGACTCCGGCGCATGGTCGCCGCTCTTATTTATTGGCCGTCAGTTTTTTAGGCTTTTACGGTCTCATTTTATCTATTTGTTAATGTTTAACGATGGAGACTATACAGTTTGTTTATTTAATTAGTACCGCAAGAAATGCAAATGGTGACTCTACATCTTTATATAGATACCTATGTCAAATTAAAGTTAATAAATAGAGATACTTCTTAATTATTTATTGACAATGACGTCGAATATAATCGATAACAAGTACCTGCTGAGCAATTAACTCACGTGCAGAATAATAAACTACCATGATAGTCAGTAGATAGAGATCATTATGTGCATCGCTAATTAATGACGCTTTGAATATTTACAATGTAATGAATAGTTGTGGGTAATATTGTTCGCGAAATTAATTTAGTTGTACACGAGTAATATACGAGTGAGTTTTGTCCGGGTCCACCTGCGCAGGCGTCGTATAAACATGCAAAGTAATGCCAGGTAGAGCGCGCGACGCAACTCCGCTCCGGCCGAACGTAAAAACAGTTTTATGCAAAAAATATTGTTCTACCCGCGATCTGGCCGCTATTAATGTCATCACGGTGCGGAAAATTACCGGCTTTCGTGTAAATTTCAATACGAGATCGAAAGTGTACTCGATATTGCCCCTTTATGATTGCAACAAATTACATGCAACAACAATTCTTTCCGTTTTAAAAGTACGCATGAATTATGGATATGAGGCGGGTTAAAGACCGTTCTTACTCGCTTCTGTATTAAAATGGGGATTTCAGTTATTCAGATTAAATTGTCTGTGAAATTATTTCGAAAGAACAGATTGTAAAATACGGTAGATAATGCGGGCATAAAAGAGGTAGAGATTTATAATTCTGATCGAATTGAATGCAATCAAAGCGTATAACAGATTGATTTGTTTTTTCATCTGAGTATACCTAATCAATAAACTACTTTAATAAACCTTTTAACTTTAATACTCAGCTCGAATGGAGCAAATTTATTTTTGCTTCTTATTTTCTTACAAACGGGATAATAGATTCGAAATATCAACTACTTACAAAAGCCAGATCTTGTAGGAACGTTGATTATGATAATTTTACTTTTGATGAAGAAATCAATAAGGCATGTAATTTTACGAATTAAATTTTAAATTTACTTAGTGAGATAGGAAGAGACAATATAATTTTACCTACTATGATTAACTAACTTTATAACTTAGTTCCGATAAACCTTAACCGCCGCTTAGCATCAGGCGGGCCTTACGCTTGTTTGCTACCTTAGTGGTATAGAAATACAGCTGGTTATTCACCCGACCACACTCAACACTAGTAGGTAGGTATTATTAATAACATACTACATCTACATTGTAGGTACCTATATCTATATAAGGTTATGCAAAGGTTAGGTACTCAGCAGGGCGTGTAATCAAATTAGCAATAACTTGAGGATGTATGAAAATGACATAATTCAGTATATTTGCACCATTTTTATTATTCCTCTTTTAGGTATTCTTTACATACATTTATACTTTTCATAAATATATTTTTTATTTTTATGAATGAGTGAAAGTTTAAAATGTCCAAAATAAAAAGTAAATAGGTACTTGCATTTCGTGGTAGTAAAAACATCATAATACCGTGTAGGTACTACTTATTATATAATTGTATACTATTTTGTTTGTAGCTATATTCTGCTAGCTGGCATTCTACTGGCATATTTGATGTACATAACCTTTACGTAGTCAGTTCAAAAAGCAAACGACATAATAATAAATTTGAAAGCTTCGCCTTTGGTATTGCAAGCATCTATAGGCTACGGTAACTGCTTAACATCAGGCGGGCCGTACGCTTGTATGCCACCTCAGTCCCATAAACAAACCACCGAATACGGTCCGCACAAAACGTTGGCCGACATGCTCGCGGAACATTGCGGTCCCGTTCTCCGTCACTCCGACGTCGTTGCATATTCAATGCGGACGATTTGCGAAGATATAATGGCCGGCCGACCGGCATCCGCAGCGGATGTGAGCTTTTAATGTATTAAATGAGCCCAGTGTTTATTCCAGAGAAATAAACATTTGGTTTCAACACGGATTTGTGATATGGCATGTGAAAATTACCGAAACAGAGGCGGAAAAAAGTACAATGGATGGTAAATTAAAGGCAAATGTAGAACATTTATACAAAGCACCTACCCAAATTATTTTAGATCTTTGTTTTTTTTCTTATCGTACGGTGAATGGCCAACCTGGTGTCAGAGTTGTTCAAGCCACCCGAAGGCCTCCGAAAAGGCTTAATGACTGCTGCCTCAATGACAAGAACTGGGACCGACTTTTTACGTGTCCTCCGAAGCACGGACACGCTCAGTTCAAATGCCACTAAATGTCGACCCATCGCTGACTGACCTTGCCAAGCGTTGCTTAATAATAACATAATATTTAGATGCATATGTTAAGACTGTAGTACACAATACTTTAATAAGGCTCATCAAAATAGCTAGTCAAAGGCCATTTTATATTTTCACCCGCATAGTAATTTCATCTACAATTAGAATTGGTTTACCGTTTCAATAGTAGAAAATAGTAATAACGGTAGCAGTAATATCTAGCTAGATTTACTGAACGTAATGTACTCAAGAGTAACAGAAAGTAATGTACTCAAAAATGTAGCGTGAAGAGACGCTAATCCAAAAGTGCCACAACAATCCATTTAGCCAACTTAAATAAATAGAAAATTGATACGCTTACGTTGTTCTTTCATTCGCAAAGCTATCAAAAACCGATATCATTGCCGAACCTCTACCTGTTGTTTTAGAATTTGATATCTTGAAAGTGACAATTCATCTTAAACGATTCTCATTGTTCCGTTCATCATCGTCAATTTCTTTGTACTCATTTACGATTGGGCTGCCTTAGACTAGAGGAAAAAGCTCTTTTTGCACCTAGGTAATAGCTTTTTTGCAAAGCGAATAGAAATAAAACTTGGGCAGGTACCTACGTACGTGACAGGCCGCTTGCCCACATCGAATTACAGCTTTTTTAATTCATTAACAGTGCTAGCTATTTAGCAGCGTTTTTTATAACGTTTCTTTTGCCAATTTCAAATCTAGACGATTTAAAAATTTAAAATGAATCTTTTCATTCTAATAGCTATTAGATTGATTGATTTCGTTATATAGACCGTGACTAATGACATAGGAAATTCGGCCTAATTCATCGCGTCAATATTTTGATATTATAAAAGTACTGTTTTCTAATCATTTCTGCAGATGAACAAACGTTTTATATTGAATTTGGTGTTCCTTTTTATAAATCTAATTGTATGCTATCTGTGGTCCTAAATTAGTTATAAGACCGTAAAATTTGGATATTAAAGATTGTAAGTAAAACAAACTGGCACTGCGGCCGCGCTCATAATAGTTTGTAAAAAGATACCTCCAGTTTTTAATTAAAATCGGTTTCATTAATCTTTACAAAATGAATATATCAACAATTTAAAAATCAATTGCATAGCTGGGACGAAAGACACTGTAGAACGTGTATTAACTCCGAAGCGCATCAAATTTAAGCCAACTGGAATCTAGTTGGAACACCGTATACAAAACCCATTTTACTCTTACTGGCGGCGTTTCTAACAGACTGGGGACCTTTGTGCAAGCATCGGCATCCGGGGCTCGGTGCGTGCCACAAAGCCGACACCCTGCGCTTGCGTCACACGGCACTCGCTCAGTATAAACAAGTGCTCCGCACTTTATTCATTAGCGTTCTAAATGAATGTTTTAAACGACCTAATGGCTCATAAATACATTGTCGCTATTGTCTACTAATTAAGGAGCATCGTCTCAGTTTACAAAGCCACCTGATTATTATGCGTGATCACCATTTAAATGGTAATTAGATTTATTGCAGCACCTGATCAAACTCGCTTCGATATAAACGTTGACGTTGAAAAAAACATACCTCACGATGTCATTGTATTCTATGTGAATTTATTCGACGTAATGTGTCATATAATTGGCGTAAAATATTTTATATTTTTCAATTAAATATGTACACGAATGTGTCGGAAATTGAATTGTCTGTCAGTTAATTTTTGTCGCATACTTACCTACTAGTCAACTTCACGAAATGTTAATTATTATGTTGTGGCACAATACCTATCTGAATTTTTCGAGGACCTTGAACAATTTAATTTTGTATTTTTGGTAGATTCTGGGGGGTTACTCCGAAATATGTCGCTGACGGATCGTCCGAACTACGGATTCGATTTACGATCAAAACAATGTCAAATCGTAGAGAAAAACGAAAGAAGAAATGTCAAATCACGACAATCCGTCAGCCGAAACGTTAGGTTCGTATTTTGGAGTAGGCCAGCAGTACCTATTTAATTTTTACAGGTACAAAAGCGAGATTATGGCCATCTCTAGTTAACCATTTAGCTGAAACTGTGCCTTCGGTGACTCTACCAAATAAATACACTTTCCTATCCTTAGCTTTTTTAAACTTTTCTAAGGCCGTGGTCGTACCGGTAAGGCGATGGCTATCATATTTCGGCAATTTATATTTAAATGTTACCAAACAGTGTAGAAAAGAAATTGAAAATGTGTCTTTTCAACCTAAATTGTAATTTCTCTTCACAACGGATCACAGATCTTATATGAAACCTAAACCAAAATAACGCCTTTTTACCAATGTGTATATAAAATCATAAATCGATGGAAACGTCATAGATGGGGAGCCCATGATGCTAACTGTGGATTTACTCGAGCGTCGCGGAAACCTATTAGATTTGGTAGATTAGATGATAGGAAGAATAAATGGTCCTGTATGTTTCCACTTTCAGCAGTGGGGGAAGCGTCTACATATAAATTTTAAAATTGTAAAAAAAAAACTAATGTCATGAAAATACTCAAGCGTGTCAGTTATAGATATTTTTCATGAACGAAAATGATAAATTTAAAATAGCGAAATTGACACTTCTTAGCTCTTCTTAGCTAGTAATTAATCCCCCTCATCTTAATCTGACACGCTCGAGTATTTCAGATGGTCGATTTTTTTTGGTTCCCCTGAGTGTACCCCCCTTTATTAAGGGCTCATACTGGTTGGAGGTTCTTATGAATATGTAAGATGTCCTCCCTTATATTAATCTGCCGCGCTCGAGTTAATCCAGAAATCCCTTCTACGGCTCCCCATCTATCATTATCGTAGCTGTCATCAGGTCTTGTTCAAGCCTTTACTAGCCACTACTGCTCAAGCCTTCAACCAATTAATCGAACTCTATACCTACTTCGCACGAATCAAACGCCTTCCAAGACAAACTTTCATACTTCTTTTACATTACATCATCAATATCCCACCGTTTATTTATCCAATTATTCAGTATCGCCAATCAAAACGGCGCGTTGTATCACAACCGAATGGTGAATACTGGGCAACCTTCACCGGAAACGCTACCGGCCAATCTATCGGCCGATCTACCGGTTAATTAGTCCGATCACCGATACAATGCGAACAATGCCGCCGCGGCCGGGTTTCGCTCACTCATCGCCGCAGCTGGTTCCGATATGACAAATGACATGTTCGATGCGAGGGGCTGTGAGGTCGTGTGTATATGCCGCCGCCTACGCGAAAACTCGATGATCGTTTGTCAAAATATACCACTTGATCTGGGTGCGTACACAAGCCACGAGCAGCCGCGCCCGAGACATCAGCCCCCCTAGCCAAGTGGCTTTGTCTACTAGCGTTTCTATAAATCGCTACGCTTCATGTATGGTAATGACATAAATCACGGGATCTACTTGTCGACCTGTAATGTCATTTTCATACATTTTAGTGTAGCGTTTTGTAGAAACGCTTGTAGACGAAGCCACTAGCTAGGGGGGCTGTTATGACATCCATATAGACGAATCCAACTGCTCCTTCAGGCCCCACTGCTGGTAACGCTAAAGTATTATTTTTAACGATTCATTAACGCTGCCTCTAGCTACCATAAATAAAAAAAAAACTTTGACTTGACTTTGGCACTTGAGCTAGCAGCTGTTATGACGTTATGCCTATGTGGTCGGACGTCAGATTGATTGCTCGGATGTGTGTGTGCATGGTCTAGACTCGCCCAATTACATGGATAGTATGATGTTGGTAGAGCGTTCCGATATGGTATGTATGTTCATAGGAGCAGTATTCAGAAACTGCTCGCAATATTTTTTATAAGGAGATTAAATCAAAGCCTGGACCACCAGCTTAACATATCAGCCGAAGTACGGAAAAAGCTTTTGCAAAAGAAAATTTTCATCGGTAATCGGGAAATTGAGAGTCGATGACTGTAAAATAAAAGCCAACTTCTTTGACTACTCTCGAGCTGAGAGTATTATTATTGTGTAGTATGCGTTGCTAAGAACTTACATAGGAAAACTCTACGGATAAAAACTTTACCTATCATAGAGCATTATAAAGTTTAGGGCTAATTACTCTACAAAAAAAATAATGAATGTGTGTCTTAATTCAATTCGAAATGCATTTGTAACAAAAATAAGCAGACTGGATACATTTTAGTGCTGAAATAGGGTGTATTTTTTGTTTTCAGATTTTCATGTACAGGATGGTTTTTCAGCGCAGCTATACGTCATAACAAAATTAAAAGATATACCTATATTGATTCTATAAAACTGTGTTATTTAGGATTAGAAGCACTTAATTTTCCTATTTCAGAAGGTAACTTAGGTACCCATCATTATTTAGTAAATAATATAGATATTCAATAATTAAATACTTAGCCACCGTCGGCAGGTCAACGGCACAATGTATATTTTTTTATGAATACCTAGCTAGATGTATGCTTAAAATAAAACAACATTATTTTTAATATATCACTGAAATATCAATGTTTTATAAAAAAAACACTTAGGTCGTTTTTTATTCGATTCGATGCGTCTTATCAGAATGTACCTATGCGTTGCTAATTACCGTTTTATATCGAAGCTATTATTTGTATTATTTTTATCGACTTTCACTCTATTATTTTGCTGATCCCTTTTTAACACTGAAATATGTCCAGTTATTGCCAATAATACAATATTTTTTCTTAGGTGCCTGTGTATTTTGTTTCATATTTTGCTTGAAAATAGTACCTTACTACCTCCGTCGGCCGCTATCAACTGCCAATGAGGTCCTTAATCCACTTGGCGGTCAAACCTCTTAATTTAGGTACCTATATGTCTCCTCATATTGTACCTTCACCAGAATTGGTTCTGTACCGAGACTTAGTTTTTTTGCATCTGTACCTACCGACTCCTAAACTGTCAAGTCTTTGACCAACTACCTACTAAGCAAAAGCTTGTACCTATGCGTCGGTATTTTCAAATTAATGAATGGATTTTTTTCACTACGGAACAGAGTAAATTAGCGTTCTGCTAATTTGCATACCTCTACGTAACAGGTATTTTTTACTATGTTTAGTAATGTTTAATTCTGTAATGGTGTAGGATAAAAAAATAGGCATTGTCAATTAAACAATTTAAGCAGAACGTATTATTTATTGTGTCTAAGTTTTAGATTAGATAAAAAAATCGTAGAGCTTTGTAGAAGCATTATGAAGCCTGAATATGAATTATTAGGTATCTGGCTCCGTATAATAATTCTTTTATATTTTATGAAATATAAAATATTTCTATATATCGTACTAAGTTTAGCGCGCTTATGCGTATAGTCGGATATCTCTAAATTGTGAAAAGGTAACTACATTTTCTATACCTAGTGTATTTAAGCTATTGCTATTTCATGTGGAAATTGACTAATCTTTAAAATCTTTCATTATTAGAAAGCCACACTTGTAAGATAGGCTGTGTTTAATTCATTTAATAAGTGAATCCGCTGATTTTGCTCATGCTCATTTGCCAATATTGATCTCTCAATATTGGTAAATTCATAATTATGTGGGATACATACATTTATGTATGGTTGGTTAATTGAATAGCTACATTCATTAGTTTAGTTTATTTAATCTTCTTACTATTTTTGACCCTGTTGATATTAAATCTAAATAAGCAATAGATTCAACATGTGCTATAAAGCTGATGACTAAGCATTATGATAAGATCATTATGAAGTTCCTATAGGGTTATGGGAAGCAAGAATTATCATCATTAAACCACTAAAATATAAATCTATGCAAATAGATAAATAAAATATTATTGTTTGACACTACAATAAAAAAATCAGTAGGTATATCTGATTACAAGTAGGTACCTAGATATATGTATTTGAGATACAGGGTGTTTTTGAAAAATATGTCTATACCTACCAAGTTATGGGAATATTTCTACTTTAAAAGAGGAAATAAAATAGGTTAAACTCAATAATAAACTGCTTGTTAAAATGATCCCTCGAAGAAAATCCTTAGGATTGTTATTCTATTATTTTTGTTCTTCCTTAGATATGATTCTGAAGGTACAGTCTAAAGGATACCATGAAGTGTGTTTCTGTTAACTCACCATTGGGAGACATATTCAGGGATTGCGTGATCGCGGCAGGCGCTGGTGGTGCCGGCTCCATCTTCCAGGGGGCGCAGCACGACGCAGGGGAGAACTCGGTCGTGGGGCCACTGCCCGCCGATATCAACATGGTCGAGCCACCTTCCGACGAGCCCGCTGCGACGCCTGCATATACCACCAACTGAATATTCACTCAGACAAGTCCACCTTCCTAGCGGTCGATTGCCTCTCAACTCTGTTCTATGGTTTTTAAGAAGCACCCAAAAGACGGACGGCACAATATCCCGCACGCGCTCGCTTGAAGCTCAGCCAGAACACTGAAGAGCGCGCTTGTCGTGCCGGCGCGCCCACTCGCGCGCCGACTCCCATTTGCACGCCTCAGAAAAAATCACCGCCGCTAAACAATAACAAAAAACTACCTCCACGCAGTAGAACCTCCAAGCACCTCTCACTCTAACGTTCTTAATTCGATTTCCGAACGCGTCAAAATTACACCAGCGCCCGATTCCTGTGCAACCTTCCGTCCCGTTCTTAGATTTTTAAATTCAAATAAAATTCCACTAAAACAATATACCTTCTAACAGCCTAATCATAAAAGACACATTCGCATATCACAAACGTTGCGTTTAAGACCTTTTTAAACGACGCAGGAATGAAACTACTCCTACTCGCACTCGTTCGGTTCAGCCTAAGCTTGAACTGTATGAAAGGGACAGGTGCTCTACCGCTCGGTAAAATTACGGTAGTGAGCACAGGTGATCTTTTACCTTTTCTTCATATAGAAGGTGTTAATGTATGCCGTTCTCGTTCTTTCATATACAGCTTTAATCAGGTGGGTAGAGACAACGATAGCGCTCCGATTAGCTTTTTAATTAAACGCGGTTCTAGTTGACTATGCTTAGCGTCGGTTTAAATAGTTACCATATCAAGTGACTTCCATTCTAATTAAGCCCAAGCGTGGATACAATATTCTAAACTTTATCGCTCCAAAGACCTTAGGTAATATATATCCATCTACGATGTTAAAGTTGGTTATTCATCATATATACCTATGGGAGCATACCAATGGCAAATTAATTAGTTCATATTTTAATATTATATGACTTTATTCACCCTTTTGCGTACCCTGAAAGCCAGGCGTCATATGTACTACACAATCTGGTTTGAATATTTAATTTGAAAGAATTGCAGTTAATAGTGGTGGATAATTATCGTAAGAAATGTGGAAAATAAAAAGAGTATTTTGATCGTTTGCTAGGTATTATGGTAGGTTGTATCAGTGCGATGTTTTGTATGTTAATTATAGGGAGAAGTGTATCCTCGGCAGCTACGGTTCGGGCGCGGACGGCGGCGGCGGACGGCGCGGCGCACTGTAGGCTGAAAATCGGGTTTCGAAGACATAGAAACTGAAATTATGGTATGTCACTTTTTTGACTTGATATAGATTCAGTTGATCAATACTATACTACAAAATTAATATGAGACAATAGAATGTAAAAATTAACGAGTTATAATTTTTTTAAGAAAAAATTGTATGGAGATGACATGAAAAATGAGGATATCTCTGGAATCGCATGGTTGGCCGTTATATCCTTACACACAAAAATAGTACTATTTTTTTATGATTTTTTGACATACTTCATATTGCGGTACCACTTGCGATTTTTTTTTAAAAAATCGTCGAAATTTTAAATTATTTTTTTTACATTAATGGCCCGTTTTAATGCTTAAATGCTTCAAAATCAATCAATATCAATCAATTTTATTTACACCATAGGCCAAAATAGTCTAAGATATCATAAAAAATGATTTTCAGACCTAAGTGGAATATCTCATAACAATAAAACTAGTAATAATTCCAGGATTAAAAACAGTTGTACTAAACTAAATACTTAATCTAAACTTGTTCATCACCATCAGATCCCACTTTGGAATCAGGCTTTACAATAGGCATTACATCTAAGAACTCTATGGGAGGTTTCTGATCCTGAAGGTTAAGTAAGTCTAGAGTGTATTTAAAGTATGTCTGTCTCTTATGGGTATCCAGTCTCGTTCTTATCGAAGTTATAAGAAGATCAGAAGAGAGGATAAGCATATTGAGGAGATCATCGTTAGATGCTTGCCTGCTCTTCTTCTTCGCATTTATATTCAACAACAGATGCAATATTTTATGACCATCACGTTTCAGAAGCATTGCTGCTGAATATGCTAATTCAATAGGGTTATAGTTCAGTTTTTTGAAGGAAAACAAAGAAGTTGTCATGAATAAAAAAACTAGAATGGATAATGAAATCCAGGTTTTAAGCATATTTATGACCTCTTTGATTCTGCTAAAATTAAATGGTGTGTGAGATACCATATGGACGAATCCGAAACCCTGATCATCTACGTATTGTCGTCCAGTGCAGTTCAATTTTTTGAAGGAAAACAAAGAAGTTGTCATGAATGAAAAAACTAGAATGGATAATGAAATCCAGGCTTAGGTTCCTTCAAAACACCAAGAAAATGAGGTTATTAATGATGACAATGATAAACGGCAAAATTTGTACGTATCTTTCTGAAGCCAAATCAAATACAGCCTGCTACCTGTGTTTGGCCAAGCCTACGGAAATGAATAACTTAAATACTGTTTCGTCAAAAACCGTGTGTATGAGTTTGGGTTATCATCACTATATGCCCGCATTAATGTGATTGAATGTCTTGTACCTCGATTTCAAGAAGTGGTCTACGCGAGGAGAAAATCAAAAGAGATATTACAGACAAGGAAAAACTTATCCAAGATAGTTTTTTAAGATGATCTCAATCTTTTGTTTGACATCGTTAAGCAAGGATCAGGCACTATTAACGATGGAAACTTAGCACGAAGGTTTTTTGAGTTTCCTGACAAAACTGCAGCGGTCACTGGATTAGATGAAGACCTGATCCGCACGTTTGCTGTGATTCTGCAGGCTATCACATCTGGAGGGGTTATAGATGTGCCTAAATTTAAAGAATATACCAAAATAACCGCGGAAAAATTCGTGTAACTATATTATTGGTATTATATGTCGTCGACCATCTACAAGTTACTTATTCATGGAGGAGATGTAATAGCAGAAAATGCCATTGTTCCAATTGGGAGTCTTTCGGAAGAAGCTTCAGAGGCACGAAACAACAATTTTAGGAGGTTTTGAGAATACCATTCGAGGAAGAAGAGCAGGCAAGCATTTTATTTATTTATATTTATACTTTAAATAAACTCTAGACTTACTTAACCTTCAGGATCAGAAATCAGAAACCTTCCATAGAGTTCTTAGATGTAATGCCTATTGTAGAGCCTGATTCCAAAGTGGAATCTGATGGTGATGAACGAGTTTAGATTAAGTATTAAGTTTAGTTCAACTGTTTTTAATCCTGCAATTATTACTAGTTTTATTGTTATGAGATATTCCACTTGGTCTGAAAAAAATTTTTTTGATGATAACTTAGATATTTTGGCTATTGTGTAAATAAAATTGATTGATATTGATTGATTTACACATATTGGAAGCATTTAAGCATTAAAATGGGTCATTAACGTAAGAAAAAAAAATAAAAAATTTCGTCGATTTTTAAAAAAAAAATCGCAATTGGTATTGCAATATGAAATATGTCAAAAAATCACAAATAAATAGTACAATTTTTGTGTGTAAGGATATAACGGCCAACCTTGCGATTCCAGAGATATCTTCATTTTTCATGTCATCTCCATACAAATTTTTCTTAAAAAAATTATAACTCATTATTTTTTACATCCCATGGTCTCATATTAATTTTGTAGTATAGTATTGAACAACTAAATCCATTTCAAGCCAAAAAAGTAACCTATCATAATTTCAGTTTAAATGTCTTCGAAACCCGATTCTCAGCCCACAGTGCGGCGGCGGCAACAGGCGGCGCGGCGCGGGGTATGTAGGTGCCTTTATGTCGACTTTACATTTAATTGGAACAATTTTCTTTATCCTATGATTTGTGTCAATCTGGTCCAACATTGTGGTTTCCTGTGTATTGATACTGAGATACTCTACTTCAATATTCAAAAGCAAGCAATTAGTGTGTGTTTTTAAAGAACGATTCTTGTAAATTATTTTCTTTTTAATTCAATAATTATTATCGTTTTGTTGATGTTTTATTTATGATACAAGTGAATTTAACAATAAAATACTACTTATGTATTTATAAAAAATACTGGATGCCGGTTCAAAATGACTCTTCCTTTTAATTTAGCAATTTCTTTGATCACTTTAATGATTTGATATAATCCTATAAAGTTTGTTCTGAGTTCCCGTTTGTCCTGCTTATATTTAAGGACAAAATGTAGAGCTATGCTCTATGTTATGCTAGCTGTTTGTTTAATCTAATCATAACATTTAGCTTAGTTCACAGGAACTCTTTCCTAGTTTGAGAGTCAGAGGCAAATCAATCTTTGCTACTTTCATAGCCTCAGTTAGTTATTATTATTATAGATTATTTTTCCTAGTTGATTCATACTGGATAAATATACTTTGTGTTCATTCTTATAAGAAGACATTTTGTTATCATATTACCTACCATGACTCTATTCAGAACTTAATCTTTTTGAAGTTACTAGGTATACATAAAAACTATATATTGTGAAGGAATGTTTGCTTTATGCAATTTAATTATAAAACAATAGAATAACGTAGGTAGGTAAGTATAATACAAATCAGTCCTTAATACATAATTTAATTTCAAGAGTTCCAAGATAGAGCAATCGCAAAATATCTGAAATAGAATGAAAAGAAGGTTATATGACTGGGTCTCTACCTTAATGCAAAATACTGAGAAGTACTTATTTATTCTGTGCTTGCCAACCTTCATTGAGTAGAGAAGAGGTGCATTAAGCCCACTATAGCATGCTATAGCCACTCTATCTATGATAGTTTAGCTAAATACTTGGTTTTATATATCTATAAAGCTGATTAACTTATAGCTCAAGTGACCAATTGCACTTAAAAAAACTACGTATTTTTTTAAATAACATCTCTACTTTATCATAACTAATAAATTAAATGTCACATTTAGCCCCTGACCTTTTCATCTAAGTAATGTTACCTACTTAATGTGGTTTTTTTTTGATGGGCCGATAAATAAGTAAACCATAGATTTATAATATGTTTTACGACGTAAAATCTCTCTGAGTAAAACAGTTCAATTTTCCTCCACACACCTAAGTACGTAGAATAATACCATGTAGTGATGACACATTTTTCTTTTTATTCGTTCCTCTGAGGGACCGACGGAGGATTTAGTGCCCAGATAGCGGCGTGGGTGTCACCTAATGAATATATTTATTTATGTGGACCCCGACCACTTTTATCTCGGCCGAGATGTGTCTGTTGTCCATGGGACCGCGGCTACATCGCCGTAACGATTGGCCACTCGCCTAACTGTTCGGATACCTAATTGTATGTTTAGTGATGGGGCTACTCTCGTTTTTTGTTTTGTAATTGGACTGCTATCTGCCAGTAATGGATAATTTGATTGACTCTACTTACCATTTGTAATCCTTATTTGTACAGCTAATTCAAATGTTGATGTTTTGCACCTTTTTATTCAATTAAGTGACACAAAGACTTTAAAGATGTAGTCTTGAAAGAGATTTAAACAGTTTTTTGTGGCGCAAAAATCAATCTAAACAAGTATAGTGGCGCTGCGTGGTGCCAATCTAGACGGTTTAGGTCTTTGAACGCATTAAATAGATCATTGAATGTGTGTCTAAATAATATATTTAGTTTAATAATGAATTAAGTGACTAGTTAGCTACATAGAAATGTATATTTACATAATTTAAATTACTTTCTAATACTTGCTACTCTACTAAGTAATGGATTTTATTCTAATGGATATTTTATTTGAATGGATGATGACAAGTTGTATAACATACCAACAGCATTAAAAGCCCACACACACACTTTAAATTATAGTTACCAATGTAATAGGGACACCTCTTAGACTAAAATAATAGGGTAGACGAAGCGCGTAAAACTAGTGAGTGAAGCCAAAAAAGTATTGACAAATAGCATTAATCCTGTATACGTAATTAACATTTTTTGATCGCTGTTCGAGATCGGCAATCGTGAGCGTAGATCTAATCAGATGAAAAACAATAACCCTAATGCGTCGTAAAAATTTAAAAACACATGAGGAAAATCTAATAAGGGGTATGTAAGTAGGTACTGGATTGATGCTATTTGGTAATACTTTCTTTGGCTTCACTCACCAGTTTTACGCGCTCCGTCACCTTATTCTTTTCTTTTCTTATTCTTCGATACATGGTCAGGTAAATACATAGGCATGGTACCAGCTACCTGCAAAAACCTCTTCCAACACACCTTATTGCCTTTTTCATTAGCACCCGACACCAAACAAAGGGACCAACCACAATGAGCTCGGAATCGTCACCCACAGCACATACGGAATCAGGATTCAACACATAGCGTACCCATCTTGACGTCCGATGTAACTTGACCCGCCCACCTTATATAACTTCAAAATTTCAGGTCCAATTTCCATCCCTAAAAGATCAGAATAAACTGGTGGGTTGTTACTAAACAACTCGCGTCATTAGTTGTGCTTGAGAGTGACAAAGAAGCGGCGTTTGCGCAGAGAGGCCGTATTAACATTATAATGCGTTCAAAATATTTGTGCTATCTATTTTGGACCACCCAAGCACACGGTGCGATGTTGTAGAACAATGGGTGCGATTCTTATTCACACTCGACCCCTTTCTGGTCGATTGGTTTAAAGGTAGCAGGGTAGAGACATTTTTTATTGAATAAAATAAAGGTAGCTACAGGTACTACCTACTGACTCAAAGATAAAGACAAAACTTGAAGGGGTTATCATAAAAAGCTTATGTAGTTATACTTTAATAGATTAACATCGAGTTTCATAGGATTATTACTCTTTATTTATATCCAAAGAGAACAGCAACCACTCGGAGGTCTTGTGTATCTACCTAAAAGTTTTATTATTTAAAAAATAATAAAAAAAAATGTTGGATAAAGTTAAGTTAAATTGAATAATTTTCTTTTATTCTGAAAGCTTTTAGGTCCTATTAACTACTGAACCAAAATACCGCAATTTATTGAAAATAAGTAGATGTAAATACCGGTTTTTTTCTGGGATTTTAATAACTTTGGGTTCATTAGAACTATCAATGCATTAAAATACTTTTGGGATAGGTATACCTATACCTACTTACTTTATAAAATAAATTTAAAATGCTTAAGATACGAGAAGATGCCTCTACCTAATATTTCAGGTGTTTTTATCTGAAAACCAAACAAAATTAAATATTTAATTAGGTAGTTTAAGAGGAGGGTTCGAAATTTGGTTGATTTTCTATTCTACTTTTTCTTTAAGTAAGTATGTGGACTAGGAATCTTATATTTAGATGTATGATTTTTGACTATATTATCTTGAGTATCTTTAAATCCAAATCACGATTTGATGAAATTTTCTCGATAAAAAAAATTTATGAAATGAGCTCTAATTATTTACAATTTTCCTTGCTACCACGATGTTTTTACGATTTAGATCACGAAATTATTTCTAAAACATAGCAAATAATGATATCTAAACTACCCTTCAACCATATTTTAATTCATGAAGTAGTTTTTTTTTTATTCAAGTAAATGTGGTTTGGCGCTTACGTTGTTTATTTCCGAGCGCGCGCACAATATCGCCATCTCACATTTTAAGTACTTGAACTAACCATGTCTCTCTCTAACTTTGTATTGTCAGTGTCCGCTCGGACTTGTTCGACGTCGGACCTGTGAAGGATTTTTTAAAAAATATTACGAAAAAATATTACGGTCGTGCCACATTACAGGTACAGTACAGTATTTACAGTCCGCCGACGCCTATGATAAATAAATAAATATCCTTGGAAATTCTTTTACACATGACTACCTGATCCCAAACTAAGCAGAGCTTGTACTATGGAAACCAGATAACTGATATTACTACATATACTACTTTTTGTTTGTAAATACAAACTAAATATACACTTAATTACACCTAGACTCGGGACATGCGGACATGTTCATGCACACAAATGCATGTCCTGGGCAGGAATCGAACCTACGACCTGCACTGCAGCGTGATTTTCGTTTGCTTTTCCTTGTCTTGTGTAATTTCTTTTCATCTCTTGTCATTTTGTGTCATCTCTTGTCATTTCATAGTTATTCGTGTCATTTCTGTAAAAACTCCCTATTTCGCTTACTGTTATATACTTGCAGCATGGTCTTGGGCCGACAGTGGGAATACATTGCTTGTCAAAACAATGGAGTCGCTTTATTGCGTTTGTTGTAGGTATGGATGGGCAAGTAATAAATATATCATACATCAATAAATTATCGTAAAAAATAACATTACAGATATGGATAGGAAAATGTTTGTCCGTCCTATTCAATCTATTATATTATAAACGAAAGTAACTCTGTCTGTTACCTTTTCACGGCTAAACCGCTGAACCAATGTTGATGAATTTTGGTATGGAGATAGACTGGGTCTTGGCGGAGAACATAGGCTACTTTTTAGGGTTCCAAAGGGTGCTAACGGGACCCTATTACTAGGCCTACGCTGTCCGTCTGTCTGTCTGTCCGTCTGTCAGCGCGGGCTGTATCTCACGAACCGTAACAGGTAGAGAGTTGAAATTTTCACTGAATGTGTATTTCTGTTGCCGGTGCAGAACAAATACTAAAAATATAATAACATTTAAAAATAAATATCAAGTCTCAAACTTGATATTTTTGATGTGTTTATTCTACGGTGGTACGGAACCCTTTATGTGCGAGTCCGACGCCTTCAGATCTTATGAATGTTTTCTTGAAATAAATATAGTGTATTTTAAGTAATTAACTGGCCAACCCTCAGGTCCTACCTACCATGTTAGGATCTTTTTCGTTCTAGCGGGTGTAAACCGTGATTTAACGAGTTAATGTGATAATTTTTGTATTTAAATTATTCAATTCAATGTATTTGTTTCAGACATAGTCCAATATTGATTATTAAAATTATTATAATTTCACAATAAATATAAAACAATAAATAAAAGTAAAATTAAATTTAAAAAAAAATATATATTTATTTTTATTTTTCATGTTTTATCATTAAAATACAATATAATATAACATAAATTAAAATAAAATACAATAAAATAAAAACCTACCCCTAATTAAACAAATACCGTCCGCGTGGGATACTGGCTGCATGTCCTCCCTGTATTCAAGCTGTTCCTGTTGTCAAGCGAATTTTTTGAGCAAGGAAAGAGCCAGCCCTCTTGTCACCTGTGGCGGTAACCAGTCTAAGGGTGATTTTGATAGATAAAAAAATAAAGATAAAAAGATAAACAATAAATAAATGCATGGTTAAATCAATAAAATTAATAAAAACTGAAAATTAAATTAAAAAATAAATTAAATATGGTAAAAATAAATATTATGACACCGCTGATGACTTCATGATCGGCATCGAAGTTAAGTACCAAAGTATTCCTTTGCCTACGAAACATGAAAAAGATACTCATATCCGGCAGTCAGTCACTGACACAGAGTATGTACATTTTTACCCGACTACGGTGGGCGGAGGGTTATGATTTTGACCGATATGTATGTATGTTCATCTGCTCCCGTATAACGTCCAAACTATTTTTATCATAATAATTTGACTAATGAGATATCGTTGGACGCGTCTGGATCGTCCGCTGGTTATAGGCTATTATACGATCGAAATATTGTTATACGTATCTATCAGCATATTGTAGGTATCGTTTGTCTTCTTTTGACTTACTTTGTCTTCAGCAATAAAAACAACATAGAAATTAAATTATTTTTTTCAAATACACTCGACATAAAAATCCCATATAAAACGAAAAAAATATATTTGAATATTTTCATCCATTTCATCTATTTTAAAAGGTGCACTGGGACATATTATTTTAATTGTACGAATTAAACAATATTGTTCCTTCAAAAAATAACTATACTATAGTCTACTCCATAGCTGTTCTGTCCTAGCTAAGCGAGAGGGATATATCCTTCGGCAGCTCACGCGACGCTAGCCACACCCCGAAACTAAAATTCATTTTTTTCTTGTATCGTCTTAACTCGATCATTACTCCATTAATTTTTGTTATCTTTATTGCCTTATAAAAATCTCATTATGTGGTTCAGAATTATATTACCTTATTATTTACACATATTGTACTTGCACAAAGGCATATTTTATTTTAGGCAATATCTATTTATTTTTAACTCAGAAAAAAAAATACCTACCTACCTAATGACTAGATAATTACTAGCTCCTTTTTTATTATAGGCACTTATAGAAAAATAATATCCTTTTTATGACCACCGATACCTACAAAGTCCAAGCATCCACACAAACATTGTCGCACCATCAATATTTCTCATTAGCATCTTCGGCGGGCCGGCGCGCGCTTGCCGTCACCGCCCAATGGCCGCGGGGGCGGGGCGACAGTAGCGCCTCCCCGCCCACGGAGAGACTATTCAGCTGAAACAAAAGGCTATGATGAAAAGATGTAAAGTACCTAATGTTTGTTCACTAAATACCTAGAAGGGCTTGTCTTTGTTGTTTATAATGGCATACCTATTGTAGTAAAATAAATAGACATTTCATAACAAGATTTTTTATTCTTACTAAGCTAGCCTAATTTTAACTTACACATTATGGTAGTTAACTACCGATACATAGATATAAA
The DNA here is from genome assembly GCA_947859195.1 of Drymonia ruficornis. Classification (NCBI taxonomy): domain Eukaryota; kingdom Metazoa; phylum Arthropoda; class Insecta; order Lepidoptera; family Notodontidae; genus Drymonia; species Drymonia ruficornis. Next base: position 6,515,732 of record OX401910.1, on the reverse strand, counting down.
ACAAGTATCATTTTAATAAATTCTTACTATTTACACCAACTTACAAAATCTCCCCTACCTACAATACCAAGAGTTTAACTAATACGGTTTTATTAGATAAATCTAAATTTTCAGGCATCTGCTAGGTAATTGTACAGCTATTTAATTAACGCCTCAGTTATGGTGTGATACTTTACTTACCAAATTTTTAACACCTAGAAATTCATATAGGAAATCTAAATCTCCTAAATACAGTGACAAAAGACCAAAGACCTTCACTGGAAGCTTTTATATTGACCAATTAAATATTTTACCGACTCCACCTATATTAAAAATACAGTAATAGAAGTATTATCACGCTACATTCCGCCCCCCAGCATATGGCGGCGCGGGGCGCTCGCCGAGCCTGCCTAGACTGCCTACCCCGTGTTTTAACTCGCCTAATTGTTTCCCATTTACATACATTAACAGAAAAAAACGCAACAACTGACGCTCAGACCGCTATGTAAATATGAGCTTATGTGGGTTGCCGAGCCACCCTATGGTGAGGGTCTACTGAGCAGACGAGCCACGGAACATGAATCCATAATATGGTTTTAAATGTAACACGTTACACCTGTGTAATTCTGTTGTTTATCTGTAGCGCGAATTCACAGCTATCGCGGCGTTTAAACTATTTCAATTGTTTATAGCATAATAAGAGGGGAAAAAAGCGATGCGGCCTAGAAAACGATAGCGTGATGATCTTGACGCCTTCCAGAAAGACTGGCAGTCGCTGAGGACAGAGATCAAGGAAGGCGGATAGGAAAAAAATATAGAGAATATGTATTACGATTACAACATAATAATTTTAAAATAACGTTACAATTTTTAAAAATACACACACACAATATACCTACACACATTCAAAGATTCTAAAAATGTTTTAGTGACGTCATAATCCGTCACTTTTAGCAAACTTTAATAGCGAATATCTTTGTAATTATATAATATCAAAAAACACAAGACATATATCAAGAAATATTTGGAAGAATTAATATAAATAATATACAAAATTAAATTTATGATATATCCCCATTAGCTGGCGGTAAATAACAAGGGAGTACTTTACTGTTGAGTGCACGACTGTATTTATACATTGCGTGTATACTGGTAGCTCGTCTACACAACCCCTCAGGGCGAGTCCCGCGCCGACCACGTCGATATCCGAATTACAGACTCTAATAACGGAAATCAATTGGCCCCATACCTCTAATTATACGTTACTCCATGGGAATGTACCAATGTAGAGCCGACCGTTCGATATAAACGAAATATCATATAAAACGTTACATTATTGGGTATTCTATTATTCAGAAAAGATAGGCCCTCATTATCTGTTCAATTATGAGCCGCTAATTACGAAACGGTTAGGCAATTAAATGGCGGTGAGAACTGAAAACTGACAATAGGTAGCAGGTTAAATTGAACTCCAAATAATGTATAATGGACGCAACGTCGAACGTTTTGTGAAATCTGTTGCGGAGAAACTCATTGTTCTTTGAATGCACATATAAGTTAGGGCGCATGCATATTAGACCTTCATACACGGATATTTGGGAATTCTCTAGTCTGTCCACAAGTCAACAAAGGTTAAGAATGATCCGCGATTCGCGATCGATCGGCGATTTTGATGCTGCGTCTCGCTCGTTCGCGCTCGAAGAAACGCGACGCAGCATCGATACGTCACAAAATCGCCGGTCGCCGATGCTAAAAGTAGCAAGTCTGCGGAGGCCCTAACGGAAAGTCAGTCACATCTACCACATTTGACAATACGCTGAAAACCTAAACAGTAGTTTTTAAAGAGCATGAGGAACGATCGCATTTGGAATGAATTTTCTACCGATCACTGATCGCGTACAGGTACCTACCTAATTATGTAAAATGTTGGTCTACTTACCGTTTGAATCCCGCCAATGTTTCCACAATGGCGTCTATCAGTTGCGATCGAACAAAGGCTACTTAAAACTGTTCTTAATCGTCATTTCACATACGCTCTCCACCGACATGAGACGATGTAACCTGAAAGTATATACATGAGATGTTTCGTAGGTAAGATAGGGTTGGCAGCCGTCACAACAATGTGAAGATTTCCGTCAGGCCAGAAAACAGTATTAAGGATTTTAAGCCTCTATACGTTACAGCCGATAGCCGTGGTAGTCGATTGGTTAAGCACGCGTCTTGCGGGCTTAAGGTCCTGGGTTCAAACCCTGGCTCACACCTCTGGATTTTTCGAAATCTATGTGTGAATCATAACTTTAATATGATTAAAACTTGCTTACGGTGAAGGAAAACATCGTGAGGAAACCTGCATGTCTTTAGACATGTGAAATCCACCAACCAGGGCTGGGCCAGCGTGGTGGATTATGGCCTGAATCCCCCTCGCAATAAGGGGAGGCCCGTACCGTATTTCGTGTGTAAGTAACGTGTATTAGAATAGAACCCTCCGTTTAAACTAAAATAAACAATTCAAAGCAAACCATTACAAATCTAGGTGTAATTCAGTTAAAACAATGTTGTTCCCATCTGTACTGTGTTTTGCAAATAAAAGCGGTGATTTTGCTCGCTTCGCGATCCGCGCCTGGCACAATGGGATTCGGAGCGGAGATATGCATAGATATACCTTGCACTCGGCCGATGCAGGGCATGCAAATACGCGGCACCGACTCGCACACACATCACAGCTTTCCAATTGCCCGTTATTGTGGCGATGGAATTCACACGTCCCATCCTTGTCTCGACGTCAAAATCTATGGTCTACAAAACTTTGTGTTTCATATATGAGAAACAAAATAATAATAAGATCAACACTTTGATTATTTTCTGCATATTTAAATAAAACTTTAGGTACTTACTTTGATATTTTTTCATGATTGATTTGATCTTTAATGGAATTTTATTGTTTAATTACTTATTGATTAGTAATATAATAAGCAACTAAAAGCAATACAAAACAAAAATGACGTTAAAAAGATGCTAAAGAAAAAACTACGAAAACATAAAATACTGAGGTACAAAAACTTTCCGTGCCAGTTTTATTAGTTTTTTAAATAATAACCAACATTCGCTTACGTTTCGTAACTAATGGAAGTACACGAAGGCAAATCTCTTCCGGCCTCTTTCGTGCATATTCACGAGCCATCTTAGTTACAGTTTATTTTTTAATTAGTGGCCGCTTTTTCATAGGCCGGCTCCGATCAAGATAGGCAACGGTGTTCGTGTGAACGGCCTACGGTTGCGTCTGTGTTGCCTCACGCATCGCGACTGGCTCACCGATTATATGCAAATGAGATGTCATAATACGTGAATAATTACAGCCAGCCACGACTCGCCCTTTCGGACCGCGCCGCACAAATTGGATTTACGTGAAATGCAAGTTTTGACCGCGACACGAAGTTGATATATGTATTTTAGGGTGATATGCTAAATAGGTGTACAAACGTTTTTGATGATATCTCACTTGTAGATGTCGATATTTTACTTTGATGATGAATGATGTAGCGAAACCATTAAATAAAGAAGTGTCGTAAACGACACAATATTTTTGTAAGTAAGCTGGATTGGCTTATACCTTATATTCCTATTTCTAATCACGCATAAAAAATAAATCATGTCACTATGGTATATTTGAACAAGAACAAAGTAGATTGTAGCCATTATTATTATTCTCATTAAAATTAACCCAACGTACTGTCACGCCACTTTTCACGAAAAGTCCCGCCGTGGAAATTGCGACCAGCATCGGGGGGCAGCGTGACCAAGCATGCGGCGTTAAGGGGCGCGCGGGTCGTTATGCTAATAGAGCATTTCACAGACAAAAAGACTTCAACGCAACATGAGACACAATCGAAATTCAACCTTATCCGAAACACGTATAGTTACCTTTCGTAAAACGAAAACAGGTGGTTAGGGTACATACATTTGTGGAGATTACAGTGGTCTGCGTGTCCGACGTCTGTAGTCGCGATAGCGGGAAAATGGACGGTTGACTACGTTTATGGCTTACCCGCTTGTGCTCCGATTTAAGACGTATATATCGCAGTAAATACGCTACACGTAGAAACGGTGCGATAACGCGCCCTAATAAGGTTTATTTTATAAACTGTGGTGGTTCGGTGTCGCTGTGGTTGGATTTTACGAGGCTAACGATTTAGACAGCGTTTTGTATAGACCACTAAAAGAAATACCATCTAACAATGACACTGTCGTAGTGGAAACGAGATGTTGGTGCTAGTTCGGTTGGTAATAAAACTAAACATGACTGAACTACCTATATCGCCATCCTTCTCGTGGCCGTAATCATTATCACTTCACTACATATTATAAAACAAAGTCCTCCGCCGCGTCTGTCTGTCTGTCTGTCTATTCACGATAAACTGAAAAACTACTGCACCGATTTTCATGCTGTTTTCACCAATGGATAGAGTGGTTCTCGAGGAAGGTTTTTGTATATAATTTGTCAAGTTTTTGTATACATTGGCTAAAATATAATGATATTTGTTGGAGGTGTCGGAAAAAATAAGCCGTCTGGGAGCTTTCAACGAAAACGCTGCCTAAACCCTTTGAGATATAACAAAATGATGTATCGTGGAATTATGTATCTTATATAGGTTTACAGAAAAGTATGTGATGGCATACGTCTATCTCTTAAGGATAACATACTATATCCATTTTAATACTTAAAAAATGGGCAATTATAAAGCGGTAATTGAAAGCTATTGCGGGAACGGGATCAAAATGTTATGATTACTTTTGGTCGCGATAACTGACATCCACGCGGGCGAAGCCGCGGGTTCAGCTAGTGTACCTATAAGGGCCTCCGCAGACTTGCTACTTTTAGCAACGGCGACCGGCGATTTTGTGACGTATCGATGCTGCGTCGCGTTTCTTCGAGCGCGAACGAGCGAGACGCAGCATCAAAATCGCCGATCGCCGATGCTAAAAGTGGCAAGTTTGCGGAGGCCCTAAAACAGCAAAATAAAACAGTAAAATGTAAGCAAGACAAAAAAAAATATAGAAATGTCAAATATAGTTTAGTCAGTCTAAACTAACCACTCAACGCGCGCTGATGAACATAACGTACGTAAATGATCATCAGCGCGCGTCAACCCTTTAATATAGTACTGCTACTGTAGTCAGTCATAATTTCCTGAATTTGATACTTTATAATATAGATGATGATTGTTAGTATTACGAGCGGTCGTCGATTGACTGTATAATTTACTAGACTGTGGTTTGTAATTTGACGAAAACTTAATCGACATCAATATCTTCTCGGTATCTGAGTCAGCTACTTGGTGATATTTAAGACGGTTATCGCGGAATCTATCTAAATAATAGTAGGTAGGTGCAGTCGACTGCTACTGCAAGTCAAAGATACCTGAAAATTATGGGAGCGCTACGTGAAACCAAGCGCCGTTTGCTCGGATAACACATGCTTAATAACCTCGAAAATTCAAAAGACCGACCAATCAAAACCTTCAATGTTTTAAGAAAAAATGTAAGAAACAACACTTTTTGTTTCCAAGTATTGATTTCAATGGTAAAAAGCCGCGGGAATAAGCGAGACGTACTTTTTAATATTAAGTTATACAATATTGTTAATATGGCATGTAATTTATTTTCCTACAAGAAATATAAAAAATCAAGGTCTTTCAACAGCTTGCAAATGTGGGAATGTAGGATTGTAGATCTGCAATTGCAGAAATCACAATAATAATAAGGAAGTAGCTGCGGTTCCTGCGGTTTGGAACTTTAAACAAAACGAACTGACGTGTGAGAAACGAAAACATCACAATGCATAATGTACGAACAATTCGGTAAATTCTTAATGTATGTTACAAGTTGGCATTCGGGATACTGGGCTATTATGACGACACAATAGGGTCCATAATGATTTGAATTATCTATGCTATCACAAAACGATTTTTGCACGGAGGTACCTATTACTTAGGTAACTCTTTTTATAGCAACAGTCACTGAAATAACATATTCATACCTCGCACCTCTATTCCCCGAAGGCATAGGTAGGTGAAATAAGTAAGTACCTACCCTGCGTCTCTATAATGATTTTACTCATAACATGGGTCAACATTTTAAAAAATCTTAGCTCTATGAAACAAGACGTAAGAGTTTATTAAAATTTTAATAACAATAGCGTATACAAAAACCATTCCAATGATACCAATTCACTACTGAAATATTCGCAAACAATGCCAAGTTCATTGTTCCCTAAATTCCCCCTCACAGCCACAGTAATGTAATTTAAAAACCACTAAATAGCCATCTCTTACACCATGGATGCCACACAAAAGTCGAAAACGCGATGCGAGATGAAGCCTTTGTGGTCACAGCATTTGATCTGTAATTAGGGTGTTTAGTGCTATAATGGTTCGTAACGGCACTCAATCGAATTGCATTGTGTTTTTTTTTTGTAACAAAAAGCACAAACTTGTTATTGATACCGTGGAAAAAATTGTGGTGAATGCGTGTCCTTATCAAATAATTATCTAATGTTATATAATTATATTAACGCTTGTTATGTCATTAGTGGGGTAGAATCGATAGTTAAGGTCGGTAAAGAAAAGTATCTAACTAATGAATATGATAGACTGTGTCCATCCACTATAGATGGCAAACGTCCTCTGCTGGACATGTGATCACCTCCAGCTTAAGATACATATTTAAGAAACCTTCTCTTTCTTACGCGCCTCAGCGATTCTCAAGCTTTTTTGGCGACGAAATTCTTCTGAAACACTATGGGCCATCACCAACACACAACAAAACCGTTAGAGTGCTAACCGATTGTTTGATGTACTGGTAACAATCCGATTACTGCTCGAATAGTCCATTAGTGTGATGGTGAACTCGGCCCTGAATAAAGTAAAATATCAGGTTTGTGTGCTTAGTTCTTTAGGACTTAGATTGATTTTAATAAGACGGAGCCCTCACAAAGGCCTTGCGATGCCATCGCGCTCCATGCCGAGCACACTTTGAGAATAACTGCCCCTAAACATGTTGTAGGTCTACTCCGATTTGCATACCACCGAAAACGCAATACCTATAGGTACCTTGCTTCGCGATCTGAGCGCAAGTCAAGGGTGTTTAATTTCTCGGGGCTCGCGGAATGCACGGGCAGGTGGTTCCCGTCCCGCCGACGCTAATGAACACAATGAAGACGTATTCCACCAGTATATCCGGCGTTGATCGATTGATTTACTCGCTGCCACCGAGCTCGAGCTTTTTGTATTCGAATGTCGCCAGCCATTTGCATAGCCGAGTCGCGGCGGAGCGAATTTTAAACAAGACGAACGATGGGAGACCGTGATGTGCTAGATAGGGATATGATTATTTGCATATGATACTTTATAGCTATTAATTTGGTTTAGGAGGGTGAGACGACGCGTTACGTGATGAATGTTCAAGACATGCTGGTGAGGGCTGATTTTCGGATATCTTTAAAGAGTGATCCAAATGTTACTGCCTATTAATATCTTGCTGTTATACTAAGTAGTAGGTACCTATAATTAAAATATTTAAACTGCATGTGGGCATATAAAATTAAACCTGCTGCAGAACTAACTCTACATAGAGTAGTTAATCCTCTAACTTAGAGAATCGAACGACTGTTGTTGGAAAAAAAACAATGATGCATACGAATCTAAATAGCTGCGTCGAAAAACTCACTTGCATCACTTCTACTCTGTCATATGCTCGTGTATATGGACACAGTTGCACGCGAAGTCTCTACAATAGTATTGAATTATACCACTTCGACAGCAGAGCATATGGCTGATGTAAATGGTGTTTGATGAAAACGACCTTGGTGATCAAAATAGTATTTTTATCACGTTTTACATTATAAAATTACAATTCGCTCGATTTAAATGTGAATATGACATTACTCTACCATAATCTGCATCGCGTGTTCAACAGCGCAGGGTAGACAGTAGACAACACGCTTCCCGTCATAGGAAAATTGCCATCCAAACCGTGCATTTACTGTTCGTACAACGAAGTGCACTTCCAACAATTGACTGCCCCCTATCTGATGGGGACACGACAAGTGTGTCCGTCTCCTTGCATTTGTGTCTAAGCAATTATGAAATCGACAATGCGAAACGTGTGTATTGTAATTTTATTATTGTTTGTTGTACATAACAACAAATACTGTAATACCACCGTTTCGCGAATAGGTAATTGTAAAGCTGAGTATATGACTCAGTGTGATGACTATCGACTATATATGACTATATATGACGCAAGAAAAACCTTGATTATTGTCATTTAATGTTATTTGATTATGCATGATAAAAACTAAAGGATAAGTTCATTTGTGACGTTAGTTTGTTTACTAACTTTTTTTATTGAAAAGACCAATCCGAATTTCATTCCGGCTCCCGAAGTAGCCCGATTCACCTAACCAAAACCGTATGAATCAAAATATTTGTATTTCATTTGATTTCAGAATTACACCCACTTCTTGTTGTAGAGCAAACTTCTTAAATCAAAAAATAAAATTTTAATTCAGCAATTACATTTTATTCATACTTACATACGTACAACATACATTAAATTAATCTTTATATCTTGAGGACAGGTAATTATGCAAAACAATGTAAAACTGATATGTTAATAAGTCGGGACGATTTAGCACCCCTGGGTACAAGACATTTGTACCCTGTTAGGGGTTGCTATCGGTATCTACATCGTACATCGCTCATTCCTTCCATCGATCCGCTACGTACACGCTTAAGTATATGTTAATAGATATTGTAAATTGTTTGTCGATCTTATCCGTCGTTATGATCGTTAGTAAAGTTTGTCGGAATGTTGGGTTATCTATCAATAAAACGTTTTAAAGTGCCGTTAAATTAAATAGTGGTGCTTATTTATTTTTCAATTATTACTTATTGCACTTAAACGTTACAGATTTTTTTTAAACACCTGCCAGCTTTAAAACGTCTGATAGGCACTGAAAGATTCAATATTGTGTGCTACTACTTTCTATTAGGCCTATTCCTATTATGTTAGGCGCTCATAGCCAGTTGCAACCACTGAAGGTCAAGCCAAGTGGCATGAACGCTAATCGAATAGAATAGAATAAACTTCACAATGTATGGAAATGTCAAACGTCGCTATGTAAATCAACAACAAGTCGCTATGAAGATCACGCCTGAGATCACGTGACTTATGTCATTTCCATAGATGAAGCGTAGTGATTTGAAGGAACGCTTGTAGACGTCAGCCACTTGTCTAGCCCTTCTGATCGGTAAACGATCGGAGGTTAAGCAACGCTTGGCAAGTTCAGGCCGAGATGACCATTTAGTGGCATTTGAACTGAGCGTGCTTCGAAGGGCACGTTAAAATTCTGTCCCAGTTGTTGTCTTCTAGGCAGCAGTCGTTAAGCCTTGTCAGAGGCATTCGGGCGGCTTGAACAACTCTGACAATAGGTTGGCCACTAACCATACGATAAGAAGAAGAAGAAGACTGCTTCCTATTAAATTATTCTTCCCATGCATAACACACCATATCTAACGTCAAGTCTTAACTTAATCAGGATAAATATAAATTCTGTTGGCGCCGAACTACGACTAAATAAAATTGGATACATCGAAAAAATTCTCCGGCTCGCTCATAAGTTACGACCATGAAAAGGATGGCAACAGTAAGTTTAGTCAAGTTAGGTCATCTGTGGTCAAGATTCGTTTGTGTAGCACCATAGAAATCAACCCAAATTAAACTATAGTTATCCGTTATTATATCTTCCACTTCCATCATAATAAATTAACTACACTCTAAAACACAAAATGCTAGAAACCTCTAATTGATATCAGAAAACATTTCAAACCGTGACCTTGATACAAAGTTTGATAATTATTATAAAATGTATGTGTTCAACCCTTCAGTGATTATATTTGAATACATTAAATCCCTAACTCACATTTGACAAGCTGCTAATCATATTCAAACGCGCACCTTGCGGTGCTCCTGATGGCAGACTGTTAGAATTTTAAAACATTAAGTCCCAAGGCACGTAATTTGAGGGGTTCGACTAAAAAGAATCTGACCAAAACAATACCCATAGACAGGTGTGTTAAATACTTAGCAAGCTGTGCCCTAGCCTTGTAGTAACCCAATCTAAAAGTCAATAACCACTTGGTAATGTAAAAAGGTCCTAATTTACATCAATGTTCTAATTAGAATTGGTCTCGATTGAAGTTTTATGTCGCGTGTAATCTTGTTGTGCCACACTCTGCCATTTACTCTCACTTTTTTATAGAAAATCTCCTAAATATATATATTTATTACAATGGCTCTACCAAAATATTTTTCAGAACAAAAGTGCTTTGTAATTCGATCGTAAATCGATCAACGGGAGTAAAAGAAGTTCTTAATGCTCTTATCTGGTGCGTTCCATTCACTGTTATTTTTGTTAATTTCGTTATTTTCGATCACAAATCTCCTTCCACTCGCACCAACTTGTACTCATTATTATCGTTTTTAACAGTTTTTGTGGACGAAAATAGCAAAAATAACGATGAATGGAACGCAGCATTGATAAGAAGGTAGGCACTTACTTGCTCTTGCTTTAATTGAAACACATAACATAACAGCAAATTAATAACTAATTAAATTATTTTCAGATAAGAAATTGTACGAATACATTTTTAATGATATTCCGCAGCGGCCAGGCAAGGGCGGAGTGTTTACGCCGGCGCAATTAAAACCCCATTACCAGAAACCCATGGTGATCACCCCGTGACCATCGCCATCCATATCTAATACTTAACACACAAGTATTCCACATACGTTGCATTCAGAACTTTCAAAACCATTGCACTTTGGCCTTCCACGAGTCATAATAACATTCAACTCGTTTAGGAAAATTTAAGGTGGCTTAGAGGTCATAACAAAGTGGGCGGACGTGGAAATTAAAATTGTACATAACGTTGTTGGACGTTTGAAAGAAAGGCGAAGGCATATTGATGTACCAGATAAGCAAATACGGAGCAACTGCCGGTAGCCATTGTTTTAACATGTGAAAATATGTTTCATTCCGTTGCAGATATTAAAATTTGACCGTTCTTGTAATTAGAATTTAATTAGTTATGAGATTAACATACAAAGTCTTTATTGATACGAGTATTGTGTGGCTATTATGAAAATGAACGGTTCCACGATTGTTTCGCAAAAAAAAATCTCATTGAATGTTACGGTTTATTTCAATCTAAATAACGGCCCACATTCGTATGTGGATATTACGTTACGAATGAGTTCACTCATACATTTTAGTATGTAGAGATTAATAACACTTGTTGATAATGTGTTAAATCTTTAAAAATTACTTTTAATTTATTATTGTTACACTCGCCTACGGAATTTCAAATAATAGGTATTATTAGATAACACAAAACCTTGCACTTAATTTCAAACTTTTTGCAATTGTACTATTTACAAAGCTATATTATGTACAGAAATACAAAAGCGTATTACCTGTGTTACTTTACTGGCATGTCGTAAAGAGAGCCGACCAATAGAGGCAGCAATAAACGGCTAATTGCCTCGGCAGGGGGAATGAATGCTCGCCAATGACTGAGCATTAGGGGAACGGTACATAAGCGGTACATAGTAGCTGCTCACTGAGCATTACGTGCTATGTACTAATGGTATGTGATGATGGCTTTATGTGGTTGCTGTTTATTCATGGTTCATGTTTTTTTAGAATATTATGTAGAGCTCTTTTTTAATATTTTTTCAGTTAGGGTAGAATATTTTTTTATGTTTTTCTGGCATAGATAAGTAAGGTAGATTACGTTAGGTCCTTCAGCGTTTTCTGATATATGTAATGGGCTATTAGTTTTTATTCTAAGCTACTAGAACCTACTTAGAATGACGAAATAACTTGTTTACATGTTAAACTATATTTTTTTCGTTTAACCACCGAAAATTACAGTTGAAATTACTCAAAAGGCTGGCGGCGAGCGGTCGCTCTCAAAGGGACAGATGATTTTAAAATTATGCTAATTGTTTACCGTGGCTTATGTGCACCTCGCCACGAGCTATTATGTCGAAACAACAACGGCCAGTGACCATAGACTGTAGAGCGATCAGTATAAACATTTAATTGCTTAGATTGTTTAATACTTATACATAGAGCTAATTTATAGCTTTTTGTCACCAATTTATGTCAAGCTTGTAAATGCATACATCAAAAGCTGTTATTGACAGGCAGCAATCTAGACGGGCAAAAATGCGAGTGGCGAAGTTCTATGATAATAAAGGAAACCTTTAGTAATATACGCACGTAATAGATTAAAATAGTTATCATCATAGAGCGTGATACCCTATCAAAACACAACTGTTTTAATTGCTCCTGTTTTAGCTGGAAGACTAAACTAATACATTTATTCAAGACGTGACTTTACTGCTTTCAGACTTGATTTGGATGATTATTGATAGATTACACTGAGTGATTACCTCTGCAAATAGTAACATTTTTCAGGCTTCTACTGGTAAGATAGTGGTTATCTCTGACTTAGCCTGGAGTCTTCGTCGGTGTAATTAAATAGTTTTCTTAATATTTTCTCAGCTAAACTAATAACTGTCGTGGGCCCTATCTGCGTGTGTTCCTAACGCTGGTCGGTGACACGGAAGCCCGCTACTGTGCGCCCCCATTGTGCCAGAGACGCTCCTCAATCGGTTACCACACTTGTTCGTCGCGCGCCGCCATCAAACGGACGCCGCGGCCCATTGTCACCTGTCTACACTACGCTTTATGCAACACCGACTCGGCTAACGGATAGTATGCTTTAATTATGACGTAAGTAGTAGCATTAAGTTCATGGAGAAACTAATTATGTCATACTGTGAGATCCGAATTAGTCGATAACTAAGCAAAGAAAAAGTGAAAAGTGTGAGAATAACTGAACAATAATAATATGTTAAGGAATTTATATTCTCTGATGGACAAAACGGAACGAATACTTTTATGAACCGAATTCTATTAAATAATGAATCAAATAAATTCAAAAAATCTCAACACGCACCGCTACATTACAATGAACGCATCACATAAATCATAACATCAACTTGATCCTAAATCACACCGCTGAATCCTCGTCAAATATCACCAAGATGCAACCCAAAAAATAATTTACGACCTCAAAAAATTATAAACAATAGAGAGCAATGTGTCAAAATACTCGAACACAATACGATCATCGCGTAAGGACGGCGGGTGTATTAACAATAACTTACAGAAACCCACTTATAAGTCAACTCAACAATGGATGTCACCGAGTGGGGATAAAAAATACTATGAACTTCTGAAGCAGTTAATAGGGATCCCACATAATAGCGCAGCGGTGGCACAGCCCTTGAATGAAGTGGACTCACTAATTCATATTTATACGGCGTGTCCAAAGGGTTGGATCTATCAGAACACTTGTCTAGCGTTTTCACTCTCATTGTCCTTGGTAGAACATAGGTACCTACCTATATCAGAGTATGATAATGGATTTTTTCTCAATTCATATTTGAATGTTAGATTTATTTACCTCTTAAGACAAACTGATTTTTATTATGTATGTAAATATGTACCTATTTCCAAATAAATCAACCGCCAGATACAATCAATATCGTGTTCTATTAATATGATTCACTCTCCGAGAAGAAATACACTTAGCCATTCATTATCATCAACAAATTGTGTTTTCATTGCTCTATAAGTTTCGTGATCATCAATAAAGTTTTTGTGTCGTGTCAAAATATCCCGCCGGTAAATAGCATCGTGCAATTGGAGTGTTGTCAGACAAACTCATGCTCAGAGGTTGCCGACGTGCCGTAACAAAAGCTCAATCATATTTACATTTAGTCATCGGCCATAAATCAACACGAATTGTGCTCTTCAATAGGAACCTCGAGACAATCAGTGATAAACTGATAAAGAAATGCTTCTAATGTAAATAAATGGTCAGCGATATTTTAGTGTCTACGTTTGGTTCGTTAAGTTTGGAGTTGGCTTTTGTGAGGGAGCAACAATGTTTTTAAATTACACAAAATAGATTCTGTGTATCTTCTTACAATGTCCGAAAAAACCAACCACATTTTCCTCAAATAATGACTATTCTATACAACTTATTTTTACCTATTCTATTCAAACTACAACATCAACTCGGATTATTTAATCATGGGGTTATCCGACACTCTACCTATACACTCAATAAACGATATTTCACTCCATACAATGGAGCCCATAATGTGTTCGTATTTGAGCGCGCGCGCATAACAAGTGAGGCTAACAAGCGATCGATACACAACGCCTCGCTGACGCTAAGCCTAAATTATAACAGCCGGCTACTAATCACTCCAAGCTCCAAAGATCCTTTACAGACAAAATGGTAATATTTCAACTTTATCTGCGAGCGTCGAGAAAACGAGATGTTATTTCGTTCATACTTCAGTTCCTTTTACTGTATTCAAGAAGAAAGAAAGAAAAGAAAGAAACACTACAAACAAAAACACAAACACAACAAGACAATTTCAAACAACATGATTTCTTTATAGACATTATCATTCCATATTTAAAGATTTTGATTTAAGTACAAGATTTGCCTAGGCATTTGAATTCTGGTGGAATGATCAAATCAAATTGTTTGCTTAGTAGTTTAGTTACCTTAATATCCCAGATAAGTAAAATCTGTCAAAACTGATATATTAATATATACTGTTAAAGATTATCTAGCTGAAATTCTAGAAGTTTAAGGTTTAGATCAATTGTTCAAGCAGATAGAGTTCAAGCTAGATAAACACTCATTCAGCAGCACCCTGTACGAAGAGAGAGACACGTAGAGCAATGAAACCCAACGACACGAGCAAGGAATTAAGTCTGACAGTAAATGAAGCGTAATTCAACGATGTTCGTGCGCACGAGTCGCGGTATCGACAGCATAATGGGCGACCCCCGATCCGGCGCAATTCGCGGGCCCCACCGTCGCCATCCATCGACGAACGCTTAACAACTTTATTAATCGTATTTTCCTAGAACACGATTGCCCAGTGTAATCTGAACACCTATAGGGATTGTGGCCATACAAAGAATATTAAAATAAAACCAACCTCTATATCTTAAGTTACGAGATCTAAATATCTATAAGTATTGCATTCCTCCACTGAAATAGGCAACAAATGATATGGAGTAAAAAATAACTTGTCGATTTTTCAATTAATGTCGTACGTGGTATGTTTGAACACGAAATTAGAGGCGAATAACCAACTATACGGTCATCACAAACGGCAATCTTCAAATTTTACAGCGAACACATTTTTTTGTTATATGATTAGGTACCTACTTATTCTACTTACATAAATATCGATATACTTTTCAGGATCAAAGGTCGACATAACCCAACCCTACCGCGCCGCTGAAGGCTCAGTCATCGGGTTCAAAAGCCAACTGCGGCCATCAGCTATAAGCCTGTAATGTCGGCTTACACAATTGCTACAATTTCTAAGGGAGTCAGGCTACCCATAAATATAACTAAACAATTTTGACGCTCTCTGACTAGAGAGTACACCTTGTAACAAGGAAAAGTAGAAACATTTTAGAACATACTAGGCATCGATCAAAACAGTCTTCCAACTAATTCCAACCAATCACCATTGGCAGGAAATAAGAACAACATACCATAAATACTTCCGAAAAAAAATAATTTAAAGTATAGTCCGCGACAGGTCGAGATGACAATCGGGGTATGAGCTTTTTCCAGAATAAAATCCGAATCAAAATTAGCAGGACCCAATGAACAATTAAAATCGCCCACAAAATTATTAAATCATTTTTTTTTTGTTGCGTTGCGGGTCCTGCTAATTTTGATTCGGATTTTATTCTGCACAAAGCTCATAACCCGATTGTCATCTCGACCTGTCGCGGACTATAGGTACTTAGACATTCCAGTACCTACCACGTTACTGAAACTAAAGACTGCAGAAACTTGACAGATTTCATTTACCCAACACGTTACGTTATCAAAGGTTACAAAATCCTGATGATAAAACAGCATAAGGTTTGATGCCGCGGGTGATGTGATGGCCCGCCGCCAAAGAGCCTCTAATGGCTGCCTGTAGGACACAATAACAAACACATTAGGCACTAAAGGCAGACACCTTTATTGTTGAGATGCTTTTCGATAAATGGACTCAGAATGTAATAGAAGTGCCAAAATGGAGCTAAAATATAATTTTGGATTCTTCTGATATCATGGTCTGTTTTTAATCTTAAGTACCTAATACAGACACAGGTGAAAGAAAATAATAATAATATTCTTCTACGTGGAATCAGACTTTAAATGTGCCACTATATCTATGAGATTTTTCGTAAACTATTCACTTTAGACATGGCTGTCGACATTCCACTAAATTTATACAGATTTTAAGCCTATTTACAATGATTTTACACAGTATTTATTGAAACAAAAATTATTTGTAATGCCCATGTAAGTCCATTTTAACTTTCTATAAAGCTATTATTTTTTTATTCCTAATTAGCCCTTTTACAGATTCTAGAAATAGGGCAAATTATTGTTTCTATTCTTTACCTATTTAAGGGTGCGTTTCCACTGACGCGGAGCTGGGCGGAGCGGAGCGGAGAAGTGCACTGTGATAGGTCAACTGTGACGGGCCAAGAGCAGAATGGAGATTTCGAGCACTGTGATTGGCCAATTCACGGTCCGCTCCGCTCCACTCCGCCCGGCTCCGCGTCAGTGGGAACACACCCTGGGTCTCCACTAACAAACGAATAGCTTCCTCAGCCTAATGGCCACCTCCCGGCTAGCATTTCAGTCGGGCGTTAATTTCGCGCTCATACGACCTCCAGCGCTAATCCATTATCTAAAACAAAACCTTATGCTGATGCTCACAAAGAAGAAAATCTCTCGAACAATTGTAATTAATTACCCAAAGAAAATTAAACTTTACTTAGAACCAGCAAAGTCAGAATTCAAATAAGAGTGTAGAGGTTCCTTGTTTATATCCTTGGGTGATTATTACGCTGAGATCAATCAAAATCGCAAGATGTTCCTTTGTTGGTCCAAGTTTACAAATCGCGCTCTTTACTGTAATTCTCTTGACCCCGTAATGACTCGATGCTTTGCAAAACAAATTGCATTACGAATGATGGATCCACACCCGCCTTGTTTCAAATATAACTCGGTAACTTATTTTTTTTTAAAATACCTACTTACTTAAATCAGGATCAATTAATGTGTACCATTGTAAAACAATTATAGTTAAAATAAACTTACTTAAATCAAAATCTATTAATTATTACAATCGTTTAACCATTATAATTCTTTATTCAAGAATGTCCCTAAATCTGTCTTGCTCAAAATGCTACGTATATGAACGTAACAATATATACCTATGTAGAAAATCGTAACTTGACCGCATATCCATTTTTCCTGAACTTTAACACTTCTGCATCGTGTATGTCTGTGTAATCGTCTAATAGATACAGATTGTCAAATAAAAAAACTATAGAGCCAAAAATCTTTTTAAAGGTTTTTGAAAGGACAGTCGTTACAGCCCACAATTTTTTGGATTACTGATGGCGCTACCAATCATGCCTGATGGAAGTATGACGCAATTTTCCCCATGAAATCAAGTTCGATCAAACCGATATAAATTTAACTTCGATACGCATACAGCTACTTATTTTCATACTATTAACGTGCCCGCCATTCATCATGAGCAACCGGGAGGACTGAATAACGTTTATAAGCTTTAATAAGCCGGTATTACGCGAACATCGGGTAAGTGAAATTAAGTGGGTGGTTAGAGCAAGCAGCGGCTAATGTGAATTTCGTCCCTAGTTATAATGCATCAAAGATTCTGCTCGGCGCTCTTTACGGGCGGTTTAGCTTTTAATAAGCGATCGTTAGAGTGATGCACAGAGTAGACTACCAAAGAAATTTGAGGATGAAAAGAAGTGTAATAATCTGTTAGGCATGAATCAACTTCATCGCGGTTTGGGAATTTTGCTAATGCTATTAGTAACATGAACCCAACATGACTAAACAAACTGTATTGCTCTCCTGCTCATTGCCGTAATGTTTGCGTAAAATGTAAATTGTACTTTTAGCTATGTCAAATTTAGTTTAGTTGTTATTTGACGATAACAGAATTAGTTTTTTATTTGATATACTAACTGAAGCAAGCTGATGAAGCAAGGTGGTTTTTTTTATAAAAACAACTAATATAACGTAGTAATCATGTAATCTCTAAGGAACCTATTTTAATAACCGCTTACTCTGGCATTAGCGTGCGGTCTACACGCAACCTCCAGCGACGTCTACTCCTCGCAATGATTGATGGGTCCCGAATCCCGCGCCGGCGGCGAGTCCGGGATTTATAGGCGCGACTCCCTGCACCGACGTCTACATCCGTTCCGCGGGCCGGGACACAGCATTCACGTGGTGGCACATCACTATGCTGAGAAATGTCGCGAATATAGTATCACATTAAATATTGAAACAGGCTTTAAGTTGCAGACATGTGACGAGCACTTGACATTGGAATATTAATGCGATGGATATAACAAGTCATAATTACCTACTTTACAATATTTTCCTGTATTTACTACTTATTATGTAAATTGTATTTAGTTTTTTACGGGGATACTATTACAAGAAAGTTAAACTCGTTTTGCGAGTCTATTAAAATGTCACTTACATTTTGATACTACAATACAGTTCAATACGAGTTTAACTTTTTCATAATAACACCGTTAATAGTTACGATTACATTGAGATGGTTTAGTATGATCAAATAACACGCAAATACTTCTTATAACATATTTTTGTATTTAGTTAAAGAACTATAGCTATAGCTTATAGCTTGCTCGCCCGGTACTACCCTCTCACAGAAGATCGGCGTAAAGTAGCTCTTATAGCTGCGTTTCGTACGATGAGTGAGAGAGCCGGAAGCCCAACCCCCTTCCCCTCCCTCTGTCTCAGTTCAATTCAAGTAGGCATCGTGCGAGCGATACCTACGGTAACTGCTTAACATCAGGAGGGCCGTACGATTGTTTGCTACATAAGTCACATAAAAAAAAGATTAAAACGATAAAATGTTTAGTATCTCTCATTTCTTTAAAACATAAATGTATAATTAAATCGTAAAGCTAACGTGTTACATCAAACACATTTATTAACAAGGATATCCTTTCAATAAATCTCGCATCTCACAAATTCCTCGGCCATCCATTACATCGATAATCTAAGGCTTCGCAAGTGCAGTTATTACCAATAAGATTTATCGCGTTCACGGCGATTATCTCCGAAAACTGTTATATTTGAACCCTTTTGTTTGTAGCAGCCCCCAGCCAAACAAAGAACAGGTGAAAACCCGGGACGGTCACCGGCGGAACAGCGCGGTACAAATCAACCTTTCTTTACGCTTTTTGTTGGATTTTTTCGTCGACCGTAGGTAAATGGTGTCCAGATAAAGGTCGAACTAACACCAGCAGTAATTAGTGACGATTAATAATCGGTTATCTTGATCACCGGCTCGGGTAGCGTAATAATTCCGTCTGCTAGATACCATTTCAAATTCCTACTTTCTTTTCGTACCTATCAATTAGGCGTACGGCGTCCGGCGGTGATTCAGTTATATAAAATAATCGGACAAAATCGAATAATCAATCATTCGCGAGCAACGGTTCGGAGATTGAAGCTACGTGTCAATTTATAAACGATAACATTACGTTTTGTTCGGGCGATAAACAAGAGATCGGAATCGTCGATACGGGTGCTATGTTCGAAATCAATTTGTTGGAATAAAGGCATGGTTCATGTCATAAGTGGCTTTTATCTACGATCGAGTTGAGTCGGCGTTTCGCGCATCCGCCGCGGAGGAGCGCGGGAATGTGACAACTTCCCCGAACTGCATCGCTGACCAGACCTTTATTGACAGTTCAATCTTCCAAGAGATGTGAATTTACAATAAAATACCATCGATTAACACTGTAATTACCGTATAAAAGTAACTGGTTTAAACTACAGGGCCTGTGACTCTATTTACCGAGGTATAATTCAAGTTTTTTAACTAACGATATTTTTTTTAAGATGAAATATTATAGTGAATTAAAGGAAGATAGGTAGGTTATTAAGGATATCGACAGTTCGTTGATGCCGTCTGATTGAACATCGATATTCGGTGGGGTAAGCACTGCGCCGTGTCTCGGAGGGAGAGTGACGGGCGCGGTGGCGGCCCCTCGCGGCGCTCAATTGATGCATCGCCTGCTCACCCACTGATTCAGGTTTGTACCAATAATGTAGCTCTTAATACGTACCGCGACATGACTTAAAGTTATGTGTTTTTTGCTACTATTCGATTCATCGCATTGTTAATTGAATTCCAACTCGCTAGATATTCGGAGTTGCACCTTCTTTGCTCCTTATTCTACTAATTAAGAAAAAGTAGAAGGTTTTTATATATCAACTTCTGATTCTAATATGTTTTGATTTCTGAAGAAATACTACAATTACGACTAAGGAGCTTTCTATAAACGGAATTTATTGCATGTCTATTACAGAAATACAAAGTTTTCCAAGAAACATCAGCATATCAATTGACTTATCACTAGTCTGAAACCATCTGGCAACGAAAACATGTAATTGGTACATTGTTAAGCTGTAAAAATACACAAAGTTCCTTAATGGCGCCTCATTATCGGTTAAAAGGTGACAAGTTTAGTGGGATTATAAATCGAGCGGTTGATTTATCATCGTTTTGTCTCCTGAGCGCAGCCTGATGAGATCCTAGTTGCCTTAGTACCGATATTTTATTGATCCAATAAAAAGTGGTCTACAGATGGATCATTATAAAGCAACAACATTGATACACTTGAGGTTTTAATTATTTCTTCGAATTCAGGAAGGCGAACGGTAGAGGTATTTAAAGTTTACGTGTCTATTGATTATAATGATTGAATTGGAAAAATATTAAGCATATATTCTCTACCTAGAGTTCGAATATCATAAAACAGAAACAGCTCTATCAATGCTGCGAAAATAAATTCTTCATCAAAAACTTTATAAATTTACTCAGGGAATACCCCTTAGGTTCAAAAAGAAAAGGTTAATTGCTAATTGAACTGCCCAAAGATTAAGGCGCTTTTCCAAGTCATTAAACAAGCGAGCCATGTGCCAAAATACTCCGAATGGCAACGCGACGTGTAATTTGGGTAAAAGTTTTTAGCATCGCCACGCGACACCGGTAAAACGGCATGCGGTTTTATTGTGGTTACCGAAACTTCACAAAAAAACGCTTTTCGCCTCTTTAATGTCGATTTTGCAAATCTATTAGGGCTTTGTTCCGATGTCACCTGCGCCCGCGCCCGCCGGGGTGTCGTTTGTCATTTGCTTTGAATGAAAAAGAAAGTCTTAAATGATACGTCGCTGTTTTGTTAAATATCGCAGTTAACTTGTTGCTGTATGGTAATTTCCTCTTCCTTACAAAAGCAGAATTGTGAATGCAACTGTCTTCCTTTTTAATGATATCATGCACAGGCGTCCGACTATGTAGAAAATGAGACAGCAGTGACCGAATGATACCTGTAAGGCTGTTACGTAACTGTTTCAACCATATTTCAATTGGGTTCGTTCATTCCGAGTTGCTTTGTCAATTTAAATTGATTAAAATCGGGAACAGCCTAGAATTAACGCTTCCCAAGAGTAATAGCCCTGCTGAAATAAAAGTAGCAAAACTTCTTCCCTGTGTGCCAAAAAAATATTTACCTATTTGTGGAACAATTTGGTATCAGAATTAGAATCCATCCAACCATCCATCAGTCGGAATACATCAACTGCTAGACATAGACCTCCCCCAAAGATTTCCACACAGCTATTAAAATATTCGTTATTAATATGAAACATGAATGTGTTTATAACAGCGATTAGAACAGTATCAAGACAATGATTACTCATAATAAAGTAATGAAATATCAAAAGTTATCAGGCCTCATTAAAACTGGTGTTCGTGAATGTTCGCGGTTGGATCGGACACGCGATCCGCGCTTCACGGAACCTCAGGTAAGCGCCGCCGAACCAAATCTCAAACTTTGCGCTTCATCGCTGCACAAAGGAGCTGGCTACCGCGAGTAAATCACTACAGTGGTCTCCGTTATTTTGGCAGCACGTGACATGCTTCGTAGAGTACCTATGTCTTTGTTTTAGTACGAGTTTCATTGAATAGTTATTGCGTTACCACTCATATTCTAATGAAACTTTGGATTCAAAGGTATCGTAGGAAGGCAAATCCAGACTAGCTAATGAATGAACCATTTTTGGTTATCATAAAAATAACCATCTCGAACTCTATACTTTGTTCCTCGCGCTTACTCGATCTAGTACCAATTAAATAAATTGTTCCGTGCGATTACACACACGTATTTGCTTCAAAGGAATTCGGATGCCTCAAGATAGAGGCATGGCGTTTTTTTCTATAACGGCGGTAGGTAACCAGCAAACCATCGGTAGCTGACTCCGGACGATATTTCATGCGCAAGTTAGTTCAAACAAATCGTACGGTGTCCCATCGCATCACGTCGTTGTTTTTACGTCAACGATCACGATCGAGATGAATAAAAAACTCGTTATAACGATTCATGGAGCGTACCTTGTTTAAACAATAAATTTATGTTTTCATATCTCGATATGATATTATTAGTATAGACATATCTATGTATTTCATTATGTACCTACTTCATTAATAATTAATATTTGAACTACTTTAAGGTTATTTTCAATACGGTGGTAAAGGAAATATCAGGGATGCACAAATTAGTACTTACTAGGTACTAAACTTTTTAATGGTAACTGTTTCGATTGTGTTGTGCAACCAACAAATTTTAATAATGACTTTATCATGCCGAATACCGTGTAGCTTCCGACGATTAAAACAATTTCGTTCGAGTTTCTTTTCGTACTTTTTGTGAGAGGCCAACACGGTATCACGTTTCCATAAAACCAACGAAGCGACTATTATTGAGTTAGCCTTCTTTGTTTTATGTCGATACTCAAGTTGCATTCAATCTTAAACCATGCTTTAATATAGTTAGGGTCAATTTTGTAATTGTCATTGTTTATGTTAAAATCATTTCGCCGCGTCCGCGCGGAGATGCCCAGTAGCCTAGGTAACTCGATAAGGTGGATATCGCTCTGCCTGAGCCCGAGTATTCGGTACGATTAAGATGAAATTGTTTTTGTTTTAGTATTTTCAATTTCGGGCGTGTGTTCCTTAAGCAACGGTGAACTTTGATGATGATGAAATGAGGACTAGAATATTTTTACATTTTACGAAGTAAACTTACGAGTAAGTATGTATAGTTTACAGTTACATTTCAGTAGGATTTTTAACAGATCACCACTATTCTTGGAATATCTAAAAATAGATTCAGATATAGGCATCCTAGTCGAAACTTATAAAGTATTTTTGTGTAATTTCAAACATATTGAATCAATTTGTAACCAATATAATATGTACACAGCTAGCAAGGATGGAAAATCTTAGTCGCCATATAATAGAAACTAATGTTTACTTTTCTCGATTCTTTGCAAGTGAATTCCCAATTTTCCTCGGAGCATGTATCATACGTGTCAACCATAATTATTACTGATGTGTTGAAACACGAAAGTGGACCATCTGGCAATTTGTAACGGTCTAAAACAAAAAAAGAGGTGAACTTTTTTCCGTCAAATTCAGTAGCTTTTACGCTCTAGTGGATTTCTACGCGTCACCTAATGTAGCCTTTCTTTCTGATGTGTTCTTTACACATTTTACATTTAACACTTTAGTCGAACCTTTTTTGATGCAGATCTTACCTGTTATTATGCACCTATAGTTCCTCATTTGGGGCCTCCCTTTTTCAGCCTCCATTATCTACTACTATGTATTAGGTACAGTATATTATGCAAACAGCTATTGTAAGAGCTTTTTCTGCAGGAATTACAATATATTCTAACCTACTCTCACATTTATAAACCAACAAATTGCCTACCTAGCTGTTGCCTTGCCCGTGATTCGTTGTTTTCTGTGAAATTCCAATCCTATATAGCCTTCTGCCCCCATTTTCTATCCACGCACCGGCAATTGCGATGCGACAGCGTTAATATCTCTATAAATAGAATATGGTGGTCAACGGCGTCCCCGTACGAAATTTAATTTCGAAAAATACTTAGGAAGCACTGTACGAAATTTAATTTCCAAAATTATATACATAGAAAGTAGGGATACTTTATGGATACTAAATGTGAGCTTTTTGTATAAAACTCCTTTATTTTAAGTGTTTAACCCCTAGCTTTATTCCATCAATCTCAAAATTGACCCCAACACAACAAACGATTATAATCATACGACCCACGACAATCAAAATGATTAAACTGTTTTTGATATGCCTCTAATCTAAATCGTAAAAAATAGACGAATGTGAATAGCGTATCTCCCACCTACCGCGTTCCCACTGCCCGTCACAGCCTCACGAAACCAAATACAGGATGATATAGGACGCGTTATCGAAGCGTTTATTTTAATTCGATCTGTCAGTGAGACAAAAAACGGAGGTCGGGCACCGCTACTGGAGTCTGGGCGCCTGGTAACGTGATCACGGGGGCACGAATTCCATGATGAAATTGTGCCGAATTATTAAGAACTGTGATAAAAAATACCTGTTACATTACCATAATTTGGTCTTCGATAAATGTAAACGTTGCTTAGATGATGATAGTAGTATAAAAGTGTGAGCTACAATTTCTTCAACATTTCTTATCCTAATTTCCACCCCACATTGTTATATAAGTTACAATTGGCTAAGTAACTGAAGATTGGACACAAAATTACGAAATATAAAAGGTTGAATGTAGAGTTTCTAATGTTCATTTTTAAAAGGACAGATTTCTTGGAATCATTAACCTATTTCTGTGGTACATCATTGGTACAATAATAAACCTAATTTCTATTGTCAATTAGTAACAAAAGTGTGTGACGTCATGCTGTCGGTAAAGTCCACGCAACCGGGAACGAAGCGCTCGTCGGGTCAAGTTTCGCGGTGGAGGCGAGGCGCGCCACCGCGCAATTTCCCTGCCACAACTGTATGAATATTGTGTACGAACATTGATAATTTATATTACTTAATTACCTATATAAAAAAACACAAATATCTACTAATTACTAAAATACATTTTTAAAAAACATGCTGCTTACAGAAGGCAGTGCATAGTTTCGCTGTACAAATATATGTAATGATCAGCCAAATCAAGTTTGACTGAAAAACAACCTCAATATGTAGGGAAAAGTGAAGAGTCAAATGTTCTCTACTTTCTTCAATGAAGACTTCAATTTAGCTTACTTTATTTAAAATAAATATAACTTACTTTATTAATAATACATTATTTTCTAATAGTACTACGCAGGCAGAAGAACTATCTGACCAGCAATAACAACATGCCCGTAGCTACCCATTATGAACTGATGCGGCTATATAATTTATGAAATTGTCAAAAATTATATTCCGGTAGTCGGCTGCCGGTTATAATATTTTTTGTGCGCTACAACCCCGAAACGTAAACCTAAAAAACGTGTGGAGCACGCGACACGCGATCCGTAGCGACTCTACATAAAAAAACACATCGATAATCAAATCTGGAGTTCGTTGGATATTAAACGGCAATAAATTATTGTAATAGCTAAACTATAATAATTGCAACCTACCTAGAACTATTGTCCAGTTCAGAAATAAGTTTTTGTGAGGTGCAAATTGGTAGAGTCTCACTGACCACTAAAGACGGGCACAAATATAATATTTAGTAATTATAGTTTGGTAGAGCTGCTCGGCTAAACTGTTTAGGACCGTAATTTTACTAATAGGCGGTTGCGCATGTCTATGATATTATTTGCTTCTGTTCATGGCACAAAGAATGCGTATTTTTTGCCATATGGTATGCTTTTCACAGTGGAAATATTAGTATTAAACCTACCTAGTACCAAATAGTAATGTAAAAAAATGTAAAAAATTTAACGTCACGACTTTTATCCCCGTTCGGGGGTAGTCAGAGGCTTGAGTGGCCATGCACCACCACATTGTGGAGGTATTAACCAACTCAAAGCCCACGTTTCACTAGATAGTCAGAACCCAACGTGACAGGAGGTGAACCGTGTCGCCGTGTATACAGGAACTGACTATTACCTAATCCCGAGGGATAGGTAGGTTTCCTCACGATGTTTTCCCTCACCGTCAGCGAACTGTAAATTATGCACATAGATGAGAATTCATCCATTGGTGCATGCCCCACCGGGGATCGAACCTGGGACCTTCTGATTGTTAGCCCAACCTGTTCACCCCTAGGCTACAGTCGCTTGTCAAATAGTAAGTTGCTAAAATTAATCGCTCTACCTGTCTATAATTGCCATTTGATCAAAGATTTTGTTTTGATTTTAAATATTACCACATTTTACCAAAGAGATAAGTACTAATACCTACCAGTGAAAAATAAATTTTCGATTATCTACGTTTCAACTTTTCAATAATTACAAAAAATCTATCAATACAAAAATTCTCAATATTCAGAAAAAATATCTAATATTTTTTCTCAATACAAAAACCTATTCAATATTCAGTAGGGCTAGTATGAGTGAGCCACGTTTTCTATTATATATATTTAATAACATTTTAAGGCGGAAACCCACCGCGGCGCACGGATAGGCACGCACGGCTTTATAAAAATAGGTGATCTGCCTAGTAACGCCATCTTACATCAAAATCACACACCAATTTCAATACTTTTTTTACAGACTCCACCCCGCAGGTAGAGCAACATCGGCCATCTAGCGGTAAAATAATGAACGTACCAGTTTACTACCTTACAAAATATCATGAAATTAGAACCTTTGTACTAATACTACTTAGTTACTAGATTATCTACTAGATGGCAGATATAGTAGCTACTTTAATTATTACATAAAAATTTAAAAAAACTGAAAAGTTCAAGATTATCCATCATTTTTAATACCTACCTAGGTTGTAGATTTCAGAAGTAGTTTTCTTATACTTTGAGCGAAAGTTAAGCCCCGCCGCAGTTACCTATATCATAACTAATAAACTACACAGTGTAGATACCTCTTCTATGTATATTTATGTAGAGCAAGTTAATTAACACTCCATATAATAAAATCTATTATAGAGACAGAACCTACTTTCCTGTGATGCCACGCACTTGAAACCTCATAAGGATAAGGTCAACGAAGCCAAACCAATGCACACTATCCGTCTAGGTCTAGGTATATAGGTACCTACTGCATCAGTTTTGGGCACAAGGTCGCATCTTGACATAATTAACAGCA
Organism: Drymonia ruficornis; assembly: GCA_947859195.1. Taxonomy (NCBI): domain Eukaryota; kingdom Metazoa; phylum Arthropoda; class Insecta; order Lepidoptera; family Notodontidae; genus Drymonia; species Drymonia ruficornis. The sequence goes on along the minus strand of OX401910.1, from coordinate 6,488,318 downwards.
GTAGGTACTTTACTTACCGACCAATTATATTTTAATCATTGCTACCTAATAAACCTTTAAAATTGAGCTTTACTGCCATTACCGCATTTACAAACCACTCAGATTTCATTATCTGGGCCTCGAGTCTCATAATAATTATCCATTGCGAAAACCAATGGTACTCTATTATTATCTTCGGGCATTCTTCATTATAAATCGTAAATTCTTGGTTGGCCGACAACATCCCGACAAGAATTCGCGGAGATCATATGAGAGACCCGTGGGTTTGTAATGGATAATTGTTAAGAGACTCGAGGCCCTGGTGGTAGGGACTGCCTATCTATAGTAGCTAATATCTTGGTGTCGTGGATGTTCACAATTTGAAGACATATTATTAATCTCATAATAATGTGCAATTTGTATTCGGTAAAATATAATTCATGAACTCTACATACCTATCTACTTTATCTCTATAGTACCTACTAACCCGTTGGTTGAATAAATAGGCATACCTATAAGTATGTCTAATATAGGTATATTCCTGGGGGGTTACTCCGAAATACGTCGCTGACGGATCGTCCGAAGTACGGATTACGGAGAAAAACGAAAGAAGAAATGTCAAATCACGACAATCCGTCAGCCGAAACGTTAGGTTCGTATTTCGGAGTAGGCCAGCTGTACACTCCATACGTGATCGGTCTGTAAACGCACACGATGAACATAAACCGAATAAATTTATATCCCTCTTATTAGGGCATACTTATCGTCTGTATTGCCTAATTTATCAGATTATTTACGACTGTGTACCCTTATTTTGCCCCGATATAGTAATAATAAGTGGAGGCACGTACACACAGATATTTATGGAGGCAATATTAGAGTTATATGAGTCGTTTAAAACAAACGATTCTCGATTATTTCTTTTGCAAAAGTCGAAAAGTCAGCAATCTTTTGTAGAACTATTTGCCTTCATAGGCTATTAAACTGGGAATGATACCAATTTCTTAGGTATGATAAATCTTAGGCGATTCGTCTTATAAACTAAAGAGCCTCGACAAAAGAAATGAACGCTCTTAAATTACGATTGTTATAGACATTTATCTCTTTTACGTTATTTATATTTTACTCATTGTTTTGCACAGGCCACAACACGCGTACCTAAACTTCTCCCAACAAGTTGGAGAGCTCTTGAGAATTTCAGCTTTTATTGTCTTTTGTTTGAGTTTCCACATTATTGTGTGCTTATATATTCACCAATAGCTTTCATGGTTATTTTCATATCCTCTTAACTGTCCCTCTGCCGGGTTATATCTTTCCTTCTTTCTTCTCTAGTAGTCTGTCTTAGGCCTAGGGCATACTTACTTGCCGATACCGTGGCGCCCTTCCAAAGGCGGATGGTACAGTGTCAGTTTTTAGTTGGTATGCGACTCTGCTGGAACTCCTCATACTCTTCCCTCTTCCCCAGAGACGGTAAGGGATCCATAAAGGATTTTCTCACGAAAAAAAGGGCGTACTTATTTAGTTAACGTTGAAAGTCGATAGAACTAGGCAATGGTGATCTGAAAATATAGGTAGGTATGCACCTATAGAGAGTATAGTGGAGGTGGCCAATATTAGGCATTAGGCGCCTATCAAAAATTCATAGATCACATATAAAAGTAGTTGTGACAAAAGACAAATAGCTTTGTCCCCTTTACCATCATAATCAAAAATTCACTATTTGTATCGAACAACACAAAACTTTTCAGTTCATACATGAAAAATTCAAGGGGTGAGCTAAGCTACCTACCGAGAATACTCTATTCTTGGCATGTGATACTTAATTCATCAGTCAGATGTTCCCCTTAATAGCTTTCGTGACCTTTAGCACCCCTCGTGAGGGGAAAGGAATGCGCCGCGAACACCACTCATTTATTTTTAAAAGTGTGGGAGTGTTTAATCAACACAAAGCCTGATTAGGTAAGTAGGTACCATCATACATTATTTAAGTGCTTGTTTCAGAATCCTTAGATCTTATCCACCAAATAAGTATGGCGTTTTGACAGATAATTAAGTACCTATTGTATGGAAAAACTGTCATAACTACATATTTATTTGGTGGATGAGATTTATCTGATGATTCTCAAACAGGCCATAACACTAGTACGTAAGCGCCGTCAAAGCTTTCTGTTAAACAATAGGTAAATCATATTTTCATTTCTCATACTCGGAAAGTAGTGTTTATTTGATCCGAGTAGCGGGTGGAAGATGCTACCTCCCACCTTTGGGCGCGAAAGACTCATAGTAATTGCTTCCCTCCCTAGTGAGGAAAGCAATTCTAAAAATAGTACTAAATTTGGTTAGGCAGTCGGCTGGAAAAAATCTAACATAACCAAGAAAAAAATGCTGCGGTCTTGTGAGTGTATAAATGGTCAGTGTGAATTTAAAAAAAACCATGCGCCACCGCCCGCGGCAGTGACGCGGTGTGTTCCATAGTTAAGACGATACAAGAAAAAAATGAATTTTAGTTTCGGGGTGTGGCTAGCGTCGCGTGAGCTGCCGAAGGATATATCCCTCTCGCTTAGCTAGGACAGAACAGCTATGGAGTAGACTATAGTATAGTTATTTTTTGAAGGAACAATATTGTTTAATTCGTACAATTAAAATAATATGTCCCAGTGCACCTTTTAAAATAGATGAAATGGATGAAAATATTCAAATATTTTTTTTTCGTTTTATATGGGATTTCTATGTTGTTTTTATTGCTGAAGACAAATTAAGTCAAAAGAAGACAAACGATACCTACAATATGCTGATAGATACGTATAACAATATTTCGATCGTATAATAGCCTATAACCAGCGGACGATCCAGACGCGTCCAACGATATCTCATTAGTCAAATTATTATGATATAAAAATAGTTTGGACGTTATACGGGAGCAGATGAACATACATACATATCGGTCAAAATCATAACCCTCCGCCCACCGTAGTCGGGTAAAAATGTACATACTCTGTGTCAGTGACTGACTGCCGGATATGAGTATCTTTTTCATGTTTCGTAGGCAAAGGAATACTTTGGTACTTAACTTCGATGCCGATCATGAAGTCATCAGCGGTGTCATAATATTTTTTTTTTTACCATATTTAATTTAGTTTTAATTTAATTTTCAGTTTTTATTAATTTTATTGATTTAACCATGCATTTATTTTTTGTTTATCTTTTTATCTTTATTTTTTTATCTATCAAAATCACCCTTAGACTGGTTACCGCCACAGGTGACAAGAGGGCTGGCTCTTTCCTTGCTCAAAAAAATCGCTTGACAACAGGAACAGCTTGAATACAGGGAGGACATGCAGCCAGTATCCCACGCGGACGGTATTTGTTTAATTAGGGGTAGGTTTTTATTTTATTGTATTTTATTTTAATTTATGTTATTATTATATTGTATTTTAATGATAAAACATGAAAAATATTTTTTTTTTTTTTTAAATTTAATTTTACTTTTATTTATTGTTTTATATTTATTGTGAAATTATAATAATTTTAATAATCAATATTGGACTATGTCTGAAACAAATACATTGAATTGAATAATTTAAATACAAAAATTATCACATTAACTCGTTAAATCACGGTTTACACCCGCTAGAACGAAAAAGATCCTAACATGGTAGGTAGGACCTGAGGGTTGGCCAGTTAATTACTTAAAATACACTATATTTATTTCAAGAAAACATTCATAAGATCTGAAGGCGTCGGACTCGCACATAAAGGGTTCCGTACCACCGTAGAATAAACACATCAAAAATATCAAGTTTGAGACTTGATATTTATTTTTAAATGTTATTATATTTTTAGTATTTGTTCTGCACCGGCAACAGAAATACACATTCAGTGAAAATTTCAACTCTCTACCTGTTACGGTTCGTGAGATACAGCCCGCGCTGACAGACGGACAGACAGACAGACGGACAGCGTAGGCCTAGTAATAGGGTCCCGTTAGCACCCTTTGGAACCCTAAAAAGTAGCCTATGTTCTCCGCCAAGACCCAGTCTATCTCCATACCAAAATTCATCAACATTGGTTCAGCGGTTTAGCCGTGAAAAGGTAACAGACAGAGTTACTTTCGTTTATAATATAATAGATTGAATAGGACGGACAAACATTTTCCTATCCATATCTGTAATGTTATTTTTTACGATAATTTATTGATGTATGATATATTTATTACTTGCCCATCCATACCTACAACAAACGCAATAAAGCGACTCCATTGTTTTGACAAGCAATGTATTCCCACTGTCGGCCCAAGACCATGCTGCAAGTATATAACAGTAAGCGAAATAGGGAGTTTTTACAGAAATGACACGAATAACTACGAAATGACAAGAGATGACACAAAATGACAAGAGATGACACAAAATGACAAGAGATGAAAAGAAATTACACAAGACAAGGAAAAGCAAACTTAAATCACGCTGCAGTGCAGGTCGTAGGTTCGATTCCTGCCCAGGACATGCATTTGTGTGCATGAACATGTCCGCATGTCCCGAGTCTAGGTGTAATTAAGTGTATATTTAGTTTGTATTTACAAACAAAAAGTAGTATATGTAGTAATATCAGTTATCTGGTTTCCATAGTACAAGCTGTGCTTAGTTTGGGATCAGGTAGTCATGTGTAAAAGAATTTCCAAGGATATTTATTTATTTATCATAGGCGTCGGCGGACTGTAAATACTGTACTGTACCTGTAATGTGGCACGACCGTAATATTTTTTCGTAATATTTTTTAAAAAACCCTTCACAGGTCCGACGTCGAACAAGTCCGGGCGGACACTGACAATACAAAGTTAGAGAGAGACATGGTTAGTTCAAGTACTTAAAATGTGAGATGGCGATATTGTGCGCGCGCTCGGAAATAAACAACGTAAGCGCCAAACCACATTTTCTTGAATTAAAAAAAAACTACTTCATGAATTAAAATATGGTTGAAGGGTAGTTTAGATATCATTATTTGCTATGTTTTAGAAATAATTTCGTGATCTAAATCGTAAAAACATCGTGGTAGCAAGGAAAATTGTAAATAATTAGAGCTCATTTCATAATTTTTTTTTATCGAGAAAATTTCATCAAATCGTGATTTGGATTTAAAGATACTCAAGATAATATAGTCAAAAATCATACATCTAAATATAAGATTCCTAGTCCACATACTTACTTAAAGAAAAAGTAGAATAGAAAATCAACCAAATTTCGAACCCTCGTCTTAAAATTTAAATAGACTATATAATTTGGTGGGATACTAACTCTGTAAGCTGTATCGAAATCTCGGATTAAGACTAATATCTTATTAAAAATGAGTTCAAGTGATTCTGAAATGTTGACCCCAGATTCTATTAAAGACGAGGCAAATACAGTTATCGAAAATCTTTTGCCAGAAATTTCTAAGGAAAGATACCTAAATACATACAATGACTTTATGAAGTGGCGAACAGATAAGAAAATATTAATATTTACAACAACAAAAAAACGACTATTTTTTACTTTCCTTATATTCGAAATGAAAAGTAGAGTGCTTAACACGGGTGAAAGACATCAATTCCTACTCGGACTATAGCCTAAATACCTCGTATGGGGATTGATTCCTTTCGACCCTCGTGTAACAATCTACTATATTGAACAACACCTATATCTACATAAGAAGCATTTTTTTTGCTGATTGGTGCGATTCCTAATTATCCTATAATTTAGGGCACGTCACATCAAGTTACTAATGCAAACAGCTATAAAGAGGGTCTTCGTAGGGACTGTCTTTACTGGAAATTCAATTAAAAATCACAATAAAATTAATTAACTTCTTAATAAATGAGATTCTTTCCTATAAATTTAAGCTAAAAATAAAACACCCAGTAGCAATATCACAATTTAATGGACAATTATTAAAAATACAGAATAATAACTACACTTTAGTAAATATAGAATTTTTATTGAGATACAAAATACAATTTTAGAAGATCATAAATTCTGATAGCGATATAATTATCTTTAGGTATTGTAATATAAGTAACAGCGCGCACTGATTTGTTTGTTTCATTATTCGGAGCACGATGGTTACGTCACAACGGTGCCAGTAAAAACTGACAGCCGACATGTGGTTGTGGAAATAGCATCATAACTAATGGTCCACCATTATCCCAAATATAAATCAAAACAAGTCAGGGCACACTTTAAAATAGGAAATTAACTGTATTCTAACCCGGCCATGACTTCACGTGACGGCGACGGGCGGCAGCGTTTTTTGCTAAAATGTTGCATCGCGCGCGTTGCCGCTGACAGCGGCTGTTCGTGGCATCATGCAACATTTTAGCAAAAAACGCTGTCGCCCGTCGCCGTCGCGCGAAGTCGTGGCCGGGCCGTTAAAGTTAAAGAATAGGTTATTTAAAGGCCTGTTTCAGAATTGTCCAGATAACCTTCCACCACATAAATTTGATGTTTTGACAGTTTTTCCATAAAATATCTGTCAAAACGTCAGTCATATTTATTTGGTGGATATAGGTTATCGGACGATTGGGAAACAGACCCTAAAAGCATATAATTTATTTAAAAAATAGGTTACTATTAGATAATAATATAAACCCTAGTGCAGGTGTTGAACGTTGATCACCCATGGACTTATGATTACCACACTATGCTAAAGGCTCTCCCATACTGGTTCGACAATTTCCGCACAGTTCATTTTGATTTTTATGTAGCCACATCACATGAAATCCTGATTTCGGCTTGGAATCTAACCGGAAAATAAATGAACGATACGTGACGTGCGTCAACCGCGATCTTATCATCAGCACTACTTTTTATATAAGATCGGAGCAAAACAGTAGAAAGACGTCGCAAGAATATTGCGTTGGTCCGGTGAGGACTTCGACCGGATTATCGCGTGTGTGGGAAGCCTTAATTCTGTCATATACATACAATCTGACTACTGATGTATAGTTCATTAGATATTCAGTAATGTAATGCGTCGTTTGATAAATATAAACTGGAATGCTTAATAATTGAGTACAAAGATATGTATATGAAAACGCTCTACTAATGACTAGAAACATACTAAGAAGTATTAGATACTTTTATCATTATTTAATTTCATATAAACAAAATAGCTATACATTAAAATTTAGCTCTATGAAAGATGAAATGGAAAAATTGTCTACATTAAGGAACTTTATCATATTAACATCTATTTATTTTAATTTAAAATGCGATTAAATAGAAAATAGTATTATACGAGACTATAATAATAAGTAATGTGAGGAGTTATCAGAATCTTGTTCCCATTCCATAATTGAGTTCATCATGTTTATTTCACGATGTTCATATAAATATATTCGTAATTGATTTATGTGATAGCCAATCAACACCGTTAATTTTACAATAACTATGTTTTACATTGTTAAAAATTGGCACCAATCATAATTTACATTATTTGTAAATAAATTGTAATACCCACTAATGAATAAGATAGCATATTAAAAGTCGTTAATAATGTTACTTACACGTAATGAGATTATTGTTGTTAGCAAATATTATAAATAAATATATTACTCCTACTCAGAAGATTAATTATAAAACCCACTATGAGATTGAATTAGGCATAGATTAAAATCATACAAAAATACACCAAACGGGAAACGTTTTTTCACAGACGCTATACAATGAAGCGATAGTAACTAACCACTTAAAGCACCTCGGCGACTTGGCAATAAGTTTTCTTCAAAGTACCTACATGATATTAATATTGAAGTACCTACTTCACATTAAACCACACACTCGTTTTAAATTAATGAAGTGAAAAATAAATGGTTTCAAAAACTGTTTACTTAATTAAAACTAAAATATAATATTTTAGTAGTAACTGCGGGTATTAAAATTCTGACTGACATTCATTAAAATTTCTACTAAAACGAAAGTGAAGTGGGTAATGAGAACCGATTTATTATAGATGACGTTCTTTGAATACAACCCTTAGTTTAAACGGTTAGTAGTAGTTTGTTACTGAAAGTGGCCAGTTATAACTAGTATTACCCTAGTTGCTGTAGAAACAGCCGAGAACCCCGTTAAACTGCGGCAGTGAAGAGTATTGGGGAATTTAAATATCGCTTTCCAAGAGGCCCGGCCGCTTCGGGGTATCGCAATCAATCAACTGGATGTCCTCCATATCTTTAGATAAGGGAACGTCTTCGCCCATCAAATGCGCCCTCCCGTTCTTATGACTTCTAACGTTACCTTTGTCGTCGCCTTCCAACCCGAGAACTTCAACTTCAACACCGGTCTCATCTTTATCGACCGCCGTCTTGCTCGGCCGGCGGTCTAGTTCCTGTCAAGTGGCTTGTATATCGGCGTATTCGTTGTCCTCGTATTGCAGACTCTTCTCGGCGAGACGGAAGCTCTCCAGGAACTCGTTCAGGTCGACCAGCCCGTCCTTGTTGATGTCCATCAGTCGGCAGATGTCGACCAGCTGCTCCTGGGTCATCGGGTTCGGCATATACTTACCGATCAACTGACACGCCTCAGAGAATTCCTCCAGCGTAATAAATCCTGAGAATAAAAAATTGAATCAGCTCGGTTTGATTAAAGTTCGCGAAACTGTGTTAAAATGTAATCGTTGTTTACCAGAGTTATCCTTGTCCAAGATTTTGAAAATTGCTTCCAGGCTGCTCTTGTTTTTGTAGAGAGTTTCAACGACGGTCGAAGGGTCAGTCTTTCGTCCGATCCTCTGGAAATGAAAGTTAGATAACGTAATTATATTCATGACATGATATTTGGGCGATATTGAGACTCACGTTCAAATATCTGATAAGCAATCATTACCCACACGAGCGTAGATTTACTTCATAAATAATTCAAATATCAGTGAAATCGAATAAATATGTTTATTTATGGGTTAAACAAACAGTAAATAAAGCAAAAGTTGTATTAGAATCTAATTTAGAATTATTATCAATTGAAATTTGAGGTTCTTTAACCGACAAGTAACTATTTATTAGTTCACGAAAGCTATCGAACTCATAGGTTTCGAAAACAAAGTTAGGGACTAGACACTGTCCATTAGTTGCGACTATTCAAAGGGTTGCCAAATGGATAGTTTGATTGTCGTTTGAGAGTGGGTGTGAGTCACTTACATGAGTTGACAAATCAAATGTGTCCATGTATCGAACGCGGCGGGTGTCGGGGTCGGTCCGCACGAGCTTGTCCTTGAGCATCCTCCAGGGAAGACCCAGATGTGTGGTATCCTCCATCGCTTGGCACCAATCACTAATCGATATATAGCCTGCGCAATTTTATCACATCTTTAATAATATCCAGTTACAGGGAACATTGTTGTTTATAGGTAAAAAAAGCTGAGACTATTCTACATTGCCAATAGGGTTAACTTCATAATTTCCAACTCATACTTTACGAAGTTGGTGCTTAGCGAAATTTAACTCAAGAGCAATTAATTTTAATTTACTTGTACAACACACTCATTTCCCAACTCCTGTAACTTTACTAATTATAAGGTAACATTTGAGTCGTTACGAACCACTTTGATCCAAATCCATGCTTCGGAAAGTTGCTTCCATGGACCTGCGGACCATTATGATCTGGTTGTGGAGTTCCCTCATCGCGGATGACTCCACCAGGCCTACTCTCTGGCGGAAGGTGAGCCGGCGAGTGCGGGACACGGCGGCCGTGTATTGGACAAACTGACGCTCTAGGGAATTGCCGCACAGTTTAAGGTAGGCACCCTTGTTGGATCCCAATTCGTAGTAGTTTGATGCCGAGAAGATTGTGATCACCTAGAGAAGAAAAATATATAGGAAAGTCATAGAAAAATAAACTAAGTATTTAGGGCTTCGTGCCGAGTTAGGATAGGTACCATCACAAAAAACGTAGATGTAATAAAAGGTAATGAAATTAATACTACAATATCATATAATAAGAACATAACACAATATTTTAAGGTACCTACATAGATAGGACTAGGTATTTTACTTCGACGTAATAAGATGAAAATAATATCTAATATGTATTCACTAAAGGGATTACACTTGCATAATATAGACTTTAATAATACATTTAAGCTCTGTGTGCTCTTCGCTAAGCCTTGGTATGAGACTTTTTTGCATCAACTCCGTAAAATAAAACCATCAAATCTGCAAACTTAATAAAAAAAATTGAGCGAGGGTTTTAGTGAAGATAGAAATTGGGCTATGCACTTAAAATGCAAATACGTAATAGTTTTAAGCATTCGGTTAGTACTCCATAAGAAAACTCATTCACAAAATTTACTGAAGTGAGCAACAGCAATTTGATCAGCATTTTTATGATCGTAACTACAACAACATCTTGTGGAAACGCATACCTACCCGAAATCTAACAATGTTGTGAGTACCTAAGTGTAGTATGGAATTTCTAACAATTATTACGTCAATAGAATAATCTAGATAACAAGAAAAATATATATAATGCTTCACTGTTTGTTCAAATTCCTCTTTTTCACATTTTCTTTTCCAAAGTTTGTATAAAATGAAATGGCTTTTGTTTGGTGTAAACTTCTTCAATAACACCGAACAACTTTCGTCAACGATAATTGAACAGATTTTGTGTCTGTAATAGCCAAGTTTCTTGTTTCCTGATCACTGTCAGCTATTTATCTCCCAGGGACATTAGTAAGACAGTTATGTAAATCTTGCGACACGATCGAGGTCGTGGGAATATCCACTGCCAAATCCGAGGACGCCGAAATAAAAGGAACATATAAAATGTCGTTAATCTCATAAGACTTACGTTCCCGTTGTGCAGTATCTCGTATCCACCGGGCTTGCACTCATGGCTCCTGATCAAGAAGCTCAACTTGTTCTTCTGAAGGAACGACGCCGTCACATCAGGCCCGAAATATGTCCCCGCGCCACGCAGGGCATTTGCCACACAACCACCCGTGCACTGCGGGTCGGACCAAAGGATATCGAATACCTGAAACCAATCAGAGGCATCAGTACTTATAAAGAGCAAACATTACGGAAAAGATAAAGAAAAACAGGCAAGAGTAAATAATAGACTCGAATTTGAAAAAGTGGCCGTTTCGATTCGATCGGTACACGAACATTTGACTATATAGAAAACATCCTGGTCGTGTTTGTAGCGTTTGAGCAAGACAAAATTATGTTTAAATATGTCTTTAGTTTCGTAATTACATAACACCAAAACAAGCAGAAATATCGAATCGTATACTCGAATGTATGCTTTCTTAGCCAGCACTTAGAAGCCATTAGGAGACCTAAAAAAATTAAAAGTAGTCGCGCAGATTTTCTAATTCAGGTTTCGTCATTATTTTACAGGCATTACATATTAATTGCATTTTACAACGTAGATATGTATCTGGTCTAGATACGTATATAGATTACTTTTCTTATTGCCCGTAAAACATCTTTGTAACGTTACAATGGAACGCCGTAAAGCAACCCTCCCGTGTCACCGGCTGAATGGATGGCCTACAATCGATGCCCTCGGTGTCACTCAGGCCACGTTAATCTTAACTAACGTAATATATGTTGAGGTTGAGGAAGCTATATTAATTGACTAACATATCACCATCGATCAATTCATCCTGCTAGTCACGTCGCTAAAGAAAGTAATAAGTGACACTGGGTGACCTACTTTTGCTTTGTAGGGTGCACTTGTTTTAATTATAAGGCGGCAAACAAGCGTATGGCCCGCCTGAGTAGTTATGCTTAACATCTGGCAGAAAATACAGATTTACGAGAAAATACCTACAGATCAAAATTCCAGACCACTTTCATTTCAAGTGGCGACGCGTCTAAAGCTATTTTGAGCCTTCACCGAGCAAAAGCTAAAATGTATTCTCATTGCATTGTTATAAGTCCACGGTATGATTTATTATATGATGGGATTATTTTGATATGATTTACTGCGCAGCTTATGGATCAATGAACTATTTGAATTATTACTAATACCTACAAATCAGACGTTTGTTGTGACAACCTATTATGTAACAAATCAATTACCATGGATTATAAATGTGTGTATACTTTACTCTTAATTATTTTATGTCTGATTGTTCGTCCTATCGAAATATGTAGGTACATAAATAAATACATTTTGCAAACACTGGTGGAGTTTTATGATTGTCACAATCATAGATTAATTTTGGATCCGCGAGGGCGCTCTAACTAGATGGAGCATACGCACTGATAAAATGCGGGAACTGATACTGCGCTGAAGACGGCGTACTTGAGTACATCTATCAGCAACCAATGTATGATAGGTACTAACGTGCCGCAACGATAATAAGTTGTCGCAGTTTATGGAATTATATTTCTTAGTAGTGAGGTATCTAGCGCGTGCGCGAAGCTTTTATAATTCTATGGTCACAATATTGTTTTGTACGTCTTTGTTAATTCCGTAATTGTCACCCAAATTTTAAATGCAAGGCACAATAGCAGCTAAACTTAGTAAAATATAATGGAGACGGCTAGGCGGCAGGCGCTCGTGTCACGGCTATTTCATCAACCTATAGACGTTAATCAATGCGAAGTCGGCGACCTGAATACCTTGGAACGTGGGTAGGGTAAACCCAATTTAACACTGACATTAAGGTATGCAGAACACTCATTGTTTAAATCTGGATCATGGAAGGAAGTTTAATGACTGACAAGCCGTTTCAATCCCTCTGCCCGTTTTATGTTTGCCGTTTTCAGGAAAACTGTACCTATCGTTCATATTAAACGAAAGATAAATAGACAGTAGGTATGAGTGTTAAGAACTATGTAAAAACATGACTTGACACGTGACATTACATTACTAACGTAGGTACCCACAAACAAAATTATATACTGTCATATAAGATAAAGCTTAAACGTGACTACCTGTTTAGCTCCATCAAAGATTTGCGCGTATTTTTATCTGTTTCGATGTCATAACTTTTATGTTCTTCCAATCTCACGTTATGCGGGGGCAACGTGCAAATCGGGTAAACGTGTAAATGCGAAAGACGTCATTACTACGACTTTAACAACATGTGCGAAACTTCGACGTAACATCAAAACGAATTAGAGAATAAAGTTTTATAAAATACTTATATAAAATGTTCCGAGAAGTACTTTTTACTTAGTTGTATATGAAATGATAACATAAAACTGCAAAAGAAATAAAACTAGTCGCAATCTAGTTAATAAGAATGTTGGGAAAGATTATGTTCGTAGAAAAGTACACTAATGGCATTAGGTACTAATTAATAACACAGCGTAGCACGCTGCTCCGTAGAAAGCGCTCATTTCCGCTGAAGTCTTGTAATGAATAGTCTATTCGAGACTATAAATTGTCAACAACTTTGCTTTTTCACATACATTTTCCTCTAACCTTCTGACCTATAGCATATATCAGTCTTATTTATCAAATTTTTCCATCACATCCTACTTTCTTCCACTATACCTATCCAACAACTTAGAAATCCGCTCCACAAAATGTTCTTTAAAAATACCAATTAATTCCATACCTCTAAATCTGACGTAGGAATGTGGTGGCTATTTTATTATTGTCTGATATTGTTTCAGATACTACCTACTCCCAAATTAAATTCTGGTTCGATCTCTTCTTTTTTAATTGTACGAAAATAAAACTGACTTGAATCCCTATCGTTTTAAAGGGAACGTGCCCGGTACAATAGCAATAGGGTCCACTCCCTATTACTGATCGAAAAACACCAGTGACGAAACATGGAAGAATTAGTACCAGTCTCCCTATCCTTTCGGAGAATACAGGTGTGATGGTGTATGGAAAAGAAAGTATTTCAGTTGTAGGAAATAAAATCACCACAAGATCATTAAACGTTTCTGGAACATTAAAAGTCATTCTAAGTATTCACAATACTCCTTTTATGACGTGACCTTAAGAATACCAGAAGGCTATAGGTACACATAGGAACGCTACATTTGAAGGAAATATCGCGCACTCTGGGTTTCTAAACATAAAGTTTTCACTACTAAACTTAGATTCCATCTAGCTTCGCACAGAAGTACCCAAGGGATATAGTTTAAACCAACAACACAATAAATAGTCAGGAGTGTCTTGACTGTAAATATAAAAATTTATTCTATCCGCCTGCAATACTTGAATATTTTCTATGTTATAATTCACTATAAGTATCCTGGCAAAGTCGTCACAATCCCGAACTCGGATAAAATATAAACTGTCAACGACATACGACAAATTGTAAGGACCGGCCTTTTGGGAGCAAACTTCGTAAAGCGTTCGCGATCGGTACTACGTGTAGCAGAGTTTATCTTGAGACTCTCAGCGGGGGTCCGACCCGCGCAAATTGCATTACCCCAACGATGGCGGTTGCTGAAATTGCTTCGAACCAAAAGAAATGAAATAAGATCATTGATGTACCTAATAACGGAGACAAAGCCACAATAAACGAATATAGCGAGCAAGGGCGACGGAGAGCAAGGAGAAAATAATAATATCCCGCGCGATAAAAGATAATACTTTTGATGTTTTCACAAAGCTTATTGTCCTTGTTTACATTGTAAAGTCAGAATTATGTATTTACATCTCCACAATTTATTTTTCCTGTAGATAAATTATTCCAACAAAGTAAATAGATGACTGAAATGTAGGTACTCGCTATCTCTGCGTATTGTGCAAACTAAAATTCCATCAAAAATACCCAAAGTGGCATAGCATGGCATAGACTTTCTTTACTTACAATACCTTAGTTATACGCGTTGCATTTATAAATTAATCAATTCCAGCTAACATCCTTTCCAATAAACTTTATTATTTTCAATAAGTACTAATAAAAGATTAATTACCGTTTGAATTGCTGTCGCAGCCGCAATAACCGACAGAACCAAAAGCACTTACTACCTGAAAGGTCACCCTCTCTTCCACTAAATGAGAAATGATCTTGAAAGTCCAAAGCAAAATCTTTTTATCAAAGACAATTTTTTATATTCTTACGTTTTAGGAATAAAACTCAAAGGTAAGTGGAAGTGAATAGCTCATAACAGCGGATGAGACGTGATCGTCCGCTCTAATGATAGTTTGAAGCCAAAGTTTCGGCAACTTGGTGAATACTGAATGAAGCATGTCTGGAATAAAAGTCACGCACTTGATAATCCATCTTTGGGGAACTCCAGTTCCCTTAACTTGGAAACGCTTACAAAATGTTGTGGAATGCGATAGAAGAAAATATATCCAAAGGATCAATCATTCGTGGCAATTTAATGTACTTATTGAATAAATTAAACTAGGCGTCGAGTCTCTTAACAATTAACCATTGCAAAATCACTGCCTCTAATATAATCTTCGTTATTTCTTCATTAATAATAATAATAATAACATGGCTACAACATGTCGACCGCCAAGAATTTACGATTTATAATGAAGAATTCAGGTAGATATTATTAGAGATCAGTGGTTTTCCATTGGCTATTAGCTAGCAGACTCGGGGGTTAATTCTATTGTGGGATAGATTCAGACCCTAAATGCAGAGTTATGTAGCCATCACGAAACCACTGCGCATCAGTCACTCGACTAGTAAATTCCCATCAAAATGTAACCAAAATAATTTTCATTCAGAATTTCGACCTCGATCCAATTAATATAAATTAAGTACAGTATCATAATAAAGCAACTTAATTAACGACCGGACCAAAATTGCGAAACATTATTTAGCTAAATATGTGAGTAATTACGTCCATCATCCCCAGGCCAGTATTAAACGCTTTTTGTTTACACCGACCGACGTCATGGGGCCTTCTTCCCGCACCGGCCGCACCCGGGGTCCATTTCGTTTCCGATTCTTTTTGTTATGAATTATCCATTTATCTTAAATTGAATTTCTTCTTCGAACGAAACCAAATATTATTATCATCGCAAAAAATAAGAAAAGACACAACGTAATTATTGAGAATGCCTTTCATAATCTTACCGTTTGTGATTGCGAACCCAAATGGATTTTCTTGTTGGGCAAAACATATAGCAATTTAATCAAATTTGCTTTATAAGTCAATAAAAATGTTTCTATTCAAAGTTAAATTACTACGCACAAACCATGAGCACCAAAACTCACCACCATCACCACCCCGTGATTATTATTTTGGTACTTTTTTTCTCTCAATCTGCTCTTCTATTAAAATACTAACTTATAGTTCTATAGAGTAGATAATAAATAAAATTACTACTAATTATTATCTCAAATTTGCTACAACCATTGCTATAATATCGTTATATGGCGGCGACTGGATCGTTTCAAAATTATACACAGTTGCATTTATGACAGTTTCAGTATTTTAATAATACATTGGCTAGACTATGATACACTCAATATTGCTTCATAGTACTGAGAATTATTACTATGTTGTAAAAGGCGATACAGTTGTAAATAACTACGGCGTCGAATTAATAATTTGGTAGTCATGTTATAATGTCTTCGCCATTCGCTACAAGCTTTGGCTTCTATAGTAAACAATATTATACCAATACTGTAGTGAGACTATACAAGGTATATGTATAAACACGAGAGTACATTGTAAATGTGAAAGAGACCCTTTTAGGATAGAAACTTCATAAAGCGGTCGAGAAAGGTGCGTACCCGAGGTTATCTTGCGACATTGTATGTAGCAGACGAATTGTCCTGTGTAGACGAATACACATTCAGACTTTGGTGTCTTGGGACTTTGGGGTCCAATTATATCACTCATACGAAATGATGATGAACGCGTTGTATGGAAAAAATACAGATATAATAAAGGCACATCTAGAAAAGACGAAATGAGCTTCCAGCTAAAGCTACGGATTCTCTTAGGAGATGAATAAAAAAAACGCGAATAATAAAAGATGATGCTTTTCTCCACAAAGCGTATAAGCCTACGTTATTTGCAATTCAAATACTCCTAAGTGTTACTTTTAACAAGGTTTAATTTAAGTAATTGGAACTTTAATTCATTTCAGTATTTTAATTACAATGTCTCGAGCTGGTTAGTACAACTCAGGTAAATAATGATATCACACATAATCAACCATGCGAAATAAATTATTTGACATATAGAGGGGATCAAAGAACATTAATAATCACTAAGGGGACATTGCGGCGGGAATTTAATTTTAACAACGATCCTGAAAAACAAATGAAGCCAAGGAAAGCACATTCAGTTATAAATTTTCATTTTAATATTTATAAAAGAAAAGATTAATTACTGACAAAGTCAAGTCACGGTTTGAGAGCGTCGCCGACCTGAATGGACGACCTTCGCTCTTTACGAGACCAAGTAATAAATGGTGGCACTTCGCGCATTGATTTCATCTCTTCTCAAAAACCCACAAAACAGTTTCGTTGATTCGGATTTTGGTCCTATCGAGTAAGGATAAACCTTTGTTGTATCTAAACTAGCATATAGTCGTATACAAAGTGGTAGACAGAGAAGTTTCATCATTTATTATTTGCAACTTTACCCTTCATTAATTGGGATTTGAAACTATATTTGATTAGTTTTATGAGAGAGAGGACATGGGATGGCATTCAGTAGGTCGTTTAGACAAAAAGTTTTAATTCGTTAACTGAACTGAATATGGGCGAAGTATAATGGATCTGATTAGGAGAATATCTATGTAATATATAACAAATCCTTATGTTGATTTGATAGTATGGTAGGTTACAATATTTTTAAGATAAAGTGCAAGGAAAATTGGGAATACAGCAGCAATGTAAAGGTATATCTATGACGTAGGTTTCATAAATTACGAACGCGGAGTAAGGTGAAGTCGTCGGTCTTCCAAGCCAAATGAAACTGCAACCTTTGACTTCTCCAGCTGACAAAAGCTCCATGTCCTTGCTACATCATCATTTCGAATATGGAAATATCTCAACTCATTCCACTCGCTTCATTCAACGCACTCATATATCAAAAGAATTGGCAACGTCTTGACATATCGGCACCCTCGCCAAGAGACAGAAAGGCCGTGATGCCAAGAAGCCGGCAATGAGGCGATCGATAACCTTTAGATTGGATCGTGAATGATTGATAGCAAACTAACCTGTTTCCACTCTACTTTGTCTATAGCTTCAGCTGCCGTCGCGGAGCCTTCGGTCACTGGGGGCCGTAGAAGTGACACGTACTGCAACAAAATTAAAATTTTAGTACTAACCTGAGATACGAAACCTCGCTTACGCCTTTGTGGGCAAGCCGGTCGGTGGCAACGCGCTTTTGGCATGTAAACATGTACGAGCGCCTTGACACACAAAAGTTTCCGGATGGCGCTTTGCATGTAACTATTTTATGCTCGGCAGCGAGCGACCCGAGCACTTAAGTCCATGACACAAAAGCTATTATTGTACTGGCGCCATGTGCAACTGTCCTATAAATATACCTGCTATAATTTAAATACAAAAACGTCAACTAGTACAAATATTAGCAAAACACTTTTTCAACATTTATTTAGTGAGTGCGAACTGTTTGTTTTTATTTGGAACATGTTTTTAAATTTATTTCTTAGGATCATTACTGCAATATATGGCGATGTAGGTTAAAAATTGATATAACCTACTGACGAGGTAAAAATGACATCTTAATTGGATGTGGGACTTACCTTATCCCTCTCAAGGCTGCGTATCATATCGAGGTCGGTGGTATCTGAGATGCCTCCGTGGACCACAAAAACTCGGTTGTTGATAATGGTCCCCAGGGGGAGCCAGCGGTACACACACTCGATCAGCTTCAGTATCCGTTCAGCGTTATGCTACAAGTAAATAGAAATTGATTTTATCGACATAGAAATCATACGCCAATAGGACCGTTAAGTCTTGGCAGGAATCATTCGCAAATAAGACATGATTACTCAAAACTCTTCTGTTAGTCGTTTAAATAAATAGAATTTATCTACCCATACTCTATCTAAGTACACCCACGTGAAAGAAAATTCCTAAAACTTCAATTGGCTACAGATTAGAGAAAATAAGATAAGTTTATAAGCAGAAAAGAAGTGAAAGAGATCAGTTTCCAGTGAGTCCCAAACTAGACCGATGACTCGAGATTAGACTAGAATGGAGCTTAATGAAAAGAGTGAAATGGAAATATGTCTTGAATATAATAGTAAATTCTTCTAAATAAATACTCTGGTCAGGGTTGATACCTCAGTGTGTGCGTGTATGTATAGCGCGTATATGTATGTGTGGTTACCTATTTTGAGCAAGTTAATACACAATTCTAACAGAAAATCCTACAGATCCCGCTTACCACTACTTACACTCTACTTTAGAACACACCTAAATGTTTCTATATTATGTTTATCCTCTACCTTAAATCACCGTTGGATTGTACAATAGAAACCACAAGGGCAAAACTACAATCAGAAAATCTATTGACGTTCGACAAAGACGGTCGGATATTTATTTAAAAAGATTTTCCACTTTCTGATAAATCCTGAGGATAACGTATATTTATGTTAAGGTAAGTAAGTACCAGTATATCTTACGAAATCCAGCTAAATTAATTGTGTGGACCAAAGGATTGAAATCTACAGACACTGGTTAGCTAAAAACGGTAACTTGAAACTTTAAAAAACTTATGTCAGTGGTTTATAAAAGCCATGAGCCTATATAAATTCTTTAATAAAACTAATTCAATTTTAAATACATTTTTAGAAAAAAATCTACGGCATTAATAATCGGTTTTATTAGACGTTTCCGATACAATCTGGATAATCTAACATGCGATAATACGCTTTATTCAGAGCTTAGTATATCACACATCCGGAGCAGAAAGGTAAAAAATAACTGGTCCGGATTTCCGTACAAATTAAGTCTTCAATGCGGATCCCCTTTTATCGGATTTACGATCGCCGATATGCGCCCCATAACTACCCGTGTGCCCGGGCTAGGTAAAATGAAGCGCTTATTTTTACCGTTTTAGGTGTAAGCCACAATGCGTAATCCTGAATAAAATTATTCATACCATTCATGGCTTTCACTTACCCGATACTTTTGATGGACTTCTTTTATGAAACCGTACCTGAAAATAACAAAGGTTTTGAAAACAGTGCGTTGCCAAATTTTCTCGGTCATGAATTTTAATATATTATTCCATTTTCACTGTGTCATGAGTGTGCGTCATCGAAAAAAACTAGCAAATAAATTCAATGAATGTTGAAAACGTAACTCGAAACTTTGCTATCGACATTCACAGCACTTAGCTAGGTACTAACTTCTAATGTAATTAATGTTTCGAAAAGTTGGAAAGGCAGTGTTTTAAAAAGAAAATGAACTTTTGTATTAAAGCTGCGTAAATGGAAACAAATTACGCTTCATAATGTCCTTTATTTAGTGATGAAGATAGAATCTCATTATATGTTTCGAATCTAAAACAAATGTTTATACAAGAAGCAAAATGACTTTACAAACCTAGAGTTCATAATGAGATCCTCGTGGTTCCCGCGGTTCAAGAATACTCCTCCGGGGAACGCGAGCACGCAGGCCAGCAGCAGTAGGAACACCTCCAAACTCTTCTTGCCTCGATCCACGAAGTCCCCGTTAAAGATGTACGGGTTCTCCGGGGATGGTAATCCATTCTGCATTATTAAAGGCAATATGTTAGTAATGTTTAATAAGTAAGTACTTATCTTAATAATAATACACAATATTAGCCTCGCTAATGCTGGGCAAAGGCCGCCTTCCACTTTTTTCACAAATACCAGACGGCTATGCAATACCAATCTTTTGCAAACTTCAACTTCAGTTTGGTATTGTAAAACATGTAATTGTTTTACAATACCAAACTGAAGTTAACAACTAAATAGTTTGCCCAAATTACATTCATTGTATAATTAATCTTCTCTATAGAAAGTACTGTGCTCTCCCGATGCACATGACCAAACTTTTAGCATTTATCTCAGACAGGCATTGTTCTATGTACAAATTACCAGAATTTGAGAACAGTATACAGGTATACAGAACCTTCAGCGCATAAACGACCCAGTCTAATAATTGTTACGATACATTTTTAATGTACGGCGGCTTTTACCGCTCCATAATGAGCCCTGTAAACAACGGGAAGGCTTTTAAATGCAAGTAAGGATTAGTGAGCTGAAACAACTTATTCCATAGAAGAAATTAGGGAGATGGAGAGAACCAGGTAATTCAGACTCTAAGCTCCGAGAAATAGAGAATACCTACAGAGAGCTATAAATCTAAGACCGACAGCTTTTTAAATTTTATAAATATCTTTGGTTGCAGGTAAATCGATAAGCCCGACGATGGTAAAGTATTCAAGTAGAAACTGATCCACATTTTAAAAGACACGTTAAGCGTTCAATCCTTGCTGACGTCGCTGGATGAAATTGGTCAGAGTATTTTAAGACCTCTATCTTTTGAACCGAAGCGCAGCGGATCAGCGTTTATCTTCTCGTTTAATATTTAATTTATAGCAGGCAAGTTCTGCCATCGATCCAAGACGCTAAACTAGTTAACTCAATAGATTCCCTCTGTAAACAGATGAAATCCTCGCTAACTCCATTATCAACTTGCCCTCATCGTTGCGCAGTCCGGACATCGTACAAGATAATGTTGACTTGCTTGTGGTTTTGTTAACCCCATGTTATAGATGCTAGTTGCTAACTACTCTAGAACCGCAACATAAGTCATATAAATTATCATGTAAAGTAAGTATACTTTACATGCGTAGTATTCAAAAATATTAAAATAGTCAAATAATATTTTCGAACAGTTATAGTAGCGCCTATAACAGATGAAATAAAATGTAGGAGGTTGGAATGCTTTGGGCATATGATGAGAAGTGATGAAAAGACTAAACGAGTATAAGACTAAACGAATGAATATGAATGGTTAGAGCGTGAGGAAGACCCAAGAAAAGATTAATGGATTGTATAAAGAGTGATATAAATGTGGTTGGTGTGGATGTAAGTGACAGCAAAGCGCGATGAATTGAAGACATACTTAAGGCCATGCTGCGCTGACCCCAGATAATGGGAAAAGGTAAGGTAGATAATGATATCAACAATTAGATTTTCCCAACTATGTATTTGAACTTGTTGAACTATGTGTCAGGATAGGCCACATTGCGTGAATCCTTATATCTGCACCGCTGTCCGCAACGAAGGTCGCTTACGCAATGTGTGAGCCACTAATCGATAACCAGCTGTTACATAATCATTATCCTTTAGCCTTTAGCCGATATGTTATCCATAAATTTCAGTGACACATGGCCACACCGCCACCATTACTTGCTTTTAATTGGCTATAATTGCAGAGTTTGATATTAGTTAATCTTGCTAATTGAGGATAACGTGCAGAGTGGCGTATTGAAAAGTGCATTTCCAATATAGCAGATATAATATTGTTTGAAATACCTTTTATGTTTTCATTATTATGTATACCTAAGTAAATTTACCTATAGATACAACAAGGCTCGCTCCCAGGGCGAGCATTGTTTTGTCATAGGGTTATTATGGGCAAAAAATATCATACCCTCGAGGTTAACCGCTGTTGCGATAAAAAATTACGACGGTTATCTGGCCGTTGTTTGTTACATTACTTAATATTTACAATATTTTTACTATCACGCAATACAGTATCTCAATCAACGGTAGGTAAATCGACCTTAGACAACCTTTTAATTAAATAACCATGTGTTGTCAAAAAATAATTACTTATCTGGGCTATGCAAGTATTTAATATGTACATACATATTTGTTCCAGATTATCGTAAAACTTTGATATATGATCCCTAGATTGTGAAACTAATACAGTCTACAAACACCTACGCATGTTTACGTCAGGCGAGCCGGATCTGTCCTGGCTATAATAATAATAATTATGTTAAAATATAACATCACAGTCATAAGAGCACTTCAGTTTATAATAAAATAAAACAGCAATAAACTTCGCTTGCTCTCAAGTGTTCTTTCAGCAACGAAGAAGACACTTTGGTACGAAGGTACTTTGACTGTTTACAAGTCGTAAATAAAAGTAGGAAAACAATATTTGTAAATTAACGAGGTCGTCCGGCGTAACAGGCGGTCTATCAATCAAACGGTGGCCAGTGGCACGGTGGCACCAATTACTTGAGGGCCACAAACTGTGCAGTTGCCGAAGCAACTTTACCTCACTGATAGCCACACCGCAGTTTCACCTACAGTAACCTCATTATAGTATTACATTAAGGCCGGCGCGGCGGCGACGCACCGATAAGGCGATTGCGAATATTGCAATGACCTTATCGGTACGGCCACGGAATAAATTATAGGTACTTTTGAAGTATTTGATATAGCTTTTCCGATAGCGTATTCTGAAAGCTTGTAGCGTGGCATTGTTTCATGGCCCAACGGCAAATGACGCGTGCGCCGCTCCCTGCGATGTTTGCGGTGGTCACGGCGCGACTTGCCGGCCCTGTCGCCCCTTGACGTCAGACCAGCTCTAATGAGCGTCCGCGGAAAACAACTCCAAGGAAACCCTACGAAATACGCAGTTTACCTACACTAAACATGTAACATTTTTCCATAGCGTAAGCAAAACTGAACTCATTGCGGGCTTCGTACTTTGACATAATCCTATCCTACTTCCTATCCTACTTCCTACTAATATTATAAATGCGAAAGTAACTGTGTGTGTGTGTGTGTGTGTGTGAATGTTTGTTCCCACGTATCTCCATAACTACTGCACCGATTTTAATGAAATTTGAAACGTAGATAGTGTAAACTCTGGAAGGAGACATAGGCTAATCATACCTATAAATTTCAACCCCTAAGATGGTTAAATAGGGGATGAAAGTTTGTATGTAGGTTCGTCATTTTTGAAGTTAGAATTATGAAAATTTGAAATTAGGTGTCTTTTAAAAAAAAAAATAGTAATTTCAGCGTTTTTGAAAATTCAACCCCTAAGGGGGTAAAATAGGGGATGAAAGTTTTGAATGTTATTTTGCATGGATGTTTGTCAGTTTTGAAGTTAGAATTGTGAAAATTGGTGTTTAGGTTTCTTTTTATATATGTACAAAAATAATTTCAGGGTTTTTGAAAATTCATCCCCTAAGGAGATTAAATAAGGGATTAAAGTTTGTATGCAAGTTCGTCATTTTTCAAGTTAGAATTATGAAAATTTGTAATTAGGTGTCTTTAAAAAAATTAAAAATAGTAATTTCAGCGTTTTTGAAAATTCAACCTCTATGGGGGTAAAATACGGGATGAAAGTTTTTTATGTTATTTTGCATGGATGTTTGTCAGTTTTGAAGTTAGAATTGTGAAAATTGGTGTTTAGGTTTCTTTTTATATATGTAAAAAAATAATTTCAGCGTTTTTGAAAATTCAACCCCTAAGGGGGTAAAATAGGGGATGAAAGTTTGTATGTTATTTTGCATAGATGTTTATCAGTTTTGAAATTAGAATTGTGAAAATTGGTGTTTAGGTTTCTTTTTATATATGTAAAAAAAATATTTCAGGGTTTTTGAAAATTCATCCCCTATAGGGGTTAAATAAGGGATGAAAGTTTGTATGCAAGTTCGTCATTTTTCAAGTTAGAAGTATGAAAATTGGTGATTAAATGTCTTTTATAAAATGAAAAATGTTAAAATCAGGGTTTTTGAAAATTCAACCCCTAAGGGGTTTAAATGGGAGATGAAAGTAAGTCATTTTTGATAGTTAATAGTTGTTTTGGTTTCTTTAAATAATTAAAAATAATAATAATTACAGGGCGTATGAAAATTCAACCCCTAAGGTGGTAGAATAGGGGATGAAAGTTTGTATGGGAGTTTGTCATTTTTGAAGTTAGAATTAAGTATGAAAAATGGTGTTTAGATGTCTTCTTAAAAATACAAGTCTTTTTTGGGATACGTGATATACACCGTGTTTATGTTCATTTACTTTAACTTCGACATAGTGCTTGGAACATTACCATAAATTGGATGAGGGATGCGGGAATCGGGATACGGGATCCGGCAAACGCGATCCGGGATCCGGGAAACGAGATCCCAGATACGATATCCGGGATCCGGGATCAGAGATACGGGATCCGGGATCCGGGATCAGAGATACGGGATCCGGGAAACGAGATCTAGGAATCGGAATCCAGGAAACGAGATCCAGGATACGGGATCTGGGATATGGGATCCGGCAAACCGGATCTGGGATCCAGCAAACCGGATCCGGGACCCGGGAAACGGGATCGAGTCCGTCTTTTTTTAATTTAAATTCGCGGGCACTTATTTAGCTTTTGCCGACGAATTCGCGGGCAAAAGCTAAATAAGTGTATGTGTCTGTATGTGTGAATGTTTGTTGCCATGTCGGTATCTCCATAACTACTAAACTGATTTTAATGTGAAACGCAGATAGTGTAGGCTCTGGAATAAGACAGACTAATCATAAACATCAATTTCCACGCGGGCGAAGCCGCGGGCACAGCTAGTTAGGTATAAATCCTAAATTGCGATATGTTTTGTAAGAGCTAGGCTCAATTTCTTAAGTATTGCGCCAGTTTTTTTACTCTGTATGCGTTTTATTCTCTTGATAATGATGTCCAGTCCAGATAACATATTTTTGTACTGACTGGACTCAGCTTGTGGTTATTATAGTGGTTTTCCCTACATTTTACGAGTCATCATCATACGACGGTCGTCATCATACGAGTGTCAGAATACGCCAGTACCAGTCAAAAATGTATAGAAAAAACGTTGTCGTCTTGTATTGTGAATGCAGCGTTAGTTGTACAAATATTATTTATTATTGTTTATTTGACTGTAAAGTAGCGTTACATTTTAAATGCATGCTGTTGAATTTTGGTATCTAGTTTGCTTTTTAAATTGCGTGTAGCAGAAATCTCTATAAGTACGGTATCCACAATATAGGTACTTTGACTACTTTAACAAACTCTCTGGACTTAGTTAATTTCGTTCTCATTTTGCTTTTAATCAAAGGAAAGTGTCAACCAAAGTGTAAACACAATGGCGCCGTGGCACGGTGATTGCTTATTGGCGGCGTCTTCATCAGGCGCATGCCTCGCGCGAGCACTCAGTTTTGACGTCGGAACGCATAGACGTAATGTCATAATATGAGTGCTCGGGTGAGGCATGCGCGCCATATGGACACATCTATTCAAGCATCACAAACCTAAGTCGACTTCCAGCAAAAAAAAACAAAAATCACTTTTCCTGAATATTGTCCGCGTCAAAAAACATTTCTCTTCCACGAAAATTCATAACGCCTTACATTTAATCCGAAACAGACAAAGCAAAATACATAAATAGAACAAACTGAACACATGTTTTATTTGTAAATATTTCCAATTCGTCTATTGTAATATCAACAACGAAAGGTTGGAATCAATCGACTTTGAGTTTATTTTCAACACACGTAAATGTAGTGCTGTCATACTTTACTGGGAAATCGAATGTAAAAGAATAGTGAACATTTTACGGGAGTTTTCGGAATCAACATTTTATTAAATTAAAATATAACTTATGTGTACTATAATGATGTCAGTAAGTACAAGTTGGTTGATGAAATAAATAAAAATACATTTAGAAGTATTAAGTTTGTATAACCTTCACTCTTAATTTATTTTGTTTTATTTCCCATAGGTCCTAAAAGAGGCAGAAATTAAATGGTAACTGCGGTGACGTCTAGAAGTCAACAAACAGAAGACATTGATAAATTAGTAGAACTGCGAGCGCGCCGCAATTGGCAGTGACAGTAATGTTTTACAAAATACAACTATTCAGACAGTCTGCCATCTGTTACTGACTGCAGCACACATTTTCATAGTCCCCAACTTTTAGTTCTGCAACCGCTCCCCAACATATATGTTATTATAAGTCTATTTTGTCTCTGTTAACTCGAACTTATTAGAACTAAACTAGGTATGATGATTAAATTGCATCTTGTAAACCTTAATAAGCTTAATTTCCCTGCTGTCTGTTGCTTTTCAGGCTGAACGAAGCTATTTCAATATCCAATTCAGTGACTAAAACTTGTATTGAGTTATTCTGCGTAGTTGCGATAAGAGCAGTCAGTGCTAAAATCCCTGAGCAATACATCACACACATAGCATATTTGACGTTTTCATCGATATTCACGGAGGCTTTATAAGTATGCTAATGAAATGTTCACCAGCTACGAAAATGGGAATTCTGCTCTTATGCCTTAGGAACAGAATGAGTAAAATATTTTCAAATAAATACAGTACCACAGGCTCCTCAGACTGCCGCGGTAAATTCGCTCAATAATACGCGTGAATTCTCCTCGGCAGTTTGTTGGAGCCTATGTTGAATGTAAATGTCCTTACTTTGTGAAATATAACCAGCAGGTCGTCAAGTTTCCCGTGTAAGTCACCACACACTGTGATCTGGCTGGAGATTGATGTGGTCGCCACATTGATGTTTGGCATTCTCTTCAGCACTTGCGTGGCCTCCTTCAGAATCTGCCCCACGTGCTTAGGGTGGAGACGGTGCTGCAACAATTAATTCGTTGTTAGAATTTTTAGTAGAAAAAACGATTTGCAACTCGCTTCATTAGCGTATTTTTAACGTTCGTCCATTTCTAGGTAGATTGCAGATAGTCGAATTCTATGACAAAAAACTGCGTGACTCGTCTGACGGACGTTACTAAAATAAAAATCACAGAATAATTGACATTTCCTCTCGTGTGACGACGTTCATACAATCGTTCGTAGTATAACCATACGTTTAGAAAACTCTAGATGAATGCCAAATTTCTAGAATCTTACCAATCGAATTGGAAACCCATAACAATGAGGACACGTATTTCACATTACCTTCTTCTTTCTAAATGCCTCAATCAGCAAGTCGATATCCTTCCTTTGCAGCGGAAACTCTATGTCAGGGCCGCGGGAAGGCTTCGGGGGCGCCGTTTCATCCACACCCCCACCCTCATCCGACTCCTCAGAAAATACTTGCTCCACTACAAAATTGAAGGGATTATTTGTTACAAAATCTTGGCATCTTATTGTTATGAACATCCATCCTATATTTTCGCTTCTACTAGTGTTATATTAAATGAATAAAGCAAAATTCCAATTTCGTACGAGCTTTGTATAATGCACGACATAGCGTCTGCAGTGGGGTTATTGTCAACGATGTATCACTATGTTGTTGGGTGCAATGCCCCAGATATATATATACGTTAGTGTAAACAGTGAAATTCAGTAAAGAAAAATCCTCCTAAAGAAGAAATCTATGTAAGTACCTATTTACTTGTTAAAAAGTACAAAAAGGAATCGGTTCAGCAACACGGCATGCATTCTAATGCGGATATTAAATGTGCAACGTATTTCCAGCAGCGTATTGCTTCCACTCCGCTTAACTGCACCCCATTAGGTGTGAACATTCTAATATCGGAGTGTATTTTTCCAGCGAGTTCACGCGAACTGCTTTGTCTGTATTTGTGCGTATATTGCGAATGAATTGCATCCTGAAGGTGCTACAGTCACTTACGACTGCAAAATGGGAAATTTAAGCTTGCAAATGATTTTTATCTTCGCCGTATTATTTTTGTTCAAATAAGTGAGTAATTTAGTTTGTAAGCATACGCTCAATGTACTTATTTCATATATTTTCTTATCTATAAAAATATTATAATTATATTTCATATAATTTTATAGCTAGTTACTAACAGAACTTTAATAGAATATTTCACGTACATTTAGCACCTATTGTGTCTAGATCCAACTCTTAGGTTATCTGTGCTTTAGGTATAACTATATATACACGTACACTTGTAGGTACCTAAACAACGTGGGCACAAAACAAAGATGATGATGCGACACCCATATCACTAAATCTAGCTAAGAAGTTACATTAATAAGACAAACTTTATGAACTTCGTAGTATTCCGTGAATAACCGAGACCTACTTCTGTTAGCATGCATTAGTGGCAAAGGGCACTGCAGTTAGTTAAATTATGTAGTCCATGACATGTGTACAGACACCGCAGCGTTGCGTGCTCCGAGCCATTTCAACGAGCAAAAACAAAACGGGAACGCTAGGAACGAACCCAATGGACATAACTAGACCTCTACATAGTATATGTCACGGTAAATTAATTAAATTGGTTCGAACCTGTGGTAGGTACTTTTAAAAATACAAATAACAACACAAAACGCGTTGAATTGAAAGTTGGTTTCGATGCAATTGGAACTTTTAATTTGAAACGTATTTCGGGTAAACTTTAATTATTAACACAGGCAATTTTTTTTAATAGCCCTTATACTTCCCACTCTTGGGCAAAGGCCTCCACTTTACTTCCCCACATGTCTCTGTTTTATACCTTAAACAAGTAAGTACTTTACTTTAGATAAAATTTAACTAATATTATAGCGCTTTCAGTTGTTTTGCTATCTTTTAGTTTTCAACAACACAAAAAGTAAGAGTAAGCACGTTTGAACAAAACAATCGCTTGGTTCGCAAGCAAGTTGTTCAGCAAAAAACTTCGACATGTTTCGCAAAGTCGTGCAACTATCGAGTGGGCGGTGTCCTACTGTCAGTTATAACTTTAGTTTACCGGAATTCCCAATTCAGATACTAACTCGATTAAGTTTCAACTTTATTAGCCCAAATCTTTCAAGCTTAACACAGGACTCGTAACTCGTAATCTGATAATAATGGCGCCCTTACGCGTGTACGTAAGCTCTGCGATTACAATTACTAGCGACCCCTTGGCAAGCAGGTCGCGAGTCATCATTATGATGTAATCTTGTCGTTTATATCGCGAAAATGTCAAGGTGAAGATACTTACAAACGGAAGTAGTCCTCGAGGTTCGCTCGGAGGAGGGTCGCCCACTGGTGTCCTTCATGTGACTCAGCAAAGCGTTGAAGAAGTTGTACAGCTGTAGCAAATGAGACATGCGTAACTTTACGCTCACTCAACACCAGATCTATAGAGCTACATTTAATTAATCAACGACCTTTTTGGGGACGACCCCAGTATATAAATACGAAATAAAAAAAACAACTGGGCTCGTGCACTCGCGACACTTACGAAAACAGCCATTATTCTTCTAAGTAACATGTGTAAAGTTTACACGGTTTGTGTTACGAGACTGTCTCATTATACATTTAAATAATAAACACTCCTAAAATTAATATTACAAATTAAATGCTTTTGAGAAGAGTTCCAGTTGAACCATAAAGGTGATGTTAAAAAACATAGACGGGTTTCAAACAGAATTTAAGTTTTATAAATTAAATTGGTACATAATTCTAATGAAATGTTAGCCATGCGTACGCGTTTGTTTACGCGCCTGAGTGGTCAGTAAACATGTTTGAGCCACCGATGCACCGGGGGCGGACAATCCACGCGTGTAGTTTCACGCCGCTAAAACATGGGGCCCTAACGAGCGGAGAGAATATTAACCTCAAAGGATAATCACCGTTGGAGGACAACTCATACGATTTGAATAATTACACCCTCTAGATTGAACGTTAACGGTATAAAACGCTTATCTCGGCTAGATTAAATCGTTAGACATTAACCAACTTTATAGCTATTATATCTCAGGTTATCCTTTAGAGTACCTAACCTCGTTATTAATTATATACAAAATGCGTACACCTACCTACCTTTTACCTGCATGTTAACGAAGTGGTTAAACATTTTCTAACTAAAGTTAGCCACACATAACAGTATACGTAGTGTAAATGTAACTGTAATGTACACTTTTTAGAAAGTCTCTAAAAAACCGAATGGAAATTATTGTTATTTTACTAATGATTTTAGTGTAGGTATTATCTTCTTCTCAAGTAGGTACTATATCTTATTGCATACCTATTTCAATAAATTGTGCAGTTCCTTTACTTTTAAGACCAGAAATTATGGTATAACCACAATTACTGCAATAAATATTTTTTCAATTATTTGTTAGGTATGTGTATTAGTAAAGCGTTTTGCTTAAGGATCCGACCTACCTCAATCAAATTAGTACGACTGTCAACTGAAGTCAACAAGAAATAAGTAAATTTCCATAAGTCAAAGCAATACTCAAGACCGGTTTTGTAACATAATAAGATGATAATGTGGTTTGTCCGTGCGTGGCTTTGTTCAGTGAAATTGAATGATCCTGAAACGTTCAGTGAACACATCAAGTAGGTACGCTGAACTGGCACTTCTCGTCTCCAGCTAGATTGCTTCGCCCATCTCAGAAGAAATTGAATGTGATTATGCTTACTCATATTAGAATGAATTATAATAACGTGCTCGTTATTATTATGCATTATTCATAAGTCATGCATGGTTTAAAATTGATCCGCCGCCGATCTGGTGGAGGCTTTGGTAATAACGATAAAATAAATTATAAATTGGTCGATATCCTGGTCGTTGTAGAAGACCTTGGGAGACGATGAGTAGTGGACATTTTTTAGCTAAAATGATGACGATGATGAAAAAATACCATTGTTGAGTTGAGATTGCTTGTCAAATACGTAACTCCTTTCTTGCAGCGTTGGTGTAAGGTTTTCTTTATATCAATATTTTAATACAAAGCCTCCATGAAAATCTGCGACAAATTGACATTAAGTTCGGAACATAATGTCGGGCACGTCAGAGCAGAATTTTCACAATTTAAATTTTAGAAAGTTGGGAAAGCTGCTACGATAAATTTAAATTAAACGGCCTCGTTAATCGCCCAAAGTGTAATTTATTCCTTTATCTATTTAATTATAAATCATGGATAACGAAGGTAACTTAACTGATGCCGATATTATTTTGTAATTTTAGCAATTTAGATAGATTAGATAAAATTTGAGCAATACTTACCTAAGCAATCAAATAATAAGCAACTATCGAGAATAAAATAATTAGATAACGAAATTGCAAAACTCCGCTTTTAAAGTATTGCTCCCCTGAGATTGTTTAACGAAAGGAAAATTAAGGTAAGGTATAAGAAAGTCTTTTTAGGGTTTCGTACCTCAAAATGAAAAGACCTGAATCCTTATA
This sequence comes from Drymonia ruficornis, assembly GCA_947859195.1. NCBI lineage: Eukaryota > Metazoa > Arthropoda > Insecta > Lepidoptera > Notodontidae > Drymonia > Drymonia ruficornis. The sequence continues at coordinate 6,456,342 of OX401910.1, read as the reverse complement.
GGATCACTTCGTTGTAGACATCCGCTAAGGAAGAATTTTGGAAAATTCCACCTAATGAGACCTAACCTAGAGAGATATGAAAATTAATATGATGGTTTAGGTTTTACAAATAAAAATAAAATTTTCGGCATTTTGGAAAATTCAGCTCCTATTCAGTTTGAACTGAAGCTGCAGGACGCGGGTTCTACTTGCACTTGCCTTGTTTTTTTAAATAACAAGTTTTCTGACGTTTTTCGGATAGATACCCAAGCAAAGGTCATAAAACTAGTACATACCTTCACTTGGTCCTGTTCGCCTGCGTATTCAATGTTCTGGAATATCGTCCAAGTGTACCGCCTACGCACCTCCATGCGCGCCAAGTACCGCCGATACCACTGCTGAATCAAAATGGCAGCCTTCATTGCTGTAACAATATTTCTAAGTTAATAACTAGTAAGAAAGATATCGCCTCGAGCGTTACATTATCGATAAAATAAAAAGAATGTGCCGAGGAGATCGACAATTCTAAAAGGAATTCGATAAACTTAGATCCTATAAATTTCGCTCTGGTGATTAAGTGCCCACAATTTATTATATGGCACTTCAAGAGATCCTCTTGCTAGGACGAATTCGAAAGATTAGAGTCGAAGCGTTATCTTAAAACGCGCAATTTTATCTTTGTTTTAAAATGGCGTTAGGAGTTTTGTTGGGCGGCGTTGAGCTCGATATAACCGCGATAACGAGCAATAGAGCCGCATCTCGAGAAATCGTATTTGCGCTCTCCGGTTTGGATTGTCAATAAAACGGGAAAAATATTGGCATTCGTGATTACAGAAAGTTTTCGGATTTGTATAACATCTTATTTTTCTTTTATTCTCATATTTATATTGTTTACGTCGACTGAATGAACTTTCTATAATTTAATATATTATACTTTAACTTGAAAGATATTTCTATATTTTTACATTAAGTTAATCGGCTCTTATTTATATTTATTGAACACCCAAACTATACCTACTTACCTAATTGTATTCTAACTTCAGACTACAAATATAACTTTTACACGTGTACGTTCAGTTTCTACCAAATAACTAACGTAGCATTATTAACTTTATTATCAGTTAGAGAACTAAATAAATTATGTTACGACCAAACCCACAGAGTATGTTACTCTACCAACTGTTTTGTGTGAGACATATAGTTTTCTATACTGCTCCAGTATGAATAGCATGGAAAACGAACTAATTAGTTTGTATTGAAGTGAATATCTATTTACCTAATTACCTTTCTTGTTTGGGACTAGGCCCGCCACACACTCCCACCACTGTTAGTCCTGTAAGCCCGGATCGACAATGGTGTCCAACGATGACGCCTCTTTTTTCTCCGCATAGTCACTCATATTTCGGTAAAGTTCTCTATATGACACACCTAGTAGCAGCTAGTATAGATACCACTATAATATCTTACTGAAATGCGCTAAATATCCCACTATATTGATCCCAGTAAAGTTTGCACCGCCGCCATATAAAATGCCGTCATCTTGGCGAACTTATTATTCGATATTCAGAATTGCAAATCCAGAAAACCCTATTTCCATAGTTAGTATCTATGTGTACCTATCTTTTCAATGGAACATGTCGATTAAGGGTGTTTTTATTATGATAATAAAAGTTGTTGTAGACGTAAGAAGTGTTGGTGATTTTATTTCCATTAAATTTGAAATGAACATTTAAAAAGTTTGTGACTAAGATCTCTTAATTTATCTAGTACTTAAGTAAATGTTTCGTAAATCTGCATAATGATTCTGGATAATGATCTGGATGAGTGAGAGAGCCGTAAGACCACCCCCCCTCCCCCTCCCTCCATCCCACTCCCCTTCAGGTCGGCAATGTGCGAGCAATGCCTTTGGTATTGAAAGCATCTATAGGCTACGGTAACTGCTTAACACCAGGCGGGCCATACGCTTTTTTGCCACCGCAGATAAATAAAATAAAAAAATCTAGCTTTAAAGTCGGGGAACAAAATACATAGAATTATGAAACAATATAGGTACCAAGGATCGTGTAAAACACAGTTGGGACAGTACATAATATTCCGCCCGTATGAAGATATCGTTGTCCGAAAGGGCTACATTACATCGCCAGTATGGCCATTCACAAAAGGGAACCCTTTTTATTTGAATTTAACTGGGATATTACTCTGAAACAGGCGCACGGGTAATACTGGTAACTATGTATCCCGATAAGAGATAATGTGTTTGGTGATACAATAAATTAAATTGGTTCTGTATATCTCTATCCGCAAACAGTAACTTGGAAAATATTTCATCTGATTGTTTTATTCCAGAATTTAACACACTAAATAAATTCTAAGTTCGACCCTAAAACTGGATCTGAATATCCTTAGATTATATATTAGTCAAGCGCCGCTCGACTAGATGGCTTCGGTGTAGTTGTAAAATGCGGCAACGAATAATGCTCATATAAATGAGCATACGAGTCCAACTTGACGTAATCTCGTAGCAACCACTCTGTCACACTGATCTGCCGTGTTGACATTTTTCTTTAATTATATTTACATAGTAAAATGCCGGCCTGCGCGGTAAAATTATGCAGAAACAATCAATCAAACAATAAGAAAGACACTGGGATCACATACCATCAGTAAGTATTGCATAATATCCTAATTTCAACGAAAAATAACACCAACCATTAAAATGTCAAAGAATATAAATTACACCGTTCAGTGATACCGCGTAATAAAACTTAATTTCCCCAAGGTTGCGATTTTTATTGTTCTGCAAATAAATAATTATTTTTATATAAGGTCGTAAGTTATAAATAGATATTTTGCACCTTACTAAATGCTGAAGATGATGTATCCACCCTACCATAAAAAAATAATCGCTTGGTATAAATATTTTCGATCGCTTGGTTCAGCTGGTTAGTAACGAGCATTAAAAATTCCTTGGTAACGAGTGATTCAGTCAAAGGAACCCAACATATTTCTTTTTGTGGTAAGTATCACAGAGAACATAGAGGGAAGAGTTGTTCTTTTTTAAAAACTTTTATTTTTTAATTAATGGCCTCTTTCCATTCGGACCCAATGTGATTCTGCCAATGTCAACGTCTTATTAGATTTACCTAAGAAACAACGTGTGACAATTTGCGCGGGTGAAGGGGTCGTTGAGGACAGAGATAGGTGGAGGAGGATGGGAGAGTCCTATGCCCAGCAGTGGGACGAAATAGGTAAATAAAAAATGGGAAACTTTTTTTTATACAGTCTACTAGTAAGTAGCTTATAAAATACATAAGTGAACAGTCAAATAAATGTCAAATGGTGAATGAATGTATATGAAAATATTTATTTTCCCACATTTAAATAATCAGGTTTAGTGGAGGGGCGTACATTTTTATCTCTACCTTCATATACATTCATTCACCATTTGACATTTATTTGACTGTTCACTTACATTATGTATTTTATAAGCTACTTACATCAAAACAGCAACTAAGTATTTACTTACTTGTAGACTGTATAAAAAAACGTTTCCCATTTTTTATTTACCTATTTCGTCCCACTGCTGGGCATAGGTCTCTCCCATCCTCCTCCACCTATCTCTGTCCTCAACGACTCTTTGTCAGTCCTTCTCTAAGGCGTCAAGATCATCGCACCATCTCTTTCTAGGCCTGCCGCAACGCCGTCTTCCATCTTCCGGAACCCACTCGCTTGAAATTTTAGCCCACTTGTCGGGATCCATTCTATTCTATGGCCTGCCCATCTCCACTTAAGTTTGGTAGTATTTGATTCATGGGGTAAAAGTTTAGAAGTTGACCACACTATTTACTCATGCTTGTGTGCGTTGACGCAATTAGTTACACACATTACAATATTGAGATTGCCGCATTCAAGGAGCTTTATTTCATATGACGTGCGGTGTCTTCCTAAAGGCACGTCACTGTGAATATCATTTATTTCAGTTTGACATAAAAATTGATGACTGAATTGATTGAAATTGATGAATAGATGTGTCCATATGGCGCGCATGCCTCACCCGAGCACTCATATTATGACATTACGTCTATGCGTTCCGACGTCAAAAGTGAGTGCTCGCGCGAGGCATGCGCCTGATGAAGACGCCGCCAATTGATGATTTCTTTACAACACGGCGTCAGACACAACACTTCGGTTTATTTTTTGTTCACAAAATGATACAAAACATTATTATTATGTACTAGCTGTGCCCGCGACTCCGTCCGCGTCCAGTCGGTGAAGCCCTTATATATAATTTTGGTTATCGTCTAATCTGTATTACGTCAGTCTGCATCAGTCTGAGTTCGTCCGTCCGTGGCTGTCTATCTGTATCAGTCTATACCAGTAAGGTGGTAGAGTCTGACCAGTAAGGTGGAGATCGGCATTCAAGTAGCTAATTTACCTTAGTTTCGTATGATGAGGGAGAGAGCCGGAAGCGCAACCCAGCCACCTCCCCGTCCTCTCCCACTAACCCCACTCCCCTTCAGGTTGGAAACGTGCTACCGATGCCTTTGGTTGCAAGCATCTATAGGGTACGGTAACTGCTTAACAACAGGTGGGCCGTACGCTTGCCTGGCGCCTTAGTTGTATAACAAAAGTTTGACTTTATTTGTCTGTGTGTATCAGTTTAGCTGTAAGTATCTGTCTGTCTGAATCGGTCTGTCTGTAATCTATCGGTAGGTGAGTATCTCTGTCTGTACCAGTCTATCTGTATCCGTCTATCTACTATATCTGTAGTTACTCACAGTATCACGACGGAGCGGTTGGACTCCAGAGCTCAATGTTTAAGTTTGTACTTGATACCCATGTTCCTTATTTAAAATGAGTGAGTGCTCCAGACTCACGGCTTAGGTAAGAGTCACTTCGCAACATCGTGCTTAAAAAGTTAGAGTCCGGAGTTTATCGTCTAAGTCAATAGTCAAAGCGTTTATTATGTTTAGGCCTAGGAGGGCACTTACAAGTAGTCATTTTACATGTTTTCCTTAAACTCTAGCGCCGGATCGGAAACGCGATCTCGCCTGAGAAGTTTCTACTTGATACCCACATTGCTAATTCAAAGTTAGCAGGTCCTCCAGATTTATGGTTTAAGCAGGCAGTTACCCAGCAGCATCATTCCTGAGGGGTTGGAGTTCAGAGTTCAATGTCTATGTTTCTATTACTACTTAATTCAAAATCAGCAGGTCCTCTAGACTTACTTCTTAGTTAGGTAGCTTCCCTACGGCATTAGTACTGTGGAGATGAATTCCAGAGTTAACGTCTAAGATTCCGCGTGATACAAAGACCCGCTTAATGTTTTTTTATATTTAATTAGGAATAAAAAAACTAAATTTCTTGAAGCAAGGAAGATATTAAATTTTGACATGTGGTGCAAGGCAGGTATTGTCTGATTTTAAGTATAGCGACATCTAGTTAAGAAAAACGAAACTTAAGATGGTAGAACGCAGCAATAAAAGATTTATTATTATTATTAAAATTAAGATTATGTATTCCAAATAGTGTCGGATCACACACAACGTAGGGCTCCGTAGGGCTCCGCTCTAAATAGACGTATTTCAATAACTAAAACTTATTTTTGGCTAGAATTTCTGTGTGGTCATAAAAATTTACAATCTAATATTTTAGAAAAAAATATCCTAGATGTTAAGTTGGACTATTAGTCATATCCATGCCAAATTTCATTGAAATCAATCCATTGGATTCGAAGTTTTGCGTGTTCGAATATTTAGGTAGTTTTTGAATGTATTGTGGCAACCCTAAACATTACCGAAAAAAAAAAAATGCTAGATGTTAAGTTAGACTATTAGTCATATCCATGCCAAATTTCATTGAAATTAATCCGGTGGATTCAAAGTTGTGCTCTTTCAAACATTTAGAATTTTTAAGTAGTTTTTTGAATTTTCTGTGGCAACCTTAAACATTTTCGAAAAAAAAAGTATCCTAGATGTTAAGTTAGACTATTAGTCATATCCATGCCAAATTTCATTGAAATCCATCCGGTGGATTCGAAGTTGTGCTCTATCGAAAATCTGAGCAAACATACAAACATACAAACATACAAACATACAAACATACACACAGACAAAAATTCTAAAAATGATAAAAATGAATTCTGCTGGTCCATCTAAGTCCCCCCCACTATTTTTTTTCCAAATATTTCGAATGAACAGACACGACCAATTTTACATTCTTATTATATGTATAGATGTGGATATTGACACAATAGTAGCAAAATAAGGGACGAATAGGTCGACTACGATGAGGTCAACATCGTTTTCAACCTAAATCAAATAAAGATAATGGAGGTGGTGATTGGTGATAGAGCCAAGCTGTAGTCAATTGCCTGCAGCTGGCTCGAACGGGGTAGTACCACCTCAAAGAAGATCGGCGTAAAACAGCTGTTACAGCTGCGTTTCGTACGACGAGTGAGAGAGCCGGAAGTAAATAGGTAACAAAATATACAATAAGTAAATACTATACTGAATAACCTGGAAAGAAACCAATAGCCCGTGTGAGATTACCATTTTCGCCATAGATAGGAGCTATTATTTGCTCTAAATAAATACGTGAGCGTCCTCTTTCGACACTTAATTACCGACTGATGTTTTTCCTCGAATACAATAAAAACAAAGGGATGGACGACTGGATCCATAAATCTACTTTCTAATATTGGAGGTAGATGTAGGTATATGTTTGATTTTTCCTTTCTTTCTTGACTACAGTAACCTAAATCCTTCAGTCAGGCAGGACTGTGGGATAATGACCAGCTGTACACTGTTTTCTTTTTTCACAAATAGTATTTTTCTCAGCTTCGCCCACGTCATGCTGCCTAGTATATTTTAGGGGCAGTTAATGATTGCTGCCTCGATGGTGAGTGAATTGGGCACTCAGATTTCATTACTCTTGAAATGAAATACGAATTCACAATTGGCATGTAGGAAATCTTACACTTCTAGTCAAGATGTAGGTTACAAATGAATTATCGGTTTGCTGTTCTTAACCTTGCGTCGTGTATCGTCAAAGCGTCGTTACTTCTGAACATATTGCATTCTTGTCTGCACATTACCTTCTCTACTTAACTCCTGCAATATTATGTCAAATAGTCCTATCCTCGGTGGTATGGATCGCTTTTGATTAAGTGCTGTGCATATTTCGACCGTCCAGCGCAAGAGGGATATTCTACTCAGTCTAAGACCTTCTACTACATTCCATTAGTTTAGTATAGTGCTGTGTGTCCACTGGCAAGAAAACCTGCACAAGTTTACTTCCGCAAGCGACTCCAATGTGTAAACACTCACGCAAGTGGACTTCTGCGACTTGCCGAACTTGCTGCAAGTCCCACATGTACACGGTTGTGTAAAATTGCAGTCAGTGAAAACACGTCGGCAAGTGACTTCTGTAAGATATTTCGGAAGTTACTTGCCAGTGGACACACGGCATAGTACGTAATGCAATAAGCAAGTTGTGCAACAATAAGTAACCTATTCAATATATTATTCTGACTTGCTAATCCAAGAACTTCAATTGCATGACGACGAATATACCAGTTGAGTTATTTTTGAAATGTTAGATCGACATTATCAAAATGATATTTTTTTTAGAAGAAGGTATACTTAATATGGACTGATGAACATATTGTAATATGTGTGATTTATACTATTTTTATGTAGAATGAAAATTACCTATTTTAGATAGGTATGTATTGCAATTTCCAGAGTATCGGCTTATCCTTGGCCTATCGAAAAAGCTCGTCTACCTACTTATTCAAACGCTGACTTAAACTTTCAACTCACGTACCACAAAATATGAGACTAGGGTTTCTGCGTAGGCAGGTATTTGCATTATATGTATGTAAACACACAAAAGAAAATATAGTACGTAATTTGTATTTTACAAAATGGTCTGTCGACCGATACATATCTAAGTAGGTATGTATGTTTAGATAGAAAGTGAAGATTTCTGTACCTATCTAAGACAATATATTTTTATTATACTTAATGTATTTTTTATTAATCTGTAACTCTTTATAATGATTCTGTTACAATAAAGATTGCACGCTCAGAAACAAATTTAGACGCATTCGGTCTTAAGACAGAAAATCTACTGTTACGTACATAATTATCAATACTTAATGGAGTATTAAGAGACATTAGAAGTGGCCATAGACTTATTAGAGGGAGTGATATAAACAAGTGAGTTACAACATTATGTAGAAGCTTGAATGTAATCCCTAGTGTTATGGTTGAGTACTATTCATTGCGGTGCTTCCACGTCCTGAACTACGCGTACTAACTTCTTAATAAGTTTTATGAGATACCACTGACTAACTAGCGAAGTTCTGAGCTGGAAACTCATAACATGATGTAGATCTTGTGATCCAGTGGGAATCACTTAAAACTGAATGGTAGAATTAATCGTCATTTGGAACATATCTACCTAAGATAGCGAACACTGTTATTAAAGCATGTGTAGCTACCACTACTAAATAATTAATTACATATACAGAACATTACTACCTATTACCTACCTAACTAGACCCTCACGATATAGGCTATGCCTAGGGTCACAAGTAAGTACTAAGTTTATTTGAATTATATTTGCTTATTCTGTATGTGCTCTGATTCTGATAATATTACTGTTGGTACTCTATTTCTAAAGAACATATCCTTACTTTGAAATAATGTTTATATTATATTATATATTTCTTTCTTTATTTTTTATTCCGTTAGAACCCGTGAATAGTCATTAAATACAATATACAAGGTAAATAAATAGGTACATAAATATCTAAATAATTACCTACATGGAGTAAGTAATTTATCAAGGACACGATAATTTACATACGTTATCGACTATTAAGTTTCTATCGAGTTTATTTTAATCTGACTGTATAATAAAAAGCTTTCTACAAGCTAGATGAGAGTTTCCATAGTTATTGCCGTAATAATTTAACATCCTACATCCAGCTGCGGGGCACCAATTTATACAGCTTGGCCCTCTTCTCGATCGTAGAGATAAGATTAAAGTTTCGGCTTTTGACAGGACGGGTAAAAATTAACCCTACCCAAACTCACAGTTTTATGTAGGTATCTAAAGCAAAAATTAAAATATGAGTTCCCTCTATTGTTCTCTTTAGTGTCAAATCTACTTATAACTTATAACAACGCTTAGACTAAACTGGGGGTCTCAAAGTATAAAATATTGCACAGGAGAACTCTTATAATATTTCAATTTCTTTGCACAGGAGTAAGCACAAAAAAAGGATTTTTACATCCCACAAGAGGGTTAAATACGGGATGAAAGTTTGTATGAAAATCCCGTCAGGCACACAGCTCAATCATTTTAAAATATCTGATGCATAAACTCTCAAAGATTACACTGCAATTTTCCTTTCACAAAAATTACACTTTACTTAAGTATAAAAGTTAAAACTTCTTTGACTTTGTGAGTTCGCGAAACTTGACATTTTAATTTTATGCAAAAAAGCCGCTCCTGAATATTGAACAAAAAACTGAAAATGTCTCCAGGCGGGAATAATAATATTCAATTTGATGTAAAAATCAAGGTAGTGAAAAAATCCTAATGGCGACAGGTCTTCGGCACCCTATTTGGTAGGTACCTACCTAAAGTAAACTAATAAAAATCTACAAAAATATTTTACTTAAGCTAATGTAAAGTTTATCATAAGTCATATAGGGACTACTTCACCAAGCCAACTGGACACTCGCGTATAAATATTAAATGACAATAAGTCAATGACTCCGCGGTTCGTCCACAACGTAGTGAGCCTGGGCTAATGTGTCACTCTTGTAACAGTAGCTCCCACTCCGTGGTGGATAGACTGCTGAATCGTTGACTTATTATCATTTGATATTTATACCCGAGTGTCTAGTTGGCTTGGTGGAGTAGTAGGTAAGAACTTCTGCAATATTTAGAAACGTACAAAGAACAACATATAGCCATGGCCAATCTCGCAATCCCATAACGAAGACCCGGAAACGTAATGAGTAAAGGATGTGAGGATTAGCCGAAATGCGAAGGTGGTAAATGTACCTAGTACCTATCTAAATACGTTGTCTTAATCAATGACCTTTATATTATAAACCTGACATAGGTACACGAACATTAGTGCTCTAAAAAATAGCACTTGAAATTATCTTACATATCAATGCAAGCCATACGCCAGACCTGCTAGGCTATTCAGTAACGTCATACTCACTTAGCACGCGTGAATTTTCTAGTGAAATGTCAAATTTCAATACAAAATTTGACATATCACCTGCAAATTCACGCGTGCGAAGTGAGTCTGTCGTTACAGAATAGCTTAGGTGTTGTTGTGTACATTGTAGCGTTATTAGTTATCTATATATATATATATATAACCTATACATCTGTGTTGGTCATATGTAGATATCGTTTAGTATTATGGATCAATAAGGCGTGTAATAGACTTGTCTATCTCTATCTAATAAATATCTAGTTTCCACCAATTTTCTCACGCGCGAAATACGTTAATACGTATATACTAAACTCTGTGTTACCCTTTCGTTTGTGATTCCATTCTTGGATGTCTATCCTCAAGATGAAATCGTAAGAGAAATATATTATTTATTCCGTAAAAGAGGAAACTTAATCCAATAATGGCCGCAGGATGAGAAAATTCAATCAACATCGCTTGCTTTTTAAATAAATTCCATCCGAATACTTCATACGGCTATGCGGCTGATGACTATTCAGTTTTCTTTGATTTAGATATGATTCAATGAGAAACCACTGCTGAACTTGCGAAATATTTTTATCACTGCGTGAGCGTCATTACAGAGTTCGCGGCATTTACACCGATGATGTGAATTTATCTGGGACATGTCTGGGACGCGAAAATTTTACCACGCGTGAAATCGCGTCATGAATAGCGTGAAAATTGTGGAAATATTTTTGTTCACTAGTATACTTATACACCTACATATGTAGATATTCGTAGTAAGCATAAATTCGTCTGAAATGAACCTATAAAATATTTGGTGTCAAAATTGATATATTTCAGTAGAGAATGCGTAAAATCTAGTGATGTGGGTACCTATAATAGCAAGCCACACACCAAACACCGACACCTGACAGAGGTCTTATAGATGTAGACCTGTTACATAACAACTGAAACCTTAACCTGTCGCCTGATCCCTTTATTTATTAATAGGTAACGACTGAGATCCAATTTACAGTAGACGTCCTTCAACGCCGCCATGTTACATAGATTTCGCACGAACTCAATGAATGGATGTCACAACACAACTCATGGGTGGAACAAACTGGTATAATAGTTTTGTTTTTCATTACACGAATAGGTCGTTTGTAGGTTTGTTTGGCTACCTAAAGGACCCAACAACCAGGGTTCGTCATCATCGTCCATTGCTGGATATAGGCCTCCTCCACGGTTTTCCGCAACCTGGGTTAGCGAGAATTAATTAGTAACTCGGAGAAAATGAACTACTTTTTTCGTAAGTGGGCCTAAGAAACCTGCAAAATTACTTTGGATAACCTATTGTTTCTCAAAAGGTCAGGTGGCAGGTGTTCCGTGTTAAAATCGATAAACAAGATGCTGATCGCATTCTGTCAGGTATTTCTGAAAACAGTGTAATAAAATTGACTTCAGGATCGGATCATAGTGTTAGAGACATTCTCTTCGCAAAGGATTTTTTACCTACATTTTTAAAACAAAACTATACTCCTTTCTCTGTTCAAGGGTCTTATTTACCTATTCAATGACCGTGAAACTGGGTGTGGGAGGAAAAGGGATATAAGCTGGGAAAAATTCAACTCACGCTAATGCGGGACACATTCGTTTTTGCGAGAATTATTTTTAGCTAGTTATAAAGGGTTAAATTTTATGATATACACTTAAAAATCCATGCAAATAAACTTCGCAACGAATCGTGGACCAGAAATTTAATAAGTAAATACTTACTTCTTTCAGCCTTTGTCATGCTGACATCATCTCTTCGCCAAAACCTCAAGAAGGGTGCGAGAGCTTTCATAGTACATTCTCCGTTGAGCACCCTTTTGCCCAACCTCTTTGGCACTTCCTGTTCAATCTCGGAGCTTCTGCATGACGATGAGTCGTCCGCCTGCGAGCGAGTGCGTCTCCCTCCGCGGAAGCTGACGCAGCCGCACCCTTCTGACAGCGAAAACATGGTGGGACTTTTGTCCTTCCTATACTTCTTATCTTTTCGTTGGCGAGTACATCGCGGCGTCTTTTGGCGGGACTTAGGAATCGTGGCTGGCGTCTTGACTGTATAACCGTAGGTGAACTTCTATCACCCAGTCCACAAGACTGGTTTCCGTCTGTAACAAAAATATTGAGCTCTATATTTTTTTAATATCTGAATGGATGTGGACTATTTGAGGAGTCTAGGGACGCAGTGTAAAATAAGTAGGTACCTATAGGTACAAAGCATTTTAACGTAAGATTATAATGCGTAGACATTTTCCCCAGAGGGATAAAGTAGTTTATTTGTATGCACCTATATAACATAATATAAGTAATTGCTGTAACTACCTAGTGTTTTGTTGCGTACAACATCTCTTACTTTAACATAATATAGTTAAAAGTTTTTAAATTAAATTATAATGACCACTAATGAAACACAAGTAAATACCTATTTAACTTTATTGTAATATACTTTAAAAAAATAACCCAACAGTTCCAGAGGTTTGTAAAGAGTACTCTTCCAAATTAAAGCATATTTTGAAGCCTGTACATTTTCAACAGTAATTTCATACATCACTTACGTTTGGGTGTGGTAATTTAAATAAACGCTGTAATGAATGCTAATAGCTGAACCATAAGTAATAACAAGCCCTCACATAGATACCAACATAACGTTAAAAGTACCGGTGTGAAGTTGGCGGCCTAAAGTTGGCGGCCTTTATAACCCGACAAAATTAAAAAGTTCATATTTTTTAAACAGAAAAGCTCTTAATACTTTGAAATAAGGAAAACCGGCCAAGTGCGAGTCGGACTCGCGCACGAAGGGTTCCGTACCATTCTATAAAAACGGCAATCATGTCTGTTGTATGGGAACCCCACTTAAATATTTTTTTATTCTGTTTTAGTATTTGTTGTTACAGCGGCAACAGAAATACAAATTTTATTCTGACTTTTCGGATAGTTTTGATAAAATCTATTGCTCAATTCGAAATTGTATCCATAAAGGGCTATGGTAACTAAAGAGTGCACAGTATGTGCCAGCATTCAAGTCAATATTGATAAACACATTATCTATTTGAGTATAACCCGTTGTGGTAACAACACGAGGAAGTTTTGAATTTAAACCAATATGGTCAAAATATTTTTTTAAAGGTGCATTCTCATTAGATTCCAGTAAGTCTACATTAAAATCCCCGCACACTATAGTCGGAGGCAACGGGAGTATTCTGCCATCAAATATAACACTATGAAAGCAATACAACAATTTACAATCGATCGAAACCTAGAGATAACGCAAAACTTGTCAATAGCAGGCGAATTTTGGTCGTGACTATATTGCGATCTGAAAAACGAAACCATAGCGCGATCTAGGAGCTCATCTAGCGTCATCTAGTGGTGCGTAGCGGTACTATTATTTTATATATTATGAGGTTCTTATTTTATATTATCTTTGTTATAGCAACAATTATTTACTCTTTGCCACCTCACTCCCATAAAAAAAAACTGCTCAACATCAGGCGGGCTGTACGCTTTTTTGCCACCTCAGTCCCATAATTGTTAGTACACACCTGCAATAATAGGTACATAAAGTACACAAATAAATAAATACACATTCTGTGAAAAACTATTACAACGCCATCTATAGTTCTAATACTCTGTGCTTGAAACTCCGAATGCATTTGAAACTTTATTTACAAATATGTTTACGTACGTAAACAATGTATTTGCACAAATCAGTTTAGTGTTAACATTATTTTAATTTAAGCTGTGGGCGACAAAAAAAATGCGAATTACTCAAAAAAAAACAACTCATAGTAAGATTCGAACCTAATACCCACATTACACGTGGACTAACGCCTTAACCATACGGCTAAGATGTTCTCTAGTATTACACTCGAATTATTATACTACTTATGACACTGTAATGCCAATGATATCATAACAATGTTAGATGGCGCTACTTTGACTGGTACTATTAATTTAAAACTTATTTATGGGTCAAAAATGTAGTTTTACATTTCTTTTTTTTTGTCAACAATTTATCTAAAATATGTCATAATGATCATTCATGGTTAAAATGTTAGTTTTCTCTTTATATATTGTTTAATTTATGAGTTATCAATAAAAACGCCAAAAATATCGAGTTTATTGTATGGGGACCCCCTTTATTTTTAAGTTTTATTTTATTTTTAGTATTTGTTGTTGTAGCGGCAACAGAAATACACATTCTGTGAAAATTTCATGTCTCTAGCTATTACCGTTTGTTAGATACAGCCCGCTGACAGACAGACGGACAGACAGACAGACAGACAGACAGACAGACAGACAGACAGACAGACAGACAGACAGACAGACGGACAGCGTAGGCTTAGTAATAGGGTCCCGTTGGCAACCTTTGGGTACGGAACCCTAAAAAAGGAAAACTGCAGCATCCTAGGTTCGAAAATGTATAAAGAAAAACCATTTTTGAACGGTTTTCTTACAATTATTTGCTTCAAATATTTCGATGGATTTCTCAACCACTTTTACAAGACCGATTCACATGAAACGTTGCACATGGATACAGTCCCCATGACAATATAATATCACGGTAGTATAAACCTTCTACCTTCAAATCCTGATGCTGCAGGGGTACTGCCCGCCTAAACGGTGAGTCTGTACGAAAACATTATTCTGAATTAGTAATGTAGGTATCAAGCAGAAACTACGACCGGCCACTCCGAGCTCCAACTTCTGACTCCTGATGCTGCAGGAATGGTACCAAGTAAAATAACGAGTCTTAGGAGTTGTGGATCTGGAAACAACCCGCAGCCGAAGATTTTGATAACTTTTCGGTCTAACCTTTATAAAACCCCCAAGGACGGCATGGAAGGAAATTTTTGAGGTGTCCGTAGAAAGCTCTTGAGTTAAGAAATACGCCTGCATTAGTCACAAAGTGATACGAGACCTAGTTTGGGAGTTGTGCATCTCGAAACAACCTGCAGCCGAAAATTTTGCAAACTTTTGGTCTCACCTCTATAAAAGCCCCAAGGACGGCATGGAAGGAGATTTTTGAGGAGTCGCTGAAAAGCTCTTGAGTTAAGGAATACGGCTACATTAGTCACAAAGTGATACGAGACTTATTTTCAGAGTTACGAGTCCAGACATTTCCAGCGGCCAAAATTTTTACACCTTTTTCAGGTCAGACAACCCCCAAGGACGGCATGGAAGGAGATTTTTGAGGTGTCGGTGGAAAGCCCTTGAGTTAAGGAATACGGCTACATTAGTCACAAAGTGATACGAGACTTACTTTCAGAATAACGAGTCTAGACATATCCAGCGGCCAAAATTTTTACACATTTTTCAGGTCAGACAACCCTCAAGGACGGCATGGAAGGAAATTTTTGAGATGTCGGTGAAAAGCTCTTGAGTTAGAGAATACGGCTACATTAGTCACAAAGTGATACGAGACTTATTTTCAGAGTTACGAGTCCAGACATTTCCAGCGGCCAAAATTTTTACTCTTTTGTCAGGTCAGACAACCCCCAAGGACGGCATGGAAGGAGATTTTTGAGATGTTGGTGAAAAGCTCTTGAGTTAAGGAATACGGCTACATTAGTCACAAAGTGATACGAGGCTTATTTTCAACGTTACGAGTCCAGACGTTTCCAGCGGCCTAAATTTTTACACTTTTGTCAGGTCAGACAACCCCCAAGGACGGCATGGAAGGAGATTTTTGAGGTGTCGGTGGAAAGCCCTTGAGTTAAGGCATACGGCTACATAGGTCACAAAGTGATACGAGACTTATTTTCAGAGTTACGAGTCCAGACATTTCCAGCGGCCAAAATTTTTACACCTTTTTCGGGTCAGACAACCCCCAAGGACGGCATGGAAGGAGATTTTTGAGATGTTGGTGAAAAGCTCTTGAGTTAAGGAATACGGCTACATTAGTCACAAAGTGATACGAGGCTTATTTTCAACGTTACGAGTCAAGACGTTTCCAGCGGCCTAAATTTTTACACTTTTGTCAGGTCAGACAACCCCCAAGGACGGCATGGAAGGAGATTTTTGAGGTGTCGGTGGAAAGCCCTTGAGTTAAGGCATACGGCTACATAGGTCACAAAGTGATACGAGACTTATTTTCAGAGTTACGAGTCCAGACATTTCCAGCGGCCAAAATTTTTACACCTTTTTCAGGTCAGACAACCCCCAAGGACGGCATGGAAGGAGATTTTTGAGGTGTTGGTGAAAAGCTCTTGAGCTGAGGAATACGGCTACATTAGTCACAAAGTGATACGAGACTTATTTTCAACGTTACGAGTCCAGACGTTTCCAGCGGCCTAAATTTTTACACCTTTTTCAGGTCAGACAACCTCCAAGGACGGCATGGAAGGAGATTTTTGAGGTGTCGGTGGAAAGCCCTTGAGTTAAGGAATACGGCTACATTAGTCACAAAGTGATACGAGACTTACTTTCAGAATAACGAGTCTAGACATATCCAGCGGCCAAAATTTTTACACATTTTTCAGGTCAGACAACCCTCAAGGACGGCATGGAAGGAAATTTTTGAGATGTCGGTGAAAAGCTCTTGAGTTAGAGAATACGGCTACATTAGTCACAAAGTGATACGAGACTTATTTTCAGAGTTACGAGTCCAGACATTTCCAGCGGCCAAAATTTTTACACCTTTTTCGGGTCAGACAACCCCCAAGGACGGCATGGAAGGAGATTTTTGAGATGTTGGTGAAAAGCTCTTGAGTTAAGGAATACGGCTACATTAGTCACAAAGTGATACGAGGCTTATTTTCAACGTTACGAGTCAAGACGTTTCCAGCGGCCTAAATTTTTACACTTTTGTCAGGTCAGACAACCCCCAAGGACGGCATGGAAGGAGATTTTTGAGGTGTCGGTGGAAAGCCCTTGAGTTAAGGCATACGGCTACATAGGTCACAAAGTGATACGAGACTTATTTTCAGAGTTACGAGTCCAGACATTTCCAGCGGCCAAAATTTTTACACCTTTTTCAGGTCAGACAACCCCCAAGGACGGCATGGAAGGAGATTTTTGAGGTGTTGGTGAAAAGCTCTTGAGCTGAGGAATACGGCTACATTAGTCACAAAGTGATACGAGACTTATTTTCAACGTTACGAGTCCAGACGTTTCCAGCGGCCTAAATTTTTACACCTTTTTCAGGTCAGACAACCTCCAAGGACGGCATGGAAGGAGATTTTTGAGGTGTCGGTGGAAAGCCCTTGAGTTAAGGAATACGGCTACATTAGTCACAAAGTGATACGAGACTTACTTTCAGAATAACGAGTCTAGACATATCCAGCGGCCAAAATTTTTACACATTTTTCAGGTCAGACAACCCTCAAGGACGGCATGGAAGGAAATTTTTGAGATGTCGGTGAAAAGCTCTTGAGTTAGAGAATACGGCTACATTAGTCACAAAGTGATACGAGACTTATTTTCAGAGTTACGAGTCCAGACATTTCCAGCGGCCAAAATTTTTACTCTTTTGTCAGGTCAGACAACCCCCAAGGACGGCATGGAAGGAGATTTTTGAGATGTTGGTGAAAAGCTCTTGAGTTAAGGAATACGGCTACATTAGTCACAAAGTGATACGAGGCTTATTTTCAACGTTACGAGTCCAGACGTTTCCAGCGGCCTAAATTTTTACACTTTTGTCAGGTCAGACAACCCCCAAGGACGGCATGGAAGGAGATTTTTGAGGTGTCGGTGGAAAGCCCTTGAGTTAAGGCATACGGCTACATAGGTCACAAAGTGATACGAGACTTATTTTCAGAGTTACGAGTCCAGACATTTCCAGCGGCCAAAATTTTTACACCTTTTTCAGGTCAGACAACCCCCAAGGACGGCATGGAAGGAGATTTTTGAGGTGTTGGTGAAAAGCTCTTGAGCTGAGGAATACGGCTACATTAGTCACAAAGTGATACGAGACTTATTTTCAACGTTACGAGTCCAGACGTTTCCAGCGGCCTAAATTTTTACACCTTTTTCAGGTCAGACAACCTCCAAGGACGGCATGGAAGGAGATTTTTGAGGTGTCGGTGGAAAGCCCTTGAGTTAAGGAATACGGCTACATTAGTCACAAAGTGATACGAGACTTACTTTCAGAATAACGAGTCTAGACATATCCAGCGGCCAAAATTTTTACACATTTTTCAGGTCAGACAACCCTCAAGGACGGCATGGAAGGAAATTTTTGAGATGTCGGTGAAAAGCTCTTGAGTTAGAGAATACGGCTACATTAGTCACAAAGTGATACGAGACTTATTTTCAGAGTTACGAGTCCAGACATTTCCAGCGGCCAAAATTTTTACTCTTTTGTCAGGTCAGACAACCCCCAAGGACGGCATGGAAGGAGATTTTTGAGGTGTTGGTGAAAAGCTCTTGAGCTGAGGAATACGGCTACATTAGTCACAAAGTGATACGAGACTTATTTTCAACGTTACGAGTCCAGACGTTTCCAGCGGCCTAAATTTTTACACCTTTTTCAGGTCAGACAACCTCCAAGGACGGCATGGAAGGAGATTTTTGAGGTGTCGGTGGAAAGCCCTTGAGTTAAGGAATACGGCTACATTAGTCACAAAGTGATACGAGGCTTATTTTCAACGTTACGAGTCCAGACGTTTCCAGCGGCCTAAATTTTTACACTTTTGTCAGGTCAGACAACCCCCAAGGACGGCATGGAAGGAGATTTTTGAGGTGTCGGTGGAAAGCCCTTGAGTTAGAGAATACGGCTACATTAGTCACAAAGTGATACGAGACTTATTTTCAGAGTTACGAGTCCAGACATTTCCAGCGGCCAAAATTTTTACTCTTTTGTCAGGTCAGACAACCCCCAAGGACGGCATGGAAGGAGATTTTTGAGGTGTTGGTGAAAAGCTCTTGAGTTAAGGAATACGGCTACATTAGTCACAAAGTGATACGAGACTTATTTTCAGAGTTACGAGTCCAGACATTTCCAGCGGCCAAAATTTTTACACCTTTTTCAGGTCAGACAACCCCCAAGGACGGCATGGAAGGAGATTTTTGAGATGTCGGTGAAAAGCTCTTGAGTTAGGGAATACGGCTACATTAGTCACAAAGTGATACGAGACTTATTTTCAGAGTTACGAGTCCAGACATTTCCAGCGGCCAAAATTTTTACACCTTTTTCAGGTCAGACAACCCCCAAGGACGGCATGGAAGGAGATTTTTGAGGTGTTGGTGAAAAGCTCTTGAGCTGAGGAATACGGCTACATTAGTCACAAAGTGATACGAGACTTATTTTCAACGTTACGAGTCCAGACGTTTCCAGCGGCCTAAATTTTTACACCTTTTTCAGGTCAGACAACCTCCAAGGACGGCATGGAAGGAGATTTTTGAGGTGTCGGTGGAAAGCCCTTGAGTTAAGGAATACGGCTACATTAGTCACAAAGTGATACGAGGCTTATTTTCAACGTTACGAGTCCAGACGTTTCCAGCGGCCTAAATTTTTACACTTTTGTCAGGTCAGACAACCCCCAAGGACGGCATGGAAGGAGATTTTTGAGGTGTCGGTGGAAAGCCCTTGAGTTAGAGAATACGGCTACATTAGTCACAAAGTGATACGAGACTTATTTTCAGAGTTACGAGTCCAGACATTTCCAGCGGCCAAAATTTTTACTCTTTTGTCAGGTCAGACAACCCCCAAGGACGGCATGGAAGGAGATTTTTGAGGTGTTGGTGAAAAGCTCTTGAGTTAAGGAATACGGCTACATTAGTCACAAAGTGATACGAGACTTATTTTCAGAGTTACGAGTCCAGACATTTCCAGCGGCCAAAATTTTTACACCTTTTTCAGGTCAGACAACCCCCAAGGACGGCATGGAAGGAGATTTTTGAGATGTCGGTGAAAAGCTCTTGAGTTAGGGAATACGGCTACATTAGTCACAAAGTGATACGAGACTTATTTTCAGAGTTACGAGTCCAGACATTTCCAGCGGCCAAAATTTTTACACCTTTTTCAGGTCAGACAACCCCCAAGGACGGCATGGAAGGAGATTTTTGAGGTGTTGGTGAAAAGCTCTTGAGCTGAGGAATACGGCTACATTAGTCACAAAGTGATACGAGACTTATTTTCAACGTTACGAGTCCAGACGTTTCCAGCGGCCTAAATTTTTACACCTTTTTCAGGTCAGACAACCTCCAAGGACGGCATGGAAGGAGATTTTTGAGGTGTCGGTGGAAAGCCCTTGAGTTAAGGAATACGGCTACATTAGTCACAAAGTGATACGAGACTTACTTTCAGAATTACGAGTCTAGACATATCCATCGGCCTTTTTTAGGCAGGATTGCGTTGAAGTCTTTCTAATGAATAAACATCTTTTCGGTCTTGCCTCTATACGACCCCCAAGAACGGCATGGAAGGAATTTTCCGAGGTGTCGTTGGAAAGCTCTTGAAACAAGGAACGCGCCTACATAAGTCACAAAGTGATACGAGACCTAGTTTGGGAGTTGTGCATCTGGAAACAACCCGCAGCCGAAAATGTTGATAACTTTTCGGTCTAACCTCTATAAAACCACCAAGGACGGCATGGAAGGAGATTTTTGAGATGTCGGTGAAAAGCTCTTGAGTTAAGGAATACGGCTACATTAGTCACAAAGTGATACGAGACTTATTTTCAACGTTACGAGTCCAGACGTTTCCAGCGGCCTAAATTTTTACACCTTTTTCAGGTCAGACAACCTCCAAGGACGGCATGGAAGGAGATTTTTGAGGTGTCGGTGGAAAGCCCTTGAGTTAAGGAATACGGCTACATTAGTCACAAAGTGATACGAGACTTACTTTCAGAATAACGAGTCTAGACATATCCAGCGGCCAAAATTTTTACACTTTTGTCAGGTCAGACAACCCCCAAGGACGGCATGGAAGCAGATTTTTGAGGTGTCGGTGGAAAGCCCTTGAATTAAGGCATACGGCTACATAAGTCACAAAGTGATACGAGACTTACTTTCAGAATTACGAGTCTAGACATATCCATCGGCCTTTTTTAGGCAGGATTGCGTTGAAGTCTTTCTAATGAATAAACATCTTTTCGGTCTTGCCTCTATACGACCCCCAAGAACGGCATGGAAGGAATTTTCCGAGGTGTCGTTGGAAAGCTCTTGAAACAAGGAACGCGCCTACATAAGTCACAAAGTGATACGAGACCTAGTTTGGGAGTTGTGCATCTGGAAACAACCCGCAGCCGAAAATGTTGATAACTTTTCGGTCTAACCTCTATAAAACCACCAAGGACGGCATGGAAGGAGATTTTTGAGATGTTGGTGAAAAGCTCTTGAGTTAAGGAATACGGCCACATTAGTCACAAAGTGATACGAGACTTATTTTCAGAGTTACGAGTCCAGACGATTCCAGCGGCCTAAATTTTATTTCATGATTTTTAGTGGCGCCATACAAACTTTATGAAAGAAAGAAAGAAAGAAAAAACATTTATTCGACACAACACGCAAGACATAGAACATAAACAAATAAAACAGAAACAAAAATAAAAAGAAGTCAATGCGAACTGTGCTGAAAAGGAATCTGGCTGGAATTGAGGGGACCGAGACCCCCCCAGCGCTGATTTTCAGCCAAACCCTCCTCAATGGGTCATACGTACAAAGCACTGGCTACCCAATAGAAAATAAATAAATGTAACAAAATAAATCTAATAAAATAAACAAGTAAAAGACGTACGTGCGAAATATATATTAGGTATATAATACATCATATAAATTATAATACAATAAAGAATAGGAAAGAATAAAATAAAAAACTCCCCACCCCAAATTACCCCAAATTACCCCTTTGGGGGTGACTTTTCCAAGATTCCTTAACAAAAGTTTCTTAATTTATTATTTGGAGTATACATACTAAGTTTCAAGTCAATCGGACAAAAATATATTTTTCTACCGTACTTCTACCCCTAGTTTCCCCCTTTGGGGGTAGATTTCCGAAATGATTTTTTTACGGGACCAAAACGACTTAGTCACCTACCAAATAACAGTATAAAAAGAAAAATTGATTCATAAACGTTAGAGATAAACGGTAACTCTCCATACAAACTTCAACACCTCGTTTTACCCCTTTGGGGGGTGATTTTTCCAAAATCCTGAAACATGAGTTGCATTATTTCTTATGCGAAATATACATATTAAGTTTCCAGTCTATCGGACAAAAAAATTTTTTTCAGACGACCTTCTCCACCCAAAATCACCCTCTTAGGGCTGGATTCTAGGAACTATTTTTTTATGAAACCAACTTGGAGCTACGATCTACTGAACAGCAAAATATTTTTTCAAATCGGTTCATAAATGCCGGAGAAATCGGGGAACATACATATAAAAAAAAACATACATACAGCCGAACATAGAACATCCTTCTTTTTTTGAAGTCGGTGAAATAAGTTTCGTATCACTTTGCGACTAATGTAGCCGTATTTCTTAACTCAAGAGCTTTCCTCCGACACCTCAGAAATCTCCTTCCATGCCGTTCTTGGTGGTTTTATCGAGGTTAGACCGAAAAGTTATCAAAATTATCGGCTGCTGGTTGTTTCCAGATGCACAACTCCCAACCTAGGTCTCGTAACACTTTGTGACTAATGTAGGCATGTTTCTCAACTCAAGAGCTATCAAAAGACACCAAAAAATTATTCTTCCATGCCGTTCTTCGGGGTCTTATACAGGCTGGACTGAACAATTATTCATTCATTAAAAAGACTTCAACGCAATACCACCAAAAATAGGCCGCTGGAAATGACTAGACTCATAATTCTGAAAGTAGGTCTCGTATCACTTTGTGACTTATGTAGGCTTGTTTACTGACTCAGGAGCTTTCACAAGATACCTTAAGATACTCCTTCCATGCCGTCCTTGGGGGTTGTCTGGCTTGAAAAAGGTGTAAAAATATAGGCCGCTGGAAATGTCTGGAATCGTAACTCTGAAAATAACTCTCGTATCATTTTGTGACTTATGCAGGCGTGTACCTTATCTCAATAGCTTTCCACCGACACTGCAAAAATCTCCTTCCATGCCGTTCTTGTGGGTTGAAAAGAGACTGGACCCAAAAATTATTAAAATTTTCGGCTGCAAGTTTTTTCCAGGTGCATAACTCCCAAACTAGGTCTCGTATCACTTTGTGACTAATGCAGGCGTGTTCCTTGACTCAATAGCTTTCCACCGACACCTCAAAAATCTCCTTCCATGCCGTCCTTGTGGGTTGAAAAGAGACTAGATCGAAAAATTTACAAAATTTTCGGCTGCAGGTTGTTTCCAGATGCACAACTCCCAAACTAGGTCTCGTATCACTTTGTAACTAATGCAGGCTTGTTCCTTAACTCAATAGCTTTCCAGCGACATCTCAAAAATCTCCTTCCATGCCGTCCTTGTGGGTTGAAAAGAGACTGGACCCAAAAATTATTAAATTTTTCGGCTGCAGGTTGTTTCCAGATGCACAACATCCAAACTAGGTCTCGTATCACTTTGTAACTAATGCAGGCGGGTTCCTTAACTCAATAGCTTTCTAGCGACACCTCAAAAATCTCCTTCCATGCCGTCCTTGTGGGTTGAAAAGAGACTGGACCCAAAAATTATTAAAATTTTCGGCTGCAGGTTGTTTCCAGGTGCATAACTCCCAAACTAGGTCTTGTATCACTTTGTGACTAATGCAGGCGTGTTCCTTGACTCAATAGCTTTCCACCGACAGCTCAAAAATCTCCTTCCATGCCGTCCTTGTGGGTTGAAAAGAGACTGGACCCAAAAATTCTTAAATTTTTCGGCTGCAGGTTGTTTCCAGATGCACAACATTCAAACTAGGTCTCGTATCACTTTGTGACTAATGCAGGCGGGTTCCTTAACTCAATAGCTTTCTAGCGACACCTCAAAAATCTCCTTCCATGCCGTCCTTGTGGGTTGAAAAAAGACTAGATCGAAAAATTTACAAAATTTTCGGCTGCAGGTTGTTTCCAGATGCACAACTCCCAAACTAGGTTTCGTATCACTTTGTAACTAATGCAGGCTTGTGCCTTAACTCAAAAGCTTTCAAGCGACATCTCAAAAATCTCCTTCCATGCCGTCCTTGTGGGTTGAAAAGAGACTGGACCCAAAAATTATTAAATTTTTCGGCTGCAGGTTGTTTCCAGATGCACAACATCCAAACTAGGTCTCGTATCACTTTGTAACTAATGCAGGCGGGTTCCTTAACTCAATAGCTTTCTAGCGACACCTCAAAAATCTCCTTCCATGCCGTCCTTGTGGGTTGAAAAAAGACTAGATCGAAAAATTTACAAAATTTTCGGCTGCAGGTTGTTTCCAGATGCACAACTCCCAAACTAGGTCTCGTTGCACTTTGTACCTAATGCAGGCTTGTGCCTTAAATCAATAGCTTTCAAGCGACATCTCAAAAATCTCCTTCCATGCCGTCCTTGTGGGTTGAAAAGAGACTGGACCCAAATATTATTAAATTTTTCGGCTGCAGGTTGTTTCCAGATGCACAACATCCAAACTAGGTCTCGTATCACTTTGTAACTAATGCAGGCGGGTTCCTTAACTCAATAGCTTTCTAGCGACACCTCAAAAATCTCCTTCCATGCCGTCCTAGTGGGTTGAAAAAAGACTAGATCGAAAAATTTACAAAATTTTCGGCTGCAGGTTGTTTCCAGATGCACAACTCCCAAACTAGGTCTCGTATCACTTTGTGACTAATGCAGGCTTGTGCCTTAACTCAATATCTTTCAAGCGACATCTCAAAAATCTCCTTCCATGCCGTCCTTGTGGGTTGAAAAGAGACTGGACCCAAATATTATTAAAATTTTCGGCTGCAGGTTGTTTCCAGGTGCATAACTCCCAAACTAGGTCTCGTATCACTCTGTGACTAATGCAGGCGTGTTCCTTGACTCAATAGCTTTCCACCGACACCTCAAAAATCTCCTTCCATGCCGTCCTTGTGGGTTGAAAAGAGACTGGACCCAAAAATTATTAAATTTTTCGGCTGCAGGTTGTTTCCAGATGCACAACATCCAAACTAGGTCTCGTATCACTTTGTAACTAATGCAGGCGGGTTCCTTAACTCAATAGCTTTCTAGCGACACCTCAAAAATCTCCTTCCATGCCGTCCTTGTGGGTTGAAAAAAGACTAGATCGAAAAATTTACAAAATTTTCGGCTGCAGGTTGTTTCCAGATGCACAACTCCCAAACTAGGTCTCGTATCACTTTGTGACTAATGCAGGCTTGTGCCTTAACTCAATATCTTTCAAGCGACATCTCAAAAATCTCCTTCCATGCCGTCCTTGTGGGTTGAAAAGAGACTGGACCCAAATATTATTAAAATTTTCGGCTGCAGGTTGTTTCCAGGTGCATAACTCCCAAACTAGGTCTCGTATCACTCTGTGACTAATGCAGGCGTGTTCCTTGACTCAATAGCTTTCCACCGACACCTCAAAAATCTCCTTCCATGCCGTCCTTGTGGGTTGAAAAGAGACTGGACCCAAAATTTTTTAAATTTTTCGGCTGCAGGTTGTTTCCAGATGCACAACATCCAAACTAGGTCTCGTATCACTTTGTAACTAATGCAGGCGGGTTCCTTAACTCAATAGCTTTCTAGCGACACCTCAAAAATCTCCTTCCATGCCGTCCTTGTGGGTTGAAAAAAGACTAGATCGAAAAATTTACAAAATTTTCGGCTGCAGGTTGTTTCCAGATGCACAACTCCCAAACTAGGTCTCGTATCACTTTGTGACTAATGCAGGCTTGTGCCTTAACTCAATATCTTTCAAGCGACATCTCAAAAATCTCCTTCCATGCCGTCCTTGTGGGTTGAAAAGAGACTGGACCCAAATATTATTAAATTTTTCGGCTGCAGGTTGTTTCCAGATGCACAACATCCAAACTAGGTCTCGTATCACTTTGTAACTAATGCAGGCGGGTTCCTTAACTCAATAGCTTTCTAGCGACACCTCAAAAATCTCCTTCCATGCCGTCCTAGTGGGTTGAAAAAAGACTAGATCGAAAAATTTACAAAATTTTCGGCTGCAGGTTGTTTCCAGATGCACAACTCCCAAACTAGGTCTCGTATCACTTTGTGACTAATGCAGGCTTGTGCCTTAACTCAATATCTTTCAAGCGACATCTCAAAAATCTCCTTCCATGCCGTCCTTGTGGGTTGAAAAGAGACTGGACCCAAATATTATTAAAATTTTCGGCTGCAGGTTGTTTCCAGGTGCATAACTCCCAAACTAGGTCTCGTATCACTCTGTGACTAATGCAGGCGTGTTCCTTGACTCAATAGCTTTCCACCGACACCTCAAAAATCTCCTTCCATGCCGTCCTTGTGGGTTGAAAAGAGACTGGACCCAAAATTTTTTAAATTTTTCGGCTGCAGGTTGTTTCTAGATGCACAACATCCAAACTAGGTCTCGTATCACTTTGTAACTAATGCAAGCGGGTTCCTTAACTCAATAGCTTTCTAGCGACACCTCAAAAATCTCCTTCCATGCCGTCCTTGTGGGTTGAAAAAAGACTAGATCGAAAAATTTACAAAATTTTCGGCTGCAGGTTGTTTCCAGATGCACAACTCCCAAACTAGGTCTCGTATCACTTTGTGACTAATGCAGGCTTGTGCCTTAACTCAATATATTTCAAGCGACATCTCAAAAATCTCCTTCCATGCCGTCCTTGTGGGTTGAAAAGAGACTGGACCCAAATATTATTAAAATTTTCGGCTGCAGGTTGTTTCCAGGTGCATAACTCCCAAACTAGGTCTCGTATCACTCTGTGACTAATGCAGGCGTGTTCCTTGACTCAATAGCTTTCCACCGACACCTCAAAAATCTCCTTCCATGCCGTCCTTGTGGGTTGAAAAGAGACTAGATCGAAAAATTTACAAAATTTTCGGCTGCAGGTTTTTTCCAGATGCACAACTCCCAAACTAGGTCTCGTATCACTTTGTAACTAATGCAGGCTTGTGCCTTAACTCAATAGCTTTCCAGCAACATCTCAAAAATCTCCTTCCATGCCGTCCTTGTGGGTTGAAAAGAGACTGGACCCAAAAATTATTAATATTTTCGGCTGCAGGTTGTTCCCATATGCATAACTCCCAAACTAGGTCTCGTATCACTTTGTGACTAATGCAGGCGGGTTCCTTAACTCAATAGCTTTCTAGCGACACCTCAAAAATCTCCTTCCATGCCGTCCTTGTGGGTTGAAAAAAGACTAGATCGAAAAATTTACAAAATATTCGGCTGCAGGTTGTTTCCAGATGCACAACTCCCAAACTAGGTCTCGTATCACTTTGTAACTAATGCAGGCTTGTGCCTTAACTCAATAGCTTTCAAGCGACATCTCAAGAATCTCCTTCCATACCGTCCTTGTGGGTTGAAAAGAGACTGGACCCAAAAATTATTAAAATTTTCGGCTGCAGGTTGTTTCCAGGTGCATAACTCCCAAACTAGGTCTCGTATCACTCTGTGACTAATGCAGGCGTGTTCCTTGACTCAATAGCTTTCTACCGACACCTCAAAAATCTCCTTCCATGCCGTCCTTGTGGGTTGAAAAGAGACTGGACCCAAAAATTATTAAATTTTTCGGCTGCAGGTTGTTTCCAGATGCACAACATCCAAACTAGGTCTCGTATCACTTTGTAACTAATGCAGGCGGGTTCCTTAACTCAATAGCTTTCTAGCGACACCTCAAAAATCTCCTTCCATGCCGTCCTTGTGGGTTGAAAAAAGACTAGATCGAAAAATTTACAAAATTTTCGGCTGCAGGTTGTTTCCAGATGCACAACTCCCAAACTAGGTCTCGTTGCACTTTGTACCTAATGCAGGCTTGTGCCTTAAATCAATAGCTTTCAAGCGACATCTCAAAAATCTCCTTCCATGCCGTCCTTGTGGGTTGAAAAGAGACTGGACCCAAATATTATTAAATTTTTCGGCTGCAGGTTGTTTCCAGATGCACAACATCCAAACTAGGTCTCGTATCACTTTGTAACTAATGCAGGCGGGTTCCTTAACTCAATAGCTTTCTAGCGACACCTCAAAAATCTCCTTCCATGCCGTCCTAGTGGGTTGAAAAAAGACTAGATCGAAAAATTTACAAAATTTTCGGCTGCAGGTTGTTTCCAGATGCACAACTCCCAAACTAGGTCTCGTATCACTTTGTGACTAATGCAGGCTTGTGCCTTAACTCAATATCTTTCAAGCGACATCTCAAAAATCTCCTTCCATGCCGTCCTTGTGGGTTGAAAAGAGACTGGACCCAAATATTATTAAAATTTTCGGCTGCAGGTTGTTTCCAGGTGCATAACTCCCAAACTAGGTCTCGTATCACTCTGTGACTAATGCAGGCGTGTTCCTTGACTCAATAGCTTTCCACCGACACCTCAAAAATCTCCTTCCATGCCGTCCTTGTGGGTTGAAAAGAGACTGGACCCAAAAATTATTAAATTTTTCGGCTGCAGGTTGTTTCCAGATGCACAACATCCAAACTAGGTCTCGTATCACTTTGTAACTAATGCAGGCGGGTTCCTTAACTCAATAGCTTTCTAGCGACACCTCAAAAATCTCCTTCCATGCCGTCCTTGTGGGTTGAAAAAAGACTAGATCGAAAAATTTACAAAATTTTCGGCTGCAGGTTGTTTCCAGATGCACAACTCCCAAACTAGGTCTCGTATCACTTTGTGACTAATGCAGGCTTGTGCCTTAACTCAATATCTTTCAAGCGACATCTCAAAAATCTCCTTCCATGCCGTCCTTGTGGGTTGAAAAGAGACTGGACCCAAATATTATTAAAATTTTCGGCTGCAGGTTGTTTCCAGGTGCATAACTCCCAAACTAGGTCTCGTATCACTCTGTGACTAATGCAGGCGTGTTCCTTGACTCAATAGCTTTCCACCGACACCTCAAAAATCTCCTTCCATGCCGTCCTTGTGGGTTGAAAAGAGACTGGACCCAAAATTTTTTAAATTTTTCGGCTGCAGGTTGTTTCCAGATGCACAACATCCAAACTAGGTCTCGTATCACTTTGTAACTAATGCAGGCGGGTTCCTTAACTCAATAGCTTTCTAGCGACACCTCAAAAATCTCCTTCCATGCCGTCCTTGTGGGTTGAAAAAAGACTAGATCGAAAAATTTACAAAATTTTCGGCTGCAGGTTGTTTCCAGATGCACAACTCCCAAACTAGGTCTCGTATCACTTTGTGACTAATGCAGGCTTGTGCCTTAACTCAATATCTTTCAAGCGACATCTCAAAAATCTCCTTCCATGCCGTCCTTGTGGGTTGAAAAGAGACTGGACCCAAATATTATTAAATTTTTCGGCTGCAGGTTGTTTCCAGATGCACAACATCCAAACTAGGTCTCGTATCACTTTGTAACTAATGCAGGCGGGTTCCTTAACTCAATAGCTTTCTAGCGACACCTCAAAAATCTCCTTCCATGCCGTCCTAGTGGGTTGAAAAAAGACTAGATCGAAAAATTTACAAAATTTTCGGCTGCAGGTTGTTTCCAGATGCACAACTCCCAAACTAGGTCTCGTATCACTTTGTGACTAATGCAGGCTTGTGCCTTAACTCAATATCTTTCAAGCGACATCTCAAAAATCTCCTTCCATGCCGTCCTTGTGGGTTGAAAAGAGACTGGACCCAAATATTATTAAAATTTTCGGCTGCAGGTTGTTTCCAGGTGCATAACTCCCAAACTAGGTCTCGTATCACTCTGTGACTAATGCAGGCGTGTTCCTTGACTCAATAGCTTTCCACCGACACCTCAAAAATCTCCTTCCATGCCGTCCTTGTGGGTTGAAAAGAGACTGGACCCAAAATTTTTTAAATTTTTCGGCTGCAGGTTGTTTCCAGATGCACAACATCCAAACTAGGTCTCGTATCACTTTGTAACTAATGCAAGCGGGTTCCTTAACTCAATAGCTTTCTAGCGACACCTCAAAAATCTCCTTCCATGCCGTCCTAGTGGGTTGAAAAAAGACTAGATCGAAAAATTTACAAAATTTTCGGCTGCAGGTTGTTTCCAGATGCACAACTCCCAAACTAGGTCTCGTATCACTTTGTGACTAATGCAGGCTTGTGCCTTAACTCAATATCTTTCAAGCGACATCTCAAAAATCTCCTTCCATGCCGTCCTTGTGGGTTGAAAAGAGACTGGACCCAAATATTATTAAAATTTTCGGCTGCAGGTTGTTTCCAGGTGCATAACTCCCAAACTAGGTCTCGTATCACTCTGTGACTAATGCAGGCGTGTTCCTTGTTTCAATAGCTTTCCACCGACACCTCAAAAATCTCCTTCCATGCCGTCCTTGTGGGTTGAAAAGAGACTGGACCCAAAATTTTTTAAATTTTTCGGCTGCAGGTTGTTTCCAGATGCACAACATCCAAACTAGGTCTCGTATCACTTTGTAACTAATGCAGGCGGGTTCCTTAACTCAATAGCTTTCTAGCGACACCTCAAAAATCTCCTTCCATGCCGTCCTTGTGGGTTGAAAAAAGACTAGATCGAAAAATTTACAAAATTTTCGGCTGCAGGTTGTTTCCAGATGCACAACTCCCAAACTAGGTCTCGTATCACTTTGTGACTAATGCAGGCTTGTGCCTTAACTCAATATCTTTCAAGCGACATCTCAAAAATCTCCTTCCATGCCGTCCTTGTGGGTTGAAAAGAGACTGGACCCAAATATTATTAAATTTTTCGGCTGCAGGTTGTTTCCAGATGCACAACATCCAAACTAGGTCTCGTATCACTTTGTAACTAATGCAGGCGGGTTCCTTAACTCAATAGCTTTCTAGCGACACCTCAAAAATCTCCTTCCATGCCGTCCTAGTGGGTTGAAAAAAGACTAGATCGAAAAATTTACAAAATTTTCGGCTGCAGGTTGTTTCCAGATGCACAACTCCCAAACTAGGTCTCGTATCACTTTGTGACTAATGCAGGCTTGTGCCTTAACTCAATATCTTTCAAGCGACATCTCAAAAATCTCCTTCCATGCCGTCCTTGTGGGTTGAAAAGAGACTGGACCCAAATATTATTAAAATTTTCGGCTGCAGGTTGTTTCCAGGTGCATAACTCCCAAACTAGGTCTCGTATCACTCTGTGACTAATGCAGGCGTGTTCCTTGACTCAATAGCTTTCCACCGACACCTCAAAAATCTCCTTCCATGCCGTCCTTGTGGGTTGAAAAGAGACTGGACCCAAAATTTTTTAAATTTTTCGGCTGCAGGTTGTTTCCAGATGCACAACATCCAAACTAGGTCTCGTATCACTTTGTAACTAATGCAAGCGGGTTCCTTAACTCAATAGCTTTCTAGCGACACCTCAAAAATCTCCTTCCATGCCGTCCTTGTGGGTTGAAAAAAGACTAGATCGAAAAATTTACAAAATTTTCGGCTGCAGGTTGTTTCCAGATGCACAACTCCCAAACTAGGTCTCGTATCACTTTGTGACTAATGCAGGCTTGTGCCTTAACTCAATATCTTTCAAGCGACATCTCAAAAATCTCCTTCCATGCCGTCCTTGTGGGTTGAAAAGAGACTGGACCCAAATATTATTAAAATTTTCGGCTGCAGGTTGTTTCCAGGTGCATAACTCCCAAACTAGGTCTCGTATCACTCTGTGACTAATGCAGGCGTGTTCCTTGACTCAATAGCTTTCCACCGACACCTCAAAAATCTCCTTCCATGCCGTCCTTGTGGGTTGAAAAGAGACTAGATCGAAAAATTTACAAAATTTTCGGCTGCAGGTTTTTTCCAGATGCACAACTCCCAAACTAGGTCTCGTATCACTTTGTAACTAATGCAGGCTTGTGCCTTAACTCAATAGCTTTCCAGCAACATCTCAAAAATCTCCTTCCATGCCGTCCTTGTGGGTTGAAAAGAGACTGGACCCAAAAATTATTAATATTTTCGGCTGCAGGTTGTTCCCATATGCATAACTCCCAAACTAGGTCTCGTATCACTTTGTGACTAATGCAGGCGGGTTCCTTAACTCAATAGCTTTCTAGCGACACCTCAAAAATCTCCTTCCATGCCGTCCTTGTGGGTTGAAAAAAGACTAGATCGAAAAATTTACAAAATATTCGGCTGCAGGTTGTTTCCAGATGCACAACTCCCAAACTAGGTCTCGTATCACTTTGTAACTAATGCAGGCTTGTGCCTTAACTCAATAGCTTTCAAGCGACATCTCAAGAATCTCCTTCCATACCGTCCTTGTGGGTTGAAAAGAGACTGGACCCAAAAATTATTAAAATTTTCGGCTGCAGGTTGTTTCCAGGTGCATAACTCCCAAACTAGGTCTCGTATCACTCTGTGACTAATGCAGGCGTGTTCCTTGACTCAATAGCTTTCTACCGACACCTCAAAAATCTCCTTCCATGCCGTCCTTGTGGGTTGAAAAGAGACTAGATCGAAAAATTTACAAAATTTTCGGCTGCAGGTTGTTTCCAGATGCACAACTCCCAAACTAGGTCTCGTATCACTTTGTGACTAATGCAGGCTTGTGCCTTAACTCAATATCTTTTAAGCGACATCTCAAAAATCTCCTTCCATGCCGTCCTTGTGGGTTGAAAAGAGACTGGACCCAAATATTATTAAAATTTTCGGCTGCAGGTTGTTTCCAGGTGCATAACTCCCAAACTACGTCTCGTATCACTCTGCGACTA
The DNA here is from genome assembly GCA_947859195.1 of Drymonia ruficornis. Lineage (NCBI taxonomy): Eukaryota > Metazoa > Arthropoda > Insecta > Lepidoptera > Notodontidae > Drymonia > Drymonia ruficornis. The sequence continues at coordinate 6,423,460 of OX401910.1, read as the reverse complement.
ATGCAGGCGTGTTCCTTGACTCAATAGCTTTCCACCGACACCTCAAAAATCTCCTTCCATGCCGTCCTTGTGGGTTGAAAAGAGACTAGATCGAAAAATTTACAAAATTTTCGGCTGCAGGTTTTTTCCAGATGCACAACTCCCAAACTAGGTCTCGTATCACTTTGTAACTAATGCAGGCTTGTGCCTTAACTCAATAGCTTTCCAGCAACATCTCAAAAATCTCCTTCCATGCCGTCCTTGTGGGTTGAAAAGAGACTGGACCCAAAAATTATTAATATTTTCGGCTGCAGGTTGTTCCCATATGCATAACTCCCAAACTAGGTCTCGTATCACTTTGTGACTAATGCAGGCGTGTTCCTTGACTCAATAGCTTTCCAGCGACACCTCAAAAATCTCCTTCCATGCCGTCCTTGTTGGTTGAAAAGTGACTAGACCGAAAAATTAACAACATTTTCGGCTGCAGGTTGTTTCCAGATCCACAACTCCTAGCCTAAGTCTCGTTATTTTAGTTGTTAGTATTTCTGCAGCATCAAGAGTCAGGAGTTGGAGCTCAGAGTGGCCGGTCGTAGTTTCTGCTTGATACCCACATTACTAATTCAGAATCATATTTTCGTACAGACTCACCGTTTAGGCGGGCAGTACCCCTGCAGCATCAGGATTTGAAGATCGAAGGTTTACACTACCGTGATATTATATTTTCATGGGGACTGTATCGATGTGCAACGTTTCTTGAGAATCGGTCTTGTAAAAGTGGTTGAGAAATCCATCGAAACGCATCGAATCGCAAATAATTGTAAGAAAACCGTTCAAAAATGGTTTTTCTTTATAAAAGTTTCTACCTAGGATGCTGTAGTTTTCCGTTTTTCCTTATTTCAAAGTAATATTTGCTTTTCTGTTTAAAAAAAAAATGAACACTTGAATTTTGTCGGGTTATAAAGGCCGCCAACTTTAGGCCGCCAACTTCACACCGGTGTTAAAAGTTACCTTTTATTAATTATCATGTTGAATACCCAGTAGGTACCTATTCACAGTGTAATAAATAGGATGTGGGTTGACATTACGGCACGTACTTATAAAGCTCATTATATTTGCAAATTAAAGTCTTTTACTTCATTATTATTTTAATTAGGTAAATTAAAGCGTGGAAAATATAAATGAATTAGCTAGCTGCACTGGCTTTTCACGAAAGATATCGAATAAATAACTGTAGCCGATTGACTACAGCTCATATACCTATGGGCTGGCTCGACCGGGGCAGTAGGTAGGTACTCTCTCATAGAAAGTCGGCGATAAGTAGCTATTATAGCTGTGCTTCGTACGATGAGTGAGAAAGCCCGAAGCCGTCAAAATTGACTGCTCAGGCGCTTGCTATATGAATGTAGACGTACCCATTTAATGGCATTATATCATGAATTTCCGCACCACCTAGGTAGGTAATACTTAACAGAATTAGAACCATAAAAATAGTGTGCTATATTGATTTCCGATAGTACATAAATTTGCGATATAGGCCTATGATAATCAATTTCAGCAATCCATAAAGTGTTATTTCCGCAGTAAAATGTTTGATTGATTAACCATAACTAATATAAAGCCATATGTCAAATGTGCTCATCAAATAATAGCCACTTTATAGCTTCTGCGTCTACGTAGGTCATAAAATTGCCAAAAATAGGCCAATCACAAAAATGCCTGCTCCGTCAATTCGCTTTATCTGAGACAGTCGGTTTGAATGTCGGTCGTGAGCCCGATTTACTTTTATTTCCCCCGAGTTTTATCTTATGTGTTGCTTCACTCAGGATTATGTATTTCCTGCCTCTTTGCGACGTTTTCCAGCAATTTTTTAGATAGTTGAGAAACTATTTTGTAAAACACATAACTAACTTCCGGGTTCATAAAATACGACTACTTATCCAAATCTACAAGGAGATCCAATTTAGAGTTGGAATCACGGATTGAAAAGTATTTGCATTGAGTATAATAAACAAGTAAACAAAAATGTAATTAATTACAGTTCACAATTTTGTCATCACTGAAATTTTGCCAAACTCATATCATTTATTTGTTAACATGTAAACAAAAAGCCACTCCATTAAGCTCCTGTCGGCATCTACAGGGATTGATATAATTTGTCGGCGCTCTCATTAAGGCATCTCACGCAGCCAGCCAAGCCAAATAGAGCCACCATTGTTGGAAACGTAAAACGTAGCAAACGCGATTGCTACGTGATCCGCACCGAAAATTATTTGCTTTACAATAAATAAATACGCGGGTATAAATTTTTACCTCTATTTGGATTCAATACCAGCTATGAAAATAACAAACACAAAACGTTTGGTTGCGCGTTCTTGTCATCATCGAACTAATTCATTCAGATTCACACAGGAGATTTCGATAATTGATCTCAAACGAACGAAAAAATCGAATTACACAACGGCAAAGACGAGAATAATTGCACTGTCGTGAAGTTAAAACTACTTATAAACACGCGAGACAGGTTAAAAGAACTAACATGTTTTTATTTTATTAGTGTAAGCATTTTATCAACAATCGTATTTTCTTATTTAACGTAAAAGCTGTAGGTAACTAACCAGAAAAAAACAGAAATGCAAACAGTCGCCTTACCACCAAGTAGAAATATAAATGGTTAAAGTTAGTCGAGGACACGGACACGACCCTTCCCAGTACAAGTAAATTAGGCTACGTGACTATAAAGTCACAAAATTAACTTATCCTGCACAAGGCACCAATTTAGACATTACACCTTTACACCCTTCGCTTCAGGTAATATATCTGCCTTATATTTTAGGCGGAGACATTCGGGAGGAGGTAAAATTATTGAGTAGGTGCGCGGAGACGATTTATAAGTTGAAATATCTGAAGCGTATAGGTTAGTGCAATAATAAATGACGCATTGACATTTATACTTCTTACCTATAAATTAAAAAAAAAAACAAATAAGCGGTTGTCCTGTAGTCTAAGCTTATACCAACGTATACTGTGCAACATCAACAATATACCTAAGCTATATAGCTAAGCTATAAAACAACAACAATAGTAAACTTGAATAATTATCCATCCATATCTATCAAAAGTACTTACCTATTACAATAATATAAGAAAACATATGCTAACTATGTGATGTATGGAAGTAACGTAGGTAATAACAACGTCATAAAGAACACCACCGATATGGCTCCTGTCTTGTAGGAAATGATCTGTAAATAACGTAAACGACTCTGCTTTATGCGACTATTTTCAGAAAATTCTCAAATGTAAACACATAAAAAGTGCTCGTTAAACGTCGAGCACTCAGACTGATATAACGGATTGCCAATTACTCAACGATAAAGGTTAGGTGCTGTGAGAACATTGCTTTATTTTCGCCCTTACAGTTTCAAATATACCTTCAATCGTTGTTTAAGAAACAAGTCTGAAACTGAAGTTAAAAGGTTAAACGTACAAATAATAAGTAACTATGTATTTGTAACCAACTAATGGATTAGTACGAAATTTAATCCACATTTTGTTTCAATTGGAAATGACAGGATTCTATTGAGATCGACAAGACTGCCTGGGCTGAGTTTACTCGTTGGAGATAATTCGACACATAACATAGGTACTTACATATTTAGTACATCAAGTGCTGACACAGCCCAAACAAAAAGTAAGTTTCTACCTATACAGTTTTGTATAACGAAAATATAAACAGAAATCCAACTGTGTTTTTCTTTTTATTCTCAGCAAGCATCAAATACTGTTGATAGACCGCTTAATCCGTTTGAAGACATGCTGTTCGTGAGCGTATTCACAAGACTTCTAAGAAACTAGTAGCTCATCCTCGTTGTTCTTGTGACCATCACCTATTTTCCTATTTACATAACAGCTAGCCAACTTCCCGTATAATTGTACACCATAAAGTAAAATTACTGCTCATAAACGGGACTAAAATACCCTTTGCGGCCAGTGTCGGGTAGTCGTGTAATACACTAGAGTTCTTCCTTCACAATATAAATAAAAGAAACAGTGGGTCAGTGTAGTTCTCGAAATGTCACAAAGTAGATTAAATTGAAATCGCGACAAGGAAACCTTTGCTCCTGATTAAACTGTCTGAAGTCTGACGTTGCACTTTAGTGTGGGGTCAGACTGTCGCAATGATAAACTACAATAGAGCACTTCAACCTATATCAGTAAAAAGTTCTAACATATATGTATACGTACCTACTGAATACATATATGTTAGAACTTCAGCGTAATGTAGAATAATAGAAAACTTCTTAGGTACAGTAGCACTCTTGCCCGCAAAATAATTTTACTGTAAAAAAACTCACGATGTAACGCCCACTCAAAGCTATAATTGCAAAAACCACTATTTTATGGTGTTCGTTAGTAAAACCAGCATTGCAAACTCGTATAGATATACTCGACTACAGTATAACCTTTTTTATTCAGTACATTTCAAAGGTCCGCAGTATTCCCCGCAATCTTTTCATGGAAATCCATTAACGAGGCAGTTTATACGGGACGCTTCCGAAGTAATTCAATACGCGCGGCACGACGCCAAGACGTGTTAATTATTCTCATTTCTAATATTACAGTTATAGGAATAATATATTTCTGGGCTTCACATTCATTGAAACCACACATTCAACCTTTCATGAAAGGATTAAGAAAGAATTTGAGTTCATTCGGGGACATATTGTCATAAACACGGTATGTATACTTAATAGGTACCTACTTTGTACCTACCTACAATCACATCGCTGAAGTCCCTTAATAATTATAGCGTGTTATACAACGATACAGCATCGTAAATTTCATACCCATATGCCATGTACCTAAATTTCACGTTGCCGACAGGTGCATCCGCTATCAATCTTCTTTTGAAAGCACTTTTAGCCGGCACCACAGGTATTATTACTTAAACAAAGGTACGGAACACTAATATTTTAATTTAAGTGCTATGATAGGGCTAGGTATAGGTACATTGTAGTAATGACGGTATGTACGTGTTACCAAAATAATCCCATTCAAGAAGGACTAATGAATCATAGTACTCATTGGCAATGTTACTTACACTGTAATCGTGTTCCGTTGAATGAATATAATTTAAGCACGTTTATATTTAGGTCATATTGAAAACAACGACCTGAATTTGGAAACGATGTTTTTGTTTACTAATTCTACCAATACCTTAGTCTGTGATTTGAGGTTCCATTTATGGGGTTTATATTTTTATAATGGCGCAACTTCTATGTATAACAGCAGACGAATTTCCCACGGGTTTTTCAGCGTGCCCAGTCTACTGAATGCTGCAACTGTACATAAAGGTACACGAATGTGGGCGTGTGACACGCTACGCCGCAGCTTTTATGAAACATTTTATCACAATCATCGTTTATCTTCTCTGCGTGCTCTCGGTGAAGGACGGAACGAAGCGAAGGTATGAGAATGCATTTATTTATTTTTCTATTTGCGGTTTATTACAATTGACTATCCGAACAAGTAGGGAGACATATAGGTAACTATTCAAAATAATATGTACCCACTAAACGTAGTCTACGGACACAGTAGGAATCAGTAGTTCGTGAAAATTAATGTTGAAAACATATCGGTATTGCTAATTACGGCTCATCTTCTGGTGAATAATACCCATCAAAATGCCTTTAGGTAGAACGGTTCCAAATGGTTTTTAGTACCTAGTTATATCCCCTGTAACTACTTCACAAGCTGCTACCGTTCTCATGAATTTTAATCATAAGATGCACGATTTATCATCGATGTTAATTATTAATAGCAGCGACAAAGGAAGTCTATTGAAACTTGATCATGAACTCAACCCTTCCATCGTCTATTGTGTTAGGTCGGGGTCAGTTTGCGTGCTACGTGACAATGGGTTTGCGTGGTGTTGCGTGCTTTCGCTGCCGCTTCCCGATTACAATGACAAATGACACGGTATACCAAATATTTGCTGATCTACTTCCACATGTCAATTTGTATTACCCTTGACTTTATACACAGTCGAGGGTTACACAAACAATCGCTTGTTACCCGAAACCCTTAATAATTCAAAGGTACCTCCATATTTCATCAAATTCGCAATACTTATTTAAAATTGTTGACCTACAGATTTTATTTAAATTTTTAGAAAATATTGTGTATTTTAATAAATTTATATGAGGGGGGAAATATATAACTAGTTTTCTTTATCCTAGATCGTAAATTAGAGCATGAACCACCCCACAAAAACTATACCCAAGCATTTATACCTAAATAAGTAGGTAGTAGGTACATAACTTCTTAAGTTGCTGCCACTACCTACCTACTAGGTTATGACCCGAAAGAGTGAACAATGCGGCGAGGGTTTTGAACTTTGAAATATGTAGGTAAGTACGATGTATTTAAATGCGATACCCTAACACAGATTTAATTAAGTACAACGAAATTGGCTGCCTGTGGCTACCCGATTATTCGAGTTTAATAAACCTTTCAAATAGATAGGATGCCAACGCATAACAAAGCATCTGCAATAAGCCGAACGTTAAATCTGAAAGCTAAGTTCCAATATAGGGTAGGTAAATTCAAACCATGGCAAATTGAATAACGCGAAGTTTGTCAGTCATCACACCTTTATATTCAGTGACGAATGAAATTATAGCCGACATGGAAATGCACTATGCTTAATCACTCGCTGTCATAAAATATCGATACGTTAAATACAGACCATTAGTGTGTACAGTTTCCAAAATAAATAGGAAAAGTTACCAGGCGCACCAATAGCCACGCGTGTCTTAATTTTTGAGTTATGCCATTCTATTATATTAGGTACAGTCAGAAACATAATTCGCTGAACATTCTCAATTTTTCAAATCGGCCTTACTCTTGGTTTTACAAACGTGGGTAAACTTTGTTGAAACTAAATAGTAGCAACAAATTTAAATATTGTTTCAATCAATAAAAATAATGGAAAACAAAAGTGTGTAGCTAAATGATTTGCAAAACTGAGAATGTTCAGTGACTTACGTTGCTGACCGTACTTACACATTGTCCATGTTTTTCCTCTTCGTTTATTCTAATGGCACATTTAGTTCATTTACCTAAGTGTTTCTGAAATGTCGCATGTCCTGTAGGTATCTATTTGGTACACTTATCAATGGCTACGTGGTAAAAATAATTAAGTATTTACCTACCGTCTTAGGTGTGTAACTGTCCGGAACCCGTTAAACGTTAACTGTTTATGGTGGAACCCAACTGTAACATAATGTACCTATTTCACTCACAAAAATACAAGATCCTTATCATTTAGAGCGCGATCTCAACATGGGTTCTCTATGTTATTATGTAAACCACATGATATTTAAGAGGAGGGTTCGAAATTTGGTTGATTTTCTATTCTACTTTTTCTTTAAGTAAGTATGTGGACTAGGAATCTTATATTTAGATGTATGATTTTTGACTATATTATCTTGAGTAGGTATCTTTAAATCCAAATCACGATTTGATGAAATTTTCTCGATAAAAAAAAATTATGAAATGAGCTCTAATTATTTACAATTTTCCTTGCTACCACGATGTTTTTACGATTTAGATCACGAAATTATTTCTAAAACATAGCAAATAATGATATTTAAACTACCCTTCAACCATATTTTAATTCATGAAGTAGTTTTTTTTTAATTCAAGAAAATGTGGTTTGGCGCTTACGTTGTTTATTTCCGAGCGCGCGCACAATATCGCCATCTCACATTTTAAGTACTTGAACTAACCATGTCTCTCTCTAACTTTGTATTGTCAGTGTCCAGTCGGACTTGTTCGACGTCGGACCTGTGAAGGATTTTTTAAAAAATATTACGAAAAAATATTACGGTCGTGCCACATTACAGGTACAGTACAGTATTTACAGTCCGCCGACGCCTATGATAAATAAATAAATATCCTTGGAAATTCTTTTACACATGACTAACTGATCCCAAACTAAGCAGAGCTTGTACTATGGGAACCAGATAACTGATATTACTACATATACTACTTTTTGTTTGTAAATACAAACTAAATATACACTTAATTACACCTAGACTCGGGACATGCGGACATGTTCATGCACACAAATGCATGTCCTGGGCAGGAATCTAACCTACGACCTGCACTGCAGCGTGATTTTCGTTTGCTTTTCCTTGTCTTGTGTAATTTCTTTTCATCTCTTGTCATTTTGTGTCATCTCTTGTCATTTTGTGTCATCTCTTGTCATTTCATAGTTATTCGTGTCATTTCTGTAAAAACTCCCTATTTCGCTTACTGTTATATACTTGCAGCATGGTCTTGGGCCGACAGTGGGAATACATTGCTTGTCAAAACAATGGAGTCGCTTTATTGCGTTTGTTGTAGGTATGGATGGGCAAGTAATAAATATATCATACATCAATAAATTATCGTAAAAAATAACATTACAGATATGGATAGGAAAATGTTTGTCCGTCCTATTCAATCTATTATATTATAAACGAAAGTAACTCTGTCTGTTACCTTTTCACGACTAAACCGCTGAACCAATGTTGATGAATTTTGGTATGGAGATAGACTGGGTCTTGGCGGAGAACATAGGCTACTTTTTAGGGTTCCAAAGGGTGCTAACGGGACCCTATTACTAGGCCTACGCTGTCCGTCTGTCTGTCTGTCCGTCTGTCAGCGCGGGCTGTATCTCACGAACCGTAACAGGTAGAGAGTTGAAATTTTCACTGAATGTGTATTTCTGTTGCCGGTGCAGAACAAATACTAAAAATATAATAACATTTAAAAATAAATATCAAGTCTCAAACTTGATATTTTTGATGTGTTTATTCTACGGTGGTACGGAACCCTTTATGTGCGAGTCCGACGCCTTCAGATCTTATGAATGTTTTCTTGAAATAAATATAGTGTATTTTAAGTAATTAACTGGCCAACCCTCAGGTCTTACCTACCATGTTATGATCTTTTTCGTTCTAGCGGATGTAAACCGTGATTTAACGAGTTAATGTGATAATTTTTGTATTTAAATTAATCAATTCAATGTATTTGTTTCAGACATAGTCCAATATTGATTATTAAAATTATTATAATTTCACAATAAATATATAACAATAAATAAAAGTAAAATTAAATAAAAATAAAAAATATATTTATTTTTATTTTTCATGTTTTATCATTAAAATACAATATAATATAACATAAATTAAAATAAAATACAATAAAATAAAAACCTACCCCTAATTAAACAAATACCGTCCGCGTGGGATACTGGCTGCATGTCCTCCCTGTATTCAAGCTGTTCCTGTTGTCAAGCGAATTTTTTGAGCAAGGAAAGAGCCAGCCCTCTTGTCACCTGTGGCGGTAACCAGTCTAAGGGATTTTGATAGATAAAAAAATAAAGATAAAAAGATAAACAATAAATAAATGCATGGTTAAATCAATAAAATTAATAAAAACTGAAAATTAAATTAAAAAATAAATTAAATATGGTAAAAATAAATATTATGACACCGCTGATGACTTCATGATCGGCATCGAAGTTAAGTACCAAAGTATTCCTTTGCCTACGAAACATGAAAAAGATACTCATATCCGGCAGTCAGTCACTGACACAGAGTATGTACATTTTTACCCGACTACGGTGGGCGGAGGGTTATTATTTTGACCGATATGTATGTATGTTCATCTGCTCCCGTATAACGTCCAAACTATTTTTATCATAATAATTTGACTAATGAGATATCGTTGGACGCGTCTGGATCGTCCGCTGGTTATAGGCTATTATACGATCGAAATATTGTTATACGTATCTATCAGCATATTGTAGGTATCGTTTGTCTTCTTTTGACTTACTTTGTCTTCAGCAATAAAAACAACATAGAAATTAAATTATTTTTTTCAAATACACTCGACATAAAAATCCCATATAAAACGAAAAAAATATATTTGAATATTTTCATCCATTTCATCTATTTTAAAAGGTGCACTGGGACATATTATTTTAATTGTACGAATTAAACAATATTGTTCCTTCAAAAAATAACTATACTATAGTCTACTCCATAGCTGTTCTGTCCTAGCTAAGCGAGAGGGATATATCCTTCGGCAGCTCACGCGACGCTAGCCACACCCCGAAACTAAAATTCATTTTTTTCTTGTATCGTCTTAAGCTGGATAAAACTAACTGGCAGCATCAAACGCAAAAATAAATAAATAAACTCGTTCCAGGCACGTCTGTTCATTATTATGCTGACGATACGTATCGTGACGTTAAACCAACTTTATCTAATTGAAGCCTACTAATCAAGGCATTTGTTCAAAATGTTGAAGTAGCATGATAACGGCCAGCAATTTTCTTCACTAGGCCTTTGGTTTTTTCCTCTCTCATTTACGCGAGATAAAAATGATTCCATCATGTTATCTTAGGATAAAAGCTATCACTAGCCCAAAGTGGTTTCAGGTGGTTTACCTGCAGAAACACGTCCGTTACAATTTTATTATATTTATTATAATGAACATGTCTCTCGTATAAAGATAAAAGAAATTTGGTAGGTACTTATGAGGAGTTTTCATAGCGTTCAGAGTTCGTAAAACAAGAATAAGTAGACCTCGGGTCTTGCCACATGTTCCATCAACAAAATAGAAACACGATTTGATCATCGTTTTATATTTACAACGACTCACATTTTTATGATGGAAGTCTGGATAGAGCTCGCATAAATTTTGTTAACTGTCTGTCCACTTCAGCTGTGATGGCTTTAACCTTCAACGGTATTTTTAGTTGTTTAGTGTAAATAAATAAATAATATTATTGTATCATATCGTTCACAACAAAATCTCGATGATAAAATATTCTGTCCCTCCACTCCGAGCAACTGAACCGATCAACTGAAAGAGATATGTGAAGATAATTGAAAACTGTAAGTTACCTATTTCCATACAAGATATTTTACAGTATACGAGTACCTACATCACCAGTATAGTATATATAGATTAGGAGATTATACGACGAAGTAAAATCGTTAAAACAATAGAGACAGCTATTGCCCATAAAATAAATCGAATAGTTTCAGATAAAGCGACAACAATAGAACACAACTTAAGTGTGAATTAAGTAAGATCAATGATTTACTATTTGTGTGACGACGAAACCTATTTAGGAAAGTGAGCGTGAACTGAAAACAGCCAGTATAGCCGCCATTAATCACTGCCTGAATGCTGTGTTGAATGTATACACCCAATTATGAATTTTATAACTAGGGCCTAATTTTACTTTCAATTAATTAATCATTAAACAAGAGGTACATACCTAGTAATTAATAAATCATGTTCTTCGAATCCTTACACATCACAAATCACTTAGTTAAATGCTCTAAGCTATATGGGTAACTATAAAATACATTGAAATTTTATGGACTTTAAATGTTTTAAAAATCTAGTATGACGCAGATCATGCCTACATTTCCATATACCTAAGTTGGTAATTCGTAATCCATAAATCGTAACAGTAAATACAAGAAGGTAAACGCACCGTTCACCATGTGACCATAGACATTACGAATTACGATATAATTTTGTCGTATGCACCAATATTGAAAAGTTGCAAATGCAATAACAACAACAAATAAGTCAATGTTAACTGGTCGGTCACCATAAATTCATCTTAAACGATTCTCACCGATGTTAAATTCATTGGAAGCTGTCCAATCGGATACAAGGATTGCAAAATTCGTGTAAACAAATTTGTGAATGTATAGTGCCAAGCCGTATCTGAATTACTGTGAATCTGTGACATCTGTGTGTGTGGAAGGTAATAAAGATAACTCAACTTCATTACGCTTGTTACGTGAACAAGGTTTCTATACAACTAGGTACAGAACGAGTTACAGATACCTTAATAAAAACTTTAAAACATTCTTGTTTTATGTCGACCTAAATTATTACTAAAAGAGTCGCAATGATTACGATCAGTCAGTAATTAAATCAGTTACAGACAGTTCTGATACAAATTTTAAACAAATTCCTACTTGTAATAGTACATTACTGCCGCGGTCTGTAATGAGTGTGTTGTTGACCGCATTGTTGATGGCCGAAAGCGCGGCGCAGCGCAGCTCCAGACCTCCACAGCGCGGTCAGCATTGCATCCCTTGATGGACAATCTAAAATAATATAGCGCGGCCAGCAAGGGTTGCAATGATGACCACGCTTGGAGGCCGAGAGCGTAGCGAAGCTTAGCTTGAGGCCATTATAGCGTGGTCAGCAGTACACTCATTAGAGACCAAGGCTTGTATAGTGCTTTACTCAAAAATGCGACTATTGGTTTAAACAAAACTAGCTAAGCAGGTATAAAAATTAACACAATTATATTTTTATTTTTACGAACTATATCTATAGTTGTTTATTTTCTCTGTTTATGTTTCCATAGCAACGGCACGACCAACTCGTTTTAACCGGCAATCTGATTGTTTTACGAACCATAAACATACCTGTTTGTTACGTTTCCATGGCAACGGTCAGATAACAGCAATATAATGTTGGTCATACTCGATAATAATACATTATATGTCATGTGGCTCTTGCAATACGACAAATCCGATTTTGCTCGAAGAAGGTTTGCGAAATAATGACAACAGTAATAAATAATTAAACGAGATTATTCATAATTAACAAACCAATTACCTTCTAGTGAAGAACGTGTAAATTAACTTTAATTAATATTACAAATGTAAGTATATTAATTTACTTAAATGTATATCAATACTAGTTGATTATCCAGATTAGATCATTTCTATGATTTTCCACCGTTGGTTCTATAGAACCAACTTCTAGGTTGGTTGGTTGGTTCTTGTTATAACAAGACTGCAAGAAACTCTCTAGTATTAAATCAAGAATCCCTCTTCATCAAATCAATTTATAATTCCTCGACGAATGTCCGGAACTTCCGAGAATCCAATTACACAGAATATTTTACCATTTGTATCAGGAAAATTGCCGCTAATCCGCTAGACGTCTTTCATTTGCATATTCATGACTCTATTGGTATAAAGGAATGAATGAAACAACAGCTCGAACTTTTTGAACTTGACAAAAGTGTAGGCAAGATAATTAGACTGAAAACAGTCAAGTAGAGTCGTGAACACAGACGTTTATTGTTAAAATCTCATTCCTTATTCTACCTCAAATACTATATAACGTACCTTAGGATTATAGGGGTAGAGTACACACAGAATAAATTTAAGCAATCTGACAAACTTGAACTTGAACTTGAGGGAATTAAGACTGGGTTCCAAGGGATTTGTCATGACGGAAGGCTGTCGACCAGATTTGCCGAGGAAACTTGTACGGCTCTTAATTTTTATATATAGTGAGGAGGGGAATTGTTTATCTGAGGTAGGGTATGGTATGATACTTGTGCATTTTGTTTTTAGATAAATGCCACATTAATTGTTGTTTTTTTTTTCTCTTGTAAGTTAATAATTCTAATGGTCTAAACTTTGTACAGTTCTCATGTTACCCCTGGGTGAAATCTCCAAGGTACTCGGCTGAATACGTACACTCTATAGTAACATATAAACTGTGCTCTCGTAATCACGGGTGACAGTAATAGAGCTGAGCTTTATGTTGGAAATTTACGGGAATAGATGGGACCGTGCAGGCGACCGTACCTTCAACTAAGCATACAGCATCGTTTGTAAGTATTACTTATGTGTCTTTTCGAGGCCCATATAGGTAGTTTATATCTTCCGCGGGAACTTTTGTCCCTTTTCTGCACATTTAAAAATGCAATTATTCCGAATGCATATATTTCCCTTAAATAAATCCACTGCAGCCGGTGCTTGACTCCTTTTTCAATCCAGCGGATCCAGCGCTTTGCATCTGCTGAATATGCAAGAGTGAGCAAACTGCGGCCTGTTTACACTATAGTTAAGTGCGATGTCACCGTGTTCTAGCACACCTTGTTAAGAACATCCCTTCGATCGAGGAACATGTTCAACTATTCAATTATTCACAAATCACAACTACTATGTGAAGCGAAATTCCCAAAGATTACCTATAAGAAAACACTCTCTTTGATTTATCAAGGTGGGTAGGTAGGTATGAGATTTGCACCTGTTAGATATCGATAGGTAAGACAATAAGAAAACCCATTTGAAATGTTAACAATTTTATTTTAATATAGTATGGTAAGAACATACGAAGGTACCTATATATGCTTATAGTTTTTCACCACGTTGTTTACAAGCTCAATGTACCCACATAGGTACATAAATATAAACACCTGCAGCACTGCACGAAAGTTTGTTAATTTATGTCTTGGTCCGAAGCACGGTCGGGACATTTATTCTGAACTTTGGCAATTTGTCCGATACCTATTTCTTAGGTGCGCCAAGCCGCAACACGTCTACAATGTTCATCGTAACTTTAAAACGCGAACCAACTCTATTTTGCCGCATAGCATGTAAAAACCTCTAATATTAACTGAAAATTGCATGATAAGATTTTAACGATGGAAATGTGATACGCCACTTTTGACTTACCAATACTTCGATAATGCCTACCATCAAATATTTTGGAACCTACTTCCCCACACAATTCCTCTTGTTGTTCTTAAGTCGAAAAACAAAATATATAACCAATACCAGACAGGCAGGTAACCTCCCGCTTATAACCCCAATCAGTGTATCAATTACCCAAAAGTTATTTAAGTACGAAGAAATAAATTATTATTGGCCTAGTCACAAAAAAATGCTCTCAGTGTAGGTGCAATACACACCTAGGTACTAGAAAATTATAAATATATTGTAGCTATATTAGTAGCTTACATCTGGTTAATGTCCGTTATATCCGAGCTGAGGCTTTACCGGAGCACTCTGAATTTACGTTCTTCAATTAACCGTCCAATTTGCATGTTTAGCTGACCAACTTAACTAACAAACTCAATTTCATTTGTTCAAATAAGATTAGCTCGCAGAAACTTTCAACATTATAGCTGTTACTAAACACTAATTCAATAAATGTCTTCTATAAAAGCAGGTGGTAGTAGACGAAGTTAGGTAGGAGGCCGACCTCATAATAACTTCGGAGTACCCGTACATGACGGTCGCAACAGCCAACCCTATACCTGCAGTATCCAATCCATACCCAAACATCATCACATCAAAAACTGCACAATACATCTTCGAACATGTTTCTACAATTTTGTTGCTACTTAGAACTCGGTCGAATATTGTCGTATTCACGGGATCGTTGGGGGTCCACGAATTAATAAAACAATCACAATTCGAAATTCTTGTGCCACGATGCTGAGTCCGAACATTTCCCCAATGATTTGGCAACTCGCCCCCGCCTATATTTAAATCGTAATCTCACTGAGTCAACGCTCTCGTCGCTCTAACACCCAAAATAAACGATCCCGTGAATACGACAATATTCGACCGAGTTCTAAGTAGCAACAAAATTGTAGAAACATGTTCGAAGATGCATTGTGCAGTTCGCAAGCCAGAGTGCTATTTGCGTGCTGATAACATTCCGCGCATCGGCTATTGAAAACACACCGGCACGCACTAATGACTCTACTCATTTTTTTCAACCATTAAAGTTGAATGGAAGTTCTTATTTTCATGCCAATGGTTCTACTATTTATTTAGACCTTATTTACATATACATATATTTGGCCAATATTTGACCAAGATCTACAGACATTTTCAAAAATTTCTATAATTTATGTATTTACCTACCTACTATTACTTTATGAAAGGATTTGATGGATCTATGTTAACGAAAAACTATACCATTTAAACTACCTAGTCCTACCCAATTAGTTAGGTACAGCAGTTCGCAAAATCTACAAACTAATTTAATTTCCTCTAATTTGATTTCAAACTACAACAAATTTGAACAAAGCAATTAAGTCTATTGTGATTTCCAAATAACGGCAGATGATATGTAAAGTTCAAGGCGTACAATCGATAGTACAAACATGGGCACTGTATCATCAAGTAATAGTAGGCGCCCAAAGTTAAAAGGGGTTGATAGCTATGTAGCGATAACAGTTATGGCTAGCCGCCAACCATGTCACCAGAGGGAGATTCAACACGAATTCGTTGAGTCTCACGATGCACGATTCGATGTACTAAATACTCTGCGGATACTGCCTAAAAATATCATCGGGATTAGCAACAATCAAAAATTGCAGACTTCATATTTGCCGCCAGACGCCGTATTAAAAAAGTGTGTGGGTGGGCTCGCGTCGCGTGGTTAATTTTCAAAGCCATACATTACGTCTTAGCTAAGAATCGGGAGCTAAGATTGGATTCAGTCACATTTTAACGTGTTTATTTATTCAACTTCATTCATCGTCCATATAAGAAGTCACAATAGGTACTGTTACAACGCGACGTGTCTGCTTTGTTTCGCCGCTTTACATGAGACTTCGCTCTTTTCTATTTAAAATTAGTTTTCGATTTTCTTTACAATAGGTTAGGCTTGGATGAAAGTCATTGAGATAGATATATTGTTATCCAATTAATCATTGTAGATACCTTATACCTATAGATACATATTCATGTCTTTAAATTTAAGCCTAATAAGCAAAGGTCAATCCTACTAAAGCTAATCGTATTATCTAATTTTTGTACCTACTTAAATCTTATTAGGTATCAAGGACGTTAATTATATTGCCAAGTAGAAAATAGATGTTACCTATGTGAAAATATAACAGCAAAATCAGAAACACTTTAACATATTTGGTATAACATGATAACTGATGTTGCAATATTGCAGTGATACGTTATCGTTTGAATATCGATGTATTTTTTCATTTAGTTGGACTACGAATACCACTTTTACTTGACTTTGGGAAATAACCAAACCTTAGTTGTATGTATAATGTAGATAAGTTTATATTATAGTTATATAGTTTATATTAACACAATATTTGTTTATACATATAGGTACCAAAGAAAAATTGATATATTATGTTTTAAAGCACGAAACGACTCAACGGCGACGTCATGCCAAAACCGCAATGAATGAAATTCGCAAAATTATACATTTCAGTGTGAATCACCACAAGTTTTCCAGTAAAGCGAGCTCTGTGCATTTCATATACAGTTTTACCTACTTCAAAGAACTCTACTACACTACATTATGACAATAATAAAACTCACACCCGAGTGTTTCAAGTAAGTGTACATCCGTTTTCAATTTCTATTCGTTCCGAACGTTAAAAACGCTTGTAAAACAGTTTTATTTATACAAACAAAATCGTAACAGTTTTATAAAGCTATACAATCGCCGCAGTGTTTACGACAGTTTATTTATTACCACGGTCATGAGAATAGCAGCTAATCCAATTTTAAAGACAGCCGCCGGTAACACACAAAATGACAATGAAAATTAACTCGATACAAACTCATGATTGTTTTTTCATGAAGATTTTTATACGTGACAGTTTTGTTATATTTCCCTCATTTGTTTTCCTCGTAGGGATCAACCACGCAAAACAAACATGTTTGAAGATAGCATCAGTTAACTTAAATCCTGAACGTTACATTTGGTAGCCTATAATATTATCTCTATTTGGAACTTCCAATCTTATTACACATAAATACCTGTCATACGCAACCTAATTTATTACTATCTATAACTTCTTATACAAAAAATAAAATGCACGATCGATTGTAATGGACATTCAATCGACAGATAATCATTGCTGGGATATTTTGGCCACGCGCCAGGTATTAAACGCTTGTAAAGCTTGAAAGCCATTGCATTAGTTACTACGTACTACACTACATACTCTATGTAGTTCCACACAAAATAAGACAGGACAAGCCGTAAAAACATTATAGGTAATGAACAATTAAATTCAAAATCTTTTTTCTCGAAAAATTAATTCACCTGAAATTAATATACTTACCCAAAAGTTTGTGTTAAATTAGTATTTGTGATATGAGTCGTTATTCTTTTATTTTTCAGATGTTAATTTATAGTATTTCTTCTGAAACTGATATTCTATGTAAGTACTACAAGTAAGTAGTACTACCTACTTCTACTTTCTTACACCAGCTACCTAGTTATGTAATTGTACTATACCGCTTTATCTCTATGATAATAAAAGCTCATAAAAATTGTGTAGGTAGGTATAGTAGATAGCACAGGTCAACAAACGTTAAAAATTCGTCCTCTCAACAACCGTTGCGGTATCTTTCCGCACCTGATGCAAAAAAGAGGTGACGACGTAAACGTTTTATATTTTTCCTACGTAGGTGGTATTTGTTCATTCAACTTATTCCGAAGGCTAGAGGGAAAGATTTTTAAATCAAAGATTTTTAAAACTCTACCTGGTAGGTTAAATGAAAGAAATTGAATACGCTTCGCTCACGAATCACTCTTCTGAGGGTTAGATAGAGTGTAGGACAGATAAGTACATATTGCACTGGACTTTTTTAATGATAGATTTACCAAAACTAACGATCGTGGGTCACAAAACATTTCGGTAGCAGGCATTAAAATTAATTTCCCTGATTTATTTTATTTACTTTTATGATAAACCAATGAGTACATACGGACAAATCTTTAGTCAAAACTTTGCGGTCTGTGTCTGACCTCCACACTTGCTCCCAGAAGATTATTCGATAAATCAAATTTAATAGCGGTAGGATACTAGATCGCTGCCACACACCAAGATGTTAAGACTCTGAACCGCTGTGACCCCTAGTAATATGGGAAACGGAAGAGAAATTACATAGGTAACAAGACTGCCCTTAATCCTTTTAAAAAACCGGCCTTACATTGATCTGGGTACACACAGATCAACATGGTGATTTTTTTTTAATTTTCTGGCTTCTTTCTACTAATTACTAATATAAACTTTTACTTTATTGTGTTCATTAAAAAAACATTACCTACGAAGGTAAAGGTGTGTTTAGTAATCAATAATTTCAACGTTTTCTGGGTCAATAAGAGTGGGATATGGATTACATCGAAGCAAACGCATTAGATAATTAAACAGTGCGAATTAACAATTCCATTAACACCTAGATACCATCTACGGTGGGGACAATAATTGCGGTGGAACATTCACACATGAAATTGATTAAACATGTAAGTGGTGTTGCTAACTTATTGATTTTATTATTATCTACCTTCGCATACACGTACCTAAGTTATTACTTTACCTTATTAGGTACCTACTTCTACTATGTCTGCTACATTACCTACTACTTTATAATAAAAACCAAAGTCCATTTCATAAATGCGTGGGTAGTGTAGAAAGAAGAATAATTATGACAAAGCAGCGATGAGTAGAACTTGATAATATAGTCTTCGAAAAGAAAAAGGGTTAGGTATAAGCAAAAAGCAAAATAACTTTTGCCGTGTTCATGATCCTTTCGATGTAACTTTCCAAATTAGCAAAGAAATGGATGCCTTGTCAAGGCGGAGGTCTGTATCAATCATAGAGGAAGAAAAACTTAGGGCCTGTTTCAGAAGCGGCAGATAACTTTTATCCACCAAATAAATATGGCCTTTATTAGGTATTCTATGAAAAAAACTGTCAAGACGTCATATTTATTTGGTGGATAAAAGTTATCTGACGATTCTGAATATATAAAATATATGTATTTGACAAACAGTCAGTTGGGATGTCACCAATAGTCTACATCAAAATATCGTTTAAACATCAAAGGATATAAAGAGAAATATAGAGTGGTTGATTTGGCCCTTTTGCACTGAATAAATTATTGGCTGTTGCCCTACTAAACTAAATATAAGTAAATAAAAAGATGGTGGTTTAAAAAAAAAACGAAATAGATCGGCCTAAAGTGACCAATAAATCGCTCTCTATCAACTCTATCACTCTATCAAAACTCTATCACTCTATCAACGATATCAGCTAGGTATCTCAAAATACGAAGTATAAAACAAATTCGATATCTACATCCATCGTACCTAGTAGGTATATTTGTCTGTTTATCGGCTTAGTTCTTCTAAACTACGCAACAGTGTTTTATGAGGTTTTCACTATCACTTACTTTAGAGAATTAATTCCGGGATTTTAAGTGTATAGGTAGTTCTACTCATTTATAAATACCTAGATAAAATCAGTGCAGGTAGCTACAGTAGTTATTTACATTCTCACTTTGTAAACTTATTGTGTGATGTCACATTGTAAAAATGGTAGTACATACTTACAAATCGTTTTACCAACTATTCCAATCGTTTTTTGTAAGAAGTTTAAGCCCGGAAATTTAGTAGGTACTTACTTAGAGCTAGTAACCTACAATCTCACTTGAAAAGCGGGACGTGCAAAGCTTGACATGTTACTAAACCAAAAAGGGAAACCAACCAAACAAACTATGTTTTCAAATAATGTTATTCTATATTATCTAGCATTAAGGCGTCGTTTTTAAGAGCTATGCATATATTACTCGGGGTTCTTCCTACTGAACTACCGGTTTATTTGGCTACTTTCATTCATATAATCTTTTACTATAACTTAGTTGGGCTCTTTTAACCTAAATCACTGTCATGTTTTATGCCTATGTACGCATAAGTACCTAGTTATATTAACCAGTCTTACTACCTATGCCTCGAAACCATTCAAACCATTGGTATAGGTAAGTAAATTATACATTTTATCATCGACTTGTTTTATCCAGATAATTATAGATTTTAAACTCGCTGGAATCTCTCCCGTTTGGCCATACCTACTTCAGAATTATCTGTCTGTATATTCTCATTTTCTGTAAACAATCATTCATGAAACACGCAGAAAGACTAAACAACAACGTGTCATAGTGATTTGCTACAATGAACGTAAATCAACGCCGTAAATAGATTCTCGATCCGTTAATGTTTTTGCAAATGTCCAATCTCTTTGAGTCAAATTTTCAGTCAGAAGTGATGCGATGACAAAAATGTTTTTTTATTAAAGAGATGAAGTGATAAATATATTTTTGCTATTGTTATTTACCTAATAGCTTTCATCAAATACTTAGTTATTTAGGTTGGGTCTTTTCTCAGCTTTTTACACGACTGCCGTGAAAAGAGTGTAGGTACCTAATTATGTATTCAGGGTTCATTTATATATTAAGTAGGTATGTATGTTTGTAAATTTCTTTATTCCACTGCAACTTCTGAACGCCTTAATCAATTTAGATGAGTGAAGTATCGTTCGAATCCTTATAATACCCCGAGTAATATAGATTAGGTTACTGTTTAAACACACGTTGGTTTAATTAATCCTTTCACTAACACCAACTGTTGGTGCTCATTAAGAACATAATTTAGAAAAACGAATTCTAGAAAATTCTTTGTAAAGATAACAAACAAATCCGTTTTCACTAAAAGGTATAACATCATAATATTTCATTTTCCCTATTTGCATTGAATGTAATTTAATGTGACATAATTTAGGAGGTATAGTTACCACACCTACCTAATGTTTCGTAAGTATAACTTTCCGCAAAGAATACTTCCAAGAGTTCCAAGGATCCCATCAAACTCGCTCCATTAGTTTTGTGTAATAATAAAGTTATACCTATTAGTTTCTCGTGACTGTTATGGCGTACAGGCATTGACTCTTGTATATTACTGCATACAAATAGGAAGTTGAATTCATATGCCGAGTGTACAATGGCAAGAAATCTTGCACATGTTGACTTGCGCAAGCGACTTCCAATGTGAAAACACTCGCGCAAGTGGACTTCTGCAAGTTTCAATTGACTTGCCGAACTTGCCGCAAGTCCCACGTGGACACGGTTGTTTTGACTTTACAGCAAGCGCTTGCGACTTTAGTTTGATCACACAATAAAGTTGCATGTTTTTAGGCCAAGTTCAATGTTTGATGGAAATTATTCAAGAAGGTAATTCCTGGCATAGAGGTTCCTGGATACACTTGAAAGTCTTGTAATTTCTGGTATACATTTCATGTTTTGAATTATTAGTATATTCAACATGAGCGGGAAAAAAGTATGGTCCCCCGCAAAGACAGGGTGAAACTCATATCTTTATACGATATTAATCCCCAATTGTGGGACACAACAAGCAAAGATTATAAAATAAAATCGTATTAATCGTAATAAAATCATATAGATCGATGATAGGTACCCAAAGTAGTCTATATCGACCCCTGAGGGGTCGACGACGACCTACACTGGGTCCATGTGAGCAAAAAAAAAGAATTAGGTGTCTGTTGGATGTAAACGGGGGTGCACGATAGTCGAATAACATAGGTTACTGTTCGTATAAAAACTGCGTCATAATAAAAAAAATAACTTTAGTGATAACAAAAAAAATGCGGTTTCACTATAAGGTATAAATTATAAAAGTAATTCAATAAAAATTATATACGGCTGCCGAAAATTTTTAAAACTTCTTGCCGCAGTATAGTTAGGTACCTACTTATGTCCAGGGAACATGTTATTTTGTAGGCTGCCGCACAATTTATAAACGCGTAAGTTCCAAAGCAATCAGTTGTACTTACTGCGTTTATAAATTGTGCGGCAGTAGGGCCCTCGATTACGGCAAGAAGTCAAAGCAAAGGAAATTGTTCACACTTTTATTTTACTTAGTATTAGCCAGGCATGTCTTTTTTATCACAGATATGGCGAATGTATTACCTACTATTCCGTCTTAAATGTACTGAGATTAGTTTGATAGGTACGACTTTATATTGGAGTGTGGTGTGCATCATTATTTCAGCGCGAGTTGGGTTTTGTTAACAACGGCTTTACGGTCGAACCGCCAAAGCGCACCGAAAGATTATCTCATGAAACAACCATTATTTATAATGAGGTGATGGGGAGTTACATACATCCTGAATCAATGGCTATTTTAACAGGTATGAAGAAAGGCCACTGTGGAAAAAGTAGGTGTAACTCATCAACTGTATCCAACCCAATTTATTAAGGAACTATGTAGGTATGTACAATTGTGACAAATTTTAATGAGCTAACTACCTACCTATTCTGTTTATTCAAATCTATGCATTTTATATAGAATATTTTGATCTTTTTGCAGTAAATCAGCCAAACTCTGTAGATTTCAGTGATCCATTTTAGAACAAATAAATAAATTGTGCAGTATGTAGCGATATATCAACAAAAAATACGGGTGGTCGGCTCGCCTGTAAGCTCGCACGATTTATTGTAAATTACCCCACTTTATTCCAATCGCGTGTCGTTATCGAATTCAGGTAGGTAGGTAGGTACCTAATCGAAACATATTGCTAAACTCCCAACTTTTATATTAATAAAAATTATAAAGAAATTGTGTAATACTGATATGTTGGTAATACTGCCAGGTGTGTAGGTACACGATGACGATGAAATTTAAAGGATATAATACACTTGTATATCTTAGAAAAAACAAGTAATTTGCGAGACGTACCTACCTACCTATGTGAAATCCGCCGACACGCACTAAGATTATAGATGAAGATATACCTACTAAATCCCACTTGCACTGAGGGGAGGCCCGTGCCCAAGAGTGGTAGGTAAAATAAAGTGGTAGGAAAGGGGTAATAATTACCTATTTATTGTTGTTATTTTTCATTATAGTCCGATTTTTAATTAAACGAAGTAAACTGACAGCTGAAAATGTCATTGTTCTATGAATTTGAACCTTATTTGTTCTATTTATATCGAAACGTGACATTTGCACCTGTCACTTTACTTCGTCTAATAAAAAATCAGACTATAGCATTTTTATGTAAGTATGTCATTTAAATCTAGAACATAAATCACTTACCAACTTTTGCACGATCTTCAGAATATGAATTCTTTAAAAAAATATATCCTCACTAATACAAATAATATGAGTAATTAAATAAATAAAAAAATAAGTTCACAAAATAAAATCACATAATTATTTTTAAGGACAAAAGTTAAGGTAGAGTCACAGTACTCAAAGTTGCCGAGCGCCGATCGCCGGAGCGGTGTGTACTGAAACAGCGCTGAAACGACGAACCCTTGTGGGAGCTCGCGAGCGACTGGCTGGCCGATTGGTTGGTTGCAGGCTGACGAACCAGCTTACACTTTCAGTCTAGTTATTCCCATTATCTAGCTAGAATCTAGATAGATAGCTATTTTAGAGAATAATTGTTACTTACTTTGATAATTAAAATATTACCATCTATACCTATACTATAGAAAAAATATAATATGTAGGTAGATAGGTTCTTAGCGGTACTGATAGAAATCTTAACATATGCATAATTACTTATTCTACTGTACATACTTAATCGAGATTATTTATTACGTAGGTAACCGATCTATTTACGTAATTTAATTTGGACTAACGGCAGAATTCAATCGGTATCAAATAAGAACGAATTGGCCAAATCCTTGTCAACTCATCAAGTTTAAAAAGAGACTTACCTACCTACATCGCAGCTTTGGGTAAACTCATTTACTGGGTTACCCCAGTTGTTAATATAAATTTAAACATGATTTACTGCCATGATCCACATGATTTATTTTGTAAAGAGATTAAGATCACATGGAAAATTGTTAAACCGTCCATATAAATATACCTACAATAGTATAGTAAAACAATATCGATGCTTAACTTTTTTTTTTGTTCGGTTAGGAGTCCAGCTCCTCTCCAACATGAGTGAGTACCTATAGTACTGTAAGTAGAGTCTTAGATATTCTGAAATTACAATTAGCAAGGAAAGCGAGCCCTTTAGAATCTACACAAGTTATTCATTGGTTGGGCGAGGATATCTGCAAACACATTATTATAGTAGGTAAAGCATGTACTTGCTTACCTACCTTGAGATAACTATTACGAACCTATTTGCTATAATATTATATATTATATAATTATACTACAATACACTACCTAGGCCTAGATATCTAAATACTTACCTACTAAGTATTAACTTTGATAGGTACAACATATCCACTAAACTAGCTAACTACAAATACCTACTAGTACGGCTTCATTCACACGGCAAAGACGCAACGTTTTTTCTATAATTACAGATTTCAAACGTATGGCATGGTTTTATTCAGGATTGGATAGCCTAGGTAGGTATGAAGACTTAAAACATTATCAGGGCAGGGGAGCTAATACCTACCTAGCGACGCTATGCAACATTGCCAATGCAATCAATTTTTCAGATTTTCTGAAGAATCCTTAGCAATACCGCTAAATTTCTGTAAAATAGTCGCTCTTTTTCCGCCATTTATGAACGTTTTACGGATATTTATCGGATTTTCTAGGTAAACAAATGAAATGCTTTGCAGAATTGCTGCAATGTTGCATAGGTAGTGTCGCTATAACCCTGCAATGGAAACATATCATCACGCTATGCTCATTTGGGATAAAGGGCTGTATAGTAAAACGAAAGCAACGATCGCGCGCGCGACACGTCGTCGTCTCGAGGAAATGATAGGTAGTTCCCTATAGGTTCTATTGTAACTCTTTGAGAAACTATTTAATTTATAATTAGTATTATACCTAACACAGCGCACAGCTACGAACATAAAAGTGAGAAATAAGAGTACCTAATAATATAAAGAAATTATAATAATAAAAGCTGTTATTATAATTTCACTGTAGGTAATAATTTTGTTAGGTAGATATTTACTCACCATTTGCCTACTTACCCACTTAAATATTCGGAAGTTGATAACTATCTTTGACCACAGTAATGCGACTGTGGTAATGCTATGACCACAACGCGGACTGAGAACATCGATAACATAATATTAATAATAATTATTAATTCAATTAGATAGTTGATAACTGCAACCAACTAAATAAATCCCATCGCAGGCAAGTGCAATAGATACGTATAATTATTTTTAATAAGATTTGTAAGAATTCCCGCCAATTTGTCTATGGCTTTTACAATATTACAAGATGTTTGTACAAGCATCATGTCTTGTCTAGCACGAAGGAACTTCATAAATGCCTCTGAACATGGATGTACCACCAAAGGATTGAGCAATTTCATGATATTGCTGGAGGAAATTAACCGCTCAAGCCTCGTTAGTACAAACGAAACAAAAAGTATTTACGCTATTTCACTCAACATATATAAACCTTTCACTTTTTTGTCTCTTTCGCGCATGCAAAAAATATTTAAAAATATTTTTTATTTCATTTTTATATTTTGCAAAAAATATTCGCCCGCGATTATACGCGCAATACTTTCATTCAAGGTGACGCGCCCCCCTTTCACCTGTACCTCACCTATAAACTTCTTGGCACGCGTCTGTCATTATCGAAATGTCACTATAGCATAGACAATTTTTTTTTAGTCCTCCATGTTCTTGGTTAGTGTTGCCAAAATTATAAAATAATTTAAAGGCGGCCACGTTCCATAGAAAAAAAAACGTATTGTTTAGCGTTGCCTTGAGGCAACACCGAGACTAGAGCGGAACTGTTATACTTGTACTACAGTTAGATATGAAATAAAAAAATAATAGTCTTTATCTCATTAGCCACCTAACTTACCTATTCCGAATCATTACGATACTTGTCATTATACCATTTCAAATAAATGTAAATGGCAGACAAAATAATTTATGCTCTTAGAAAGAGATGCAATCCTCAGGTTGGGTATATTTGTAGTCATATATTTGTTGTAAAATGATAATTTGTATTATGGCGAACTTTGGGGGAGGCCTATGTCCAGCAGTGGACGTCTTTCGGCTGAGATGATGATGATGATGATAATTTGTAATTTCTCCCGTAGGCCTAAACAAAATTAACGCTCCGACTTTGATTTCACATTTTTTTTCGCATATTGCTCAATCCTCTTTGAGTAGACATCCTTGGCTCTGACAAAGGTCCACAGAGGTCAGTACATTTTTATAAGTGGCAATAACATTTTTTATGTCAAAAAAGCGAAAAGGTTGGTTGTGTCTAGGGTTGCCAACACAATACTTTATAATAAAGTATCCTACTTTATTTTTGATAAATATACTTTATACTTTTACATAAGAATAAAGTATGTGAAATTACTTTATTTCCAATCATTACTGTGGTGCGTAAAATGAAACACTTTTATGGATAATTACTGGACTATTACCGTTACTATCGGCGAAATTATATGAAAATACCTAGTTCTTGTTTGTTTATTTGTATTCATTTAAAGAATTTGTTCTAAAGTAAATCGAATCATTTCAATTGCTGAAAATGACGAGTAACTCTGATAGTGATACACCAATCCTGCCCCCATTGTTATAATTACAGTAAGTCGAGTTACTGGTGTTATGAACTCATGTTATTTTTCTTTTTTTTATATACTCGAATTACTGTAATTATAACAACGGGGGTAGAATCACTCCCCCAAAAGCTAAAATAATCAAATCAAAAATATAAATCCGAATGGGAAAAACAATACGACTAGATAACAAGTAATTCTTAAAACAAAAAATATGTCTTCCAGATAACAAATAAATAAAATTATGAAAAATACTTTTTTTTTGTTCCAAATACTTTATTTTTGCCCTACTTAAAGCTGTGATACTTGATTTTTCTCAAAAATAGTTGGCAACCCTAGCTGTGTCCCATAAATAATCAATCAAAAAAGTCCAGTGTTGTTAAGTTAGCGCTTTCGACCTATATCCTAGGCCTGGCGCCTAATCTAACGCTTTTTCAGAAGCTAAATGACTACCCTGGTCGAACCAGCCCGTATATGAGCTACAGTCAATTGGCTACAGTTTGGCTCTACCACCAAAAGATACAAATATATAGTCAAAGAGTTGGCAACACTGCCGCCACATGTCAAACCTGGGGCTTTTTGGCGGGAAGTGGAAAAGTCATGTTGTCATTTTTGTTTTAATTTCCAAAACTTGTGTTTTCTTGTATTATAATGTGTAATGTTGGTGGAATATTAACCATTATATGTTCATAAATGTGCGTGGGTGTGGGTAATTGGAACAAAGTGGTGAAACATGATTTTCGAGTTCCCCCAAGAAGTCTAGTAATTTGTCAGTAAAGTATCCACCACTTTACTGATGGGGTTTGGGGGGGTAGAAATAAGGTAGTTATAAGGTAGATTTAAGGTAGTTATAAGGTAGAATTAAGAAAAAAAATGTAATAAAAGTATACTGATGTTAGGCTCCAAAGGGCTAGTTCCCAGGGGCCGTGAAACAAATCTTATAAAAAAAAAAAAAAAAAAATGTCAAACCTGTAAAAAACACAGATAAAAAAATAAGAAAAATGGTTTGCGTTGCTTCACAAGATTTCATTTCGCTAAAACACTCATTTATTTTCTATTTTCGGAGATTTGTAGACTTTGCGATACAGTAACATAAAATAGCGAGGTGTATTACAACATATTGTTCAAATTCACATCGGTAATTCAGCTTATAAACTAAATTATTTATTGCTTGGTTACAAATATCACTGAAAATGTTCATCACGATCGCAGTGTAACCTAAAACAACAAAAGTTTATTGATTCAAAAGCACTGGCGCTCAGTTTTGTGAAGTGCAAAACCAACCGTAAAACACGGCGTCGAAAAAAACAGAAGATTCCGCCCGTCTGGACGCAGATAACCGATACAAGGTACCAATGTTTTGTTTTTGTTTATGTGGACGCCCCGTCCTTATCAGTTTCATAAAATGAACACAACATATGTTTGGTTACTAACAACAGTCTTTGGTGTACAGTAAAATGCATTCAGGAATTCCTATACGGATCTAATGAATGCAAGAACACGGAAATACTAGTCAGTAAAGTTCCCGCGTTAATCATTGTAATGACAAATCAGATATGGGTGCATATAAATATAATGTCCTTGCTTTTCAACAGATGCCAGCTGCAAGTTTCGGTACGTTAGCACAACTTCCAGGAACTGGGGATTGTGGTATTAAGGATGTATGGAATCATAACCTTCATGAAGAATTTCAGATTATAAGACAGGTTAGTACAGGACCTAATAACATACAATGGCACCTAATTTCTACGCCCTAGCTGACTATGTAGAAGACACCCTCCTTTTTAGGGTTCTGTACCCAAAGGATGCCAACAGGACCCTATTACTAAGCCTACGCTGTCCGTCCGTCTATCAGCAGGCTGTATCTCACGAACCTTAATAGTTAGAAAGTTGACATGTTTACTGTGTATTTCTGTTGCCGCTACAAAAACAAATACTAAAAATACAATAAATTCAAAAATAAAGCAGGACACCATACAAGAAACTTGATATTTTTTATTGTAACCTATTCCTTTTATTTGCTATAGGGCACATTGATACATTTGTGGCAGGGCTTAACCATATTCTAGCTGTTAAAATAATGTACAAATAGTGTGTATAAATTCATCTATTTCTACATAGGTTGTGCAAAAGTATCATTGGGTTGCTATGGATACAGAGTTCCCCGGAGTTGTGGCAAGACCAATTGGAGAATTTAGATCTACTGCAGACTATCAGTACCAACTACTAAGGTAACCATGCATAAACTAAAAAGATTGACTCATTATATTATTTCATATCTCTTCAGTGGGTATATAATATGTTATTATTGTCACAGATGTAATGTGGACCTCCTAAGGATAATACAATTAGGGCTGACATTCATGGATGAAAATGGCAAGACACCACCTGGGTACACAACCTGGCAATTTAACTTCAAGTTCAATCTACAGTAAGTTAAATTGTTAATTTACAGTGTTGAGAAAATACAGCAATGTCAGGCATTTGTTTGTAATCTGTATAATCTATACTTTTAATACTATGAATGCCAAAGTAACTGTCTGTCTGTAAGGTTTTCACAACTAAACAGCTAAACTAATTTTAATGAATTTTGGTACAGAGATAGACAGGACCTTGGAAAAGAACATAGGCTCCTTCTTATCCCGGAAAAATGTTAGGTTCCTGTGGGATTATCAAAAAACGAACTACAGGATGTTCGTTCTAAAGTCAACATGGACAAAGTCACGGGCAGAAGCTATTGTTGTATATAAACTTGTCTGCTATACTTACTACCAGTGTACCTACTACTTGGGTAACAAGATAATAATATATATAGGTATATTTCTTAATAAGTAACTCTATTGTTTCTAGAGAAGACATGTATGCACAAGACTCAATAGATTTATTGCAAAACTCTGGACTTCAGTTTCGGAAACATGAAGAGGATGGCATTGAGCCTTTAGAGTTTGCTGAACTGCTTATGTCATCAGGTAAGTAAAAATACTGAAAGGACCATGGGCATTTTTAATGAACCGTGGGCCCAATTTTTACAGTGATGAGACCTATGACATATGAAAGCTCTTGGAATATATTTTATTTCATTCTATGGCAGCTAAGTTCAAATTGAGCATGAAAGGTGTTATGGTGCATTTTTAAAAAGGTCTAAAATAGGTATTTTAAATGAAAAATGTATAGGGTCACAAATAAATACAATTATGGGTTTATGTCAGTTGCAAAATATGTAGGTATATAATAATGCACCTATTTGTGAAGTTTCACCAACCAACCAAGTGTCTCATCCAAAGTCAAGGGTCTCCGAAAACTCCATTATTGACAAAATCATCAAGTACTATGATTTGACAATCATTTTTTAAAAGTAAACTGTTTTTGCATGTCTTTTATGTCATGTCCCTACCTTAGGGAATATAGACATGATCACATTTATTTATTATACTGCTTATTTCAGGCTTAGTACTCATGGACAACATCAAATGGTTAAGTTTCCATTCGGGATATGACTTTGGCTATTTATTGAAACTGCTTACTGATCAAAACTTACCTCAAGATGAGAATGACTTTTTTGAGAGTTTGCGTCTATACTTCCCAACGGTTTACGATGTAAAGGTGAGTAAGATAATATGTAATTATTTTCATTTTATGTTCCTGAAAAGTCCTACTGTTTTTCAAAGCACAGGAAAATTGGGGCATGTACTAGGTCCTTGACATTATTTAATAAATTATCATAAACTGTATAATCAAGTGCCATCATTTTTCCAGTACTTGATGAAGTTATGTAAGAACTTGAAAGGCGGGCTGCAGGAAGTGGCAGACCAGCTGGAGCTGCGGCGCGTGGGCCCGCAGCACCAGGCCGGCTCCGACTCGCATCTCACGGGAATGGCGTTCTTCAAAATCAAAGAGGTATAATACTCATTAATTCCTTAGGCATTTATTAATTCACAGTTAATAAAAACTACATTTTTCATTTTAGAAATTTACTAATTTTTAAATTTCCCACATTATTTGAATGGTGGAGTAATCCCTAGTAGCATTACGACGTTACGCCTTTGTCATAAAGACGTGCGTTTATGTCACTGACCCTAAACTGACCTCAGATTGACGTCTTTTTTTCGTCGCCGACCTTATTTGCTACTGGGGATGTGGTATTGTTTTTAATTTTCCTAAGAAATTCTGAGTTACATTCAGTTTGGTGGTTGACTAGTAAAAGCAACAGGCACTGGCCTCCTTATAATATTGTGAGGCATTGGTGCAAGTGTAGGTGAATAATAAGCCACATCTGTAGATTAACGTATTTACTTATTTACATCTGACGACCTAAATGACTTTTTTTATGTTGTTACAGATATTTTTCGACGACAACATTGAAAGTTCGAGTGGTCACCTCTACGGTTTAGGGGCACCGTTCTCTGTAAACGTGAACAATTTCCAAGATAACGGCGAAAATGGCAACTCATCTTGATCGGGTGAAACAGCGTGTGTCGCCCGCCTCACGCCCCAACCAATAGTGTTCCACATTACAGAATGAAGTGTACCTTGTACATATTAACACATTATTATGCATGACCTTACACTTGAGAGTGATTATCAACACATTTGTATGGACTAAATTATGAAATTGAAAACAAAATTAAATAAGTAATGTTATTGTAAAAGTGATAGATGAAATTGTATTTTGTTGGATCGATTTTATTATAATATTTCAATAATGAACAGTACATACATGTTTTACACAAAATTATAGATTTAAGGCTATTATTTCATTTACATTACTTATAGGTTTTATCAATTTATTTTTGTCTTATATTGTAAGATTTCGTACTATTATTTTGTAATTTTTAAATATAATTGGTAATTTTTAATTTTCATAGTCGTTTAAATTTCAGTTTGTACGTCTCCCATGTCGTAGCAAATTTAATGTTTATAAGGACCCGTTAGGGGAGCAAAGCAGGCAAACTTGCGCAAGAGGCCTCCCCTTGGTGGTGTATTTTTTTTTCTATGTTTAAGCTAGTATAATCATGATGTATGTGGTGTGGTGAGTACCCATTAGATTACTTATGGGTGAAATGATCATTATGATAGATGATGATGAGTGCAAAGATCTACTGATCCTAGAAATAGTATCCTACTGTAAAAATAACTATTATATAATAGGTAATTCCAAATCACTACTATAAAATAAACTTGAGATTTTTCAGAACACCGAAATCATGGTGGACTATGGACAGAAAAGTTATTAAACGCAGCTGTAATAGCTGCTTTACGCCTTTCTTCTGTGAGAGGGTGGTACTACCCCGGTCGAGGCAGGCCCTTCAAGATTTCTTCTAGATTATTATTCTCTTTGTCTCTGGTTTAGTGTTTCTGTCTCTTTTTATCTATGATTCTATCCATGGGGTTAGCCAACATAACAAAAAAGGAAAGAAACCAGGGCTGCCAGATTGTGTAATTGCATACTCAAAGTGTATAATTAGGGTGCCTTGTGTGTATATTTGGATACGTCACCGGATAATGAATTACCGTAACGAATTTAGTTGAAACTGCAGATTTATAGAGCTAAGGATTCTATAACATACAGCTCAATAATTTTTGGTCTACGACAAAAATTAACGAAGATACGACTAATTTCCTAACGAAGTTTCCTGACCGGGCCGCGCCGGCCGCCGCACTCGCTGTGACGTCACGCGGGCTGATACGCGCTCGGCTAGCGCTAGGGTTCGGTTGTCTTGTTCGCGCGCAGCGTGTTTTAAGCCTCAAAATGAGTTTACAGGAAAGTTTTCAACAAGCTAAGTCGGATAACCTGCCAAAAGTCGATACTTTTATGGTATTCGACTACTTAAACAATAATTTAAAATACACCAGCGCCGAGACACGTGGTTGGAAACGGAAAAGGTACACTTAGGTACCTTTTCACTTACCTTTTCTGTTATGAATACTATTTATACAAAGAAACCTATTATTTTACCACTAGGTTAAGCATGGAAAGGTTCGGTGTACCTACCCAAAGTACTATAAGATATATAAGATACCTAGGAAGGTAGGTAGTATCCTGTCATAAGTAGGTAGATTAGGTGTTTATCCTATTGAGTACTATTTTTATTCCTGTTTATTTTTGACGACCGCTTGGCGCTATAGTTTGAGCGTTGGCCGCTTGGCTCACTGCATCGGGTGGTTGTGGGTTCGATTCCCGCCAGAGGCAAATTTCGGAAATGGCCTTTTCGTAATCTACTCTGGTCTGGTTGTCACTGAGATCGCCCCCAGTCCATTGTATGGTAGCCAAGTATCAGCGGTGCTTAGGGGGCGTCCATAAATTACGTGAGGCATTTAGAGGGGGGGGGGGGGTCGAGCCAAAACTCACCAAATCTCACGTGGGGGAGAGGAGGGGTCTCTGCAAATCTCACGTAATTTTTTCTCCGCAAAAATTAGGGTGCGTTTCCATTGAAGCGGAGCTGAGCGGAGCGGACCGTGAACTGGCCAATCACAGTGCTCGCCCAATCTCCACTCCGCATCAGTGGAAACAGTGTAAGCGGAGCGGAGCGGATTTGAGTGGACTTTCGAATAAAACAAATGAACACGCGGCCCCGAGCCGGACAGAACGGAGTCGAGCAGACTGTGGTGCCGAGTGGTGTGCACGAAGCGGAGCGGAGTGGAGCGGAGCGCAGCGGACCGGAGCTGAGTGGAGCGGAGCTGAGTGGAGCTGAGCGGATCTGACCGAAGCTGAGCGGAGCTGAGCGAAGCTGAGCGGAGCTGAGCGAAGCTGAGCGAAGCTGAGCGGAGCTGAGCGGAACTGAGCGGATCTAACCGAAGCTGAGCGGAGCTGAGCTGAGCGGACTTTCGAATACAGTATATGAACACGCGGCGGATAGCTTCCGAATTTTCATCTTCTAGTAGAGAAAGATGTAAAAGCGCTGTTCTTTTCTTAACCGATAACATGACGTATGATCACTCCATGAGATTGAATTTGACTCAAATTTGACTGATCGGAACACGGCTCAATGCAGCTCAGCTTGACTCCGCCCCGCTCCGCTCCGCCCCGCTCCACTCCGCCCCGCTCCGCTCCGCCCCGCTCTGCTCCACCCAGTTCCGCTTAAATGGAAAAAGTTGCCACTTTTCACTGCTCTTCTCCGCCCCGCTCCGCTTCAATGGAAACGCACCCTTAAACTGCGAGAAAACTGGGTTAAATTAAGTAAAACATGTTTCTCCACTAGAATATGGCTTTTGAAAAATCTCACCTAAGATTAGAGGGGGAGGGAGGGGGTCGAGCAAAATCTCACAACATCTTACTAAGGGGGATGGGGGAGGCAAAAATTCACAAAAATCACCTCACGTAATTTATGGACGCCCCCTTAGTTTGGGACCATACAGATGGCGTGTAAGTCTGGCGATATTTATTATTATTATTTATTATTCCTTTATAATCTATTATTAACATAATATTATATTACCCATCACCCTACCTAAGGATTCACTATCACTACATACCTAGTATAAAACAAAGTCGCTTCCCGCTTTCTGGCTGTCTGTCTCTATGTATGCTTAGATCTTTAAAACTACGCAGCGGATTTTGATGCGGTTTTTTTTAATAGATAGTGATTCAAGAGGAAGGTTTATTATGTATAATACATACTTAATATAGTAGAGAAACACTGATAATTTTAGAGGTTTCTAATGTGATGTCGTAAATAAATACATTTTTTTGCGCTTACATTGCAAACGCTGGCTGAATCCTACGAGATAGATCAAAATAATGTACTACAGTATTGTACACCATAAAAAGGTATACAAAAAGTCCGCGATGGTATTTATGTCTATCTCTTAGGGATAACCCACAATAACCATTTTTTATCCTTTACTTTTTACGAGAAATAATGGCTTATTTACGAAGCGATTTTAAGCAATACAGCATTAATCCTTATCCAATTAAGTACCTTAAATACATTGTGCATTTAATATAGATCAATATGGCCCTTTACAGCATGTAATTTAAATGAATAACACCTAAAATAGTGAATGGCGGCGCAAGCGGGAAACCGGGCACAGCGCGAAATCAACGAGGCGAGTCCGGTGACGTCACGCGCGCTGGCCGCACTTACCGCCCGTCGATAAATTTTGGATACATAAAATGTGTTAGGAAATCGCAACCGATGGACCGATTTCGATGATTTAAAAACTATATTGATAAGAAAGCTTAGTTTTAACTGTTAGTGTTGGTTATGAGTTGATTTGTTGACCTATTACTGATCCTCATTGTACGAATCGTTAGTTTATAATTTATCTAGTGATTCTAGTGATATTATTAACTAACATAACCAACAGTTTATAATCTCACTAGATTAATTATAAACTAACGGTTCGTACAATTTTACGCTGACAGATTAACCAATAAATTTACCTATGTACATTGCATCCCCGTAAGTTCGTTAATAATTTAAAATTATGTAAACGACAAGCAGGTGTTTTTTAATATTTATTCCATTCGGAAATAGCTTATCTGTAGGTAAACTGGGAAATATGGAAATATTGCGCGCTCTCTGACGGTACCTAACACTGATTACATAACAAACTAACGACCGAATACTCGTACGTAACTTAAATTTGAGAGCTGCTTAACTTTGACGCGCCATACAAAAAATGACAGTTAACGACGTCTCAAACAGTTAAGTGGGACTTAAATAGTTAAGTATAGCCTTTGAGTATTCGGCCGTAAGGGCGTTATTTCAGAATCGGCAGATAACTTTTACTGACAAAATAAATTTTGGTGTTGACAGATATTGTATGGAAAAATTATCAAAACGTATACAATCAAGGTAAATGCACATCACATATATTTATTTATTACAGATAATGTCTCATAAAAAATTGGTGTATAATGTCATTTTGTATAATTTCGGGGACCCGGGTGTATAAAATAAGGTTGCTAAGCTGGCAACCCTAAAGGAAATGTCAAAAACAATTTTCCGATTGATAGTGGGTGGTGGAATTGGAAAAAAATATTTGTTTTGAGCCTCGATTGTATTTTCTTATTTCAAGTAAGCAAGAAATAGTTACGTACCTACCACCTAGCTATAGAAAATTGTTCTGGCGACTGCCAAATATTTGGAAGATTCTTTTCACACGTTTGAAGCCAGTCAATCTAAGGTTGTATCCTATTCTCTGATTTCTGCATTAAATCATACAAAAACTGTAGAGTAGGTACATCATTAAATAAATTGCCTATCCACAGATGCCTGCTGCTAGTTTCGGCTCTTTATTAGCTAATTCTTTAAAAGAAGACTGTACTATTAAAAATGTTTGGAATCATAATCTTCATGAAGAATTTCATGTTATCAGACAGGTAAAGGATTCTATTTCTGATTTTAAATTAATAAATGTTACCTATGCTATAATAAACTGCCTTATATTACTGAATCATTGTTTTAGATAGTAAAAAAATATCACTGGGTGGCCATGGATACAGAGTTTCCAGGCGTTGTGGCGCGACCTATTGGGGAGTTTAGATCTACAGCCGACTACCAATACCAGCTATTGAGGTAAACCCATACACATGCATGCCCATGCTCCAAACATAGAGCATTCTCATGGTTTTAAAATTGTTATCAA
The DNA here is from genome assembly GCA_947859195.1 of Drymonia ruficornis. NCBI lineage: Eukaryota > Metazoa > Arthropoda > Insecta > Lepidoptera > Notodontidae > Drymonia > Drymonia ruficornis. Next base: position 6,386,673 of record OX401910.1, on the reverse strand, counting down.
GCTCCCAATTTCTACTTCAATAACTCCTGTCTATCATTTTTTGTTGATGAAACAAATTTGGTTGCATTCCTTAATGTGATATGAGCAAATGTATGAAACATTGCGTGATTTCTTAAGTAAAGGTTGAATAGAATCACTGCCTTGCTTATCCCAAAAATAAAACAGAATGTAAATTTATAAATTATAGGAAGCTACTGAGCATACCAATACATACAACAATACACACACACATCTTATTTCATGTTCATAGATGTGATTTACATGAGCTATGCCCTAAATCCCCCTCGCACTGGAGGGAGGCCTAGGAGTGGGATGTTAAAAAAGCTAATATTTATTATTATTTATTTTAGATGTAATGTGGACCTTTTGAGGATCATACAATTGGGTCTTACATTTATGGATGAAAATGGCAAAACACCTCCAGGCTGTACAACTTGGCAATTCAATTTCAAGTTCAACTTACAGTAAGTATAAATATCATTGTAGTATACATTTAAACTGACTTGTTGTGAATTATATTATCTGATTGAATACTGTTGGATTAAGTAAGATGTATCACTCAAATAGATGTTTTTCCAGAGAAGATATGTATGCACAAGATTCCATAGATTTACTTCAAAACTCTGGTCTTCAGTTTAGAGAACACGAGGAACATGGCATAGAACCCTTAGAATTTGCTGAACTGTTGATGTCTTCAGGTATATATATATTTTTTAATTTTGTAAGGAACCTAAGAGTCCATCTAAAGATTATTTTCTATGTCATTTAAGGACATGATTAACATTAACACCCAAATTTATAGAAAGTTATGATGGACTTACACTGGCATTAGTAAGCACTTTTGTCCTACAAATGCTTGGTAAAACCATTGTGAACTGGCTATCAATTGGGTGGTTAATGTTTACATGTCTTATAATAACTGAACAGACCATTAAATCTGAATTGTAGGTTTAATATTATGATACCTACTAGTAATTACTTCATTAGTTGTAGATCTGATAGGATATCTCCTTAACAAAAAAATAATAATTAGATTGATTGATTGATAGTTGCACCTTTATTCCAGGTATTGTACTAATGGATGATATCAACTGGTTGAGTTTTCATTCGGGATATGACTTTGGCTATTTGTTGAAAATCCTAACCGATCAAAACCTACCACAAGAAGAAAATGATTTTTTTGAAAGTCTCCGCTTGTATTTTCCAACTGTCTATGATGTGAAAGTAAGTTTGTTACCACTATTAATGACTTATTCATATTTATCAACATTATAAGAAAGAAGTGTCCACATTTTTTACCACACCTAATAACATTCTATTTCTTTAATAAAATAATAATGTTACGTATACCAATCTTGAACTTTTTTGCTATAGTACTTGATGAAGTTATGTAAGAACTTGAAAGGCGGGCTGCAGGAAGTGGCAGACCAGCTGGAGCTGCGGCGCGTGGGCCCGCAGCACCAGGCCGGCTCCGACTCGCATCTCACGGGAATGGCGTTCTTCAAAATCAAAGAGGTATGATACTTTTTACCTTATTTTAATGCTTGATTTTATTTGGTTTAAATCTGCTACCGTGAGATTATAGAGAAATAGATCCGACACTTGTGTACTTATCCCGTTCCATACTCCGTTGCCGAAGAAATACTCTCTCGACCCCCATATGCTGCTTAGCGCCGCCCTCTCTTTATGTTCTACTAACTCGTTATAAAGACTACAGCTACCATGACGACCTGATGTGGTATGTAGGTACTTTGTGAGAAACAGGGGTGTTCATTCTAGTCAAGTTATGACTAATAACTTTCCCAGATATTCTTTGATGGCAACATTGAAAGCACCAGCGGACATCTCTACGGATTGGGCGCGCCGTTCGCGAACAATGTTAACAGCTTCCAAGATGGTGTTGAGAACGGCAACTCGTCTTGATCCGCAGACTCTGTGTGTGTGGGGAGCCTCACACCACAACCGCATTTGTACCACATTTCAGAGTGAAAAGTACTTAACATTATGTTTTAGTACCATTATGTGCAGAGAACAGATAATATGCATTAAAAGCTGTGATATATATGTATGTAGTTATTAACTAAAGTTTGACCTGGAAGTAAATAGATGAACTTGGAAAACTGGTATTACTTATTTATTGTCTGGTGACTTGCTTTGGTAATGCAGAAGAGTCACTACTTACTTCCAAGTACTAACTCGTATTGATGTTGATATGATATACTTATTTGTGTATTTTGAAATTAAAAATCGATAGTGTAAGCAAAATGTATATCAAGTAACTTAGTCATAATACTTTTGATCTATGGGTCAGCAGGCCAATAGCAATATGTGTATGCTTTACCACGTTTTTTCATTAATATAGATAATGTATCTGCATAAAATAATATTTTTTTCCTAATTTGACATTATAATATTATTATGAATAAAACTGGATTTCATGAAGATACAATACAAAGAAATATTAGTTCGGGTTTGAACGTCTTTATTTTCGGTGGATTGGGTCACAATAATAAGTTTTTATTCCCATCATAATTATTATGTTATTGTGTGAGTATTGCAAATCTTGTAGAGCAAGGTAGAACTAACCCAATTATAATGTTTTACTTCCGCTCACTTCCTAGGTATAGCATGAAAGCAAAAATAGGATACTGTTCAGCTTTATTTTTAGGATGCTATCACGTCTTCTAATAGTTATAGGTTTATGTAATAGGTATTGAGTTAAGAATATTCTTTAACCAATTTGTGTAACAGCCAAATTAGTATTACATTAAAATCTTTGAAATAAACAAGTTAATGTTAAAAGCTATTGTTTTTAATTTAAGTTAGACCCTGGAAAATGTCATACGAGCTCTATTTAACTCTTTGTAAAAAGAATATGTATCTAATAATTAGAATTGCAGGGGTCTAAAATGGTCAGTAAAATCCGTAAGTCAGTTTTTTTTACTTCGGTCAGTAAGTCATTTTTTTCGAAAATGGTCAGTAAAGTCATTATTTTAGATACCTGCCTACTATTAATATATACCATGCCATCATTCTTCGTCCAGTGATTACAGCTGAACAATGTAGTTGAATTAAAAAAAACTTCAAAATCATTTCGAAGTTTCTAAGACACTTCTTCGAAATTAAGCACTGTTTAAATATTTCGAGGTTTAAAGTGGCTTTAGGTAGATCTCACTCGGAAAACCATAAGCATTCGGCAGAAAAATCTGCAAAAGAAACTGGGTATACCTACTAGCACACATACATACATATTACGAACTTATTATAAAAATTATCACGACAGTGAAAGCAAAGTTAATTCCCCATTGTTTCTTGTATTTCACGACTATGTTCACGTATTTATTTTACCTATATTATGTAAGTATAAGTCAGTATTTTTGAGCCTGATAGTAGTCAGTATTTTTAACCATGCAAACAGTTTCGACCCCTGGAACTGGGGTGCTACTCGCTTTCAAACGAAAACGATATTGCGGACGATATTTCGCGTGTTTCCTACCACGGTTCTCATCCGTTCCGAAATTTCTTCCGAACACAAATTGTTTGACGGATCGTTTCTCTAAACCTACTCTAATTGGTAAATGTTCCGAACGAAAATTTGATTTTGACAGATGATTTTCGCGATATTAACCTCAAAATCGACGAAACCAAAAGTGTTATCGTTTGATTATCGTTTGTGTTGATTTTATTAGAAAATTGTATTAAAATGGCTGCAAGATTAGTTTTAATCGAGGCTGCTCTACGTAAGGAACGTTTAGAGCGTAGAAGAAGTCGGCGTCGCCTGCGGAATCAATTAAATGTTAGCCAAATTCTTGACTCAAAGAGTTTGTGGGAAATTACAGACTCAGTCGGCAATAATTTGAGGAGTTGTGTAAGGAAATAGTGCCGTTGTTACCTCCACTTCGGAGGTGTTATGGAATCGACCTCACAATATATTTTGGTGGTGTATATTTTTTATCGTTTTCTTAAATAAATATTGGCATTTCTCTGTTCATAATCCTCATCTTTTTTTCAGGTCCTTACGGCTTTGAATTTTTATGCCTGAGGCAGTTACCAAGGATCTGTGGCACAAAACCTAGACGGGCCCATGGCACAACAGACTGTGTCTTGTTGTTTGCAGGAGGTTACGACTGCCCTCAATGCACTCCATATACTAAGGAAATACATAAAATTCCCGCAAAATATTAATGAAAGGCATCTCATTAAGCGGCGGTGAGTACCTAGCTAACATGTATCTAAGTATTATTATTAATATTGGCTTAGTGTATTTTGAATAAATGTGATATCATAATGTTCCATATTTAATGAAAAATATGGGCTTCCGGGTGTGATTGGGTGCATTGATTGCACTCATATTGCAATTATTGTTGCACCTTCGCAGGAAGAGGAAAAATATTTTAATCGAAAACATTTTCATTCAATTAATACTCATGTTTTGAGTATAAGACCAAATATTAATTATTGTTTGAATGTTGTTGGTGTAAGATCTAGGTACTGTTGTATATGATTCCCATTAATCTCTATACTTACCTTCTATTTATGTATATTACATTGAATAACTTTCTTTTCTAGATATGCGACAGTGGGTGCTATACTTATAACTAATGTGGACGCTTCATTTTGTGGAGCAACACAAGATGCATATATTTGGAGAGAGTGTGACATAAGAACCCACATGGAGGGTCTCCAGAGTGAAATAGTTTATCTATTAGGCATGTTTGAATTGATATATTTGTGTAAAAATATAATATAATAATGTATGTAATGTAACTCACATTAATATTTATTTTAAAATTTTAGGCGATTCTCGTTACGCTCAAAGGGAGCATATGATGATACCTATAGATAATGCTGTTGAAGACTCTCCTGAGGGAAGATACAACTCTGTCCAAAAGAGTGCATGCATCACCATAGAACGCACATTTGGCATATTGAAAGGTCGATGGAGATGTCTTTTGGCAGCTCGGCAGCTCGCACTACATTACTGTCCTGAAACAGCAGGTAAAATTATAATAGCCTGCTGTGTTTTACATAAGTTATGTATAAATATAATTCATTTGCTTTAATTTATTTTTACTTTGTTTTAGGAGATGTGAAAAAAATGCCAAGCGCTTCCTGCCCCGTTTCTTTTCAACAGCTACACCTTTCAAACTTATAAAAAGTTGTACTTTAAGGTAAAATAAAAATAAATGCCTTATTATAATAGTTTTATTTATTCTAACCCCTACCTACAAAGTTCATGGTAAATAACAGTAATTACTGCCCTTAGCATGTATAGAAGTTTGTACCTATATCCATTGACGTAGGAATTTCTACGATTTTATTTTCTCTATTCAGCATTACATATTACTAGGTACAATATTTATGCATAGCTAGGGAAATCGGTACCTTAAGGTAAAATAAAAAAAAACCCTTATATTATAATAGTTTTATTTATTCTAACCCCTACCTACAAACGTCATGGTAAATAACAATAACAGTCTACATGCTGTGTGGAGTGACTAGACGCTTCCTGGCTGTATACGGCAAACTACATGACTTCAGGCAAATCTTGAAACAAACTGAGGCTGTGGGAAGCTCGGTGGTTGGCTTGTTTGACTGGATGTGGATGGCGTTGGTTGATTGGTCTGAAAATAAAGCAAATTTAATAGCTAATAGAATCATGACATATTGTAATCAAATGAGATTTGATGGATTTAATTTAAAATAGATTTAAATTCTTACATAAAAATTCATCTTTATAATGAAATCAATTATCGTTGAAGAAATATTTTAACAACAAAGATGTAGAATTATTTGATGAGATTTGAAGAATGACTTCCTCACTAAAGGCTGACACTCTGGCTATAGTAAGGCGTCCAACAAACCCATCTCCCATGATAGACAGGACTTAATTGCTGAATGTAACTCATCTAATTCTAAGTATCTTAATTACTATTCTCTAAGAAGTCCACACAGCTGTAATAGGGCAGCCCCTGATGCCTGCGAGCTCGGTGTTCCTGACTGTTTATCTCTCTGGACGGTCCTCTTCCAATTGTATCAAGCTTCTGACATCACAGCCAGCAGTTGATTGCCTTTTCCTTCTGGTATGTGTAGGTTGTGAGTCTGCAAAACAACATTCCAATTTAAATACTTCAACAAAAAATGCCTCGGACACTTAACGGGTTTAGAAAAATAATTTTAACTAAATGGACACTTTTTACTAAGTTAAATAGTTGCCCTGATTATGCTTAAGGGTACCTACTATGTCCAGCAGTGGACGGCCTTTGGCTGAAATGACTTATGAAAGATATTTCATACAAATCCATCATGTACTAAAATATTTATGATAGCATTACTGAAAATACCATTAACAAATACTCACAACTTCTGGAGGTCCGGGATTCTTGTCACATCGGTGGTAGACTCGGGGGTTCTAAGTGGCTCGTGGTTTCGTGGCGGATTTCTACATTCCCCATAACCCGTTTGTGTAGCCATTTTAAACTGAAAAGATTTAGATATGCATTGTTATTATTAAGGAAATGAGATATATTTAGTGAAATAATTAATTACTATGTATATTTATAATGTTTACTTACATGTTTTGGAAGACAAACTTTTGGAGACCCAAAATGCCGACAAAATGGCTTGAAGCTTTTATACGGAATGTGTATCACGATTCCGAAGTATGTAACAAGCACTTGGAAACATCATTTATTAATACAACACTTGAGAAACTAACTTCAGAAAACATCAATTAATTCAAACGAAAAATCTCACAACATAAACATTGACTGACAGTGTGAATATACGGATAATTTTGATTGTCATACGTTACTACCAATCGTTCGCAAGAAATAGTACTCTTCAATTTAGTTGGTTAACAATGTCCGTAAAAGGGAACACCATAAACACTATAGAGAATTATACTGTCTATGGTATTTTTTGTTCAAAATATAAATTTTTACCCATATATTAATATTTTCTGCATGAATATTACAAGTAATGCTTGATTTACCACATACTATACGTAAAATTTAAAAATAAAGCTACCTAGTTTGATTATTTCAAAATAAAGTAAAAACCGTAATTTACCAAAGTTGACGTCAAAAAGCAACCACACTATTTTGCTCGTCCCATTCGTTCACGAAAATTGTCTATGGATCCGTACTTCGTGTGCCCATCCGCAAAAGAACAAGAGTAGCAAATTAGCAAAATTTCGGATGGAATATCGTTCGTTAACGTAAGTTGCGTTTCGCAAACCGTGGTAGCACCCCAGAAATGGGTTAAAATAATATACATAGTTAAATCAAGACATAAGTTTATTCAACACTTCCAATGGTCATAATTCGAAACGTTAAATTGCATGCTTATATTCATTTCTTCTTTTTCTTGTGTTTCTGTGCCGTGTCGGGCGTGTTATCGACTTTGCGTTTGCCCGCGTTGGCGCCCTTCCCGCTCGCGTTGCCTCCCGGCGTGTTCTGGTTCACGTTGCCGCTCTTTTTCTTCTTCTCTGCACGTTCCTTCTCTTCAAGTTCCTGATTTTCCCTCTCGATTAGCGTTATGAGGGTGTTGCACCTGAAAATAATGTTACTTATCAAGCACATACAATTTTACGACTTAACAAGAGACCTTCCCCCATATTCATAGAAAGTTATGATCGACTTGCAGTGAAATTACAAATCACATTTGTTCCTAAAAATGCTTTTCAAAACTATTGTAAACTGGCTAATATCTCTATGAATTTGGGGGCTAGACTATAGATGTAAAAAAACCTATTTAAAACGTTTAAAATCAAATGTTGCCGTTTTAAATCCCAAATATCCCGCTTTAGCTGGTTTAAAACTGTGCGGCGGCCACGCGCTGCAGTTTATGTATGTGCATGTGTGTGTAGGGTAGGCGAGCTGGCAACGTTGCGTCGAGTCACGAGTGACGACGTCAATACGATAGTGCGAGAGTATGAGTGTGTGTGAGTTTTTTTTAAAACCGAAAAAAAATTGATTATTTTTATCGTTTGAAAATAATTTTAAAAAATAATGTTTATTTACCAACACATAGTTTTTTAACTTATAAATAAAGTTTTTATAACATAGGTAGGTAATATGCGCTTAGTCGGACGGACCAACTAGAACTAAACCCACTAAGTATATCAAAATCAGTATATCACACTTTTTTTTTTACACAGTTTATAGTTACTCCGTCATATCCCTACCTCGGTAAAATCAAGAAAATTTCGTTATAATTAAGAAAAACATATTCATCAACACCAACCGTTTTAATTTTTTAAAAATGGTTTATTTCGGCTTTAAACGGCTGTTTTCGTTTTAAACGGAATGGTTTAATTGGTTTTAAACCGGCCTTACATCTATAGGCTAGACTATTAAATAGTAGTCCATCCAATATTATACCGTGTGTCCACTGGCAAGTAACTTCCGCAATTTCTTGCAGAAGTCACTTGCCGACGTGTTTCCACTGACTGCAATTTTACACAACCGTGTACATGTGGGACTTGCAGCAAGTTCGGCAAGTCGCAGAAGTCCACTTGCGTGAGTGTTTACACATTGGAAGTCGCTTGCGCAAGTAAACTTGTGCAAGTTTTCTAGCCAGTGGACACATGGCATAATATACTAACCTGCGCTGCAATTCGACGGCCGTTCGCGACTTGAGGAACCAATCGAATCGGAACTGCGGAGCGGCATGCACAGACGCGCGCAGTTCTTCATACACATTCTCTTTATCGAAGCCTAGCTTGTGTAACATGCACACCAGGAACCTGTAAAAACAACATAAATAATTGCATTAGAACGTCTGCTGTTTAACAGGTTTTGTTCAACATAGGGATGATTTAATTGTGCGAAACCGGAGCTGGTCGCTAGTGGGTTATTATAATAATAATTACCTATCTTCTTCTTCTACATAATTCTTCCCTTTATTTGTTCCGTAAGCAATCCTGAGCTGGTGGAATGGCGCCCGGTACCGCGCCATCTTCGCATCCAGTGCCTTTTTAATCGAAGCCCTCCTTTGTATCTTGGCCTCTCCTCGTTCTATTTGTCCCATTATCCTGTCTATATCTTGAAGTTCATGACATCTCTCCCAAAACACTGCTGAGTACTCCATAACCTGTAATATAATAATTTCATTTTTTTATTTATTCATAGTAATACCAATACTTTGTCGTATTTGATGTGATACTTACTTCTTCAGGTGTTTTGCCTTCGACGTCTTTCGCAATATTTTCAATATCATCTCTACCATACTTCTCATTCGCCTTTATGAATTGGTTGAAATCACGTTTCGTCCAGTTGGTGAACCCTAAAGAAATACGAAATACATACTTTCATTCTTGCTTCTTCGTTCTTTATTTGGCCATTATATATTATGGTCACATACCTTGTGTGAGCAACTGCTCTTTCTCCTGTATCTCCTCTTCCGTGAGCGCTTCGGCGTCATCTATCTTGCGTTGTTCTTCTCTTTGAATCTTAGCAGCATCTGGACCCAGCTCAGGATTACGGGGCACTTTGTACCTAGAATATTTTTTCAATATGAGCTTTCCGTCTGCTTTATAATAAGAACCAGACACAATAATCTTACATACCCAAGAGTCTTGCGGTAGTGATAAATCTCTTGATCCAAAAGTTCGAAGAGCCGCGGCGGGAAAAACTGGAAATCTTGCACTATAGGCTGTTTCGGTGGACGCGGGGCCTGCACACATAAATTACATGTTAGCCGCATCAAACACGTTGATCCTTGTTGGTAATGAAACTAACTACATAATAAGCTATAAATGTGATTATTAAGTAAATTCGAGTGATCTCAAAAGTAGATAGATATAAAATATATACTTACATAAATAAACGTATTTATAATTGAAACTAAGGTCAGTATAAAGAGCTAATGAATATAAATATGTAGATATACATGAGTTAGATGATTTAGAACCACCACCGGTAGACCGCAACGCCGGACTCCGCACTTAGCTCTTTACACTTATTTACCTGTACCTTAGGCGCCTTCGGTTCAGATACGCGAAGTGCCTCTCTGAAATACGCGTCCACCGCATAGTTAGCTTTGCGCTCGCGTTTAGGCGGCTCTATCCAGTTACCCATCGGTATCACTTTCTGTTTTTCTCTGTAATCCTCTCCTGAACACAGAAACAAAAATAAGTATGTATTACACACAATATAGTCTGCGCATTCGCCTTTATAGGGATCGACTGAATTTATAATTGCCAATAGATATTGTTGGCCAATTTAACCTGTAAAATATGCATAAAAACCAAACCATAAAACATTTTGACGACCGCTTGGCGCAGTGTTTCGAGCGTAGGTTGCTCGGATCAGTGCATCGGGTGGTTGCGGGTTCGATTCCCGCTAAAGGCAAATTTCGGAAACGTCCTTTTCGTGTTTTGCCCTGGTCTGAGTGTCACTGGGATCGGCCCCAGTCCATTCTACGGTACCCACAGTACAAGCTATTGGGACGATACAGTCGGTGTGTTTGTCTGGCGATATTTATTTATTTACCCCAACCCAACCCAAACCCGAATATTGGTTATTTGGGTTTATTTAACCCAAATATTTGTTGGACCTTCAAATTGGTAGACAGAATCCGTTGCGCCCGGAGTGTCCATTGAGAATGCTCGTAGCGAAGTCTCCCCGAGACTCTCCAACTTCTGCTTCAATTCTTCAGTCTGAAAAATTAAATACATCGCCAGATTCTTAAATTATCCGGAGTACAAAGTTCAAAGAGAAATATGTAATTTTTTGGGATATGTTATCAAAGTTGTGCGCGAAACTTCAATATTCATTTACCTTGGTTTCTCCCTTAGCCAATATACTATCGATGTCTTCATCTGTGATCTCAGAGTCTTTGGACGAGAACACGTGGTTGGCACCATGTCTGATCATGTTGAGCATCTCGTCCTTATTCAGCTGGTTCTTGGCGTCGACGAGCCGGCCTTGCTGTATCACCAGCTTGTCCAACCGGAGCTTCACCTCCGCTCGCTCCACGATTTTCTCTTCCACTGTATTGTCGGTGATCAGTCTGAATACTCGCACCTATGAACGAAGATGTAATCCCACTAATATTATAAATGTGAAAGTTTGGATGGATGTTTGTTACTCAATCACGCCAGAACGGCTGAACGGATCTGGATGAAATTTGGCACAGAGATAGATTATAGTCTGGAAAAGCACACTACTTTTTATCTCGGTAAAATGTATGGTTCCCGAGGGATAGATCTGTTTTAATTGTTATAGAGCAAAGGATCGACATGATTTTTGCATGGATGTATTAACTCAGGATGCGCATCGCATGATCTTCCCCTCTAGCTTTTTTTTATAGGTACTAGACCAAAAATCTCTGACACGTATATAAAAACTGTTTTCGAAATCGATTTGATCAGAGTAAGTATCGTTTTCGCGGTGTAAGGTGCTCCGTGAAAAATGCCGAATTGTCCCATTAAACATGTGCAAAGAAATTACAAAAAATAGTAATATACAAAAAGATGGGGTAACATTTCATATGTAAGTATTTTTGATGTAATTAATGCAATTTTTCTATTAAATTCATTAAAATATTAAATGTCATAAGAATCGAAAACATTATCGATACAATTAATCGAGTACGAATTAATCGAATAGTCTACTGTGACCATAGACGAATCTTTTCTACCCTGGCAACTGTATTTTTTATTTGTCAAATAATTGTCAAGTATTTGAACTTTGTAAACAAACGGATAAATACTGAATTACGCGGTGATAAACCAGTCGCAGGACGTTAAAAACGATTTACAATGAATAAATCATTAGTAATTCAACAAGAGAGGTGATTCACAAAGTTTACAGGCGGTGTCTCGCGGAATTTGAGGTGCAAAATATTTTGTCAGAACTCGACCATGTTTACCAAAGAACCGCTGATATTATAGGTATATAAGCAGTTTATTTTACAGTTTTTAAGTTAAATAATGTGTTTATTGTATACAAAGGCAGGCTCAAAGCTTCAGTTTACAGGTTTTTCAGTAAATATACATTGATGACATTGATCGCTTAAAGGTACATTCGATTGAACACACTTGATACTTGGTATTATTTTTATGTGTTGCTTTCATCTCGACCAATACATAAACTAAGGTTGCTTTATTTTTCTATGTTTGCTTGTCAGTTAACATCGTTACTTAATTACTAAATAAACAAATAATCTTAAAGCATTAAAGAAATTATCTTTTATTGAATTATTTTATTTTTCAGGTACCGTTAGAAGAATAGTCGAAAATTGCTCTTTACGATGACATTAATCGATTAATAATAAATCTTCAAGATGACAGCAATGCTGTGGAGACTGATGATGATGAGTTGATGAGGCAGCGGCAGGCCCACGCCAATATATGGATTTATCAGGAGTGGAATATTTAGACCAAGATTAAAATAAAAAAATAATTAAAAAACGCAGTAGCTATGATATGTTTGTTTTATTTTCCTAAAATACAAAAAAAAATAACTAACTCATGTTGAAACAAAAACACCCACTATCGAAACAATTCAGATAAATACGATCTCGATAAATTCTTGATCTTGATAAACGGAATCGAACCTGACACTGCTCCGGGTCCATATGACCCAGAAGCAGGCAGCGTCTGCTACTGAGGCGATGAATCACATATGGCATAAATATATGTATAACAAATATTATCTTATTGACCAACATCAAAGAAAACTTAAAAGTGCTTGCGCTTGCATTATGAATAATAAATAATATGGAAAATAATAAATCAAGTATCAAAATTATTCAGTCGTATTAGTGAATGTTGCAGGAATGATTTTTTACTATAAACTTTTTGATTTGAACAGTGTTGTAGTAGTGTTTATTTATGATTGCAGACCGGTATCGATAAAAATATAATATATATAGTGTATAATAAACCTTGGGAGAGGCCTATGTCCAACAGTGGACGTCTTTTGGCTGAAATGATGATGATGATGACATTAGTATAATAATACCTATTACGTTTATACGTACCTACCTAACAAAAGATATCAGCCAGGCCAGTGGCAGCAGATGGCGCTGGTCGAGTGGGAGTGGGGGGGGATGAAACATCTTATTTGGGAACATTAGGTACTTATTTTTTAGATAATCTCATTTTCAAGGAACTGAATTGGGATGTACCCGGAATCATCTTGTTTCCGTTGAATATTTACGCCTCGTGAGTTACTCATTATTTCTTGTTCAGCTGTTTCAGTAGAGATAATTCAGTATAATTCAGTAGATTATAATGACAGCTATAAATGTAATAATGAGTATATGAAACTATCGATATAGCTAATTAGAAATATCGATAGTGGTATTCACCCTATTACACCGATGGTCCTACGGTAGTAAAATTTTGTATGTTGACGTATTAGATCTTTTAGTGTGCGTAAAATATACTAGTGTTGCACATTTCTTTACGTGTGCGTTTATAATGACACAAAATGTTTTGAGTAAGTGTGCGTCAATTTTAATGTAGTGGTTACCTCCCCTCCCCCAAGAATTGACAGAACATTTTGTTCGTTGAATTATGCGTGTTGCGAGTCCATTTTGTTACTTTGTTCAAGGATTTTTGCATAGGTATGAAAATTGGTGTTTAGGTGTCTTTAAAAAAATATCGGGATACGGGATATTTGATACGGGATATGGGATGCGGGAAACGGGATACGGGATCCGGGATCTTTTAAACTTATATTCTTCGCGGACGAAGTGGCGGGCAAAAGCGAGTGAAAAATAAAGCTGGGGGCAGCTCCCCTCTCGGTACGCCCATGTTTACCGTTCCTTAATTACGTAAGAGTTTAAACTTACCCAGGTTTAAGCTGTACCTGCCTATACCTGTACTGTATATGTTTACCTGTTTCTTCTGTCCAATGCGATGCGCTCTGTCCATAGCCTGCAGGTCCATCTGCGGGTTCCAGTCGGAGTCGTAGATGATGACGACGTCCGCCGACGTCAGGTTGATGCCGAGCCCGCCGGCGCGCGTCGACAACATGAACACGAACTTCTCGCTGCCCTCCGCGTTGTACTCTTCGATTTGTCTGTTACGATCTTCGTGGGGCGTTTGACCGTCTAGGCGGCAGTACTGGAACATAGGAACAGGGTGGAGTGAGTTGTAGTCTCGTTTACATACATTAAGCTGATAGTATTAGGTCCTATTGTAATGTAATGCCACACGAGGCAGAAAGAAGGAGACCCCTGGTAACTCCCCATCAATGCAAGGTAAATTGCATACAGTTTGAGCCAAAAACCAACAATTCTAAGGATGTTGTAAAAAGCGACTTATAGAAGAAAAATCATATAATAGACTTCATGTCTATTTATAGCAATGGTAATGCAACATAAGTAAGAAAATGGATAAAGTGATTTTAACACGAGTTTTTTATGATATCGGCGCAATGGCTAAGTGTGTTTGATGGAAATCGATTCCGCTGTTTTCAGATACCAATTGAGAGGGTTGATATTGCATAACTTAATTTCATACCTTATACTGCCGCCAAAGGCAGTAATCCTCCAAGATATCGAGCATTCTCGTCATCTGCGAGAATATAAGTACACGGGAGTCTTGTTCGCGCAGTTTCGGCAGCAGCTTGTCGAGTATGGCGAGCTTGCCGCAGTTGTACACGAGGTGCTCGTCCGTGGTGTAGGGCGGGCCCGGCTCGGCGCCGTCGAACAGGTACGGGTGGTTGCAGCACTTGCGGAGCTGCATCAGGATGTTTTGGAGACGCATCTTCTCCACTTTACCGGCGCCATTCACTGGGGGAAGATTTTTAAAAATTAAACTTGAATTTTCGTGGCATTACAGTGGTTTTTCAATGTAAATAACTTTCTATTTTTATTAATTTCTTAACAAAGGCTACAAACAAGTTTATGGCCCGCCTGTTGTTAAGTGGTTACCGTAAACTATTGAACAAAGTTCTCGACTGTCTATCTGTTATCTTGTATGAGCAGAAATTACTTATACACTATAACGATAACAGTAACTGTAAAAGACCATCCATGTGCAGAAGCCCTTAACAGGTTATGTTCTACTTTGCGACCTTTACAAAATAGTTTGTATATGATTTTTTACTTATCACTTACCAACATCAATATCTTTCATCAGCACTTTGGTGTACCATTCCCTCTGCATTTTGCTCAGGCCTACATATACTTTGACCTCCTTTTTTGGTTTCAATTTCTTTTCCACTTCAGATTTGAGACGTCTGAGCAGGAACGGCCGCAGCACGGCATGTAACCGGGTAACTAGTTGATTGTCCCCAAGTGCGGCGTTTGTATTGAACCATGAGTCAAAGTCCTAGAATAAATATTTATTTATTTATTTAGTTTTAAGGAAGACTAACAGCTAAAAAGATACAGTAGATAGAGAAGAATAACAATACAAAGCCATTTACATTTATCAGAAATAGCCCGCAAAAAAAACTGTCGCTTCTTCTTTACATATTATCTAAATAAAGTTTAGAATCAGGTGTTCAAATTTGTTAACTGTTCATTATTCTTTGAATATATTTTCGGAGACTACTACTGTTATAATGACGTGTGTCCACTGGCAAGTGACTTGCGCAATTTCTTGCAGAAGTCACTTGCCGACGTGTTTCCACTGACTGCAATTTTACACAACCGTGTACATGTGGGACTTGCAGAAAGTTCGGCAAGTCGCAGAAGTCCACTTGCGTGAGTGTTTACACATTGGAAGTCGCTTGTGCAAGTAAACTTGTTCAAGTTTTCTTGCCAGTGGACACACGGCATAATGCTAAAGATATAAATATTCAACTTACATCAGAACTATTGAACACGTCAGGCAACAGAAAATTCAATAGCGCCCAGAGTTCATGGAGGTTATTTTGCAGTGGAGTACCAGTCAACAGGAGTCTGTTCATGCTCTTGAACTCACGCAGCAGCTCCGACAGCTTGGACTTCTCATTCTTGATGCGGTGGGCCTCGTCGATCACCATGTAACGCCAGTTGAACTTCTTGAATACTGATCTTTCACGTATAATCATTTCGTATGATGTGATGCAGACATCCCAGTTCCCCGGCATGAGGGTTTCGCGGATGAAGGTGTTCTGTTATAGTAAAATAAATAGAAAGGTTAGTCTGGCTGGATAGCTTCTTGGGCTAGTTTAGTTAGATTTTGATTTAAATCAATGATTTTTTGTAAATAAATCATGTGATGTGGTTTAAATCACTCAACCCTGTCAAATGACTATTTTAAATGTAGTCAGATTTTGAAAGTATATCCGAAAATGGTGAGATACCCCAGCATCTGTTAGGCAAAGCTGTAAGGAAAGATTACAGACAACATACCCTAGTCTCTTGATCGCCGATAAGACAGACTGCCTTTACTGATGGACACCATTTCTTGAACTCATTCATCCAGTTTGTGAGAGTTGATTTTGGCACTATCACAATGTGTGGACCAGGAACATTCCTGCACATTAAATAAATATAAAGAGCCTGCATAGCCTGTGGTCAGGATGTACACATAGTATGTTGATCTGATTACTGGCTAGGTGCAGGTTTCAATGACATATCAGTGAAATTTAAGACATTTCATCCAAGAGAATCATGATATTTTTTTGTCCTGCTCTGAATGTCACTGGGTTCACCCCAAGTCCATTGTATGGAGCACATTGCACAATAATTACAATAATTTGTTTAGATTTTGTCTAGCAATGTAAAAATTTGCTACTTATTAATAAATGTGTAGTTCTTACTTGAAATTCTTCATGTAACCAAGAAGAGATATAGTCTGCAATGTCTTTCCGAGACCCATCTCATCAGCCAGAATACCATTGATACCATTTTCGTACAAAGATATCATCCAATTGAGACCTCTCACTTGATAATCTCGCATCTCTCCATTTTTAACGTAATGTGGAGAGGATTCAAAGCGGAAAATGCTTTTTGTTTTAATGTTTGTTTCAGCGAGGAGTTCTTCATCTTCCTCTTGTTCTGTCTTGCGGTGACGATGGCTATTACAAAACAGATTTTATTATTATAAGGAAGGAAGTGCCTACTCATCCACTAACTGGATGAATATTATCTTCCACCCACATATACCATAGGTCGGGGATGTTTTTTTGTTACCAGCCATTAGTGGATCATGTAGACAAAGTCCACTATGAAAATTTATTTGTGCATAATAAGCCAGTTAGCCGACAAATAATCATTCATCTAGTCATCCAGTTAGCGGACTACTTAAAACAGCCTATAATAAATTGGTAAAGTCCATTGCATGTGTAAATACTTAGTTACACATAGAGTTGTCTGCTATACCTAAGCAGAATAATGTATGACCATCTAAGATCTTTGTAACTTTAGATGCTACTCACTCGCCAGGGCCGCCTGAAGAGTCCGGATCTTTAATCTTTTTTGGTCTACCAGCCTTAGCTTTGGGTGGACTGCTGCCAGCTTTATTAGTATTTGTCATAAAGTGAGAGAAAATTTCAGTTTGTTTCAAGAGAAAATCGAATCTTTTCGAACGATCTGTTTCGATTTTACTCTCAAAGTCGCCTTCTTTACCCCGCGACGACGCGGTATCACTCGACGATCCATTCTGTTGATAAAGCCAGATACAGACATTAATTCATCAGAACCTGAATGATACAATACTACTTTATAATAATGTAACAATAGATACATAGGTAATAGGTACATACTGAATTATCACCAACATCCGCAACATCCATAACTTCCTCGGCTTCAGACATGATGATGATTTGTTGTAAGTTTCACAAAATGATCAGTTCATAAATCGATCACAAAAACACACATCCCCCTTGTCCTCTCAACATTCTATTATTTATTTATTATTCTTGCTTGCTTGTGGCTCGTGCGTTTTTTGGAAAACCAACCAACATGGGTACGAATGATACGAATCGACACCAATCTACCGACCGACCGGGCGCGAAAACGACGAGACGAGACAAGCCAAGCAGTGCCAAGTAGGGATGGGTCTAAATTTAATAAGATGCTAAATTAACACTGCTAAATTTATTTAGTGTCAACACCTGTTAAATAAATTCTAAGTAATATTGCAGTCACAAGTACCTACATTTACGTGTTACGTTAGCTATGTTATTCAACGTTGGATATTCAACGGCAAAAAAGTGAAATATGGACACTTTTTACCATTAGCGATACCGTAAAAAAAATGGAATTAATTAATAAAGTTAACAATCTGTATGTCGTGTTTAAATTTAGCAGTTGATAAAAATAGCTATCAAGGGTAAATTATTGTTAGCATTTAGCAGTGTTATTTTTTTAACGTTTAAGCCCATCCTTAGTGCTAAGACAAGCGGGGAGAGAACACCAAACAAGAGATGCTGTTTAGTGGTGCGTACAATCGATACTCGATAATGATGATTTATTTCACAATCGAAATGTTGCGTACCGACGATTACTTCAAACAACATTTTGTGACATATTTTTTTCAGAAATGTTTTGCCGTGCGTGAAGCAGCAATGCATGCAACAGAAAGCTTTTTACAGAAGGCGTGGCGTTCGTTTAACTAGTATACGATTACGAAAAATTCTAATATTCTAAAGCGCCGTAATTTTTTCGCATTTTCTCATTAACACCTATAACTAACACCTGATTCTACAAAATGCGCGTTCCCATATTTTTATTTTCTATGAAGATCCTGATCCTTTGGAAAAGAGTAATTTTCATTGCATCCGAGACATAAATAAAATAAAAATACCTATATAAATATAACGTCACGACTTTTATCCTCATTCGGGGGAAGTCAGAGGCAAAGAGTATAGTAAGTAGTAAAGAGTGACATCTTGCGGCGTTTAGGCGCAGGACAATGAAAGCGCGAGCGCCTCTGTACTTCTTAACAAAAAACTAATGCTGTAGCTACCTACCTATATATAGGTAGGTATATATATATATATATATATATATTACCTATACTTTTACGAATGCTGAACTACCTACTGTTTCTCAATTATTGAGCTATTTTTTTTTCCAATTAAGCATATTGTGACAATGTTAAAATAATCAGACATTGAAACAATAACTCAACTAGAAAAAAAAATAGCGCAATAATGAGAACTATTGTAAGTACAATGAAATAAAATATGGATGGATTGATGCGTACAACTCTTTATTAAATCATTTCAAAACATAACATTCCACAACAACAATTTCTGTAAACAAAAGCACAGCGATGCGGTATGGTACCCAAATTCCACACCCAACACAACACAAAGTAGCGTCTTTTTCGCAATATAACTACTGTCACTGGGAAGTTATCACAACAACAGGACGAAGCAACGACGACGACGACGCTTTCAGCAGAGAAGGCACTCCAAAATCAACAATTCTCACAATAAATAACAACCAAACAAAAGTTTCTACGCTGCGGGAAAAAATAACCTAATCAGCCGACCGAACGTTTTTCTTGTAGTTGTAGGGATGCCCGCTCTTAATCGATTTTCCGGAAGATCGATTCACGGCCATATGATCCCCGATTTTTAAATTAATTCAAGGGAATGCGATCGTCACTAAGATCTAATCATATGCCTATAAAATCGTTTGAAAAAAATCGTATCAACTAAAACTTAAACATCAACCGAAACGTATCATACGAATGTACGAACTGATCTTTGCATACCTATCGTATTGCCGGGAAGGGGACAAAATAACTACGACAAAGTAAGATTACCTACCCACACATTAAATTAGATTATTCTCTGATTTTTAATATCATGGACTAAAATGACAGCTATAATTAATGTCAATTTATATTTAAATTAAATATATTTTTATGAGTGATCTTGTTTATTTTATTCTTTGGTAAATAAAATTTAAATTTGAACCAGAATCATAAAAATAGCATAATGATGAACAGATAAAACACTATTTTACGTTTGACATAAAAAGCTGTCATTTTAGTCCACGAAATTAAAAATCAAGAGTATAGTTTCAAGTTACATCAAACGCGATAATGTATGAAATATGAAGGTAGGTATGATAATATTTTGTTTATTTTATTAGGTATCGGGTATTTTAGTTTTCTCTGATCTTTCGTTCTTTGATACCGTAATAGGCATAGGTAATATAATGTAAACTTTGCACGCATACTGTGCTTTTCTTTATTTTAATGAAATTACGATACGATCTTCCGAGATCTTCAAGGCAATACGATTAAATCGTGAATCGATTTAGGAGGTTACGATCCAGAAGACCGATTCAAAGCAAAAAATCGGGCATCCCTATTTTCTTCTCACAAGCTGTCATTGGTACATGTCAACATAAGGTCATAACTGTCACTTAGTGAGAAAGTAAAAATAATATTAAATATAATTTACAAGAGCAATAATAAATGATTATTAATTAATTATGGAGTAATTTATTCATAAAATAAAATAAACATTTTAAAAATACTATAATATAATACGACTATTGAGTATAGAGACATCTACCGTACATTTTAGCAGTTTGGTTTCATGTTAAGTAGTTTAGGTGGCGTGCCTGTCTTTTCCAATGGGCCTATTTGGTCTATCTTTCACCCCCCTGGTCAGAGGCTTGAGTGGCCATACACTACCACATTGTGGAGGTATAAAGTCAACTCAACGCCCAAGCTTCACCAGAATATCGATCAGTGGGGCTATTATATAACTCAGTTGACAGCTCATAGTGAACAACTATTGGCAAAGTTATCATCGATTGGCTGTCAAACAGCTAGTTTCGTGTGATACTCTGCAGCGGCGCCACCATGATAAATAGTGACCAATCATAGTAGAAAATGATGTACCCTTAATGCCCATAATGTACTTATATCGTTTATTGATGTACCTTCACGAGGTAACGAGATATTTGACATTTTAGGTGGCGCCGCTGGGTAGTACACTCCCTGGCGACGCCACGGTGTACTCGTACTTAGTAATGATATCGGCAACTATATTCTGTTGTAAATTAATGTACTAATGCTGTATGCTATGTACGTGTTAAAAAATATAATTTTAGGACAGTAGTTTTATTTATTTCAGTCCATTAAAGTTACCTTGAAAACGCCCGTACAGTACCTAGAGACGCCACATTGTACTCATACTTAGTACAGATATTGGCAACTATATTCTATTGGAAACTAATGTACGAGTGCTGTATGATAAGTACATGCTAAATAATATGATTAAAAGACAGTAGTTTTATTTATTTTAGTTAATTAAAGTTACCTTGAAAACGCCCGTACAGTTTGGGTTCATATACTTTTAGTACCGACATAGTAACTGTAATAAAAGATGTCTTCGAGTTATGCCATTGATGTTCTTTAATTTATTAATCTATTCTTTATTTAGTACATTCAATTATATCATTGAAACATCACTGTATACCTTTATCGAATTACACTTTCCATTTACGTAGGAAATGCGGTCAACAATGTCAGCATCTTGGCGGGTTCGGTTCGTTCACGCGGAACCCTAAGCATTTTTTTAAATAAAAGTACCTTAAGTTACTCCTTATAACATCAGCTATCTGTTAGTGAAAGTCCTGTAAAAATCGCTCCAGCCGTTTCGGAGATTATTCAGAACAAACATCCAGACAAACAAAAAATTTAAAATTGTGTTTTTGTTAATAGCACCGTATATTATATACTTCCATGTATGCATTTAGTATGAAGCTGTTAATTTGACACTAAAACAGACCCTTCAATTTTATTTATTTGTATAGAAGATTTTTATCATTACCAAAATAATAGAAACAAAGTTTAAACTAAATACACTAGACTGCAAAGAAAAAGGGTCTGTTAGAAAATTTTCAATAGGGTAAGGTTGCTTAAGTCGTACCCCCTAAGGGAATAATGACGTATTTCTTACTGTAATTAAAATGAAACAAAATCTTTTACATAGATGATGGAATCTTTATTCAAGTGCCCTTCAACCAGCATTGACACAAATTCAAACACCCTTATCAAAAAACGTATATTAACATTTAAAAAAAAAAAAAACTTTGGTACGACTTAGGGGTCTAGTCGCCTATGTCGTAGCTTGCACGTTTTGTAAATAGCGGACGAAATATTAAGGGGTTACGATTTAAGCGGTGGTACGACTTGAGCAACCTTACCCTATCTTCACAAGTACCTGACCTAGCTTCATGAAATAAAGATTAAATTAAAGAATATTTTAATGTACTTAAATGAAAATAAAAAAAAATTGTTAAAGCATTTTATTTTTAATAAATGTAACCTAACAAAAATGCGTAGTTAAGATATTGATGATTTTCTAACCGACCCTTTTTCTTTGCGGTCCAGTGTATTTTATTAGCAAAATTAGAGTTTAAATCTAATCGACTTATCCTATTCTAGGTGTTGTAGGATGAGCTGAGAAACATAATAATAGAGTGAAAGTACATACCTACGTACTTATAAGAATAGATAGATAGATAGATAACACTTTATTGTACACCAATCGAACAAATACAAAAACAACAATGACAAACAAAACAAGAAACAAATACAATGTACAGTGGGCGGTGTTATCGCAAGCTGCGATCTCTTCCAGACAACCTTTGGATGGAGAGGATTCCATGTTTCAAACAGGGTAGTAGCTAGCGCTGTACCTACTAAGTATAATAAAATAAAAAGGGAAACATATAACATATACCTAAAAACTAAATAAAAATACTTAAATAAGAACATACATAACAATAAAGATAATAAATAAAGAAAAATAAATATGAAGATAATAAATTTATAGGATATTTAATGAATAAATGAAAAGATAATAAAAAAAAATAATAACAAGATAAACTAAAATAACAATAATATAAAAATGCCTATCAAAAAGAATATTAGGAAGCCAAATAGTGATGCCTGAGAAGTTACGTAGAATACGAATACGAATACTGGGAAATACGTAGAATATAAGAAAAAATGTAAAATGACAAATTGTAACTGCCCCCGTAGGCCTAAACAAAATAAACGTTTTGAATTTTGAATATCTATTATATTATATATATATATATATATATAAAAATGAATCCCTATTTCATGTCATTACTTGACGCGAGAACGGCTGGACCAATTTAGATGATATTTTTTTTAGTTTATTCCGTGAAGTTCAAGGAAGGTTCATACATTTAAAAAAATTGGAAAAATTGCCCGGAAAGCGTTAAAGACCCATATTTTACGTATGATTCAAATTACTTTCAATAGATGGCGTAATGAACGCCGGTATCAGATGGCGGATGGCGACTATAAATTCCTGCAAATTTGTTTCATGGGCAATTCATCACAAGAAATAGATCTGCGTTGTGCACATAACAGTGCTGGGCAAAGGTCTCTCCCCATCTTCTTCCATCCATCGCGGTCTTAGGCTCTCTCATACCACCCGTCTAGATGAGCGTCGAGGTCACCGCGCCACTGTTTTTTGGGTCTACGTCGGCGACGACGGTCGTGCTCTGGGACCGCATTCGGTGATTGCTTTGGCCTACCTTTCTGAGCTCATTCGGCTCAGGTGACCCGCCCAGGTCCACTTAAGTGTAGCTGTTTTCGCTCCTACATCCGCGATAAGGGTCATGGAACGCAGCTGGGTATTCCGCACCCTATCAGTGTGTTTAACACCCAAAATGCTGCTCCATTGCTGTTTGGCAAACCTTCAGTTTGGACTTCTGAGCCTCGGTTAGTGACCATGTCTGGGCGCCGCACTGTGAGCTGAAAATCGAGCTTCGTAGTACTTCAAACTTTTTGATTTATTTTTTATTTTCATAAGCTTCGAATGCCTTCAGCAGTCATGAATATATATAAAGAATATAATTCCATAGGTATACTAAATAAATAAAATAAGAAATGAAAATTTTGTATGGCTCCAAAGTAATAAATCCAAATATGTATCTTCAAACCCGCTGTTTTAACCGTTATATCCTTACAGATGGCTGTTCTACAAATTATTTGTAATTTTGCCGAGTTGAAATTTTCCCAGAAAGTGTATTTCTGTTGCCGCTACAACAGCAAATAATACTAAAAATAAAATAAAAATTCAAAACAAAGGGGGGTTCATCCCCTATGTCAATCAAAACTATTTGAATTTAAATATTTATTATTTTTAATATTTGTGAAGGTGACGGACGCTCTGATGCAAAGCGTACCGTTACAGCAAGGGTCCCCATACAAGAAACTTGATATTTTTGACGTTTTTATTCTATGGTGGTACGGAACCCTTTATTTGCGACACGGGAAAGGAGTAGATCAAACGACGAACGGGGGAACGGGGGGGAAGGTTTAGTTATTTTTTGGCTAATAAGTAAATACAACATTAATTCTGAGGCGACACGAAGTTCGCCGGGACAGCTAGTTACCTAATAAAGAAAAAATGTAAAAAATAAATTATAATACTATACATTGTGATCGTTTGTTGTACTAAATGCATACATGGAAGTAGGTACTATTAAAAAAACACAATTTTAAAATTTTTTGTTTGTCTGTCTGGATGTTTGTTCCGAATAATCTCCGAAACGGCTGGAGCGATTTTTACAGGACTTTCACTAACAGATAGCTGATGTTATAAGGAGTAACTTAAGGTACTTTTATTTAAAAAAATGCTTAGGGTTCCGCGTGAACGAACCGAACCCGCCAAGATGCTGACATTGTTGACCGCATTTCCTACGTAAATGGAAAGTGTAATTCGATAAAGGTATACAGTGATGTTTCAATGATATAATTGAATGTACTAAATAAAGAATAGATTAATAAATTAAAGAACATCAATGGCATAACTCGAAGACATCTTTTATTACAGTTACTATGTCGGTACTAAAAGTATATGAACCCAAACTGTACGGGCGTTTTCAAGGTAACTTTAATTAACTAAAATAAATAAAACTACTGTCTTTTAATCATATTATTTAGCATGTACTTATCATACAGCACTCGTACATTAGTTTCCAATAGAATATAGTTGCCAATATCTGTACTAAGTATGAGTACAATGTGGCGTCTCTAGGTACTGTACGGGCGTTTTCAAGGTAACTTTAATGGACTGAAATAAATAAAACTACTGTCCTAAAATTATATTTTTTAACACGTACATAGCATACAGCATTAGTACATTAATTTACAACAGAATATAGTTGCCGATATCATTACTAAGTACGAGTACACCGTGGCGTCGCCAGGGAGTGTACTACCCAGCGGCGCCACCTAAAATGTCAAATATCTCGTTACCTCGTGAAGGTACATCAATAAACGATATAAGTACATTATGGGCATTAAGGGTACATCATTTTCTACTATGATTGGTCACTATTTATCATGGTGGCGCCGCTGCAGAGTATCACACCTAGTTTCGTATTACCTATCTCCAGTTATCAACTGAAATGACGTCATCTCGGTGATGGTCACCGGTGTGTAGTTTGACAGGAGTTTTTGTATCGATAAACCAACTATTGGTATTACGTTAGGCAAATGGACATCAAAACGTTAGTCACTGGACTTGTCAAAGAGGTTCGCGAAAGCAACTACTAAAGGCTGGTGATTTATAAGTTTTCAGTGATCATCACTATTAACTGATAATGTTAAAAATAAAGAGAAGGGGTTTATAGCGTGTGCGATATACGGAGATTCTTTTTGGAAGGATTAATTGTTTATTTGGTCAAAGCAAGGAATTTTTATGGGTCAAAGGTAATAGTCAACCATCGATTTATGATTAAGTAGTTCGCTATGAAGGCAAACTAGTTAACTTAAATTTGGTATTGCAAACATCTATAATGATGATGATAGACTATGGTAACTGCTTAACATCAGGCGGGCCGTTCGCCTACGCGGCCATACGCCGTCTTAGTATATAAAGAAAGAAAGAAAGAAATACATTTATTTGGCATGCACCAATGGATGAATTTTCATCTATGTGCATTATTTACAGTTCGCCTTTGACTATTTACTTGTCTAGACAGATAGTTCGAGCGCCTAAACGCCAAAAAAAATATCAGCCAACTGTTGGCTCATAAGCTGATTCCGGCCGATCAGTAGCGAGACTGACATTGTGCGGTGAACACGCTTTCTTTGGTGTATAAAAATGACAATATGCGCAATAATAGTATCCAAAAATTACAGGGGACGAATAAAAAAAATAAAAAAAAATACATATCATCGGTAAGTAAACTCGAAATAACTATTTGCTAAAGACACAATTAGATTAATGAAATGTAATTTTATTCAAAAATATAACGGCCATTTGACGCCATGTTGGCAGGGTTGCCTGTTTATTGAATTTAAAATTCCCATGAGAGCGTTACCTTATATTAAAAAAAAATGTTTTATCATAATGGACCGGGAGCCCAGCGTGCAAATTGTGGATTTACTTCGGCGTCGCCCAAACCTATTAGATTCGGTAGATTAGTTGATAGGAAGAATACATTGTTCAAGATGTTTCCACTTTCAGCGGTGGGGGAAGCGTATACAATATAATTTCAAATTAAAAAAAAAAAGCAATGATATGGAAATATTCAAGCGTGTCAGATATTGATACTTTTCATGCTCCAACATGATAAATAGAAAAAAATAAAACTCGAGCGCGTCAGATTTTGTAAGCAACTATAGGCTACGGTAACTGCTTAACATCAGGCGGGCCGTACGCTTTATTGCTACCGCAGTCCTTTAAAAAAAAAACAATTTCAGAGGGGGTGTTGAGTGAAACTTCCAGATGCTCCCATTTCTTAGACTGACGATCAAATTAGCAAATTGACACTTTTGACACTTCTTAGCTAGTAATGAATCCCCCTTATCTTAACCTGACGAGTTCTAGTATTTTAAGATGGTCTATTTTTTTTTTGGTTCCCCTTTGCGTACTCACCAATATTAAGGGCTCATACTGGTTGGAGGTTCTTATCAATATGTAAGGTCTCTCCTTTATCTTAATCTGACGCGCTCGAGAAAATCCAGAAAATCCTTCTACGGCTCCCCATCTATAATCCAAAAAGCATTATTTCGAAATTTAAAGCCGCCATATAAAGTATTAAATACTAAATAATAATATTTTAGTTTACCTTTTTTAACTAGTAATATTTTACCTAGTAGGTATACCTAGTAATCCATATGCACATACTCCTAATATTATGAATAAAACTAACTAAATGAATTTAAATTTAAAATAAATTATATGTAGATACCTCAAAATCAAAACTTTTTTCCCCATCTTTTACAGGAAATATTCAAAAGCTGGTATCACTCAGCACGCATTAACAGTGACGCAGCGCGTCTTTCAAACAATAGTCTACACATACTTGTGTGCGTGACACGCACACAGCGCTTTCAAATCTGGCCTGTTTTTTTCGTTGCGATTGCAGCTCAAAACTCTGTCTAGACAAGTAAATAGTCAAAGCAGTTCGCTTACGGTGAGGGAAAACATCGCATCGTGAGGAAACTATCCCTCGGGATTAGGTAATAGTCAGTTCCTGTATACACAGCGACAAGGTTCACCACCTGTCACGTTGGGTTCTGACTATCTGGTGAAACGTGGGCTTTGGGTTGACTCTTAATACCTCCATAATGTGGTGGTATCTGGCCACTCAAGCCTCTGACTACCCCCGAATGGGGAGTCGTGACGTTATTTTTATTTATTTTTTTATTTTACCATCGACCTACACCTACAGGAACAAAACCAGCATCTTAAAAAAACACAAGTAAACATCCGCTTGACTCCCGAGATAAACAGTAAACGTAGTGGCACAAACTAAGTAGAGTTCAGACGGACATCCTGGAACATTTTATTTCGACCTTACAAATAAATAGATAAATAGAGCAAACCACCATCTGACAGTTCTTTTTTTTTAATTTGAACTAAAGAATTAGGCAAAGGAATTTGTTTGCTATAATCCAAAAGCGAAAAAAAAAAATTGGCGGTGCCCCGATGCCCTGCATTTTTTTTTTTAGGAAATAAATTAAATGCATTATTTATTTATTTAGCGATTTATTTTTTAACTTTTTCTTATATTTGTCCAATGCTTTTTTCTGCATTGTTGGCAAAGTACATTTATCAAGTCTGATTAAGTCCGTGCCTTTCAGTATCCTATTGATGATGTTGCACCAATTATAGATACATAATTTAATTGTAATGTTTAAAAAATAGTGGAGGACTGCATCCTTATGCTGCTCACAATTGATGAAATCAAATGGATACTTGGTAGTTATGTATTCCTTTATGTGCGTAGAAATATTTTCTTTGTGTGGATTATTTTCTAAGTATGCATTTGTTTCATTTATTATGTACGTAAAATGTCTAACGGCATGTTCCGACGGATAGGTCAGCTTTCTTAGTTTCATTGTTTTAAATTCTCTCTTTGAGATCCATTTATGTACATCATTTTCTTTTGTGGTACATAAATTGGTCTCACACTCTTGACACTTTATTTTATTAAATATTTTTCTTATGACCCATCCAACGGTGTATGCCCTTGAGTGGACATTCAATCTTTCCCGAGCTGCTTGGATTTTAATGTCTTCAGTCACTGTCACTTTATGAAGGAGGGTGTTATCCTCCTCAACACATACAATACCAGGATCGATATTGGATTGGTGGCATTTGTCCCCCATTTGCTTTTCAAATAAAGCTTGAACTTTTATCATTTGGTTGCAAGCATCATCTTCACAATTGAAGGAATCTGAATGGAATTTAATAAGCCCTGTAATTAATAACGACTTGAAAGTACTTATGAAGATATGGCAAGTCGGATCATTATTTCTAAAGTTATACGCCCTCACACGTCCAAAAAAGTTTTCTATTGGATCGGAATTGAAATAGCGAGGGCGCATAACCGTAACTTTATTTTTTAGCAATACTTGCCATATCCTCTGGTAACTTTTAATTGTCGTTATCCAATTTTTTAGAGTAGGCACGGACTTTTCATGTCCTTTGTCAACAAATTTAATTTTTTCAATCATTTTTCTTGCTTTCTTCCAGAAGTCATGATGGATGGATTTCGCAGTAACTGCTTTTCTAAGAGCTTTTCCTCTGCACTTTTTGTGGTCAAGGCTCGATCCGTTGACGCTATCGAATAAGTCATCTAAAAATGACACAATCTCTGAAGTATTCTTCAACGTGCCGCTGACTGGTCTGCCATCGGTGTAGTGAGCTGAAAAAACAAAATGTTTATTAAAACTTATGATGGTATAATCTTAGTCGCTGGATTCTAGTTACTTCTAATTTATTGTTTGTTTAGCGAGAACCATTATTTTCCGATTAACAGTATCGTAGATAGTTGCTTTATTATCTACTGGGTGAAATCGAAATTGTGGGCAATATTTTAAAATATGACTAAAATATGACACATGATTCAGAATATTTTGGGAATATATTTGTTGATTAATATTCTCTAAATATTCTGAATCATGTGTAGAATCACCGTTTAAAATATTGCCCACGATTTCGATTTCACCCAGTATATACAAATAAATAACATTGGTTTGTTTGTAATTTCAAAATTACAGCTTTTTACTAAATGCATTTGAAATATGTATACACGGTACTAATAACAACAATTATTTTTTGTCTGTCTGTCTGGATGTTTATTCCGGGTAATCTTTGATTATGTTAGAAAAATAGTTGGCGTAAAAAAATAAAAATTCCATTCCATCCCCGCGGGCTTAAACGGTGGTAATCTATTTCTAAAATTTAATCTACAAATTCGCGGGCACAGCTAGTTAATAATAATAAAATTATACTCACAAAATTCAGCAGTATATGATAAGGCACCCGCCATTGTTTTGCTGAAAACCCGGACGCAATTCTTTACCTAAAAAAAAATAATTCTAATTATAGAACTTGTATGGTGTGGATAAATAGACAATAATATTTAATATTAAAAGGAATAACGTTAGTTTTCGCTAAAGTTAACTTTACCTTCATTTTTTTCACTTTTGTTGGAATAACATGTTCATCATTTAATTTATGAAGTATTCGGGATTGAGTGTGTTTACAGTCGGTTAAATACACATCGACGATGTCGTTCCATTTTGATGTCTTGCCATCAATTGAAATATTTTTCGTTAGAAAATTATTTCGTATACCTTTAATGAGGTGTGGTGGATCATAAATTATGCTTAATGATCCACCACTTATTTGCACCGTTTCATCTGAAATTAAGGATATTTTTTATCAGCCCCATTCAATTTTGATATTTATGCATCTAGTAAGTAGGTACCTACAAAATTAAACACTTCCCAGTTCTAATACCTCGACGAATCTGATCCCCTCTCGTAATTTCTTGCATTTTTTTTAGTGCAGATTGAAAGGACGATCCCTGATCTGATACTAATGCAATCGGAATCAGCCCTGTTTCAAACACCGCTGTAGTCACATCTTTTAAAATTTTTTGTAGTTGTTGTGATGATACCGCTCCTTCGGAAAAATAAAACGCCACAGGTTGTTGCCATTTGTAGACGGCACCTCTCACCAAAAAGGCAAGTGCGTGATCAGCAAGATTACTTGATTTGTCATTTAGCTCTACGAAGCCGTTGATTTGATCATTCTTTTGCGAGTAAACAAGAGATGGTTCGAGAGCCATTTCATCGAACATGATGGTACATAATTTTTTCTTTTCATCCCAGTCAGTGACCTGAAAATAACAGAAATTTATTTATCTAACATTCATGTAATAGGTACTCATATATTTAAGTTAACAATGGGAATCCCTTAATCTGGCAACATTTGCCATACAAACAATCCATTGTTTAGCTATTGTTTAGGTTGTATGTGAACGTTGAATGGTTAATACATACCTCTTTTTTAATGACCTCAAAAACTCTAGTGTTTAGGCCTGCATTAATGTCCAATGCTGCAATCATTTTCTTCAGTGTCGTATTTGAAGGCAGAATAAAAATTTTCTGTAGAAATCTGTAAGCTTTAGGGCTTTGCTTTAAAATCGACAAAGCAATCAATTTTTCCTCCAAAGAAAATCTTCTGGATTTTTTTCTTTTAGTGC
The DNA here is from genome assembly GCA_947859195.1 of Drymonia ruficornis. Lineage (NCBI taxonomy): Eukaryota > Metazoa > Arthropoda > Insecta > Lepidoptera > Notodontidae > Drymonia > Drymonia ruficornis. Next base: position 6,355,752 of record OX401910.1, on the reverse strand, counting down.
ACATTTTTATTTGCATGTTTAAAATTTGTTGTGCAAGTGGGTTCATTTTTTTGATCATTTTTTCATAATTAATGATATGAGCTGCTGCTTTTTTAGCTCGCACATTATAATTGAGCTGTCGTCTTGACCTTTTATACTCTTTATACAGAAACTTGCATTTAGGCGAAAGATTTACACATTTTGGCACAAGCCGCTTCTTGAACATCTTCTTAGGTGTTGATGGTGTCAACTCATCTATAAACAGAAAATAACGTAATTAGTGGCTAGCATATGGTGCCTATCTTTATTGATGCTCTTAACAAAAATCTTACCAATAGTAGCTGCTTCCTGCTGTTCATTAATCTCACATGTGGATGTTGATGCCACAACATTTGTGTGAGCTTCATTTACTCTGGGCCTTTTCCTGCAGATTCTCTCAGGTGTTGAAGATGATGTCAACTCACCTTAAGACAAGAAACATTATTATTAGAACAAAATTATTGGTTACTTTTAAATTCATGATTTATGCTCTTAACAAAAAACTTACAAAATGTGGATGCACCTTGCTTACTTGTCTCATAAGAGGATGATGAAGTCGATGCCACAGCTATTTCTAAAAAAATAATTAATGCCTTGAATGAAAATTATCAAAATAATTGCAGAGCGGAGGGATGTGGGAGCCAAACAAAGCAGACTGGCAGAGCTTATTGTTTTGTTTTATTTCATGACCTTCTGCTCCCATACCAAAGGCCTAGAACTTGAAACAAATAATCTACTATGCTGAACAGAAACATAAGCTTCAGCAAAATAATAGTAAGAGCAGATTCCCTTCACTATAAAAAAAATCTAGTGAATGTAGTTACCTGTAAATCCCGATCCTGTTGCGCCAGCATTCTGATCCTGATGCCCCAGCACGGCAGAATGTGATTTTAGTGGCTTGGAATAAGAATGGTCGAATTTCCACTTAAACGCATATGTGTGATCATCTAATGGGTTATTTTCTGAAATTATTAAAAGTTATTGGTATACAGATAAAACCTTCTGCCACACAACTCTCTCAGATTGTGCTAATGTGGAAGAGACAAACTTCTCTTTTCTGTAAGTACCAACAGTTCATAAAGTTTTGAATAAATGGTATAAACTAGGATTGCTCTGCTTTGCTCTCAGTGTTGGCTCGGCAAGTTCACAAGGCAAACTATTAACGACAGTTAAATATATAAGTTTCTAGGTCTTGCTTTGTATCAAAAAGTATTACCTTCATCTTCATAATATGATTTTGATGGAATGCCATCCTCAATTTCTTTTGGAGAAAATAGTGTTGGATGGCCAAACCTCTTGATAGACGATTTTTCTGTACAAAAACGCTTTTCAAAATGTTTGTGGCAAACCAGCAACTTCTCAAGGTGAGCAGAATCCAAACTTTTCAGTTTGTCACTGTTTATAAGGTACAGCCACTTGTTTCTTCGGATTTCGTTTGAGGGAAACTTGTGCAATGGTACGTTCTCCCTTTTGCTATATAAACGTCCGTTCGTAAGCACTAACCTAATCAAACGTCTTATCGTAAATAAACACAAACAACAATAATAAAATAAAACAGTTTTATAGTTTGCACAGAATATTTTTGAATTAACGTCAGATGGACAAACTTGCCGCACTCTCCATTTCCAAAATGTCTACCCGCAATATGGCGGCAGGCGATAGGAAGCTGGAGGGGAAACGCTGAGGGAGGGAGGGACGCCAAACGTCAAAAGGTGGTTTGCTCTCCACAGATTATATTGCGTTTTATACATTGACCATAATAAGATAGAGGACAAGCCCTATGTGACGTCATCTGGAGCCAAACCCGAGCAAACGACCGTCCAATATGGCGCGACTCCGCCCGCAGCAAAAAGTGTTGTACTTTTAGATAGTCGATAGTATCCATATCGATATACCCAACGATCATGTCGCGGGAAAAGTGCTGGGTCTTGATTAGGTAGGTACAGGTATGCTGGGCTAAATCAAATAAGGCAAAAAAGGGGGAGACAAATCTGTAAGGGTCAACGGGGCTATTATGTATCTCAGTTGACAGCTCTTCACAACTATTGGCAAAGTTATCATCGATTGGCTGTCAAACAATTACAATTACATTACAATTCAAAAATAAGTATCCAAAAATCAACTTGTTTTCTCTTTCGCGCATCTTTATGTTCTTGAGTAGTAATAACAAATTAAAATACAATTTTAAGGCGACGCAGTCACGCACCTTCCAAAACAAAAATAATCTATTTGTGGTCGGTCACCCCGGGGTAACGGCGCGGCCCAACGTGTAGGTGAATAGAATTTGTATCGATAACTTTGAAACATAACATGTAAGAACAACACTACGTTTTTATGTAAACATATCAAATATTTGTTATTTCTATTTTAGTTGAAAATATGAATTGGAGAGTAAGATTATAGACGAGAACAGAATTAAAAATTAATATTAACACGAAATGTATTTTCACACACTATAAATACACTTAAATATGAAAATAACACAACTAATCTGAAAAATGACAATCCTTCGAAATTCTTTCGAGAATCAGAACTGCATGCCCTAACGCAACACTAAACTATATTGCTTTTTCCTTAATAATCCTAAATAATCTAATAAAGAGTCACAAAATACACACAGTTCAGCGTAAAATTTAAAATAATTTGTATAAGACGCTGACATGACAGATGAAGTACTAACCATAGTGACCCGACCATAGCCGAAAACCCAATATGGCGGCCCAAAAAGGCCCTCAGGGAGGCGGCTTACTGACGGAACTAACCAAAAACTTCCAGAAAAAAGAAATATATGACATATATTGTACTGTTTTACATAGCTAAATTGTGACGTGTAAGAATGAGACAGATATGTTTTCGTTAATGTGGTCCATATTTGCATCAAATATGTATACCATAAACAATAACTTCCGATCTATTACTATATATCTATGGTTTTATACGGTCGAAAATTCTTGTTCTAGGATTACCAGCCGTGCGTAGTGGTTACGTCCTCTTTGGTAAACAACTTACCTATTTATTATAAAACAAACTGTCAACTTTTCATGTCTCGAAAAAAGAAGAAGAAGAACTTGTCATGTCAAATGTCTATAAACCGTTTAAAATAAAATGTACTCCAAAATGGCGTCAGGTAACGCTCTAAGTTGCTCTAAAGGTGTTATTCAACTTAGCCGTATAATAGTCGATGAAAAATAGAGGTGTCACGACGTGTGCTGAAGAGCACCGGAAGTCAGCGCATAGTCACTGAACCTTGATATCCATTCACCGAGATACATAATACCAATTTTATGTCATTCTCAGTTACCATCAAAGTTCGGTGTACAACCGAAGCCAGTTATCAACTGAGTTATGTAATAGCCCAGCAGATTCGATCAGAGATCGAGATATTTTAAGAAAAAACGTATAAGATCCTCAAAAACTAAACAAACTTTGATGCCACCTGGGTTAAAAAGCACCAGCAACAACTGCAGTATTAGTTTGACATAATTCTTCCCCAATTTTTTTTTTTTATGGGAAAACTAAAATGCTATAATAATATTTTCGACAAATGTTACCAATTACGACATGTGAAATAAATAGATTATCGAAAATAACCGAAATCTAACATCACTAATAATTGTCATTCATGACATTTCTTCGTCTGTTGCTCTATGGTGTAACTGTTTATTTTTTTTCGTTCAGTACCTAATGCTTGTTGCATTTAGCCATTATCCCAGAAAAATATCAACCAGTTCCACCCATTCATTAGCCATTGTAGGCTTATGGTATTTATCTAATAATAATGCACAGACTGATTATATGCTCTTGAGACCTACGTACGTAGCTGTGTAGCAGGCAACAAAGAGCATGAGAAGTAGGCTATCGACAAACATTAGATCCAGATTTTAGAATACTCTAAATAAATAGCAAAGACATTGTTTCTGTTAGTAAGAAGATATATTAAATTTAGGTACATTTAATTATACCCACAGATTTCTTCAGGGCATTATCAATGAGATTGTTTAAGTAATTTTCTTTCTCTTCTATTGTATCCAAGCTATTGTACATGTTGAACGGCACCTAAAAAGAAAATGCTGTGGTAAGTAACACATAAGTAGGTAGTTACCTTCAATTTCTTAAACTACCTACTACACCTTGTCGCTCATATTGGGCCCTAAGTCGCTTAGCCATTGAACTGCCATTGCCATTGATCTGCTATAGTAATCAACCCTCTGATTGGTCTGTTGATTCTGACCGACCAATCAGAGGCCGATCAGTGGGTGAGGCCGACCAATGAGAGGGTCAATCACTACAACAGTTCAATGGCAATGGCTAAACGGCTAAACTGGAGTGGCATAAATAGCAAATTTTAGAGAATTGCCTAAATCATTCGTAATTTCATTGTCACCAAAATATGAACATTCAAAATGCCATTGGCAAAATGTGGGTGTTCTGCAATGCTCCTCTACTTACGCCAGGTGTGAAGGTATATTTTATAAATAAATTTTACAAAAAGGACCTAGTTTTTTACACACATTCCATTATAATAAAATACCATTAGATCAGGTATTCTAGTATGCATAGACTCCGTACAGTCTAATATGTAAAAAAGTATCCCTCACCAATGCTGCATGAAATCCCAATGCTTCCAGCTCTCTAATTTTCATTGTGTAATAACCTGTTGCTTCAGATGAGTTAAATATTTGAGCATTTCTACCACCAATAATTAGAACTATCCACCGATTACTATCAGGTGGTCTCCGGAGCAGGCCAAAATCTTTATCAAGAAACACATCTTGAACTACTGCTGGGGTTCCATCTGGCTTGTTGCAAATAATGATATCTAGAACAAAATATTAAAATATTTAAGAGTACTTTTCCTGAAACATTTGTTTTGATGTTGGATACCCTTTCCCATACCTCCTCGTTGATGGTGTGATAAAATGTGATCTCCAACTACATATTCCTTGCCACCGCGACTCTCCCTCAGCACTTTCATTACATCCAACATCATTTTTTCAGTAACATTATATTGTTTCTGAAATTCTTCACTTGGAACATAATCTGTATATTTTTTTGCCAATATTTTAACTTGGTTTTCAGTGAGGCGATTAATTTTAGCATCAGGACAAAAAAGTTGAGCTATGTTATGTAATGTTAGTATTTCTCTACCATAAGTATAACACTTTCCATAGGTGTGTTCTAAAAATTCTGGACTCAAAACTTTGCTTATTAGGTCTTCAGGATATATTTGTAGAAGTGCTAAATATGATACACAGCATGCAAATGATCTGCCGTACTTAAGCCGCTCCTCCTCTCTTTCAGGTTTTCTCAATTCATCCATCACTTTTGTGAAAAAGCATTCTTTTGTTGATGGTTTCAAGTTAAACGTCCCATATGACAACACTAATCTTTCAAGGTCTTTAACTCTAGTTTGGGACATTGATTTTATGATGGCATCTGCAATTTTAGTCAAACATTCTTTATGGAGTGTGAGTGTTGTTGACCCCACCAGAGCCACATGCACGTTGCACATCACTGAGAGCCTGCCCACCTCATGTTGCAATGTATCCAGTAACTTGTATACTCTATCATCACACGGCAGTTTAATGGAGTAACGAATTACTTTCAACAGAGCAGCCAGTGAAACTTCATGAATATCAGTTGCATTTTCAATTACCAAATTAATTATTTTTGAAACTAAACCCATATCTCGTATTGGTGTTTTACTTTTGAAGAATCCCATTGAAATGATAGCTATTTCGTCAATACTGTATTGTGAAAAATTATTATTGAAATGAACCTCTAAATTATGCATATCAAATGGTTGCTTCCTCCATATTCCAATGAAGAACATTGTATGTACAACCTGAGCCGGTGTCAATTGCTTTGCTCTGCTTGAAAGTTTCTGTAGACTTTTGACACTGAAGTCACTGTACTTTATCACATTCACCATATAAAACAATGAAAGAAAATCCAACAACTTCTCAAGTGGCCAACTGATCATCCGTTTTCTGCATTCATCATCTAAAGCGACCCACACTTCTATATAATTTCTAGTTCTAACAGACTTTGTATCTGGCCATTTGCTTAAGGAACTTAAAACGAATTCCAATTCTTCATCAGTGGCTGATTTCAAACTATCAGTAAGGTGGTCAATGTAAATGTCAAACATTTTATCTGAAATACATATATTATTAGCAGAGCAGTAAACTCCAAGTTTGAGGAAAATATTAAACATTTCGGAAGGAGTCTTTTTTAACCAGTTCGTCTTCAGGATATCTTGAAATTCTTCATGTGTCAAGGGTGCACTATTCACATCATCGGTTTTTATACTTCGTGCATAACCTTTATTTTCTAGGATACTGTAAGCATATCTATTTTCATGTTCCAAGTACATTTTTGCAAACAATTTAGCGTTATTATTATGGAATTCACGATTATAGCTTTGTAAACATTTCATAGAGTTCAAAAATGTAACTTTATACCTATAATTTGAGTATGATAAATTACGAACAAATTTCATTAGTAATGACATTTTTAGAGCTTCTTTATTTCGAACGGCAATAGCTGTATGATAAACTTTAACTAAAACAAGATAATAATAAACTATTGATTGTTTGATATTAATAAAATTAATAATTCGCGGACTTATTAGATTGAGGTTATATTATTAGAGAAGAGATGTGCCGAGTTCAGCCTGGTACTCGAGTACTTGGGAAGTACTCAAGTATTCAGTTTATAGGATTCGAATACCCGGTACTCGAACACGGGTTCCGAGTACTTTATGGTAATTAGTTTTTCATTGATTTTATAAATAGAGGTTTAATGTTCTTATTTATTTTATTTTTCGGGTCGTCCAAGAAATGTGTTAATTTGTCAGTGAAGTATATCACCGCTACTTTACTGATAGGGATTGGGGCATATTTTAAGCCTAGCCAAAGGTCTTCCTTTACTTGACGCAGCCAAAAACTTGAAAATTATATTTTACTTGACACTGGCATATGCGAAAAGCAACGCCATAATTAAAAAAATACAAATACAAAAGTACTCTAGTCCTATTAAGTATTCAAATACTCATACAAGTATTCGAGTACCTGTCCGAATCTTCCGACTTGAGTCTAATCTGTGCTCGAGTACTGACTCGATTCTTTTTTTAAAGAGTACCAGAATACTCGAATACAAAAAATGGCCGACTCGGTACATCACTATATTATAGACCGAATGACATTTCATCATTGACAATGACATTGACTGCCTGCCCGACACTGACACACATAATATGAGTGTCACTGTCAATTGTCACTGTCGTGACCAGCCAAAGACAAGCAGTTTTTTTATTATATAAATCTGTGGAAAAGGCACGACATTTATTTAATTATTTATCCGTTATGTCCTACAATTTTATTCTTTCTTTACGGTAATACACCGACCAAAACTCTTAAGGGTTCCAGGATGTATACCTTCTCAAGTGGTGTCCATTACATACTGTGCAAATTACACTGGTCTGCTCTCAACATGCGCAGATAGGTACATAGGCGTAGGTACGATTATGGGCTGCTCAAGATGCATGCGACTCAGCATGCATATGCATGCGCTAATGTATGCGAATTTAAGTAATAATAATAATAATATCCGGGGACATTTTTACACACAGCTACCTAATCCCAAACTAAGCAGAGCTTGTACCATGGAAACCAGATAACTGATATTACTACATGATACTACTTTTTTAATTTGTAAATACATACTTAATATACATATACACCCAGGACATACATACATGTTCATGCACACAAATGCATATCCCGGGTAGAAATCGAACCTACGACCTGCAGCGTGAAGGGCGCCATGGTAAGACAAACGTAGCCCAAGTCTCAAAATAATAGGTAACTAACGCATAGATGTTGTTCTGAGGAGCCATTTATTATCTAGCCATATTTTTTCTGATATTTATCAATGTTTTTATATTTATTAACGCTAATATTTACTAATATTTTATTTTATTTTTTTATTTTCTAGTGAAACGTGGGCTTTGAGTTGGTTAATACCTCCACAATGTGGTGGTGTATGGCCACTCAAGCCTCTGACTACCCCCGAACGGGGATAAAAGTCGTGACATTACATTACATTTTTTTTTTTTTTTACATATTTTATTTACATACTCACGGCGGAGGCCAATCTTAACATAGACTAGCCACCTGCGCAGGAGATTATAGTCCACAGGTGTGTACGCAAGCATAGCACAAGGACACTCGGTTTCCTCACTCTCATAGATAGACATAGGTAATAATACTTAGATAATACTATAAGGATATACTTATAAGGTAGGTACTTACAAAATATTTATTTATGGACAGATTTATTCAGATTTAAGCACTCTGACGAGCAATCCCCACACTGTACCCAGTGCTCGGATTGTTCCCAACAACCAAAATATCGTGGTTTAAGGTACAGCAGCTTTAATTCTTCAGCTGGCCCTAGTCCCGGGATCGGCACTGGTCTAACATTGTCTTCAAGTTCTCGTTTAGACCCTAAATATAAATTCTTATCGTTCCATTTTCGCTGATATTTCTATGTAAAACAAAGAATGAGTCATTAAAAACTAGATGTACTTCGACGAATAGGTACTACATACATTAGATAGGTAGGTAGACAATAGTACTACAATATCTTTATAGCTACCTTTTCACCGGAACGTTTCATAATTTGACAATCGGTTCTATAGTGGCTCTTGGTAGTAATAGCGCCGTATACAAATGGCCACATTTTATTCGTACTGTTCAACTCCATGACAAAAATGTACCAAAGATTCCAAAACATCTGAATATAATTAATTAGTAGATACCTATATCGCGATAGAAAGACGACCCTGCGCTCTACCTATACTTGAATAACCTACTGACGTAGGCGAGAAAACAGCAAAGCTGAAGTGGCATTGAGCCGGGGCGCCCGGCCGGATATGTGGCACGAGTGGACGCTCAAACACGATTGCGCCATCGGGGTAGACAGAAAAGATGGTACGTCGATTTGAGCACCTTAGCGGGTTAAGAAAATGTGGCTACAATAAGCCCAAGACCAGTGGAATCGAAAACGCAAGGCCTTTGCCCAGCAGTGGACCACTCGAAGGACTATACATATTAGCGCGTTTGTAGTGGGTAGCCTCCTGAGTAAGAGTAGGCAATTGATTTGAAAACTTACCTATCAGAGGGCCTACTCTTACGTTGATAAGGTATTGCTCGTCGCAAGTTGATAAGGTATTGCTTCTACCCACTTATATGTAGATAAGTACATTCTGAGGGCCTACTCTGTTTCAAACGAAAACGAAATTACGGACGTAATTCGCGTATTTCCGACTACGTTTCTCATAGATTCCGACATTTCTTACGAACGAAAATTATTTGACGTCTTTGTCGTTGTCGAATCTAAACGTCAAACAATTTTCGTTCGTAAGAAATGTCGAATCAATGAGAAACGTAGTAGGAAATACGCGTATTTCGTCCGAAATTTCGTTTTCGTTTGAAACAGAGTAGGCCCTCAGAATGTACTTATCTACATATAAGTGGGTAGAAGCAATACCTTATCAACTTGCTTACCTTTCTCTTGGTTACGTCTCCTAATTCGAAATACCTCGTAGAATTATTAACGAATGCGGCTTTTATCGATCTTCTTTTACTTCTCTTAAATATTGTTAACTTCAGAGAATCCCATGGGTATAACGATATAATTTCCAAGACATTAGCGTCATTTAGTGGACTCGTTTTAGTTTCAGATAAACAATTCATATGTTGTACGGAAGCAATAATAAAAGTCCTGGATGTTAGACCTAAAAAACATTCGATGCCTTCGTTAATTTTCTTCTCTGTAGGGAGTTACTTTTAGGTACCTATCATAATATTTTGTCTAATATCTAAAAACTAGGCAAATTAAATATTTCTCTATTATCATTGAGTCCCTGTCCCAGAGTTATCCAGTCGTCCAGAACTACACCTAAAATGTGTGCGTTATTGGAAGGTACCTATTTATAACTATCATACTGTGGAATAGGAACAGAGATATGAATGGGAACTAACCAAGTTGTACACATCGTACGTATCTGCCATGCCTCGTTGTTTCCGTGAACCGGCTCTCTATCAGAACTGTGTCATTAAATTCATTATATTCACTACTGAGTAATTTCTTAATAGTTCCATATTGCATACCTTTAGCTTCGTGTAAAAGCCTGAGAATAAATAAAAACCCTACAGAGCAAAGTACATCAAATCAAATGTCAAAAGTCTACCTACCTATCACATACCTATCATCATCATATCACAATTCTGACAACCAACGGTAATTTCGTAAAGCCAGTGATTGGCCGTTTTCCGACTGCACGGCACGGCACCGGCACCGGCACAGTAACAGCTATTTGCGGGGTTTTCATTGGTCAGTAACCAATGACAACTGGTCACTGACCAATGAAAAAGCTGCCGCCACGCCGGTGCCGGTGCCGTGCCGTGCAGTCGGAAAACGGCCTTTTAATCATCCATAGTTTTTGGATACCTATAGGTTTATTATGGAATAGCAAAGAAATTATAACCAGGGAATGAGGACTTGCCAGCAAAAGTGAAGCCGACAGCGAGATACCACATTAACGTTTTTTCCTTTTCCAAACAAGAGTGACCATAATATTTTGAAATTTGGAGCAAGTCCCCATGGACATCTGGTGAAAACGTGCTATTGTTCCGAGATTGTTATGATAGGAAAATAATAAAATAAGGAAAGGGATGTTTATTTTTATAAGAACATGAGTACAATAAATTAGTCTGCGGTGGCCAAACTATATAATATAATAATAATAATAAATGTTTATTTCCATAAAAACCTAGTACAGTATAATATTCTGCGGTGGCCAAACTAGGCGAGTGCCTGTATCTTGGCAACCTACTTATATGAGGTTACATAAATGTAGGTGTATTTAAGCATTAAGATTAATTACAAAAATTGTTCAAAAAATTAAATATCATCTGTTTCAAACTTAAAGTTATGTAATTATTAAGTAATTAAATAAATAATTTGTATGAGATCAGTTTAAAATCAGTAGAATAAACTTAGATAAAATTAAGAAGGTGCTTTAGCGTTGTAGCTAAGAATTGAAAAATATAAAGTTAAAATATTAAAAAGGAAAATTTGTGTGCGTCTGTGTGGTGTGTGTGTGAGTGCGTGCGTGTGTGTGTATGCATGTGTGAGTGTGTGTGTGTGTGTATGGGCTGTGTGTGATGGAGTAGTTACGGGTGATTATTATTTTGTAAATTTATAGTTGGGTGGTGAGTAAGTTTTCTGTTTCATTATATGACAAATTAAGTAGGAATTTATTGACAGTCTTTTTAATTGAGAAGCGCGTGAGGTCTTTAATGTTACAAGAGGCATTGACTTTGTTGTATACGTGTGGGTGAAGGAAATCGGGAGAGCGTCTAGCTAAGAGAGATGTAGTGATTGGAGTGGGAATTCGGAATATTCGTTTTCCGGTAAGAGATTGATAGTCCGGCCTGTCTTTTAAATGATGGTGTGTGAGTAGTATTGCTCTTAGTATGTACAACTGACGCACTCTCAGCACCTTAAATTCACTGTACAGTGTGTCCGTTGGGTAGAAAAATGGTTTTTGTAGAGTTACTTTTATGACGGCTCTTTGTGCTCTTTCAATTTCAATAAATGCTGTTTTATTAGCGCCACCCCATATGGCGATTCCGTAGTTCAGAACTGCTTGGCATAGTGCTAAGTACACAGTACGGAGGATTTTCGGTGGGGTGCAGTCTCTGATCTTTTTCATTATATAAATAAGTTTTCTTACACGTTTGGATAAAGCTTGAATATGAGATTTGTAAGATAAGTGTTGATCTAATGTTATTCCAAGATACTTCAAGGATTGTGTCAGTTCGACCTGATCGCAAGTGCAAGTGAGAGGGGTGTTCTGACAAATGTGAAATTTAAGTGTTAGGTGATGTGGAGGACTGGAGGTTAGAGTTTTACAGAATGTCAAAAATTTTGTTTTCTTTATGTTTAGGGTTAGAAGGTTCTTGTTGAGCGCATTCGCTACCGTTGTGAGTCCGTCTTCAGCTATCTGAAATGTTCTCTCCCATGTGTTAGCGTGAAATACTATAGCTGTATCATCAGCGTAGGATATGAGTTTTCCATTGGGTAGTGCTAGGTGTAGAATGTCATTGATGTAGATTGTGAAAAGTGTGGGTCCAAGTAAACTACCTTGGGGCACACCGAAGTTTATCGGGAGTGGGTCACTGGATAGATCTGTTGACTTTACATATTGCGTTCTGTTAGTTAGGTATTCAGTGAACCACTGAAGTGGGATGCCTCTTATGCCAGCAGCTTCAAGTTTTTTTATAAGAAGTTTGTAAGAAATAGTGTCAAACGCCTTAGCTAAATCAAGGAAGACACCTATGCAGTGGTCGCCTTGTTCTATGTGGTTTGACACAGTATTTACTAAGAGCCGAGCTGCATCTTCGGTGGATTTACCCTTCCTAAATCCGAATTGATTGTTAGATATGATTTTATTTTTTTCTAGATAGTTGACTAGACGAGTGTTTACTACTTTCTCAAGAATTTTAGATAAGACATTTAGTAGTGCAATTGGCCGGTAATTTTCTGGACTATCTGCAGGGCCAGATTTGTATATAGGACGAACTGCAGCGGTTTTCCAGCAGGAGGGGAAAGTACCAGTTTCAAGACTGAGATTTATCAAATGAGTTAAGGGCTTTAAAAGTGCGATTTGGGCTTTCTTTATTAAACGAGTTCCAATTCCGTCTGGACCCGGGGAACTGTCATTTTTTAGCTGTGCAATTATTTTCGTAAGTTCGACTTCGTCTGCTGGGAGAAAGTAGAGTGATGTTAATGTTGTTGAGTAGGGTTTGTATTTATTGGCGAGTGAGGATTCAGTTTCGGTTAGTCGTTTTAGGATGTGGTCAGAATAGTTTTGGCCAACTGATGTGAAATATGAATTGCAGTCGTTTAAAGTTTTTTTGGGATCTAGTGGATTTGAGTTCGTAAGTGGACAGTTACTTTTTTTGTAGTTGGGGTCATATATTGTTTTAAGCGTTTTCCATAATCTTTTGGTGTCACTTTGGTTTTCGTTTATTTGGCGGCTGTAGTAATCAGTTTTTAAGTTACGTAAAAGCTTGTTGCAAAAATTTCTGTAACGCGTATAGATTAGTTTCTTTGTTTTATCATCGGGGTGAGATCGGGATACAAGGTGGAGTTTATCTCGTTGCCGCATACATTTTAAAAGTCCGGGGGTAATCCATGGCTTTAGGGTATGTTTGCTTCGTGATGATTTTACTCTGCGTGTGTGAATTTGTATAGTGTTGGTTATAATTGTAGTAAGAGATTCAGCCAGTGTGTCGACAGATTTGCTTTTAAAATTTTCAGACCAGTCAATTTTTGATAATTCTTCCGCTACAGCATCTTCGTCCGTTCTTAGTTTCCATCTAGTGTTGTGAACTTTTTGAGAGTCTGAAAGGGGAATAGAGGCGACAGCAATATCGTGGTCAGTTATTGAGGATTTTAGAATTAGACCTTTGGATTTCGTTTTGGATTTAACAAATATATGGTCGAGGCACGTCTGTGATCTGGTTGGTTTGGTTATTGTGGGCAGTAAGCTGTGAGAAGCCATGAGGCACAAGTAGTCCGATTGGTTGCTGTTTGAGGAGTTGCAGATGTCTATGTTTATGTCGCCTGTTGCTATAAGGATTGGGTAATTGTTTAATTGGTTAAGAGATGTGTCAAGGGACTTTATAAAGTTTGTGAGGTTAGTAAATGATGGTGAACGGTAGATACATAGCAGAGATATTTTGTTGTTGATAATGAGGAGAAGGCTGTCAGCTTCCTTAAGAATGGATTCTTTTGGCGTGGTTTTCCAAGATGATTTTATGTAAGCGACGATACCTCCATTTTTATTGATTTGGAGGTTGGATCGGTAAGCGTTATATCCAGGTATGTTTTCTAGGATAGTTTCTTCTTTGAGCCAACATTCGGTTAGGATAATTGCATCAATATCAGAATTTAATCTGTTTAGTGCGACGATGAATTTGTCAAAGTTGCGCGTGTAGCTTCTTACGTTGTATGTAAGTACAGTAAAATTTGTATCAGGATTGGATAGGTGGTTCCTGCATAGATCCAAATCTTCAACGGTGTGACATTCTAATGTAATAGAGTTATCAATGTTTTGGATGACGTCAAGTAAAGCCATGAGAATAGCTATAAAAGGAGATAATAATAGTATTATAAGTAGTTGATGTCACACCGTATGGAGCTTTGTGTATTAGCAGGAAAGCTATAACTATGTGTAAGCGCAGAGATTGTGAAGATAATTTGTATTTACAGGATTTCGAGATAAATGGGCCCATATATGTTGCGAAGCGTTTGTTTGTGTTATGTAGAAAGTGTATGTGTGTAGTGAGCGAAGTTTGTGAAGTGTTGTGAGAGTGTGTGGGTGTGTTGGGGTGCGTGGTGTTTTGATGTGTGGTATACTGTGTGTAGATACTTAGAGTAGACATAACAAGAGATTGGAGCATTAAAAACAAAGCAATTGTTAACATAAATAAAAGCCTTATCTTAAGCGTTGAGTTGTGCTGTTTCGCCGGAAGTGCCGAGGTGGCGCTCCACGTCGTATTCATTTTGGATAAGGATGGAAGGGGCACCTTCCTGCTTGCGTACGAGTATAGATCCGTTTTTGATCCAGCAGTATTTAAAACCTTGTTCTTTAGCTCTGGATTTGGCGACACGAAATAACTGACGCTTTTCTTGCGTGAGCCGCTCGTTGAAGAAAATGTTATTCGCGTTACCTGGTATTTCAATGTCAGAGGTGGTCAAGTTACGTCTGGTTTTAGCGGCTTTCAAAAACTCGTCGCGCTTGTGGCGACGCACAAATCTAACGACGAGAGGTCGGGGAAGTATGTTACCAGCAGCGTTAGGTTTTGAGCGGCGGGGGCCAGCTCTAGTCACGTAGTCCAGGTCTTGGTCGTCGATGGTTACGCCAATTTTTACGGCTGTGACGTGAATAATGTGAAGTGGGTTCTCGTTGTTTTGTTCAGTGACTCCTGCGATTTCAATTTCGTTTCTATGATTTTGCTGGGTCTGAGCGCTCAGTTGGTCTTTCAGAGAGGTAATAGTGTTGTTGAGTTCTATGATCATAGTTTCACGGTCTTCTAAGGTTTTTATCCTCGTTTCGTACGCGTCTAGACGTTCATTGCATTGTGTTAGATGCAAGGTTAAAGAGTTGATGTGATTCTTCAGTTCGCCCACATCCGCTCGCAGCAACTGGATCTCGTAAGTGAGACCATTAAGTGCATTACTATTGACAGGTAACAAAAATGTAGGGCTATTCATGGTGTTGGTAGATTTACCTATTGGTGTGGTGTTAACTTGTTCATCTGCCACGGAATTGTTCAGTGGCATATTGGTATTGTCCTTTTTGGGTTCTTTAGATTGGCATAATGGACATGACCAGTTGCTTTTGGCGTCTTCTGATAGCTTGCGTGGGTCTGATAGATTTACGCATAAAGAGTGGTAAAAGTATGAACATTTTGAGCATTTTATATGCAGAGCAGTCGCTCTTATAGTTTTATTGCAAGCTGCGCAGGTGTTGACCATTTTATAATTTGTATGCACCAATCTACCTCCTACCTCTGCCGACTCTCCAAGCGGTCAGCGCTATGGTATCGATGACGGGTCGCGGTCGTAGGATTGCGTCGTTAAGCGGGAGGCGCCCGGAGGGTGCGCGGCAACGGGACCGGGACCGAGCGCTAGCCAACCGCGGGTTGTCCTAGGTCACTGTATTAATGTTTTGAAAAGTTCAAATCACTATAACTTTTTAATTATGTTATTAATCACTAGGTAGTTTTTACAATTGAACTTGAGTTTATTTAATGTTTATCACTGTTATAAATTATACACTGAATTACAACTTTTTACTATTAAATCCTAATTTTAATTGAAGAGCAAACTAAAGTGCGTCTGCTCCGTCCGGGAAGCGGCGGGGGGGGCCACGCGAGCGCCTGTCTTTAGGTATCTTGGCAACCTAAATGGAGCTACAAAATAGTGTTTAAGAAAAATGTACAAGGCTAAGGCCGTTGATTTTAGGCCACTTTGTATAATAGAGTAACATGACACTTCTATGTTACAGTAACGCAGAAGTAACGCGAAAAGAACGCATAATGTTTTAAGGCTGAGTGCATAATGTGATAATTCATAAAATCTAAAAAAAAAAAACTATTCATGAAGGTAACTCTCAGAGGACACAAAAAAAACTGGGAGACAAAAACTAGTGTCCGACCGAAACAGGATTTTCTGCCGAAACCGAAACCGAAACCGAATCTTCGGCATCTGTTTTAGGTTCGGCCGAAACCGAAACCGAAACCGAACCTTTTTCAGACAAGTTAAAAATCTTTTTTTTACTGAAATTTGGCTTATTTTATACCCTTATATTGACAGTTAGAAATGTTAGAATGTGTTAAATGAAATAAAAAAACAATAATTGAAGTATGTGAAAACATAATTATTCATAATAATATTATTATTTTTGTTTTTTTTTTAATATTACTGTTCTGATTAAAATAAACACAAAATCACAATCATGTTAACACTTCTTGGAATTATTTTTTTGTCAATAATCAACACTTACATTATAAAAAAGGACCTCACTAATTGAGTATTTTGATTGCGTTTATAATCACAACATGTTTAAGACTAAATTTAACATTAATTGAGATCATTTTAAACTTTAATTGCATTTAATGTAGGGTTTTTGTGGGATTTTCATATATTTTATAATTTAGGGTGGCAATCGTGATTGTAATATATTAAACCCCCGTTGTCATTTTCTACTTAAGTAGATAGGTATGGCACGTTCAGATCGATTCTCAAAAAAAATATACGGACAACAGGAATTTAATAAAATTAATAATTTAGCCCTTTTAACGTCCCACTGCAGGGCATGGGCCTCCCCTCAATGCGAGGGGGATTCGGGCCATAATCCACCACGCTGGCCCAGTGCGGGTTGGTGGATTTCACATGTCTAAGACATGCAGGTTGCCTCACGATGTTTTCCTTCACCGCAAGCAAGTGATAATCATATTAAAGTTATGATTCACACATAGATTTCGAAAAATCCAGAGGTGTGAGCCAGGGTTTGAACCCAGGACCTTAGGCCCGCAACACGCGTGCTTAACCGATCGGCTACCACTGCTCTAACAGGAAATTATTTTACCAAAAATTATGAAAAAAATTATGTATCTGAATGTCACACACAGCTAAATCATAGCTGGTAGTTGTTTGGGTAATTTAAAAACTCATCCAACAACAATAACCTAAAACAAATGTGCCATAACATAAGTAATAAATATATGATGAATGTGTGAATCAAATATAATATAATAAGTATAACCTCTTTCTTTTACATACTTAATTCTCATCATTCATAAATCCGAGTGAATAACTCAACGGAAGAACTTCAATGCTTAATAAAGGCCAATAAAGCGAGAAATAACACTAAACTCACAAAACAATCACGCCGGACCGGCCGGCGATCTGACAGCTGACGATGCGCGATGGCGGATGCAACGCGAGACACGAACTCTCCCGAAATCAACCGAGTGACGCGCGATAATTCACGAACGCAGAGTTTCGGCGCGGCCGAAAGGTTCGGTGGGTTCTCAGCCGAAACCGAAACTGGTGCCGAAACTAGATTTTTGAGCCGAAACTGGCCGAAACCGAAACCGAAACCGAATCTTCGGTCGGACACTAACAAAAACAAAGTCTTCGCGAACAAAAAAAAACATATTTTTATAATAATATATAAGACTAGCCAGGAAAAAAAAGCGACTGTAGCCTAGGGGTGAACAGGTTGGGCTAGCAATCAGAAGGTCCCAGGTTCGATCCCCGGTAGGGCATGCACCAATGGATGAATTTTCATCTATGTGCATAATTTACAGTTCGCTGACGGTGAGGGAAAACATCGTGAGGAAACCTACTTATCCCTCGGGATTAGGTAATGGTCAGTTCCTGTATACACGGCGACAAGGTTCACCACCTGTCACGTTAGGTTCTGACTATCTGGTGAAACGTGGGCTATTGAGTTGGTTAATACCTCCACAATGTGGTGGTGTATGGCCACTCAAGTCTCTGACTACCCCCGAATGGGGATAAAAAATGTCGTGACGTTATATATATATACTAGCTTTTGCCCGCGACTTCGTCCGCGTAGACTTAAAAATAAAAAAAAACCGGGCAAGTGACTTAAGACTTTTTAGTGCGCCAGGGTTTTTTAAGTCAGTATTTGCTTTTTTATAAAAATAATTTTATTTCATGATTTTTATTGGAGCCATACAAACTTTATCACGGTACCTAATTCGGTGAATGCGTGTTTTGGTAGGTAGGTATATAGAGCCAAAATCCCTAATGCCCCTCCCCTTCTCCACCCCTTTTCCTCCCCTCTCTTCCTTCTGCTCCCTCCCTCTCCCTTTTTTTTTTTTGGTTGGCAACACTAGCCACCGGTCGTGCAAAAATTGTCTCCTGCAATATTTAATTGTAAAAATCTATTAAAGTTATTATTAGTGCGTGTTTATTAGTGAATTATTGAATTACCAAGTATTAGTGATAAGTATTATAGCTGAAGAATGAAAAAATCGTAGAAAAGAAAGATCAGCTGTCAACAGAACGACGACAACGGCCAGGATTTGAAATTTTCACTCAATCCGGGGGAGTATTGTTTTCAATTATTGTATTTTTTACTTTAATTACACACTCCACAACACATAAACACGACTCATAACTGTGAGTTACGTCCAGAAAACATATTGGCATCGTTTGTCTCCTTTTGTTTGACAAATACCCGGTGGAAACAAAATCGACGACAAAACACTCGCCACAGTCATTAAACACTACAAATAATACTGTACAAATTACACTACAACCTCACTATTGTATTCTAAGTGTAAAAGTTTTATTGCCCTCTGCAGTTACATCACATAGAACTTATTTGTGTTATGATTATTATAACCTCAAAATTGAATTAGTCATTATTCCTAAAACTGTTTATAGTAGGTGTACAATTAAAAAGAAATTACTGTAAGGAACTTGTGTATATGCCTTTAACCTACCCAATACAAAATTAGTCTTATTCACCACTTTTTTTCTGCCTAATTCATGTCTACAAAACTTCTTTTATAATTCACTTCATCTTTAATTTTATTATTTAGTGTTTCAATTTCCTTTAACAGACTCCTACTTCATCTGTTCTTGATTGTCACTTATCCTTCACTGCATTTTTCAGAATGTCCACAACAGTGAAAATGATGACCCGAGGAGCCATAACCCGTGACATGGAAGAAAAGCTGAGGGCAACACTTAGGGAACTGGAGTCCTCAAAGAAGCTGTGCCAACAGTTGCTGCAGGAAAGAGAAGACAGTGAGGTGGAAGTTAAGAACATTATTGACAAAAACACCGAGCTCAAGAACGAGTTGGCCGCGCTTCACACACAGCACATGGACACACTTGGCCAATGTCAACAGCTTCAAGATGTCGTTGCTAGCTTCGACCAATGCAGTGATGCACACGAGCTGGCTCTAAAGCAAATCACCACACTCAAAATTCAATTGAGTGAAGCCCATAAAGCTATATCTAATTTGGAATCGATTCAAATCACCAAGCAGGCCGCCTCCACCCAGAGCCTGTATAATGAGTTGGTGGTATGTGGTGGATCCAGCTCAGTGAGTGGCTTGCCGGCCATCACGATTGATTTGACTGGTGACGACACCAACAATAACATACGTCCTTTTTTCAAAAGTAGTAATAAAATTAAAAAGTACATTAAAATTAATAATATTATTAAAAAAACTAGAAAGGCATTAAAAAGACATAATTATTTAAAACGTAACATTTGCCTTAGAAAAGAACGTATACAATTGGTAGAAAAGTTAGAATTATGTACAAATGACTTAGAGCAAAACCAGATTATGTATGATATAGATATTCAGTGTCTACGGGATGAGTTGACACTTAGGGAAAATACAATAAGGGATATTTTTAATAAATATGAAGCTGCCCAAGCACAACTATGTGAGCGCATGCGCGAGGCCAGTGAGCTGATGGACCTGGTGCGGTACAATGCCGAGAGATACGAGTCGCTGACAAACAATCTCTCGTCCGACTGCGCCTGCTCAGCGTCTGCTCCTGAGCCTCAGCATGCTGCATCTTTGCCTGATGCAACTCTTCCAATAGACAGCTGTACTAATCTAAACAGTGAGAGTAAAACTTTGATATTTTCAGATGAGTTTGGTGTAGGATTTGGTTCACTGTTAGATGATAAACTTAGTCATAATGCCACTAATTATTGCTTTAGAAACCTCCCTTATAACTTACTTATAGAAAAAATTGTTCAAACAAAACTTGATAGTAAAACTACTGTAGTGTTATTACTAGGTAATAGCTTTGGTTTAAGAAAAAAGGACATTGTAGATGGTGTTGACACCTTATTAAAACTTAACATGGGGAGGCTCATGTTGTGTGCCCTCCCTTACTGTTACCATCTGTCAGAGAGACATAATAAATACATTCAGTATTTAAATAATTTAATGTTTACTTTGTCATGGTATAATGACAATATTTTATTTTTTGACACAAATAGGTTTATAAGTAGCTTTAGACTGACCCAGGAAAATATGTATCTTCCTAAGAATGATAGAAAAAAGATTGCTACACTGATAGCTTATAATATTAACGCTGTTGTAGATTCAACAAAACTTAGCATAGGAGACGAATCAGTATTATTTAGTTATTCGAATAATGCTGTGATTGACTGTTTAAACTTCCGAGGCCGACAATAGAGGTACATTCTAGTATCCCTGGCGTCTCACAAACGTGCGAAAATTATAGGAAGGAAGAGAGGCCTGGAACGCTAAGATTATTTCACCAGAATATACAGGGATTTTTATCAAAAACATTAGAAATTGAATTATTTTTAGAAAAGTCACAATATGATATTGTTTGTATTTCCGAGCATTGGCTTAATGAGCATCAAATGTTAATAAATTATGAAAACTACACGGTCATAAGTTGTTATAACCGCAAGTCCAGGCTTCACGGTGGTACATTAATATTACTTAGAAATATTATTAAGTCAAAAGAACGTAAAGATATAGTAGGACTCTCGGTCGAACAGATTATTGAGATTTCCTGTGTTGAGCTGGATAAGCACATTGTAGTATGTGTTTACAGACCCCCAAACATACAGAATTTTAGTATATTTGAATCTGTGATGGAAGATGTGTTAAAAAAAATCTTTGTAAGTAATAAGTCTATTATAGTCTGTGGTGATTTTAATATTAATATTTTAGAAGAAACTAGCTATACTGATAGACTGTTAGGCCTTTTTAAAGCATTCAATTTAGCTCACGTTTTTTTCGAACCGACCAGAGTAACTTCTACTTCTGCCACTTGTATAGATAATGTATTCTGTAGTGGTGAATATTTAGATACAGCAATAGTTTGCCATTTGCCGTCAGATCATAGTGGTCAAACGGTCACCTTTAATTCTACCATACCTATAAAAACCATAAAAATTAAATGTAGGAATGTAACATCAGGGAACTTACAAAAATATAATACTACTTTGTTTACCAAATTAAGTTTTCCCAATTATAACTTAGATGATCCTGATAGTTTTTACGCAGACTTTTTTGCAGTTATACATACAGAATTTGATAATAGATTTCCTATTAAAACAAAGACAATAAAACCAAAATTTACCTTCAGTGACTGGGCCACCCTAGGGATACGTAGGAGTAGGGAAAGGCTATTTGAGCTTTATGAACAGAAGGCCCAGCTTCAAAATGCAGCTTTTACTCAGTATGTTAGAAATTATTCTAAATTGTTTAGGAAAGTATGCCAGGCGGCCAAAACGATACACATTAGACAAAAAATTATATCTGCAGATAACAAGATCAAGACCACCTGGAATATAGTTAACAGTGAAACTGGAAAAACCAAACAACGCAATACAGATTTCACTTTAGAGACCTCGCGTGGTCTCATTAGTTCAAATGAAGATGTAGCACAGGAATTCGAAACGTTCTTTACAAACGTCCCTGTAAAAACAACAGAATTTTTAAACTGCTCTCCTTCACTTTCACTCTCACTTCTTAAAGATAACATAGCCACTTGTCCTGTAGAATTTAAATTCGATTATATTAACGATCGGTCTATTGTTAAAGCCTTCAGTAACATACAAATTAAACCAACTGAAGATCTATGGGGAATGTCAGTAAAAGCATGTAAAACTATCATTGGTACTGTGGCGCCATATTTAGCTTTGATTTTTAACAAGTGTGTTGATCAGGGAGTCTTCCCGGATTTAATGAAATACAGTAAAGTAATACCCCTTTTTAAATCCGGTAATAGTAAAGACCCCAACAACTATAGACCAGTATCCGTCCTGCCAGTTTTTAGCAAAATATTTGAAAAGATTATGCTTACTCAAATGTTACATCATTTCAACGCAAATAACATCCTGCATGATCAACAATATGGTTTCACCAAAGGCCGCTGTACTATCGACGCCGGTGTCACCTTAATCAAGCATATCTTCGACGCATGGGAGAACTCACAGGATGCTATTGGTATCTTCTGTGACCTCTCAAAGGCATTTGATTGCGTCAATTATGAAATACTTTTGCTTAAATTGGAACATTACGGTGTTAGAAATAGGGCGCTCAAACTTATAAAATCTTACCTAGTAGGTAGAAAACAAAACGTTCAAATAAATGGTGTTAAATCGTTAGGCTCTCTAGTTAAAATGGGAGTTCCTCAAGGATCCATTTTGGGTCCTTTTCTGTTTTTAGTATATATAAATGACCTTCCGCATATAATACAAAGTAGGGCAGAGATAGTTTTATTTGCCGATGATACCTCTTTGATTTTTAAAGTAGGTAGACATGTAAATAATTTGGACAACGTGAATAATGCTATTCTTCAGGTCCATAACTGGTTCAATACTAATAATTTAGCATTGAATAGTAATAAGACTAAATGTGTAAGATTCTCATTACCTAATGTTAGAAGTAATGAATGCGATGTAGTACTAAATAAAGAAAAACTTGAATTCGTTAATGATACTGTTTTCTTAGGTATTACGCTCGACTCCAAATTACAGTGGGGCCCACATATAAGAGCTCTCGTGAAGCGGCTCAGCTCCGCCGCCTACGCTGTTAGGAAAATTAGACAACTTTCCGATATCGACACCGCGAGAATAGTTTATTTTAGTTACTTTCATAGTGTCATGTCGTATGGTATATTATTGTGGGGTAGGGCGGCTGACATCGAATCTGTTTTTATTTTACAAAAGCGGGCCGTTAGGGCCATCTATAATTTAGGAAGTCGCGACTCCTTGAGGGAACGGTTTAAGGAAATCAACATTATGACTGTACCATGCCAATACATTTATGAAAACATAATGTACACTAGGAAAAATTTACATCTCTTTAAAAAGTTAGGTGAGAGTCATCGATATAACACTAGAAATAAAGACAAATTAGATCAACCGCGCTTTCGACTTGCGAAAGTTCACACATCTTTCATGGGATACTGTGTCAAGTTTTATAATAAAATACCACCAAACATACTTAGTCTTAGTGAAACTAAATTCAAAACTTGTGTAAAGCGTACGCTTTGTAAGCGGGCTTACTACACATTAGATGATTATTTGAAAGATAAAGATGCTTGGCTAGGTGCTGGTCCAGCTCCACCGGAACGGGAATAATTCCTCAGAATTTCTTGTTTTGATTTATTCCTTATTTATTTATTGTTTTCCTCTTCCTTCTCTTAATTTAGCGCTATTGACATATTAGTCACAATTACCACCTTTTTAAGTTGTGGAAATCATGTATCATGTAGCCATTGACAAGCATTTGTATGTCAATTGTAGCGGATGTTGTCTTGCCGTACGCTTACTTAGCTTTGTTGAACTATGTCGCTGCGGTAATGGATCGGTCATGCTCACTCTAATGTCCTTGCTTGCGGTGGCTCTGTGGAGCGGGTCACCCTCTTCCCTCTAAAATGGTTGAGGAGGGTGATGCCGCTGCTCAAGTCATGCTCGGGTTCCGGGCGCTGCTTGCGGGGACTGGTCCGCCCATTTTCCACTTGACACCGTTGTTCCAAAACTTTTACAGACAAGACCTAAGCACGGAAGGCATCACACCAAAACAATCGTTCTAAATATTCACCTTTTGGTTTGACAGTTAAGTGGGAGTAGGCATGCACAGCTTTCTAGGCTAGTTTTTATTATTTTTTATTTAAATACCTTATTTTCTTTTTTTACTCACACTGTGTTAATGCATGCCTGCTCACGTAGCGTTACTGTTTGAAAATGTATACAATTATTCTTTTGAAAAGAGTAACCATTGAGTTTCTTGCCGGCTCTTCTCAATGGAAGCAACATTTCGAACCGGTGGTAACGCTAAAATATTGTTTATATTGACTATTTATAAATGCTCTAATGAGCTTACATGAATAAAAACCTTTTGACTTTGACTTTGACTTTGACTCCCTCCCCCCTCCCCTCCCTTTCCCTTTCCCCTCCCCCTTCCACATCCCCCTACCTTACGTCTTCCCCTTCCTCCCTCACCTACCCTATGCATACTAAGTTTCAAGTCAATCGGGTACAAACATATTTTTCTGCCGTACTTTTCTACCTTTAGTTTCCCCGTTTTGGGTGTTGATTTACGAAATGATTTTTTATGGGATCAAACTGAAGTAGTACCTACCATATTCAGCTCAGCTTATACCCCAATTATTTAAAATGAATAATCATAACCAATCTCGAGATATGGATGACTAAACATTCGCTGACCCCGCTCTCCCCTTTTCCTTCAAAATATTAAAAACGCTGAAACCCCAGTCTGATTATTTAAAATGAACAATCATAACCAATTTCGAGATATGGATGACTAAACATTCGCTGACCCCGCTCTCCCCTTTTCCTTCAAAATATTGAAAACGCCGAAACCCCAGTTTGATTATTTAAAATGAACAATCATAACCAATTTCGAGATAAGTATGGATGACTAAACATTCGCTGACCCCGCTCTCCCCTTTTCCTTCAAAATATTAAAAACGCTGAAACCCCAGTCTGATTATTTAAAATGAACAATCATAACCAATTTCGAGATATGGATGACTAAACATTCGCTGACCCCGCTCTCCCCTTTTCCTTCAAAATATTAAAAACGCTGAAACCCCAGTCTGATTATTTAAAATGAACAATCATAACCAATCTCGAGATATGGATGACTAAACATTCGCTGACCCCGCTCTCCCCTTTTCCTTCAAAATATTAAAAACGCTGAAACCCCAGTCTGATTATTTAAAATGAACAATCATAACCAATTTTGAGATATGGATGACTAAACATGCGCTGACCCCGCTCTCCCCTTTCTCGTCAAAATGATTAAAAATACGGAAACCCCAGTCTGGTCAATTCAAATAAGCAATCATAACCAATATCGAGATATGGATGACTTATTAAAACATCCCTTGACCCCGTTTTCCCCTTTCCCGTCAAAATAACAAAACTCGACCACCCCTATACAAACTTTCACTCCACATTTCACCCCTTAGGGGTTGAATTTCCAAAAACACGAAAGAAATCTAAACACAAACTTTCATTCCCCTCTTTTACCCCCTTAGGGGTTAAATTTTCAAAAACCCTGAAATTACTCTTTTTTATTTTTGAAAAGACACCTAATCACCAATTTTCATAATTCTAACTTCAAAAATGACGAACTTCCATACAAACTTTCATCCCTTATTTTACCCCCTTAGGGGTTGAATTTCAAAAAACCCTTTCTTAGTACACCTCTACACATCAAGACAAACCCACCCTCCAAATTTCAAGTCTCTACGATCAGCGGTTTAGGCTGTGCGTTGTCTGTCAGTCAGTCAGTCAATCAGGACTTTGATTCTTATATATTTAGATAGGTACTAGCCAGGAATAGTCAGCTTAGCTATTTGGCGACTCCTTCCTGTACTTGCGAAGACTTGCAAAGTGTTCATTTTTATACTGGGTGAAATCGAAATCGTCGGCAATATTTTAACCAGTGATTCTACACATGATTCAGCGTTGCGTTTTACCAGCGTGCGGTCTGTCGCGCGTTGCAAATGCGACCGACTTCGAAAAGTAGCGATGCAGTCGTGTGGCAACAAAAAAATATTTTTATAAAAAAAAAAAACCGACTTCAAAAAAACCTGATGCACTAAAAAACCTGAAATAATATTTCTATTACCACCAGTATTTGAAGTCGGTGCCAATCTTGGTATGCCAAGTCTACCTACTATAAAAGTAAGAAGATAGATTGGCACCGACTTCAAATACTCGATAACACACCATCACGTCTGTTTTTCCCGAAGGGGTAGGCAGACGTGGTAATAGAAATATTATTTCAGGTTTTTTAGTGCATCAGGTTTTTTTGAAGTCGGTTTTTTTTTTTATAAAAATAATTTTATTTCACGATTTTTAGTGGCGCCATACCAATGAACATTTTGGCATATTGAACCTTATGAAGTAAGCCCAACAAAAGGTAACTGCTGTAAATCGTTGAAGAATTCCCTCGACTGTCTATGGTCTCCATCATCAGACCTGTAATGGCACTTACAAACGATATGGGTGCAAAGTTCTCATCAATAGATATGAATTAAGTCCAAACACAAGGTAGCTACTGTAAAACGTTGAGGAGTTCCCTTGACTGTCCTACGTCTTCATCATCAGACCCCTAATGACAGTCACAACCCATCTAGGTGTAAAGTTTTCATCAATACAAATTAATCAAGCCCAAACACCAGGTAATTGTTGTAAATCGTTGAGGAGTTCCCTTGACTGTCCTACGTCTTCATCATCAGACCCCTAATGACAGTCACAACCCATCTAGGTGTAAAGTTCTCATCAATACAAATTAATCAAGCCCAAACACCAGGTAATTGCTGTAAATCGTTGAGGAGTTCCCTCGACTGTCTTTCGACTCCATCATCAGATCGACTCCAGACCTTCATAAAATAGTAGTGCTTTAAAATAGTTAATGAAAAAAATTACAAACGCACTAGTCGCCCCTACGATTTTCGAAGGTTCCCTTCGATTTCTCTGGGATGCCATCATCAGATCCTGGTTTCCTTATCATGGTACCACCGCTGGAACATCTCCTTTCCAACAAAAAAAGATTCATCAAAATCGGTTCATAAACGACGAAGTTATCCGCGAATACACATAAAAAAAATAAAAAAAAAATATATATATACGGTCGAATTGAGAAACCTCCTCCTTTTTTGAAGTCGGTTTAAAAAGCGCGACTTATCGCTGCAAACAGTTGCTGTGTTCAGTTCAATTCTAAACACAACAAGATTTATATTGTAGTCCTGTTTACTACCGAAATTTATGTCACCTGAACTTCTAAAATGTACGAAACATAGAAAACATAGTTAAACACTTACCTATGGTAAGTTAAACCGCAATCCGGATAATATTCGCTTTTGCAGCCTTCTACGATGCATATTTTACCCATTTTGTGACGAAATTATCGCACAATACGTTTAATTTAAAATTCGCTACAAAAGTCCATGTGTCACGCAAAATGACGTTCTGTGTTTCAAGTTATTAATTTTATTTCTGCTACGATTTTATAGACATCACGGAACTGACAATTACAAGCGAATTATTGAAGGAGGTAAGTACTAATTTCCAGACATTTATTTATGTTTGTAATTTTAATCTTAGGATATTCTCATACTTTACCATATGCATCTCAATAATCGATTTTATTGTTTACTCTTCTTAACATTAAAATTTACCAAGTTTAAAGTGATCGAATAAATATGAACTGGCAACACAAGGAAGGTGAAAGGTGTACTGTTAGAACGGGACAAAAGGGTGGTGTTTACTATCTGGCTGGGACCGGTTTTTATAATGCGTACATCGTGGGCATTAAGTCCGTCACATAAGGATTATTTTTGATTGAATTAATGGAAAATAAAGTTTGTAGTTCACAGTCCTTTAGTAGGGTTATTACGTTCATGTGGAATAGAACCTGAAATGACTGCAAAGACCATTGATTGCAAAGAAATTGAACTTTTTTTATTATTTTTTATTTTTTTTCGGTTGGATGGATTCTATGGATGGATTGGATTTATTTTTTTACTTCGATTGGATGTATGTGTATAGCAGTATAGGTAATAGATATCAAGCCGCTAGTCAAGTCTAGTGTGTAGGTACTAGATAGGCAGGTAGAGAAATTAATAAAACAACACAACACATTAGCATTTAAATATACACCAGCGATTTATTATGACTTAGGCTTTTCAGTTACATTATTGGCATTACATAACATTCAACACAAAACTACATATTATACCTAAAATACCTATGTAGAGAAATAAAATATTGCAAGTGCCTATAGACAGAAATTAACTACACCATATAAAACTCACTATTAATTGATATTATTATCTATTATATTCGCAGTATATACTTAGTCCATGCATTTCAGATGTGGCACTACCTATGTTTTTTAAATTAAATACTTAGCTAACTTTGGTTGACAATTTACATTCTAACCAAATCTTCCGTATTCACTAGACGTATTGTTTACTAGATGACGTAGTAGATTCTTCTGAACGGTACATCATCGGCTAGCGTCCGCCTGTTGACGAAAATACACAGATTAGAACAAATATACGTATGTATATGTGACTACTTAAAAATATATGTCTCCGACTCCACCAGCACCGAAAATATTCATTTCTGTTAGTAAACAACACGTGTCATCATGCAACTCTATTTATAAGTTGTATTATTGTGCTCTACCCTCTGCTACTTCATGTAGGTACAAAATATATTCTATAGTTACATATATCTTTCAATGTTTAGTTTTTGCCACTTTGGGTATCGTGATTGAAGGCGGTAACGGTAGAAGATTGTTGCCGTATCTGGCGTGAAAATTTTTATCTACAGACGAATCACTATCTTCGTTATTAGATGTAATCTTAATCAAACTTCTTTTAACTACGAAATGATCCTGAAAGAGATTTTGTCAGTACACTTTAACCAGATAGAACCACTGACGTACTTATTATATTTATTCGAGAACACTGCATCTATATTTAATTAATGACGCAGAAATCATCATAATATTAATACGTGAAGCAAATCCGTTCGTTCCCTGTTTTAAATAGAAAAATAGTCTCTGACAATAGAACCTTAATAACGTTCAAACTTAAAATTTAAATGAATTATGGTCAAATTTCGACCACAGGCGACCACTAGTTTGTATTAAGACGTCTGTGTTCAACACTTCGTCGTTGGTAGATACCATTATATCTATCAATAGAAAGGTTTAACTTACTTACCAAAGCTTCAGTCTTCTTACGTAAGTTGGATCTGGACAGAGTCATAACTAATTCTGATTGCAGCCTATTCGATATAGAGACTTCGTCGTCCGCAGCTATCGGACCATCTGGTTTGTCCCCATTAAGGAAATCTAGTTTCGTTGGCTCCCGTCTGCTGCCACCACCGTAAGCATATTCGCCTATCGTTACAGAGACCGGCCTCGCATGTTTCTTCATTGTAGCCGTTCCATTTGGGGCTTTCACGAAATAATTAGAAGGTGGTTTTGGTAGTAAATTAGAAGGATTTTTTAATTTATAAGACTCAATTGACTCCAGTTCCGCCTTTTCATCTTTACCATTGGTTATTTGTGCGACAGACTCCGTCTTTTTATTGTAATCTGGAGTCGGCGTGCGCGTTAATGTTCCATTTTTTCTTAAATGTGAATTCGCTACGAAGTCTGTAGTAACCGGCTTCAGTGCAGCTTTAAGACCATTAATGATTTTATTATCTCCATTTTGATGTCCATTAGCGGATGGCATCTGCAATTTAATTGTTAATTCTTATTCATTTTTATTTAATTCAATTAATAGGTAATGTTTAACCTAATTGATAACACTCTACTCACGGGTGGTGGAGGAGGTGGAATGTCGGTTTCCTCCCGCTTTGTTTGCGGGGGATTGTGGCTCGTTCCATTTTGCAGCGGCTCGACTTTCCGTAAAGGCAACGTTTGTTGGCGATCCTATAAAAAAAGTATATTAATTAAATATAAATCACTGTAATTTAGTACCTCCGTCCGTACCAACTGCGCACGATATCTAGTCGTAAGTTAAGTAGTACCTAGATATAGCTTTTCATGTAAGTAGATTTAATAGTTTTTGGTACCTACAAGTATCTATCACTATACGATACTTAAAATAATCAACACAAAAAATTACTAAACAAAAACATCTAACCACGAAATATATTTGACATTGAACTTTGTCTGGTACATCATCAGCGAAAGGAAGTGAATATACAGACACCTACAAAAAAATTAACAATGGCGATGATGGTAAAATTGAGGTTAGTGTCGAGAACAGAATACCCGACGCCAATATCTCCAATATAATAGAATATCTAGTGTACAATAATACAGAGCTTACATAAACTAGTCTAAACGCACAGAATAGGTAAGTAGGAATGCACCTAATTCGAGTAAGACCTACCTATCTATTGCGGGTATTCCACCACCTGAGGTTTAGGTTACCTTGCCCCTAAATTAGGGAGGTGTACCTAATAAAAGTTAAAGACTCTTCTTTAGAGTTAAAGAGTTAGGGACCCTAAATATAGGGTAGTGTAATGCCAATTCATCTAATAGTATGGACAGAGTCATTAGTTACCGTTCCTTCATCCCAAGACTTGTAATCATTAGAAGTATTTTAGTTATAAACCCTAATTTATAATCTTTATTCTCAGATTCCGTTGTTTTCTTATAGGTACTTACGCTTCAGTTGTTTTTATACTTAATTCATTAATAAACATTTGACATTGACCGGGTCATGGAACGGATCAGGAAAATCCTTGTGTTTACATACAATATTACACGTTTTAATTCACAAGTCATCGCTCAAACAGGTTTCCTATAGAACTATACAATATTTAGATAGTCCAAGCTTAACATCGATATTTGAAAAAAGCTTATTCGTATCGGTTGTGTCAGTATCTACGTAGGTAATACCCAGATAGTGTAACACCCAAACACATAGGTACTTCATTTACGTGCGATATCTAGTTGGTAGAGTGACGTCACTAGTATTAGTAGTACTCGATTGAGACGCTAAATATTAAGTTTTACTACAGAATGTATCCTAATTGCTTTCTAGACGGATTTGTATGGAACTCACAAAGCAAATAACATTATTATTAGTTCTATGTAAGTAGGTAGGTATGTATAAATAGTTAACTGAGTTTGCAATGGGCACCTATGCAATGAGTTTGCATAGGTGCCACCTCTAATATTTTAAGCCTCATCTATCGGTCACATGGATTAACTACAGCCTGATGATATCATCCAACGATAAGTGAAGACTATACATTATAGTACTTATTACTTAAAACTTGTAGAGATTGTGGTTTACATAATTATTCCATTAACAGAATATTATAAGTATAATAGGTAGGTACCTGGGTTTGTGCATGTATGTCTGTGTGGGGAGGTACTAACTCATGAAAACATTGTTTTTCCTGAATCGTCACATAACTTTTATTCACCAAACAGGTACCTACAGCGTTTTAGACATTCTATGGAAAAACTGTCAAAACAGTGGTCAGAACACCATATTTATTTGGTGGATAAAAGTTATCCGACAACTCTGAAACAGGCCCTAAGGGGTGCTTTGGAGTAGAATACTTACTTTACTTGTTACATGAAGGGCATTCAATTAAGTATAGGCAAATACCTACACTATAATCACCACTTAGTGATAAGGTTATGGGGAGTCACTAGGAGTTACCTAGTCTAATGCCCATAGATTTAAGTTTGTTTGATATCCTAAGTCAATGCTAATGCCATTATGGCTAGCCTGGATTTTGATGTCGACGAACACAAAAATGTGAAGTGTTAACTGACTTGTGTCAACCAAAACACGCAACATTAATCAGAGATAGATACTTATCAATTCCTAAAAATCAGTCAACGAAAGATAACTTGTGGACATGGCTATCGGCGCCAATGTGTATCTATAGGATACGTATATACAGGATACATAAATAGGTAACATACCTGAAGCACAGAATACTACTACTCGTACCGGTAAGTACCTATAGGTGATCTGCGCGGAGGTCTTTGCGGTGATTTAAAAGGACTTATGACTCAAAAATAACTTTGTATAGGTACTTCAGTATAAGTCCTCCTGCGTCAGATAGCGTTGATAGGTTCTTATTTAAATTCTTAGTAAGCACCTGGTTAGGTACTTCGCCCTGATATTAGTTCCGGATAATAAATAATACCTTCCCAACTAATGATATTAGGAATAAGGACAATATTTTATTAGATTGTTTCAATTTTACCTGAAAACCGTCATAACGTAAACGTAGGTATTACTTTACTGAGGGCCTACGTAATCGAGTAAACTCAGCAGGTAAGTAGTGTTTTATTTTCCCTGTACTCTTGCAGGCTAATCGCCTCGTGTCTTTACAAAATAATTATGCATGTGAATTGTAATACCTGAATTTGTATTGTAATCGACTGCATATCCTAGGACTAATAATATCTAGGTTACAGTTTTATCGATACGTTACAGACATTATATTAGGTATATGGTAGGCTAAGCTTCATGTAACTAAGTAGGTGCCTACTTATTTTGTTTCGCTCCAATAATAACAACAACAATTGTATTCATATTCCACTTACTTCGTAGCACTGAATAATGACCAAAGGCTTAGATTTACTATTGTTCTTCTTCATTTTCGTTTGAGCGCGAGGCGCGTAATGTTTGGCAAAAAAAATACTTATTCCACAACAGATCACAACAACATCGCACTGATTAACTTAAGTAGGTACTTCACTTTACTAGACTAACTCATTACGCCGAAATAACAATTAACTTTTGAGCGTAGCATGAAAACCACGTAATTTGTTAAAGAGCGCTCCAAGGTCGCATGTTATTTTTCCCGTAGCGTAGAAAATTATTGGAATTATTTTTCCGGCGCGAACGAAGCGTATAGAAGCGGCTTGCGGTCGCCGGAGTGCAACGCGACTGCGCGATTGAGCCAATCGCACGAGCAGTGCCGAGATTGCCGATGTCGATTGCCCTCGGCGATCGCTACCGCCGTTATCAGTGCAAAACAGATTGGACAACACCAGTGCAAAACCAACATTGGACGGTCACCGGTGCACAACACATCATAAAAAAACCGGCCAAGTGCGAGTCGGACTCGCGCACGAAGGGTTCCGTACCATTCTATAAAAACGGCAATCATGTCTGTTGTATGGGAACCCCAC
Source organism: Drymonia ruficornis (assembly GCA_947859195.1). Classification (NCBI taxonomy): domain Eukaryota; kingdom Metazoa; phylum Arthropoda; class Insecta; order Lepidoptera; family Notodontidae; genus Drymonia; species Drymonia ruficornis. Next base: position 6,322,363 of record OX401910.1, on the reverse strand, counting down.
TTAAATATTTTTTTATTCTGTTTTAGTATTTGTTGTTACAGCGGCAACAGAAATACAAATTTTATTCTGACTTTTCGGATAGTTTTGATAAAATCTATTGCTCAATTCGAAATTGTATCCATAAAGGGCTATGGTAACTAAAGAGTGCACAGTATGTGCCAGCATTCAAGTCAATATTCTATTTGAGTATAACCCTTTGTGGTAACAACACGAGGAAGTTTTGAATTTAAACCAATATGGTCAAAATATTTTTTTAAAGGTGCATTCTCATTAGATTCCAGTAAGTCTACATTAAAATCCCCGCACACTATAGTCGGAGGTAGGAGTGGGCGTTAATTCAACGAACGGCTTTTTTTAACTGTTAATCTAATGTTAACGAATTAACAGCTTTTTGTTTACTGCAAAACCCGCTAAATCTATCAACTGTGTCATTCAACGATTTTGGCAATGCGCTTTTTTTATTATCTCAACGAAAAGGTATTCAAAAGTCGCTAACGTAATCTGAAGCTGCTAACGCAAAACCAGCTAAAATTATCTATTTCTTCTGCGTTGAAAGAACGAATAGAAACGGAATATGCCGAGTGGACGCGAGGGCGCCTATGTGAGCGAGCGAGACGCCGCTAGCTTAAAATTGTACGAGCGAGAGTGAGAGATATCTATGTTTCTAAGTTCGCTTGCTCCATGGCTCGCGCCGCTCTGTCTTGCCGAAACGAACAGGTTTTTGCTTGTAAACATTACAATCAAATTAGTTTGTTTGAGTGACAGGTTGAAGGTCAACGCATTTTTATTTTGATAAGTGAAAGTTTAAGTTGTAGATTTCGTAAAATATACAAAAAATAAGATGATTAGATATGTATATAAAAAAATAAAATGATTATGTACATAAAATGAATTAAACTTTTAAATACGCCTGGTATATCCTTTTTCCGCCAGCCAGTCCTAAGCCTGGAAAAGTATGAAGGCAAGTTTATTTCATTTAGATGACGACTTTTGATCATTAATTATTTAAAATTGACTGGTCACTCAAACAAGTTAACTTCAAAACACGAAAACATTGCTTTGGTTTTAGCAGCCTGCGGCGTAACGTCAGCTCTTTTTTCAATTTGAACAAAGTTTCATCTATTAACTGCTACGTTGCCGTTGGTACAAATCTGTTACATTAACGGCTTTTTTAACAGGTTAACATGATGAATTTAACGGCTTCGTTGCGTTAACCCAAAAATCGTTAACGACCCACCACTAGTCGGAGGCAACGGGAGTATTCTGCCATCAAATATGACACTATGAAAGCAATACAACAATTTCCAAACGATCGAAACCTAGAGATAACGCAAAACTTGTCAATAGCAGGCGAATTTTGGTCGTGACTATATTGCGATCTGAAAAACGAAACCATAGCGCGATCTAGGAGCTCATCTAGCGTCATCTAGTGGTGCGTAGCGGTACTATTATTTTATATATTATGAGGTTCTTATTTTATATTATCTTTGTTATAGCAACAATTATTTACTCTTTGCCACCTCACTCCCATAAAAAAAAACTGCTCAACATCAGGCGGGCTGTACGCTTTTTTGCCACCTCAGTCCCATAATTGTTAGTACACACCTGCAATAATAGGTACATAAAGTACACAAATAAATAAATACACATTCTGTGAAAAACTATTACAACGCCATCTATAGTTCTAATACTCTGTGCTTGAAACTCCGAATGCATTTGAAACTTGATTTACAAATATGTTTACGTACGTAAACAATGTATTTGCACAAATCAGTTTAGTGTTAACATTATTTTAATTTAAGCTGTGGGCGACAAAAAAAATGCGAATTACTCAAAAAAAAAATCAACTCATAGTAAGATTCGAACCTAATACCCACATACACGTGGACTAACGCCTTAACCATACGGCTAAGATGATCTCTAGTATTGCACTCGAATTATTATACTACTTATGACACTGTAATGCCAATGATATCATAACAATGTTAGATGGCGCTACTTTGACTGGTACTATTAATTTAAAACTTATTTATGGGTCAAAAATGTAGTTTTACATTTCTTTTTTTTGTCAACAATTTATCTAAAATATGTCATAATGATCACTCATGGTTAAAATGTTAGTTTTCTCTTTATATATTGTTTAATTTATGAGTTATCAATAAAAACGCCAAAAATATCGAGTTTATTGTATGGGGACCCCCTTTATTTTTAAGTTTTATTTTATTTTTAGTATTTGTTGTTGTAGCGGCAACAGAAATACACATTCTGTGAAAATTTCATGTCTCTAGCTATTACCGTTTGTTAGATACAGCCCGCTGACAGACAGACGGACAGACAGACAGACAGACAGACAGACAGACAGACAGACAGACAGACAGACAGACGGACAGCGTAGGCTTAGTAATAGGGTCCCGTTGGCACCCTTTGGGTACGGAACCCTAAAAAACGAAGAGCGCACGACCGATATAAATCGCAAGTAATTCTTCTAGATTTGAATAAATACAATCACTATTTCGCTTTGTTCGCTGACGCAGTCATTAGACCAAATCATCGGCATAAACGACGGTCATCGTAGCGTGTCTAATTTGGGTGGTTTTATTTAAAAAAATACTTTGCAATACCGCCCTCGCTTTGTGCACGGATTAAAAAACCACTTGGTAGGTACTTATAGTTTGCTTGCAAACTACCTAATTGTCCTCAGAACAAGATGAAATAACAGACCAGAATCCTTTCCTACCTCTTAACCAAGTGCTGGTGTCGTGACTGCACCCAACTATTCCGTTAAATTAGACGTAGGTACGTACTCAAAATAAATACCTAGCGCCTATCTCCCGATCGCAAGCCTCTCACAACAAAAGCTATTGTCATTATTATCAAGATTGGAACTTAACGTGAACATAGAGCCCACTGGAGACTGCACTACAAAACCATTTCTTAATAATAATACCTGTGATTTAATAGATTAAGCAGGGATTAAAATAGATTTAACGGGTCTACTGTAAATATTAGATTTTATATTATAATCTTTCGAGCGCTCACCTTGAGAACGGGGTAGCGAGCATAGGTTTGATCATCGGCCCGCACTTCCGCGGATTACCAATTGGATTAAATATAAAATTAATTATCAAGCAAAGAAAAACATTGTAAGCAATTATATGAACTATTAATGTGATTGGCTGTGGATTTACAACGATACAACCTGTTTCATATCTTGGCCTCTTATCAATGATACAAAATTGAAAAGCGCTTCCGAACGTTAAGTATAATCGTACTGATTTAATTCACTCCATCGGTTATTCATACACAATAAATCAAGTAGGTATTGTTGTTCACCGTTATTTCGCAGAAATAATCATAAACTTCGGCAATCAACCTACCTAAAAACTATGATACGCAAAACGTGTACCTAATAGTAGTTCTTATTATCGTGTGCATTCTATAAAAATGCTTCGCTCCAATAACCGAATTCATGTAATCATGTAGTAATAAATGATTCGTGTCGAACCGACCCAATTAATTTTAGTGTGGCAATTGTCTCGAAACTTGACATTACATAATCTTGTTAACCGACAATGTAACTACACTAGTCATAGTGAGAAAAGTTTAATACAAAATAATGTAAGCTATGCGTTAATTGAGCGCAACACTTGCGTTTAATAAATGTAACCTGCTGGATAATCCTACTAATATTATAAATGCGAAAGTGTGTGTGAATGTTTGTTACCACGTATCTCCATAACTACTAAACCGATTTTTGAGAAATTTGAAATGTAGATAGTGTAGGCTATGGAATAAGGCACAGGATAATCTAACAGATCAATTTCAACGTGGGCGAAGCCGCGGGGCACAACTAGTGTTTTATAAATTGGCTTTATAAGATTGATTTTATCTTATTTCAGTAAGGGTACCTACCTATAACTTAGGCTAACAAAAACTTTTAACAATTTTTAATTTTTACCTGTATCTGTTAGGGGACCCAAATGAAGGGTAAAGATTTTTCACAAATGAAGCGTAAATAGCACACGTTCGGGGCCCCTGTAACCCGTTTTACTGTACCTTTGTGGAATACTTCCCATATTTTTATAATCTACGTACGGTCGCCTGCACTGCTATGTTAACATGTCCAACATAAGATGAGCTCTCTTTATTATTGACATCCGGAATTAGGAGAGCTCAGATTATGTTGAAAATTTTACCATAAACATAGATACATAAATATTCGCTCCGGCCGCTATGGCAATTGAGTTTCACAACCAAATAAGAGTTGTAGGTTAGGTAAGTAATTTCCTTGTAATTTTGGTGGAAAATACAATTCATATTGGCAAAATACGGACATATCTAGAAGGAAAATTGTGCAGCATTTCGGCCCGATTTATATAGTAGGTTTAGTACCGCAATAAGTACAGAATAGAAGAGTGTTACTGGTGTTATGTCTACGTTTGTAATTTCTACAAATTTTGAAAGTACCTACTTATTAACTTTAATAATGATGGCTACGCCACCTACACCTAATGCTCCAATAGCTTAGCAAATTATTAAAACAGCATTGCCAATTATTTTTCTGATAAAATTCCGATAATTTAAATTAGGTACCTATTTGATAAAAAAATATACGTGGTATTCAATATCAGGAAAATATACTGAATTTAATTTGCATGTTACAAGCATATTCCTAGGACTAGGTAGGTAGACCTTTCACGGCAGATACGCCCTTCCATTTTACATAATCTTACCTAAGTTTCTACGCAAAAATCATGATGTCCAAACTAAAAAACGCTTCTTTTTATGTGATTAAGGTGGTAAACAAGCGTACAGCCCGCCTGATGTTAAGCAGTTACTGTAGCCTATAGATGCTTGTAATACCAAAGGCATCGCACGTTGCCGACCTGAAGGGGAGTGGGAAAGGGTGAGGGGAGGGGGGTTGGACTTCTTGCCCTCTCACTCACTCATCGCCCAAAACGCAGCTGTAATAGCTATTTTACGCCGATCTTCTGTGAGCGGATAGTAGGTACTACCGGTTGAGCTGCAGTAAATTTTCTGCAGTTACCTAATATATTAATAGCTAAATTCTATACTCCAGCTACCTATTAAATATTGGGGAAACCGGTGTGGGGTTATTCCGTTATTAACTGTAGGTTGTATAATTCTGGTACTTTTCCTCGAATACCTATACTTTACTTGCTTGGGTACTTGCTTCTTTTGTAGTAGACGTGTGTCGTTACATTATTTTCACGAAACGTAACGTAACCGGCTACGGCGAGGGCGTCACCGGTTATTTAATAGGTGATTTTTGTAACTAGTTATTTTTGTAACCCTATGGTTTTCGTCACTATTAGCTACTTGTATACAAAAATACAATCATTGTTATTCGTTACTTTTAGATGTCTATGGGTGACCGGTGACATAATATCTATGATGTAGTTCGGGCTACAGCTAAATAACCTGTTACAAAAATCACCAGTTACTCGTTCGTCGTGTAAACAGTGATTTGGTGAATTAGCTCGCAACCAGTTAATATAACCGGTGACGTGAAATAACGCTCACGCCTATTTTGTAGTCAGGTTGAAATAGGTTATGGTAAAAAATATACTTACATACTTACGGTCAGTTTCTATACTATATTCAATCTCTATCTATCGGTGATTTGATAGAAATTTATCCACAGTAAAGCCTGGGTATCCTAGAAAAGCGGCACTGTCATATAGCGGCCGTATTACAGCGGTGAATGACGTCACTAGAACGTTGTCTATGTTAACAAAACGGCGGGATTTCTAGAGAGCAGTATTATTATATTTATTCTTTTGGCGTCCGTAATATTGCGTCCGTTATGTGACGGCAACGCTGTACTAGGAAACCAGAGCTTTACAGAGCAAATCGCCGATAGATAAATATAAACTGGCCGTTAAGCTATGGTTTCCTCCGATAGCGGGGCCGTCATATAGCGGCTGTCAATAGAACATTGGCTATGTAAAGAACGGTATCCAATAACGCTCTCTAGGAAACCGCGCCATTTAGTTTGCATAGCCAACGTTCTAGTGACGGCCGCTATATGACGGCACCGCTATCGGGGGAAACCATAGCTTTATCTAAGAAAAGGCTTCAAGCACTTACCAGTGAGTCTGTGTCATCATTGTTTGATTGTTCGGCGGGTTTGCCGTCGTTTTCCTGGTTCGCAAACATTTTCCTGTGTACTTTTTTGAACTCGTCCATTAGCGCATCATGATGTTTCTTCTTTTCGTTGTCCACTGGTTTTGGCGGACAAGGCTTCTTCACTGGGGTTGGTGGTACGATGCTTTCTGGATTGGCATTTTTCTTATTCTGGAGTAGGAATTAATATTATAGTAACTTTGTCGATAAATCTTATTGTAGTAGGTAAAGTAGTCATAGTATTTTTAATTGGGACCGTTTGCGATCACATAAAATCATTACGTAACACGCTACTTCAAGTAATAAACAATATTCCAGGATTATGTATTTATGTAAGTATTGCGTAGTTATTGCGTAGTTACGGTAGGTAGGTATATATAAAAAAAAAACCATCCACGAATTTAACGTATGCGAGACACTATCGCCACTTAAATTAATCTAATCGTACGTCGCTCAGTCAAAAAAGAAAGTGTACGTATAACATAATCTCATAATGCACTTACATGTCATAACATAACAATGTTATCAACACTATCTCACCTTTCATTTCATACTTACCATCATTCGCCTCTGGATTTCCTCGGCAATGGCATTCGATAACGTGGCGGAGGACATGCTCATCGTGTCCGGGTTACACTCCTTCATGGGCGGCGGATAGTTACAAACGCTCTTCCCACACGTAGTTGTACTAGTATGATGAACTTCCACCACTATAGTCTTTTTGTCGTTGTCTCTGTTCGTATGATTGGCTGCAAACGCATTTTTCCTAGAATTTTGATTGTCGTAACTACACTGTATCATGGCCCCATCTTCTGTTAAATTTATTATCGTCCTATTTGATGGGCTGGTGATGTACTCCTTCTTACTTCGCACACTACTCTTGCTCTCGAAGGTGTGCGGGTTGTTGGGTATGCTCGGGCTATCGTAATCGGGTTCTATGTCGGATGGCGCGTCAAAGTTGTGGATATCACCGTTTTTCCAGTCAAAGTCTAAGCTGTCCCACGTTCTTCTTTTCAGTCTATTCATGGTCAGTCTAGAATAAAATCAAAATTATTACTGATGGCCGGTGTAGAGTAGGAGTAGGACATTATCCTAGATAGGTTCTAGGTTCTCTATTCATTCCAAATTCTTTGTCATCAGTCCAGTGTAGAGTAGACCTATTTTGCTAGTAAAAAGGAAGTAAACTCTACTTTTATTATAGTAGAGTCTAACCTTCTTCTTTTTTCTTCAGTAGCTCAAAGCGATCAATGAGTCCATCACCGAAAATGCTTTCCCGTTTGAACAAATGGTAGTAATCTTGGTTGAAGAAGAAGACAACATAAACAGCCAGGGCATTGACGCCAGGTTGATTTACTAATCTAATTTTCAACAATGATTACCACTTAATAAACGGTGGAGGATATGTAAGCGAAACCTGCATGTCTGACCGATCTTAACCAGATTTCGAAAGGCATGTGAGTGAAGTTCGCCAACCTGAACGCACTGGCCCAGTGTGGTGGACTAGGTGGGATTGAACGCCCTCAAACTGAGAGGATCTGTTCGAAATGGACTACCAACAAACCTGTCTGCGCGGTCAGCCGCCTCTTCGGCGACGCTAGCGAGCCTGCGGCGCAGGGCAGCGGGCGGCGCGAGCGGCGCGTGCGCTGCCCCCGGCGCCGGGCTGCGCTCCCCGGCGGCGGACGACGCCGAGCTGTTGTACCCCGAGCTCTCCGGAGACACCAGCTCCGTGCCCGCCCCTTCGCGGATCAACAGCTCTAGCCGGCCAGTGGCTTTCATAGCTGATATAGCCTAGAAGAAAAAGTGAAAAGCATTTTTATAGGTAGAGCTTCGATAGATCTGGCAAGGGCTGTACTTTCAAGAACATTTACTACTTTACCGACCACAGAACATTTATTTCTTGTTAGCGGCTACAGAAACGACGGTAGCGCTATTTCTTTTAAAGACACATTTGGAAATCGCACCCATAGGTACATAACTAACCACATAGGTAATGTATAACCCACAAATAGTGAAACAAGAAAAAATATTCTGCCACTGATAAAAAAGTTGCTCTGACATGCAAATTACCTCGTTGAAAGACACGTTGGAGAAATCCAGGCCGTTGCACGAGAGGATCTGATCGCCAGGCCTGAGGCCAGCCTCGCGGGCGATGCCGCCTTCTCGCACGAACTGCACGAAGATGCCTGGCTTCCATTCGGGACCCTTGCAAATCCTGAAAAAATGCATTATTGGCTCGTTACTTATGTTATTTCACGTTTTCAGTCAATTGACGCTTCTGGGTAGGAATTTAGTATCTAAGAGTCCACACATTTTCTAAAATGTTACAGTAAATTAATAAAGTAAATTTAACTGAACATTCGTTGCGTCATTGTTTTTTTACGGCATGAACTGGAAAGTATTGAAAAATAACAAACGTGGCATTGTTGCACGCGCATTGTCAAGGTGACTTTTTATTAATTTGATCAATCACGAGAATGGTATTTCAATATCCGCAAGTAATATTAAATACTGACCCGCAGCCAAGCTTCGCTCTCGGCGGCACTAGTATGGACAATCGCATGTCTGCTGCTAGTCTGTCGGTGTCGTGACACAGTGTCGGCGAGGAGGACACGTCCGACCCCAGCGACGCGCGCTCCGAGACGAACTGCCATGACAGCGGCTCGTGGGCCTTGCTGAAATACACAGTCTGATTAAACAAGTGTTCCGAGTTTGCTTATTGAAATTTATCGTAGAATACTTACTCTTTGACAGGTAACATCCCCACATCTGGAACAATAGGCATCAAAATATATCATCACGATTCAGATACCTGCAAAAGTTAGTACCTAATCTCTTTATGAAACGCTGTCCAAATTAAGTCGACTGTTTCCCGGCGCGATGTTACTGAATAAATCACGAGACGAGATCTGCGATGCTTCAACGCTACACAATTTTTTGCTCATTCTTTTTCAATATGTTGCAGAACTGTTTCAAACAATTGAGCAGATTGGTCACTTGTGAAACTCATGGAGTTAACAAAAGTCGGTGGATAGCAAGGCCTACGGTTTCGTTTGTCACAGCTTTACGCAACCATAGATAAATTCAGTGTTCTATAAGACCAGCTTGCCCACGCGCTTTCACGAGTATCTTATAACTCTTAACAGCTGGGTCCTCTGTATGATTTGATTAATTAACATAAATCTATTCGCTGTCACATTGTTACATACAACTACGTAATGGCGATGCCTCGTGCCATTACATAACGGTTTTGATAATTATCTAAGATGATTATTACATTCTCTTGAATAATTCGATATTTATCTAGGTAGGTAGGTACCCATATAAATATAAACTTGTACAGAATGATCTAGGCTTTTTTGCAGCGGTATAAAGAGAGACGAAACTAGTAGATCTAGGCACTAACGGTGGGTGGATAAGGTATGCTTTGCAATTACAATATTCAAGCTGGCCGTTCGAATACGTACCTTTATCCAGCCAAATTTGCCAATTTTATCTGCATATTTACAGATTCTTAACCTTTTAACGTAACTAATCGTGGAACTAATCCCACAAAATTCACGGTACTTAGGTAGGTAGGTGCATGCACGTGTTACGCAAAATCCTAATGTTTGCTTCAAGTTATAATGGACTATAGACAATAGTCTTAAAGTTTCGCTTCGAAGGCGGCTGAAAACAACTAGCCTCGAAGATATAATAAGCGTTAACGCAACAAATATTTTGTTAATTACTCACGTCTAACTTTGATCTTGAGCCGGGCTTGGGCCGCGAGGTAGTGCACCAGCTCGGCGTGCACCGCGTCGTCAACCCGGTACCCGTTCACGCTCACCAGCTGATCACCGACCTGCAAACGACCATCAAAATTACAAACATTAAACTGAGAAAGTAAGAAAGAAACATTTATCAGCTACATCAGGCATGAGGCACGAGATACCTAAAATACAATTACCTACTGAGTGTCAATAGATGTAGTAGGCCAATCTTGTCTCATGACTGCGCCAAATAAGACAGCATACATGAGCCAGGCGTTAAAGACGCCAGGCTCTGATTTTCAGCTGGAACCCGCAGGTCTTTGTTTTTAGATTACATTCAGTAGAATTTGGCACAAGACGAAATAACTGAACCGTTTACTACGTGGAAATGCAGCGCCGAGAAAATTGAAGTAAATAATTTCTCAGGTGTCGAAACAACAATGGTGTAGGCACATGTAGTTATTGCCCGAGTCGTATTGCGCCACCGACGCCGACGCCGCTTAACACTAGCAGCTGGTCTCTTAGCTTCGCTGACGCAACACTCCCAATACAAATAAAAGAAATGGATTAGATATCCACGTTTACTCAGTTCTTATTTGAGCTTCATTCACACTAAGATAAAAGTTGTGTTTATTCAGCGTGAAGAAATGCTGTTAGAAACGAGTAACTGCAATAAAAGTGCTAATATCGGGAAAGAGAAATACCTATTAGAGACTATTTATTCTTAGATGCTGTTTTATCGTACATGACTTTACGTAGAGTCATCCCTATTAGGTACATTAAATTCATTATTTGCTACAAATATTTAGAGGAGTAAAAGTATAAATAGAAAGTATTTCACGCAGATCTCAGTTTCTAAGCAAGTGCAATATAATAACGTAATGTTATGTAAAGTTTGGTTTACAATTCAGGGACACACTGTGGCCTACATTTCACGCTCGTTAGTGGTTCAAAGGGTTAACGATATTTTTGTATGCCATGTGACATGTCAGGGCTTACGAAATTTCAATATTGTTCTCTATAAGAAGGTAAAAGATTAATACCTACTACAAGTAGATGCATTTGCTTACTACCTAAGTAGCTGCAACTGACAGCAGGTTATTACTGACACCTAGTTTTTCTATATAATCAAAGATATAATATAGGTACTAGGTATTATAACTACACCCACAGAAACATAATTGTTTAGTGCTCGATCCTAAACCTCACCTTACAGCCCTTGACGACGACGAATAAACTTTCGTACTTAGTTCGGTATAATAGGATTTGGCAATCCAAATTGTAAAGCAACAGGAGCGGCTGCCGACAAGTCTACCGAACAAAATTAATCAACATCGGATCGCATTCCGTCGGCCATGGTGCCCACTGAGACGGACCACGACCGCGACGGCCTTCAGTGCGGAGGGTAGCACTTTCATCAGTTTCATCACGTCGATGGCGAGCGCGGTAAAAGAAGCCGGACAGGTCGCCCCGTGGCCCACATATCGGACAACTTTCGATCAGACTTTCGTTACATACAACTCGTCTTTTTGCTAGGTAGTGACGCAAAAGAACGCCAGACTCAACGACGCCCGGCCCTCCCAATGAATTCACTTTCTTTTTGGAATGGGCGTGATTGTATGAAGTGGGAGTGTAACATAATGCGTCTTGTTATATTGTTACTGTATTTAAGTAGGTACTATGACAACATCAAAGGTCACTCCGCTGTAGACAATCAAATGATAAGCCTGATAACAACTTTCAGCCTCTGTTTTCATTCAACGCATTATGACGCTATACCGTTGCACGTGCAGTTTCTTCATCCTATTTTCCTTTATTGCGTATGTTGTATGCTATTACAAATGGCATCACATACGGAATATGCACTATAATCCCCACGGTGGGCAGCTGTTGCCCGTCTATGCCAATTTGCCATTGCGTCAGGTCTGTGATGGTTATCCCGTCTTTAATCAGGCGTCATACAGGTGACTGTCGAAATGTTTTCTCAACTTCTTGTTTTCCCACTTGATTATGCTAAACGGTTTGCGACTAGTAAAAACAAATAACATCAACCGTAAATCTATTAGGAATAGCTCTTGTATTACATAGATAAGGGTTATGCAAAATTAAAAACCTTCCCAAGTTTATTTCGTTTAGAACTACGGAGGTTTTACTTAATTCGACCTTCGGATCTGAACCGCGACCTAGACTGAGAAGATCCGGCAAGAAACTCAGCTGTCTTGTCTTTTTTTACATTGATTGTTGATAATTATGTATATTCAATGCAATTCCACATCATTCTAGAACGGAGCCTGAGAAAATAATCGCTAATAAACCAATGATTATGACAACAGTCTGAAGCACCAGATAACAGCAAAGTTATTTAAGTAGGTACGGTGTACCAGTGTTACTAAACGAATTAGGTATTAAAATACATAAGTAAGTACGATTAGGTAGGTGGTACTATATTTCGATAGATTTAGGTTAAACAATTCTTTTAACGATCTCGCACCATTGATTGCGATATAGGTAGGTACATAATGTTAGGAATCAATGCGTTTGACGCACACATTTCTGGTAAATATTATAATTATAAAGGTATGACTCAAAGTAATTTTCAACGCTTGAGTTTTATCAATATCTCGTGGAGCTAAGTTGTTATATAAATAGTTAAACAAGTTTCGTCATGGCGTAAAATTTAATATGTGAAGAATGAAGAATCAATCTTCAAATTCGAACCAAAGGAAAAAATATTTTTTCGAACGCTGTGAAAGGTACCTAAAGTGCTATCCATTTAATTAGTGGTATATTATCAGGCACACCTGTTGCAAGTGGGACAACAATACATTAACGACACGACGCGATATCATGGATATTGTGTGCAACAGCTGACGAATAACACGCTGGAGTGTCTGCACGTCATCATGGCGCTGTGGCTGTGACTCACACTGTTAATGTGTTTTCGATATCGCTTTATTTACTTTTCCTTTGCTGATAACCATTTTTATTATGGCCACTTTTATTATGAAACTCTACTTTTTTACACGTGTGGCACAGAGTAGAGAAAAGATTGTGGTGTGTATCGCCTTCTGGTGTGAACCTATGATTAGAATGTTATTTTTTTCTGTCTGGAAGACTCCGACAATGATTAGTAGATATCGTCGATCTAATAGCTAATTATTGGGATTTCGATTAATATCATAGAATTTTCATTCTTATTGTTTATTACGTATACATTTGGATGATTTGCAGTGCCCATATGGTATTGGTCACGAGCAGACTGAGAATTATGCCATCGTTATCCTAAAGTCATATCCAATTCCAGTCCAATTACAATTACAAGTTATAGATGAATTATTTATTATTCTTAAGGCATGGCTAACCTATTACATTAGTTAACCTATTTACATGAAACGTTAAACGGACGTGTGCATCGCCGCCGGCCGTCGCCCCTGTTCTAAAGGACCGCATTAGCGCTTTTCTATTTTAGCAAACGTTACACAAGAAGCGTTAAGACGAAGAGGCGCACGCGACCTGACAGCGGTAGAAAGTCGCCCGAGCCGAGTAATTGAGTGACTCACGCACCGGACACACACCTCATGGGAACACGGACTATTCAAATTATCACAAATTGCACTTCAGTGCACCTATATTTCGCGCATGTAATTTTTGTTCTAATGTTATTAGGGGAGTCTATTTCTATTATGTCGAGCAAACTTCCCTTAACGCGGGGGGATTGGGCCCATAACCCACACTGTCCCTGTATACCGTGGCGAACTTCACAATAGTTTCAAAAGACACAAGTTGCAATACCTATAGGTAATACAGTTTTAAACATCCCGTCACACAATTACAAAAGGAAGGTGACTTGCAAAATATAGCAATTATTTGATGTAATATTCTTTCTCACCGCTTTCTATCAAAGCCGCAATTACCAGCAAAATAAAACACGTATAAACGCAGTATCACACGGCCGATGGGCGACTGCGTTTCTTATTGACACGTTTTATTGACTTGCACTGCACCTACCTAATAAACGTTAAAGTCATTGACTTCGGATACAGTTTGTCTAAAGCTGTAATGCTTTACCGTGTTCGGTTCTCATCTCTTGTAATTTCTCAAAAAACTCATTGTGTTATTCGAATAATAGCGGATGTACATGAGTTTTCGTAACTTCTTTGTCGAAGAAGTAATCGTGTGAATACTTTTGTAACGTTCGTAGATAATATGCATTCTTGTTTAACTGTTTAATTACGAGGTGCCGTCGAATATACTTCAAACAGATTCTTTGACCATGTCTAATTTAAAAAGAAAGTGATGTCAGTATTTTTGTTCGGACAACAATACAAAGAACATAGTAACAACTACTGTATTATGCGCAAAGCCACATTTAAATGAAACATTTCTCCAAGACTGTCACCTTCCCCATTCACAAATGTAGCACTCAATTTAATCTATCTCTTCCCAACAACTAACCTTCAATCACGACACATTAATCAAGCTTTAACCCAGTTGTGTGTGACAACAGAGCGTAATCATCACACTAAATTGATGTAAGTACTAGCATGAGATTTGTGGCAAGGGGGACAGACGTGGTTACGTGAGCTTCTGAAGAATAGAATGCACGTTGCGACAGTAGCGCAACCTCGGATGTGGGTAATTGCACACAAGCAAATACTCTGTTGCTTTAATTGTGAGCAGAATTATTCGCACGAGCCTAACGCCGCCGCGCCGGAGGGACACTCGAACCGTGGGAGCTAACAATAGGTAACACGATAAAAAGTGTCAACAGCGATAAAATCCTCCCTTCGCTATAATGAAAGGAATACGAAACAATGAAATAACATATTGCCTAACAGCCAAGTGAGTAGCTACACAATTGTTACCGGTATTGATCATAATAGCGTTTAAAGTAACGTTAATGATTATTCTCTCATACGGTATTCTATAGACGTCAATCAACTTTTAACGGACTACAAGCAATAGGTACATCTATCCAACTGGCCTATTATTATAGCTGTTGCAAAAAAAGATCTCCCTAAGACTGCAGAAGATCAACTCCATAATGAAATGTTGTTCATGGCATAATAGCACAGGATGTAATACGAGTAAGACAAGGTAAGAGTACCGTCCTCCAACATCAAAATAACTACTTAGACATGAGTATTACGAAGAAGAAGAGGGGAACTAAGTAGGTGCGTGTGTAAGCTTTGCGAAAAAGGAAAAGTGTCAAAAGAACAGCTGGTGTTACAGGTAATCGAATTCCAAATACTTATATTCGATGACCTAAAAACAACAATCAGTCTCGAATCATCATGCAGCATCATTAGAACAAAGAGCCTTTGTTCAGTTGTTAAAAGAAGCCATACGAACCACTCCGGAAAGACAAATGACCTACAGAGAACTTGCTAGGTATGCCATCGGTCGTTATGTTAAGTAATATCAATTTATTATTGTTGACCTCGTAGCCCGGGGAAGAGCAGAACACCGTGTATATACTTGAAATTGAACTTATGTAGGTACTATAATAATAGTTATATCTCCTGCGTGGTTGAGTTTGGACGCCGAGAACTGGAATTTGGTGAGGAAGATTGAATTGAGTAAATTGTACGAACCTTCAGTCCCTGGTGATGAGCCTCGGAATTGAAGTCGACTTTCGATATGAAGAACCCGGTAGCGTACTCTCTGCCTCCTCGGAGAGCGAAGCCGAAGGTCGGTGGTCCACGGCGCGGACGCACGAGCCGCACGACGCGCACGCGCCGGTCGCCCGCAACCACGCCCGCCGCGCGCCCGGAGCCCGACGTCGTCGTCGACGCCGTCGATGTTGCGTACATCATCGCACTGCAAATTGGAAAATGCTCTCTTTACGGTACTGTTAGCCTGTGACACATACTGTCAATGTCTTGTTTTTTTTCATATAAAGATAAAGGTTTATGGGCAAAAGGCGGTTGTCTACAATCTGGACTTCGCTCTTGTAGAAGTACGCACCTTTCATTTTTCACCTAAACCCCTCTGCAGTTTTTATGCACTTAGATTTCATCATCAGACTCGATATCCAATTCTTGGTGGGGATGAATGGTCTCATTAATAATCACATAAATAACCACGTTTCAAGTAATTATATCAAAAATCTCTCTTATAACATTATTAATCAAGAGGATTCAATTTTGGATTTTAGATTGGTAAATATTATACAAAAACCGTTACGACATATTAATATCCGTTTTTGCATTTTGGCCTGGATGCATAATTAGATTTAATTTATATTGCAAACTTACTTCCGGATACATAAATCATTTGCCTATAGAATAATTGATTGGATAAGCACTATACATTATGTATAAGTACCAACTTATGTACTTAACCTGCTATATATGAAAACGGTTACTTTTATTATTTCAACAACTAAACATGGTGCTTAGTGTAAATGTATGTCATTTTACCGTTTGAAAACACTAAAACCACATATGATGCTTGCCTAATTATTTACTCAGTTGAAATATTATTAAGTTTTGGGTTGTTATTCATTAATTAGACCCTATTTTCAAATTTATTACATGCCGCCGTGTGATACATTATTTGTATTATTGATTGCCCCATAGTGAGGTTTGCTTCATATACCTACTATTTACACGGCGGCGCCGCCACTGGTTTTAACAACACGCACATACTGTCCTACCGTCGGATGTGCGAGGCGTGGTAATCACTATAGCATGTTCAGAAAACAAGTTGAAACTGTGGAAAGAGTTAAATAATTGTAACCCATGTAACTTACTCTATCATTTCGGAATAGTTACATCGCTGAACAGAAATATATAGCTGTATTACTTATTGAAATTATGCTTATTACGAGCTGTGAGAAAGAGTGAAATAGAACAGGATGCAGTTGTTGTTGGAACCGGAATCACAAGTATCTGACTGCAGTAGTTAGTTAGTACCTACTTCATGTTAGTAGATAGCCTATTAGATGTCCCACTGCTGGGCAAATACCTCTCTTTTCTGTCGCTACAAGTACCTATCCTAGCCTTATAGTGGCCATGTTTTACCCGCAAAGGTGTTCAAATTATCGCAACAAACTACTTTACCATTACATTGCCGCAATTTTAGGGCTTCACACATACTAACAACGACGTCGATATTTAAGTACTGTATTCGACCTTCTCACTATAAAATAATTTGAAGCACACACAAAGCAATTTGGAAACCAATCTTCTTGCATCCGCCATAGTATTAGAATTCTGCAATTCCATGACTAAGGGCAACAAAGAAACGATCTCCGGTATTCCCTTGACATTATCATAACAACAATACGCGATATAAAGGTTACATTGTTTCTGTTTGCGTTAGTTTGGCTCGTCAACGTGATAACCGACTGGTTTCCTTTTAAATTCTTGTATAAATAGCACAGACTTGAAAAAAAAATATCTCAAACACCATTCGAGGTTTGGGCTTGTCAAACATTTCTCGACTGCAACAATGTTCCTAACTAAACCTCATTTCGCCTAGGTTATTATTTATGTTACGTAAATAATAAGGGGTAGCTACGCTAAGCTTATTGCCATTCTTCTTCTTATAGAATGATTAGTGGCCAACCTGACGTCAGAGATGTTCAAGCCGCCCGAAGGCCTCTGCCTAGATAACAACAACCGGGATCGGTGTTTTACGTGTGTTTTACGTGGAGGACACGTAAAACACCGATCCGATCCGACACGTAAAGCACGGAGACACTCAGTTCAAATGCCACTAATTGGTCACCCATCACTGACTAACCTTGCCAAGTGTTGCTTAACCTCCGATCGTGTATCGATCAGTCATTGATTACAGCCAGCTATAAGCGCCTCAAATATTGTCATTTACTGGAAGTGATAAATGGTTTTTTTCAGAAAATCCAAATAACATTCTGTTCGATCCAATCACTGCACTAGACCAACGAAGCATTCAAGTCTGAAAATAGAGTCATTGCATCTCCGCAAAACTCTGCAACAATTAGGTAAGTACCTAAGTACTTAAATGGGGGAAATAGGCCACTATTGCTCGCAGTCGTAGTAATAACTTACATAACGTTAAATCTTCGCTTTAATCTTAACAATGGGAAGGGAAAACCGCAAATATACATGGGCATTAAAGTACGATTATGCAAATAAGGAGGTCTTAGCGAGGCCTTTCGATTTAGTGTTAAGAAATGCACCGTTATATCAGTAATGGGTTAATAATAACGTATCGTTTAGTCCAGTTTAGGCGGAAATCAATTTTACTCATTCTAAACTTAATAATGGCACAAAAAGTATCAGATCAATTTCATTTTTTGCGCATTTAGTTAGATTGGCTGCGTTCTTGCTAGGTGAGTATGCTTTGTTTAAGTTTACAGTACTAGTGATCTGGGATCTGGTCTTGTCCCTATTATTTGTAGAAGTTATAAAGGATGCGGTGTCGCGGGTGTCACGGGTGGGAGGCAAGGGGCGAGGATTAGAGTGCAGCCTCCTCGGGCGAGGTGCAACGACCTCTGCGTCCGCGCAGCCTCCGCGACTCGCCCCGGTGCAAATATTCGCGATGCACATCTGCACAGTGCACTGCATGCGACACAAGTGATATTAACCTTAATTGACTTGCAATATCTATTTGTGGGCATAGAAATGGTTCGATTAGCACACATATTGGATAGAGAATAGACCATCAGGCCACAAGGGTCCACCGACCATCATTTAAAATGATTAAGAAGTAAAATACCTATGTTGGTAAGATACTTGCCTAAGAACCTACTTTTTGTTTCTTGTTTTGTTTGTCATTGTTGTTTTTGTATTTGTTCGATTGGTGTACAATAAAGTGTTATCTATCTTTCTACTTATTTATTATAGGTAGGTACCGCACTGTGTGATGACTTTGTTTCCGAATTCAACTTGGTGTAGGTTCCTTACGAAGGTTTTTCCGAGCCAAGATCGCTGTAGGTACCTAAATCATCGTAATTAGAGGTTGTGATAAACGTCATTATCGTTTTAAGTGTTTCTTTGTTTGAAATTTGAACAGGATATTCCTAAACCGAAACTTATTCTGACTTAACAACCCAACTAGTCAATATTATAGTAGGTTCACTAATCCAATATTAGCTTGTGAAACTGATGAGGATACTCTCACTCCAGCGATAACATCTCATTCATCGGTCACCTTGTCACATTATTGTTCAATGGTGTGATGGATTATAGCTAAGAGCATGAATCCATTCACAGGCAAATTTTACTTTAACTACAAACTTACTTATTTTATATTACCACAAGTTACAGAACTACACATGTAAGCAAACATTATCAAGCGTCTCCTTTGACTGATTGAACGAACTATTCAACAATATGACAGAATCGTGCAAGTGAAAGTTTAATAGAATTGCATAAAGGTACACTTGCCACAAAATGTTTCATCTACGTAATATAACGTTCTATACGGATCTCTTTTCGACTAACCTCATCAGAAAGAATACAATAGCACTGAACCCTAAAGTACTCATACTGACTACACGTACAGATTCAGCTACGGTTAATTTTTACTATTTACGTCATAATTCAATATACGACCTCGTATCTCTTATTTATCAAGATGAAACACATAAAGCTGAAAAAGAAAAATCCGTAGATACTTAAGTAATACTGAATGTGCCAAAGGGGTTGATGGTTGGGTACGTCCAGCTCTGGGCTATTATCTACTTGTGTCAGATTTAACCGCAACAACCGATTTATTGCCGCTTAACAGTAATCTTCACGCAAAATTGGACCGATTTTTAATGGCACTTTCACTAGTTAAAATCCTAGAGAAAATCTATTATTTTTTTCTAAAATTAGACTGTGGAGATATTGCCATAGGAATAACCTACCTGGCACGCACACGCAAATTGTAAAATGATCCCTCTTGAAGTCTTTTATTTGCACTACCACATCGAGTTCTTCAAAAGGCATGTTTAAGGTCCCTAAATTGCCGGCCCATATCATCAGGTGTATCGATCCGTCAGTGTGCCATAAATGCATTTATGGACTGCAAACAAAGTAAAGCCTTTGCTATTATAAGATCACTATTGACGGTGCGCGCTGTGGCCTTTAGAGGAATGTGACAGTAGTTCATCGGTTGTTTTAACAAAGGTTGGTAAAGTACGTGCGATATCGGGCTAGTTGATGGTGCAGGCAGAGGCAGGTGGCGAGGCGTTCAACCGTGAATCCCCGCCGCCGCCGCCGCCCGGGCCACAACTGTTCTGTTCCCCGTTTTTTCCAACGAACCGAGAGCAATGGCCGCGGCCGAATCCACACTATCGTAAGATCATGGATAATCTCTTTTTAACTATTGTTTCAACCTTGAAAACGTCATTTTAATGGAACAAGTTTCCGCTTTTCAAGGAAATACAGACATCGTGCTCGATCGACGTTTAGATAATTTTAAAAAGTTGTCTGACTACTTTTTTATGGAGGCACCACAGCACACCAAACGCCTTGTATGGTATAAAATAGGGTACGATGATGGAGTAGATCGAAAAGGTGACATAAATACCTGTACCGGTTAATTCATTTTACATAATAGATCAATATTGCTAGGATACAAAACAAAAACTTTTGGGGGAATCGGTAATAACGGGCGAGGGGATTCTTAATTTCCGGCTAAACCGGGGAAGCCTCAGGCATGTCGTGCACGCAAAGTGTATTAAGTTACACTCACCCTTGCAATGAAACAGGTACGTGATATGCTGTAGATAGAGACGTGTATATTTTATTTACCCTACAAAAGGATGTAGCACTTAGCAGTATTAACGTCGGCGCTCGTGTGTAGCGCGGCTAGCATATAAGACTAGGAATGCCGTAAAACAACGACCGCCGACAAACCGGCCGTAGCGACTCTTCGCCAATTAACCGCCTTCGACCTCTGGGCCGCGTGCCTGACCGATTATTCCATCTACTCCTCATACAACTCACAAGTGGCTACAACAAACCGGGAGCAATTCATCGACCGGTTTCCTTAACAATGCTGAAATCTTTTTTGCAACATACCACATCATATGACATCTTTGCAGGATCAACAAAGCACAGACCTGACGTGCAATGTTGCGTAACTAGACATATCTTGCTACCAGACTGCAAAGCTTAGTTCGCTTTAGATGTAGGTATGTAAGTCTGTTTATGTGACTTTAATGCTGTAACTTCTTGAACTGGTTTGTAAGTCTGCATCAACTCGTATAGTAACGGTTGATTCGGAATTTGATCCTTTGTTCTCAGGAATTTTTCATGGGTAGGTTGTCCCTCGTAAATATATAAGTACAATCTTGGCTAGTACGTTCATGATAAGAACAAGGAAATATACAGGAAAACAATTTATGAAGGCAATTTTAAATATTTTCCCTTAGTTTTGTTCAATGAAACAAATAAATGTCTATTTTTACCAGGTACTACACGTGCATGGTACAGTCGCAAACGGAGAGAAGAAAGCTGGAAATAAACATAGAGATGGTGGAAAGAAATCGTTGGAAAAAAAGTTGAAGTCTCCATGAATGGATGGAAAGTGACTGACTGGTGAGACGACGCTCCGCAGTTTCTGTTCACACGCTCCCATATAACAGCCAGTCGCTTTATTTTCTAAATGAATATTTATAATTGCTCATATAGTTCTTACCAATACCGATACGTTAACAACACTTTTTATAGTAGCAATTGCAGCATTGATTAATTTCGTTATTTCATTACGCTACATTTGAGATATCAAAAGTGAAACCTTTTGTTGTTTAGGAATGCGGTCTCTAAAACTGGGGGCCGGTAGTGTACGAAACTTGTACTAATAGCATTATACCTATATACTTAGATACTACCTCTTGCTATTCGTGTCTTTGAATAAACAGGTTAAGAGGGAAGTGAATAATTCTCAATACATGGTTTAACCCGCTTTTGATTCAACGACATGAAAATCAGGAGGTGTCACATAAATCCAATCATTAGGTATAATAACAACCAGTTATAATTTCATGAAAAAGTAACAGCACAACAGATAACTATTTCATTAAAATGATGATAGCTGTGGTCGTCTTGAAGATACACTCAATAAATGTAAGGTACCCATAATAACGGTTAGCTTTGGTCCGATTGAACGTTAAAGAGGATGTTGGGCAGGATATTAAACAAGTTTCCAATTTACTTTAGCATACTAAGCAAGAAATAACTGTAGGCAGAGATTATAACTGAGACATCTATCTGATAAACGTTAAAATGAATAGGTAAGCCTAAAAACTAATAGGAATACATTTACCTTTATGTTTTCGTACAGTTATCGAACTGATTGATCAAGTAGATATGTATGACATAATCAAGGACAAAAATTAAGAGATAATCCAGTTGAGTGGCAGTATCATGCAGAACTGAAAATCCCTGAGATGCCAGATAATTTTTTAAGTTATCGTTGACCGTTTATCTTGCAGAACAATAGAAGGAACAAGATGTACTTAGTTTAGAATAAATAATATGGTTGTGTTAATAATAATAAAAGATTAATGAATACCTCACCTGAATTCAGAAGTCTCTTAATATCTCTGTGGTCCAATTCGAGCAAAATTAAAACAACGGAACATTATCGCATTGATCAGTTGCATTTCACTACTGCTGTACTCAATGATATTATAAGATTATATTGAATATATAACTTCACTAGATCACTGTTCAACTTCACGAATTGTCGAGATGAATGATTGTACGGTTATGAGTATTCACGGTCGGGTGCTGGCGGGTTCGTGCGCGGTAGCTCCGAAAAAATACAGTGTTGAACGCACGCTGCGGAACCCTCGGTGACGTGCGCTCGCGGCGAACGACCGACTCGAATGCTTGCATACCAGCCAAATTAAAGCAGCCAAAGAAAGTTGGACGTCACCACGATAAAAGCCTCTGCGTAGCTGCTCGGTGGAGCTAATAACTTGTTACGCAGCAATGGATAACTGCGCACCCCTTTGGATACGGACTATGGATCCTGCACTGGTGCATGGGTGCTATGCAAAATAGGCTGAAGAGTAGCTATATTAAATACTTGAGTCAAAATATTGACGTGTTTCTTACTCTGGGCTGAAATACACGAAGGGATGAATCAAACCACCAGTAACCACATCTGAACGTATTTTATTAATAGCACAACAACACTAAAACTAAAAACCACTTGCATTTATCACATCATTACCATTCCCATGTCCATCCTCGCCCCATACCTGTCATATTGTGTTAAGTATTTTAAATAATAAGTATTATCAAAGATATGCGCTGCCTTCCTTTCTAAAATATCACCCAAAAATACAGCCTTCTATAACACTCGTAGACATTTCACACTTCTCTTTGGCTTCGTTTAAAGCTAATATTTACAATAAACATCTATGTAACATCGATTTGATCAATAATTCTCTAAAATACATCAAGTTCAACAACAATATCGCTATTCAATTAGGCGTGTTTAATTGTCTCGTAGAAACATACGTACGTATCTCATAGATAGTAGTTACCCTAGCAAATACACAATATTCGTAATGCCCTGTACCGGTGGGCGCTCGTGGTGGTCGCTACGCCACTCTGCTGATACCCTACAGACTCCTTACTGACTCCCTGCAGACTTCCTGTCCCGGCTGCGAGCCGCCCACTCCGCGCCTAGGCCTCTACCCAACTTTACCGACACTTTACATTTATTGTACGAAACAACCCTACGTTTGGGAAACTAAACGGGTAGTGTACCTATCCAAAACCAAATAGGTTAGCTAAAAATACGTCTTCAATAATCATATAAATTTTCAGGTAAGTTCATTTATAAAATCATTAGGTATCTAGTACAGAATACAACATGATAGTTATCAAAATAAAGTCTTCTAAAAAATTATAACAACTTAATTTAAATATTATAGTTACTACATACGTAACTCACTTAGATGCTATTAATCTACGATTTGAGTAAAGTATCTAAACGACGAATCTAATTTTCTAACTCGATACCTACGTTTTACGGTACCTATGTACATACCGCATACACATCATTGAAGATTACTTACCAGTGCACATAACTTTTTACTAATTTCATGCTTCTACGGATCAACTTTAATACTTTCCTAATCCATTAGGTAGCATATTTTCCGAATATTAATTACACTCCACATTAGTTAAATACCAGAGAAACACATAGGTTTTCAAAAACAAAAAGATATAGGTATAACCCTAGGGGCCTGTTTCAGAATCATTAGATAACTTTTATCCACCAAATTTTGACGTTATAACAGATATTCTATGGAAAAATCTGTCAAAACGTCTAATTCATTTGGTGGATACAAGTTATCTGATATTTCTGAAACATACCCTACTTTACTAGATAGCTATCAACTAAAGTAATCTATCTTTGAATGTAGGTATGTGTATACATACCTATATGCGCACGTTTTTGTGCGTTTAGGTTCCGGAAGAATTGCGAAAGACCGCTTATATTCTTTAAAATAATTAGCTATACAGATGATGTACTTCATTCTAAATTAAAGATGACAATATCAACTAAATATTACAGTAGGTAAGTAATAATAATAATATCCTGGGACATTTTTGTACACACGGTAAGTATAAATAAACATTGCATTATAATTAAAGGGTATTTTCAGGCGATCTGCCTCCGGGCTCAAGCTTACTGCGAAATTGCAGGATGGATGCAGTTGATATAACGGAACCAAAACTGCCAAGCAAGCGGACCATACATACAACTGCAATTTTTCAGTCCGGATGCTGCTAGGCTGAAAATACCCTAATACCTACTTTTAGAATTATGTGAAAGAACCAACAGCGTCTAAAAAATATGCCGACTTAAGAACTTATTAAATCTTTACATTCTATGATCGATGACATACATAAAACAATTCAGAAATAACGGAATATCACGAAATATATTCCTTCATTTTCGCAGGTATTTGGGGTCAACAACTGACTAACTTTTATCCACGGAATGGTGGATAAGAGTTATCTGAGGATTCTGAAACAGGCCCTTAATATATTTTTTTAGATTTGTTTGTGATTCCGGAATCCGGATTCTTTAAAGTGACACCCCGCAGTAGACCTCTTTAAAAGTACCTAATTAGTGAGTACCCAAGTGCCTACTTAAGTAATTCTCCGTTTAATGTTATCCTCTTCAAAGGTTAATATCTTATTTTTTACAGTAGGTAAGTAGATAATTTCAATGTAAATTTTTCTATAACTTAAATAAATAAAGAAATTTTAACCGTCAAATTTAAATAGATTTTTAGCCAGTTTACAATGGTTTTACAACGCATTTCTGGGCAAAACAGTGATTTGTAATGCATGCAAATGCAATGCAATGATTTGTAGCGCAGTGTAAGTCCATAACTTTATATTTAGGGAGTTAGAGTCTGTAAAATTCCTATTGAGAAAATAGGTAACGTAAGTGTGTATTTGTGCAAATCTCAGTGCAAACGCAGACGGAATTATTGTAAGTTGGACGTAGCTACATTTTTACTTTTTAGACATGTTAACATTATAATTACTTATTGGCTTTTGGGTAGTTAACACCTATCTAATAAATAGGATCATAGGTATTCGTGGTATCTTTTGTGCGATTCAATGAAGTTTGACTGCATGACTAAGCTGTAGAAAATTCAGACATGTAGATCAATTAACATTTTATATCACTTAACAGTAACAAAAGTAAATTTGTGCTTTTTGTGTCCATTTGGTGCGTCCAAATGCTTCACATGCCTCGCCCGAGCACTCATGTTATGACATTACGTCTTTGCGTTCAGACACGTCGGAATGAAAACTCAGTGCTCGGGCGCGGCATGCACCTGATCTGATGTCAGCATAACATACACTTATTTTATGTAAATAACTAAGTACTAAGTGAAATAAGTATCTACACTATAACAGCGAATTAACTTTTGCCCACAAAGTACAGTTACAGTTTAATGACTTAGGTATATTTATTGGTGAGTATTATAGATGATATCATTTACTATGGTCGACCGACATAATTGTGAGAGTAAATTTTTCAATTTCATTAGTTTATTTTAATTTTCAAATGTTCGCCTCTAAACAGCTCGCGTATTATCTGAAACTACCCTGCGTCTTTTCAATTCTCTCGTCTTTGATAGGTAAATAAGTTGGCAGAGGACCTTCTAAGAAAATAGTTTTAAATAAGAAGGTTTTATCAGATATATTGAATTAAATAATTATGTATATAAATTGACATTGTGAATGATGAAACAAGGTATACCTATTCATCTTTAAATAGCCTCAAAAATATAATAACAATAAAATATATTTATAAATATTGTTGTCCTTAGCACCACTAGCCTATCGTTTTCAGATTCCTTGATTGAGATAAGTACATTCCATTAGTATTAGGGCTGGTGTGAGTACCCTTATTGGTAGGCAATATTGCTATGCAATTCTACTGGCTATGTACCTATTTGGCGTAATGTATTTACTAACCCCTTTTATGTCACAACGAAAAAACAATTGATCGTCTATTTTTATGCACCGACGTATGTGCAAGTGACATGCATTCGAAAAGTTTCATGGTGTAGGGTTTAAATTAATTTACTTATATCATTAACAGTTTTAAATATAGGTATTTTCAATTCCTTTCATTTATTATGAGCAAACAACATGTATTATACTGAGTCACCGTGCCTACTTCTACTCCAACTCGTACCATTAACTAAGAACTAATGTTACAATAATTTGGCTTATTACACGTGCAGGTTAAACACATTGACCATCAGTTCAAAAATTATCAACTATTATAATTATTTACAGCTATGTATAACAAACTACCCTACAAATGGCGAAGAGTATAATTTAAGAGTCTCTGTTTGATACAAGTAAATAGTGCTTATGCATTTATGTATGCAACTTAGGATGTAAAAAAACTAAAATAATGGCAAGTTGAAATTTCATTTTATCCAGTGTGAGAGCCTGATATTTCGCTCCGCCATGATTAGAGACTTAAAGCAACTGACGACTAGACTACCTTATTGATGGTGAGTTAATTTGCAGAAAGTTACGCCACATAATTATATTATTACTATGGATTGAGCGTTGGATTGATTTCCTAAGGAACTCATAAACTTTGAGTGTTAAGCTTTTAAACTTTTGCCGTCTTTGTTATCGCGATCTTGAGATTTTCCTCCGGTTGTCTTTATTGAACCTGATGATTTTTGTATTGAAGCAGTTGACGCTCCAATATTTGCTGCAGTTGATGTTGCATTTGATTTTGCTTGCGTTATTATTGAATTCATTGATGTAGGGTTATTTTTTACTGTCGACGGCTTTGCGGTAATTACTGATGCAGCAGAACTTTTTGCGTTACTTTCTACCGATTTCCCCATCGATGATTGTGATGTTGTTTTATTGGCAACAGAATTTGCAACACTTACAGCAGGTGCTGTTGTTTGAGATGTGATATTAGTAACTACGGCGTCTGTAGCTTTAGCTGTTTTTATCGAACCAGTTGTGGATAGGGATGCGCTGTTAGTGTCACTTGTTATTTGTGGTTTAGCTATAGCTTTTGATACTTCTGGCTTGGTTACACTTGCATTTATTGATGATTTATTTATGGACAAAGACTTTTGTTTTAAAGGATCAGATGAAACAGTAGTATAAGATGGATTTGATTGTAATATCGCAGTTTCTGCTAAAGTTTTCTTTGTAGCCGTTGTATCTGAAGTAGATAATTTACTGATTAGTGAAGTGGTAGAATTTGTGGGTGTTGGATTAGCAGTGACGGCCGTAGTTTGGCTGTTTGGCGTGGATAATGGTTTTTCTCTTAAACTGTTGTTTTCACTTACTGGGGACTTTATTTGCGTTGTAATATTAGCCGTAGTAGTATTTTTATTATTGCCAGATTTTGTGTCATTGCTCAGAGAAGATAAGTTAGTATTGAGTTTTACTTTTAGCATAGATTCGTCTGTATCGGGCGCTATTGCGACTTTTTGTCGTTGCAACTGCTTGTTATTTAAAGAACCGTTCATATTTTTCATACCGTTATCCTTAGTTGTTGAATCTGAACCATTTTTATAATCTGTCACTAGGTTCATATTATCACACGCCTCTGACTTTATAGAACCTGCAACTGCAGTGACATGTTTAACGTTTTTATTTGGATCTATATTGGGTATCTGTTTTTGCATAATACCTGATTTATCTTTTTGCATCGTTACCTGGTCATTTTCATCTTTATTTATCTGTTTTGAAATATCTTTGGTAGCTGTTTGAGTTGGTGTTGTGGCTACTGATTTTTTAAATCCAACTGGAGTGATAACATTTTTATCCCCCAAAATTGCAGAGTTCGTAGGTTGCTGCTGGGTCGTTTTCGTTTGACGATTATCTCTATTTTTTGTATTGTCAGTTATTAATTTGCCTTCTGTGGGAGTATATCCTATAGTTACAGTGTTAACATTATTAGCAGTAAATATAGGTTCGGACTTTTTTGTATCTTTCGTAACCACTGATTGAATAGGTTCTTTGCTAATTGTCGTGTTTGCTATGGATGTTTTAGTTACAGAATTCTGAGGTTTTGTATCAACACTCTTATTTAATAAAGTTGTGATATTATTAGTTGTTATAATACTTGGCTTGAGCGTTTCCTTATCCATTGATGGATTTGTATTATTTTTAATTGAATTAACAATCATTGTTGTCACATTAGTGCTGACACCCGCTTTATCGTTATTATTTAAAGTGCCTGCACTTTTTAGTACGCTGACCTCTGTTGATAATATCGGGACAGGCGTAAC
Organism: Drymonia ruficornis; assembly: GCA_947859195.1. Lineage (NCBI taxonomy): Eukaryota > Metazoa > Arthropoda > Insecta > Lepidoptera > Notodontidae > Drymonia > Drymonia ruficornis. The sequence goes on along the minus strand of OX401910.1, from coordinate 6,293,716 downwards.
CTGGACCGGTTCCATATGTTTTGTTTTGCCATCAGTATGAATTTTAGCGGTTGTAAAAATTAATGGAGTTGGGTTATATCCAACTTGTTTCGTTTCATCGATTTCAATAAGAATTTGAGTTCTAGGTATAGCAAAGCCTTTTAGGCCATCAAGACTGTTAAATACATTTGTATTCATGTGATTATGAATAGGAGGAAGAGTAACTGAAGATTTGGTGGAAACATTATCTTTTGTAAAAGATAGTGTTGGTTCACTGCGATCTTGGGATGTTGATTTATCATTAGGAATCAGTTTGTCTTTATCGCTCCCCATTTGGCTATTTGCGTCAGTCTTAGTTTTTGACAATAATATATTGTATTTGGCACTTTGGTTTAAAGACTTAGAGGATTCCGTCTTCTCCTTGTCCTTTTGTAAGAGTGGTTCAATAACAGCGTCGTCTGATTCATTGCTGAAATTTGTAATCTTTCTTTTAATGGAATTCTTCTTAGTTTTATTTATTGCTGCTCCTGGTTTCTTAATTTCGTTTTCTATTCCACTGGTGATAGATGATGAATCTCCACCGTCTTGGGATGTCTGAAAGAGACAGTATTAAGGATTTTTATCAATAATCCGGTTGATGAAAAATTACTAAATCTAAATTAAATGGAATGATATGCTCTAAAAAGTGAGGCCTGCAAAACTAAGTGGCGTAGTGAACCAGTGGTAAGTAACTACTGAATACTATTATGGAGTACATTCCATTACGTGTCATAAGATGGAGTATGATACTACGGCATAGTCGCGTGAATCAGCTAATTCCAGGCAAGAGTAGGTGTTGCCTTAAATACGGTATAACCTACCTTCCGCATGGCAACCAGTGGATGCGCGTGCGGGGGTCAGGCGCCGCGCTCGCGCAACACCGGGCGGCCGTGCAGCAGCAGCACCGGCGGGGACAGCTCCGTCTCCGGCCGAAGCGAGCTCACGGTGGACGCCCGACCCCACTCCTCGGTGGGCCGCGCGAGCACGCGGGCTTTCTGTATGCCATCAAAATATTGTACGCTGGACACATTATACCAAATATAAATTATAGAACTCATTGACTGAGACGGAAGAAATGAATACTAGTATTTATTTATTGACGGGTCCGTTGGCGTGGTAGGCGTGGTGGCGCCTTTCACGCTACAGGTCGTAGGTTCGATTCCTACCCGGGACATGCATTTATGTGCATGAACATGTCTGTATGTCCCGAGTCTGGGTGTATATTAAGTATGTATTTACAAACAAAAAAAAAATTGTATATGTCGTAACATCAGTTAGGTATCTGGTTTCCATAGTACAAGCTCTGCTTAGTTTGGGATCAGGTAGCCGTCTGTAAAAAATGTCCCAGGATATAATTATTATTTAGTTACCTGTTTGGAGAATGTTTGATGGTGATTTCATTAATTTGAAATACCTGTCACAACTAGATATCATCATCATCACCAACCTATTGCTGTCCACAGTTGGACATAGGCCTTCCCTAGCGCACGCCACTGAGCTCGGTCTTCCGATTTTTACATCCAATTTTGGCCAGCTACTTTCCTGGCTACAAGGCGCCCCACACTATTTGCTCACTCGTGATCTCTACTCAAGAACTCGTCTACTCGAACGACTGATGTTTCTTTGGAAAACGTGACCAGCCCACTGCCATTTCAGCTTGCTAATCCTTGGGGCTATGTTGACTACTCTGTTTTTCTGTCAATATCACTTCTTTGCGGTTTTTATTCTTTAGAGAAATGCCGAGCATACCTCTCTTCATAACTCGGTGAGCGACCTTGATTGGTGGACTAATTTTACCGTGAGTATCCATGTTTCAGCTCCATAAGTCATGACTGTTGCACACACGTTATTTTATCTTTGGCACTCGATATAATGATGGGTTATGCCCGATATCTCTCATAGTACCTATTGCTTTTGCCACCACACGGTTGCATGAGGTTTGGATTTTTATAATTTAAAAAATATTGTGTACATCCATACCACTCCCAGTCTTCCTGTGGATGTCTTAAAATATGTCTAAACTAGAAATAAGACCTACCTGACGCTAGGTTCACTACGCCACTGCGGTAGCCAATTCATACGTGACGGATGACGATAATCTCATCGCGTGCGCTACTCGTTTCGGACCTATTCGACTAATCCTTTGAGGATTACGTATTGCACATACCTCCATGATGGTTAGATCGTCAGGACCACTGCAGATCTGATCGACTGCCATGAGCACCACGACGACGACTGGCAACACGCCCAGTATCCACCCCACAGCGTCAGCCCACATCGGGTACACGTAGTGGCCGTATGATGCCGGCTTGTATTCGATCCAGTTGAATACCAGGATGAACTAAATTGTGATAGAAAAAAATTTATGAATCCATCAAAACAGTAATTCTAAGAATCTTAAAATACCGCATCACTGATTTACTACTACTGGTTGGTTCGCAGTTGCAGACCAGGTTTTTTATATAGCCAAGTATTAAAGCTTCTTATTGATAAAGGTAAGTATCATTATAAAAGTCTCCGTGCTTCGGAGGGCACGTAAAAAGTCGGTCCCGGTTATTGTCATCTAGGCAGCAGTCGTTAAGCCATGTTAGAGGCCTTCGGGCGGCTTGAACAACTCTGACACCAAGTTGGCCACTAACCATACGATAAGAAGAAAAAGATTATAAAAGTTACATACTACTAAAGCAGCAGGCGTGATCAGACGCCACATCGCGGTCCAGAAAAAGACCCACAGTTTGGATTGGGTCCCGATCATACGCTGGATGTCACCACAAAACTTCTCAGCCCCGTAAATCCATGCGATAATAATACATTCACCAATCGCTATGATCAACACGGACCAGTTAGCCGCATACTTGTCCATTAACTGCAGCCAGTACATGCCACTCTGAAAGGAATTTTTAATTTATAGTCATAACTTAATCAAATGTTATTAAATCTTGCCAGTTAAAAATGGGTATACGTACATTTGTTGTGAAAATCAGTCCACCAATATAGCCAAATACAGCAACAGTCAATACGACCCACACTTTTTTATGTCGAAAATTAGGGAATCTGTCCAAAATGGCTGTCGTCACAGTCTCCATTAGCGCGAACTAAAAATTATCACAATCGTAAAGACATACTATAGATAGATAAATAATCTTAAAGGGAATAATAGATGATTGTTACCTGAGAGTCAAGTCCAAGTGTGAGCAACATAACAAAGAAGAGTATTGACCATAACGGCGATACTGGTAGCCTGGTAACCACTTCAGGGTACACGATGAAAGCCAGGCCAGCGCCCTGATCCACCACTCGATCAACATCAACGTTCAGCTCGTGCGCCAAGAAACCTATCACTGAGAATATAACCAAACCAGCGAAGAATGATGTTGCTATGTTTGTTACGGCAACAATCAATGAATCACTGCGAAGAAAAAATATACAACATTTTAAAGGAGTCTTATTTGCTGTCAATAAGCTACTCGATTTTGCTGAATACTTACATGTAGCAGTTGTTAGAGAATTTATTGTAAGATGACAGAGTTATCAGGCCACCCCATGCTGGACTCAATGCGAAAAATATTTGCACTGCAGCATCACCCCATACCTGCAATGGAGTATTAGGTATAAGTCCTTAAACCTGTTCTATTAAACATGGTCGATATAAAAGTTACGTTAATTCTACGTAGAGTTACCTGAGCGTTAGCAAGCTGACTGAAGTCTGGAGTAAGATAAAAAAGAATGCCGGTCGATGCCCCAGGCAGCGTTACCCCTCGGAAAAACAAAATTACCAGCACAACATACGGAAAAAGAGCTGTGAAGTACACGACCTGAAAAAATATATTGAGATAAATAGGTAGTCATTGGCAAATTATTCATCTATGTATTTTGCTGTTTAAATACCAACCTTCCCAGAAGATTGAACTCCTTTACATAGGCAAAGGAACACAATAAGCCAAGCGGCGAATAAGCACGCCGCCATACTCAACCGTATCTGACCTATCTCTTCGATACCTGACGATAGTCCAAGAACTTGGTTTCTGTAAAGAAATACGGAATTTTTATTTTACCCTGTTTACGTAGCTGGCAGTTTTACAATCAAATGAAATCCAGATCGTTCAGTATCCATAGGGCTGTGTCTATGACATCAGCTGAGTATAATAATAATGATAGCAGGTACTGACGTAAAATACTCTTCAGCAGGTGGCTTCCTGACGGCGACTTCTGCCAATGCCGCGATATTATGCATCGCAGAGTAAGTCTGGTTGTAGCATTGCCTCAGGTAATACGTCCCATTTATAGCTTCACAACTGTCTGCTTCCTCGTATGAATAACAGTCTAGAAGGGCAATAAAAAAATCATTAAATTAGGTTATAATAACATTATTTGTTAAAACTTAGCAAGAAATTTAATACACTTACGTTTTGTACTCCACGCCGCGTCACAGTTCTGCCAGGGCAGTGTGTAAAAGATGCTCATAAAAGACACGGTCATGTAATAAATGGTCCATGCTATGATGAGATTGTAGTACAGCATCACGATACTGGACACTATCACCATGCCATAGCCCAAGCCTCGGAAGAGGGGGCAGAACTTGTTGTAGACAGCGACGGGGCCCAGGGCGGCGTACTGGCCGAAGGATAGCTCCATAAACATTAGCGGAAGACCAGCTATTACCAGCATCACCGTGAAGGGGATAAGGAATGCTCCTGCAAAATCAAAATGAAGTTTAAGGAAGAGTTGTCGAATATCTTTGTCATAACTAACTACAACTTTAATTACTTGATCTAAAATTTTAATCCAACAATACCTTGTTGGATTAAAATTTTAGATCAAGTACCAGTCTAAACTTTTGGTACTCTACAAGAATCTCGCACTACTAAAAAGTCATCATTTGCAATCATGAACAGTTGTCAAATGTGTTCGCTCTGTGATATCTCCAATTCCGACTTCAAGTAGGTAAGTGTTATTCTATACCAAAGTACCTACATACTTCCACCCATTAGCAAGAAGTCGTCTATTGCATGCGCCGATATTATCGGATCCCGTTTTGTAACCAGTCCCACACTACGTCTTCCGGCTTTTCCACCCGACGGCCACCGATTCAGCGAGATAATGCTGAAGTACTGACCTCCCCCGTTATTGTAGCACAAGTACGGGAACCGCCAGACATTGCCCAAGCCCACGCTGTAGCCCAGCAGTGACAGCAGGAAGTCGAACCGTCCCGTCCAGTTCCCGCGCTCCGGCTCCGTCTCGTCGGTAGCTGACTCCAGCAGCTCTTCCTTGCACTGTGGAATGGAAGATCATGAACCCAGCAAATAGTTGTAATAAATCAGGGACACCAATGCACTTTATATCGAAACCTTCAGCGAACACTGACACATCAATCCTATAGAAAGTATAATAATAATAATATCCTAGAACATTCTTTTACACGGCTACCTGATCCCAAACTAAGCAGAGCTTGTACTATGGAAACCAGATAACCGATGACTGTATGTTTAGAGTATAGTCTATACAGTCCAAATGCTTGTTTATCTTTCGCTAACATGTCATGCATAAACAAATCTGCCTAGGTATTGTATTAGGTTAAATATTAGAGAGGAGCATTGGTGGTAGTGGTAGCTATGACACCTATTAAATTTTGTTTAATGATACTACTGCACCGCTTTTTCCGTATGAATACGGTTCTTAGAAATCGCTCTCCTATTATAGGCAGGCACGATCAGCAACATAAGTCGCTGAACAGTATCAGTTTTTCAAAACGCTTACACACTTTTCTTTTGCAGCAAATCCATTATTTGTTCGTCATCTAAACACTGGAAAGCGTAGACCTCCTACAAGGTGGACCGACGACCTGGAGATCGCGGGAATACGCTGGATGCGGACAGCGCAAGACCGGTAATTGTGGCGAACCTTGGGGGCCTATGTTCAGTAGTAGACGTCTTTCGGCTGAGATGATGATGACGAAACATAATTTAGACATATTGTTTGATTTTGAAAATGTTTATGTTTACGTTTGTAAAATATAAAGTACCTATTACCGATTTGAATAATTGAAACTGTTCAGCGACTTATGTTGCTGACTGTAATTAGTCATTTTGTATGTAAGGCAACCCTAGCGAATTATTTCCTTGAAAAGTCCGTAAAGTACCCTCTGTTATACCTACCTACCCTATTAATACCTATCATAGTAGATATTTTAGGGGAAAAAGTATGAAAAGATTTTAAAAAATTGTTATAAGTAGATAGGCACCTATGCCTACCTATGTTAGTTTGGGTATTTTTATTCAAAGAGAGTAAGTGGGAACCTACATATGGTATAGGTAGATATGTAGTTCGAATTCTAATACGTGCGTGTCGTGATTACTAACAACCAATTCCACACTATGTCTGAAAGGAAAATAATGTGTCCATTGGATTTAAACCAGCTGATGGTATGCATTGAATTGCCTATTCAGCCCTGCTACGCCATTGTTAGGTACAGACGCTCATGTATATCATATGCACAGGCATGAGTGACCTACATATCGATCAGACCTAAAAACCTAAAATCAAACGGCTAAATCCACAATCGATTAAATAGAAGTCAGTTTTCTATAAGGTGAATATTATCACGTTGTATAGGTATAGCCGATCGTTAACTGGTACTCACGTCAGCGACTTTTACATCCATTGCAGGAATATCCGTGGTCACTGCTGGAATCGGGGTTTTCGATGATTTCGTTGAGTTTTCCATGTTAATTGAGCGTGACGGAACTATTTTGGCACAAACTGCAGCTCAAGCATTATACGAGCAGTCGCCCCCGCATCCACGACACGGAACACCTAATATCGCACACACAGCACATCACACTCGCCAAAGCTGCTCAGGGAAAAGCGCTCAACCCCCGTCCGACAATGTGCTCATTTGAAATCAGCAGTTTATGAGAAATAAATCAGAAAGCAGACGAGTAAAGTGTACACTAAATCGAAAAATACAAAACGCAGGAACGCGCAGATGTCAAGTTTCGCATCGACCGAACTCTGAATGAACATCTAGGTCAATATCAAGCCTCCGCCGCCGCCGCACCCCGCTCCCTCCTTTACCCCGTTGGGAAAATTTTCTTCAGGAAGGTACCTCTACATCAGAATATAAATATTTTCTTACTTCTCATTAGGTGGACAAGATTAAAACCCCTACCTATTCGCTATGCCATTGATTAAGTTGGTAGATTCAATCAGCCATTAACACGGTTCACATAATGTGCAGGCAGGTGTTGTGTTAAAAATGACTGATAATATCCGTGTTAGTTGAATTGAAACCCATAATATAATTTGATTGGTCACATCAAATACTATTATACGGATAATGACCTGCATTGTTCACATGAATAAAATATTAAGCGTTCGCAGCACATCGTAGGTTGCTTGTGCTCTTGAAACTCGACATCCTGCCTGCATGCAAATGGAAAACAACAGAGGCGCATATAAAGGAAAGCAATATCCGTGAACTTTCAATTTCCTTTCCTCATGCTGTCGCGATAATAATGTAGAGACAAAGCTACTTTAAAGTTCTAAACACACGTGTGAAAGGGAATTCCCGATATAAGAATGGAGGGAACGTAGAACAAGAGAGTATTAATTAACTATTAGCTTAATTAAGCACTCATCTTCGTTAAAAGTTCTCGTTAAACGTCACCGCATTCGACGACCGCTTGGCTTAATGGTTCGAGCGTAGGCCGCTCGGCTCACTACATCGGGTGGTTGCGGGTTCGATTTCCGCCAGAGGCCGGAATAGTGGCAAACTCCTGCTTTACAAAACGCAAGTCCGGCCCCATGTGGAGTACTGTTGTCATTTCTGGGCAGGAACTGACTAGGTATAGTCCGCGACAGGTTCGGATGACATTCGGGGTATGAACTTTCTCCAGAATAGGTATAATCCGAATCAAAATTAGCAGGACCCGATAAACAATTCAAATCGTCTACGAAAATATTAAATTAAAATTAATTTGTTGCATTTCGGGTTCTAGTAATTTTGATTCGGATTTTATTCTACACAAAGCTCATAACCCGAATGTTATCCGAACCTGTCGCCTACTATACCAGCTCGGACCTTTTGTCTCGAATCAGACGCGCTGTGGGGATGGTTAGCAATCCCAAGTCTGCAAGCAGCATTGAACCATTCTTAATCTAAGGAGAGACTGCCTCCTTGTGCATTTTTTACCGCTGTGGGCTCTGTTTGAGATGATAGCTACGGCCACTTTCCATAATCGCACCCCTCGCCATCCACAGGGAATTAATCCCCACTACTAAGAACCAATGATCCCGTGTAACGTACGGTTCCAGAGAAACTTCCTCCCCTCCCCCCGTACGATTAGGATGTGGAAAGGTCGAGGTTTTCCCAAGAGACACAGCATGGGGTTCATTGAGAAAGATGTTAAAAGGTTTTTACATGGTCGACAATGTGCGAATGATGATTCAGGGATTGCAAGCGTCCATAGGTTAAGGTACACGCTTACCATTAGGCGGGACGTACGCTTATTTGCCGCCTTAAAAAAACAGCTACTTTGGTAGCTGACGCGCAGAGTCGCACTAGCGATTACAAAATTAGCGCATGCCAAGCAATAAGGACCAATAAACCCTTTCTCGAGGCCTCCAATTAGTTATCAAATTATCAATAAAAAATAAATAAAATAGGCATAACAATTTATAGAAACATTTATTAACACCTTTTATCCCATCAACATCAAATTTCCATCCACCATCCACCATCATCAAATTTTTGTAACAGTATTTTACAGGAATGTAAAAAAATTCTTGGTCCCCGATTCACAATAGAAATGCAACGAATTCTTTGAATGAAAACAATCAACACTTGTACACGAACATGTAACAATACAGAATATAAATCTATAAGAAACAGTAGGATATTACTTAAAAATGAGTTACGCTTAGCCTAATAATTGTGTCGTTTATTTCCCAATAAACTTATATCAAAACAAAAAAAAGGATTGGCTAAACTGACGCGATCGAGTGAGCAGTTCGCTTGCGCGGACCAACCTGCATATTTAAATTTATAAGCTCGCTAATTTTAATCAGTATTACCCACGATGCGGGCAACGTACGACGCAAGTGAATGTCTCGACCGCTCGCGTCCGTTAGGATGCTGAAACTCCCTCATTTCTTGGCGAGTAGAGTTTTGATGAGCGACTCCAACTTCCTGGTGTCGGCGGCAAACTTCCTGATGCCATCGGAGAGCTTGTCGGTCGCCATCTGGTCTTCGTTGAGGTGCCAACGGAATTGCGACTCGTTCAACGTAATCTTTTCGATGTCGCTTTCAGACGCGAATTTAGGGTCAAGTGCCTGTAATAAACAATAGAATATTTACATTTTAACCATAACATATTGGGGATCTTTCGAGAGTTGTGTGACAAATAACGGAAGCCATCATCTGGTGAGCTAGTTTTTTGTCCTCATTGTACTAAGTATAAATTCAATTTCCCCGGCAGTATGTTTTTTTGTAATATTCCTTACCCGCTTGAGGGGTTCTTCGCTGGCGGCGAGCTCCTGCAGCAGCTTGGGGCTGATGGTGAGCAGGTCGCAGCCGGCCAGCTCGCGGATCTCGCCGGTGTTCCGGAACGACGCGCCCATCACTTGCGTCTTGTAGCCGAACTTCTTGTAGTAGTTGTACACGCGGCTCACGGACAACACGCCCGGGTCCTCTTTAGCTTCATATGTCTTCTTTGTGTGCTCCACGAACCTAAGTGTTTTTTTTTTAATTAGCTGACTTAAAATAGAAAATCAATCTTGCATGTTGGTTTGAGGCAGAGTTGGGCAAAAATTTATAAATAGTATAAACACGATACGTAAATTATTTCCACATACCAGTCCAGAATTCTTCCGACGAATGGTGAGATGAGAGTGACATTGGCCTCGGCACATGCAATGGCTTGGTATAGAGAGAACAACAGAGTCAGGTTGCAGTGAATACCGTGCTTCTTCTCCAGTTCCCTGTGAAATTCACATAGTAAAATTGATGATATCCAAACAGCCTAACCTCAATTTAACACAGGTTCGATTCTCATGGGGTACAAATTTTCGAAACATTTGTTATAAAATCCCCTAATCGTTTTGTGAGGGGATGATATTCAACATAATTGCTTAGAATCTGGGTAAATCGAATTCGTGATTTAAGTATCATTGACCAAATTATTGTACTCACTTGGCTGCTTGAATCCCTTCCCATGTTGAAGCCAGCTTAATTAAAATCCGTTCCTTCTTGATTCCATACTCAGCAAACATATTAATCAACTTCATTGCCTTCGCTATGCTTGCATCTTTATCAAATGACAGTCTGAAAATTTAAGCTTTAAATAAATGAACTGAACTCTTAATCATTTTCAGTAGCTATGTTTGTTTATAGCTTATTTCGGTATTAAGATGTTATCTATTCGTAACGTTGAAATAATTGAGATAATTAATAATGAACTTAAAAATGATAATGTTAAGGTGTGTTGTAAAGTTTTAGATTGTTCATATCATTGGCCATGTATTTATTCCAAAATGATAATGAACTTTGACACCACAGTTGTATGAATAAGGAGACATAATTATGTCAGTGCACATGCACTTTAAGAGCTCTCTATATGGTCCAAATTGCTTTACAAGCATGCTTCACAATGAAAAATATACATTTTTGTCAAGGACCCTTAATAATTTTATAAGAAAATTGTGAAAAACCATGGAGCCCACAATAGACCATGCATATGTATGATACATAAACACATGAAAATGGGATGATTTCCAATAGTAGGTGCTTTCACGTAATAATTTACTACAAAATTATACGTAATATACTATGGAATTGTGTTATCTCCATTGATTATCAATAGACATAATACATAATTCAAACTTCCATTAGTGTTTCTATTGTTGGCTATGTGATGATAGTTGATAAACACTCGTACCTCGCATCAACCTCAACGGACACTCTGCCAGGAATAATCTTCAGTATCTCACAACCAAACAACACGCTCAGCATATCCAATGTTTCAGATACTTGCTCCTCAACAGTACTGAAGGAAAAATAACAAACATTATTAGATTATCACACATAGGAAAACATACATAGAAAATACTCTACAAATATTTGTAATTATAAAAATATAATATTGACTATGTGTGTGGCTTTTAGGGTTCTATATGCCCTATGAGAAACCGGAGGAACCATATATTATGTGAAAATGGTTGGATGATTACTGAAAGATGGCCATCCAAGTTATAAAATATATAGAAAGTTTGGCAAAATTTAATTAAGTATTGATACTAGGTGCTACATCTTCAGAATATAAAATACAATAAAGGTATCTTCTTACTTGGCAGCATCCTTGGCATGTTTAATAGCCTTGTCAAGGATATGTTGGTACTGCTCCATAGCAGCAGCAGACAGGATGAGACTTGGGTTGGTGGTTGCATCAGTGGGCTTATACTCTTTCATGGCTAAAATGAAATACAATACAATTTCGTTGCATTCTCTCCTATAACTAGCTTTGGTCAATCAATCCACAATAGCCAAACAGTCCTGATGTGCATCACCAAATAGAAAATGGGCCAGACTGTTTGAGAAAGAATTTTTACCCCTCCTCCCCTCCCTCCATTCCACTCCCCTTCAGGTCGCCAATGTGCGAGCAATGCCTTTGGTATTGCAAGCATCTATAGGCTATGGTTACTGCTTAACATCAGGCGGGCCGTAAGCGTTTTTGCCATCAGTCCTATAAAAAAAACCCCCCATAAGAGGTAGGTATGCAACAGTTTATTATGGTACTTGTACATGAATGTCACTATAACTTTATGATCAAGGTCCTCTTGGCTAGTGCTACGAAGTGCACAATTATGTAGACCTTAGTGTACATAGATACTTTCTAAAATAGTAGGTATGGCCATGACATTAAAACTAAAATTTTTATGCTGTTTTATTTATATTTTTCTTATTCATAAAGGAATAAGAAACGTGTAGCCTTGGAATCTAAAAAATACTGCACAGGAGCATTCCTCGATGTCCAACAGGCTTTTGACAAAGTATGGCATCAAGGTCTTCTATACAAGTTAAAGAAAACCCTACCTCATAACATTTATGCCGTACTGAAATCCTACATGGATAACCGCATGTTTTGCGTTAAAATCAATGACGCAATTTCCTCACTCTATGATATTAAAGCCGGGGTGCCTCAAGGCTCCGTGTTAGGACCTACGTTATACCTAATATACACAGCTGACATGCCAGAATCGGACAATATAACAACAGCTACTTATGCCGATGATGTTGCCGTTCTTACATCAAATGAAGATCCTGTTGAAGCATCAAAACACCTGCAAACACATCTCGATAAGATACAGTCCTGGATGACTCGCTGGCGCATTAGAGCTAGTGCAACCAAATCTAATCATATCACATTTACCCTAAAACGTGGTGACTGTCCACCAGTTAAACTAGGAAACAGTGTCCTGCCCCACAACTCAGTTGTAAAGTACCTTGGCTTTCACCTAGACCGCAAACAAACATGGAAATATCATATCCAGAAAAAAAGGGATGAACTCAATATCAAATTTAGATCTCTGCAATGGTTACTAGGTAGACAATCAAAGCTATCCCTTAATAACAAAATACTTATATACAAAGCAATCCTTAAGCCGGTGTGGACATATGGGATACAGATATGGGGCTCAGCAAAAATGAGTAATCTAGAAATACTACAAAGATTTCAGAATAATGTGCTCAAAACAATAGCTAAATCACCATGGTTTACAAAAATGGACGAACTGCATGATTACTTTGATATTCGTACTGTCAAAGAGGAGGTGGAATACACAATTAAGAAGTACAGGGAGAGAATAGAAAGACACAGTAACAAACTGGCAGTTAATTTACATATACCATTACCTAAAAGACGACTCAAAAGAGAGTACATATGGGACAATTTATCATTATAAGTTGATACAAGAAGGCAAACCCATCGCTGGACGGGCCTGCCTAACACACCATCGACTTGGCATAATATCTGCTTATGGTCGCCAGACCGATCGCATGATAGTTATTAAATAACAAAAAAAAAAAAAAAAAAAAAAAAATAAAGGAATAATAAATTAAGTTGCTTCAAAAATTTACATAAATTATTGATGGAAACATGATTCATAATGAGTACTTTATTTTGTTTTCCTGAATATGATTGAGGAAAATAAATTACAATAGTTAAATAAAACTGTTCATCGATCATCCGACATTATTACCTATAATTTAACAGATAATTCTTACTGCATATCAAATACAAAAAGGCACTGTACGATATCTGAGACACCTTAATTACCGAGATGTCAAGGTGAAGTCACCAGAAACCCCGCAGAAATTGGAATAACTATCTATTGTTATAGGGGTTATATATAAGATAGATAGGTGCTTAAATCACTAAAATGTAGATAAGTTATGAACAAATTCTAACCTTCGAAATCGCCGGTATCGGCCACCACCGTGGAAAATTGTTTAAGTTGATCGAGCCCGCTCATTTTGGTGCGTTTCGCTTGAGGTTCACCACTCATACTGATCGTTATAAGAACCTGCAAACAATAATTAAATCATTCACGATGATAAGTAGAGTGTGAAAACGAGCAAACGTCATGAAATCACTGAAGGTGACCTCGCCGCAGCCCGCAAGTTATTTGGAAAAGTCATGCTTAGTGCGAGATAACCTATTCTATGACAACGTTTTAAATTACTATATTATAATAAAAACAAAGCTTTTTGTACATTAATGAATAATCATCTACCTAAAAAGCTTGAGTGAGTAAACGATAAAAATGTAAATCACGAGAAAATGGAAAAGTTTTGGACTTTTGGATAGTTTTTTTGTGACAGTTGTTTTTTATTTTAGATTTTGTCTATAAGTTTTTTTCGTTGTTGCCTCGCTTTTCGCATATAGCCAGTGTTGAGTAAAATATATATATTTTCAAGTTATTGAATTTGTCAAGCACAGAATGCCTTTGAACAAACCTAAAATAATAATGCTCTTGCTTGCTTAATAATAATAATAATGCTCGCTTCAATGCACTTGCTCGACTCAAACTAAAGAGCTTGACGTCAAGCCGCTCAACCCTGGCTGAGCCCCTTGGCCGATATTCTACTGGCCGGCACTTTTGAGTCTTTTGACCAAGGATCTTATATTAGGATAGACAAGTTGAGTTTTTGGTTAAGAAGAAATTCTACTTTATTGTCCTAGCTTAAGGTCTATTTAACCTTGACAATTCTGTAGATAAAAAAACGAGCCGAGTGAGAGGCCCCGCGTGGGACCTTGTCCCTCTCACTCCGAGTTGCCATGACAAAATAATATTATCGTTGGGTAGTGATTGGTAGTTTTTAAATCAACCAATTAAATTAATTTATTATTTATCGTGACTATTGTTTCATAGAAACATGTTGGATTCATAATCATTATTTTTAATTTGTATTCTTTTTTTTATAGCAAGTAATATTGAACATTATTTATATTTTGTAAAAGATCGGATTTCTTTGTATATTTAGATGGTAAACAAGCTACCTAACATTGCATTGCTAGCTTAACATTAGTAATAATGTTAAGCTAAGGTGACCATAAAACCACATGACTTTGTCATCCGCTTGGCGTAGTGGTTTGACCGTAGGCCACTGGGCTCATTGCACCGGTTCCGGGGAAAATTCCGGAAATGGCCTTTTCGTAATTTATTCTGGTCTGGGATCGCTTCCAGTCCATTGGACGGTACTTTTAGTAGGCACAAGCGATGCTTAGTTTAGGACCATATAGTTGATGTATTAGACTGGAGATATTTATTTATTTATCCATTGTTTGCAATGTTTCTTTTACTTGTAGAGTGTACCAACGCGAAGATGTACCATAGTAATTAGGTTCCTTCTTTTATACCTTCGACAGGCATCAGAGACACCTCCGTTATAATTATAAAATGCTACTACTAATGTACTTACTAATGTAGCTAGACAATACAATAAGTACGTTAGCATTTTATTATTGCGTGGACACCCTAGTAGAGGGACACTGTACCACTATGGACCCCTCTCACTCGGCTTTTTTTTTGTGCAGCAGTAGTAAGCAGTCCAGTATATATTTACGTTCGTGCTTTTGACCAAGGCCAAGACCTTGCTTTTGACAGAGCATTAATGTATACTGGCAGCACTGCTTCGCCCACAGACAATCTTTTTTTTTACTACGCTGACCTAGGGATGAGGGGATAAACCATGGAGAGAGATAAACGATAGAAATCGGTATCGATATTTCTTCTCGATACCTGATGGGATACAAATAAAAATTTAAAGTAAGTAAGCTAAGTATGATTAAGTCAATAATATTATTCACTATTCTATTAGCCATACTGTAGACGTTGGAGATCCCATTTTGACTGATTTCAGACAAGTCAGTAAGATTGAAATCTAAGAAATTAAAAACCATTTATGGTGCGTTCCATTCACTGTTAATTTTGTTATTTTTGTCCACAAAAAGTGTTAAAAACGATAATTTTGATCACTTTCAGTACAAGTTGGTGCGAGTGGAACGAGATTTGTGAACGAAAATAACGAAATTTACAAAATTAACAGTGAATGGAACGCATCATTAATAATCAAACTATCAGTACACCTTAAATAAGCAATAAAAATCCGGCCAAGAGGGTGTCGGGCCACGCAAATGATAGAATTATAAAACTTAGTTTCGGGTAGCTTTTTGGGTGGTCATAAATACCAGAACCTTAACGACGAATGCAGGTAGGTATCTACTAGGTATCTTCTTTATTGGGTTGCTCTGCTGGCATAATAAAATATCCAAACCCCTGTGGCCTTGATCTCAACCTCAATTTTGGTTAGAATTTGAAGGTAATCTGACCTTCACTTGTCAGCCACATTACTCTAGACAAAGTCGACGGAGCACCGCTTCGCTGGGCTCCTATTTCTGCGTTCAGGGTCACCAGTAACCTAACACGAAGGGAATGACGGGGGTTTAGCTTGCTCGCTAACCCCCGTCATTCCCTTCGAACCTGACCCAGCCAAGTCGACTGCCCCGAAATCCCGAGCTCGCTTCGCTCGCTCACGCGTGCTATCGTCCATCCTTGTTAATTTTATATACATTTTGCACCCTCCCCCCGCTCGACCACCGCTGTTTTTATAAGTAAGCACTACTAGCGACATCTATCAGCAGCCATTTACACTAAATTCGACTTTTGAATAAAAAAAAAATATTGTTGTTATTCATTCATTTTAGCAATTCAAAGGGTATACATTTTTATCTGCATAATTTTATTTATCTTTATGAAATAAAAAAAGGTAAAAAGTGTTTAAATTATTAACCTACACATTATTATAACAGTTGGGGGTTTAAATCTCGCAAACGGCATGTCTGATAATAAAATGTTCTTAAAAAGCCTTATTTTATTTGAAAAGAGCTTTTTAACGGTACCCCACATGATGGGGTACGTAAGAAAAAATTCCCCACTTTTCATTTAAGGTACCTCTAAAAAAATATTTTTGGAGTTTTGGAATGGAGATCTATTAGAGAGATATTTTTGTGCCAAATTTCCTAGACTTCTGTTGAAAATTGTAGAAGTTATGATACAGTGACAGACTAAGACAGATAGACGGACGGACTGGATGATCTTATAAGGGTTTCTCGTAGGGACTACGGAACCCTAAAAACCGGCCAAGTGCGTATCAAACTCGCACATAATAGGTTCCGTACTACCGTAGAATAAAAACGTCAAAAAATATCAAGTTGATTGTATGGGGACCCCGTTGGGGGCATTGTATGGGCAACAGAAATACATATTCTGTGAAAATTTCAACTCTCTACCTATTACGGTTCGTGAGATACAGCCCACTGACATACGGACGGGACAGACGCGGAGGCTTAGTAATAGGGTTTCAATGGCACAAGAAGATAAAACCATTTATATATAATATGGTTTTATTCGGCTAAAATAATAAGATTATATGACAATTGTAAATTACGGAATGAATGACAATATAAAAAGAACGACAAAATGCATACTGAATAACAGAAACAGAAACTCCAAGAAGGAGTTTCTGTATCACCAAAGTACGGAACCCTAAAAACAAACGGACGAAATAATCTCGTTCTCTTCTCTCTATGTATTAATCTCTTCTGATAGAGCTGCTCTTCTTTTCCTGCTTCTGACTTTCTCGAATAATTACGAGAAGATGCGTGTAAAAACTGTTGACTGAGTACCGAGGTGCGGGTTTAGTATATCAACGATCGATACGCGCAAAACTTTTGACTGTTACCTACTTGTACCAATATCGTAGGTATCGAAAAATACAATCGAGAAAATATTTACTCGTATCTTTACATCCTTAGGCCGACCACACTTCTAGAAAATTCGGGCGAGCAGGCGAACACGAATGTTTCATATGCAGCAATAAACCGGCGTTTGTGCGATAGATAGATTCATAGACAGATCGATTGTCGACTTCAGCAACGTGTTTCTCAGTTCGTGTGATTTGGAGTAAATATCGGGATTTAACCAATTTCGTGATAAATAAGACAAATTTCAGTTAACAATGGCTGCTATGTCCGTCATTGGTATTGATTTCGGCAATGAATCATGTTATATTGCCGTGGCTAAAGCAGGTGGTATTGAGACAATAGCCAACGATTACAGTCTACGAGGTACTCCGTAAGTAAAACAATCATTATATCGTGTAATTCATAATGATTTTGCCAAATGCCATAACTTGCGCATGGTGACATTTTTTTTATAAAACCTTGTAACATATGATTTGATTATGTGCTTGTCATGTTTCAAACCTTATGTGGTAATGTTTCCTCATTTTAGGTTGAGAATGAAAATAAGCCTTAGAATTACTGATTGATTGTTGTATTTATAAAATGCATATGTATAATAAAATGTTGTTTCATTAAATTCTACTACCACCACTCTCTCACAACATTTTGAAGGATCTATCTTCTTTTTAGATCTAGCCCGAAGTATGATTTCTCTATTGTTGAGATGCTCAATTTACCAAAATTTGTTGCTTTGAATCTTCTTACTTTGTTATGGATGTGGGTTCTATAAATACATCCAGAATATTATTTTTTTTGCTAGCCCTAATTATTGCTTGATCATGAAATTGTCAATATCTCTAATTTCCAGATCATGTGTGGCATTTTCACCAAAGAATCGAATATTAGGGGTAGCTGCCAAGAATCAGATGGTGACGAATATGAAAAACACCGTGTTTGGTTTCAAGAGACTGTTAGGTAGAAAATTTACAGATCCATTTGTCCAGAAAGAATTGAAACATTTTCCATTCAAAGTTGAACCGAGAGAAGATGGTAGCATTGGGATCAGAGTCAACTATCTCGGCGAAGACAATGTTTTTAGTCCAGAGCAGGTATGTTGAAGCTAAAAACATATTATTATTAGTACTAATAGTTCCTTAAATGACCTTGTGTGACCATATTACTTATCTACTGTTTACCTAACCTATACTTTTGGAAACTAGGCCATTATTATATGTTGCTACAATTTCTAATATTATTTCAGATTACGGCAATGCTATTAACGAAACTGAAAGATAGTGCTGAAATAGCATTACAGACACCGATCAACGATTGTGTCATATCTGTACCCAGTTACTTCACTGATGCTGAGAGAAATGCACTTTTGGATGCTGCTAATATTGCTGGTAAGAACCTTAAAGCTGTTTCACCAACTAAATGTTAAGTACGTTCAGGGCAGTTAGAATGCAACTACTGGCTTACCACTTCCTGTTAAACAGTAGTTATTACTGATAGTTGGTACCCACTTGTGGTTAAGAATAGAAATTCAAATTGATATTGTTCCGTGAAATGTTATTGTACTACATCAGTCTTGCTTTATCAAATTTCAGGTTTGAATGTGTTACGTCTCATGAACGAGACAACGGCAACTGCTTTGGCTTATGGCATCTACAAACAAGATCTACCTGTTCCTGAAGAGAAACCTAGGAATGTTGTGTTTGTTGATTTTGGACATAGTTCACTCCAGGTACCTACTACAGTTCGCCTATATTCAAAACTTCAAATTATAAAATAAAAAGACAAAAGATAAAACATTTTTTTTTTAGGTGTCTGCTTGTGCCTTCAACAAGGGCAAACTACGTGTCCTTGCTACATCATCAGACCCCCAATGCGGTGGCCGGGACATTGACATGGCTCTTGCTAATTATTTCGCTCAAGACTTCTTGACCAGATATAAGCTGGACGCCCATAAAAATCAAAGGTAATACTTTTTATAGCATAACTATTTTGACAGACTCCTTAGGGTGCTTCCAATCCAATTGATTGACTGTTGATCAACAATCAATAGCAGTCGCTCTAAGTAGAAAATCTCATTCTACCATCAATTGATTAATCAGTCGACAGTCAATGAATTGGTGTGGTAACACACTTCAATTTTTGAAGTAATAAGTTTGTTGCAGAAACTCATTTGCAATGTTTGCCTTATGTAATAACAATCTTCCTTGCACTGCATTTTTGTTACTTGTAATATTTTAGAGCATTCCTGCGACTATTGCAAGAAGTGGAGAAGTTGAAGAAACAGATGTCCGCGAACAGCACGCGGCTGCCGGTCAACGTGGAGTGCTTCATGGAGGAGCGTGACGTCACCGGCGACATGCAGCGCACGCAGATGGAGCAGCTCTGTGCTGAGACCTTCACACGCATCGAGAGGACTCTGAGGGCTATACTCCATAATGCTAGTGAGTGGCAAAAATATTAAGACACTCAACCTTCCCTGCAGGTGCAAAATTCCCACTTTCACAGTCACTGTTATCTTCAACTTATACATTCAATTATACCTATGAACACCTCAAAATGACACCACAATCATTACTAGTAATGTGACCACACCTATGAGAGCCTTTACAAAATATGAATAGTAGTTTCTTAGATTAGACAAGTGGTATGTTAGTCAGCCAGTTTCATCAGTGTAATTTTGAAATTTACAGAGCTGAGGCCTGAAGAAATACACTCAGTTGAAATTGTTGGAGGGTCTACCAGGATCCCGGCGGTCAAGGGCTTGATAGAACAAGTTTTCGGAAAACAAGCATCTACAACTCTGAATCAGGTAAATACATAACATCGGACGTTAATGTGCACTATGTTTTGGTAAATAACCTGTTCGGTTTTTTACCCGATCATATCAAATACCAGATCTCTAAATCAGTGGTTATCTAGACCCGGAAGAATAATAGATATAAAAATTTCGTTATAATATACATGAAATAGGCGCGGAGCGGCGCTACGAATAGATTAGATAATAGTTTCCAACCGTAAGTTTGCGATGACGAAACATTCACATCGAAACAAATGTGAATGTTTCGTCAGTGCAAACTTACGATACGTGAATGATGTTGCAGTTATAACTTTGACATTCGTTTTTGAACAACATGTTTTAGCTATTGGCCTCTGTACTTAACATGTTGACTGCCCAGCCTATTTTGGGTGCATAAGCTCGTCCAACGAGTTTTTTGAATATTCTGATTTGTTCATACGTCCATTGAAAATCAAAGATCTAGCTTACAAGTCCAGTCCAAAAAACTGAATGGCGTTTTTGGACTCGACTTGTAAGCTAGATCTATCATCTTCAATGTAAACATTGGCTTGTGTATTACATATAATGCACGGACGTCACAGCTAGACTGAAAATACATTACATGTAATGCACGGATGGACAGTCAACGTGTTAAACCCTGGCAAACCGAAAAAAAAAACAAAATCGAAAGTGTGGGTTCGCAGACTGTGACTCGGCACATTATAAAAAAACCTTAGATCCATGGTGTGATTTTGAATAAATAATAATGGTTGCTTGTGTGTGTAAGGACGAAGCGGTGTCGCGCGGGTGCGCGCTGCAGTGCGCCATGCTGAGCCCGGCCGTGCGCGTGCGCGAGTTCAGCGTGGCCGACGTGCAGCCCTACGCCGTGCGGCTCGCCTGGGACGCCGCCAAGGGCGAGGACGGCGACATGGAGGTACACCACCCACATACACACTGCTATCTGCTCAAAGGCATCCAGAACCTTTTGTTTGCCACCAGGGCGACCCCAAGTTGAAGGGGCCTGTCATTGTCACTGACACATCTTACGACTCTTTCTCCTTTTGCCGTTCCCTATAGTTTCGGGGTTGGCCATCCACGCCGACTAGAAAAATTCACCGTGTCTGTAGACGAGAGACCTTGACTCAATAACAATGTGGTTGAATTACCTTGACCTCGGTGCGTCGTATTGATTGAATATTTTATTAAAACGCCCACTTCGGTCCGTATAAATGCTCCTGTTTACGTGATTAGTTTGTATCAATAACGAAAACGTAATTTTCGAAATCATGTGAAAATTTTTACTTTTAGGTGTTCCCTGCTTTCCATGCAGCCCCATTCTCGAAGATGTTGACCTTCTACAGGAAGGAACCATTCTCAGTTAGCGCATACTACTCCGATCAAGAGTACTACCCGGATTCATTTATTGGTGAGTGTGTGAGAGTGGTTTATCTCACTTTCTAACTGCCAAATGACGAGTTTTAGTTTCTGATTTCAGTGAATGAAATAATTAATGTAATTTGTGCTTGAGACACTGCCAACTAAACTCACTGTGTCTATGACTCATATTATTTCCACAAATAACAGGTCAGTGGAATATTAGAGATGTTCAACCGACGCCAGAGGGAGAGTCACAAAAAGTTAAACTGAAAGTCAGAGTTAACATTCACGGCATCATAACGGTCGCGTCCGCTTCCCTCGTGGAGAAGAAGCAGGACGCCGCACAAAATGAAAGTATAGAAATGGAGAACGCCAACGACAATGGTCAGGGCAACGCGCAGGAAGCGCCCATGGACACGAACGGTGGCGCCCAAGAACAACCGCAAAACGGGCCCGAGAACCAAGAGGTGAGAGACGACGAAATGAAGGGAGAGCCTCAACAAAAACAATCGTGGACACAGAAAGTAGGCCAGTGGTTCAGCGGGGTACGTGTTGTAGCGCGTGTGTCCTGTCGCCCTGTGCTGTTTGTTGCCCGCCGGCTCGCTAACTAACCTGTTCTCAGTTTGTTGTGTATCCAGTAAACGCTCGTTGGTAAACTCGTACTTCCAAAACTTTACGGCAGCAGACATCACAACAGATGTTTCCCCCCACCCTCATACTGAGGTCCCATTTGCACTAAAGTATTTTTACATGAGGTTGCAATATTCCTCATGCGTATCCATTTCTACTTGTTTTTGTTCTTTTAAACTATCTGTGTCCACGCATGTTTTTGTCGAGCTTGGAGTTGTCGATTTCTTTTTCACTTTTATTACTGCAGAATAGCGGAACATGAAGATTTTATGAAACAAATCTTTCAGTAATGGAAATGATGAAGTAGATGCAAATGGGTCACCTCACTGCTTGGAAGTATGCTTGAATCCTTTAAAATAATATTGCAACTGTGTTATGAAAGTCGAATTGCAATGATTCACACAATCCCGTTATCATAAACAACATTTCTTAGCATCATTCCTATTTTCTTTCGCGCATGAAAGTTATTATGTGATGTACTACACTAAACCTAAAAATATATGCAGATATTTACGAGTGGCATTCAATGAGTCGCACGTGCTATTTTTGAAATTCGCCCTCGTGTTGCGGTTTTGTTTCTAAATAACGAGGTGATACAATTCAAGAATCAACTATTATTTTATTGGTGCATACATGACGTGTGTACATATCATGCGTTGGAACTATAATACTTAAAATTGCAACAAACAGAATATTATTCAATAAATTGTTATAATACAATTCAAGTATCCAAGCAGTGAAGGTGGTGGGGGAATGTATTATTATTTTATGATTTGAACTTGTGTACTAATTTACAGGAATCTAATGATGATAAAAAGGATAAGTCTAAAGACAAAACTAAGAAGGTTATCGTGAAAACTATTGAGCTACCAATTGATGCGCAAACTCATGGTTTCTCTAAGAATGATCTAAATGCATACACAGAACAAGAGGTGAGTAAAAACTATGTTTACGTTTTTTTTTACTAAGTAGTTGATTATGAAGTGGAGTGACGCAAATCTTTGTTTGTTTTTATAATTCGCGATGAAGGGATGATGAGGGAGGGGGATGTTAATTGTTAAAAAGTCTGTACATGTTATAAGAGAGATATACCTTTTACCCAGGGCAAAATGCAAGCTCAAGACAGACAGGAGAAAGAAAGGGCGGATGCCCGGAACGCGTTGGAGGAGTATGTTTACGAGTTACGCGGCAAGCTGTCCGAGGGCGAAGCCCTGCACGACTTCATCGCGGAGGACCAACGCAACCGACTCGTCAAACAGCTAGACACGCTTGAACAGTGGCTGTATGACGAAGGCGAAGACCAAAACAGACAGGTATTTATTTATTTTCTATTTCGAGGCGTCGGAAAAGCTACAGTTCTATGGAGACACTTTCTGGTCCTTGGTATGGGAGGGGCTTGTTCTCGTCTCTATGTCTCCTTACAGCAGAACTGTCCCAGCTCAAATACGGTAGATAGTGTATTATTAGGTTATCTAACTGTTCCTTCAATTCTTATATGTATTTATGCGTTAATAACAGGTATACAGTGACAAACTGACAGAATTGCGGACAGAGGGTGAACCGATTAAGCAGCGACGGCTGGAGTTCGAACTGCGCCCCGGCGCGTTGGACGACTTCGCGTTAGCGATCCAGTTGGCCAAGAAGGCCGTCGACTTATACAAGTAAGCAAAATGTTTTATCCTATCCCCTAGAGCGATACCTACTAATTCCGGCGACATATCTTTCGTAAACACTGGTCTTAATTACCACAAGCGCATTTTGATCCTATGAAATCTTTAGTGGCGTGACGTATGCCATAAATCTATGACCCACAACGACAGTATCAATCTGGCCTTCGGCTCATTATGATGTGCCGCGGACGAATATCCAATCCAATATCAGATATGGGGCTCTGGGTACACTTGAACTTCCCACATATCTGAAATAGGTCTAATTTCCACAAGTTTAATCCTCCCTAGTGTATAGTCGTATCGGCGCGGTCCATCGTCGTTCGCTAACAAGTTGTCGTTCCAGGGGCGGCGACGTGAAATACTCGCACCTGCCGGAGGGCGAGGTGGGCAAGGTGTCGGAGCAGGCGGGCGCGGCGCTGCAGTGGCTGGAGGCCGCGCGCCAGGCGCTGGCCCGCACGCCGCGCCACCTGCCGCCGCCGCACACCACGCACCAGATCCGACAGGAGCGACAGGTACGCCACACAACCTACTCACTAACCACTGGCGGACTTAATCCTTACGTTTCATATGCCGACTAGCTTTTCTCCGGGACTTCGTCCGCGCCACAGAGTAAAAACTAAAGAAAGAGGTGCCCTTATTAGATATTTGTATGAAACAAAACGTCGTCATTGTTTTTCATTTTCATTTTGCTATTTACCGGTTAATAGTTGAACTACTCGCTTCGTTTTATGTTGATGTTAGTACTAGGCCGACCACTCTGCCGACTTGCTTAGGGCCAGTCCCCTTAGTAACTGGTCGATGGTCCGCGCATAATTCAAAATCGAACTTCCATACAAACTTTCATCCCCTATTAAACGCCCTTAGGGGTGGGATTTCTAAAAATCCATTTCTTATCTACTAAGAACCTACACTTCATAAAGAACACACCCTCCAAATTTCATGGCTCTAGGATCAGCGGTTTAGGCTGTTGATATATCAGTCAGTCAGTCAGTCATGACTATGAATTTTATATGTATTATATCACCAGGCATCTCGGCCCGCCTGGCAGGAGTATCGAACCTTCATCATGATCGATAGATGATCGTTTTTTTTTTTTTTTTACTATGTATCGTTTTTGTATATTTAACGTTAAATCATATTTCCAGAACTTCGAAAACACGGTTAATCCCATCCTAAACAAACCGAAACCCAAGGAGAAGACCCCGCCGCCGCCCAACCCCACGGCGGGCGACGGCCAGCCCGACTCCGCGGGCGGCGCCGGCGCCGGCGCGCAGCAAGCGCAGGACCAGATGGACGTGGAGTGAACCGCCCGCCGCGGCACGTGATAACGACTCGTCATAACACTGAATAATGGCACTACCGACCCCCGCGCGCAAACGAGCGAGGTGACAGTACTCATCTTTATTATTGTATAGTTTGGTTCACATACATGGTTGCGTTATTATTTAGTATTATGATGGAACCGCGTGGTCTCGCACCGTCACCCAGGCAGAGCGCTCGGTCAAATTATAGTGAATATTAAATTTATTTTTATTCAAATGGGATGGCCGATCATTTTGAATTTATTTTCTACTATGCTGCATATACTTATGTATGTTTTTTTCTTGACCTGGCGAATAACAATTTAATTGCGCATTTCAAATTCTAGACGTAACCCCAATAATAGTATTAACGTAATTTATACTTGGTTACATTATATACACCTGATTGATGCATTTTTTTGCTGTTACTGCAATTTTATTTCATTTGATGTGATAAAATTGAATTTAGTGTATAATTAGTTATTATTGTATAGCCAATAAATTACTACCTATGAGCACATAAATTTACTGTAAATGGTGAAATTAAAGTCAGTGTTTATGTGTAATTACATGCATGGGAGTGATTGTGGTGTTTTATTGTAGCTGCTGATGTTGTATTTACTGACAACTCAAATTGCACAGATTTGAATTTCATCTATGTGCTCACTCAATAGTCTAATTTTAAGGTCCATTGTTTTACTATAATTTGTTTAAACTGTGGAAATATGACAACAATCCCTACGATAGATATAACATAATATGAACAAGACCCGGTTTCTGAAAGGCTACATAATTTGGCTGTTCTCAGTAGTCCTATCGGATAGTCTTACCAATAGGAGTACTGAGAATTTCCTTCCCAATAGTCTTACTAGTGAGACCACTGAGAAATTTTGTACTCAATAGTCATGTCAGCAATAAGAAACTCGGTAATTTAGATTATACATATTGAATTAATCAAAACTAAACATACTCACAAATTTGATAGCTCAATAAGTATTCATTTAATTTCACGCAAGTATAGACACCTATACATATAATCAGTAGCTACCTTCGTAGTTAAAATTTTGAATGCTTTTCATGAACTGGGAAATGCAATTAACAAAACTGTGTGTACTAATCTGTGCCTTTGTTGATAACCAGCCAGATTATGTACTTAATTATTATAACTTGGTATGCTTTGCACTTACACGTTTTGTAAGCTAAAAAAAAACACATCTAATCACCCTACACACCAATGTAGCTAGGAATATACACAATTGGAGAGACACGATTAAAATTAACACACTGTGATTTCTCTTTTTTAAATTTTGCTGTATGAATCTACAAGCAACATTTGGTGTTATCATAATTATATACCCAAAAACATTCAGTTTCAGTTCAGTTATTTTTTTTACACGTTGACTGTCCAGCCTATTTTGGGTGCACAAGTTCGTACGTCCAACGAGTTTTTTAAATAATCTGATTTGGTCATACGTCCGTTGAAAATCAAAGATCTAGCTTACAAGAATTGTAAGCTAGATATATATCATCTTCAATGTAAACATTGGCTTGTTACATATAATGCACGGACGTCACAGCTAGACTGAAAATGCATTACATGTAATGCACGGACAGTCAACTTGTTAATCTAACTATATTCGTCCTAAAAGATTAGCCTCTTGATTTTTAATTACATAAAGTTGTTTTTTAGTAGTATAATTCAAGTTGCACTCTCTGTATACAGTACATTGAATGAAGCATCCACACGATAAAAGTGAATGGGCCCAATACTCCCAGATGTCTCATCACTAAATTTCGGTATCATACACCTCATATTCGTGGTATGTTACTTTTTAAACTTGTATGGGACAAAATATTTAAAGGCATTTTTGCTTAAATGTAATGGCATTTATACACGACTACAATTTATCTAGAACATTCCGTACCTTAAGGATGGTCATCAAATAAACTGAAACTGACATGTAATTAAATACCGAATACTTTCAAGTACAAAAGCGTAGGATTTGCGATGTCTTTTCAGGTAAAAAGTTGTATCAATGAAGTTGCGCGACTAGGTATGTCACTACGGTACGTCCGTCGGCGTAACATTTTCTTAAATGGCTAAACTACATACAAATTATGAAGAAACTTTTTAGTTTCTCTCGACTTTCCTAATACAAAGTTAAATAAATATAAAATTCTCGGCTTCATATTAATTGACTTCATTGATACCATTATAACACCACTATGAATTTAATAATTTATGAGTGCTGTTAAATTGTAAAGTGCACAGATTTACAATATAATTTACATCAGAAATTGCATCTAGGTAATTTGGCCTATATTACAATACAATTTACGAAACAAAATGGTTCAACCATTACTATGTTATTTGTGCATTAAAGCTTAGTAAATGGATGATTTAACATTTTTGGTTGTTTTAATTTTAGATCACTCTTATCAGAATAGGCGGGCGCGCACTTACATACAATAATATACTAGACGTTACTTAGACGTACGAATACTACTAGATGTTTGCAAGTGTTGGTCCAAAGCCGCCAGGGGTTTTTTGACCAACCAAAGAATTTGGAGGACCAACAAGAATTAGGTTTACACTCAGATTTCAAACAAAATAGCTAGTATCAAAGAGCATATAATAACTACGTCTTGGTTTATTATCTCACTAGTTCCACTGTTAATTTGTACCAATATCATCAGTTTGATAACGTAGTGGTTGGAACGTAACTCTGCTTACTGCATTGGGTGGGCAATTTTTGGAAACAGGTTTTTCGTAATTTTCCCCCTGGTCTTGGGATCGACCCCTATCCATTGTACGGTACCCATAGTACGTACAAGCGTTGCCTATTTTGGTGCCATACATGGGTGTATGTATAGGTAAGTCTGGTGATATGTTTTTATATAGTGATAAAGTTCATATTTCCATAAAACTTGTGCATTTTGAAAGACGCGCGTCTAATACTTCAAAATGAACGACGCACGCAAGCGGCGTTATGCGACGTAAAGTCAATGTAGGTAAGTAAGTATTTATTTATTTATAATGATAAATCTTTGGTTTTGGTTTACATTTTCCAGCATCGGGATCAACTTCATTATCGTAATCTTTTAGATTTTTTCTTTTGGATAATCGATGAGCCTCTTCGACACCCGCGTATACTGCATAACCAATGATAAAAGCTGTAAACAAATAGGAATTCATTTTTAAACCATTCTATAATACACACCAAGGTGCTTTGAGAAGTCTGAGATAGCTACATCCTGGGCGTCAGTTTAGCGACGAGGACGACGCCGAGGAGTGCAAGGGTGTAGTGTGGTGTAGCCCACGCTGTCGCCGGAGGAGTCCTCCGGAACTCCGGACTACGATGCGTTCGGAGCAATGTGACAATGTCTGCTTTTTTTGGACGGAAAAGGCCGCGTGCGTACGGTGACCTCGCCGCGAACACGTTCGGTGCACGTTGATCGTTGGTGAACCGGTGCGAGTCATCGATTGCCCCGCGACGCGACACGCTATAGCGTGTCGCGTCGCGTCCTAGCGCGCTAGGACCACGCCCGCAAACTGCTGGTGGGATAAGGCCCTTGCCCTCCTTATTAACCTATTCGCTTCCACATCGAGCATAAAGGTCGTGTCCATGAGAATTCCTGCACTGGTAGCACAGCCGGCCGTGGCAAGACAAAATGCAAGATGAATCGATTTTGTCTCATTCTCTCCTACTAATTCAGAAAGAGAGAGTACGACATAAAGCACGTCAAAAGTTTTGTTGTCTTGGCGCGAGTGTTAGCCCCTTCTGGCGTCAAAAGAAGGCTAGGCTAGGGTGTGGATGACGCTGACGCAATGTGGTGATCGTATGTAAAGTATAAAATAGTTATTTTTTGTAATGGACAGTTAATTCCTCTTGGTCTGTGCATGCATGATACTCACGAGGAAGCCAATATTGTAATGTCGCTAGCGTCCTTGGTACAAAGTTTGGAATGCCGTAAGCAATAGCTCCAGCGAAGGCCTTCTGTTCATGAGGAGAGAGTTTGTAGTAGATGATCCCTCGAATGAATGCCAATTCGCCAAAGTGTTTACCCATGTTTAGTAAATCTATGAATAAGCCGAAAACTAAATTGTAATAAAAAGGAAAAAAATACCAGAATGTTACGTCTTCAACAATCAAAAGCACCGTCAAAGGTGACCGTATTCTTTTTTTGAAAAGTAGGTAGTTGATCTTACTATTTATTTCTTCTCTTTGGTACTTTTGGTAGTGATGTAGTGATTATATGATAAAAACAAGAAAAAAATACCTAAGCCTACTAGTGACGAACCTTGGGGAGGTCTAGTATGTCCAGCTGTGGACGTCTTTCGGCTGAGATGGTGATGATAGTGCATTTCCAGGATGGTTTAACGCATTTCTTACGATAGTATTTGGCAGCACTGAGTATTAGTGAGTCTCTTAGGCTTCAAAGGGCTCATACCCAGGGCCGTAAAAAAGTGACAGTTCACAATCTCAGTCTGTCAGAGTCGGTCAGCCGTCAACTTCGTCAACCCACGAACGTAGGAACGTCAAGACGTCAGGTTGGGTGCGTACTAGTGATGTCCCGATTCGATTATTTTTCTAATGATTAGACAATTAATTATTAGATATTAGACTCTAATCGATAATGCGAACACAGGTAATCGATTATGTTCAATTGTCAGTTCGGAATACATTGTTAAAAACTAAATCCTACCCAACATTTTTTTGGTCGTCTATAGTCTTGGGTAGTGTTGCATACGTTATAAATATTCACGTACGTTCCAAAAAAAGTTTTTGCCGAGTGGCACTATCAATGGTGCGTTCCATTCACTGTTAATTTTGTTATTTTCGTCCACAAAAAGTGTTAAAAACGATAATAATGATCACTTTCAGTACAAGTTGGTGCGAGTGGAACGAGATTTGTGATCGAAAATTTCGAAAATTACAAAATTAACAGTGAGTGGAACGCACCACAAGACGCAGCCGAGGTCAGTATGACTAAATCGGGGAAATTTTCTGAACATCAATGTTCGCTACGTTTACAAGGACGATGGCTACGGTGTTACCTTATTATCCAAAATAAACCCAAAAATACGGACTTCCTGCCATACACCTACAAAAATACTAATGTTCGGACTAGTTGAGGGGATGTTCTCGAGAACATTCTCACCCTCGGAAACTTACTCATGAGTTTTTTATTTTATTTTGGGCGACGTTATCCTAACTTTCAATCTTAAAAACAATTAAAGCCAACATACTTGCATGTTTAATGAGGTTTATGCCAAGTTTAACATGCTTCAGAAGATAAATTCTCGAAAATTCTCACGAGTAAGTTTCCGCGGGTGAGAATGTTCTCGAGAACATCCCATCACTAGTTCGGACACATCTATAAAATACTGAACATGTATTTAAATACTGAATCTGGTCACACTGCCTTAAAACAATGCTAAAAACAAAACATAATTCGGGATTTGCCCTATAATAGAGCTTTACTGCCCACCCATCCATCACTAGATTTTGTACTAGTAACGGGGATTCCCTTTGTAAGTAGGTTTACCATACTTAAATGGTATATATAACGTCACGACTTTTATCCCCATTCGGGGTGTCGTGACGCCCTGCCATTCATTCTTATAACATGTAGATTTCACATACATTGTGGGCTTGTTGATAATATACTTCATGGCTCATATACATTGGCAGGCGTTACGATAGTAGTAAAAAATAAAATTTATATCAACAAGACTTCATACCTGGAGTGTTCTTATTGCCTCGCATTCACCTTCCCTTCTGTATTCCTTAATTATCTGCTTCGCTATCGCTGGATCCCGTTGTTCGCATGAGCCATACACCATCTGTAGAAGTTAATGCCCGATGACACCGACTGCCTCGGTGCCTCGGGCCCAGGAGTCATGACGTGGACGACATATGTCCCACGACCATATCACCCCTTTGCTGCTAGAATGAAATGATATGGATTACTCAGATGTAGGTAGATAACCTTCTCCATCTTAGACCTTGATGACAAAAGAGCACACAGGCTAGATTCTAACATACACGAGCCGCATTACCCTGTATGTAGACTTGATATTAAAGGAGCACACTGGCTTGTTTCGGATTGATACGCACGCCGAATGGCGTCGTACTCCGACTTGATGTTACTGGAGCCCTAAGGCTTGGTATATGCGCCGCTTTGCGCTATAGGGAGCCCGAAGGCTTATTGCTCTCATTATCTACGTCGCATTATGCAGACTGCTGTTTCAGCATAATATAACATGGATAGATATTCATCCGGTCTATTTACGACGCTTTACGCAAACCCGAACGATATCTATCCCATGTAGCGTCGGCCATTAGACCGGCACGCCATTCCAACACATTCGGACGCACGCCTATCGGCATGCCCGACACTTCTCTCTTCACAGCTGGATAATTATAGCTAGAATAATTAGACACTTAGGTATTTAGAATACTCAGAATATACTTAGACATTTAGATACTTAGAAGACACTTTAAATATACTTAGATACTTAGCTTTCAGGCATTTGCAGCTTGAGATTACCACCATTACAAATCTTCAACCGATGAAAGCGTGCCACGCGCCATCCTCAATAGCACGCGCCAAAACTTCCAGTGACACTTACTTGACAGATGGTAAAGCACTTACCATAGGCAAAATGGTGGCCACGCTTGGTGTTGCTGCATACAAATATTCACCGGATGACATTCGCGATCGCGTCGCGACACTCCCGGCCAGAAAGCAGGATTATATTCGCGACCACGTCGCGACACTCCCGGCCAGAAAGCAAGGAGCAATGTTTGTAAGCTGCGCGTCCACTTTCTCAGTTTTTCGAAGGCTCTCGTGGCTACGCCTGTCCTTGGTCTCGTCTCTCCGTGCCTAGTTAATCCTTCTTGCTCATCATCTATATCCTCTGACTCTGTCCTCCTTGTGTTTCCCTTGACCCCCTTCAGCTTCAACATTATTTTCAATATTTTCATTACATTCGTTTGTTTCTTCTGATGAATTTTCACCAGGCATAACTACTTTTTTAGTCGTAGATACAGGTTCCAATTCAAGTGCGAATACCAACAGCAGGTAACGACACTTTTACCATTCTTAAATACGTGACATCTTGAACAACTTCAAATGTACTGCCCTTACAGCTAGGCAAGAGAAAAAACAAATCCAACTTTTACAGTTCCATTTACATTAACGCTGAGAAGAAGTTCCATTATAATCTACCCCTGAAGGTACATTTTCCAGATAACCTTTGCATCTTAATATTCCATTAAAATTTCTGAATAACTTCAAATTCCAACTTATATCAGTGTCCTTTCTTTGATCATCTTGTGGAAAATATTCCGCCTGTAACCCTGTTAACTTGTATTTAATATTAGTGCATCTTCATTTTGAAGATCTGCATTATGACCTTGTCCTATGCCTTCTTGGCAGCTGCTCACCACATCCATGTGAGATACTTCTGAATTTGATTATTCGTCAGACCCTCCCCAAGAACAAGAGAAAAAATACTATTTGTCTTAGAATCTGATGGCCACGCCTTATTATTTACTTGAATTTTCTAACAGACATGAACAAGACATAATAATCATTACCAATTGGTATATCTACTCGATCAGACAAAGATCCATCATCAGCAATATGATTTCTTGTGGAGCCTTTTCTTCAAACGTGAATAAAGTTAGGTTGTCTTCTTGTTCAGTATCTAAATTTAATTCATCCGCTACATTTCAATTCTTTCCGATTTATTGTAATTATCGCGACTTCTGGAGGTACCAATAATATTCTAAGAAGAAGGTGGATATGTTACTCAGGCGATATGCATTTACAACTGGCATGAATACCGCTTGCACACACGCGATAAGCGAGGGCAGATTGAAGCACATTGCTTGCTTATGCATATAAAATATTAATCAAGTGTTAAAATCAACTATGTACGTAATCATGTGCAAAACAACACTGTTAACACGTCCATCAGTGACGCGAGATCACACAAGATTGAAATCAGGATTGCCAATTAAAAAGTTTTATTTGCCACTTACGAGGCGTAAATAACCTATTTACATTTTATTAATTTTTATTAATTATCTTTGGGTGTTACATCCTGTTGATCTCGCTTCGAAAACTTGACAGGACATAAAGCGCGATTATGACCATACTCTTTACAATGTCCACACACCCGTTTCGTCTTGCAGTTTCTTATGCTATGTCCTTCACGTAGACATGCGTAGCATCTATTGCTCAATTTTGACTTCCTGTCTTCAATAGTTTTGTACAATCTGCATTGGTCATTGTAGTGATCTTTGTTACAAAAAATACAAGATAATTTCTTTCTCTTCTTGTCTATGCTTTCAGTTGGTCTTTGTTGATTTTCTTTTCTTTCATCGAAGTTCCTTTTCCGGGTAAAATTGTTATCTTTACTGAACGTTGGTCGTCTCTTTCCAATACCTGACTCTGTTTGTATATTTTTATCTTGTGTTGTGTGTAATGTTTCCACTGTATATTCAGTTTTAGGTGTCTTGTCTTTGGTTATTCTATATGCGTCTTCCCGTGCTGTTAATATAATTTCTAAATGTTTTCTTATTTCGCTGATACTATCGCTTGTAGTTTTAAGTTTAAGCTCATATATTAAATCTTCTGGGAATTTTTCAAATATCAAATGACGGAGATGACTATGGTTGACATCCTCCTTTAGCGACTCTAATACTCTTAAATGCCGTTCCAAATCGTTTAAAGTTTTCCTGCAAGTGCTTAAAGTTTTATCCGCCGGCTGTACTCTTGATAGAGCGGCGTAATGAGCATCGATCAGGTGAGAGGTATTTCCATACCTGTCTCTTAAAGTTTTCAAGGCAATATGATAATTTTTATTTGTTGTCTCCAGCCCATCAATAGCCCTCTTGGCTTCCCCTTTTACTGACGCCTTCAGGTATAGTAACTTCTCGACTTCAGCCATGTTCTTATTGTGTATGTTGGAGTTGAATTGGTCCCAAAATTGGTACCAACTGAGTATATCCCCATCGAATTCCGGTAAGCTAAGTTTGGGCAATTTACTAGTCACAGTTTCCTTATTGGAGTTATTATTGGTTATGTTGAATATGTTTATTTTAACTTCTAGCTCCGCTAGATTTTGCTCAGCTTCCAGTTGGACTTCAGATATCTGACTCACGTCGTCAGCCGATGGGTTATTTACCATCCGAAAATAATCACTAAGGTCGTTATTGAATCTCCCTAATAGCGTCTTGAGCTTGGCTTGCACTATTTGAGCCTTATGACATTCTTCATCACTTCCTAAATTGAGGGTCAGGGACAGATCAGAGTTCCTTTTAATCTCGTTTGATATCATCAACAAACGCTGAAGTAAAACTTCCTCCATGTTCATGGATTGGTACGCTTCTGGAATTAAAATTCAATTTCTAGATCGCACCAGTTCTAACAAACTAATATGTATAAGGTTGAATTACAATATCCTTAATATAATACTTTTATCTTCTTATTATTCCTCATGAAATTTTATTCAAATATAATTTTATTTCAATATAGTCATACGGTATAATATAAAAACCATTCTAAGTTAATAATGCAAAATATTGTTTGTTAAAACTCTGTAGTTTCTTATTAAATCGATATTTCTTTTTCTCCGTGCAGTTGGGTTTCAAGGAAAAACTCTGAATCCAAAACTTCACTTCATGAATCTATCTTAGCTCATCTACAAGTGCATTTTTAATTAAGTTTATTTCATTAAGTAGTTGTTTACCTAATTAATTCATATTATTTTCTTTTCTATTTGTTATTATTTTCCATGACTTCAATTGAAACTCATCACACAAGAAAAGTGCAATAAAGTCATATAGTTGTGGACACCACATTCATAGATTTGTTTACTTGTAGATTTTTTTTTTTTATTATTTAAAATGCTCTTTATTTATTTAAAAAACACCAACATCATGGTTATTTATGTAATACACATTTATACAGATTTAATTTTAATAACAGCATCAATTATTTTGCAAGTGACAGCGTCCGTTTGAACCAATATCAAATTCTATTTTGATTTTGTAGAAGAAATGTTTTTAGATTATTCACTTAATTTAATGTTTTTGTATTCTAAATGCTTTTTATTATCTGTATTTATTTACCTCAAACCGAAAAACACTTAATTGTTGAGACTATAAAACATTTTAAATATCATAATCCGGAGAACTTCCCTACAGTACTAATGCTGTATAGATACAACAAAAGTGGTATAAATACAGTCCAATAGTGACAGTGTCGAAGATACTAACTTGTTTACATGTATGTATCTAGTATATGTGTGTGTTAAAAATTATCACTCCGAGTTGTCATGACTATATCAAGTTATCATGCTGATGAAGTTAAATAGTGACAATTGAACGTACTTTAATTAATGACGTTCCACTTTTATTTTTATACTGTATCAAAACAAGTACCTGCCATTCCTGCAAGACTCTTATTAGAACGTGAACAATATACCTAAGTAGGTAGGTAGTATAGATGGACACCTTTATTGCATTCAGATTACTAAGTTCGAAAACTACTTATGTAGCATAAGATCGTATGATCGACTATACGTAGCATCCATTCATCGGCCAGTTATCGTATCAGTATTTGAAAACTTGTATGAATCGGTAGACCAGTAATGGAGTCTTAGTTGCGACACAAGACAGAACAAGATCCCGCTACAATGATCCTTCAAATAAGACTTAACTATTTAAGCACCATTACATAACTCAGCAGTTACTAGTAATCCTGTTAAAACTAAATGTGTTATAATTACAACGTGGTGCGTAATACAGAAAACTTTGAAAATATTTGGTAGGTAGTTATCGCTACACTCTCGTATCAGTGTTATTTCACATAGGTAAGAGATAAAAAATACTCACGTGTCTCACAATACACAATTTATCACAATTCACTACTGAAAGCACTAAGTGCTAAAACGTGACGCTAATAAAAGTTTTAAAACTTCTGTCTCCAACTTGCTGCACGAAAGATGGCGGTTCAGATTCAACATTGTGCCTTTGGGCGGAAAACGTTCATGTTACCAACATCAAAACAAAACTTCCAATAATATCGGTTAGTGATATTCATATGTTATACCTCAAATAATTATGATTACCTATTATATTAATTATAAAACACTTTTAAAGTAATAACAAACGACTCACAACCATAATAAGGTTTTAAACCCTTAATTTAAGTTCGTCTGTTGGATTGATAAGTCCGCCATTTTTAAACATAATGAGGATCAGTAATAGGTCAACAAATCAACTCATAACCAACACTAACAGTTAAAACTAAGCTTTCTTATCAATATAGTTTTTAAATCATCGAAATCGGTCCATCGGTTGCGATTTCCTAACACATTTTATGTATCCAAAATTTATCGACGGGCGGTAAGTGCGGCCAGCGCGCGTGACGTCACCGGACTCGCCTCGTTGATTTCGCGCTGTGCCCGGTTTCCCGCTTGCGCCGCCATTCACTATTTTAGGTGTTATTCATTTAAATTACATGCTGTAAAGGGCCATATTGATCTATATTAAATGCACAATGTATTTAAGGTACTTAATTGGATAAGGATTAATGCTGTATTGCTTAAAATCGCTTCGTAAATAAGCCATTATTTCTCGTAAAAAGTAAAGGATAAAAAATGGTTATTGTGGGTTATCCCTAAGAGATAGACATAAATACCATCGCGGACTTTTTGTATACCTTTTTATGGTGTACAATACTGTAGTACATTATTTTGATCTATCTCGTAGGATTCAGCCAGCGTTTGCAATGTAAGCGCAAAAAAATGTATTTATTTACGACATCACATTAGAAACCTCTAAAATTATCAGTGTTTCTCTACTATATTAAGTATGTATTATACATAATAAACCTTCCTCTTGAATCACTATCTATTAAAAAAAACCGCATCAAAATCCGCTGCGTAGTTTTAAAGATCTAAGCATACATAGAGACAGACAGCCAGAAAGCGGGAAGCGACTTTGTTTTATACTAGGTATGTAGTGATAGTGAATCCTTAGGTAGGGTGATGGGTAATATAATATTATGTTAATAATAGATTATAAAGGAATAATAAATAATAATAATAAATATCGCCAGACTTACACGCCATCTGTATGGTCCCAAACTAAGGGGGCGTCCATAAATTACGTGAGGTGATTTTTGTGAATTTTTGCCTCCCCCATCCCCCTTAGTAAGATGTTGTGAGATTTTGCTCGACCCCCTCCCTCCCCCTCTAATCTTAGGTGAGATTTTTCAAAAGCCATATTCTAGTGGAGAAACATGTTTTACTTAATTTAACCCAGTTTTCTCGCAGTTTAAGGGTGCGTTTCCATTGAAGCGGAGCGGGGCGGAGAAGAGCAGTGAAAAGTGGCAACTTTTTCCATTTAAGCGGAACTGGGTGGAGCAGAGCGGGGCGGAGCGGAGCGGGGCGGAGTGGAGCGGGGCGGAGCGGAGCGGGGCGGAGTCAAGCTGAGCTGCATTGAGCCGTGTTCCGATCAGTCAAATTTGAGTCAAATTCAATCTCATGGAGTGATCATACGTCATGTTATCGGTTAAGAAAAGAACAGCGCTTTTACATCTTTCTCTACTAGAAGATGAAAATTCGGAAGCTATCCGCCGCGTGTTCATATACTGTATTCGAAAGTCCGCTCAGCTCAGCTCCGCTCAGCTTCGGTTAGATCCGCTCAGTTCCGCTCAGCTCCGCTCAGCTTCGCTCAGCTTCGCTCAGCTCCGCTCAGCTTCGCTCAGCTCCGCTCAGCTTCGGTCAGATCCGCTCAGCTCCACTCAGCTCCGCTCCACTCAGCTCCGGTCCGCTGCGCTCCGCTCCACTCCGCTCCGCTTCGTGCACACCACTCGGCACCACAGTCTGCTCGACTCCGTTCTGTCCGGCTCGGGGCCGCGTGTTCATTTGTTTTATTCGAAAGTCCACTCAAATCCGCTCCGCTCCGCTTACACTGTTTCCACTGATGCGGAGTGGAGATTGGGCGAGCACTGTGATTGGCCAGTTCACGGTCCGCTCCGCTCAGCTCCGCTTCAATGGAAACGCACCCTAATTTTTGCGGAGAAAAAATTACGTGAGATTTGCAGAGACCCCTCCTCTCCCCCACGTGAGATTTGGTGAGTTTTGGCTCGACCCCCCCCCCCCCTCTAAATGCCTCACGTAATTTATGGACGCCCCCTAAGCACCGCTGATACTTGGCTACCATACAATGGACTGGGGGCGATCTCAGTGACAACCAGACCAGAGTAGATTACGAAAAGGCCATTTCCGAAATTTGCCTCTGGCGGGAATCGAACCCACAACCACCCGATGCAGTGAGCCAAGCGGCCAACGCTCAAACTATAGCGCCAAGCGGTCGTCAAAAATAAACAGGAATAAAAATAGTACTCAATAGGATAAACACCTAATCTACCTACTTATGACAGGATACTACCTACCTTCCTAGGTATCTTATATATCTTATAGTACTTTGGGTAGGTACACCGAACCTTTCCATGCTTAACCTAGTGGTAAAATAATAGGTTTCTTTGTATAAATAGTATTCATAACAGAAAAGGTAAGTGAAAAGGTACCTAAGTGTACCTTTTCCGTTTCCAACCACGTGTCTCGGCGCTGGTGTATTTTAAATTATTGTTTAAGTAGTCGAATACCATAAAAGTATCGACTTTTGGCAGGTTATCCGACTTAGCTTGTTGAAAACTTTCCTGTAAACTCATTTTGAGGCTTAAAACACGCTGCGCGCGAACAAGACAACCGAACCCTAGCGCTAGCCGAGCGCGTATCAGCCCGCGTGACGTCACAGCGAGTGCGGCGGCCGGCGCGGCCCGGTCAGGAAACTTCGTTAGGAAATTAGTCGTATCTTCGTTAATTTTTGTCGTAGACCAAAAATTATTGAGCTGTATGTTATAGAATCCTTAGCTCTATAAATCTGCAGTTTCAACTAAATTCGTTACGGTAATTCATTCAGATGCCTACGTGACGTATACAATATTCGTTTCGTAAATTATATTTTATCCGCTAATCCAAAAGCAAAATGATTTACCCATCGGGATTATTAACAACCTGAATAATTAACATTTTCCGTAATATTTATATGACGTAAATCATTGTAATCACATAATAAGTTTTGTAAGCGTTAAACTCATTTCATAACTCGTAGCGCCATCTCTTGGCCAACTTAAGAAATAATAGCCAATAAAACAATCAATTAGAATGATAATTCTAGATAATTTACTTCTATTGTTATTCTTGATGGACAGAACACAGCAGAATACAATAATTTCAATAGCCCGAGGTGACACGCGGCTTGTATCGTTGCGACGTCTTATAGGTGCGTCTATTGGTAGTCTGGTTAAACACCACAATAAAGATTAGATGTAATCTTTATTCCGCTAAATTAATAAAATCCAGGTCCTTTTATTATATTTCCATTAAATACTCCATTCATACATATCATTTCTAGGATTGTGATATATTATGAAAAGTAAAAGCAGCAAACTCATATTTTCATGGATTAGTTCCAACAATTCATCATAGACTGGCGTTATATCCATTTTAGAGCTTTGAAGAATAAAACATTCAATCTGTTTATTATTTTTCTTTCCACCAGATCATAGTATAATTTCAATAGCCCGAGGTGACACGCGGCTTGTATCGTTGCGACGTCTTATAGGTGCGTCTATTGGTAGTCTGGTTAAACACCACAATAAAGATTAGATGTAATCTTTATTCCGCTAAATTAATAAAATCCAGGTCCTTTTATTATATTTCCATTAAATACTCCATTCATACATATCATTTCTAGGATTGTGATATATTATGAAAAGTAAAAGCAGCAAACTCATATTTTCATGGATTAGTTCCAACAATTCATCATAGACTGGCGTTATATCCATTTTAGAGCTTTGAAGAATAAAACATTCAATCTGTTTATTATTTTTCTTTCCACCAGATCATAGTATCAATGAAACTTTGCGGGACATGCTCAGTATTCATGGCTGAGCTTCGTGCTATCGAAGCAGCGTTGGTGTGGGCTATTGACAATCACATTAAAGACCCTATTATAATTCTAACAGACAGCCTATCATCTCTCAAAGCCATCCAAGATATCAATAACCCAGATCCAACCATCAACTCGATCCACCATTTAATTTACAATTTAAAAACCTCAACACCCATCAACTTTGCCTGGGTACGCGCGCATATCGGAATAAATGGGAATGAAGCTGCTGACGCCGCGGCCAAGAGTGCTGCAACAATGAGGACTGCCACGGAGCTTAATCTGTTCCCTTTATCGCACGCCAAACGATACTTAAGAAACAACGCTTTGCACGAATGGCAGAAGGAATATGAGGACAGCCCACAGGGTGCAGAAACAAAGGAATGGTTTAAAGATATTAACTCTATAAGTGAATATAGAAAGCATTTTCCTATGACGTTCGAATTAACACAAATTTTAACTGGTCATGCTTATCATCGCTCGTTTCTCCACCGCATCAAACGATCCCTCACTAATACCTGTCCATGTGACAACACCGCTGTGCAGGACACAAAACACTTACTTCAGGAATGTCCCATATTTTCACGAACCAGGCACGAACACGAATCATTATGTCAACTTCTAAATGTACACCCATACAACTTAAGTAGTCTAACTAAAAGTACTCACACAATATCATCGTTCATCAAACATGTAAAACACATTATTAGCAGGCTTAAACAAATTAATGGCACCTAAATTACAGATCCTACAAAGACAAACCCTGTATCCATTAGCAGGGTTTACCATTTGAAGCGCTGTACCGTGAACTGAAGAAGGAGGTTTACCAAACACAGGCATTGATGCATAACTGGATTTCGGTCAAAAGTACCTACTTGTAACTTCCCAAACAGTACCTACTTACATGTATTTGTCTAACTAAAGTTTACTTTGTTAATCTATAAATCTAGGTAAAAAAAAAAAAAAAAAAAAATTAATAATAACTATATTGCACCCTAACCGTTTTACCTGTAAGCATAATTAACCTTAAGTGATAATTAACCTTAACTTTCCTTCTCTGTTTACGAATGCATCTTTGTTTATTTTAAGCTCAGCTTTATATTTAACTTTGTACTTTTAAAAAAAAAAAAAAAAAAAAAAAAAAAAAAAAATCACAAGATGCTATTCTGTATCTATCAGAGAATAATCCCAGCTCTTATCCACCATGTCGTGACGCCCTGCCATTCATTCTTATAACATGTAGATTTCACATACATTGTGGGCTTGTTGATAATATACTTCATGGCTCATATACATTGGCAGGCGTTACGATAGTAGTAAAAAATAAAATTTATATCAACAAGACTTCATACCTGGAGTGTTCTTATTGCCTCGCATTCACCTTCCCTTCTGTATTCCTTAATTATCTGCTTCGCTATCGCTGGATCCCGTTGTTCGCATGAGCCATACACCATCTGTAGAAGTTAATGCCCGATGACACCGACTGCCTCGGTGCCTCGGGCCCAGGAGTCATGACGTGGACGACATATGTCCCACGACCATATCACCCCTTTGCTGCTAGAATGAAATGATATGGATTACTCAGATGTAGGTAGATAACCTTCTCCATCTTAGACCTTGATGACAAAAGAGCACACAGGCTAGATTCTAACATACACGAGCCGCATTACCCTGTATGTAGACTTGATATTAAAGGAGCACACTGGCTTGTTTCGGATTGATACGCACGCCGAATGGCGTCGTACTCCGACTTGATGTTACTGGAGCCCTAAGGCTTGGTACATGCGCCGCTTTGCGCTATAGGGAGCCCGAAGGCTTATTGCTCTCATTATCTACGTCGCATTATGCAGACTGCTGTTTCAGCATAATATAACATGGATAGATATTCATCCGGTCTATTTACGACGCTTTACGCAAACCCGAACGATATCTATCCCATGTAGCGTCGGCCATTAGACCGGCACGCCATTCCAACACATTCGGACGCACGCCTATCGGCATGCCCGACACTTCTCTCTTCACAGCTGGATAATTATAGCTAGAATAATTAGACACTTAGGTATTTAGAATACTCAGAATATACTTAGACATTTAGATACTTAGAAGACACTTTAAATATACTTAGATACTTAGCTTTCAGGCATTTGCAGCTTGAGATTACCACCATTACAAATCTTCAACCGATGAAAGCGTGCCACGCGCCATCCTCAATAGCACGCGCCAAAACTTCCAGTGACACTTACTTGACAGATGGTAAAGCACTTACCATAGGCAAAATGGTGGCCACGCTTGGTGTTGCTGCATACAAATATTCACCGGATGACATTCGCGATCGCGTCGCGACACTCCCGGCCAGAAAGCAGGATTATATTCGCGACCACGTCGCGACACGGGGGGTAGTCAGAGGCTTGAGTGGCCATACACCACCACATTGTGGAGGTATTAAGCCAACTCAAAGCCCACGTTTCACCAGATAGTCAGAACCCAACGTGACAGGTGGTGAACCTTGTCGCCGTGTATACAGGAACTGACTATTACCTAATCCCGAGGGATAGGTAGGTTTCCTCACGATGTTTCCCTCACTTAAATGGTTTCCTCTTAATAATCGAGTAGGTATCTAATTGATTATCAATTGTAAACGATCATCAATTAATCTATTATTGATAATCGATGCCGTACATCGCTAGTGGGTACTGGGCAGGGTAGAGACTGAACTGATGGATAAAGAGGGAACTTCTATTTGATTTTGTTTAGATTGTTTAATTGGATTTTATCTTATCTATCTTATTAATTTAGCTAGCGACAGGGGCGTAACGGTGAACCAAGTCCACTGTGGCCCTAAGAGCATAATATAATCGCTATCTACGTTTGACTGTGGCTGGCTACGCTTTGTTCGTAGAAGGTTGAAACAATATATGAAAAGAATGTCGACGATTTGCTTAACGGCAGGAGATGTTTATGTTCCCATTAAAATTGATGAAAATGATCTTTACGCGGGCGTCTTACAACTTCTTGAGCATATACGACCGAATTGGACTTCACGAAATATTAAATTAAAGGTAAGATCTCAGACGAAAAGTTATTCTTTCAATTTCGATTTAATTTTTAATTAATTTGTGTTTTTTACAATAAAACAATTTCAGACCCTAACAGATGGCATTACAAATAAATTAGTGGCTTGTGAATATATTGCCGACGATAATGATGATAAAAATATAGTTCTCGCTCGGATTTATGGAAATAAAACAGATTTATTTATTGATAGGACTGCTGAAATAAGGTAAGTCACTAATATAACTATGGGAAGTCCTAATTTATTTTATCATTACCACTTGTCATATCAAATTTGGTTAGGCAGAAGAGTAATACCATAACATTTCCCTTTCATGTGGGCGGGGAAGCCGCATTTCTCGAAGTGCCTAGTCGGCTTGGTGAAGTAATCACTTCCTTGTTATTTTGTTGATGTAGATGTTTCTTCCAGAAATATTAAAACACTGAATGTTCTTGGATTGGCGCCTAAAGTGTATGGTGTGTTTGAGAATGGACTTGCATATCAATACTATCCAGGAAAGACGCTGGGTGTTGACACAGTGGTAGACATTAAAATATGGCCCCTGGTTGCAGTGCAGATGGCAAGAATGCACAAAGTTGAGTTG
This sequence comes from Drymonia ruficornis, assembly GCA_947859195.1. Lineage (NCBI taxonomy): Eukaryota > Metazoa > Arthropoda > Insecta > Lepidoptera > Notodontidae > Drymonia > Drymonia ruficornis. Next base: position 6,249,929 of record OX401910.1, on the reverse strand, counting down.
GGAAAAGATGTATGTATTATTTTGCTTCATATGAGAGATAAAAAAATATGATATTCATTTTGTTATGAACAAAGGACCAAAACTGCTATCTTGTAGCCTCACTCTAGGGCAATTTAAAAAAGATTGCTAAGATGTCTTTCTTTTATCTTAATCATTACAATGTTATGAAAAGCATAGTCATTATATTTTTCATTAGTACACAAATAATTTATATTTATGTCTGACAACTGAAATCATACTAAGAGAAGATGAAACACATTACCATGCTGCAATAACTATTGGAAGTTTTTAAATATGTTAATTATATAAATCTTATCAGTTAACTAAATAACCTATTTATTATACTTATGACACAGAATAGATAATGCTTATGATATTAGCAGGATTTTGTTATCTCATTAGGTATTTACTCCAACAAATGTTTACGATTGCTTAGTGTTATAATTAAGATAATAATAATTATACCTATGTTTATCTTTTATGGGTACGGGGATTTGTAATCTTTTTCAGATTCCGAAAGAACCCTTTGTTTGGGACAAAATTGAACAATTTTTAAGTTTAATTCCCGAACCGTTCACCGCAGAAAGCAAACAACAGAGGTTTGTGGAATAATATTCTTACAATAATATTATAGTAGTTGCACAATTTTTATTTCACTGTCTACCTTTCTAATGCATCCAATGCCATCGTAACTATACTTATCTACATTTATCAATCTATCATACATCTAAACACATAGTAAAATAATAACTGGGAACAATACCTACTTATACCTTCTGTGAGATCAAATACAGTCTGCTATACAAAGTATAGGATCACCTCTTTTTTTCTTATATTCTGGAAGTTTAACAACAAAAATATTGTCTCTTTTATAGATTTGCAATCAACTTCGGTTCTGTAACAAAACTAAGGATAGAATTTGAGCGTCTTAAATCGCACTTAATGAAAACTGACAGCCCGATTGTGTTTGCTCACAATGATTTGCTTCTAGGAAATGTAATCTACAACAAAGATGAAGGGACCATATCTTTCATCGACTATGAATATGCTGCCTATAACTACCAAGCATTTGATATAGCGAATCATTTTAATGAGTTTGTTGGTAAGTATACTTTTCCTATGTTGGATAGTACCTATTGGCTTAAGTGAAAATCGGTTGGGCGTAGCGTCGGGCAGTGCAAATTTTTGCGCCGGAACAAAAGAAAGTCAATTGTGCTCATAGCTATAATACACCTATACATACATACTCCGCTGCTTTGTGGATATGCTTCGTCATTTAGAGCATATGTGTTACTGCTCTTATTTTATATTGTAGTTAGTAACCACTTTTCTCTTTGCTTATACTATGAAGGAGGGACCCCACCGCGGCGCACGGAGAGGCGACGCACGTGGGTCAAGCTTGGCTTTGCAAGAAAATGTATGTATGACGTCATTTCGTGCGTAGCCTCCGTGCGCCGTGGTGAACATTACATACATTTTTTTGCAAAGAGAAGCTTGACCCACGTGCGTAGCCTCTCCGTGCGCCGCGGTGGGGTCCCGCCTTAACAAATATGATCACATATCACATATGAAAAAGTAGGTAGTAGAACACACATAATGTTACTTGCATCATGCGTTGTCCTTCGACTGTGTTGAGGTTTAATAAGGAAATATTAATAGCCCAATGCTCTTATTCATTGTAATGTGTGTATATCAATGCCAATTTAAACTGAGGGGGATCTCAGTGGCAATAAAATAAGGCCATATCATTGATGTATTATTTTAGCAGATATGGTACCTCCTAACATTGCAATTTCTAGACTTGTGCTCAACATACCACAACATGCAGCACAATTAACACATCTGTTATCACACATGCAATTCTACAATTAACTTTGATGCATTTTATACACCAGAAGAAGAGCTGTATTGGCAATAGCGACATGTTTTCAACATATTTTTAGTGAACGGCAGTTTTACTGTGTCAATAGACTCCGTTTAGTAGGACATACCTACTATTTTGGACAGTCACATGTCTCTCTTTCTTTGTAATGTCTTTGGTCTATACTTGTATAAAGCGTAGATAATTGATGGAATCAGGCGTATCTTTGCGGAAATCCATTGTTAAACAAATTGTTTAAAGCATAGATATTTTAAATACTTTATATGGGGGCGTTGTTCTAGTGGTCGTCACTACTGACTCAACCTGAATACTAATATGAATTTTCTACTATCAAATTCTGAGTAGTAGATATTTTTGTATAGGTATAATACGTAGGTAATACACCAAAGCTTTTATTTAATACACCATTTTTTTTTTTTTTTCATTTTCAGGAATAACCATTGACGACATTGATTATAACAAATACCCTGATAAAGAATTTCAACTGGCATGGATCAAGGCATATCTGTCAGAGTATTTAAACAAGGCTAACCCCTCGGAAGAATATGTGAACAAGGTTTATACCGAGGTTCAACAGTTATCATTGGCTTCCCATTTCCTTTGGGGCATATGGTCACTAGTACAGTTTGAACATTCTGATATTGATTTTGACTTTGGAAGGTGAGCTTCTAGTTTAATAATTAAAACACACATCCCTGAAAGGGTCGGGAGAAGTATACTGTTGTGTGTGTATCCAATACAAACAATAGATGGCCGAAGCGTAGTGATTCGAGCGTAGGCTGTTCGACTCACTGCATTGGGTGGTTGCAGGTTCAATTTTCACCAAGAGCAAACTTTGGAAATGGCTTTTTCGTAATTTACCCAGGTCTGGGGGTCACTGCGATCACCCCCCAGTCAGCAGTCCATTGTATGGTACCCCCGTACGCACAGGGTTGCATAGTTTGCGAATATACAGTTGGTGTATTATTCTGTCAATATTTATTTATTTAATATTGGTGAATTAATTAAAAAATAATTCTCTTGAAATAATTAAGAAGTAATAAAGAATTAATTTCGAAGTTCGGTAAAATGGGTAATAAATAATAGTATTTTATTTATACAAAATGTAGGTGCTTATCGTCCCTGTGAGTATGAAGAGTTGTTGGTGCTCTTTCAAATGAGTGGCTTCATACACTGTAGGTATACCGTAAGCGCGGTATCGCGCCTTAGGTACGCGAGCGGCGAGACGGGGGGCTAATCGCTCTCGCCGTCCCACCCTCCCACCTCCCCGCGCATACCTACGGCGCGGTACCGCGCTTGCGGTATACCTATAGTGCATTAGTGAATTAATTTTAGGCTAGCTAGGGTATTGCAAGCTCGTTTCCGAGATGCATTTTTCGCCAGCAAGTCTGTAAAAAAGCGACTTTAATTATACATGTTCACTATGTATTAGCAAAATGTACCTATTGCTTTTATATGAATGTATAATGCAGGATTGTACCTATCTGTATGACTGCAATTTTTGTAGTCTTTGCATGACAGTAGGATATGTACATTTTTATTTACCTATTACATTTATTGTTTCAGATATTCCGAAATAAGACTCAACAGATATTACCAGCTAAAGGACAAGATATTTAAAGAGATGAGTTGATTGATGTAACAATTATTATAATATTACTGTTCTAAAATCTTAGGTTTCACTTATAAGTAAAATGGATATTACCTTGAGTACAATAACATAATATTTATAATATAGTATGTAATAGAAAGGATATTGAGCCATTCCGAATTATTTAGCAAATATGAATGTTTTGTTTGTAACTTTATGTTGATTTTATTTTAATAAAATGAATTATTTGTATATTGTTGAACAGTTAAAAATTGAGTTTTATTTATTACATTTCTATTCTAAGCAAGCCTTGGGTAACTGCTCCCCCCCCTATTTACGTATGCTGTTCTAACTACATATGGAAGCACCTGAAATATTAATATTTCTACAATTATTTTGAAACTTTGTTGTAATTGTTAATGAAAGTATAACATATTGCAAAAAACATTTTTTTTATCATAGATCAAAGTACACCACTTTACAGAATAAATTTCATTGAAAGTAACAATAGTTAGAATATTTAGTCAACTTGGGAAACTAATTTTATGGGTACCCTACATACACATTTTTAAGTTACTAGATATAATACTATTTATTGTAGGTATATCAGTAATCCTATTTTTAGTGCTGACCAATACATTTATCATACAGCATTGTAAATTAATATCTAGGGCACAAACAGTAGGTCAAAACTCCACACCAATTACAGTAATTATTTTTCCTGTAATCATTTTGGCTCCCTTTGTTTAGTCATCAATTTTATCTAAATTTTGGGAGCATTTCACCATTCAATCAATAGAACATGATACAGTTCAGGATAGCCCTGTGACACTTAGCCTCAAACTCGTGTAACAGTTCATCAATATCATTATCCAAGTCATCACTCTGAGACATCTTAGTGACCATGTCACTGATCAGAAATGCACCAATAGTCGCCTCCTCATGATTGTCTTGAATGTCAATATTTACAACATGTACTGGCTGGTTGTAAACAGATCTCTTTGAACCAAACCATTCAATGACTTGATCATACACCCTCTCTTCACATGTTATGATCACATCAAACAGCTCCGTGGACACCTGAAACTTCTCTGGACATGGTTTTATCCTTCTGTTTCTATCCAACATATGTAATAGTCCGTTCTGAGTGTAGTAGCCTTTATCCTTTTCCATTAAGTCGTTGTAAATGTCGTCGTAAGGGACTCCAAACTCGTAACAATTTGGACGGTCCGCTGAAGCACCTGGCAACTTAACCTTTTCTCCTGTGCCATAAGACTTCACTTTGAAGCCTTTCTTTGCAAGAAACGCATGAGCTTCCATGCTTCGGTTCATGTTAGATGAGCACACGACAGCTATGTATAGGTCGCACATTTTAGTGACCTAAAATCGAATTTTTGTGATACCTACTTAGGGTCAAATTTTACCCAAAAATATGTGGAATACTAACTAGTACGTTCGTTTTATTTTAATTGAGCAAGAGTACGTCATTTTCATTAATCTTCTGATAAATACAAAAATAATAAAATAGATTGCTGTCGTTCCGTAGAATTTTTGTCGTGTTTACAGTTTTTACGAAATGTCACAATTAATTGACAGTAGTAGTGGTGATCGTATTTAAAGATGTGATAAACGGCTTTATATTAAAATCACGCTGTAACACTTGTGCTTCTTTTTATAAGTCGTTCGCTTTTCTGCTTTTTACTTTTTTACTTAGTTTCTACTTTTTTTAGTGCTTTTGTGCATTGAACTTTTAGATAGCAAAAACAAAACGGAATAGCAGAGTCAATAAACATAAGCAAAAAGCCAAAACTTATCTGCTGACAAATTTATTGTGAGCCTTATGTGCATATAAATATGGTTGTTAATCTGATACAATGTAGTATCAATGTATTGTTTTTTATGTGTAAAGAAATAAGGTTCAATTTAATAAGATATTGATTTGAGATGTATTTCCATAACAATAAGGTTACTTTTTGTAAATTTTTGGAATTTCTTTCTCTTTCTTGCCATCATTGCTTAAAAGCAACACGCTTGTGTTTGTAATCGCGCTTGTGTGCTTACTTGTAAAAACGAACTTTTCAAACGGCTTTTCGTTTAAGCACCCACTTCTAGTCGTATTTACTAGAACACGTCCAAAGATTAGGTATTTTAGGCGGCACTAGGCGAGACTAGGCGGCACCTATTCCAATTTTGACAGTACTTGGTACAACTAATATTAGTAAGCTTTCACTCAACACGTCCGCAGACCTCGAACAAATTAACAAAATGGACCCGCAACACGCATAATTCAACGAACAAAATGTTCTGTCAATTCTTGGGGGAGGGGAGGTAACCACTACATTAAAATTGACGCACACTTACTCAAAACATTTTGTGTCATTATAAACGCACACGTAAAGAAATGTGCAACACTAGTATATTTTACGCACACTGAAAGATCTAATACGTCAACATACAAAATTTTACTACCGTAGGACCATCGGTGTAATAGGGTGAATACCACTATCGATATTTCTAATTAGCTATATCGATAGTTTCATATACTCATTATTACATTTATAGCTGTCATTATAATCTACTGAATTATCTCTACTGAAACAGCTGAACAAGAAATAATGAGTAACTCACGAGGCGTAAATATTCAACGGAAACAAGATGATTCCGGGTATATCCCAATTCAGTTCCTTGAAAATGAGATTATCTAAAAAATAAGTACCTAATGTTCCCAAATAAGCTGTTTCATCCCCCCCCCACTCCCACTCGACCAGCGCCATCTGCTGCCACTGGCCTGGCTGATATCTTTTGTTAGGTAGGTACGTATAAACGTAATAGGTATTATTATACTAATGTCATCATCATCATCATTTCAGCCAAAAGACGTCCACTGTTGGACATAGGCCTCTCCCAAGGTTTATTATACACTATATATATTATATTTTTATCGATACCGGTCTGCAATCATAAATAAACACTACTACAACACTGTTCAAATCAAAAAGTATATAAGTACAAAATCATTCTTGCAACATTATCTAATACGACTGAATAATTTTGATACTTGATTTATTATTTTCCATATTATTTATTATTCATAATGCAAGCGCAAGCACTTTTAAGTTTTCTTTGATGTTGGTCAATAAGATAATATTTGTTATACATATATTTATGCCATATGTGATTCATCGCCTCAGTAGCAGACGCTGCCTGCTTCTGGGTCATATGGACCCGGAGCAGTGTCAGGTTCGATTCCGTTTATCAAGATCAAGAATTTATCGAGATCGTATTTATCTGAATTGTTTCGATAGTGGGTGTTTTTGTTTCAACATGAGTTAGTTATTTTTTTTGTATTTTAGGAAAATAAAACAAACATATCATAGCTACTGCGTATTTTAATTAACAAGAGAATATTCTTAGACAGCCCTGGCAGTTACAAAATGTTGATAAAGCTGCAAGAGATGTTGTACATTCAAAAGATCTTGGTCTAAATATTCCACTCCTGATAAATCCATATATTGGCGTGGGCCTTGTGTTGCAAAAGACTCGAGTTCTTTAGCCTCATTTTTAGGGCTCGAGCCTTTTTAAGAAACCTCGAAGGCTAAAGAACTAATTCAACCCCGAGTCTTCGAGGCGAAGAGGAGGCTCGCGGAAATAAAGCCTTTATTTTGAAGCTCTTTCTAAAAAGGCTTGGAGCCCTTTTTTATTTTAGCCCTTTGTAACCATTCTTGTCACTAGTTGACTATGCACGACTATTTCTCAACTATTGTTGACCACTATTGACCATTCTTGACTATTTTTTTCTATTTTTGACCGTCGTTGACTATTTCGACTATTTTTTACTTTTTTGACTATTTTCGAATATATTTGTCTATTTTTGATTATTTTTGACTATTTTGACTGTTTTTGACTATATTTGACCATTGTTGACTATTTCGACTATTTTTGACTTTTTTTTTACTATTTCTGACTATTTTTGTCTGTTTTTGACTATTTTTGTCTGTTTTTGACTATTTTTGTCTGTTTTTGACTATTTTTGACTATTTCTGACGATTTTTGACTATTTTTGACTATTTTTGACCATTTTTGACTGTTTTTGACTATTTTTGATTATTTTTGACCATTGTTGACTGTTTCGACAATTTTTGACTATATTTGAATATGTTTGTCTATTTTTGATAAGTTTTGACCATTATTGACAATTTTTGACTGTTTTTGACTATTTTGACTATATTTTACTATTTTTGATTATTTTTGACCATTGTTGACTATTTCGACTATTTTTGACTATTTTAAGCTATTGTTGACTATTTTTGACCATTGTTGACTATTTTCGACTATTTTGACTGTTTTTTGCCGATTTTTGACTATTTTTGACCATTGTTGACTATTTCGACTATTCTTGACTATTGTTGACTGTTTTTGAATATATTTGCCGAATTTTGACGAATTTTGGTCAAACATAGTCAAAATTCGTCAAAAATAATCAAAATACGTCATAAGTCAAAAATATTATTGACAATTTTTTACTATTATTGACTATGTTTGACCACTTTTGACTGTTTTTGACTGTTTTTGACCGTTTTGGACTATTTTGACTATTTTTGACCATTGTTGACTATTTTTAGCTATTGTTGACTATTTTTGACTATTGCTGACTATTTTGGACGATTGTTGAATATTCTAGACGTAATTTGACCATTTTTGTCAATTTTGGACCATTGTTGACTATTTTCAGCTATTGTTGACTAAATTTGACCATTGTTGCCTATTTTTAGCTATTATTGACTATTTTTAGCTATTGTTGACTATTTTTAGCTATTGTTGACCAATGTTGACTATTTTTGACTTGTTTTGACTATTTTTGATTATTTTTGCCCATTTTTGACTATTTTTGACTATTTTTGACTATTGTTGACAATTTTTGAAAATTTTTGACTATTTTTGACCATTGTTGACTATTTTTAGCTATTGTTGACTATTTTTGACGTATTTTGACCATTTATGACTATATTTGACGAATTTTTGGCGATTTTTGACAATTTTTGACCATGGTTGACTATTTAGACTATTCTTGACTGTTGGTGACTGTTTTTAAATATTTTTGGCGAATTTTGACGATTTTCGACTATTTTTGACTGTTTTTGACTATTTTTGACTCTTTTTTAAATATTTTTGACCACTGTTGTCTATTTTTTACCATTGTTGACTATTTCGACTATTGTTGACTGTTTTTGAATATTTTTGACGAATTTTAACGAATTTTGGTCAAAAATTGTCAAAAATAGTCAAAATACGTCAAAAATTGTCAACATTGGCCAAAAACAGTCAACAATAGCCAACAATGGTCAAAAATAGTCAAAAATAGTCAAAAATCTTCAAAAAATTTCAAAAATTGACAAAATAGTCAAAATAGGCAAAAATAACAAAAATAGTCAAAACTAATCAAAAATAGTAAAAAATAATCAAAAATAGTCAAAAATAGTCATAAATAGTCAAAAATAATCAAAAACAACAAAAAATATTCAAAAATTGTCAAAATTTTTCAAAAATTGTCAAAAATAGTCAAAAATTGGCGATTTTTGACTATTTTTGATAATGGTTGACTATTTCGACTGTTATTGACTATTGATGACGGTTTTTAAATATTTTTGGCGAATTTTGACGATTTTTGAAGATTTTTGACTATTTTTGACTACTTTTGACTATTTTTGACTAAGTTTGCCTATTTTTGACTATTTTGACGACTTTTGACTATTTTTGACCATCGTTGACTATTGTTAATTGTTTTTGCATATTTTTGACCATCTTTTGACTATTTTTGACTATTTTTGATTATTTTTGACTATTTTTGACTATTTTTGACTATTTTTGACTATTTTTGACTATTTTTGATTATTTTTGACTATTTTTGATTATATTTGACTATTTTTGACTATTTTTGACTATTTTGACGACTTTTGACTATTTTTGACCATCGTTGACTATTGTTAATTGTTTTTGCATATTTTTGACCTTCTTTTGACTATTTTTGTTATTTTTGCCTATTTTTGATTATTTTTTTACTATTTTTGACTATTTTTGATTAGTTTTGACTATTTTTGTTATTTTTGCCTATTTTGACTATTTTGTCAATTTTTGAAATTTTTTGAAATTTTTTGAAGATTTTTGACAATTTTTGACAATTTTTGACCATTTTTGACTATTTTTGACTATTTTTGACAATTTTTGAAGATTTTTTGCTGTTTTTGACTATTTTTGACTATTTTTTACTATTCTTGACTATTTTTTACTATTTTTGACTATTTTTGACTATTTTTGATTATTTTTTACTATTTTTGATTAGTTTTGACTATTTTTGTTATTTTTGACTATTTTTGACTATTTTTTAAATATTTTTGACCACTGTTGTCTATTTTTTACCATTGTTGACTATTTCGACTATTGTTGACTGTTTTTGAATATTTTTGACGAATTTTAACGAATTTTGGTCAAAAATAGTCAAAATAGTCAAAAATAGTCAAAAATAGTCAAAAATAGTCAAAAATAGTCAAAAATAGTCAAAAATAGTCAAAAATTTTCAAAAATTGACAAAATAGTCAAAAATAACAAAAATAGTCAAAACTAATCAAAAATAGTAAAAAATAATCAAAAATAGTCAAAAATAGTCAAAAATAGTAAAAAATAGTCAAGAATAGTAAAAAATAGTCAAAAACAGCAAAAAATCTTCAAAAATAGTCAAAAATAGTCACAATAGTCAAAAATGGTCAAAAATAGTCAAAAATAGTCAAAAATAGTCAAAAATAGTCAAAAATCTTCAAAATTTTTTTAAAAATTTCAAAAATTGACAAAATAGTCAAAATAGGCAAAAATAACAAAAATAGTCAAAACTAATCAAAAATAGTCAAAAATAGTAAAAAATAATCAAAAATAGTCAAAAATAATCTAAAATAGTCAAAAATAGTAAAAAATAGTCAAGAATAGTAAAAAATAGTCAAAAATAGTCAAAAATAGTCAAAAATAGTCAATAAAAGTCAAAAATAGTCAAAAATAGTCAAAAATAGTCAAAAGTTGGTAAAAATTGTCAAAAGAAGGTCAAAAATATTCAAAAACAATTAACAATAGTCAACAATGGACAAATATAGTTAAAATTCGTCAAAAATAGTCAACATTGGCCAAAAACAGTCAACAATAGTAAAAATAGTCAACAATGTTCAAAAATAGTCAAAAATGGTCAAAAATAGTCAAAAATAGTCAAAAATAGTCAAAAATAGTCAAAAATAGTCATAAATAGTCAAAAATAGTCAAAAATAGTCAAAAATAATCAAAAACAACAAAAAATCTTCAAAAATTGTCAAAAATAGTCAAAAATAGTCAAAAATGGTCAAAAATTGTCAAAAATAGTCAAAAATAGTCAAAAATAGTCAAAAATAGTCAAAAACAGCAAAAAATCTTCAAAAATTGTCAAAAATAGTCAAAAATAGGAAAAATTGTCAAAAATAGTCAAAAATAGTCAAAAATCTTCAAAAAAATTTAAAAAATTTCAAAAATTGACAAAATAGTCAAAATAGGCAAAAATAACAAAAATAGTCAAAACTAATCAAAAATAGTCAAAAATTATCAAAAATAGTCAAAAATAATCTAAAATAGTCAAAAATAGTCAAAAATAGTAAAAAATAGTCAAGAATAGTAAAAAATAGTCAAAAATAAACAAAAATTGTCAATAATAGTCAAAAATAGTCAAAAATAGTCAAAAATAGTCAAAAATAGTCAAAAATAGTCAAAAATAGTCAAAAATAGTCAAAAATAGTCAAAAATAGTCAAAAATAGTCAAAAATAGTCAAAAATAATCAAAAATAGTCAAAAGAAGGTCAAAAATATGCAAAAACAATTAACAATAGTCAACGATGATCAAAAATAGTCAAAAGTCGTCAAAATAGTCAAAAATAGGCAAACTTAGTCAAAAATAGTCAAAAGTAGTCAAAAATAGTCAAAAATCTTCAAAAATCGTCAAAATTCGCCAAAAATATTTAAAAACCGTCATCAATAGTCAATAATAGTCGAAATAGTCAACCATTATCAAAAATCGCCAAAAATAGTCATAAATGGTCAAAATACGTCAAAAATAGTCAACAATGGCCAAAAATAGTCAACAATGGTCAAAAATAGTCAACAATAGCTAAAAATAGTCAACAATGGTCAAAAATCGTCAAAAATCGTCTAAAAATAGTCAAAATTTGTCAAAACAGGCAAAAATATTCAAAACCGTCAACAATAGTCAACAATGGTCAAGAATAGTCAAGAATAGTCGAGAATAGTCGAGAATAGTCGAGAATAGTCGAGAATAGTCGAGAATAGTCGAGAATAGTCAAGAATAGTCAAGAATAGTCAAGAATAGTCAAGAATAGTCAAGAATGGTCAAGAATGGTCAAGAATAGTCAAGAATAGTCAAGAATAGTCAAGAATAGTCAAGAATAGTCAAGAATAGTCAAGAATAGTCAAGAATAGTCGAGAATAGTCGAGAGTAGTCAAGAATAGTCAGGATAGTCAAAAAAGTCAAGAATAGTCAGGATAGTCAAAAAAGTCAAGAATAGTCAGGAATACAATAGACTAGCCAGGAATAGTCAGCTATAAGGCGACTCCTTCTTATACTTGCGAAGACTTAGAAAGCTCACAACAACGGAGCTCTAAAAGAACTCCGAGCCCAAAAAGGGCTCGAGGTTTATTTAAAACTCGAGTCCTTTTTTAGCCTTGAAATATTCGGAGTCGTTTTTCTTCGACGAGCCCCATAGAAAAGCTCGAGCCTCTTTGAGAGGGCTAAAAGAACTCGAGTCTTTTGCAACACTACGTGGGCCTGCCGCTGCCTCATCAACTCATCATCATCAGTCTCCACAGCATTGCTGTCATCTTGAAGATTTATTATTAATCGATTAATGTCATCGTAAAGAGCAATTTTCGACTATTCTTCTAACGGTACATGAAAAATAAAATAATTCAATAAAAGATCATTTCTTTAATGCTTTAAGGTTATTTGTTTATTTAGTAATTAAGTAACGATGTTAACTGACAAGCAAACATAGAAAAATAAAGCAACCTTAGATTATATATTGGTCGAGATGAAAGCAACACATAAAAATAATGCCCAAGTATCAAGTTGTGTCATCGAATGTACCTCTAAGCGATCAATGTATATTTACTGAAAAACCTGTAAACTGAAGCTTTGAGCCTGCCTTTGTATACAATAAACACATTATTTAACTTAAAAACTGTAAAATAAACTGCTTATATACCTATAATATCAGCGGTTCTTTGGTAAACATGGTCGAGTTCTGACAAAATATTTTGCACCTCAAATTCCGCGAGACACCGCCTATAAACTTTGTGAATCACCTCTCTTGTTGAATTACTAATGATTTATTCATTGTAAATCGTTTTTAACGTTCTGCGACTGGTTTATCACCGCGTAATTCAGTATTTATCCGTTTGTTTACAAAGTTCAAATACTTGACAATTATTTGACAAATAAAAAATACAGTTGCCAGGGTAGAAAAGATTCGTCTATGGTCGCAGTAGACTATTCGATTAATTCGTACTCGATTAATTGTATCGATAATGTTTTCGATTCTTATGACATTTAATATTTTAATGAATTTAATAGAAAAATGGCATTAATTACATCAAAAATACTTACATATGAAATGTTACCCCATCTTTTTGTATATTACTATTTTTTGTAATTTCTTTGCACATGTTTAATGGGACAATTCGGCATTTTTCACGGAGCACCTTACACCGCGAAAACGATACTTACTCTGATCAAATCGATTTCGAAAACAGTTTTTATATACGTGTCAGAGATTTTTGGTCTAGTACCTATAAAAAAAAGCTAGAGGGGAAGATCATGCGAAGCGCATCCTGAGTTAATACATCCATGCCGCAGACGCACCAAGTACCGTGCAAGAGCGTGACGATGTAATCAATAAATCGCTTCATCTCGCTTTCTCGCTGCGAGCTCTCTCGATTGCGTGCGGAGATCGCATAATATTATTAATTACGTCTATTACGAATTACTTAGTCTACATAGTGTGGTAGGTAGCTAACTAGTCTTCTAGTCCAAGTATATGATATTTTTGTTTTAAAGTATTGAGATAACGTATTTTTGTGTCGTTAGTAATTTCATAAGTAAACAAATGTACTGATTAAATGTCTACGTATGTAGCAACAAAATTTTAAATCAATAATCTCATGTATATAGTCATAGTATGGATTTAAGGATCAAGTACGCGAACCATAGTCGATAAGTAATTGAGACTAGGTGAAATAGGTGAAACAGGTGTCTGGATCACGTATTTTTAGATACAAGAATTAGTGCATGCACTTAGTCCCAAATTGACCTAGTCACGAACGTAAATACATACTGGACTGATGGACTGTTCACTGCTGCACAAAAAACAAGCCGAGTGAGAGGGGTACATTGATTTTGGTACAGTGTCCCTCTACTAGGGTTTCCACAAAATTTTAACGTACTTATTGTATTATATAGATACATGAGTAACGCAAATGACCGATATTTTATAACTATAACGGAGGTGTCTCTGATGCCTGTCGAAGGTATAAAAGAATCTTCGCGTTGGTAGCCACTCTACAAGTAAAAGAAACATTGCAAACAATGGATAAATAAATAAATATCTCCAGAATAATACATCGCTATCGCATCGCGTAAGCATCGCTTGTACCTACTATAAGTACCGTCCCATGGACTGGAAGCGATCCCAGACCAGAGCAAATTACGAGGCCATTTTCGGAATTTTCCCCGACGGGAATCGAACCCTCAACCAACCGGTGCAATGAGCCCAGCGACCTACGGTCAAACCACTACGTCAAGCGGATGACAAAGTCATGTGGTTTTATAGTCACCCTAGCTTAACATTATTACCAATGTTACCATCTAAAGATTAAAAAAACAGATCTTTTACAAAATATAAATAATATTCAATATTATTTGCCATAAAAAATATGACTACAAATTAAAAATATCATTATGCATCCAACATGTTTCGATGAAACAATAGTCACGATAAATAATAAATTAATTTATTTGGTTGATTTAAAACCTATCAATCACTACCCAACGATAATATTATTTTGGCATGGCAACTCGGAGTGAGAGCGACACGGTCCCACCTGGGGCATCTCGCTCGGCTCGTTTTTCTATCTACACAATTGTCAAAGTATAATAGACCCTAAGTTAGGATAATAAAGTTGAATTTCTTCTTAACCAAAAACTCAACTTGTCTATCTTCTATTATAGGATCCTTGGACCTAGTACAACCCATCTCTAGACAGTAGGTATATGGCATGGCCTAAGCAAACAAATAATAATAATGCCGGCTACAGACTCACACGAGAAGTCTTGCCGCGAAAACCGAGAAGGTATCTACATTCGTGCAACCTTCTCATTTGTATTCTCTCATTCCTTTGAAGCGGGCAATAAAACCGACACTGATCGGAGAACAGACGAGCGTGAGAACGAGACGACGAAAAACCGATCACATTCACGCTTTTCGGGTGTTCGCGGCGTGAGTCTGTAGCCGCTATAAGGCTTAGATAAAGAATGTACCTGTAGATTTGACAAGTGCGTACACCCGTAAGGAACAAAAGATGTATAATCCTGCTAAATTACGCTTAACCCTAATGTCTATGGAACGTGATCTGACGTATACTACGTCTAAATTTGGTTGGGTGATGCTTTGTTTGGCTCATACTGGACCAAAGATCTACCAAAAGTTTGAGCCCAACAAACTTAAGGCGATACGCAGAAAGTGAAAAAAAAAAAGATAGTACGTCTATTCACTCTTAGGATATCGGGCGTAAGCATGTCTCGCTTAAGCACGGTATTATTATTACCGTGTCATCTCTATTGATGCTTTCTCTATGCTATAAGGTGAAGCGCTATAGCGGTCTGTACACGACAAAGATTGGTAGGTACACGATCAATCTATATATGATCAAAGAACTGGGGGCTTACCACAAGCTGTTAGCGCGATGCAAATAGGGACCTCAATTGAATTATTTTGCTTATTCGTACCACAAGGTCATAATTGCGATTGACATTTACCCCCTACTCTTTGACAGCAATTCACTGTCAAGTTGCGTGCGCTAATGCTCATTTCATTCGTTTAGTCGGTACCATGACCTCTTAAGAAAACATAAACTGAGACGCTGGACTGTCAAAGTTGACGATTCCGTAAAAGTTGCTCTTTTTGCAGCCCGTTGTGAATTTCATTGAAACGGTAACGTAAATGATAAACCTAAATTATATTTAGATAGTTATTCGTTACTGTTATTTTCAATTAATACATGAACAGATACATAAATCACCTTATTTTACAGATACGGATACGGGATACGCGATGTGAGATGCGTGATACGGGATACGGATACGGATACGGGATACGGATACGGATACGGATACGGGATACGGGATACGGGGTACGGGATACGGGTTACGAGATACGGGATGTGGGATGCGGGATAAGGGATACGGGATACGGGATACGGGATACGGGATACGGGATACGGGATACGGGATGTGGGATACGGGATGTGGGATGCGTGATACGGATACGGGATACGGGATACGGGATACGGGATACGGGATGTGGGATACGGGATACGGGATATATGGATACGGGATTTGGGTTCCAGCAAACGGAAACGGATTTTTTAAAATTTATATCCTGCGCGGACGAAGTCGCGGGCAAAAGCTAGTTTATAAATAAAAGTAATCTCCACAAATTTATGAATGCCTTTTATTTCATTAAACATGACCATTAAGTTAATAACATAATATGCATTTACACAGTTATTTAGTTAAGCCCCCTGACGGGTATAGGCCTCCTCCAACAGTTTCCAAGTTGTCCTTGTCATCGCTTTCTTTGTCCAGTCTCCTCCAGCTATTTTATTAATCTCGTGTATCCATCGTTCTCTGGGGCGTTCTCTCGCTCTCTTACCTCATGGACCTGACCAATTTGTGACCAATTCTATCCATCTTCCATCTGTTGATCTTGCCACGTGTCGTGCCAACTTCCACTTCAGTCGTTTCATATATTGGAGAGCATCTATCATTTTGGTTTTTTTTGCGTTTGTTTTCTGATTTTTGCTTGTCTTTTAGCCTGATATTCAGGATAGGTACTCCTTTCCATAGCACGTTGGGTTTTCTGTATTTTATCCTTTGCATAGTTGTTGTATATCCAAGTTTCTGATCCGTATGACATGCAAGGGAGCAAACATCCATCCATAACTTTCTTTTTCAGTTTCAAAGGTAATTTTGATTTCATTATTTCTTTTAAGCTCCAGAACTTACAAATTAATAATACTTACAAATTTATGAATACAACACAACAAATATTAAAATTAAATTCGCCGCGAAAATGACAAGACTGACAATTTGACATACCGAACCGACAACTAGAAGTGGGTGCTTAAACGAAAAGCCGTTTGAAAAGTTCGTTTTTTTAAGTATGCACACAAGCGCGCTTACAAACATAAACGTGTGGTTTTTAAGCAATGACGGCCAGAAAGAGAAAGAAATGCCAAAAATGTACAAAAACTAACCTTATTGTTATGAAAATACAGCTCAAATCAATATTTAATTAAATTGAACCTTATTTCTTTACCCATAAGAAGCAATACATTGATACTAAATTATATTAGATTGACAACCATATGATAAAACATATGCGAAAACATGTAAATGGTATTTAGACTCCTTTTAGATTTTAGATTATATTATTTTCACTGTATGTTTTCCGAACAAAATAAAATAAATATTTCTATGCACATAAGGCTCACTATAAAATTTTCAGCAGATAAGTTTTTGCTGTCTAAAAGTTCAATGCACAAAAGCACTAAAAAAAGTAGAAAGCAGAAAATTAAGTAAAAAAGTAAAAAGCAGAAAAGCACTTCCGCGCTTTTTACAGTGACTTTTAAAAACAAGCACAGGCGTTACAGCGTGCTTTTAATATAAAGCCGTTTATCACATCTTTACCGACAACCGTCATCTAGGTATTTTTATAACAAGAAAGTAGGTACGTTCAAATCACAAATATTTTCACACACGATATTAGTTAACACCACAAGTAACGTTTTATTTTTGTTAAATAAATAGGTAATAAACAAAATAATGTCTATTTTGATTTACTAGTAGTTTTTTCACTAATGTTTTTTTTTATAATTTCGAATGTAAAAGTACTTTCTTTCTTGTTTTTGAAAACCGGTAAAGTTGAAAGTCTAAGCATTTATTAGTTTTTGAACGTATCCATCAGTCTTATGAGAACGAGACAAACTTACGTGGTACAGCTATAACTCTGTCGCTTTCACACAAGGCGTTTTTAATGCCGGTCAGAGACAAATATCGGTCATTCATTCATTAATAATGATTTAAACTCTGCTCAACTTTAAGAATGTCATGGTACGATAGAAAGCTTTTCATTTTACGAATCTAAACTCAACTGCCTTGCGTTTGAATTTTCATTGTAAAGTTGATGGTAAGCACCCTGATTATGGATCTAGATGGATTGATGGATCAAATTACAACATACACGGTAAATCTAGAATCAAAATAATCAGAGAACAGTGAACTGATTCATCTTCTGATATTTTTATAAACTACTGATTTTCGAAAATAGGACCAGGCAACACTGGACTAAGGATGGGTTTAAACGGGGGCTTTTTGGCGGGAAGTGGAAAAGTCATGTTGTGATTTTTGTTTTAATTTCCAAAACTTGTGTTTTCGTGTATTATAATGTGTAATATTGGTGGAATATTAACCATTATATGGTCATAAATGTGCGTGAGTGTGGGCAATTGGAACAAAAGTGATGAAACATGATTTTCGGCTTCTCCCAAGAAGTCTAGTAATTTGTCAGTAAAGTATCCGCCACTTTACTGATAGGGTTTGGGGGGGTAGAAATAAGGTAGTTATAAGGTAGATTTAAGGTAGTTATAAGGTAGAATTAAGAAAAAATGTAATATGTATACTGATGTTAGGCTCCAAAGGGCTAGTTCCCAGGGGCCGTAAAACTAATCTTATAAAAAAAAAAAAAAAAAAGATGGGTTTAAACGTTAAAAATAATAATAACACTGCTAATAATAATTAACACTTAAAATTAAGAGCTATTTTTATCAACTGCTAAATTTAAACAAATACAGATTGTTAATTAATTTAATTTTTTACGCTATCGCTTACGGTAAAAAAGTTCCATATTTCAAATTTTTTGCCGTTGAATATCCATTTTTGAGTACTTTTTGTAACACACTACACAAACAATTGAAATTTCACTCATTACCTAGATAACGTAACACGTAAATATAGGTACTTGTGACTGCTATATTTAACACCTATCTTAGAAGTTAATTAACAGGTGTTGGCACATAAATTTAGCAGCTTATTAAATTTAGATCTATCCCTACACTGGACTGACATTTTATATGTATCTAAATTCTTTTTGTTAGGTTAGGTTTATTTAAAAGTTGAATATTGAGTTGAAGAGCTATTTTTTAACAAGTTAGGGTTGTGTTCTATTTATTTTGTGAAAGTTTTGAAGTAAATATACGTACTACGAGTCTATTATTCACGTATATATTACCAATAGACTTGCACTAGGCTCGGAGACAAAAATATTATAATCATGAATAATTTATTTAAAAATCTTTGTATTAGGAGTGTAGTTAAGCCAAATATATATAGTTTACACACAAGCTCATCAGTCTTAGCATGGAATAAAGAGATTTTACCTAAATCGTTTCTGCGAAACAATAAGAAAGTTTATCCCCCGCAAGCACCTCATGAGGAACCCAGACCAGCTGTAAGTAGATAATTATGAATGTTGGAAGTGTCTGGTAACGTCTGCTAACAGGATGGAATTAGCTTCCAACCAGAAAGCCTATTGGTTAAACATCTAGTAAGCAGATGGCTATCAACAGCTAAGAATGTTTTAATACTGACTTAGACACCTGATGTACATTATTATTTTATCATTTTCCAGTTTGTATGCCACCAGAAGACCAATATCAAGTATAGTCCTGATAAACTATGGTACATTGCTTGTTTAGTCCGTGGTATGACTGTGGATGAAGCTGTGAAGCAACTGAGCTTTGTACATAAAAAAGGAGCTATTTATGTCAAAGAAGCGATACTAGAAGCACAAGAACTAGCTGTAAAAGAGCATAATGTTGAGTTTAGAAGCAACCTATGGATTGGTAAGTGGAGTTGGGTGACTAATGCCCATATTACCTATATACTTACCCCTAAATTCATAGAAAGATATGATTGACTTGCAGTGGAAGTACAAATCACGTTGTCCTCAAAATACCTTTCATAACCATTGTAAACTGGTTAAAATCTATGAATTTGGGGGTTATTGTTCATGGTCTTCTAGATATTGTCAGCTGTTGTCTTCACACCTGACCAGTCAAGAACACACTAATTCAGAAAGCTTATACATTTTCTATTGTATTATACCTACTTCTTAACATTTCAACTATGATTTTACAGTATTGTCAACAAACTTAAATTTTTCTTTTTGTATTTTCAGCCGAATCCTTTTCAGGAAAAGGTATGACGATAAAAGGTATTAGAAGACATGCCAGAGGCAGAATGGGAGAAGTTCGTTACAAATACAGTCATTATTTTGTAAGACTGGAAGAGGGGAAGCCACCTGCGGACTACTACAAACGGGACCTGAAGGCTCCTGAACAACAACTCGACGGCTGGTTAGAGCAGATGAGAAAGAGAAAGATCATAAATTCATTTTAATTCATGTCATTTATTCATTAGAAATATAAATTAGCTTAGATTCAGTTGTTGAATTTTTTTCTTTTAAAGCTACGTAGCTATAAATAGGTACCATAAAAATTACAAATAATTTATTTTCATATGTATATTGAATTCCAAGCTGTTCAGAATTTATATTCCACATGTTTTTTTACTAGCTTGTCCTAAAAATCTTTAATACAATTCCTAATATGAAGCATTACAACTGCTAAGTACAAATTATGTCCAGATATTAGATATTTATCACATTTATGTACATACATAGGTCTTTCCAGTCATACATTTTAACAACATAGGTACTTATTTGTTACTACATCTTAATTATTTTTTATCTGTACATATAGGTACTAAACATAATGGGATACTGATATAATTATTATGATTTTGATAATATCTACTCTACAGTTAATTAATTCACAATGTCACAATAATGATATCAAATTAGTCATGCATACCAAAATAGGAAATGGTTATAAATAGATGAAGAGTGAGATTAGAGCTTCCAAATTAATGAATTCATGAGATGGTTTCCTCTTAATCTTGTTTACATTCCAAAGATAGATAAAATTTCATGTATTCCTGGAAAAATTAGTAATAGATTACTAATTTTGAACTTTATGCTCTAAGCATTAAAATACTGTATACCTTATGAACACTATTCTTAAAATATTAGTAAAGCAATACAAAAATATATAAATATAACTAAAATTATGCTAGCATGCAGTTCCCTGTTTAAATATGGCATTAGCATAGGGTTGTGACATTAGTAGACTATTCCAAGAGGGTTATTTATTATTATTCATACATAGGAAGACATTTCTAAAGACTTTAAACCTTCACCCTGCGAGACAATATTAATAATTAAGATTCAAGTGCCATCCCTTAGATTAATTATTCGTTTCCGCACGCTCTAATAGCAAAGACCGATCTCTAAGCGCCATCATAAACATCAATGTGTAAAAATTTAGTATTCAATTTTAGTAAAATTTTATCAGGTCACAATCCTGATTCCCACATTAGTGAACCATAAACCCGTGGCGAGAAACTAAAATATGTACATAATAATATATAACATGTACAACCAAAACTAAAGGGCACTCAGTGATATAGATTTGTATAAAAATGATCATACACTTAAAGAAGTCCGTTGCTCAGGTTTCTTAGGTACATATCCGTACAAAAATATAGATGCAATCACCAATAATGTGCCCATTGCAAACTGTACTGTTAAATTGAAATCAAATATGTATATTGAGGCTATGCAGGATATTATAATAGCGACGGAAGTGGCGAAACCCTTGAGTATGTTATCAGCGTATTTGACCACAACTGCGACGATGAGGCCGCCGGCCGCTTGTAACAACACAAGGTACCATACAAAGCCGTCAAAACCTTTCAACAGGTTGCTGCTAGTGCCTTCATTTATCAGATAAGTGACTGTTCCAATTGGCAGTGACAGTAAACTTAACTGCACATTTCTCATCCACACCTGAAACAATATACATTTGAATTGTTTTGCTATTGTATGCATCTATATTTCTATTAATGCAGCAGATAACAATGTGTCCTCCAGGCTGTGTTGTGTGTCAACAAATACTAATAATATGTACCTATGCTATGTAGCTGTGTATGTTTATAATTCAATTAAGTCATAGGTATATTGTTATGATTTTATACTCACTGATATGTCAGATTCCTTGAGTACTTTTTCAAAGTAAATTCCAGCAAAACCAGATATGAAGCAAGCTGCCAATGCTGCACTGAAACCCAATATCTTGGACTGCTCCGGTAAATGCGAGGACTTGGAAAGGGTCGCTTTGTCGGGGGATGATAATTGTACAAGAGCTACACCCCCAGCTAACAAAGCCAATGCACACCACTGCCATTTTTTAAGCTGCCTCTTCAAAACAAGTACAGCAAAAAATGCGGTTGTAAGCAGCTTTAACTGATATGTCACCTGAAATAGAAAGAAAAATGGGTAAAGAATTTCAATTTCAATGAGTGAAGAATTAGTAAAATAGGTATAAACAAGATAATAAAGAGGGCATTACACTATCCAATTTGCAGAGCGCTAAACTAGTGCTGCAGTGCAAAATGCCCATACAATCGTACTAGATTGCATCACTAACTGCCTATAAACCATCCAATTTTAGCACACTGGCTTACCTAGCGCTCTGCAAAAAAATATAATATTCGCTTAATTATTGCTATAGCAGTACTAAATTTTAATACATATACTCTTGAATAATAAATACCTGGTACGTAGCAGCATCTAGATTAGAAGCTGACACATATAGCAGATTGTTTTGTACAATGTACAAAAATGATGGCACACAAACACGCAATGTGTCTCTTACATTCAATATGACTATATTGTACATAGACTGTACTCCTTTCTGGACACCCCCAGACTCTTGCATTACTAGGCATACGCATATAATAAGTTTGAATACTTCCGTCATTAATACAGCTGAAAAAATATAATTTTGTCAATGATATCACATTTGAACAACTGGTAGATACATAGCATAATGATCCAGAATAATTTATTCAGTTAATTATTTTAGGCTAGATTACCTGGTGAACTTCGTACCACCTAAAAATAATAAGTAATCCAAAGTGACAATTCCCATACAAAATTACCAATATCAGGATGTTGGTTATGACTCATCTCTGAAACGGCTGGACCGATTTTGACGGGACTTTCACTGGCATGTAGCTGATATTATAAGGAATAGCATGGGCCACTTTAATCTTAGACAAAAAAATGGGTTCTGATCAAAAAAAATGCCATTAATTCCACGAGGATGTATGAAGTCGCAGGCACAGTTAGTAATCTATAAAATTATAATGCTTATGGAATGGAACTAATTAGTAAGAATAATTATTTTATAATTTTTTTTTTTTTTTTTTCAGAAGATTAAAATTATGTAATTTATTTATTAGTTTAAGTAATTCAAATTGGATACTACTCATCTGTTGCAAATCCAATACTATCCATGAACTAAATTTATATACCTACTTAATTTATAAAAACAGCATAATCTTACCAGCTGCTGAAGAAAACATCTCAACATCTCTAATGCGAGCATATCGCATGCTGAGCCCCAGAACTGCATTTTGTACAGTTAATATCACCAAGCTCACATATTTTATGTATCCTGTAAAATATTTTAAACATTAACAATCCACAGTTACAATTAAAAATAATATTCCTTATCAAAGTATAACCAACAGGATAACACGGTGCATTTAGTTTCATATGCCTTATCACACAAAAAATACACGAATTAAATAAAGTTTCATATTTCCTCACCAAAATTTACTCTTCTATTATGTGCATATGATTGTGATTTCTTTGAGTCTCCGTCCATGTCTGGTGTATTTAACTGTGTCGTTGCTGTAGCAAGTTCAGGTTCCACAGTTTGATCACAAACTTTGCCTATTACTTCTGGGTCATGAGTTATATCATCTGGCTTCATAGGAAACTAAGTGATAAGATTTTATTGATAAACACAATTAGATTACAATTTTGATTCTGATTCTGATAGCAGCCACTAATTGAAGATAATTTTAAGTGTTTTAGTATCATACAAGTATTGACATCATTTAAAAATAAATAAGTAATGTTTGTGTTAGTACAGAAAATATTTGTTTTTGTGTTTTAGTACAGTAGAATGAATGTGCAAAATGTTATTTAGAATAGGTACTTACAGGTTTTTAAAACAATATCAATCCACGTTCATTTTAAATTTGAATCTGGGTATATTAAATATACTTAATAATAATGTTAGAAATAATTACCAACACCGGTGGACAAGTTAGTGTAGTATAACAGATGATTACCAGATTTGTAACCTATCTCGTGAGTTAGGTCGTAAATTGTGGGATATGTTCAGTGATTAATTTTAATATCTTGGACAGCGATTAATAACCGAGAGGCAGAAGCAAAGTTGTTGAATTTGTTGACGTCGGCAACTTGCTAGTTTTTTTTTACTTCGCTTATCCAGTGTTGCCAGATGACCATGTGAGTTTCCCCCCAATTTTTTTTCAAAAACACCCCGAAAATTAGCTTTATGAGAAAAAATCCCCCAAAACAGTTTTTACTCATTTGAAATTTCAATTTTCATTTTTTACACAAAAACAAAATATACTCTTTCCTAATAAATTCATCACAAAACGATAATGAACTTATTGAATTAATAGATAGAATTTATTACTGAAAAATGAAAATAAGTAGATATTTATGATCCTCCGTGTTTATTTCCCCCTAAAAATCGCCCCAAAGAATCCGTCCCCCCGAATCTCCCCCAAAGGCGAAAAAAGACCCCGAATTTGTAGGGAATCCCCCCCATCTAACAACATTGCGCTTATCGCATATAGCCAGTGTCAAGTAAAATATATATTCCCTTATCTAACATCACAGTTTATAATACAGGGAAACATAAGTTTAAGAAAATAAACAAAAAAAATACAGCTCACGGTTCCATTTCCCGTCTTGTTTGCTGCGCTAAAACTTAAATAAAAGCTTGCTTCGCTTTGGTTGTGAAGTCTTTTTTCTTTTACCCCAGGATTAATTTGATTAGCATATTTTTTACGGCAACCCTATTGGTATATGTTAAGAAACATATTTTATTTGATAAAATATAAGTTTGATCCGATAAGCAGATGGGTGAAGGTCGGTCTTCGGCGTATCTCCACCTATTCGATACAATGAGCCGAGCGGCCTACACTCGAACTACTGCCAACGATCGTCATAATAATACAGCAGTGTAATTATTATTGACATATTGTGATGTGTTACGGCCAATGTCAGATCATCTAGCCGTGTAACAAGTCTGTCGTCCGTAGCGATGCTTCGGAGTTCTGTTCGGCAGTATGTTATAAGTTGAAGTTACAAACAGATATGAGCAAAATTTAATTGCAAATTGCATGGGGTGTCACAATTAACAATTAATTTTGATTTGTTTGTCAATCGCGAACCAATCACAATTAATTGTGACATCACCAGCAATTTGCAATTAATTAATTGCAATTAACATTTGCCCAACTCTGGCTACAAATATGGGCGCGTCTTAAAACATCTCATATCTATCCTAAATCTAGGGTAAATTACCTTAACTTGGCAACTCTGGCACAAACTGGTAATTTTTTATTTGTTTTTTGTTATGTCTTCTCTTTTCGCATATAGCCAGTGTCTAGCAAAATATATATTTCAAGTTTATAGCTGCGTTAAGCACAGAATGACCTTTGGCCACGAACGTAAATACATACTGGACTGTTCACTACTGCACAAAAAACGAGCCGAGCGAGAGGCCCTAGTTGGGACCGTGTCCCTCTCATTTCGAGTTGCCATGCCAAAATAATATTATCGTTGGGTAGTGATTGTTAGTTTTTAAATCAAGCAAATAAATTAACCCCTTATTGCATGCCAAGCCATTTCTGGCTCCTACTGTTTTTTTTTTTTTTACAGTGTATCTAAAGATGAAATTTTGAAAAACTACATTGAAACATACTAAGCGCTGCTTTGACAAATAGAACGTATTTTTTATATGTATGACAATTCGAATTTGTCAAAACTATTTGAGGTTCTTTGCAGCGCGTCCGGCCGGTAAATTGAAACGAAATTAGTGCAACGATGATCAGTGAAAAAAAAACGCAAAACGGTGAGTAACATCTTCAGATAAAATAATTATATACTTCTTGAACCATCCATCATACATTTTGTTACTTGCTTTTTTATACACTTCTGTTTTTGTTTTAGTTTTGACCCGTTTTTCGAAAATTCCATATATGGCTTCGTATGCAATCCCGTCAAAACACTTTCAGTCATATATGGCTTCGTATGCATTTAGCTATCTTCTTTTGCATGGTAAATGTTATGGCGCAGGGCCAATGAAAATAAGTAAGAACATGCCGCTGTTTGATTTCAAACTCGCAGTTTCTGAACATATGCGTAAAACAAGGAAACTAATG
The DNA here is from genome assembly GCA_947859195.1 of Drymonia ruficornis. Classification (NCBI taxonomy): domain Eukaryota; kingdom Metazoa; phylum Arthropoda; class Insecta; order Lepidoptera; family Notodontidae; genus Drymonia; species Drymonia ruficornis. The sequence continues at coordinate 6,223,649 of OX401910.1, read as the reverse complement.
TTGATGGCAAGATGACGTGGTCGTCCAGCAAGTAATCTTGGGACACCGACATCAAGCAGACCTGATACTCCATCAAGCAGAGTCAGCCGCACTCCATCAAGCAGAGTCGTCACTCCATCCAGCTTAGCGTATTCACCAGTATCCTCAAAGACCTTCGAAACCTTCAGCCAGGCTTCAAGATCTGCCACTAAATTCAGTACATAGGTACAGACAACATCGAACATTTTGCCATTTGGATGAAAAATAATCGACAGCTGTACCAGAACTGTTTCAAGAGCCGTTCTTACACAAAGTGTGAAAAATGCGGGTATATTTGTGCTATCATGATAAACAAAAGTGCTGCAAAAATTGTCATAAAATGTAATTGCTATGCATACGAAGCCATATATGGCTGTATGTACTAAATTCTTATATAATAAGTATATTTTTTTTTTGTTCATGTAATATTATTAAACAAACCTAAATAAACACTCTTTTGCATAAAAATATTTTTTATTGAACCTCCTTAATAATTCATGCAGTAAGGGGTTAATTTAGTATTTATCGTGACTATTGTTAATATGATAAAACAATAGTCACGATAAATAATAAATTAATTTATTTGCTTGATTTAAAAACTAACAATCACTACCCAACGATAATATTATTTTGGCATGGCAACTCGAAATGAGAGGGACACGGTCCCAACTAGGGCCTCTCGCTCGGCTCGTTTTTTCTGTCTAAGAATTGTCAAGGTATAATAGACCTTAAGGCAGCAGAATAAAGTTGAATTTCTTCTTAACCAAAAACTCCAACTTGTCTATCCTCTATTAAAAGATTCTTGCCTTTGGCTAAGCCACCTCCCTCCCCAATCCCTATCAGTAAAGTGGCGGATACTTTACTGACAAATTCTTGGGCAACCCGAAAATCATGTTTCACCACTTTTGTTCCAATTGCCCACACTCACGCACATTTACGAAAATATAATGATTTTAATATTCCACCAACATTACATATTATAATACAAGGAAAACAGATATATTAAGAAAAATTCCTTGACGGAAACACAAGTATTGGAAATTACAACAAAAATGACATCACTTTTCCACTTCCCGCTTAAAAGCCTTTTTTCATTTGGATAATATGAACCCTATAATTCATAAATAATATTATTTTCATTTTATTTAATATCAAGCTAATGGATGCTTGAACTCAAAGTCATATATTAAGATGGGAATCTTTATTTTAAATCATCTAAAACATAAATACAATAAGAAGCTAATCATAACACATTCATTTATTGATCATTTTCAAAATCAGCAGGATTTTTACGGCCAAGTCTGTGGTGTTCCCTTTCCACTCCTTCATAAACAAGGTAACCAATGATGAAGGCTGAAACATAAAATTATATCTATTTAAAATAAGCTATGAGGAATATTGCATGTAAAGGATAATTTGCTAACATAATTTACACTATCCTCAAAAGTTAAAGCCTTGTTGTAAGACGTCATCTGATAATTTAAAATTAACTAAGTAAAATACATTTTACATCATTATAATAATTATGAATTAGTTATTCATTATGTGTTATATTTTACTGGCAGTGGCACAAATTGTGTTGTGACACACTGGCATGGAAAAGTAGGCAATGTCACACTGAACACAGGCAGCAGTGTTACTGTGCACCGCTCTACTTGACCCACCAAGCAGACCCAGAGCATAATATAATCACAATGTGAACCAACCTATATGTTTTGTGGTGCCAGTATCTTTTAAAATAGAAGAAATACTTTTAGACTTTATTAACAATGTTTGGGTTGAAAGTGAAGTATTAAGTAGTATATTCTAGTACAACAAACAAGTAAACAAGTTCAATTTGATATTAATAGGTAGGTTTCAATAGAATCTGGTTGGTTGATAATGTTGGGTTATGAACATACCATTATCATGATGAATTTCGGCATTTTGGTTAAGCCTAATACCTACCTACCCATTATAAAGTAAAAGAAAGGTATTTAAAACTGGATACTTACGTGGGGCTACCCTGAATACACTTTCGCGGAATCTTCTGAATATGTTAGGCAGTCCATTGGAAATTGCACCAGCATACGCCCTCTGTTCATGAGGAGATAGCTTGTAGGTAATCAATCCACGGATTTTAGCCAATTCTCCAAAGTGCTTTCCCATTTTTGTTGAATTCAGTAAAATTATGTAACTAACCAACCAACCCGAGTAATTTGTTCTGGCTTGCTTGTCAAAAAAGTAAAAGAAAGTCACTGTCGCTGACGGTAGGGTGACAGATAGAAGTGGGTGCTTAAACGAAAAGCTGTTTGAAAAGTTCGCTTTTTTAAGTAAGCGCCCAAGCGCGCTTATAAATTAAAGCGTGTTGCTTTTAAGCAATGACGGCAAGAAAGAAAGGAAATTCCAAAAAATTACAAAAAGTAACTTTATTTGTATGACAATATAGCTCAAATCAATATTTAATTAAATTGAACCTTATTTCTTTACCCATAAAAAGCATTGATAATATATTATATTAGATTAACAACCATATTTCCATGCACATAAGACTCACTATCCATTTTACAGCGGATAAGTTTTTGGCTTTTTGCTTGAACTTACGTTTAGTAAGCATTTTGCTTTTGTTGTCGGATTATTGACGGACGAATTTTTGTTTAATTTATAAAAGCAGAAAAGCTCTTTAACAACGACTTTTAAAAACAAGCACAAGCGTAACAACGTGCTTTTAATATAAAGCAGTTTATCACATCTTTAGTGACAGATAGACACGATAGACAAGGCAACTGACAGTGATTGATCGGATTATTATAGACAAATGCTGCGTTCCATTCACCGTAATTTTTGTTATTTCGTTCACAAAAACTGTTAAAAACGATAATATTGATCACTTTCAGTACAAGTTGGTTCAAGTGGAACGAGATTTGTGATCGAAAATAACGAAAATTAGAAAATTAACAGTGAACGGAACGCACCAAAAATATTTTGTACTTTTTTGTTTTCATTAAGGCTTCGCGTTTCGCATAAAGCTAGTGATGTAAAAATATTTCAAGTTCTTGGTTGCGTCAAACACTGGAAGACCGTTGGCTAGGCCTAAAATATTCCCCAAACCCTATCAGAAAAGTGGAATCCGAAAATCGTATTTCCTTATATGGGGGGGGGGGGGGGGTTATATTAGGCCTACAGTAGTCAGTATCCAAAGGTCTTTTTGTGCTTGACGCACCCGAAAACTTGAAAAATGTACTATTTTACTTGACACTGGCTATATGCGAAAAGCAAACCACCGAAGGAAAAATCCTGATTTTGACACTTGGTTTTGACTTTCGACTCTTTCGAGTCGAGATTCTTTGTGGTGCGTTCCATTCACTGTTAATTTTGTAAATTTCGTTATTTTCGTCCACAAATCTCGTTCCACTCGCACCAACTTGTACTGAAAGTGATCAAAATTATCGTTTTTAACACTTTTTGTGGACGAAAATAACAAAAATTACGGTGAATGGAACGCAGCATTGGTCGACTCGGTCGAGATTTGTTTGATTATGATAGGATTTAGAATTCAATGGCTCATTAGTTTGAATTAAAAGAGCATAATTTAACAAAGCTTTTATAGTACTTATCTACCCGAAGTACCAGAGTACTTTGTATAGTAATAATAGGATACCTGAATAAGGATGGAAGAAGTAGACTCAATTATTTTACATTTTCTGCAACAACTTAATATGTTTGTACCTATTGCATCTATCGTAAACAAGTTAAAATTTTACAAGACCTAATTTTTGTAATTCAAATGTGTTTTAGAAATATAGACGAGAGTGCAAAGAGTTTAAGCGAGTTGCCGGTTGAGACGATAATCGAAGCCGCTTCAACATGTATAAGCACAATCAACCCTTCGATAAAGGTTTCAAATAAGTTGCCGTTTGGTATATCGCACAGGATAGAAGTTGCCTCCCAGATTGCATCCACATGTAAGGTAATTACTGCTTTTCAGAATTTTATTAAAGTGCTTGACTATTTTTTTATGTCACTATCCTTTTTAGCCTGCAACTAAAGTGCTGAGCCTGAGCGTAGGCTTGGATTCCGTCAGTCCACTTCCTGATCCACTCTCCACTCCTGATCCTAGTATAGTATAGTATGGTCAATTTTATTCAAATTGCTTGCACACTTTTTTGCCTCAATTTTATTTTTGATCTTAACAATATTTAATGTTGCTAATATTGTTGACACAATAATTATTAGCAACATTGATTGTGATTTTGAAAACCACCAACAAAACACCAACAAAACAACCAACAAAATAAACAATTTGAAAAACTGAAACTGTTCGGCAACTTATGTTTCTGCTTGTACCTCTACTGGCAACAAACTCATTATATTATAAAATGATCACTTGATTATTTTGAACTATTACAGGACTTGGGATACAAAAATGATGTTGGATACCAAACATTCTTATATCACAATGAATGTGAGCTGAGACAAGTGTTCATGTTCTTGATAGAACAATTACCAGGTGAAGGGAAACAGAGTACCGCTGCCTCAGTGCCAATTACTGACAAGAAGTCATTGCTAAGGCAAAATATTCGTAACAAAATTGGTGAACAGTTAAAATCAGTCTGGATTCCTCCATGTTGTAAACCAACTTCGGCAACCATTGGAGGTTTTTGTGTTCCTGGTAAGCATTGAGTATTTACCCATCAAAGATGGACAAAATATTGAGTCTTCTGTTAGAACATTGTCAGCAGTAATGTAAAATGTATCTGTAAATCTAAATTGAACATAAAACCATTATATTATAATTATTATTGATTGAAATTTTCGTACTTTGCAAAAATCTTCTATCAGCAGAATCTAGGCATTCAGGATGATTTTTTTACTCAATACCATTTTTAGATGCAACAACCACAAAAGCAAGTCAAACAAGTCTTACTGATGCAGAAATTGTAGAAAAACTTTTGAGACTAAAGGAGTTTAGCAAAACAAATGTGTCAGTTCAATCAAAACATGTAGAGAAATTCAATGTTGAAGAACAACCAAAGGTCACTGCTGAGATATCTGATGTGAGACAGGATTTGGGCAAAAGTCTCAAAGAACTAAAAGAGATGTCTATTGTTATGCGACAAAAACTGGACACACTTGAGAGTGAGAGAAATGTTATGGAAGTTGAATACTCACAGGTAAATCCTATAACTATTTGAAAATTGCAATATTATTTAATACTGAACTATAATTACATCTCTTGTTTTAATTCATTCCATATTATAATGTTCCTGATTCTGTTATAAATTTCTACTTTCTGAAAATTTACATAAATATTTTTCAATAGGCTCAAAAATCACGCGAGAGAGCCGAAGCTGAACAGAAAAATGTAGAAAACATTCTGAACAGTATTGGAATATCGGAAATAGAGGCTGAAGGTGTAGCCGATGGCCTTATGGAGAAGGTGCAGAAAAATATCAGCATGTTGCACAGAAAGAGTGAAGAGCTGACCTCAAGGAATCTATCTTTAAAAGTTGAAATTGACAAAATTAGGACCAGTATGGATTCATCAGAGGTTTGTATAAGCTAATAAGACAAAAAGAAGTTATTTCATTTACTTAAATAATACAACTACAATTTGTAACAACAATTATGTGCTCCAACAGTCTGAAAGAAGGAAATGTAAGAGAATACTAATGAATCTAAAAGAATCTGCCAAGATAATGAAAGATGAGTTTGAAAAGAAAGAGATCCTGAGGAACCAGCTAAAGGGCAGTTATGAGAAGTTAAGAGGAGGCAATAAAAGGTACATATTTTGCATCCCTTGCACCCACTATTATTTAACACTGACTGTATCAGAAGATTATTTTGTGATGTTGCTAATTTGATTTAAGCCAATTTATTAAGATAAAATAGCCTAAGCAATTATATATTTTTTAGATCTATATACACAAAACGAATTCTGGAGATTATTAGTAATGTTGACAAGCAAAACATGGAAATTAAGAAAATACTGGATGACACCAGGCAGTTGCAGAAAGAAATCAATACATTAGAAGGGCAGCTTGACAGGTGTTTTTCTATTGCTGATGAGACACTTTTCAGGGTAAGAACAAAAATATGTACCTTTATGTCATCATTTTTTCTGTGAACCAAATATTAGGTCTGTACTTTGTCTCTAAGTAGATGGGGTACTGTACTTCCTTTCACTATACTGAGTGATAACTTTGTAGGGTGAAGTATAGTACCCCTTAGATTGATATTAAGTTAGTAGTATCCTTAACAAGACGGAGATGGCGTGACGAACTGGACACCTTTGAAAAGGATTGGTCAGGTATGGCCCACGACCGGGAGGAGTGGAAGAAATGGAAGGAGGCCTTTGCCCAAAAGTGGGACACAAATGGCTGATATTATTATTATTATTATCCTTAACAGTACCATAATCTCTGTATTCCCTGAAATTGTGGATGTTACACACTATATGGTGTTGTTAAGTCTTAAGAATCTACCTGCACTATATTATGCAACTGCTTAACAAACTTGGTAGTCTTATAAAAAAGTAATTTTAAATTTTTATCACAGGATGCAAAGAAAGATGATCAAGCAAAGAGAGCTTATAAGCTTCTGGCTTTGCTTCATTCAGAGTGCAACACCATAGTGTCCTTAGTGAATGACACTGGTACACTAGCGAGGGATATAGTAGACTTGGAGGAGAATATCAAGACTGAGACGGCTAAGCGAACGGAAGACACTTTGAGAAAGATACAGCTCGATCTTGCCAAAATACAGGAAGAGTGTTAAATATTCTGTATAGTCAGATTTATATTTTTTTCTATGATGATTTAGATTTTAGCCAGAAGAGATGCCATGTATTTATTAAAACATAATTATGGCCTGAATCCCCCTCGCAATTAGGGGAGGCCCGTGCCCAGCAGTGGGACGTTAAAAGGGCTAAATTATTATTATGCCAACTAGCTTTTACTTGCTGCTTCTCTAAAACAGGTTTTGTCAAACTTTTAAACTATTATAGCTTTTCTATTAGTTATAACCCATAAACATAACCCATTGCAATTGGTCAAGCAGTTTTTTATTTTATTTATAGTACTGAGGTGACGTACGGCCCGCCTGATGTTAAGCTGTTAACGTAGCCTATAGATGCTTGCTATACCAAAGGCATTGGTCGCACTTTGCCGACCTGAAGGAGTTGGTCGGAAGGAGGGCGGAGTGTTGAGCTTCCGGCTCTCTCACTCATCGTACGAAACGCAGCTGTAATAGCTGCTTTACTCCGATCATCTGTAAGAGGGTGGTACTACCCCGGTCGAGCCCGCCTGTATATGAGCTGCAGTCAATTGGCTACAGCTTGTCTCTACCACCAACAATAGTATCTCTCTTTGAAGTTCATACTTACATCCCCAGTTTTATACTTATATAATTATAGAAAAAGATCTTGAAAAAAGAACATGGTCCTCATTATGGTATAAACATATTGCATAATATAGTAGACATAAGTATTATAAACATTCCTTATATGTTATAGTGTAAATATAATTAAAAAATAAAAGCATTTTATTATTCTAATAGTATTTATTCTTATAAGCCATTAAGTTCATTTCTTTTTAGGTAAAATCTCAGGTGGGATATAGTCTTCATCGCTTGCCTTTGTTCCTTTCTTCTTGATAGTAGAATTATCAACTAGTTTTTCCTTGGCTTCAATTTCAAGGTCAATGTTCTCTTCATTCTCAAAGAACCACAGCTTCTGTTCGTCTTCGTTCATATCCCTTTGTTGTTGCTGTATAAGTTGTATGCGGTGAGCTCTGTCTAGACGTTTAGTTTGTTCTTCCAATCTTTCCTCTCTTAATTCGGCCCATGATTTAAATACCTGAAACAGTTCAAACCATTAGTAACTATATTTATCCATATGACACAATAACTCCTAAATACAATAAAACTTTGTCTTGCCATTTGTTGTTGTGATATATCATTATTTTGTGATTTATTGATAGCATTTTCAATTGCATTCTTGAGTGATTCTTCTAAAGAGGATTCATTACGTTCCAGTTTACTTAGAATAGAAATGCAGTTGTCTACTACTGGCTTTGCTTCTTCTTCAATATTTGCATTCTCCTTCTGTAACAGCTCTAAAACTTCATTGTATACTTTAACTGACTTTCCTTTGCTGAGTGTCTCACACATGTTTAATAATTTGTCATATTTTTTGTATACAAACCAACCAATTACTTGCAAGTTGCTATTCAGATTGTCCGTAGATTGCTCGGACAACCATGCTAACGTTTTAGCAGATAATGTGAGAGTGTCTTTGATATCAAAGTGATCATCAAAATATGGGTTGCGGAGGAATTTAATTCTGATCTTTATTTCTTCAACCTTTTTAGGTTTAGGTTCGGGCGGTGAGGGCTCAGGAGGAGTATATTCAGATATGTATTTATAGCAAGCAAACTGGCATAAGGCACATGTAATTTCATTGCTATAGTCTTCTTGGAGCATAATGAATGATGCTACTTTGGCTGCTAATTCATAGTTAGGTATGGTTATTAACTTATCCAATAATATATTTGCGCTGTAGCCATCAAGGAAGACACCAAAATTTAAAGGATCTTTTAAAATCGCAACCAGCTCTTCCATATCACCAAATTCCATAAAATTTCTGACAGTGGCGTGCTGTGTAGACTCCAACATGTTGTTTGTTTCTGCAGAAAGGCGCAATTTGTGGAGCAAGTCTTTGAGTTCTTCCAAGTGGGTGGAATCTTTTATAGCGTTTGCAAATAAATCAACATCGATAGCACTAATTACTCCTTTAGATGAATAATTCTGGTCCAATACGTTGTAGAAATCATTGACATTTATTTTAGTAAACACCGGAGTTGCATTTAGAGCATTCCAAGCTTCAGTACATTTATAATCATTTGTTAAAAAGTATTTTTTCTGTATATGCAATGAGAACACTTTTTTATTAAAGAAGGATTTTTGGCAGGTCCGAAACATATTGAATAATATATTCCGCCTTAAATAAAGAACTATTGTTATAAATATCACCAAGAGTTAGGTTAGTTCACATAGGCAGGTAGACTCCTAAAATGACAATTGACGGCTTAGATTGACGGACGTGACGTGACGTTGATTGACTTGACCTGAAGTGACTTTTTTTTTTTTTTTTTATAAGATTAGTTTTACGGCCCCTGGGAACTAGCCCTTTGGAGCCTAACATCAGTACCTATACATATTACATTTTTTCTTAATTCTACCTTATAACTACCTTAAATCTACCTTATAACTACCTTATTTCTACCCCCCCAAACCCTATCAGTAAAGTGGCGGATACTTTACTGACAAATTACTAGACTTCTTGGGAGAAGCCGAAAATCATGTTTCATCACTTTTGTTCCAGTTGCCCACACTCACGCACATTTATGAACATATAATGGTTAATATTCCACCAACATTACACATTATAATACAAGAAAACACAAGTTTTGGAAATTAAAACAAAAATGACAACATGACTTTTCCACTTCCCGCCAAAAAGCCCACCTGAAGTGACAGTGCAGCCGGCTTGCCAGTAACAAAAAATAATATAAGTCCCACATTCCATACACAACAAGCACAAATCTTGCCGCAGTCGGGGCAGCCCATGGATGTATAAGCTAAGGGGCAGCCGCCCCGTCGACTTTGTCATAGACGTCATGGTCGCCCTAACAATATTTACAAATGTCATTCACTCAAGCGGCTAAGCAACGCTGAGCCATTCAACAATTTGCCTAGGCGTCCTTTAGCCAATCTATTGAGTGCCGGCGTTTAATGAACGGCCTATGGCGTATTGAACCAGTTGGCGGCGTCACGTCACGTCCATTCAACGAACGGCCTAGGCGTCCAATTGAGTGCCGGCGTTTAATGAACGGCCTAGCCGCCCAATTGAATGGCGTATTAAACCAGTTGGCGGCGACATATAGATTTTTAAACGAGTCAAACCGTATTAAGTATCTTAAAGTACCTATCATAAAATGAAAACTGATATCGTAGATTTTATAATGTTGTTATATTTTGCCATTATCGGTTGATAGTGAGTAAAAAACAAAGTAGTAGGTACCTATACCTATCTATTTATGAACAATTATTGTAGGTAATTGTTTATTATTTCAGTTTATGTAACACCCAGTATTTATTTTCATACAAATACTGGGTGTTACATAATATTTAATTACGTACCTACTAACACTAGTTAGGTGGGGATGGGTACAATATTACCTACAAAGAAAGACGGAGACACGTGGCTGTCCTGTCCAAAATAGTTTGTCCTACTAAACTGAGTAAAGGCCTTCAGTAGTACTCAGTACTCAGTTTGGATGCCCAGACCACCCAGATACAACCCTGGGTGGTTTTTATTACAAAGATGTATCTACTTACCGTCTGACTTACCTACCTAGGTAGGATTCCTAATTAGGTAACATGCTCTTAATACTCTGCCCACCCACGTGAGATACGGGCGTGAGTTCTAGGGCGTGCAGAAATTGGGCTCGTCAGTTTCGAAATTTCGGAATTCCGAAATTGAAACGTCATTTTGGTAAATCGATTATAAATTGCAATTTTACTGTAAGATTTGAAATGTTTAGTATAAATTAGTGTTTTACGGCTAGTTTCATTAAAAAAAAAACAATAGACATGTCGTTTTCGAATCATTTTACGATGAAAAATAGCTTTCAGCCGCAGCTTCAACTAGCACTAGATTTTATTCTGTAGCTCGACCCCTAATATTGTGATGATATGTTTAGTGAATGCTTCGTTAGAATCGGTTGAGCCATTTTCTTGTGATGCTCGAACATAAGTACAGATATACAGACAAACAGACAACAAACCAAAAACATTTCATTCAGATACCATCAAAAATATTTTCACAGACCCAGCTCAGGCAATTTCGTAATTGTATAAATAAAATAAAGCGAAGCGCTATATGGGTGTGAATCGTGGACCCTCATTGAAAGAGACGAGCATAGGGTAGATTGAAACGTTTGAAATGTGGTGATGAAGGATAATGAAAAAAAAACTGTTACAAATGAGAGTCAAATAAAGAAGAACGTTTAGAAACAATACTTAGTAGCAGAAGAAAAATGTTTTAATCTGATACAATATGACAACTTTATAAAAAAACATCTTAGAAAAAAAGATAGGAGGAAAGCGATGATGAGGAAGACGCAAGACCAGGAATAAATTACAATTAGATTTATTTTAAGGTTGATATCATATAGTATCAGGAGGTGAAAGATACTGCCCTAGACTGGAAATGATGGAAAGAGCGTCATCAGCTACAATGATAAGGGCCTTCGGGTACTTAAATAAAAGAAGAAGATAAAATAAGCAAAGTCTCCACATTGCTGGCAGTCTCATCGACGTAATTAGATCAATATTATTAAGCGAAAGACTTCAGCAAGCTGGACCATTGACCATTAGAAACCAAAGCAAAGTCAGCAAACGAGTAACCTGCCTCAAATTGAATGAAGGACTTGTCATGTTAAGCAAAATTAGGGATCTTATTGCAAATCGCTACTCTAGTGGAGACTCGAGACTATTGAAAAATAAATGTCCACTACGGGGACCTCAAGTGCTATGAAAAGATGACGTTAAGAAGGCCGCACGAACTGGAAAGGTCTTGTTAGTCAGATATATGGAGGATACTGAAGGAAGTCTATGCGAAATGGTTAAAGGAGAATTAGGATTTATGGGGAAAATCTCGAAAGGACATTAAAAACAGTCTGGGCTCTTTCCTTAAGAGCTTATTACACCTTCCTAAATTTAGTCACTAAATTTAGAACCTAATTTAGAAAGCTTCTGATTATTTAGGATTCTAACTTGCTAAATGCGATACGACACTTGCCTAAATTCAGTCACGACTAAATTAAGTAGCCTAAATTTAGGAAGGTGTAATAAGCTCTTTACCCGACACTGATTTCACTCCTGTGCCGTTGATCTATTCCACAAATTTCTAATGATCTGGTCCTCTGTACGTGCCTCTGCCTAACCTAATCTCATGATTAGCAAATAGGGTCTTCTACTATTGATCAAATTCTGATTAATAAGAAACAGGTTCAGGACAGAAATACATACCTTTGCATACATAATAATAACCCCGCTCTATAGCTATTTCGTGACTCTATGATAATGTTCAAACGTTTTCTTGGGTTTGGTTTCATAGACTCTAGTTTTACGCATCATGTTTAGGCTCAATAAGTTAAAACTGAGAGAAAGTCCAGGCTGACGCAAGCCTTTGATTTGAAAGACTTGATGAAACTTGTCGAATTTTGCCCCGCTTTGATCAACCCCTCCAGGAAATATGAACAGTTTTGGGAATATAAGTAAGTAGTATCCCACTAACATAATGTTTTTGTACTTTTATTCTCAATATTTAGGTCGCGGGATATTATTCTACAGGCATTTTAATAGTTCCATAATGTTCTAGTTCCAATATAAAGACTCTAGGATAGCGCACGAAATGGAAAAATGATTCATTCAAGAATTACGGCAGCTGTTAAGAAACTAAATTTAATTTCGGATTCCGAAACTGAAAACTGTGCAAAAATGGTCCGAAATTTCGAAATTATGAAGTTTCGGAATTTCGGAATGCACCCCCTAGTGAGTTCATAAAGGGGTAGTTTCAAGCAGAGTTGGGCAACTCTGGTTTCAAGGAACATTAACTCTACCCGAGGGTAGTTTCCGTAAGGTGAAGGTTACCTTACCATCATAGATTTATGATTGGTCGAGTCAATGCTTACCGTGTTATCTGAGTCTAGGCAGGAAAGTTATTATGATTTCAATTAAATTTATCAGACGCACATATCTTCAGTTGACCCCCAATTTATTTATTAAGATAAATTGTTGATGAAGGCCACACGAGCATGATATAAAGTATAAACATTAATCATCCAATTAGGTTTATGCAGATGGTAGGTACTACGCCACCAAGCCATCTAGGCACTCGTGTGAATGTGGCTTCCTCGCCAACAGACGCCTAGTTGGCTTGGTGGAGTAGTACGTTGATTTGAATTGAAAATAAGCCTAACAAAACAAATGAATGTGATGTAATTTGCTACGCCTCCAAGCCAACTAGGCACCCGTCGGCCAGGAAGCCGCACTCACCCGAGTGCCTAGTTGGCTTGGTAGTAGTATATAGGCGCACGATTCCGTTGATTATTATGGACTCAACATGATGCATCTTCAACATACCTAATCTGTGGGTATCATGGCGGAGATGCATGATGCCTGCGGTCGACGGTCGCAGAGGATAATCATACGCTGTTCTACAAGTACCTACTTCAAGATTTGTTTGTACTTACCTGATCTTTCAGGATAGGTAAGTAGAACATGATTTAGTGCCATGTTTATCATCTTAAAACGGTCCGTTAAAGACAGAGACCGATTGTTCCTAGTTAATAACAACTAAAAAACTAAATTGAATTAAACTGGTTTGGGAACGAATTTCTCTGCTAGGCGTTGTTAATACTACCTAATACCATTTATGAAAGGAGACAAATATGGGTTTGTACTTATTCTTCAGACTTTTTTAAATCACTATTGTGGCCAACAAACGTACGGCCCGTCTGATGTTAAGCAGGTAGGTACCGTAGCCTACAGATTCTTGCAATACCAAAGGCATCGCTCGAACGTTTCAGACCTGAAGTGGGACGGAGGGCGGGGAAGGGGGGGTTGGATCTTCCGGCTCTCTCATCGTACGTAGCTGTAATAGTTACTTTACGCCGGTCTTCTGTGAGAGGGTGGTGGTCCATAAATTACGTGAGGTGATTTAGGAATTTTCGACCCCCCTCCCCCTTGGTGAGATGTCGTGAGATTTTGCTCGACCCCCTCCCTCCCCCTCAAATCTCACATGAGATTTTTCAAAAGCTGTATTCTAGAGGAGAAACATGTTTTACTTAATTTAACCCAGTTTTCTTGCAATGTTACACTGCTACTTGCGGTAAAAAAAATACCTGAGATTTGCCCTCTCCCCCACGTGAGATTTTGCTCGACCCCCTCCTCCCCTAAATGCCTCACGTTTATGGACGCCCCCTAAGCTGCAGTCAATCGTCTAGACCTATAAATATCAATAATATCAGAAATATCAATGTAGGTATAATTTGTGGTCATATTTCAATGTATCATACGATATTTGCGCATGTTTTCGAATTTGGATAGCTATCGCTACACACTGCACAGCGATATCTTGTCCACGAGTATCATGGACGAATGTTAAAAACAACTCTAAAATAAATGTCTGGCCACTCAATACCGGGTTCCGTAGCCATTTCGGTGGCGAAAGTTTATCGATCTGCCATTGATGTATTATTTTAGCAGACATGATTCTTTCTAACATCTTAATCACAAAACTTTTATGGAACTCAGCACACTACTACATGAATCGAAATTCACACATACCTATGTGTGAATTTCGTTGTTATCGCACTCGCAGTTCAACAATTAATTTATTAAATACCTAGATAAGAAGGTATTATTTACCGGAAGATGAGCCATATTAGCAATAGTTACCGACACGCATAGACGTTATTTTACGTGAGTTACTGTGTCCATGGATTTGGATTACCATTTAGTAGTAGGACAAACTTTTCGGACAGTCACAGACGAAGAGACGGACAAATATGTCGAACCTACCTATTATAGGTACTTACCTTAGTTTGCCTACGGAACCCTAAAAACTTAAGTGTTTGTTTGTAGGTAAGCAGAATTTAAAATATTGCTTCGTAATTCAACCATCGTTAAGATAAAACTCGGTGATAATAATATTAAAACCGGCCAAGTGTATGTTGGACTCGCGCATAAAGGGTTCCGTACCACCGTAGAATAAAAACGTCAAAAATATCAAGTTTCTTGTCCTTTATTTCTAAATTTTATTTTATTTTTAGTATTTGTTGTTGCAGCGGCAACAGAAATACACATTCTGTGAAAATTTCGAGGCTCTACCTATTACGGTTCGTGTGATACAGCCCGCTGACAGACGGACGGACAGACGAACAGACGGACAGACGGACAGCGTAGGCTTAGTAATAGGGTCCCGTTGGCACCCTTTGGGTACGGAACCCTAAAAACTAGGTATTGGCGATGTCATTATTCACCAGAGTCGCCAGATGTACGGTAATTACCGTTTGTACAGTAATTAATTAGGTCTTCAAATCGCATATATACTGTATACGGTCCAGTGATTCCACAGTACGCTAACAAATACGGTAATTTCATTACTTCAAATTAAATATTTATTGCTTCTTATCCATGGCTTGTATACAAGATACGGTATTTTTTTGTCAAATACGGTAAATTTCCCTCTTGCGTACGGTAATCCTAAAAATAGCCCACGGCACCACTTATTCACTCCGAGCGCCAGCACGGTAGGAGGCGGCCGTCATTGGATCTATATTCGGTGAGCAATTATTGATAAATATGAGCTCCGGATAATAAATAAAATATTAGATAGCAAACTAGGTCCGAAAACGAAAAACTCTAAAACTAACTATTTTTATCTAATGTAAAAGCATGAGAGTACCCATAAAACGAATTATATTACTTAGTTAGGTAGGTACTTACCGAAAACTTTTGTGAAAATTAAAATACATACTTACTTCCGAAAGAAATAGTGAAAGTTCCGAAAAATCAATAAGCAATTAGGCTACATCAATTGCTCACTCAAAAGACATATTCTACCATTGAGTTACTATTTCTATGTATTCTACCAAGTTAAATACCATTTATTATTATTTATTTTTTAGGTATAAGTACACCTGAAAACTGTAGCTCCTTTAATTTCCATCAACTTTGGCGCTACGCTACGCCTGCCTGGGTATGATTTTGGGCGGTCATAAAAAATAACCCTAACCTAAACCACCAGGTTGTTGGGATCTTTGGGATTTCTGGGTGGTATTTATTGAGTTAATTACTTCTATGATTTGTTGTAGATATGGTATGATTTAGGCAGGCACTGGTTATGAAATTTTAAGCTCTAAAGTGGCTTTAGGTAACTTAGCCATAATATATTAGTCGATGAAAAATAAAGGCATCAAGTCGTGTGCATGAGCACCGGATGACACCGTATAGCCACCGTATCTTGATATCCATTCAATGTGATACGCAATACCAATGTTATGACATTCTCAGTTGCTATCAAAGTTCGGTGTACAACCGGAGCCCGTTGTTCACTGGCAATGAAAAAGATAAGCAATAGCCCTGCCCTGCGCCTCAACAATTCCCCATTGGGTCCATGAGATGACAAAAATCATTTAACAAAGGCCTAACTTTTAAGATAGGTAATCGTTTTCATTGAATGATAATGATGTGTTTCATGATATCTATCTATAACACCTAATTTTTTTTTTTCAATTGGTAGTTAATGCAAATTTATCAAAATGGCAACTCTCAAATTCGCCGGGCCTTCCCCCTACACACTACCCGACACCTACCCCAAGGAAGACTGCTTGCACACTGAGTAAGTTTATTTACAACATCTATTCTCTTCGTAAAACATTTATTAGGCACTTACCAACTTTTAATAAAGCTGTGATTTTTGTATATTTATAAGAACCTACATGAAGTTTTATGTCATGAATTTCTTATATGAAAAAAAAAACCCGGAAAGTGCGTTTAGGACTCCCGCTGAGGGTTGCGTACAAACTTATTAGGAGTTGAATTTTCAAAAACGCTGAGAATTATAATTTTAAACTATCGTAACTGTATCACATCACACTTAAACACATTGATATAGGATTGGTTTCCGTGAAACGCACGCGCGAAACCAATCTTATATCAATGCTTAAATAATAAAAGCATTTTCTTACAGATACGTTAACAATGTGACACATAATTTCTCCGCGAAGTGCCATAAGGCTCCCGTAGTGAGTGCTTTCTTCGGCCTCGGCCGCGCTGGGTCCATCCACTTGACCAGCATCGTGAACAACCCCCGCATGACCTTGAAGTACGTCGTCGACGACCGTAGTGATAAGTTCGAGGAGATGAGGAAATACTGGCAGCTGAGCAAAGACGTCGTGTTCCTCAAGTCCAGCGAGGCGGACCGCGTGTACAAGGACAAGTCGTAAGTTGCTTCTATTCAAACTTTGCAACGTCCGCACTTTAGGTGTCATAATATGGATTTTGTAGTAGTGTGGTAGTACCTACTTTTGTTTTGTTCGTTTGTTTTAGTAGAAACTGACGATAGGTATACCAACAAAATCTTTGGGTATACCCAACGTTTCTATGATCATTGGGTATACCTATGTAATCAATAAATAGCTCCGAAAAAGTCACAGGCTCAATAAATTAGGATTTACAGAGTAGGACGTAGGTAGGTACCTACTATTAATACACATCCTATATTTGGCAGTGTCAACGTTGTTTTCGTCGGTACTCCGACATGTACTCACCACAACATCGTTGTCAACGCCATTGCCAACAACAAGGATGTCTTCTGCGAGAAGCCCATCGCTGAGAACGTTGAGGACGTCAGAAAGTGCTACGAAGCCGCTAAGGCTAAGGGCCGCATCCTGTTCGCCGCCTTCAACCGCCGTTTTGACCCTGCCTACAGGGGCTTGAAAGAGCGTGTCAGGAACGGAGATGTCGGACACGTTCAGATCCTCAAAATCACATCTAGGGATGCTCCCCTTCCCTCCATTGACTACTTGAGGATTTCTGGTGAGATTTTAAACAAAAACTCACAACTCTTTAGGTTAAATCTCAATCAATCCAAAATTCAACAGCTTTTCACTTATCCGCGTTACATATTTTTCAGGTGGTATATTCCACGACACTATGGTGCACGACTTCGACATGTCCTGCTGGGTGCTCGGAGAGCTGCCGATCCGCGTCCAGGTGTCCGGCTTCGCCCACATCCCTGAGGTGAAGGCTATCAAAGATTACGACACCGTCGCATACCTGCTCACATTCCCCTCCGGCACCATCGTGCTCGGTGACAACAGCCGTTCCTCCGCTTACGGTTTTGACCAGAGGCTCGAGGTCTTCGGAAACAAGGGTGAATATTTTTATAACTTCATCTATCTTCATGCGTTTTAACAGTACTTTCGACTAGCAAAATTGCTAATTAAAGACCATTATTTTCAGGTATGATCAAGGTAGAAAACGAAAGGCCTTGTGCGTCCACCGAGATCGTTATCGGCCAGAGCGGTATTAGGAAGACTCCCGTCTTCTACTCCTTCCCATCCCGCTACAAGATGGCTTACCAGCGAGAGCTGGAGCACTTCCTCGACGTTATCCAGAGTAAGTACTATTTAAGCTGGTATGTTTGACTGGTGGTTTATATTTTTTATTCCCTTTGACCATTTTGTGTTATTTTGGATATAGCTTGGTCTCGTGGTTCAAGGCCGCTCAGTTCATTGGACCGGTTGGGAGTTTGATTCTTGTCAATGGGGTTAGTACATAATGTTCCCGTCGGGTTACATTTCGGAAATGGCCTTTTCGTATTTTATCCTAGGCTGGGTGTCAGGATTACGGAAACAGTTGGTCTGAGTCTGGTTATATGTCCCCATCGGATTTTCATACAAACTTTATCCCCTATTTAACCCCCTTAGGATAAAATTTTCAAAAATCCTTTCTCGGTGCTCACCTATATAGTTATATGTATAAGGAACTCAACAACATCATTGTTGTTTACTACTTTGGTTTGGCGTGGATCTAACAAAATAATCTTTGGTTAACAGATGGAGTTCCCATGGACTCAGCCAGCTGGCAGACCCTCGCCGTGAGCAAGATAGCCACCGCCGCCCAAGAGAGCGCGCGCACCGGCCAGGCTGTTGACATCGACTGGAGCAAGGACGACATCCCCGCCGTCTACTCATAAACTACCTGACTGTTGACTATTGTTTGTTGAACTATCTTAAGTTTGATTGGCGTGCTTGTTATTAATATACGAATGTTAAACAAAATATTGTCTTTGAGATCTATCCATATCCATAATTCCAGTAAGGTATCTATGGGGCATCTGAAGTTTGTATGTAGAGGGTAATCTCGAACTATTGATCCGATTCTGAAGCTTCTTGAACTGATAGAAAGCTTCACTATCCTTGAATGGCATAGGCTACGTTTTGTTAGGCTAGTGCATGATTTAGGGGATAAGCCTAGGATCTAACTCAATACTACTACACCACTAGCGCATTTTTTTGCGTTACAAAGTCAAAGTCAAAATATTTTCATTCATGTAAGCCAAAGGAAGCACTTCGAATGGTCAAAATATACATTTTAGTAGTGTCCGACCGAAACAGGATTTTCTGCCGAAACCGAAACCGAAACCGAATCTTCGGCATCTGATTTAGGTTCGGCCGAAACCGAAACCGAAACCGAACCTTTTTCAGACAAGTTAAAAATCTTTTGTTTACTGAAATTTGGCTTATTTTATACCCTTATATTGACAGTTAGAAATGTTAGAATGTGTTAAATGAAATAAAAAACTATAATTGAAGTATGTGAAAATATAATTATTAATAATAGGTATTATTATTATATTTTTTTTTAATATTACTGCTCTAATTAAAATAAACACAAAATAACAATCATGTTAACACTTCTTGGAACAAAAAATTGTCAATAATCAAAACTTACATTTTAAAAAAAGGACCTCATTAATTGAGTATTTCGATTGCGTTTATAATCACAACATGTTTCAGACTAAATTTAACATTAATTGAGATCTTTTTAAATTTGAATTGCAGTTGGTAATTTAGGGTTTTTGTGGGATTTTCATATTTTTTTTATAATTTAGGGTGGCAATCGTAAGTGTAATATATTAAACCCCCGTTTGCATTTTCTACTTAAGTAGATAGGTATGTCACGTTCAGATCGATTCTCAAAAATATACGGACAACAGCAAATTATTTTACCAATAAAAAATGATGTATCTGAAGGTCACACACAGCTTAATCATAGATGGTAGTTGTTTGGGTAATTTAAAACGTCATCCAACAACAATAACCTAAAACAAATGTACCGTAACATAAGTAATAAATAAATGATGAATGTGTGAATCAAATATAATAAATTATAACCTCTTTCTTTTACATACTTAATTCTCATCATTCATAAATCCGAGTGAATAACTCAACGGAAAGAACTTCAATGTTAAATAAAGGCCAATAAAGCGAGAAATAACAATAAACTCACAAAAAAATCGCGCTGGACCGGCCGGCGATCTGACAGCTGACGATGCGCGATGGCGGATGCAACGCGAAACACAAACTCTCCCGAAATCAACTTAGTGACGCACGATAATTCACGAACCCAGATGGCCTACTCTGTTTCAAACGAAAACGAAATTTCGGACGAAATTCGCGTATTTCCTACTACGTTTCTCATTCATTCCGACATTTCTTATGAACGAAAATTGTTTGACGTCTTCGTCGTCGTCGAATCTAAACGTCAAACAATTTTCTTTCGTAAGAAATGTCGGAATCAATGAGAAACGTAGTAGGAAATACGCGTATTTCGTCCGAAATTTCGTTTTCGTTTGAAACAGAGTAGGCCCTCTGAGTTTCGGCGCGGCCGAAAGGTTCGGTGGGTTTTCTGCCGAAACCGAAACTGGTGCCGAAACTAGATTTTTGAGCCGAAACTGGCCGAAACCGAAACCGAAACCGAATCTTCGGTCGGACATTACATTTTAGTGTTACCACGAGTATGTAATACCTACTGCTTCCATTGAGTAGAGCCGGCAAGAAAGTCAATGGTTACCTCATAGATTTACTAGATACCGCCCTACTAAGAAAAATCATTTCCAGAAATGAGGCAACTTATTTTCGACGCGGCCTGTCAGTTTCATACAATGGTTGCTGTCAGATGTACTGAAGTATTCAAAAATTTGAGCATTATCAGTTGCCGCATTTTATTAGTGCGCATGCTCCATCTAGTTGGAGCGCCGCGGAAACGAAAATTAATCTATGGGTTACCTACTATTTAAAAAAAGAGATGTCTAAGTATACGCTGCCTACCGTTAAATATGGAATAAATAATGAACCTACTAATACGCATTGGTAGGGCGATTGCGATGCGACGGCGATTTTTAAACAAGTTTTTTGATGCGGCCACCGTCATATTATGTTTATAGGGGTTTGTCAATGACGAAATCGCAAAGCGCAATTCAAAAATACTCGCAATCGCCTGTGCAATGGCCTTACCAGGGTGCAACCCGGCGGTGGCCCTAGGGTGTTACCACATCAATCGATTAATTACTCGATCGATGGTTGCTAAGTTGACGTCGATCGACAACGTTTGATCGATCATCGGTGATCGATCGATTTGTGTACCTATCTAACACTCTTAGGACCAGTTTCAGAATCGTCAGATAACTTTAATCACCCAAATAAAATGAATATGGTGAAAACGCCAAAATATTTGTCCAACGCCAGATTACAGATACAGATATTCAATGGGAAAACTGTCAAATCCCCATATTTTTGGTGGAATAAAATTCTCTGACGATGCTGAAACAGGCCCTATGGATTATGGATTGCCCCTTCATCATCATACTGTGCACAGTGTCATCTAGTGACTCCTATGTTGATCCAAATAAATTTATGGGAATGCGCCTGCGCACACGTCGATGTCTGTAAGTTAGTTTGTATGTTCTCTGTTTTGTTCAAGCTTGAGTGTCAAGATGGCGTGGTCTGTACTGTTTGGTAATTTTATAGTAAAGCCGGGGCTGCACCGTTAAGGCGATTGGGATGCAATTGCGACGGCGATTTATAAACGAATCACTACAGTATGTGATGCGGCCACCCGCCACCGCCAAATTATTTAAAGGAGATTGTTTTAACGCAATTGCTGTCGCATTGCAATCGAATACCAATGCGGCGGTCTGAGTGCATCGATAAATCAAATATATAAAATAGGTACACAAAGAATACCTACCTATGTATAGGACTGACATTGACAGACAAATAGCAAAAGGGATTTATCAGAGTTACAAGAGTAAATTATGATGATGAATTATTGATAAAGAGGGACAGCATGATTTAGCGATCAGCGAAATATGGCAAATAAACATTAACTTTAAAACCTCCTACAAAATTAATTTAACCTACGTACCTTTTCATTTTCTTACATATTACCTATTCATTTTATTATTTGCCTTTCAAATGAGTGAATTTTGGAAGTTAATATTTTGTGATCCATCTTGCTGATTAGGTACTACTCATCCAAGCTAACTAGGCACCTGGGCGAATGTGGCTTCCGCACCGACAGGTGCCTAGTTGGCTTGGTGATGATGTAGTACGTTAATTTGAATTGAAAATTAGCCAAACAAAACAAAAGAATGTGATGTAATTCCCACCGGCTCCACCTAGTGTGGGAATAGGTAAATGCAAAAAATAGTTTATGCAATACATATTCTTTTATTTTTAAATATATTTTTTCTTTTTTTTAATTTACTACTTATGAAGACAAGTATGCACCTGCTGTCGGCGGAGAAGCCGCATTCACCCGAGTGCCTAGTGGATGGGGAGCCTAGCGTGCACTTCGTGGATTTACTCGAGCGTCGTCCAAACCTAGTAGATTCGGTAGATGAGATGATAGGAAGAATACATTGTTCTATATGTTTCCACTTTCAGCGGTGGGGGAAGCGTCTACATGACAATTTCAATTTTTATTTTTATAAAAAGCAATGCCATGGAAATACTCAAACGTGTCAGATATTGATACTTTACATGCTCCAACATGATAAATTGAAAAAAAAATATTCTCGAACGCGCCAGATTTTGTAAGCATCTACGGGCTACTAAGCAATCAGGCTACGGTAACTGCTTAAAATCACGCGGGCTGTACGCTTTTTTACCACCGCAGTACTATAAAAAAAAAACTGAGGGGGTGAAAAAGTGAAACTTCCAGATGCTCCCATTTCTTAGACTGAAGATCAAATGAGCAAAATTGACACTTTTGACACTTCTTAGCTAGTAATGAATCCCCCTTATCTTAATCTGACGAGTTCGAGTATTTTAAGATGGTCTATATTTTTTTTGGTTCCCCTGAGCGTACCCACCAATATTAAGGGCTCATACTGGTTGGAGGTTCTTATCAATATGTAAGCTATTTCCCTTATCTTAATCTGACGTGCTCGAGTAAATCCAGAAAATCCGTCTACGGCTCCCCATCTATAGTTGAGTTGGTGGAGTAGTCAATAATAGTATACCTACTTATATTAACATCGTAAATTTAAGTCACATTGCTCAATATTGCTTTACAGTTTATAATTAGGTTCCTACCTAATAAATAAGTAAGTGTAAGAATTAAGAAGTATGGAAACAGGTAAGTAGGTATTATAGGCTATAACTCTGAAGGAAAAATCTCGATGTGCTTAAACATTGCATAACAGATACTTACGTCAATAAAATATTTATTATTGAGAGCAAGTGTAGGAGGTTATCAGCTCCAAATTATTAAATTATTTTGAACGCTTAATCTTTCGGGTCAATCACCCAGAACGACCTTTGGATGAGGGGAAGAAAGTCTTAAAAAAACAAAATGCCAAAGTTATAAAAATGCTACATACCTACATAGTACTAAAAGAAATGTATATATTCTCCCCACAAAGGTAATATTAGGTACTTAGGGGGCGTCCATAAATTACGTGAGGTGATTTTTGAGATTTTTCGACCCCCCCCTCCCCCTTTGGTGAGATTTCGTGAGATTTAGCCCGACCCCCTCCCTCTCCCTATAATCTCACGTGAGATTTTCCAAAGCTTTATTCTAGAGGAGAATAATGTTTTACTTAATTAAAAAAAAAACTTACGTTTAGTTTTTAAAAAAACTTAATTTAGTTTTCTTGCAATTTTACACTGTTTTTAGGGTAAAAAAAATATACGTGAGATTTGCCGAGACCCCCCCTCTCCCCCACGTGCGATTTGGTGAGATTTTGCTCGACCCCCTCCCCCCCATAAATGCCTCACGTTATTTATGGACGCCCCCTTAAATACAGATTTAGTGTCCTGAGTGTCCCTCTATGATCATCGGCCTTTCTCTCCGCCTCTACTCCTCCATATATCCCAGTACGTTACGTTATAGGTCGATGTTATAGTTAGAGTTAGGTACGTTTAGTGAGCCTTAGCCTTCTTATCAAAGAATGGGAAAGCCAATAAATAGGTTGTAGGTAGCTAGATAGACACTTGCAGTATTAGATAAGTACCTAGGTTTATAAATGGATAAATAAAGATCGTTGCGTTGATTATAAATGTACTTAGATATGATGTAGATACCAGCAATAAACTCGCAGGGGCCACTCAGTAAGGTAAATTATTTTTGGCGGTCGGCATGTTTCGGCAAAAGAACTGCTAACAGATGGCCGGCAACTTGTCGACCGCCAAGAATTTACGATATAATGAAGAATTCACCAAAATAATATTAGAGGTTTCGCAATGGACAATTGTTAAGAGATTCGAGGCCCTGAGCTCTCTTATTACGGATTTTAATAACAAAGAGAGCTCAGCTTAAACTGAAAATGTTACCTAGACATGCTGGCGACCGTACCTAGCCGGCTGGTAGGTGGCACACTGTAGTAGTGCACCCACATTTCGCTCATTTCAATCTGAAATTTCTCGATGTAAGGGTGTAACCATACAACCACATCAATCGATCGATCGACGATCGTTGTTACAATGAAATGAGTCGATGTCGATCGTAGCCTTCCAGGTAGGTAAACTGACGATCGACGGTAGGTAGTGCAACGTTAAGGTGCTCCCTCACCGGGAGCATTCGCCTGTAATGTAACGTTGCATATTCGATTTTGAGCATTACGTGACAATACTGCCGTCCTGACTGACGAGCATTCGCTAGTAGGTAATATCAGGTGTTACAAGTTGTATCAAAATATAACAGACGTTGTGCACTGTAATGCTTGGTTCTCTTCCCTCACTGATGTAATGCTGGACTCTGTAACGTTACAGGTACAGGTGAATGCTCGCGGTGAGGGAGCACCTGATCATCGATCGGTGTTCGATCGATTGGTGTGGAAATACCCTTAGTGGGTACCTTGTCAATTAATTCATTCATATTAGCTTGTGCATATCAAGCACGTGATTGCTTGCTTAAAAAGCAATTTCAACCGATTGAGTGGGTGACGCAAAAACGAACGACAATGATTTTTGGTAGCTTATTAAATATAAACTATATTATTAGCTGTTTCATAATTTAAATCCTACTTGCCTACCTACCTATACTTGAGACGAATTCAATTGAAACAACTCAAAATAGTAGGCATAGGTAGGTAAGTAAGTAACTACCTAGCTACCATAAAATGAAAATTTTGATATCATCGATTTTATTATGTAGTTATTTTTATTATCGTTTTATAGTCAATAATAAACAGAGTATAATATAATTATTATCATTGTTTATTATTTTAAAGTAAATACTCGGCGTTACATAATTATTTCGTGCCTACTTAACTACACTGTAGTGGTTCCGTTTATAGTTTGATTTTAAGGAATCTTTATCATTTAGGTAAGTAGTAGGTACCAACATTATTGCAATTTCTTTGATACCAACCTATCTAATAAGTTGAATTAGCGGTAAATTATAGGCTGATTATATTGTGACGCTTACGGCTCGCGCGGCTGGTAAGCGCGGGTCAACATGGCCATCCTGACAGCGGGGGCAGACGGCCAGACGCGCATGAGTTGATAGGTACTACATATATCCATTCACGTAGAAAATAATCTGATCTGTATACAAACATCTAAGCATCTAAGTATCTTATATTCTATGCTATCAAAAACGAACATACATTTTCTTGCGCCCCGTAACAGCACGCGCGGCTAAAAGCGTGACTATAAAATAAAATCATTTTCGCCCGCGCCGGTCCCCGCTTGCGCTACACGCGTGGCTAGGTATAAAACCAGCCTTAATGAAGTTAATGTAAGTAGGTAATATCTACAAAGAACGAATAGTTGGACCATCAAGACACAGATACCTACGTAGGCACCCAGCAAATAAATTATAATAATAGGACATGTACCTAGCTATCAAGTCTAGCGGGCCATCCATAAATTACGTCACACGAATTTCATGATTTTTAGACACCTCCCCCTTGACACAGCTGGTCACATTTGCGTGACTCCCCCCCCCCCCCCCCCCGCCTGTGTGACGTCACATATTTTTACAATTTTAAGAATTTTCCAAAAAATTTCGTTAAAAATTCAAATTTCGGTTTGAATACTTAGATATATTACATTTTTAAATGTGACGTCACAAAACTTAGGACCCCTCCCGCCCCCTTGTCACATAATGTCACATTTCGTCGACCCCCTTCCCCACCTTTACGTGAGACGTAATTTATGGATGTGCCCCTAGTCTACCTAGTCATATAAGACGGAAATTTCGACATGTTTTTCAACATTATTTTCCGCGAACGACTGAGTCGTACTGTGTACATGGACTCCGTTTAGTGGGACATACTATTTTGGACGGTCACATGTCTTCCTCTTTCTTGGTGATGTCTTTGGGGTGAACCGTTTTTAGTATAGAGCGTGCCAATATAGGTACCATCTGCATAACCCTAATAGGATGTTTATTCCATACTCATTGTTTATATCATTCTCATCTGGCCTTCAATAACAATTTTATTCAAAATTAAATTGGGGGTCAACTGAAGATAATGACGTGCGTCTGATAAATTTAATTAAAATCATAATAACTACAAATTATTCCTATTAAAAAATACTGGGTAGTTACAATAAATTATTAAATATCGCCAAACAAACATACCAACTGTATGGTCCCAAACTAAGCAACGCTTGTACTATCGGTACCGTACAATGGACTGGGGCGATCCCAGTGACATCCAGACCAGGGTAAATGACGAAAAAGCCGTTACCGAAATTTGCCTGAGGCGGGAATCGAACCCGCAACCACCCGATGCTGTGAGCCGAGCGGCCTATGCTCAAACCACTGCGCCCATCGGTCGTCTAATTTACACAATACAATACAATGATTAGGTACTTAAGATACAGATAACTTTAGAGATCTTGTTAAAGGGGTTATTACACTTAACTAAATTTAGGCTTCTTAATTTAGTCGTTACTGAATTTAGGCAAGTGTAATCGCATTCAGCAAGCTATTCAGAAGCTAGAATGGTTTAAATATTTAGAAACTTCTGAATTTAGGCTTCTAAATTTAGCCAAGTGTAATAAGCTCTTAAGATAGGTAGTTAGCCCTAGTGATGGGATGTTCTCGAGAACATTCTCACCCTCGGAAACTTACTCGTGAGATTTTTTTATTTTGGGTGACGTTATCCTAACTTTCAATCTTAAAAACAATTAAAACCACCATACTTGCATGTTTAATGAGGTTTATGCCAAGTTTAACAAGCTTCAGAAGATAAATTCTCGAAAATTCTCACGAGTAAGTTTCCGAGGGTGAGAATTTTCTCGAGAACATCCCATCACTAGTTAGCCCTTACCCTTACCTACCTTACAGAAACCACCCAATTATTATACTAACGCCTGTTTCCCACGTGGATGGGTAGAGAATTAAATATAGATTACCACACGCTATGATCCTATTTTTTATTAATCGCAGTATAGGAACTGCTATGCATGCACCTAAAATAAGTAACTGACAGCTAATAGCGTATACGCCAACTGTGATAATTCGTTTTTTGGGACTGTATGGAAAAAAACGGGACAGGCAAAATAAAATCTAGACTTGAATTTGGTAAATCTTTCCTTTAGTTTTCCGTTGGACCGACAATACTTCCCAGAATTTGAACCTTACTTCTAAGGTCATTACTATCGGCTGGATCGACACTATCGGCTGGATCGATTTCCAGCTAGGGAAATAAATGTTACAAAATATCTAGGATGCAGTTTAGGTTTGCATCAAAATCTGAGATTACTTAAATAACTAGGTACCTACCTATGCTAAATAAATTAAGTATCACCAGCTAGACAAACACATCAAACCTTACTGGCTGCCTGACTGGGGGCGCTCTCAGTGACACCCAGACCTGGGAAAATTACAAGAAGGCCTTTCCAAAATTTGCCGCTTTCAAACCCGCTTCACTACTCAACCTTCCTAAAATTTCAACAGGATGTAGGTACATCTGATACGGGAGAGTATTATTTTGTATTTAACTCTTAAATTTCTGCCAAGTACCGCATAATATAGCTATCAGCTATGTCACTGTGTAAAGAATAGAGGTGTAGGTACAGGGGCGGATTTGATACGCTGGCTGCCCTAGGCCTATGGAAGATTGCCATCACCCTACTTTCTGTAAAGCACGAACACTTGAATGATAATGTATAGGTAAGTATTAAAATTTTAAAAACAACGAAAGTCTGTAAATGATCAAATTATCTCAATCAGTGTTTTTGTACTGATGATACCGATTTATTTGCGATTTTTGTGAATATCACTAAGTTCTGCCGCACTCGAAATTATGCCGCCCTATTCGGCCATAAAGAAATCCACCCCTGTGTAGGTACCTGACGCACTCGCAGAAATACACAACTAGCTAGATTCGTAAATAGACAATCAATGTACTTAAAATAGTAAAACAAATTATTAATTTAAAAGTAAACCGGTTTCGAATCATTAGTTATTTTTGGAAACTAGTTTCTCGGCTAGACATTGACCTACCTACATTTGAGACTAGAGGAGGTATCCTTCCGTATTAGCTTATGCAGCATTTAATCTAAATCTATTATTATTTAAATGGTCCTATTTGGACGAGTATCACGTGATATTTGCACATGTGTGCCCATGGGGCAGATTTCATAGTGTTCATAAGTGCCGGCCACACACTAGCGTGGCGTGGCGTTATCTTATCCTTGAGTATTGACGTGTTTGTGAGCAGAATTAAAAATATTGCTCCGTACATTCAAGCATCGTTAAGATAAACCCCCGTGATATAAAAACAATTCACGGTTCCCATTATTCACTCCATAAGCCAGCGCGGTAGGAGACGGTCGTCCTTGGATTTATATTCGGTGAGCAGTTATTTTTACTACTCATTTAACTAGAAGATACTAGTAATACTCGTATCCAATCGAATATTAAAAATAATTAATATTTAATTTAAAAGATAGCATTCGTAATATGTATTGGGTACCTAATACAGTTCCCTATGGAATTGTATTACCCAATATATTGTATTAATTTTATTGTAATGTAAAGTACATACTTACTGAGTTAATTTAAAATATCAGTGAATTTTAACTTTTATATTAATATTGTACTAACCTACTTAGTATTTTCGTAATTATAGTGTTAAAATCATAGATTTAAAATACTAGTTAGCACCTATGGTGGGATATTGCCCAGGTAATAGCGGTATACCTAAATGTAATTTCGGTATAAGTGGTTGCAGACATTAACATTGTAACAATACCTAATTTATATCTAGACAGAATTACAACCTAGTGTAAATATTAAATACATAGAGTAGGTATCTAATTTGGATAACAAATTTTGTTAAAACCGGTATCACCACGGTTTGTTTGCTCACGATCTGCGTAGTATTTATGTACATAACAGTGGAGATTCATTTTGTACCTAGAAAGGCAAAGCACGGATTTTAAATAAATCTGGCTTATTACGGCCGATGTGTGTATATTACGTATACCACTAGTGCACTCATCTGGAATTCAGGATTCTGAACTCAGAATCGCTATTCCGGGCGGCCCGAAATTATTATTTTTATAGCCTGGTCTTTGACTATTAAATAATCTAAGAGCCTGGTAAATATCTCCACAAGTCCCTATCCTGGGTTTGTAGTGGCCACATTTTACCCGCAAAGGTTTCAAATCGTTGCACCATCTACCACGCCCGAGTTGGTATCAATGTAAAATATAGGCTCGCCAATTTTATTTTATTTGACTTTTGAAAATGTTATTTAGAACTTATGAAAAAGTCCGTACAGTGCACTTTTGGAAATATACTTAGTGCCAAAACTTATTTTACTAAAAACCTGGTTAATTCTTTCGCTGTTTCCTAAAAAAATATACAATAGGAAGTTTTGATCGCAGTGACTATCGTCTAGCTCTCCTATTAGTTCGGCGTAGTCAATAGAAGCAAATTGAGATGACAAATGACAATTTAACAGAGGCCTATCCTTGAAGCCAGTCATTTTAATTTAATGCTTTGAATCTATTCCGTGATATTTGTCTACAACGCACGTATATTTTTTATAGGTACCTAGTTGAGAAACTATCAAAATGGCAACCAAGAAATTCGCAGGACCATCCCCCTACACTCTTCCCCTCACCTACCCCAAGGAAGACAACTTGCACACCGAGTAAGTTTACGTTTTATATAAAACTGTGATTATATTTTGTGTTTTTATACTGGGTGTAACATTGGGATTGGTCAGCATGGGGAGTTTTAAAAATATGTGTTATGGGACCAAGTCATCGATTTTAGAAATAAGAAAAACAGCTTTTACTGACTTAAAAAAAGGTCATACACATCTAGGAAATCGAACCCAGTCGCGTGGGAGGGCAACACTATTTGAAATTGAGTTGTTATAGTAACTTCGTGATTTTGTTATATTAAAATAGTTCCGACCTAATAAAAAAAATATTACAGATATGTCGACAACGTAGAGCAAAACCACTCTGTGAAGTGCCACAAGCCACCCGTAGTCGGCGCCATCTTCGGTCTCGGCCGCGCTGGTTCCATCCACTTGGCTAGCATCGTGAACAACCCCCGCGTGATCCTCAAGTACATCGTCGACGACGCCACTGACAAGTTCGAAGAGCTGAGGAAATACTGGCAGCTGAGCAAGGATGTTGTGTTCCTCACGTCCAGCGAGTCGGACCGCGTGTACAAGGACAAGACGTAAGTTGCATTTTATCAAACTTTTCAATAGGCCCCAACTATACAAAAGATAAAAAAAAACACAAAGCATCGCTAATTTGTTATCGTACAATGGACTGAGGCGATGCCAGTGGCACCCAGATCAGGGCGAATTGCGAAAAGGCCATTTCCGAAATTTACCTCTAGTTGGAATCGAACCTCGATGCAAAGAGCCGAGCAACCTGCACTTGAACCACTGCGTTAAGTGGTCGCTATTATAGGTAAGCACGTTGGAAAAAAGATTCGTTTGTTTTAGCAAGTAGTGTAATTCACCAACTTTTAGAATTACAGTAGGAAAGTCTCTGTATACATCCTATATTTCGCAGCGTCACCTGTGTATTCGTCGGTTCTCCGACATGGACCCATCACGACATCGTCGTCAACTCCATCGCCAACAACAAGGATGTCTTCTGCGAGAAGCCCATCGCTGAGAACATCGAGGACACCAGAAAGTGCTACGAGGCCGCTAAGGCTAAGGGCCGCACCCTGCTCGCTGCCTTCAACCGTCGTTTCGACCCTGCCTACAGGGGCTTGAAGGAGCGTGTCAGGAGAGGAGATGTTGGACACGTCCAAGTCCTCAAAGTCACAGCTAGGGACTCTCCCCTTCCCACCGTCGACTACCTGAAGACTTCTGGTGAGAACTTTCTCTGATAATATTCACAATTTCTTCCTTTATTTAAATCTAAATTATCCTGGACATACCACTTTGCGTACCTATTTTACTTATCCGTTCTTTTCAGGTGGTGTCTTCCACGACTGCCTGATCCATGACTTCGACATGGCCTGCTGGGTGCTCGGAGAGCTGCCTATCCGCGTTCAGGCTACCGCTCTTGCCCTCATCCCTGAGGTTAAGGCTATCGATGACTTCGACAACATCGCTTTCCTGCTCACATTCCCCTCCGGCACCATCGTGCTCGGTGACAACAACCGTTACTCCGCGTACGGTTATGACCAGAGGCTCGAGGTCTTCGGAGACAAGGGTAAATATTGTTATATCTTCTTTTGTCCCCATACCTTTCCTAATGGATTTTAAGCTGACAATTCTTTCGACTAGTATTATTTTATGTTACTGAGGTGGTAAACAAACGTACAGCCCGCCTGATGTTAGGCAGTTACCGTAGCCTATAGATTCTTGTTATACCAAAGGCATCGCTCGCATGTTACCGACCTGAAGGGGAATGGGACATGGGATGGGCTTCCGGCTCTTTCAATCATCGTACGAAACGCAGTTGCAATACTTTACGTCAATCTTCGGTGAGAGGGTGGTATTACCCCAGTCGAACCAGCCCGTATATGAGCTGCAGTCAATTGGCTACAGCTTGGCTCTACCGCCAATAATACAAATTGCTAATTTAAGATGATTATTTTTAGGTATGATCAAGGTAGAGAACGAGAGGCCTTGCGCGTCCACCGAGATCGTTCTCGGCCAGACCGGTATCAACCACACTCCCATCTACTACTCCTTCCCATCCCGCTACAAGACCGGTTACCAGCGCGAGTTGGAGCACTTCCTCGATGTTGTCCAGAGTAAGTACATATTTCCTTAACAGAAGACTTGCCTCAAGGGCGCGACGTCAGCACATCACCAGAGTTGGCTCCAAAAGCATTATCTGCATCGCCTCAACAAATGCTGAGTGGACCCTGTTAGTTCCAACTACGCATGACTTTTTTATTTGTTTTAACCTTTTACTGTTTAATTTAATGCCTTTACGTAGTAATAGTCCTACGTAGTTTTTTTCTTTCGCCCCCAATCGCTTAGCCATTATCAACCGACCAATCAGAGGGTCGGTCGCAATAGCAAAATGCTACAGTGGACTTGTTACTTTGTACAGTCCTTTGGACTATTTTTGGTCTTTTAACCACTGTTGTTAACTCTTCGTTGGCGTAATTGAACTGGCTATAATGAGATATGTTTTGGTTTACAGAGGGTGTGCCCTTGGAGGTGACCAGCTGGCAGACTCTCGCTGTGAGCAAGCTCGCCACCGCCGCTGAACAGGCCGCGCGTACCGGCAAGACTGTTGAAATCGACTGGAGCAAGGACGACATCCCCGCCGTCTACTCATAAACTACCTGACTGTTGACTATTGTTTGTTGAACTCTCTCAAATCTGATTGGCGTGCTTGTTGTTATAATGGGTTAATTATACGAATGTTAAACAAAGTGCTGTCTTTCTGGTGTTCCATCCTGTTAGCAACAGTTCCTAGTTAAAGTAGGTACATACCTACTACATTACTTACTATTTACGTACACAACATACAACAACATAAATGTAACATAACTTGTCTACTCCTTACATAAGTAGGTAGGTAATTCAATGGCCGATTTTCCACTAGCCGGCACGGCACCGGCAACGGCACGGTGACAGCTGTTTGCGGAGTTGTCATTGGTCACTGACCAATGAAAAAGCTGCCGCCATGCCGGTGCCGGTGCTGGGCCGGCTAGTGGAAAAACGGCCATTGTATTCGGCATTCAAAAGATTTAGAAGAAATTCGGTGTGCTCTAGGATGCTTCGAGAAAACTGCGCTGCGATGCTCCGAGGTCGATCACCGAGAATTGAAATATAATATCTTATTTCGATTAGCTAAGTAATAAATTCAATGGATAAATTTAAAATCCTCTACCATTCCGTCCGCCAGTGTGCGCAGGCTATTGTGTTTAACTGTTTAGACAACGTATTAGGGTATGTATGGCTAAAGAACTCGGGCATGGTATATATTTAAACGCCTACCTACTAGAAAATGTGCCTATTGTGCCTACTACCAAAAAAAATTGAAATGCCTACCTACCAAAATGATTTTACAAAACCCTTGCAGTACAACAACCAATCCTAAATACACTCACACTCGGAGTCTCGGGTGCCAGGCTATAGGAACCTCGAATGGGAACCTATAGTACTTCTAGAATAACCTACTAACTAAAAACGTCTATCTGTGCATCCTAGCCAAGATCCTAACACGATAGCTTTAATGCTATAGACAGACACACGAGATTGTTTCAAGGTTTCTAAACGAAATGACAGATGACATACTGGCTGACCCACATTGACGTTTCATTGACATTCCCGTATGCTATTGTCATTTTTCGTTCCATTCCGGCGGCTTCATCAGTTCAATAAAGTTTTTGCATGTTATTTTTTCAATTTCTGAGGAGAAAATAATCACGTAAGTACAGAATAATTCCTATGTAAAACATAACACACAACACACTAAAGTAGTTCGTGAGTTTCTCTTCATAACCAAGAAAATAACCGTATCATGTTTTATACCAAGTTACAACAAAGATAGGTATTTTAGAAATCTTAACTTAACTACGTCGATGATGACATCAAATGGAAGTTTCTTTTGCAGTGTTTTGTAGTGTATCATAAGAATTTTCGTTACCTACCGAATGTAGAATATATTACGTAGGTACTACATAAATCTAACGCACCCCGTAACACTATATTTTTCATAGTAAACATGATATTTACAATATTTTGTGCTTTAATGTCTTGCAATGTTTATTTCAGACTACTTATAAAATGGCGAATCAATGGGGTCAAAAAGCAGAAGAGTTAGAGATTTCTAACAAGGTAGCAGGTCTAGGTTTGAATAAAAAAGCCCCTGGTCCTTCAACTGAAACTGAAGAATCCCCAGATCCTGTGAATCCAGCTGATACATCCCTTTTGATGAAAATAATAAGGCAAGGTTTAGTTGAGTCCAAACTAGACATAGAAATTCAAAGAAAAGACCCGAATTCTCCATTATATTCTGTCAAAACATTTGAGGCCCTCCATTTGAAGCCAAATTTGTTAAAAGGAGTTTATGCTATGGGCTTCAATGCACCATCGAAAATTCAAGAGACTGCACTGCCAACATTATTGGCTGATCCACCACAGAATATGATTGCACAATCTCAGTCAGGAACAGGTAAAACTGCTGCATTTGTGCTAGCTATGTTGAGTAGAGTAGACTCTTCAAAGAACTACCCACAAGTGCTCTGCTTGAGCCCTACATATGAACTAGCCATTCAAACAGGAGAGGTAGCGGCTAAAATGGCGAAATTCTGTTCAGAGATCAAACTTAAGTATGCTGTGAGAGGGGAGGAAGTACCGAGGGGCACTAAGATAACTGATCACATTATAATAGGTACTCCTGGGAAAATGTTGGATTGGGGTGTCAAGTTTGGTATGTTTGATATGAGCAAAATTAAGGTATTTGTTTTGGATGAAGCTGATGTTATGATTGACAGACAAGGTCACCAGGATCAGTGTATCCGCATTCATAAATGTTTGCCTACAACATGTCAAATGATGTTCTTCTCAGCTACATATGACAGTGCTGTGATGGAATTTGCTGAAATTATTGTCCCCAATCCAATCATAATAAGATTATTGAGAGAAGAAGAATCTTTAGATAATATTAAGCAGTACTATGTCAAATGCAAGAATGCAGAGGAGAAGTACAGAGCTATTTGCAATATTTATGGTGTAATCACAATTGGTCAAGCTATTATATTTTGTCACACAAGAAAGACTGCCAGCTGGCTTTCAGAGAAAATGTCTAAAGATGGTCATTCAGTAGCAGTGCTATCTGGGGAACTGACTGTGGAGCAGAGAATAGCAGTGCTGGACAGATTCAGAGCTGGTCTGGAAAAGGTCCTAATTACTACTAATGTATTATCCCGTGGTATTGATGTTGAGCAAGTCACACTGGTTGTCAACTTTGATATGCCGATGGACATGGAAAAGAAAGCAGATTGTGAAACATACTTGCATAGAATTGGGCGCACAGGACGGTTTGGAAAGGCTGGGATTGCTATCAATTTAGTAGATTCACCACAAACAATGGACATTTGTAAGGAGATTGAAGGACACTTTGGGAAGAAGATCCAATTGCTTGATATTGAAGACGCAGAAGAAATTGAGAAAATTGGTGCATAAGAATACTTTGATCTAAATTGATTGCTTGTTAATTTCTTACTCATAGTATACATTATCATTAATACTTAAGTGAACATTTCATAATGAATAAAAGTTAATTTTTATATAATCTTGTGGTTTATTTTCATTGTAATAATAATAAGTTACTTAACTTAATACTTCATAATTATTTGTGTCAAAATACATAAAGATAACTTGTTTTATCCCCCTAATAATAACCATTCCTTTACTTACACGGTACATTCTGTACAACATAAAAACAGATATGTAAAACATAGGTAACTCAATTTTGAAATAATTATGAGCATGAATTTTGTCTAAGTTGTATGAATTAAATTTATCGTGCGGCTTGTGTCTCAGGGTTAGCGGCGCCGGATATCATCACAAATATTGCGACGGGTACAATGTACATCCACTGAAAACAAAAAGGGGATACATATAAATAACATATAATATTTTTTTTACTTGGATGGAAACATGAACCTGTACAATATGAAAGTCGTTATAAAATATAATGGTATTACATAGAGAAAACTTAAAAATAGTTTAATGGGGGCTTGGCTTGCTTCATCATACTTACATATTTGGCTAAGAAAGATCTGTTATCTTTCAGCTCTCCCTTTTCCCTTGCTTCCCTCTCACGCTCCAGTTTCTGAATGTATGATGCTGTGTCAGGTCTGTTAAATTGTGATTATTTATCAGTAAAAACATATTTTTTGGCATTTACATCATCAAAAGTATGAAGGAATGAGAAACATCACAAAAAGTTTAGGAATTTGTCACTATATGTTTGTATAATTACTAATTTCATAGTTTATTCAAAGTTGGAATAATGTAAAATAAAATTAAATATGTTGTGACATGTGTACCAATCTATGCATGGTACAAAGTGGAATTAATAAATAAATACCAATATAACACTTACACAGGCGCTTGCTCCACATAACGAAGATAGAAGTTTGAGTTTATCTTATATCCATTGTTCACTGTCTGAAGAGGCTGTGTGGAGTTGGTCACTTGGAAGCTGACAGCCGTGACAGCCCCATTGGGCAGCACCCACGCATTGATCACATCCGAGAGGTTGTTATCAAGGAATGCATCAGCTTTCACTGATGATAAGAACTCCACCCCCATGGTATTGTCAGCAGATGTGACTAGAGTTCTTATGGTGTAAAATCCATCAATATCAGCTAGGTTCTGGAAATTTTATTAAATCCTTTCAGATTATTATCTAGGTATGGTCAGCGACACAAGTTGCTTAACATTCACAGCTTTATAAATCACTTGCACAATCCATTGTTTCTTGATGTAAACAATATTTAAATATGTTGTGAATGTTTGGTTCTGGCAATGTTGAATAACATTTGTATTAAAGGAGTATTAGGCCCGCCACATACATACGGAATTTCTGTATGGAATCGGGGTCTCTAAATGCAATACACAATACATAGGTCTATACATTTAGATGGATTTACTGCTTTGGGAATCCCCGATTCGATACTTCGAAACGCAATTCCGTATGTATATGGCGGGCTTTAAGAACCAAATAGAAAAATTGAGAAGGTTCCACAACTTATGTTGCTCAATATACTAGAAAAACCACACTGATAATTATTTCAGGATAATAATTGTAAGGCGATATACAGGGCGAGTATAATAAACAGTACCTAGTATACAGGGCTAGTGCCAAGAAATGCTACTTGTTCTTATGATACCTTAGTAAATGTTTAAATATAAAATATATAACGTCACGACTTTTATCCCCATTCGGGGGTAGTCAGAGGCTTGAGTGGCCATACAACACCACATTGTGGAGGTATTAAGTCAACTCAAAGCCCACGTTTCACCAGATAGTCAGAACCCAACGTGACAGGTGGTGAACCTTGTCGCCGTGTATACAGGAAATGACTATTACCTAATCCCGAGGGATAGGTAGGTTTCCTCACGATGTTTTCCCTCACCGTAAGCGAACTGTAAATTATGCACATAGATGAAAATTCATCCATTGATGCATGCCCCACCGGGGATCGAACCTGGGACCTTCTGATTGCTTTGCTTCTTTAGTAAATGTTTACCTACCTTTAGTTCATTTAGATGTTGCTTAGTAAAAGGAATTTGTTCAATAGTAGATGTGCCTGCTCGAATGCTCTTTAACGAGATATTGCCTCGTGAACAATACTTTTCATTGTTACAGTTTATCGAATGCTCTATCTTTATGTTCATCCAGCCATCATAGTCAATACAAACCTGAAATAAATAGGCAAACTGCATATACAATTCTATTGGTATGTAATAGGTCTAAACAGGTAGCAAAATTTGCAAGAATGCCAAGTATCGATTGATCATTTACTATACTTACCACATTCTGAATTAATCCGAATAAATAACATAGAACTGCTAGTATTTGTAGGTGCATAGTTCTTGGGTTATTGTTTAAAATGTTGCAGCAGTTTTTCTAGAATACTTCCTAATGATGTGTAGTATTATTTAAGTAAATATTTATCGATAACAATAAAGATTCAATAATTTGTATTTGCAACAATTTACTTTTTGGAGGTTAGGTAAATTGTCGTTAGTGTTGGGATTGACAGCTTACTTACCCGCTGTCAGATTATATCGATAAAATCGCATATATCGTTACTAACCGACTAAAAATAATTGAGTACTAAAACTTACATATTTTTATCAGCGTATTGATAATAGTTTGATGTGTATAAAAATGGGCGATTACAGTACAACAGCTACAGCCGCTTGTTCTACGTTCCTTGGTTCTACGAGTGATTTGACCATGAAGCTAATAGAGAACACGGATTGAGCGGTTTCAACATATTGCTGGAGGAAATTAAACTCTAATACACTGCAACAAAACTTAAATTTGTTTGATGTTGACAACTAGAGAAAACGTGCCGAGTGGGAGCCACCAACCAGAGGATTGTGTTACGCTCGCACAGTTGCCATTATAAATTTAAATAACGGGGTGGTAGGATACATTCTGAGGTGCGAATCTACCGAATTAAAACAACAATGCAATTTCGTAATATTTGGTTGTAATGAGTTGTAAAGAGTAACATTACTCAAGGTGGTTATAAATATGTAATTACCTTTTTTTAACATGATTGATCAATTGCTTTCATTTTTTATGAATGAATTGGTAATATTTTTTAAATTCTCACTGACAACCCCGACGATTGCATATGGCGCGTCCTAAAAAGTTGTATTTTGCGGTTTTTTAATATTTACTTTAAAAAGTGTAATACTTGTGAAAGATGTTGTGTAAAGGGTTGCAAAAGTGAGAGCAATGTTAATTGTGGGATATCCTTTTGACGGCACATTTTTTTTTGCACAGTAGGTACCTACTCAATCCTCTCAATCCTCTGTAAAACATCCTTGGGTTTGAATGTGTGTCCAGCAAGGATCTTTTATATTACTACAGGATAAACCAGTTATCGCGACTATTGTTTATATGATAAAACAATAGTCACGATAAATAATAAATTAATTTATTTGCTTGATTTAAAACCACCAATCACTACCCAACAATAATATTATTTTGGCATGGCAACTCGGAGTGAGAGGGACACGGTCCCTGTTGAAATAAATCGAATAGTATATTATTTTCTTACATGATATTAATCGATACTTTGTCTATGGATTAGATTATGGATCTATGACAGTTCCGTTGTCTATTCCTTCTTCCTTTGGCTATTGCGACGTCAAGGTGTTGTTTTGTGTAAGCTAATTATAATTCCATATTCATCGTGTGTTTTTGGACTCAATAAAAGCCACAAGGAATTGTTGAATTCCTGTGACGTTTATACCGCATTTCTGTGTTTTAATTTCGCCGTTTGCCTGACCACTGTGCCGATACTTTGCGAACAGGTTATGGGCCCAGCTATCAATCGGCCATCAAGAAAACCTACAAACCTATGACAACTGGTCACAATAGGCAAACTAGCTTCAAGACACGATGTCGGAAAACCAGAATAGCGGTAATAATCCCGATCCCAGTATGGGCGGTGTGGCTTATGTTCCGGGGCTGCCGACTTTTGAAGGTCATGGCGGCGGACACGTGTATAACAAAAAGATGGAATATGATTCGCACACTAGACGTCGTATGGGGTGGTGTGGATGTACAACGCAACAACTGACAGACATTGGCAAATTTGTCGAAGACGCGGAGGTTGCCGCGATTCTTCTGAGGGGGCTGTCGGTTGATGGTGTGTTTGTATCAAGTCTGGAAACGGCGTGTATCAGGTGTATTAGTAACAACCTCACTGCTGAGTGCGTGCGGACCCGTTTACAACAAGTGAAACTTCACAAGAATAATGGTGATTCTAACAATAACAACGTGGCTTATTTTTCGAAGAAAATTGAAGTAATATGTTATTGCTGTAAAAAGCCAGGACACATCAAGTCAAAATGTTTTAAATCTAAAAGGGACAAACAGTGTGAAAGTTCGGACAACAAAACGTATATCACTACGGCAACAGCGTTGAACGTGAGTCATAGTGATTGGATTGTAGACAGCGGGTGTACAACTCATATGACCAACAATGAAAAATATTTGGTGGACTTTAAGCCTTATAAGAGTGAGGTGTGCATAGCTAATAACGATAAATTATCCAGTAACGGCATTGGGAGTGTAAAACTGTTATTGAATAACAACACTATTGCCGTTGATACAATGCTCGTACCAGACTTATCCACAAGTCTTTTGTCGGTCAGTAAACTTGTAAAAGATGGTTTTACTGTGGTGTTTGACAAGCAGGGGTGTCACTTATATGATACATGTAAAATTATAGGGGAAAGCAAAGGTCATGCCAGCAATGTTAATGGCATTTATAAACTCAACAATGTCGTCTCGTGTAACAAGGTTTTGCAGATGGAGTGCTCTTCAGTCACCCTACCGGATGTGCAGGGGGATCAGAGCGCAATGGTTGCAGCTATGCCAGATGTCATTTGGCACAAGAGACTTGGGCATCTTGGTTTTAGTGGTATGTGTGCTCTTCGGAGGAAAAACAGTCTTATGTTTCAGGTCTGTGATGACAGTGAACACAGGCTTAAAGAGTGCATCGCGTGTCTCGAGGGGAAGCAGGTGGCATTACCGTTCCCTGTTGCGGAGGCGAAGCGGGCTACTCATCCATTGGAGCTCATACACACTGATGTTTGTGGGCCTATGTCTGTCTGCAGTTGGGGCAGTGCGAGGTACCTTTTGACGTTCACCGACGACTACAGTAGAAAGAGCTGGGGATATCCTCTACGAAATAAATTTGAGGTAATGTCTGTTTTTATTAATTTTAAAGCTCTTGTTGAGAAACAATCTGGCTTCCCTATAAAGTGTCTCAGGTCTGATGGAGGGGGCGAGTATTGCAATGATAAGTTTGCGACATACTTGAAAAGTGAGGGAATTGTTCATCAGTTGACTGTACCCTACTGCCCTCAACAAAATGGTGTATCAGAGAGGCTTAATAGAACTCTGATGGAAAAGGCACGGTGCATGCTGCAGGAGTCAGGTCTCTGCCAGCGGTATTGGGGGGAGGCGGTTATGACCGCAGTGTATTTGAAGAATAGATGCCCCTCAGCTGCTGTGGCAGGATCTATGCCTGAAGAGGTATGGACTGGTTCTAAAATTGAACTTGGTCACCTGCGTGTGTTTGGTTGTGTTGCCTATTCACTAATACCTGGACAGAAACGTAATAAGTTGGATGCTAAGTCCAAGAGATGTATCTTTGTTGGTTATAGTGACACCACAAAAGGATATAGACTTGTCGACCCTTTGACCCCCCATAAAGTATTTTTAGCAAGGAATGTAGCTTTTCTAGAGACTGAATTTTTAAAGAAAGACAATAATGAATTTAAATCTAATAATTATAATTTCTATGAATATGACTGCAGGTCGTATGTGAATAATCAGTCTAGTAAGAATAATGTAATGAATAATATGGATTCTTTTAATGAAAATGACGATGACATTTCAATTGATAATAATAATTCGGATAATGGAAATTCATCTAATCATAATATTACTGTGGTTTCAGCTCCTGAGTCGGAGTATGCTACTGGCGATGAGGCGACGAGCCTGGAGAGTCCAGTGCCCATTGCTGCTTGTGATGAGGCATCATTGCAGTCTGATGGGTGGTCACCTCGAGGGGAAGACACAGTGGCTAGTCGTGAGCAATCAGTGACCGTCACTGGTCGACCTGTACGTTCCACCCGTGGAAGGCAACCGGTAAGGTTTAATGACTATGACTTATCTTTATTTGTTCAAGGCGATTCTGAGCCTATGACTTATGAAGAAGCAGTGTCTTCATCTAGCAATGTTGAATGGCAAACTGCTATGCAGAAAGAGTATGATAGTCTAATTAAAAATTGTGTATGGAAACTTGTTGATAGACCTAAAGATCACAATATTGTAAAATGTAAATGGATATATAAAATAAAACGTGATAATATTGGTAAGGATAAATATAGAGCGCGTTTAGTTGCTAGAGGCTTCTCACAGAAGCAAGGTGTAGATTATAATGACACTTTCTCGCCGGTCGTGCGCCACAGTACAATGAGAATTTTATTTGCGTTAGCAAATGAACTTGACATGAATATAGATCATTTGGACGTAGAGACAGCGTTTTTAAATAGTGACTTAAATGAGCAAATTTTTATGGAGCAGCCTGACGGTTATTGTACTGATAATAGCAAAGTATGTCTTTTGTTAAAAAGTATATATGGTTTAAAACAAGCAAGTAGGATGTGGAACATAAAAGTTTATCAGTTGTTGTCAAATAATGGTTTTACACAGAGCAAGTCTGAGCCTTGTGTTTATATCAGAAAATGTAATAAGTTTCTAACTATTATAGCATTGTATGTTGATGACTTTTATTTGTTTAGTAACAGTTCCACGACCAAAGATGAATTAATAAGCTTGTTAGAACGTGAATTTAATATTAAGAATTTGGGTACATTAAAGACATGTTTAGGTATGAATGTAACTCGTGACAGACGTCGTGGTGTGTTGACACTTGATCAGTCAGATTATATTAAGAGATTATTATTACAGTTTGGTATGGAAAATTGTAAAGCCGTGTCTACACCTATGATGTTAAATAATAAATTAAATAAGACTCAAGAAAATTGTAGTGATGGTGATGTTTATAAATATAGAGAGTTACTAGGATGTCTTATGTACTTATCTGTATGTACGCGGCCAGACATAACTTTTGCTTGTAGCCAACTGAGTCAGTTTGTTAATGGTTTTGATAAGTCACATTGGCTTGCAGCTAAACGTATATTGCGTTATTTAGCAGGTACCTTAAATTATGGACTATGTTTTTATAGGAACTGTAATTTAAATTTGATTGCTTACGCAGATGCTGATTGGGCCAACGATGTAATAGATAGGAAATCTTATACTGGCTTTGTTATAAAGTTAGGCAATAGTACTATTAACTGGGAATCACGTAAACAGAGATGTGTAGCTCTCTCGAGTACAGAGGCCGAATACCTAGCTATTAGTGATGTTTGTAAAGATTTATGTTTCATAAAAAGTTTTATGTCGGAAATTTTGAATAAGAAGTTGGAAATTGTTTTGTATAATGATAACCAAAGTGCACATAAATTACTAGAGGCTAGGGAATACTGTCACAAGAGGACTAAACACATAGATTTAAGATACCATTATATGAAAGATTTGATACAAAATGGGTTCGCTAAGTTAGAATATTTGTCGACTGATCAGATGGTAGCGGATGTACTTACTAAGCCATTGAGTTCTGTGAAACATGCACAGTTTATTAAACAAATGAATGTAATACCTGTAAAGACACTTTAGGGCTGCTACTAAATATTGAAGATTGTTTTTGACAGCATGTAAATTATAATAGGCATGTTGTTATGAAAATGTTTGTTACTGTTATGTGTATGTGCATGTTAATGTAATATGAATGTTAATTGGGCATTGTGTTATATTGTATCTTGATGGATAGGTCCATGTTAAGAAAATAATAAGGGGAAGTGTTGAAATAAATCGAATAGTATATTATTTTCTTACATGATATTAATCGATACTTTGTCTATGGATTAGATTATGGATCTATGACAGTTCCGTTGTCTATTCCTTCTTCCTTTGGCTATTGCGACGTCAAGGTGTTGTTTTGTGTAAGCTAATTATAATTCCATATTCATCGTGTGTTTTTGGACTCAATAAAAGCCACAAGGAATTGTTGAATTCCTGTGACGTTTATACCGCATTTCTGTGTTTTAATTTCGCCGTTTGCCTGACCACTGTGCCGATACTTTGCGAACAGTCCCAACTGGAGCCTTTCGCTCGGCTCGTTTTTTGTGCAGTAGTGAATAGTCCAGGTATGTATTTACGTTCGTGGTGTACAGTCGTCGAGATATAAGAAGTCCGGTTTGACAATTGTTATTATGACTTAATTAGGGATGCCAACAAAAGAAATCGGTATCCTGAATATCCGATTATCACGAAAAATCGATTCCAAATGATAAGAACATTTAATCGTTTCTTTAAATTATTATTTTTAGTTTTAAGTTCTAGAAAGTGACAAAATGATACAATGGAACACAGCAAACCTGAGTTCTGCTGCAAAAATAAAAATATCGTTAAAATCAACGTGATAGCAAACAGAATCAGTCCAAAAACAAAGCCAAGTCATCAGAAAAATATACCGAATACAAAG
Organism: Drymonia ruficornis; assembly: GCA_947859195.1. Lineage (NCBI taxonomy): Eukaryota > Metazoa > Arthropoda > Insecta > Lepidoptera > Notodontidae > Drymonia > Drymonia ruficornis. The sequence goes on along the minus strand of OX401910.1, from coordinate 6,179,216 downwards.
AAGCACACAAACTAATTCAACTCAGATTTTTCTTTACGCCTTAGAGTCATAAGCTTACTTAAAGGCTTAAAAAACAACAATATTTTTATATGCAATCGATATAGCCGTTGATAATCTGTGATCAAATATGTAACAGCACTACGGTTTAAGAAAAAAAGGACTTAGAACGTAACTGTCTTTGAAACGTTTCGAAGAAATACAAAATTATGTTTAACTTTGTATTATTATGTGATAAAAATAAACTTGAAATATTTTCTTACAATTATTTAACGCACGGTAATAATAGATGTTTCGTGAATTCAAAAAGTTTGTAGTTTTTTTATTATTATTTTCTTGATTACGTGCTAAGTTACATTCTATGGTCATACCAAGTTGTCAAACCGGACCTCTTATATTAGTGATGTACCGAGTACGCTATTTTTGGTACTCGAGTATTCTGGTACTTGTTAAAAAAAGAATCGAGTAAGAACTTGAGTCGGAGGACTCGGACAGGTACTCGAATACTTGTAATGAGTACTCGAGTACTTAATAGGACTCGAGTACTTTTGTATTATGTATTTTTAACCACCCAAACGTCCGAGTTTCACATCTAATTAGTGCGTTGTACTTGCACTCGTGAAAATTGCCGAAAATGGCGAAAATTTTAGCGAGAGCCCCGATTTATAACGTATTTTCTAAAAAACTACAACTGTTACAGCAAATTAAAAAAGCCTGTATAAAGTCTACTTAAATATGTATTAATAATTACCTGTTTTTCCAATTAGAAAATATATCTTCTTCCTAGCCTTATCCCATTATGGGGGGTCGGCTTTCAGACTACCCTGATTTGGCTGATCACCGATTTTTTTAAAATTTATAACTCTAATACAGTACAGTGGGATAATAAACAAATTGTTGATTGCACCTCTATTTATTTCAGTACCTGACTTAGGATTCGAAAACCATGAAGTACTCGGAACCCGTATTCGAGTACCGGGTACTCGAGTTCTATAATCTGAGTACTCGAGTACCCGAGTAATTACTAAGTACTCGAGTCAGGCTGTACTCGGTACATCTCTATCTTATATCTCGACGACAATAGTGTAGACTGTATAGATGGGGAGCCGTAGAAGGGGTTCCTGGATTTGCACGAGCGCGTCAGATTAAGATAAGGGAGATAGCTTACATATTGATAAGAACCTCAAAAAATTATGAGCCCTTAATAATGGTGGGTTTGCTCAGGGGAACCAAAAAAAGAATATAGACCATCTTAAAATACTCGAACTCGTCAGATTAAAATAAGGCGGATTTATTACTAGCTAAGAAGTGTCAAAAGTGTCAATTTTTCTAATTTGATCGTCAGTCTAAGAAATGGGAGCATCTGGAAGTTTCACTTTTTCACCCCCTCAGTTTTTTTTTTTTAAATATAGGACTGCGGTGGCAAAAAAACGTACGGCCCGCCTGATTTTAAGCAGTTACCGTAGCCTATAGATGCTTAGAAATTCTGACGCGCTCGAGTAATTTTTTTTGTTCAATTTATCATGTTGGAGAATGAAAAGTATCAATATCTGACACGCTTGAGTATTTTTGCTTTTTATACAAAAAAATAATAATTCATGTATACGCTTCCCCCACCGCTGAAAGTGGAAACATCTAGAACAATGTATTCTTCCTATCATCTCATCTACCGAATCTACTAGGTTTGGACGACGCTCGTGCAAATCCAAGAATTGCACGCTCGCCTCCCCATCTAGTAGGCCGCTCGGCTGTCTGCAACGGATGGTTGTATGTGGGTTCGAATCCAATCGATGGACAAATTTCGGCATGGTCTTTTCATAGGTAGGTTGGTAAGTAAGTAATTTAACCTAGCCTGGGTGTAACTGGATTTGTCCCAAGACCATTGTACGGTACCCGTAGGTGGTACCCGTCCGTATGTTATCTAGTTAGGTACGTACGTTGTTAGACTTCACAGATTAGATAGGTAGGTTCATGAACGTAATACCATTGAACGAGGACTGTGTACTACAAACTTTATTTTCCTTTCATTCATTCAAAAATAAACCTTATCTGACGGACTTAACGCCCACGATGCAGGCTTTATAAAAACCGGTCCCAGCCAGATACCTATAACTGCGCCTTCTTTCTCTTTCTAACAGTACAACCTTTCAACCCTTGTGTTGCCAGTTAATATTTATTCGATCACCTTAAACTTGGTACATTTTCATGTTAAGAATAATAAACAATAAAGTCGATTAATGAAATACCAATGGTAAAGTATAAGAATATCCTAAGATTAAAATTTCAAATATAAATAAATATCTGGAAATAAGTACTAACCTTCTTTAATAATTCGCTTGTAATTGTCAGTTCCGTGATGTCTATAGGAATCGTAGCAGAAATAAAATTAAAAACTTGAAACACAGAACGTCAATTTGCGTGACACACGACATTTTCAGCTAATTTTAAATCTAGAGGATTGTGCTGAATTTTCTCATAAAAATGGGTAGAATATGCGTAATGCAAGGGTGTAAAAGCGAATATTATCCGAATTAAGGATTATCTTAACATAGGTAAGTGGGTAACTATGTTTTCCACGTTAAGTACATTTTAGATGTTCGGGTGACATAAATTTCGCTAGTAAAAAGGACTATAATATAAATCTTATTATGTGTCTGTGTTAACTGAGGAATATCGTCCACGGGAACTGTTTGCAGCGATAAAGTCGCGCTTTTCGTTGCCGCACGACTACATCGCTACTTTTTGAAGTCGGTCGCATTTGCAACGCGCGACAGACCACACGCTGGTAAAACGCGACGCTCATGCCGCGTTGTCACGGCTCGCCGGGCTCGCACACGGCGTTCGCGTCGTTCACACGCTCGAGGAACGCGCACGTCTAGGGCCAGATTAACCCTTGTAGGGACACATGTAATTATGTGAGGCGAAGTATAAGGTAAACAAACAAAGTATAAAGAGTGTGAGGGTATGAAAGGCGAGAGAGTTACTACGCGCTGTCCCGACTGAACGGTTGTCGCCCGGGGGTTTACATAGTGGAAATAAATTTACGTTTTTAAATTGGATTTTGGGACTATTTATTTAACTACCATATAATTATTTGAGAACGGACAATAGCCATTGGTGTGAGTGAGTTTTGTGATAAATAAAATAACGACATACGAAGGACGTTAAACCCTTTCAGGCAATGTAATTCTCGGGGCCCCTTTCCTTTACCCTTTTGTTACTTTTTAATAGTACATTACTGCCACGGTCTGTAATGAGTGTGTTGCTGGGCGCGTTGTTGATGGCCGAAAGCGCGGCGCAGCGCAGCTCCAGGCCTCCACAGCGCGGTCAGCATTGCAACCCTTGATGGACAATATAAAATAAAGGCCGAGACCGATGGTTTGTCGATTGAAATTGTTTGCAGTTGGGACGACTTTTGACTTTACACTTCCCGATTACTCCTAAGCAATAAAAAACAAAAAAACAATTTTGTCTTTTACAGATCCCAGGCGTGTAAATTGGTTACAACAAATACCTATTGGCTACAGAAAAATTACCCAAAATTCCGTCATATACAGCAAGCATTTTAAACCGACAGATTATGTCCCTAATTTAACACAACGAGTTTTAAAGGAAAATGCCCTGCCCTCACTGTTCCTTTTCGTTAGCACAAAGGACAATGGGCAAAAATGGTCCAAATGTACACCACTTCCGAGACCTACGTCACTCGATAGACCACTATATACTGAGTAACTTTTGCAAAGGCAGTTCAACAAAATAGGCTGTCAGTAAAAAAAATATGAGTAGTTTAAAAACATATTTTAATTTTTTTATTTCACACTTAGTGTTATGTCTTATACATTTTTTTCGAAAGGCAACGATATAAATACACTTTCTAACATTAAATACAAATAAAATAAGCTGTCAGAAAGCAAAAAATGCCGTAAAATATATTTTATTATTATTTTTGTTACCTGATGATAAGTGAAAAAGTAAGGTAACGCATAGAAGGTACCAGCTTATTTATTTTATAGAAGCGCTTGTTGTTCACTTTTCATCAGGTAACAAAAATAATAATAAAAACTTTTCACGGCATTTTTTGCTTTCTGACAGCTTATTTTATTTTTATTTAATGTTAGTAAGAGTATTTATATTGTTGCCTTTCGAAAAAAATGTATAAACATAATACTAATGGTGAAATCATATTATTTTTTTAAACTACCCGTATTTTTTTACTTACAGCTTATTTTGTTGAACTGTCTTTGTAAAAGTTACTCAGTATTTAGTGGTCTATCGGGTTACGTAGGTCTCGTCAGTGGTGGATATTTGGACCAAGTCCCATACAGTTTTGCCTATTGTCCTTTAATTTTGTCTTATGGTCTAATTAGTTAGATATTCTTAGGGTACCGTACCTAATAAGGAAAATAACTTTGTTGTTCGTCTGTCTGTCTCTATGTCCGTCTGTCACAACTTGCACAGCCCAAATCAAACATAACATGTTAACAGTAGTAGGTACCTTTTATAGCATAGAAAAAGAGTAAGTATAGGAAAGATAAGTATAGGAAAAACCATAGATATGGAGAGCCTAGAAAACGTCCAAGCGTGTGAAGTGTCATGTTACTTTATATTACAAAGTGGCAAAATCTACGATCTTAAATACTATTTTGTATCTCCATTTGGGTTGCCAAGATACAGACAGGCACTCGCGTAGTTTGGCCACCGCAGACTAATTTATTGTACCTACTCATGTTTTTATGAAAATAAACATCCTTTTGCCTTATTTTCTTATTATTTTCCTATCATAACAATCTTGGAACAATATAACGTTTTCACCAGATAGCCATGGGGACGTTCTCCAAATGTCAAAATATTATGGTCACTCTTGTTGGCAAAGGAAACAACGTTCAGTGTGGTATATCGCTGTCGGCTTCACTTTTGCTGGCAAGTCATCATTCCAGGTGTTAGAGACTTAAAACTTCCTTGGGTAGGTTAGACTTGTTAGAGACCACAGTTGGTGTTCTCTTTGGGCACATTTTGGGAAACAGAAGCAAGACAAAAAGCCAAAAGAAAAAAATACAGTTCTAATGTTGTAGTTGGTACCAACAAGAGTGAGGTAATAAGTTGCAAGTTAAAATTAAGCGTGTAGGTAAGTTAACAAGTACCTACCTAGGTATAATATACCGTATTCTTTTCTATTTTAGGTTAAGTTGGTGGGCGTGGCTTATTACTTGACACGTTTGGACATACCTACTTATACAATATTTTCTTAGCTTAAAAAAAAGTAATCTAATCTGTGGTTAAATGCATAGGTGTCACATTTATAGATAGGGTGGGTGGTAGGTATATTACCTATACCTACCTATCTCGAAAGCGAAATACTCGTAGGTGGGTAGGGGTACTAGTGCTGGCAAGTACCTTAACTGGGAGTAAGTACATATTGGGTATTGGATCGTGAGCAAATTGCCGGCACGCAGGGCTCTCAGTTGGTCTCCTTATTAGGGCGGGCGCGGTGTGCCAATCTAAGTTGTTAATTCCCAGCACGGGGCGGCACGCACCTGCGGGATTACCGAAGCCTGTTGTTTCACGATACGGATTGTGTGATGTTCTTTTCTGTATAGGTACTGGAAATGCTTTTTAGAAGAAACTATACCTACCCATCTATTAGCTCGCACCCATACTTACTCTGTCCTTATAGATGGGGAGCCGTAGAAGGGTTTTCTGGATTTACTCCAGCGCGTCAGATTAAGATAAGGGAGATACCTTACATATTGATAAGAACCTCCAACCCGTATGAGCCCTTAATACAGGGGGGTACGCTCAGGGGAACCGAAAAAATATTAGACCATCTTAAAATACTCGTGCGCATCAGATTAAGATAAGGGGGATTCATTACTAGCTAAGAAGGGTCAAAAGTGTTAACTTTGCTAATTTGATCGTCAGTCTAAAGGGGTTATTACAGTTAACTAAATTTAGGCTACTTAATTTAGTCGTTACTGAATTTAGGCAAGTGTAATCGCATTCAGCAAGCTATACAGAAGCTAGAATGGTTTAAATATTTAGAAGCTTCTGAATTTAGGCTTCTAAATTTAGCCAAGTGTAATAAGCTCTTTAGAAATGGGAGCATCTGTAAGTTTCACTAACCACCCCTTCTGACAATCTGACGCGCTCGGGTATTTTTTTTAAATTTATTAATTTGCAGGATGAATAATATCAATATCTGACACGCTTGAGTATTTCCATGTCATTGTGTTTTTTTACAATTTTGAAATTTATATGTAGACGCTTCCCCCACCGCTGAAAGTGGAAACATCTAGAACCATTTATTCTTCCCATCATCTAATCTACCAAATCTAATAGGTTTCCGCGACGCTGGAGTAAATCCACAGTTAGCATCATGGGCTCCCCCTCTATTAGGACATACCTAATACCTACCTATCTACTATATCATAGTAACTACATATTCCTGAGTAACTATGCCACTGCAAAAGATTAAGTAGCTACTTATGAAACCATTCTCCTTAGGAATTCGGGTCCAGATAAAAGCGTTTTTTCGCTACAAGGTGAAATTAAACATGAATACTTGCCTTTACCTCTGACGTGGAACATTCCGCTCCAATACATTCACTTTGAACACAAGGGAAACTCCAAGGGGGTAATCGGTTTTAGTAACATATCTCCCCCTCGGCCGCAATGAGATAAATGACTAAAATCATCTTGGCTTTATTGAAATACCTTATCTCTAAAGGCAGGTAAAATATTTTAAAGAATCCTGGGATCGCGAGGCTCGATAGCTTACGTAAGAGATAGGTACTTAATGGATATCCAAGAATAAGGAACCGAACAAAGGTATCGAACAATTTTAGGTAGATATCTACTTGATAAGGTACCCGTGGACATCTTCTTAGCTGGGTATGTATGTTGTGTCTTTATTGTTAAACGTTCAATAGACCATGTGTAGAACGCATATTGTAAAATAACATAATAATCATTTATAAACGGTTATATTTCTTACGAGCTGTAGGTAAGTAGGTATTATATTATGTTTTCCTAGGTCAACTAACCGGGGTGAGTTAGCAAAAAGTGCATCGCTTGGGAGTCGGGGTGGTATCGTACGTCGCACCGGCCAGACAGCCACTACAAACGTAATTTACTACTAGTTGAAGTGGATAAGCGCGAGCGGAATTATTTATCCGACGCCGGTGACTGCGGCGGCAGCGGCGCGCGGCGGCGCGGAGGTAGCGAGCTGAAGCCACTGAAAGCGCGGAAACTACGGCGAAACGCGTAGAGGCTGAAAGCGATTTAAAATGTTCGGTTGGAGTGTAGCCTTAGGGGCGCAGTTAGGTTTAGGTTTAGGTCTAGGTCTAGGTTTAGGTTTGAGTATAAGGGTGAGGAAAAGGACACGGGTCGACTTTGACATTGAATGACCTTTGACCTTTAACCCCGAATATGTTTTGACCTCAAGTAACCTTTGATTATGAATGTCATTGGATCTCGAATGAACTTGATATTTGACTTTGACTTTGACTTTGACCTTGACCTTGACTTTGACTTTGACCGTCTTACCTTGCTAAATGCTTGGACACGTTCGGTTAGGTTAGGTTAGAACTGTGACCACAACGCGCGAGCCGAGCGAGCGAAGCGAGCGTGCCGCGGTAGCGGCCGGCGAAGCGCCAGAGCCAAATAGTATCCATTACAGTTATTTTTAAAAACCTCATGGTCTTGGTCCATGACCTTGGGATCAAAGGTCATTCAAGGTCAAATGTCAAATATCAAGTTCATTCGATGTCAAAGGTTACTTGAGGTCAAGGTCATTCGGGGTTAAAGGTCAAAGGTCATTCGAGGTCAAAGTCGAGTCGGCCTTTTCCCCAACCTCATACTCAAACCTAAACCTAGACCTAAACCTAAACCTAAACCTAATAGCGCCCCTAAGGATACACATTGACCAAATGTTCAGCTCTCACTATCAGTAGGTACTAAACCTAGAAGAGTATCATGTCGGGTATGATGTCCTGTGCCTACTCTTATTCTTCTTTTCGTAACAGCTGGTATGCCGTGATTACAGACACCATAGAAGATCAATGACAGCTTGCGTAGATCTGCGGCATACGGAAGGATAATAATCGGGATTTAAGAGTTTCTTTAAAAGTATTGAATTCTAGCGAGATGACGCAGGTTGCAAAAATATCGCTGTCTGCGGTTTCTTAATAATATGTAGTTCGGCAAGTCAGTTGAAGTCAGTAGGTACTCAATTAGAAAGTGCAGGAAGGTAGTTAGCGCAGTACGTTAATGTCTAATGCACGGTCGGGATCCGGAGATTGTTGTGGGGGCAATCTTAGTTCTTGAGGCCAGTATCTACTGAAATATTTATAATGGTATAGGTACCTACCTAAATTGCAATATAGTGCTGAAATATTCATCAGCTTTCACAAGTTTTTCTGAACCGCATTCATTTAGTTTTTAAACGAACAGTCGTTACAATATACTATAAAGGTATGTTGGTAATTATTACCTTTTCGACGATATTATATTTTTGGGGAAAAGAACTTTAAAATATTATTACAAAAGTACCTCCATTAAAATAGCTTCAGAACTATGAATTAAGGATTATGAATAAACAGTAGCTGCCAGTGGCGCGGTGGTGTATCGCGCGGCATAAATATTGCGCGCGGGCAACCGGAAAATTAAACAACGCGTTGCCAACGTGTGACGTCACGCACTTGCATTTCAATGTGTCTTTGATGACGTAGTTGTAGCTTAATGTTCCAATATAAGGAACCAAGGAGGTGGAATGTAGGCCGCAAAGTTTTATACGCGGGTGGATGAGGATGCAAATACCCACACAGGACCGATAAATCATTAGGTAGTTACACTCCAACTGATATAAATGGTACATACCTAGCTATAGATAAATTCTACATGATAGACTATCACTATAATTGATAGTAATCTGGATCTTATAAACTGCAAGCCTGTAATATTGTTTCTCAGCTGAGTAGGGCCTTCCATAAAGATAGCCGACACAGAGCTTCATAGGGACGTAACATATGGTCATAGATAGGTAGTATGTTTAGTTAAGTACCTCCTAGTAAATGAAGTAAACGAGTTAATTACTACTCTTATAACAACTAGACGGAACAATTTAAGACGGGAATTCCAACTCGCTAAGTCTTGAATCTTAATTGCATTCGTAGCACTTTCGAAAGCAAATAAAATTCTGTGCGTAGTTAGGTAGTCGACAATCGTATCTACCTTTAAAAGTTGATGACGTCATTTAAGGATAGGTAATTAAACTAAGAGCAGGGTGTTAAGCTGCTATCATGTTCTAACTATCGACGTGTCGACATGAATACATGGTATTTATCAGCACAGTGCAGCCAATCAACTACTGCAGCCTATTTCGTGTCCGATAATTGAACATGTCCGGCTTAATGAAGTTTTCTCTTCACAAGCCATCTATCAATACTCGGTTATGGAAATCAAGATTATAGGTACACACTTGTTTATTAGGTAACTACTGTTTTATCGCGAAGAATCTGTCGGTGTAATGCATGAGACGAGTCCGCCCGTGATTACCTAAAGATAAATCCGTTGTAATCGTTGGCTGTCATGAATCAATTTTCTGAGAATAATGATCTTAAGTTTTTATAAAATAGAGTTTTTGTAATTCTCCAGGTATCAAGTCAAGCTTACTCGATGCAGCGGGGTAAAGAAATTTCATTAGCCGCATGATTTGACAAGAACAACGTGATCAGGCAGTATTCATCAAAAACAAATTAACTTGCTCTCTGATGGCCTTCCCGGGGGTTTTACAATACAATTTGGTACCTATTTATAACAGAGTAATGCCATGAAAATTTGTTTAAGTACACGGCATAACGACGATAGCCGCCGTGTAAACTGAAAATAATTCGCTTGCTTTTATAAAATGCTTCGCAAAACGTAAATTGGGATTTAATATTTCAGTAGTTACTCGCGTAATGCCAAATAAAAGGGTGTCGTTATAAACGGATTAGCAATACTGCATGGTATTAAATACAAAGTATGCACTGTACCTACGAACTTTGGGACGACTCCCAAATATTAGCGTTATCCCTCTATCGAGGGCTTTATCTACATCTATAGCCCAAAGCGTTATAATAGATAGAACTCCTAAATTATAGTGAGGTGGCTATCAACATACGGTGAAAAGAATAGATACGAGTGGGTCGGTTTCCGATAGGGGTTTCATATCGAGCGGCCGGCTAACATTAAAAGGTTAATCGTTCGCATAAAATACGGCACAATAAAGAACGTTTCACCATTCATGAGGCACACCGAGTCAGACATCTCCCGTTATTATACTCGTAAAGTTCGCCCTTTCCGTGCATAATGACATGACGAATTGCGCTCGCGATATTTTTGCTTCTTTATACGATGAGGTCATTATGTGCCAGTTACGACGCTAAACGCTCGCAAGGAATGGGTTCCGAATGTTTAACATATTTTATGCTACTTCGAAATTAAAAAAAATAATCGAGCTACGTCCGCAGCGAACTTCTGCCGCTGAAATGAAAACATTGTTCATAGTGTCTACTGTCTATGAAACTTTTGTTTTGCAGGCAGCGTATTAAATACACGCACCCGGTGTGTTTTTTTTTAAATGGCGAGAGATTTAAAACAAATTCGGTTGGAGAGATAATGGAGAGCGCGAGTTTGGAGTAATAGAGGACATGTGGATGGCAAGCTCCGGCCGGATGAAAAAGTACAAAAGTTGTGCGCCCGACGAATAAATCGGGGCGAGAATATAAACACGTTTGTAGCTCAATAAGTCACTTGGAACCTTTGTGTAAAAGCAGTGTTTAAAGCTGTGGCTGCATACCTTGGGACGTTTTTAGTAGGCAGACCAAAGAATATGTAAAAAAGGTTAGGCAGGCGCATTCAGCATTCTCGTTGGTCATCATGAAATGCACAGCTGGGTAGGTATTACACATAATGGGAGGATGTTTTAGAACAAAAAGATCATAAAATAGTCACAGGTTAACCCACATAAATAGGTACTACTCTATTAAATAGCTACTAAGCCTTATAATTGCTCACAAAAATGCGAATACGTAAAAGTTTAATATTTTCATCTTTGAATAGTCCAAAGTCTTGTAACTCACTGCAACTTTTACTTCCTTTCAATTCCGATTCATAATTCTTCTTAAAACTTAAATGCAAGTTAAAAGCTTAAAATAGTACCTTCCTAGTGGGCTCTTTTATGCTTTTATTGTCGAGAAGTTTGTGTAAAACTTCCAATAGAGCACTCATTCATATTTGGTTCATCTTATACGCCGATTTACTTTGTTTTGGAATAAACGATGAGTACCTGCCTATATTTTGATTTTCTGTCTATATGTTCTTCTAGACCTACCTAGGTCGTCGGCCGTCGGCTCGAGCAGGTACTTGGGTAGTTACTAGGTAAGTCTGCGCTGTGAAGTGTAGGTATATGTTTAAAATGCAGAATATTTAAAACACCTGTAACCTGAACTGTGAAAATGCACTTATATCGCAATATCGTTTACATTATACGACGATCGGAGACAAAAACGAACTGTGTCTTTAATAATTTCATAAAAATAAACGAGCAAATCTCCTCGCCGGCGGAGTGAGAGCAGTTCGTGCTCGGAATAAATTTCTTCAAAGGGATCGTTTTCAATTTCATGGCTCAATCTTCGGGATCTCAGTGAGAATATGTAAAGGGGCATTTGTCGGTGTCAACACAATGTAATGAGGCCCTCTGCATTAGGCACGTGCTCACGGGCTCCTTATCTAACCTCGTCGTCATATCAATCGGTCGTGATCATGTTACGGTTATTTTATTGGTTATCGGTTGTCATTATATGAAAACTGTAAAATTTTCTTCGAGACCATTTTTGTCATAGAGTAGATATATGAGTGAAAAGATGTCTAAAAATTAATTCATGGAAGAGAAGAATTAAAAGAATAAAACTCCTAAGGTATCTACTAACCAATAGGTAAGCAAATATTAAGCAAAGTTGGGAGTACAACCTAGGCTCAAACCTAATATAACAATTTAGTCACGTACTTTATCACTCATAAAATTATCAAAATATTAAATCGTCTCTCAGCTGTACTCCGGAACACCTAACTTGCAGCTCGTTAGTTACTTCGGCAATAGGTAACTCGGCTAACTTAATAAAATGAGTAAAATCTTGTCGCGGGTTAACGACTTAACTCTATCACAAAGAGGCATTTTGAATTCTTAATTACTGCCGGCGGGTAAATGCAACGAGGAGGATTGTTTCATACAGCTCTACCTTTATTTAAATACAACCACATATTTAGGTGGCATTTTATAATTTGGCTTATTAGCTTTGAATGGGTACGCAACGATCTTTCGGCACGCTCGGCATGCAACGGGTTTCTCGATTTGCTATACTATTTAAAACAATGACGGTTGGTGCGTACGCTGCTAATGAGCCAAAATAATTTCAACCGATTTTCATTTGTTTTTTAGGAGAATGGGCAAAATGGGATCTGGAATATTATTACCGTATATCTAGTGGTAGCTACATCAGCCATTTACACCCAGTCTCCTTTTAAATTGTGTCCTCCAAAACTTAACCCAATTAACAGGCGAGATAAAATGATTGTTCAGTTAATAATACGAAATAACGAGTTGAGGGAATAGGGCCGCGCGCCAGGAGACTGACCCTCGCGTGAGTGACGGGCCTCTTGTCTCCGTGTCGCCGGCTGCCCCTGTCGGCATAAATAGCGGTATCAAGCAAAAATATCATAGCTTTGATACGTTTGTAGTCATACAATAATATTATGTCTTTTGTTATGGAACTTTTGGAAATATGCCTGCGTACTGTCAACGAAGTGTGTGGTCCAAGCATTCATTTTATTCCAGTTCATGATCATGTGAATACTGCTAACTCATAAGGAATATTCGATAACATTGAATTTAAAAACTTAAAAGTTACATAGGTATTTAGGTAGGTAAGTTTCTGTTTTTAAATTTAACCCAAGTGTTTTTTTAACATTTTAAACTATTAGGAACACATATTTGTTCAATGTAAGATCGCGATTAGGTGCTAAAACTACAAAAGTAACATAGTTTTCACTAACTCTATTCTTTCAAACTCTTGCATAGGAATTCTCAAGCCAATCTTCTTCGGCTTTGACATTGAAGTTCCCTCTATTGTGAATTGTTTGAGAGGAACATTCCGCTATTGGAGCAGTAATAACGTTTGTTGAAGAAATTCAAACGTGAAACTATTGCGGGCGGCGCGCGGCGCGGGCGCGAGGGCGCAGCGTCGCATAAACGTCCCGCGATATTGTCACTGTACTGACACCAAGTAACATGGCAGGGATTCAGGATATTAATTATTACTGCACTATCCATCTAAGGAAATTATAGATTTATACATGAGACAAGAATTGCAGTCGATAGCAGAAGCTGACTAATAAAGAAAATACCGCCAGACAAATACATCTATCAAGGGTCAAGGTACCTCATGATGTACAACAAAACACTATATTTCAAAAAATTGCATTTCGTATCGAACCTGTAACCAATCGATCCATTGACAAGATGTACGAGACTCGCGGCCGAATACTCGTACGCAACTCAAATTTGAGAGATGCTTAATTTTGACGTGCCATATACAAACAATGACAGATAACGACGTCTCAAACTGCTAAGTGATACTAAAAACATTTCAGTATTATAGCCTTTGAGTATTCTGCGGTCGGTTTATTTGGCAATTCTACTTCCATGTCACCGTAAAGTGAAAAAATGTGATTCATATTGTGACGCGTAAGTTTTTTGTTGTGAGAATTCAGGACTTTCCCTAGAAATAACAACCATTTGGTGCCCGAGTCGAGTAGTCTCGGCTCACCGCTACACCCACCCAGGCATTCCCGTAAACATTCTATTGGAAACATAACAGTAACAGTGTGAAAATTGATTTGGCAAGTCGTATGGATCTGATACGATGTCATGGTGTTGCCTGCGATGAACATGTCATCATTTGCATCACAACCAGGTGTAGACATTATCGTAGGTAGATCTTTGATGCTCGTTATTTTTGACAAGCAACTAGAGGCATGTTTTTGAACGCTATTTTGTGTATATTTATACTAAACCAATTATTTTTATGTACACGTATTTTTATAGCCCATCATGTGTCCCACTTCTGGGCATTGCCTTCCCCTTTTGCGACAACAAGCCCAAGGTATACGTACTTACCTATACCATACAAAAGTTAAGATCAAACAATAAAAAAAGATCCAATGTGATTCACATATTTGTTTCTTGGTTCTCAACAATGACTTGATATTGAGAAACGAAACGTCACAATGAGTGGAGAGAGCCCTTGTTGATGAAGCTGTGTTCGACACGGACTGCGGCGGCGGCGGCGGGGGATGCGAGATTGCGACCCTTCTGATTACACAATGTTCGCTTTCATCCCTTGTGCAAGTCGCGCTCCGGAAATCTTTTGTGATTCGACTTCGGTTATTGTGGCGTAGCATACTAATACGCCGGTAGGTGGCGCGGCTGAAATATGTGACGAAGCCACGAGCCACCTCGCGTTTCATACTCCACACGTAATAAGCGAACGCCGTAAAGAATAAGCCACAAATTGCCGGCTCTTGGATACGTGTATGCTATGAATTTTATTTGCTAAATTGGCTGCTTCGAATAATTTATCCACCTTGGTGCTGCAATTGTGATATTGAGAAAAAGAAGTTAGTTGTTGCACATGTTCTGGTTGGTGCTTATCAGTTCGGTACCATCAGGTGGACCATCTGTCAGTGAGCCTACCTAGGCAGTAAAAAAACATCATCTATTGAAGACTCTGTTCCTGTATTCAATTGAAATAATGACTAAACACATAATGATTCCGCGCAAGGTGATGTCAACGTGCTTAGTTAAAGAAGTCTTAATTTTGGAGAAAAAACTTTTCCGCTATACGCACTTTTTCATTTAATGTACCCTCGATTGTACATATATATGCAAGCACATAAATGTAATACACCATCTACCCTATGAATGTGCATCCTTGCTTAGCTGTGACAGTGGTAGTGGGCAGCTTATCCGCTGCTGGGCAATAGCTAAATTAAATTTGTGCCGCCCGTCGCACCCATGATCTAGTGGACTTTACAGACGTAGCAAGCGCTACTTGAGATGCTTTATAGCCATTGGATAACGAATTGTAGTACCTAATCACAGTCTAATATTAATAGTCGTGTGATTTAAACCTGAACTACCAACTATTCGAGACAATTCATAAAGAGCATAGTTTTTATTCTTTAGCATGTCATACAGCGGTAGTCAATATAGCTGCTAAAGAAAAAATATTGTGAGTATGCACAAGAATATTATATGTACCTATCTAGACATATATTACTCGTATATTGGAGTCAATAAGCTCAATGACACTTCGAATAAATAAGTTGAATCGTTATCCTTTTCTTTACGTTAAACCCAAAAATTGCCACAATAATATTAAAGAAAGAAGAGGAAAGTGTAATCCGAGACAAACTTACATCCTTGGGTAAAGGATTTAAGTCAGTATGTCAGAAGCTCTCTCGAAGTGTGTCTCTACTCTGATAAGAATACGTAAGAGCATAAAAATAAAAGTTCACATCGGAGGAAAGGGAAAATGTCGCGGAATAATATTTGGGATTCCAGTTTTATTTGACTGCAGACCCTCGGTGAATGGAGACAGAGATTTCCCGAGATGGCCCTATCAAACATTTATAGAGTACTACATGAAAGGACAACACTTAAGAACAGTTTCAATAAGTGTTCCACGCGTAACGATATTACCTACGGCGGATAAAAAATCATTGCGACGTTTAATATCCAAGCCATGATACGATACAACAGGGTTATACTCAAGTCACTCCTATGGCGAAGACTTAATTAGGGACTAAAATTAGAATAGAAAAGTATTAACAAATCGTTTACTGCTATGGAATTAATCCTATATCACTACTCCAAGGATCAAAAGTGTTAAGTACTTACTACACCACTATTATCAATAATAAAAAATAAAAAAAATTAGCCCTTTTTTAACGTCCCACTGCTGGGCACGGGCCTCCCCTCAATGCGAGGGGGATTCAGGCCATAATCCACCACGCTGGCCCAATGCGGGTTGGTGGATTTCACATGTCTAAAGACATGCAGGTTTCCTCACGATGTTTTCCTTCACCGTAAGCAAGTGATAATCATATTAAAGTTATGATTCACACATAGATTTCGAAAAATCCAGAGGTGTGAGCCAGGGTTTGATCCCATGACCTAAATCAATAGTTAGTATCAATAGTTTACTCAATATATCAATATGGAAGTGCTACTGGCACTAGTATAGTAATTATTTCCTGAAATAGGATGTCCTAACATTGAAACTAGTTACAAAATAAAACTAAGTTACCCTTAAAAGAACTCTTAACACTTTCCGCCAAATTTATAGAGATTTTTAGCCAGTTTACAATGGTTTTACAAAGCGTTTCTAGGAAAAAAGTGATTTATAATACCAGTGTAAGTTAATCATAACCTGCTTTTAACTACCTTTCCTTAAATAACTTTTAATCGATATTAGGTATATCAGTTTTCATCTAAAGAAAAAGTTCAATGGGAAAGTCGGGGTCGGGTCGCTTTAGGTCGGTCGGTCTGAATATTATATTAAGCAAGAATATAATTAAATTATATCTTGTTTGATCGTAGCGGAATTGAATATACGTTAATTATATTACTGACATTCTATACCCAATCACAATTCATCACCTAGCAGGTAGGTAATTAAGAGATTATCTAATCTACATGAAGGTCTAGCTACTGTAACATGTTCAGAGAGCACGTATACGTTTAGTTTTGGATATTGTTGGCATCTAATTAGCTTGTTCAGAACATTGTGCTGTTTCTGGAAAGTTAAAATTTTATGTCTGTGACTGTGTTGGGAATTCCTTATGTAGAAAATCATTTCAAAAACAATTGAGCCAAAAGGTATATGGAATAATTATTTTGGAAGTTTTCCACTGATAAAAAATAGTACCTATGTATAAGTAAGGGCATAAACGGGAAGGACTATGTTTTAATTACGTTTTTCCGAATGACACATGGTCGAACCAGTTTCCTTGATATTTCATCGAAAGCTTATAAGCGCGAACGTTCATTAGCACGTCGCACACCTATTGGTAGTCTTTTGAATTAGGTATATCGAAGCTGTATACTTACCAACCTACCGATAAAAACAATTAGGATCATAGTTAAAGTAATCTGTTTATTTCAGTTGCGTTCATAAAAACTGAAAATGTAAATAATAATACGCGTACAAAGTATATTATATTTGATAGCAGCATAAAATGTTGCCTTTTGACTTCTTTGTCACATCGTTCATATAATATTTATCGTTCGCGTGACAAAGAAATTCTATTTGGGGGCAAATGCTCAAATAGTTCGACGTTTGAATTTCCCTTGTGTAAACGTTATTACAGGTTGTAGTGCGCTGCAGGTGAGACATTTGGCAATAACAGCGGCTGGGTAGTTCTACCAAGTGGGATTGCGATAGGTATAATGTCGGCAGGAAGTGTCGCGGGCGATGACTCAACATACATTTACATACTCGCGGAATCTTTCGATGACAGTGTGATTGTGGTTTAATAAAATATGACGTATTGGCACAGTCGCAACGAAAAGTGGGAACAACAACATATGCTTACTTTTACACGACTATGCCACTTCCCTAGTGTTCGTCACGCAAGAAGAAAAGAACGCTGGATGACTTTGGGACATGGATATAATGCCGCATGTATGCATAATGTACACCTACTACCTAATTAAGCATGCATGTTGTTTTATGTAGGTATCTATATAATTAAACGTAAGGGGAACATCTCTCTACTATCGTCTAACGCTCCTACTTACTTTAATTATTTTGTTGCTAAAATCCCAATAGGCGTAATAGCTTTCTAGACTGCCACAGGGACAATATTTTTTATTATGCTAATTGAAACATAATCTGTCCAAGTTCGGCTGTGTTGCCGAGTCACCTGTGTCGCTTGGTAATTTTTTTAAAAACAAAATTAAGTTACTTTCTCCGCTGAGTAAGAATGATAGACGTTTTTATGAGAGCAGGGGAATGTTCTGATTGACATATTGTTAATGATGTTTTGTAGTTCGTTTATTGTTATGATTAAATGCGATTTAAGTTTTGTTTCCGTAATATTTTCTTGGTTAGGTGTTAGGTAGACAAAAAATCCAAAACAAAAACGAGAAGAATAGTTAGTTAGGTACCTACTTCTTATTTAATCTACGCCCACTTGATTTTAAAGACAGAGAATAATAACATGTAGGAGCTCTCAATATGCGTATAAAAATGATTCATGAACGGAATTACGAGAAAAATAATAATCCGTGTGTCGTTTTCTCTTCATCCGGTGTCGAGGTGCGGGATTATCACGCCGCGCCGTGATTATGATTAAGCGCCACCAGCCGGGAAAAGTGGCAAGAATGAAATTAAAATTACATTTTGTGCGTCCTCATTACACTTTTATACCACGAGAAATGGCCTAACATTTATAATATATTATTTTTGTTGTTATACTTTGGAAATATAATTTAAACTTTTACAATAAGCATATAAATTGCAGTGATCATTGAAGTACCTAACTTTTGTTAAACCATATCTTTGCAAACCTCCCGCTATTAGCCGCTTAGATTAGTAAAATAGTTCGGCTACTACAGCATAAGAGCATGGAAATCAAAAGCCAAAAAATAGTAAACAATCGTCATCTACATAGAGTGAAGTTTCCAACTGGTGTTACGTAAATACTGGTTGCAGACAGGTATCGTAGCCAGGTGGGCTTAACAGCCGTATTTGTCATCCGTGTAGTACGCCAAAATGTTCCAATTTGTCACTAAATTGATATTTATCCACTGTTTCTGGTGCTACATCTGTCGAGGATGTAGCAAATCATTGCACGGAATAATTTATTTATAGCATTCTGTAAATTTTGAGGAACTCCTTATTACTAGGTACGTATGCTTAATATTGAATTGGAAAATTCCTCTATTGAATGTCTAGGTAAGTATCTTACGCACCTATATAAATTTGATGGCAAACTCAAATTAAATTTATTATGATTTTCATGAAAAGTGTAAAAGTCTTAAAAATATCACTAGACTAATAACATATGAACCGTGGGTATAGACCCAAACAAAATTACAAACAAGTCTACTAGCAAACGGTATATCGCAGCATGTAGTGTGAGAATGATCACTATCACTAACAGATACCTGAAATCTTTACCTTAAAACTACCAGTCACAACGCCACAGATACGGTGTATAAACAAAACGGATCACCCAGAAATAGTGAGTGAGGGTCGTTTTGTTCGGCGAAGTTTTTATACTGCGTGGCGCCTGGGCCACATAACGAGCACCTGTGGCCTCATCTACATAATGTGGACAAGTCGTTGAACCCGCACTGGACAGCTCGAGTCCCAAAGTCGGGCGGGACTCCGCGGCTCCGGGCCTGGATCGAACATCGGTACACTATGAAAAATGAATTTAGAAACAAGTCCCGATGCAATCTGAATGTTCAGTTTTGTTTTGCTTAGGGTAGTGGTTTTATTTTAGCTTGTAGATTCTACAATGCACTACCTACCAGTGTCGTCACATATCTAGGATGCTATTGCAATCTCGGTACGAAAACAATAATCTGTTTCGTTTGCGCTTCTCAAATAATTGACTGCAAACATATGGTATGATAGCATCATACGTCAGAGTTATATGAAGCTACATGGACCTTGAAAATAATAACCCTTCCTCGAACTCTACAATAATAAAGTCGTATCTCTTTTTCTTTAAGATAGCATCAAATAGGTGGAAGTTTATAATCCAAACGGGAAAAAAGCGAAAAACAAGTCAGAAACATATGTGCATGGCGTGTGTAATGGGAGGTGATCTGATAAAACGGCAGCCCGTGATGCTGTAGGGATCGCGTTTAAAAGGTACCCCGAGAGTCGTAAAGAAACTTGTGCCCTTAGCGACAAATGAAACAACAGGGAAAACGGCGCGCAACTCGAAACATCCAACAAAAGCCATAATAGACTTGTAGTTGAGGCCATGAGAGCGCCTTGCAAGTGAATATTTTTGAAGCTGTAATATATACATGTATGGTATGTATTTATAAACTTCATAATCATTTCAGAATTACGCTTTTTTCGGTGGAGTTTTTTTCCAATCCTCTTTTTCCTGCTAGCTACTTGACCTCATTTACTTTTTCTTTTATTTGGTTGAAATACTTCTCCCCGGTTAGCCTCTCTATGATAGTCTAAACTTCATCAGTGAATCGTGTCGTATCAAATGACTAATCATCTCTCTTCTTCTATTCTCTATATAAGAAAAGAAATAATAGAAGAAGAGAGATGATGAGAGTAGGGGGAAAAGAGAAGCCAACACACATAACACTTTTTGTTTGTTACAATTTTAATCGCGTTTATTCTTTCCATCCTTATACATTATCCGATTGAAACTAATTACTTATAAGATTTACGAAACAAAAATTGTGTGGTATTCATAATGAATTAATTATTATCTGACATATTTACTAAATACACTGGATGTTTAACACTCTGGGCGTCTACAGACATTTTATTTAGGTGTAACGTATTGCCCGTCCGTTAAAAAGATTGGATAAACAAACAAGAATCAAAGTGTTCAAATATTTGCACTTGATCGCCTTTGTTTATTGAGTCGTAACTAAAAAAGTGTTGTGAAATAAATGTAACACTTCGCTCCCTTTATATTGCACGGCGGATAAGTCAAACAAATAAAATTCCGTAGACGAGTGTTGTTCGGTTCGTCTCCTTTGACAACGGCCGTTCTGTTATTATTTGCGCTGAATACAATTTACATATAAATGGAATGCGTGAACGCATTAAATTGGCAGCTTTTTGATTTTAAACAACGATGTTTTCTTGAGCGTATCTATTGGTTAGGATTCACTGATCATTTTTGTCTTTCAATAATTATTAAGGATTAATGGAATAGTTACAGTATAAAAAAATATAACATCAAAGCAAACCTTACCTACTAGAAACCTAGGGGATAGAAAGAAGCAGCTTGTTGTAGAACACACATCACGTAGTGTAAGCAAAATCCAAAAGATGCAATCCTAACGTGGCCCCTCGTTAACGGGGTTCAGTGAAAAACCAGTGGAAATAAAATGTCGCGGTTGTGGTTTCAATTAGGGCGACCGGTGGCTGGCTAATTACAGAGCAGTGGTGGCCAACCCGGTGTCAGGGGTCGCCAATGTTACGATATACTAATTTGAGGGTCAGTCTGGTTAGATTTGTCAATACGTTTAAATGTAGCTAACAAGTCAACTTAATTTATTTTGATGGGGCTTTTTATTAGAATGTCAGCAA
Organism: Drymonia ruficornis; assembly: GCA_947859195.1. Taxonomy (NCBI): domain Eukaryota; kingdom Metazoa; phylum Arthropoda; class Insecta; order Lepidoptera; family Notodontidae; genus Drymonia; species Drymonia ruficornis. The sequence goes on along the minus strand of OX401910.1, from coordinate 6,157,815 downwards.
AAAAATTTTGGTTTTCCGTTCATTAAAATACAAGAATTGAAACGGTTTATTTTTACAAGACTGTCTCCGTTCACAAAACAGTTAAAAACCTCCTTGTTGTGGGCAATTGCAATTCCTTGTTTGGTCCATTTGCATTATGCGTTCCAATCGGGCTCGTAACCGCGAGCGACCCACTTCGCGATGCGGGCAAACGACTAGTGTAAATGTTTGTTCGTTACACTAGAGATTTTTATCTTGGCGGAATAAAGATTAGGTATCTATTTGTGGTACGGTCGGTTGTACAATTCCGGAATATTTTCAGTATTTTAGTATTTGCTAAGCTCTATCACGGGTGGCAATAATGAAGAGGGATGTGAGGGATGGGGTGGGATGGAGGGATGTGCAGTCGAACTTACCTGCCTTTTTTTACCATACTCACCAACTGTATGGTCCCAAACAACGAAACTATTTTACTATGGCCGCTGTACACTGAGCTGGGGGCGATACCAGTAGTGGCACCAAGACCAAAGGCTATTCTGTAACGTCATACTCACTTCGCACGCGTGAATTTTCTAGTGAAATGTCAAATTTCAATACAACATATCACCTGCAAATTCACGAGTGCGAAGTGAGTTTGTCGTTACAGAATAGCCTAGCAGGGCAAATTGGAATTACTAAAAGGCCATTTTCGAGATTTAACCTCACGGGAATCGAACCCGCAGTGAGCCGAGTGGATTAGCTTATACAATATGTTAAAAAAACCCTGTCCGAGCTGAAACCGGTATTTAGGTTTCCCAATTAAATATTCATGATAGTAAACATATTAATGACAATTTAAAATGCCAATTTTTTTTTCCTTTTTCCGTCAAAATGTAGCAAATATTAAAAATATGACAACACCGTTACCGGAAGTAATTATGTCAGATCGTGTGGCGGCACCTCTGACCACAAAGTATGTGATGACGTCATTTTATGTTTTTTTTTTTAAATGTAAACGGGGAATTTGTTTTCCAAAAAAATTTTGGGAGGCCTTTGCCCAGCAGTGGGACACTTACTATGCTAAAAAATATTAAAAAAAAAAAAAAAAATTTTTTTACAAAAATATAATCTAATCTCGATACCCAACAATACGTTTTCGGGTCGGACAGGGTTTTCTTAACATTTTGTAGAGGTATTAATCCGAGATGATCTGTGGAGACGTGCGACACTATATTTCATACGTGCTACCCAATTTTTATCCAAGTCATATAAAAAGAATATAAATGAAATCCGTTTATGTTTCAGAATAGGTACGTTACAATATTTACGTTCTGAAATAGCCAGTGCGTCCGGAATTTTCAATTTACAACTAGGACGTAAACGTGGCGTTAAAATAAAATATTGAACTTGGGTATAAAACACGTGCAATGTGAATTGTGTGCTTTACGTTTATTGACATAAAATGAGTTTATTTCGTCTTTACGTTTATACATAAGGCGACTCATAAGAATTGTTACATATATTATTAGTGCAGCTACAGTATTATTGACTAGTAAATGCTCCACAATAATGAATATAATTCTGACTGGCTTCAAATCCCTTAAATAATTGAACTTCATCAAATCACATTGTCCAGAGTGTATTTTATTTATTGTTTATCTTTGCAAATATGATTAGTAAACAATTTAATACGTACCTACAATCTAAGACAGCCTCTAAAATGGACATACCTATCTAAAAATTCCACCTTTCTACTAAGATTCCATTCCATTTTATAACTTATTATAAATTATCTATGTACTTTTAAAATCTAGGTATTTGGCACTATTAAATTGACTAGAATATTTCTAAGGTTCACTTAGTAATAGTTGCTCTAGGCGTAATTAATATGTCGATCATGTCCTCTAATCGTATCGCTACGACAAAATCACCATCTTCATTTATCATCGACACTGCTGGGTGTCGTCATTGCTCGCGGCGCAAGGCAACTCCGGCGCAGCCAGAAATAATTTCCCGCTCTCGCACGCGCATAGTTGATACACTTTACTACTTCCACTATTTTTCTGAGGCCTATCCGTCACGGTGGCTTCTTTCAAATTGCTCATTATTATATTCTGTGTGTCGATTCGAAGCTGTGAAAAAAAATGAGATTTATTTAAAGTAGAACGAAGTACGTAGTTTAGAAGAACTAAGCGGACAAACAGACCGGTAGACGCGGCTAGCGACTTTATTTTATACATTTAGAGATGTGATAACTTACAGAGCCAACAATGGAGTTCAACTTGATGTTGCCGTGCGATGTTATATCGATACCACCGGCTCTACTCTCAAGATATATCGATTTTGGTGCTCTTAAGTCCAGACTTCTTGTGAGGGACTCTAACCTTGAATACAAAAGCAATCAATTAGTTAATGCATCTCTGTATTTTATTCGAAAACCTGCTAAGCTATTCATTTATTTGACATTCCATTTTACTTCTCAATTTTCATTCTACGTAGGTTACGTACCTAAAGAACTTAGATGAGCTAATATATGTCAATTTTTAACCGACTTCAAAAAAGGAGGAGGTTCTATGTTCGGCTGTATGTATGTTTTTTTTTTTTTTAATGTATTTTCACCGATTTCTCCGGCATTTATGAACCGATTTGAAAAATTCTTTTGCAGTTCGGTAGATCGTAGCTCCAAGTTGGTCCAATAAAAAAATAATTCCTAGAATCAACCCCTAAGAGGGTAATTAGGGGGGGTGAAGGTCGTCTGAAAAAATTTTTTTTGTCCGATTGATTTGAACCTTAATATGTATATTTTGCATAACAAATAATGAAACTCATGTTTCAGGATTTTAGAAAAATCCCCCCTAAAGGGGTAAAACGAGGTGTTGAAGTTTGTATGGAGAGTTACCGTCTATCTCTAACGATTATGAACCAATTTTTCTTTTTAAACTAATATTTGGTAGGTGACTAAGTCGTTTTGATCCCGTAAAAAAATAATTTCGGAAATCTACCCCCAAAGGGGGAAACTAGGGGTAGAAGTACGGTAGAAAAATATATTTGTGACCGATTGACTTGAAACTAAGTATGTATACTCCATATAATAAATTAAGAAACTTTTGTTTTGGAATCTTGGAAAAGTCACCCCCCAAAGGGGTCATTTGGGGTGATAAAGTTTGCATGGCGCCACTAAAAATCATGAAATAAAATTATTTTTATAAAAAAATAAAAACCAACTTCAAAAAACCTGGAGCACTAAAAAGCCTGAAATAATCTTTATATTACCACCACTGCCTACCCCTTCGGGAAAATCAGGCGTGATGATGTGTTATCGAGTATTTGGAGTCGGTGCCAATCTTGGTATGCCGAGTCTACCTACTATAAAGGTAAGAAGATAGATTGGTACCGACCCCAAATACTCGATAACACATCATCACGCCTGATTTTCCCGAAGGGGTAGGCAGTGGTGGTAATATAAAGATTATTTCAGGCTTTTTAGTGCTCCAGGTTTTTTGAAGTTGGTTTTTATTTTTTTACAATGATAGGGTGGTGCTTACTGCAAATCCGACGCTGGTGGTGCCCTTATGGATGGAGCTTGAATAGCGCTTTTCACGCTGAGTCCACCGGGGGCGTCGACAGTTAGGGCGTCAGCAAACACGCGCACCTCGTCCTTGGCCGCGTGGAACACGTTGGCTCCTCGCGCGTCACGCACGTGCAACGCGCGACCGCTAAATTCGATGCTATCACGTTCTGAAATGTAACGTAGTCATTACGATCTCGTTTTTTATTGCCTGGGAAGGCACACAAACATACAGTCCACCTGATGCCAAGAAGTCTGCAACATAAGGGGAGCAGACGCAGTGTTGACCTTATAGATCTGTCAACAACCCCATGTTGTAGGGAAAGACTTCAGGGGAGATCATTCCACAACTTGCACGATTTTTTCAACACCGAATTACTGTACCCACATGAAGTTCATGTAGGTTCGCTACTTTTCATACGCTGTCCTTTTAGGAGAAAGCCGACTCACACAACTGCCACTTTTATGTTATCGTTTCTGATAATAACGCCAATACTCTACAATAAATACCAGATATTCTTCTTACTCAGAACATTTTAGATGTCAATAAAAATATTAGTTACGTATTGAAGGAAAACTATGTTTATATCTGATCAATAGACATGTACTAACTTATTAAAAGCCTGGACTTGCCAGGCCGGTCCCGCTCCGCGACCTGCACAGTGAAGTTGCGGTGCGAGTGCAAGGTGATGGGCTGAGCGGTTTGAGACGTTATCCTGGACGCCACCAGGTTGTCCACCACCCACGCCTGCCCGCGCAGCTGGATCCCACCATTCACGATTTTTATGGGGCCTATTCCTTCCTACAACAAAGAAGTTCGTAATTATTCTTCAACTTGAACATTGACATTTCCTACCACGTCTTGTGGCCGGGAATAGCATTGGATCCTTTGCTTAGGAGAGGGACATATAACAGGCTATACCTATTAAAAAAAGTCTTACCATACTTAATTTTAATGCGCCCACAATCCACAACGTCAACGTGATATTTAAGAATATTAACACCATGAGCAGCACTAATATCGCGTATAGAATTGTCCGTCTCCATCCTCGGGTGGAAATAGCTGGTAGGCAGTTTTTCTTATTGTTATGTTCAGAAGCTACGGCGGCCGGGGGTGGGTCCCCAGTGGGGGTGCATCCCCACCCGTGGATGGCCGTCGGCCCCGTGTCCTCCACGCTCATCACTGTGTCCGCTGCCTTATACTATTGGAATCCGCTGCGGTCCTGCAAAGGATTACGGCAGATATCAATTAGTGTCTAATGGAGGAAGTCGACATACAATCGGTCTACATCGGCTTATTAATCGAATGAGTTATAGATAATGTGTATTGTATCGCTGAAAAGAAGACTCTAACCCTGAGGAGCTGCAAATTAGAAAAATGAATTGCATTGGCAATGTTGCTATGTGGTGCTATTAGACCTCCAGAATTCGTTTTGCTCAAAGCGCATCATTTTTCTGAGATTTGTAGAGGCAGTTATCCCAGTTCAAGCAAGCGTATCTGGTGAGCTGAACATTTTTTGCCCTAATGTGTCATTATGGCGTCTTCATCATGCGCATGCCTCGCGCGAGCACTCACTTTTGACGTCGGAACGCATAGACGTAATGTCATAATATGAGTGCTCGGGTGAGGCATGCGCGCCATATGGACACATCTAATGGCGGCGTCTTCATCAGGCGCATGCCTCACGCGAGCACTCACTTTTGACGTCGGAACGCATAGACGTAATGTCATAATATGAGTGCTCGGGTGAGGCATGCGCGCCATATGGACACATCTAATGAATAAGTTCTCAATAACTGAATACGCGCTACCAATCTTATTAGTATGCAGGTTTGTGCTCCCCACTCTCAATATATTCTGTTCAACGTGATTTTTCAATTAGTTGGTTTGTAATTGAATGAAAAACAAGGTAGAAACGAGACAAAACTGGCAGATAAAGCGCACTGTAGTACTAATGAAGCCGGCACCGAGCACCCACTAATGAATATAATACTGGGGCTTTTTGAAAAAGATGCATTAAGTACTGCGAATGTTGTGTATATTTAACGGATTTTTTATTCTTAATTGAACTGCATGCAGAGATTTCAAAATAAAATATGATATCGCTGACTATATTAGTATTTGATTTTGAAAAATAAAACTACTTGTAAGTAAATACCTACAACTAGAAGCCATTTTTAGCGGTTTATTTATCATTATAACAGCAAATGCATATGGTAGTAAAACATGCAGCGTATTGTTGGCGCGGTGACTTACGTTAGTTCTAGACAAATACGGAAAATTATATAATCGATATGTCTGCAATATTTCCGACCTCATTACAAGGTGCTACTCCGACGTCCTATTCAGGTATATTTTAAGCTACAATAAGCCAATCGGCATAACTTAATACATAATTTTGATTGGCTGGTACCGCAAAATGCGCTCTATTTTGTGACGAAAGTATTTTAAGCCGGTTTTTTTTTGTTTGTAAGCTATACTGTCTCTGATTGCTCTAAAAAGATTAAGTGTCGTAATAATCGTTGAAATGGTACCTACTTACTTCACATTTTTCTACTGTAGTTATCTATTTCTAGTAATTAACATTAGTTTATACAGTTTGTTATACAACTGTTAGTTGGTTTATAATACAGTTAATTATAGTTTTTTTATCCCTTACACATTAAAAGGTACGATACAGTTGCCTACTATAGTATGGGCGTAAGAGCCTTGTCGCTGAAAAGCTCCAATACAATAGACCACTTTGAACGGTGCTCAATATTCCTTTTTATTTGCTTCAGTTTCGATCGCATGGTTTTGGTTTACTGTGATTAAAATATATCAATCAAAATTGTTTTCTATCAGAATAAAGAAGGTATTAATACCTATAACAGACAGTGAATTTCTAGGCACAGTTTTATTGTTAAGTAGAGACTATGCACTGATTGATATTATTAACGAACCAGAAGCCTATTATGTTCTCTACAAAGATAATTTGAAAATATTAATAACATTATTTAGCAACGCCCATTGCTAAATAATGTTATTAATATTTTCAAATTATCTTTGTAGAGAACATAAAACCACATAGCCTGAATTTCTATAAGACAATGCAGTTGAAATATGTTTAGTACAAAATTCCATGATTTAACTCGTGTGATATGTTCTCTCGTGACAAATAAAACGAATAAAGAGTGCACACTAATAATGTTTTCAGTAAAACATAAAAAAATCTAAAGTAGGTCAAAATTTAGTTCCAAAAGAAGATAAATGCATCAAATATGCATATGCATAGCATCAATATGTAAATTACACGAACAGCATCGATAAATATGCACCTAATAAACAACTCCAGGTTCGATGTCGGTCCAAGAGCAATGAAAAATATACCAAATCCTACGTAGAGATACCGCCGCGGGAGCCCGGCAGACCGTTGTGGTTAACGCCGGACATTGAGTATGCAAATTGTATCATAGCTGTGTTTTCGCACTTAATTAAACACACGAAGCACCCAGCATGAGATAATTAACACCATTTTAACATACACTTTTCCACTGCAACGTAAGACCTGAATTACGGACTGAAGTATGCAATTTTCAACGGCTTATTTTACTCGATAAACTGTGGTTATTTAAACGTTATATCTTTGTATAATTTATTAATTGAACGATGCGGGCGACTGCACCGGGCGTGTGCTGTGACCGAGACTAGGTAAATTCATAGGTGGTGGAAGCAACACTCGAAATATCTGGCGCGAAGCGAGGTGAGGCGGCGTGCTCCAGAATATAATATCAGGCGGTGGAGTGGCCCGTGCTCGAGCCGGCCGCCCTCGGTGCGCCATGACGCCGGCCCTCATAATAAACGATATAGTGCGAAAATAGAAGCGGAACGGTATCTAACGGCTCTCCACGTAAATAAAATACCGACGTTTGCAGCGATCCTGTCTCTCGCTGGCCGCGTTTCTGTTTTATGAATGTCAGCAGAGGTACTATCGATCTGATGCCGATGGTTTAAAAATAAACGGCGCATTTTATCCCGCGTCAACGCCTGAATTTGTAAACTAGGTAAATTGGCTTTCGCGTCACATTTTTTATGAAAATTTGCAGCGGCGCGGCGGCGTGCCGTCGTATTAGCGCTATATTTATAAGACAATTAATATTTACTCACTGGATTTTTACAGTTGAAGCGGATATGAAGTCACAAACTAACACGGTAAGTGCATTATTCTGTTTTGCACTAGTTAAAAGCTATTCCGGGCGAGTTGTCGGCCCCGGCGTCATAACAAGACTGGCACCGGTCTGCGCGAGCGACGCCGGTGCCGAATCCACGTCGTTTTGAAGTTCTGCATTTTTAATCGGGCGCCTGTCTCGCGCGGGACATAACTCGACGCTCTGGATACAGCTGGGTTCTCTGTTTCGGGTTCTAGTTAACGTTAATGTGTCATTTACAGACACGTTCATATACACTCGTAAATAATTTAAGCGGACGCGACCCTGACAACGGTAATTGGCTCCGTGATACCTTCCTCGCGCGGCCACCCTAACGTTCTCGACACGATAGGTACGTCTTTGGGTATTGAATTTTGGAACACGTAAGATGGAGGACTGTTTTCAAACCTTTAGAATATTGGCAAATATGGACAGGTACCTACACAAGCCTGATACTTTATTCAAGGAACGAGAAAGGTACTTACTTATTTGAACAAAAAAATATTAAGTAGGTTTAATTCAAAATTTAGGTAATTAACTCTGATATATTTTATAATTTAAGGGTGTTATTTATTCTGCTTTTGGTATCTACCTAAACCTGTTAGGGTCAATAGACTTACTACTTCAGAGTTCATGTTCTGTTTGAATGTTCTTCTTATGGTGCGTTCCATTGACTGTTAATTATGTAAATTTCGTTATTTTCGTTCACAAATCTTGTTCCACTCGCACCAACTTGTACTGAAAGTGATCATTATTATCGTTTTTAACAGTTTTTGTGGACGAAAATAACAAAAATTACGGCGAATGGAACGCAGCATTAGTGGAATGGTTTAAGGCAAATCGTCGATGTATAAGAATGAATTCGTCGTTTGAAAAACAGACTGTCGGAATGATGTAGGTATTTATTTTTTACGATCACGGCCGTCACACACGGGTGTCTACATTCCAATATGAAAGAGAATTCAAATACTGCTTAGGTTCAGCATAAAAGTTTACGTGTCCATAACAAAGTAGCGAACGAATAATAATCCGGAATATTTCATGTGGCTCCTTTTGGGGGCTTTCAGAGACGGCGATGAAATCATATTGGATGTCACCGAATGTTTTCATGGAACTTTTATTGAGCTGATAAATGTGAGCCCTCGGGGACATCCACGATGGCACTTTTCAGATAAGTAAAGAAAAGGGCGACGGAAATCAAGTCCTCAGATTGCTTGTTTGCAAAACTATGGATATTTGTGTTACCTGAAATGTAAAGAATAATGGAGCAAGTTTTGTAAAGAAGAGGGCTCAGTTGGACGACATTGTATAGGTAAGACGTGTATGGATTTCCCAGTGCATACAGTATTTATAAGTGCTGTGTTGACGTGCATGAATAGGTATACAACTTTGATTTGATATAATAAAGTGTTATCATTCGATCCAATATACAAATTTCAGATACATTTTCTACTCAATGGCACTTTATACAGTGTTGAATAATATGTTTGTGTAATAAACTCCTGTAAAAGAGTTGTTTCCAGTGAGTGAAATGTCGCACAAAAATAGAGGGCGGGCGAGTGCGATTTGTTTCATTCCCGCTTAATTCAGCGGCGGCGCTCCCCACTCGATCCTGTTTTAGGAAACAATCCCCAGTGATCCCCGCGTGATGCTGCATAATGTCGCGCGCTGCCGAGTCCGGACCTGCTCCTATTATCAATTTGATTAAAAACTGCGCTCCATGAATGACGAAAAAAGTAATATTAAGAGTGAAAATTTAAACCTATCTTTACTACCTATTTGGAAAACTGCAGTTTTTATTTCAAATTATCTGGGTATTTAGGTACGCTTTTTTTCCAATGGGCTCCTTTAATTTTTAGTGATAAATTCTAATAAATGCCGATTACCTGACAGGATAATACAGTTATCATAATATTTACCTGACCTGTTAGGTTAATTTATTAATGGTTGATATGGAAATTATAGTTTCATATTACATCACATATTAGCTCGCAGACTAACCTTGTCTTCTGATAAAATTTTCTCGTTCAACTTTCAAGACTCATCCCGGCATTTCGTGGTTCTCCTCGTCATTGTTGTAAAACAATATCGGCGTTCAGTTCTGTGCGGCGCGGCGCAGCGCGGCGTCGTCGGCGCCAGTGCGGTGCGTCCGAAGCCAAAGTTCCCCATCATACCTGCGTCACTTGAAAATTGAAAAACTTTCGCAATGCCTTTCTTATGGAAATAGTTCGAGTTTACATTTGAGTGAGTTGTCATTGTAGGGATTCGCGCTGCAGTCTCAGAGAAATTATAGTTGAGGTACGACTAAGTTAGGAGTACTGAACCCATATATTCGCAGATATTCAACAAACGATGGTTGTACTCGGAGTAGGGTTTTTTTCGCTATGCTTTCGTTATGCGATCACGAAACTTGAGAATTTAATATATTATTACGGATGTATTCCCTGAAGGCGTAGGCAGTAAAGGTGAAGGTGAAGGTGAATTGCAGTTCACTCATATTTCGCCAGAATTTTAGTTCTCTTCAACCTCCAACCTGTTTGTGCAGCGAAGATTGCCTGATTCTCGAAATATGAGTAATATATACCGATAGGTATTTTAATATAGCAAAAGGTACTTATTTCAGCCTATGCTAAAACTGCAAAAAATTGCTACAGAATTACAGCCATCATGAGTTTACAAATGAAAACATTACAACGTGCTAATAGCCCTCACAGCCGGTAAAGCCAACGTAGATATTTTAAAGATAGCAAAATGCAAAGCATCGCAATGGCTGGCGTAAATCCGCATGAAATATTGATACAGTTTCGTGTAAACGCGTAACAAATGCGGTAATTTGAGCCACCTGCCGCGGCCGCCGCGCGCGCCGCTATGCACCACTTTTGAACCGCTCACCTTAGCTACCTACATCGATGCTAGTTTATTTGGATGCTATTTTGGTAAGCATCGATTTATAGACTGCAAAACGGCAAATTTATTTGGACAGAGGTTTAAAGCACTCCGGATATCTTGCAATTGTTTCCTTCTAAATAAGAAAATGTATAGTAGGCCTTTTCATTAGAATTCTGGTGGCGCGGCAGCGGCTCTGCCCAAGTCGAGTAAGAAAAATGCTTTACGGGCTCTCAAAACGATTCGGCCGTTTTTTTAACCCTCATAATGTCGGTCTGGATATACAGTATACAGATTTCATTAGAAATGAGGACTTAATTAGATATTTTTTTCGAACAGTAGGTACTATAACAAATTCCAAGGGTGTGAAGATACATCGTCTTCCGCAATGTTTCTCACATATTTGTTCAGTGTCGTATTTACAAGAGCATTTACACGGAAGGGCTCATTCACACGTGTTAGTTTAGGTCCGATAATATTAGGCGAAGGTTCCACTCCCATTGCTAATATTTCTGGTTTATTAGCTTCTTTGTAGTAATTTGATTTAGTTACGACGATAAGGAGTCATGTAGGTGCGATTCTAGATTGATAAAAATAAGAAAATTTGAAATTCAATTAGGTACATAGTCTTTTTTAGGAAGGCGTGCGCCTTCCTAGGCAAGAAAAAAAATACTATATTATAAAAATACTATCCGTGAGGATAGAGGGTTCACCTGCGTCCCGAGTCTCTTAACAATTGTGCATTGCAATACCACTGGTCTCTACTATTATCTTCTTGAATTTTTCGTTGTAAATCGCAAATTCTTGGCGGTCGGCATGTTGTCGGCCAGAGTACTGCTAACAGATGGCCGTACACATGTCGATCGCTAAGAATTTACGAAGATAAGATGAGAGACCAGAGTCTCAGTTGTTAAGTGACTGTGGAGGCGCTGGTGGTAAGTGGCAACCATCTGGTGGTAAGTGGTAATAAATAAGTAGAGTAATGTTAAGTTAAGTTAACAAAGCTACCATACGTTAGTATGATTAATATAAGGTGTGAACATTAATTATTGTCGTATTTTGTTCTGTGTCATAGATGATGGAAGTTACTTAGTTTAGTGGAATGCCTTTCTCTTAATTTTCTATTTATAAACAAGCATTGATGAGATTTTCATATCTCATCCAATAAATAAAACTTGTTGGGCGGAGTCGTCTATAAGAGTCCGCTGAACGACGCAATCATCTAATGAATGCTTCCGGCAGATAAGCTTCGATTAAATGGTCGCTTTATTGCCAAAGGCAAGGCGCGTTCCCTTTATGTGCACATTGAGATATCTATTTTAGTACAGAGATACGCTGGAAAATATGATACGGGGTGGAAAAGGCTATTTTGGTGCAACAATCCTGTTAAGAGACATTATCTTATAGGATAGTTTTACCTGAATTTGGACTGCACCTTTTTGTAAGCATGTCTTCTACTTTTTTTGGAATAGTTACATCAATCTGTAAACTAATGGCGGCCATAAACTAGCCCAATCATGAGAAAAAAATAACACTCAAAATCATCTGAACATCTGGACAAACATTTGATTAGTTATACGTTGTTCCGTTTGTGGTATAAAGTTTCCAAAAATTTCCAAATAAAAGGTTTGAAGTTCAACTCCGGTCTTTTATCACCACTCACTGCAGTACTATAGCAATAACTATAGCAATAATAGGTAGGTAAGTAAGTATATAATCAGTCAATCAGTCAGTAGGTTTCATACAATTTACACGTAGACGGCAATTTTCAGAAAACAGTAAAATGGAACCTCCAATTATACTTTCTTAATTAAAATTGTCATAAAAAAATATTTCTTTTATTCGTATTTCATTTCTGAGTTACGTGCAGTCAAGGGTCGATTCCCAAAAGTCCGTTCAGTCTATTCAAGTCGCTCGAAATGAGGGTTGTATGGATTTTTGTAATAATTTTCATGTTACTTCCAAATATACTTAATGGGCAAAGTAAGGAGGAGGAATATAAGAACGATGTAAGTACGACTTAAATATGAGTCTGATATTAATTTCCATAAAAAGGGGTAGCAGTTCAAGTCCAGGAGGTGCCTCCCCCACTATTCCCTCTCGGTACGCCCATGGTCGAGACCATTAATATGTGGAGTTGAGCATATGCATCGTAAAAATCGTGTAGCATTAATATAAAAGTATTTTCGAATAGGATGACAAGAAAAAATTTCTATCGGAAGTAGCAGTGGGCGAACTAGCCGACCTGATGGGAACGAACCCGCACTACGCCCAGCCGAATAATTACAATGACTTAGGCCGGAGATTCGTACCGCAATACCCGTATGTTGAAGTGAGTATTCTTTTGGTTCTGCTCACCTATTGGGTTTGGTATAAGTTGTTTATTCCACATCCCATTACTTACGTCCATCAGAAACCGAATCTATTGTAGCAAAAGTCCTAACTGTCCTAGGCATCGCATTCGGGATACAAATAGGAATGGTAAAATGTTTGGAAAAAAGTTGTCACTTTTGACGTGTGCCTAATTGGTGCCGTTATTAGGTACATGAGGGCACATGGGACGCAAACCCCGGCTTGATGGGGCCTCAAAATTAAGTCATCTATGTTTACGCTCATATAAGAGGAGTGTAATATTACTAAGACATGCCGTTAAAGTATCTGAACTTTATTTATATTACTTTTTAAATAAGCCCCAATCTTTGTGTGCCCAATGACGGCCCTGGGCCTAAGGGTGCGTTTTCACACACGCGGAGCGGAGCGGACCGTGAATTGGCCAATCACAGTGCTCGAAATCTCCACTCCGCTCTTGGCCCATCACAGTTGGCCAATCACAGTCCGCCGCTCCGCTCCGCCCAGCTCCGCATCAAAGGAAACGCACCCTAATTGTCATTTTTTTACAGGTCCCAGATGCCAAACTTGATGTTGAGACTGAAGACGGTGACATCATCCCTCAAAGGGTAAAACTCTACAGTAATATATCGCCTGTCGCGTCTCAATTGATCTGGCGGTTGATCTCGACATTCCTTAGTTATAGTTTTGGTTCTCATTATTAGTACCTATGTAATACTTTACCGGATCTTTCACGTCTTTCGTCTTCTACGGGACACAGTTTTACCCCCTTATTCATAGAGATTTTAGCTAGTTTACAATGGGTTTTAAAAGCATTTTTAGGAACAAATGTGTTCTGTAAATCCACTGCAAGTCGATCATAACTTTCTATGAATAAGGGGGTTAGTATTTTTGTATTCAGTGGTTTATGATTAGGTTTAATGTGTTTTCTATTATGAACCCTATATGTGGCAACTGTAGGCTTAGTTTTTATTTATAGTTATACTAATTCACATTATATGTAAGCTGTTATCCTAAAAAATATATCCCATCTCAATGCATTGACATCATGGTAGATCATTGAGACTATATATTCTAGGCACCTCCTGAACTAGTGTTGAATATAGCGCGACAGTCAGCGTTGCTAGCGCGGTCTGAACCGGAGAACCCAGATGATGAAAACATACGGAAACAAATTCTGAGATCTGGGGTAAGTTTGGTTTTGGTAAGCAATATTTTTACACGTCAGACAACCCTTTCACGAGGTTTTTCTGTAGAATTCTGATGGCCCTAATTCGAAGTGATCCCCACTGATTTGTCGGCCTCCTGGCCGATCGGCCTCGGTCAAAATCAACCGAGCAATTAGAAGGTCGATCACTATAGCAGCTCAATAGCAATGGCAGTTCAATGGCTAAGCGACTTAGGGCCCTGATTTACAGGAAGTATCTCGCGTGACCTACCATGAAATTATGTAATATTTTAGGAGTACTGGAATGGAGTTTGGACGGAAAGAGTGGATCAAAAACAGATACTGAGAAGTCCTAACGTTGATCAATCACTGGTAAGAAAAAAATACCACTCGCTGTGATAGATTGCATAGGCAATAAAACATCTCTGGCCAAACACTACCTCCTATAAAAATGATTTTTTTTCAGAGCACGATCAAGATAAAGATAATGCCAGACAGTAAATATTACGATTTAATATCTCAACTGCAGAAGGTCTCACCTCGATTACTTTATATAATTAATAAAAAAAATTATGATTGAAGTCTTTTTTATTAAAATGACACGTAAATCAGATATTGAAACGTAATTTATCTGGTTATACGATGGTAAAAATTTACACTTGCAAGTAGCGTAGTAGTTTAGAGTGTCAAATTACGATGGTTGATTTTGTAGTTTAGCCATACCACATACCCATATTTATAGAAAGTTATGATGGACCTACATTGGCTTTACAAATTACTTTATCTTTGAAATGCTTTAGGTATATACGTAGTGTACTACGTTTACAGTGTGAAGAGATCCTTTCCGACTTTCAGTAATATAGGGATGAGCCTCTTCGAACTCTACATAAATAGTACTTTAACATGATCAACAGCGATGTTTGCTTTGCAATCACTAAACCAATGTAGGTAAAAACAATAAAGGTACGCATTGATGTACCTATTATTTAAGCAGATATCGCACCTTCTAACATCGCAATAACAAAACTTGTGCTCAGCGCATCACTACATACAGCGACATTCACACATGACTCGCAATTCGACAATTCACTTATTAAATACAAAAGAACATTACATTATTCACCAAAAGATACACCACATTAGCAATACCAACATGTTTTCAAGATTACATTCCGCGAGCGACTGAGTCGTACTGTGTCCATGGACTCAGTTTAGTAAGACCAACTATTTTGAACAGTCACGTGTCTCCCTCTTTCTTAGTAATGTATTTGGAAGGTGCGGTTATCAGTCACTTAATACCATGCTTCAATGGTTTCTGATTGATTTCAACTCAATTTTTGAAGAATATTTTATTTCTTACTTTGCCTGAAAAAATAAACTGTTAGTGTGAGTAGGACTCGCGCCCTGAGGATGCCGTACAAACTTATTAGGACTGAAATTTTTGAAAAAGCAGTAAATTATATCTTTTATTGATGATGAGTAGCCGAAATACTAATTTGCATGTATCTAGCTTCACTTTCACCCTTTATTTTACTCCCATAGGTGTGGAATTTTCCAAAATTATTCCTATATTCTTGTTCTTCCTTTTTATGGTACGAAACCCTAAAAATGTAGAGACAAATAGATTTCTAAATTCTCAATTTCACGACTGGGTTTGAGTTTTTTATAGATTAAGTTCATACCTATGGATTCGAAAAAATACATTGTACGAATAGGTTTTTGGAAGGATTGATCGCCTACCATAGATTTTTTGAACTTACCTATATAAATCATACCTCGCATTTCTAGCTCTAGTTTATAGGCTCTAGGCTTTAGTTTATAATGTCTACGATTTGGTGCATTTATTAAACCGCGAGCAAACGTATTACACCTCACGCGCTATTTATTACGTGTAATTGCTAGGATAATATCAATTAGGCGCTTAATGAACGGCTCCCCTTCATGTAGTCCCGTTTAGATGCAAGATAGTGACTCACAGATACGCGTGTAGGTACCCCCGTACGATTTATCGCGTGCATATCCTTTCAGCGGGCAGATAATGACCGCAGTAAAACGTTTAAGCACGAAATAACTGGTGGAAGCCGTTATTACAATATTATGAATGGCTTCCCCTAGGCTTGCGCTGCGCCTTTGTAGGCTCTGAGCAACTATGTACTCGAAATTGCCAATTCTTTACACACGAAGTTATGGTTCAAAATTTCTCAAATCGCTTCAAGAAATAGGGCACTGTAGTCTAACACCCGTATCTTTAAACAAGCTATTACTTATTCTTAAGTTATTTCTAATAAAAAACCTGTTTGACAATCCAATTTTGATAGATTAAAATCTGTTAAAACGGGATTGTGAGACAGGCTTTTTGCTTAGAAGTTTCAAAAACATGACTTAGCGATTCCTCCAGATTATTTAAAGTCTGTTTCAATCAGAAAAAAAAACTTTGTAAACAAACCATCACTCAACACAAAATCGTCGATTTCACACTTATTTCGTTTTCACTACATTAGATTCTGATGTGGGAATCTTCGGAAATACTGTCGCCTTCATATTACACTCGTTTTAGATTGTAATTTCAACTAAAACATGTAAAAATCATCGAATTTATAAATTTTTAATTAGTTCGTTGTTTTTTTTTTCCGAATGCTTTAGTGACGTGCTGATGTATACGACATTGAATGAATGAAACACAGATTCAAAAAAGTAAAAAGGCAAAGGAATTCTAGGCCATTATGCCAATATGCCCACTGCATTTTCAGGTAGTTTTAAAAACAGAAATTAAGAAAATTCATTTAATTTTTATTTCTTACCGATTTGTTTCTACTTCTATGTACAACGAGTGCAATTTGCAGTTTTAACTATATTTTAATCTCAAATTTATTTTACTTAAATGTTTTTTGACTGTATATTGAGTTAACTTTAAATAAATAATTATTATTATGTTTCTCTATTTTGACCACTCGGGCTAAACCTGGACCTTTGGAAGGCTTGCATGAGGACATGGGTCCATCACGTAGAGGCCCATAGAGATACATTTGATGTTATTAGGTCATCATCATCATTTCAGCCAAAAGACGTCCACTGTTGGACATAGGCCTCCCCAAGGTTTTCCTCAACGACCGGTCCTGTGCCACTTGCATCCAGCGGTTTCCCGCGACCTTCACTAGGTCGTCGGTCCACCTTGTCGGGAGCCTACCCACGCTGCGTCTTCCGGTACGTGGTTGCCACTCAAGAACCTTTCTGCCCCATCGGTCATCAGTTCTCCGAGCTATGTGCCCCGCCCACTGCCACTTCAGCCTACTAATTCGCAGTGCTATATCGGTGACCTTGGTTTGTCTACGTATCTCCTCATTTCTGATTCGATCTCGTAGAGAAATTCCGAGCATAGCACTCTCCATAGCTCTCTGAGTGACCTTGAGCCTTCTTATGAGGCCTACAGTCAGTGTTATTAGGATTTTTTTTTAAATAATTTTGGGCCATAAAACTTGGGCATATTGCGCGTTCCTTTGTACTTATGGGCCCGCCCATAAGATCCGTAAGTGCAAGGGAGCGCGTAATATTCCCTACTCCAGCAACGTTTTAGGGCCTCGTGTGCCACGAGCGTAGTTATAATCATAGTAAAAATTACCTCTTTTGTTTATTATTTTGTTGATTATTGTCCAGCCCGTATTTATCTCGACTGTCGGCATCATACGTACTGATGATTCTAATAAATTAGTTCTTTTGTTTTTTGTAATTATGTACACACTATATTTTAATGCATAACAATAGTTAAAATCTAAGAAAAGCCCTATACTAATATAAAATTTATAATAAGTTTTATTATGCATAGGTTATTGAATTCATTTCATAACTATATTTCTATAAGTTGACGTAAAGAAGCCGATACCTTCTAATCAAGTTTATTCCATCGAATGAAAATAATCCATTCACTCATTCGTTCATATTCGTTATAGTATACAATAGGCACATCACTAAAACTATTTAAGCACTTTGACGTTTCTTTGTTTACAAAGTTTTTTTTTCTGATTGAAACAGACTTTAGATGAATGTTAGGAGACACAGTACATTGGACAGTACCTACAGTAGGTACACCTAGATATAAAAGTGCACTTTTGTCTACACCTATCAAGAATACAGGCGTGAATGAAAGTATTTTTTTTTTAAATGATGAATTTTATTAATAATTGAACACTTTAACACTCAGGGTATTTATTTATTGGGTAACGGTACAAGTTTATAATAATTAATCTACACAACAAACAAGTAAACAAGTTATCGTTCAAGCCGGTGGAAAAGTCTCTAGGACAGCGACATCTGTCATAGACAAACCCGAGCGAAAAGCCGGGAAAATGGACCGGTGGCCAATGAGAGCGCTCGCATGGCTCGCGGCAGCGCGCGAGGCGTTCTTATTGGCTGCCGGTTTGAAATAGTCGAACACTGGTGTTACCAGTGTGAGGCGCGGGTTATACACTCCTCCTACAATTCACGACATCGACCCGATAGTGAATTGGCGAAAAAAAAAGAGAAAAAATAATAATAATAAAAGAAAACATAGCCTAACCTATGACTTGCGCGGGTTATACCGGTTTCTTACGCGGCCGACCCCGCCGTCGATGGGGTTGTACGGGCTGAGGGCATTCTGACTGTCTACAAACTACTGCAGTTAAGTCGGAAATATGAAACCGCCCTAACACCTGGTCAACGCGCTTCCGGATGTCCTGTAACGAGGCAATAAACTTGGACAGATAGGGAGATACTTGAGATACATAGGTATCCTTGTCCAGAATAGACCATAGGTCAAGATGATCGTCGAGCTGTGCAGAACGAAGTGCAGCTTTCATGGCCGCTTCCTTCGCAGACGTTAGACGGTAAGTAGGTACAGCAACAGGCGCATGGTCTCCCGTATCAATACGGTGCTCCACATATGAGGATGGCGCTCCTCCTGGCCTGAAGATGTCCTCATGGTGTTGAAGAGGATCAGAGAGTCCCGGTCGCTGGTGGCTGGTAAGCATCGGAACTTCATCATCCCGTAGCAGGAGAGAAGACACCGCAATTGGTCGACTTTGCTCTGCCGGCCCACTCTCATATTCAAGCGGGTAAGCCCGATCACTTCCTGAAAAATGCCAAGAGGACTGAGCAAAATCTACTATCATACCAGCAGCACGAAGAAAATCAATACCTAGAAGGGTATCATTGTTGTCAGCATCAGGGAAAACGACAAAGTCTAACCTAATACTTTTATCCACAGTAATAGTGACATCTACGGAGAAAATTAGGATATCACGAGGACGGACAACACCATCAGCGAGCTTAACACATGCCTCTTTGGACTGAAAGGGAAGCCCTTTCTGTTTAAAAATATTATAAAGAGAGTATCCGGCTACTGAACACTTAGCAGCTGTATCAATCAGGGCAGTACCTCGCATACCGAGAACCTTTATGCTAAGAAGAGGCCGCCTCTGTTCAGAGACAGACGTCATTCCGTCAACATCGGATGATGGAAGCAACAGGAAAGGTGCATCCTTACCAGGACAGACAGTAGTAGTCACCTTCACACGGGTAGGTGCAGAAACAGGAACTACTGTAGGTAGGTCAGCAACAACTTCAGGTTCGACCGCAGGCGGCGGCAGGCAGGGCAGCGAAGGCAGGGCCACAAGGGCATTGACACGATTAGGTGAGCTATGATGCACAGAAGGAACAGGTGCACTCACCCTAGAAGGTAACACAACAGGAACATTAACCCCAGTTATACGTTGTTCGGAACGCATCAAGTCAGAACCAGGTGTTAGATTGTTTATGTTATTATCACGAATCGGTCGATAAATCGAAAAAGGATTCAAAACAAATTTATGATTACGTATTTCCGAACGCACTTTGTTATGACAGTCAGTATTCGAAGTTGACGTTTGAGTTACACGGTTATTATGACTTTGACGTTTAACATGACAACTAGGACAGTTTCGAATCTGACAGTTGAATGAGTCGATTGGTATGGCGAACGAATGACATGAATTAAAATGCGACGGATTTGAACGAATGTCTGAACTAAAAGAACGCGAGTCTCGCGATTGCGTGAATGAATGATTGTGACTGAGAGATTCGGAATTCGAGTCAAATAGAAATGGGCCGATGTCGCAATTTGTAGGAGAAAGCGTATGAGGAAAGTTTACATGACTTACCATAGCGCCGTCGGTGTCTAAGGCCGAAAAAGATAGATTTTGGTTACATTTACCACATTGCGAACGCACGACTCCTTCCGTACCACATCCATAACAATACTTATTACTATTGCTAGACAACTTCTTGCATTCATCACGAACATGGCCGTATTGTTTACAGTAAACACAACGCTTCAACTATTTCAAACCGGCAGCCAATAAGAACGCCTCGCGCGCTGCCGCGAGCCATGCGAGCGCTCTCATTGGCCACCGGTCCATTTTCCCGGCTTTTCGCTCGGGTTTGTCTATGACAGATGTCGCTGTCCTAGAGACTTTTCCACCGGCTTGAACGATAACTTGTTTACTTGTTTGTTGTGTAGATTAATTATTATAAACTTGTACCGTTACCCAATAAATAAATACCCTGAGTGTTAAACAATTTAACACTCAGGGTATTTATTTATTTATACATCTGTCATAGACAAACCCGAGCGAAAAGCCGGGAAAATGGACCGGTGGCCAATGAGAGCGCTCGCATGGCTCGCGGCAGCGCGCGAGGCGTTCTTATTGGCTGCCGGTTTGAAATAGTCGAACACTGGTGTTACCAGTGTGAGGCGCGGGTTATACATTTAACACTCAGGGTATTTATTTATTGGGTAACGGTACAAGTTTATAATAATTAATCTACACAACAAACAAGTAAACAAGTTATCGTTCAAGCCGGTGGAAAAGTCTCTAGGACAGCGACATCTGTCATAGACAAACCCGAGCGAAAAGCCGGGAAAATGGACCGGTGGCCAATGAGAGCGCTCGCATGGCTCGCGGCAGCGCGCGAGGCGTTCTTATTGGCTGCCGGTTTGAAATAGTCGAACACTGGTGTTACCAGTGTGAGGCGCGGGTTATACACCAATTTAACACTCAGGGTATTTATTTATTGGGTAACGGTACAAGTTTATAATAATTAATCTACACAACAAACAAGTAAACAAGTTATCGTTCAAGCCGGTGGAAAAGTCTCTAGGACAGCGACATCTGTCATAGACAAACCCGAGCGAAAAGCCGGGAAAATGGACCGGTGGCCAATGAGAGCGCTCGCATGGCTCGCGGCAGCGCGCGAGGCGTTCTTATTGGCTGCCGGTTTGAAATAGTCGAACACTGGTGTTACCAGTGTGAGGCGCGGGTTATACACACTCAGGGTATTTATTTATTGGGTAACGGTACAAGTTTATAATAATTAATCTACACAACAAACAAGTAAACAAGTTATCGTTCAAGCCGGTGGAAAAGTCTCTAGGACAGCGACATCTGTCATAGACAAACCCGAGCGAAAAGCCGGGAAAATGGACCGGTGGCCAATGAGAGCGCTCGCATGGCTCGCGGCAGCGCGCGAGGCGTTCTTATTGGCTGCCGGTTTGAAATAGTCGAACACTGGTGTTACCAGTGTGAGGCGCGGGTTACAACACTCAATTCTTTGTACAGAAAAACAAATCTAAATTACTTTATCCTGAACGAAGAAATACAACGACTGTTTTCCTAACACAAATGGTTGTGGAATTGGATGCGCAAACAAAAAGCGATTTAACATCAATTTGGATAAAATCACCTATGGTGCGGTGGGTGGGTGAGTGTGGCAAAGTACACAATGTGGGTACACATTGTACAATATATTCACCTTACCGGATGTCTAAACTGACGTCATCTGTCACTTCACTTGTGTTAGTGTAATTACCATAGATTTATTATTAGCAGATACGAAGCTATTGTTTATGGTAAACATATTTGATGTAAATATGGACCACATTAACGAAAACATATCTGTCTCATTCTTACTCGTGACAATTTAGCTATGTAAAACAGTACAGTATATGTCATATATTTCTTTTTTCTGGAAGTTTTTGGTTAGTTCCGTCAGTAAGCCGCCTCCCTGAGGGCCTTTTTGGACCGACATATTGGGTTGTCGGCTATGGTCGGGTCACTATGGTTAGTACTTCATCTGTCATGTCAGCGTCTTATACAAATTATTTTAAATTTAACGCTGAACTGTGTGTATTTTGTGACTCTTTATTATATTATTTAGGATTATTAAGGAAAAATCAATATAGTTTAGTATTGCGTTAGGGCATGCAGTTCTGATTCTCTAAAGAATTTCGAAGGATTGTCATTTTTCAGGTTAGTTGTGTTATTTTCATATTTAAGTGTATTTATAGTGTGTGAAAATACCTTTCGTGTACATTATATTAATTTTTAATTGAGTTCCCGTCTATAATCGTACTCTCAAATTCATATTTTCAAATAAAATAGAACTAACAAATATTTGCTATGTTTACATAAAACCGTAGTGCTGTTCTTATAAGTTTTGTTTCAAATTTATCGATACAAATTCTATTCACCTACACGTTGGGCCGCGCCGCGGCGTCGTCACCCCGGGGTGACCACAAAGAAATTATTTTTGTTTTGGAAGGTGCGTGACTGCGCCGCCTTAAATTTGTTTTATAATATTTGTCATCACTACTCACGAACATAAAGATGCGCGACAGAGATAACAAGTTGATTTATGGATAGTGAACATTTTAAATTAAATGTGGGATTTGCTAAAACGGCTTAAAGAAGTTAAAATAGAGTTTATTCAAAATCTCCCGATTTCGCAAGATTTTTAGCTGATAAATTTGTCGATTTTTAATTTTACGCTTTTGCTACACTGGGAAGTGGTAGGTAGGGATGATGGCCGTGTACCTATGCATGAGGCTCTCCACACGTGCATATTTTCGTGGTAAAGTTGAGGCGCCAACAAGGCCGAGACATTGAAATTCTGGTGGTCTCTAACGTTAAATTGCGAACCCCGAAGAGTTGCCATGTGAAAATGACTTTACTTGAGCAGCAGCGTCACTCTGCACAACCATTTTAGAGGGAAGAGGGTGACTCGCTCCACAGAGCCATAAAATAACATAATAGTCATAAATAAAAACATAATTTTTTACTGCCTACCCCCGATTAACGTGATATTTGTGCTGCGGTCTCTTTCCCCCCTTCATGACACTTGACTGACCGACTCGTTTGGTACACTCGTCGTCGCGGTGCCTCCTGTGTCTAAAAACCTTAATCGCACGAAATCACTCAATCCTTTGTGTAATTGTGTTGTGTGAACTGGATAAACCCAAGTGAGTGCTCTAGTGATGTGCCTGCGCAGAAGAACCTGACGATCCAGCCATACCACCCTGGAAATGCACCCGCCTCCATCGTGTCGTTAATGTACACGCTTGACATTGACCTGAGCCTTACAGATTTGTCTCCCCCCTTTTTTGCCTTATTTGATTTAGCCCAGCATAGCTGAATCCACAGATTAGAGAAGTTGACAGATGTAGTCTTGGCAACAAACGAAGTGAAGCCAGGTAGTATTATATGTGTGCGTGACAACTAGGAGCGGCACTAGGGAAACATACATTTGTGTGCGTGTAAAGTTGTGTAGTTATAGGGCGAGATTGTATTCGCTTTTTTGTTTTGTATTTGCTTTGGTGGCTTCACTTTCGTGTTCTATGCGCTCCATCTGTAGCTCCTAAATCTGTGGCTGAACCTACCTAATCAGGACCCAGCACTTTTCCCGCGACATGATCGAGTATATCGATATGGATACTATCGACTAACTAAAAGTACAACACTTTTTGCTGTGCGCCATTTTGGACGGTCGTGTGCTCGGGTTTGGCTACAGATGACGTCACATAGGGCTCGTCCTTTCTCTCTTAGGTCATTGGTAATTACAAGTACTAATTATCGCAAGGACTGTCTAATCTGTGAAGTGTCAATGTCATAGATTTATAGTAATAGATCGGAAGCTATTGTTTATGGTATACATATTTGATGCAAATATGGACCACATTAACGAAAACATATCCGTCTCATTCTTGCACGTTACAATTTAGCTATGTAAAACAGTACAGTATATGTCATATATTTCCTTTTTCTGGAAATTTTTGGTTGGTTCTGTCATTAAAATTCTCCTTGAAGATCTTTTTGGACCGACATATTGGACCGTCGGTTATGTTCGGCTCTCTCTGGTTAGTAGTTCATCTGTCATTCTACCGTCTTAACAAATTATTTTAAATTTTACGGTGAACTGTGTGTATTTTGTGACTCTTTATTATGTTATTTGGGATTATTAAGGAAAAAACAATATAGTTTAGTTTTGCGTTAGGGCATGCAGTTCTGATTCTCGAAAGAATTTCGAAGGTTTGTTATTTTCCAGGTTAGTTGTGTTATTTTCATATTTAAGTGTATTTATAGTGTGTGAAAATAAATTTTGGGTACATTATATTAATTTTTAATTGAGTTCCCGTCTATAATCGTACTCTCGAATTCATATTTTCATATAAAATAGAACTAACAAATATTTGCTATGTTTACATATAAACGTAGTGCTGTTCTTATAAGTTTTGTTTCAAAGTTATCGATACAAATTCTATTCACCTACACGTTAGGCCGCGCCGTCACCCCGGGGTGACCACAAAGAAATTATTTTTGTTTTGGAAGGTGCGTGACTGCGCCGCCTTAAATTAGTTTTATAATATTTGTCATCACTACTCACGAACATAAAGATGCGCGACAGAGATAACAAGTTGATTTATGGATAATGAACATTTTAAAATTAAATGTGGGATTTGCTAAAACGGCTTAAAGAAGTTAAAATAGAGTTTATTCAAAATCTCCCGATTTCGCAAGATTTTTAGCTGATAAATTTGTCGATTTTTAATTTTACGCTTTTGCTACACTAGGCAGTGGTAGGTAGGGATGATGGCCGTGTATGCATGAGGCTCTCCACACGTGCATATTTTCGTGGTAATGTTGAGGCGCCAACAAGGCCGAGACATTGAAATTCTGGTGGTCTCTAACGTTAAATTGCGAACCCCGAAGAGTTGCCATGGGAAAATGACTTTACTTGAGCAGCAGCGTCACTCTGCACAACCATTTTAGAGGGAAGAGGGTGACTCGCTCCACAGAGCCATAAAATAACATAATAGTCATAAATAAAAACATAATTTTGTACTGCCTACTCCCGATTAACGTGATATTTGTGCTGCGGTCTCTTTCCCCCTTCATGACACTTGACTGACCGACTCGTTTGGTACACTCGTCGTCGCGGTGCCTCCTGTGTCTAAAAACCTTAATCGCACGAAATCTACTCAATCCTTTGTGTAATTGTGTTGTGTGAACTGGATAAACCCAAGTGAGTGCTCTAGTGATGTGCCTGCGCAGAAGAACCTGACGATCCAGCCATACCACCCTGGAAATGCACCCGCCTCCATCGTGTCGTTAATGTACACGCTTGACATTGACCTGAGCCTTGCAGATTTGTCTCCCCCCTTTTTTGCCTTATTTGATTTAGCCCAGCATAGCTGAACCTACCTAATCAGGACCCAGCACTTTTCCCGCGACATGATTGTTAGGTATATCGATATGGATACTATCGACTAACTAAAAGTACAACACTTTTTGCTGTGCGCCATTTTGGACGATCGTGTGCTCGTGTTTGGCTACAGATGACGTCACATAGGGCTCGTCCTTTCTCTCTTAGGTCATTGGTCAATGTGGACTAAATTGCAACGTGGCGCCATCTGGTAGCAAACAAGTCCTTCTACATCTTTCAATACGGCAAGTGGACATTCGGAAAATGAATGATTCCGCAAGACTCACACCGGATTTAAAGCTATGTTACACCTTTCAACCAAGTTAAACTCTTATAAGTTTCTTCTCTTGAAAAACTACTAACTATCTATCTATCTATACCTACTCAAATCCGCGGCGCGCTTATCGGTAATTCTCTCTCATTAATTAGAAGAAACCCAGATATGACTTTTGTTACAACGATATACCTACACAGTGTGGTATGTTCGCGGCATGTTACGAGTTGTTCGCAGCGGGTACTTCCCCTGCTTTCACCGGCCCTCGCTGGAGGA
The DNA here is from genome assembly GCA_947859195.1 of Drymonia ruficornis. Classification (NCBI taxonomy): domain Eukaryota; kingdom Metazoa; phylum Arthropoda; class Insecta; order Lepidoptera; family Notodontidae; genus Drymonia; species Drymonia ruficornis. The sequence goes on along the minus strand of OX401910.1, from coordinate 6,131,598 downwards.
TGCGAGCTCTGGCTTAGCTCCGGGCGACGCGAGTAATTAGCAACGCTTTCCTTCCGCTCGCTGTGCCGACCCCTTGCGTTACGCCTTACTACCTAACTACGACGTCGTACGAATAGTTCCTGTTGCTAGTTTACATTTTTGTCATATTAGGTATTTTTGTGACGCTTTCATTAGTATTAAAAGATATCTTCCAAGTTATTCATATCGCTGGTAGTATTTTGTTTTGTTAGAGAAATGAATTTATTATGAGAGGGTCTCGCATGAAGGTAATCTATTTTTATTGACGTTCGTCGACACAACAAAGAATCCTAATCAAACTGTTTTCATGCACAAATTTCATGAGCGCTTCAAAAACCCTATTTAGTTAGAACGAAGACCTTTTGTGTCACAAAAAGGGAAAAATGCATCTAATTTTAGAGGGTATTTTTCTTGTTCATATTCAAATTGTCATCGCTCCTTAAATTCCTCATAATCCGTCCAATTCTGAACCGTCGTCGGGCGGCGCTCGGGTCGCAGTAATCAAGACGGCTTCAGCTGGATTTCATTCCATACACCAGACGAGCGGTCGACTGTTATGGTTCAAAATAAAACGTTATTAATAAAATTAGACTTAATTATTATGAAGCGCGGTTATTCGTTTATTTAAAAAGGATTTTCTTGTGAAATCATATGGCTTTATAAACTGCACTTGCACTATATTAAACCCAGTGGAACTCGACATGGTGCATGAATGTGTTGCGCATTTAAAAAACTCATTACAGGCGGCAACCGGCGCGCGGACGAGTGGCGTCTTTGAAGGCCCGCGCCGCCACCGCGCGGTATTATTCCAGATTATACCGGCTTCCATACAAATGAAATCTCGCTTAAACCCACTGCAATTTCGGAACGAGAAAATAAGGCTCAAAAGTTGTTTTACTGCACTCGCACTTTCGCGAAATTCTTTTGAGTTTGAGCTGGGACACGGACTGTAGATTAGTTACGGTACACCGACCGTAACTAATCTATACTGCTCTGTACTACTCCACTGTATTGACTCGCTATGAAACCTACGAGTATGTAGGCTGCCTAATAAATACATGAGTGTGAAGGTAAGTGAAAGGTAATTTGGAGCGTGCACGTAAATTTATCTGGTCAATCTGAAAGGGGGCCTAAGTGTAGCGAGTCGGCTAGGCGGCTTCCAATAACCATTACATATTTAGTTAGTCTGTCCCCGGGGACTGCGCTTGCGGTTTTCACCATTAGCTCGATTGAGCACTCGCCGCCGGAACTTTGCTTTGATAAGATACTTCTTTCACCATAAAAAGACAATATATTTTTTTATACACATTTTATACTATTGCTTTGAGAAAGCTAATTCAAATCGAGTTAATAAAGGGGCTTGAAAGAATTGCGATGAGATTTTGTATTCTTCTTATCCAATACATTAGTAGAAATGTACAGTAAGTAGTTAGTTGCATATATCGTGTGGTGGTTAAGGTAAAATATCGATGCTTTGTTGGTAGCGGCCCCGGCTCGTATAGATGCAGATGAGCTATTTGTCTTGCCTGATGGCTGGGGCTTGATTAAACCGTGAAACATTTAACACCGTTCACCTGCTAGGCTTATAGCTGTGGGCGCCTGCGAAGCGGTGCTATTTACTAATGAGTTGGATTTATTTTATTTTGCTGCTTAATTAAGTACTTACAGAAAATTAAAACTATGTACAAAACTTGAGCAAGTTCTAAGATGTACTTATTCCGAAAGAAACTATGATGGCAGATTTACTGTACGGTTGACATTTTTCAGCCCTCAGGCACTATACAAATATTACGACTTATGCTATGTATATTATATTGACGACTATGAATATTTTCACGTCCACGTCAGATTCGAAAATACAAATTATTCTAACAGTATATTCATATATATTCATCAACCCATAACTCGGTACTTATAGTTTGTTAACGTTATTTTTAAAATAATCTGTTGGGCGCAGGCCGGCCCGCGGCGGCGCTCACACAGTGATTAGGACAGATAAATGACGGACATTACTTGTAATGAATGTTTAGGTGCTCGTAATCGTATCGCGCAAACTGTCGGCGCCGTAACTCCACCAGCTGCTGTTGGGGAGATATTGCTGCCGTTTGCCGTTCCACCCTGGATTTATCCTTCCACCTACTCCTGGGACAGTTTAACACGTCAAGATAAAAATTAAGCTGTTTAGTTTATTGTGCGTTTTGCGGATTTGTGTAGTTACTTTAATGGGACTGCCGTTATAAATGCAAAGGTGAGTTGATCGTACTTTTTAGTGTTATAGGAATATTTACTTAAACCTATTTGTGGGGTTGTTCAACTGGAGTTCTATACGTTCTATACGAAATTTGAGTTAACGATATATTTGAGATATTGATAATAGCTCGATGTAGGTATATCCCGCCACTCGCTACATTTAGATGCATCCAATACGTTAGAACAAACAAATATTTCACGTTTAATGTAATTTTAGATTCAAAAAGTTTCTCCCCTATCTGTTCCCTTAACGAAGTGTGCAGGAGTGTTGATTATACACGCATACAGTGAAAGCAGTTAGCATTCAGGTGTGCCGCCGGAGGAGTCACAATTTCCTGCACTTAACTACACAGGAAGCAATTTTGACGAGTCATCAAACGGCCGTCGCCGATTGACGTCGACGTCACCCTGTCATTAGCTGGCACCGGAGACAAATTATCAAACACCAGCTTTATTACCCGACGTGGGTACAAAAACAAGCGTACGATTTAAGTTCGATCATGATGTAACTTTCAGATGATACGTACCTATAACTTTAATTTTTTCATCAAAAACATGTTTGTTGTCTGCTATGTGCATTAAAACAAGCAAGCTATGAACTGCTGTAACTTTATTTAGGTTTTTTGCTATTCTGTTTTTGCTATTCTGTAAAGTAAGTAAGTATTCTGTTTGCAGTATTCTGCCGTGATAATTAAGAGTGCAGTAATCGACATTTTTGGGATTTTCACTTTTTTACAGAAATGGCATCCCAAGAGGTTCGTCTAAGTGGAAAAAATATATTTTCATGAAAATTTTCACTGAAAGTATGTTTTCTAACTAACGATTTTCGCAGTACTTGCATGAAAATTGTATCAATGCTATGGACAAGCGCAGCATTGAACATGTGCTAAAAAAGAATGCAGTACTTGCAAGCAAGTACTGCATTCTTTTTTAGCTTATTCTTGAATACCCTAGAGCTAAGTGCAGTAATTGCCACTACTCAACTGGTGTCCGAGCCTACTCGCATACCCGACATTGAGGATCATACACCTTCCTTGCTGGATCTGCTGCTGACTTCACACCCGGATGGCTACCAGGTGTCCGTTGGTGCACCTTTAGGTTCATCTGACCACTGCCTGGTTCACTCTGAGGCGCCGCTGCACTCCAGTTATCCCCGTATCTCAGGGTCGCGTCGATTGTGGCACTACAAGTCAGCAGACTGGGATGGTCTGCGTGAATTTTACGCATCGTACCCGCGGAGACAGCTCTGCTGCTCGTCGGACGATCCCTCGCTCTGCGCTGTAGCAGTCGCGGACACGGTATTGATGGGAATGAAATATTTCATTCCGAGTACCTACCGTCCGCACTGGCGGCCGCTTGCGGCCCTGCTAGCCTACTCCGAAATACGAAACGAAACGGTTCGGCTGACGGATCGTCGTGATTTGACATTTCTTCTTTCGTTTCTTCTTTACGTTTGACATGGTTTTGATCGTAAATCGAATCCGTACTTCGGACTATCCGTCAGCGTTCGTTTTTCAAAGTAACCACCCTGGTTCGACAGTCAATGTGCTAAGGCTTCTAGTCTAAAGCATGTAGCCTGTCGGGCTTGGGCTGCGGCTCGCGTTGCGAAGGATCCTAATATCACCAACCTCAAGAAGCGTTTCAATGCTGCCTCCAGATCCAGCAAGAAACATAATATGGCTAGGGTTAAGTTTGAGCACATTCGCAGGGTCGGTGAGAGACTCCTAAGCCTCCTTCTCGAAGTCGCGCTTTCTGGTCTCGCCAAAGCTGTTGAGGCGAACTTTTGTCGTCCCTCCTTAACATCTTTGCGCAAACCGGACGACTCGCTGGCACATTCCGCAAAAGAGAAAGCCGATCTCCTGTGCTCTCTTTTTGCGTCGAACTCGACTCTTGACGACCAAGGTAGCTCACCATCTGTCATCCCACGATGCGCGCACGTCATGCCTGATGTGCGGTTTACACAACGTGCAGTGCGAAGAGCATTAAAAGCCCTCGCCCTGGCATTAAAAGCGACGGTATTCCAGCCATTGTGCTTAAGACGTGTACTCCTTAGTTGGCTCCGGTACTGACGCGATTGTTCTCGCTCTCCTACACTGGAGTGGTTCCGTATTCGTGGAAGGTAGCCTTTGTCCATCCAGTCCCTAAAAAAGGGGATCGCACTGACCCATCCAACTACCAGCCTATTGCGATAACTTCCTTACTCTCCAAAGTCATCGAGCAGGTGATTAACATCCAGCTCAACAGTAACCTTGAAGACCTTGAAGAATACGGTTTTCGTAAAGGTCGTTGTGCTGGTGACCTTATTGTGTACCTGAGTCACCGGTGGGCACCTGCCATAGAGAGTAAGGGGGAAGCTCTGGCTGTAATCCTACATATCGCTAAGGCATTCGATCGGGTACCTCACAGCAAAAACTTAGGAAGAACTTTAAAACTATGTGCGATTAGTCTACTTCCACTAAGTCTTCAGTATAAGAAATGGAAATTAATACTAACAAATAATGCAGCAATCGACATGTGCTAGACCATAATGCAGTAATATGCGCAACTACTGCATTTAGTTTTAGTAGCCTCTGATTCCCACAAGATCTGATGCTAAACCTAAACGCAGTAATACGCATTATATTTGGATTGGTTGAAAAATTAAATAAAAGAAAAATATCATTCAAAAGCTTGATTTTTTTCTTAATTTTTTGATATATTTTTATGGCTATAAAATACGAACATCTTGCACAGATTACTAAAAATATGTTTACCGCGTTTTTCTCGAAACCGCCATTTTGCAAGTACTGCACTCTTAATTATGACGGCAGTATTATAAACAAGCTTTTTGAAAAGAGGTGATTCCAATCATATACGTTGTCGCATATCTTTTAATCAATACGATGCAGATAACTTTTCAGACAAGTTTAATTAACTACAACTCAAACAAAAAGCGAAAAGAGAATTTTGAAGATCTCAACCTTTTATACATCTCGGTTAATGGCATGATTACGTTAAACGGCGTCCGAATATCTCGTTTTAAATATCTTTCTTCAAAAGTGTACAAATGTTGCGTCGGTCGGGACGGAGACGCCATCAAAGTTGTGGAATTGTGGGCATCTGCGCCGCGCCGCGCGCCGCGTCGCGCTCAGATTGCCGCCTTTAATCGTTTTATTAATACGCCGACAAATCGCTTAACTGCCACTTGCCGCAGACACTTTGTGAGTTTGGATAATTTGGCCTAAAATATTTTATGATTTTGCTGCGATTTTATGTGGCTGTATCCATTGTAATTGTGTATCATACATGTTTGCGGCATTGTATTGCTTCCGTTGTAATACTTACCGCTGAGAAAAAGTTCTTATAATAGGAAAAGGGTACACTAAGTTAGGACTACATTATTGATTTCTATATTTCCGTGAAATCTAGCAATGCAGTCGCATTTTAGGATAGCGTTTGTAAAACTATAGTTCTAGACTGAAACGTAGGAATAAAATAGTTCAGCATTAAAAAGTATTCGCTCCAGTGTAAGTAATTAGCCACAAAAGCGGTCAAATGTGGTTAGTTTCCGACACGGAGACGTCAAAGTTGTGGAATTGTGGGCATCTGCCGTCCCGCGTTGGACCGCGTCAGATGCGCGGGGGTGCTTCAGATCGTTTTATTAATACGTCCACAAATCGCTGCCACTTATATCCGCATCGCTTATTTTATATGGGCTATTGTTTTTATATTATACGTTACGCATTAGCTACGTCCAGAAGTGTCACATGCCGCGCGAGGCTGCTCACCCACATGCCTCGCGAAGCACGACGTTTGCCTCAGTCGCATGCCGCGCGAGGCAAATGGCGAGGCAACTGACACTCTAGACAGGGAAAGGTATACCCGATCAATCAGTTTGACACGTTTGACATCGTTCTGTCTCACGACTGCCAAACTAGGCGACGCAAATGTGAGTGCTCAGGTGAGGCAGGGCGCGCATTTGCCTCACGTGAGGCAAGTCAAACACCGCGAGGAAAATTTTCCTCGCGCGGCATGTGACACTTCTGGACGTAGCTATTGGTTAACAAATTAGGAAAGCACTTCAAACGCTGAACGCTCATAGGTATTCGTCAAATATGATACCTAGTATCGAAATAGTGTACTGAAACGACGTAGTGTAAGGAATAATATGACATTCACTTAACATAATATTCATGATAGAAAGGCCTGAAAAAGCTCGGTAAAGCCAAAGCTTTCAAAAACAAAGACGATACAGGCGCTGTTTTCTTGGCCGCTAATATTTATGTGCTGTAAGTTGTACACGTAGTGTCTGTAAATAAAACAGGTGAGGCTTTTAATGCTGAGATTATTTACGGGCCCTAATAACAGGCGGTTAGAGCTGACTGCTCGTGCAACCGGCGACCGGCTTGCGACCGGCCGGCTCGCGAGTAGCAACCGGCCGGCTTGCACTAACAACACAGCCTGCTATGCACCCGTCTGGAATATTTAACGCTTATTTACTGATAACTTCGCCTGCTTTATGATGGTAAGTAACTTTAATACCTTACTGTTATGTACGATAGTTTATGAAAGATGATATATGAAAAGATTAAATTGATGTTTGTATTTCAGCGCGAATAATGTTAATTCTTTCATGATGTGCCTTCATCATGCAACGGATCTGCAATAATCAAGCACTCAATCATACCTTTTCTTTCATAGGATTACCTATCTGATGCATAAAACTATAGAATGCAAGTGAAAAGCTATCACACATGAAACACATGAGACTCTGGCATTCATACGAGGACGGTGGCGGTGGAGACACGATGTGTGAAATTGACACCCATGTCCAGCGCCATTGGCACTGATTGGATTAGGTTCGAAGCGCTGGCGCCGTGCTGATGCCGAGCTCAAACGTAAAATTTTACGTGACCACTCGAAGCGTCGACTTTCGTGACGCGATTGCATACTTGGTGTTGATACATACGCAGTTCTGCGATTGACAAGCATAGCTGGTAAGGCTGATGAGTTTGTGTAGAGTTAATTTTTTTAATATTTTTTAATGCCTTTTGTAAATCCGGATCTACACTTAAACCGCTAAGGCCTTAAATCCCATTGTTAGCATAGCGAGAACTATGGGTTCGAGAACCTTCGCGGCGTTAGTGTAGAGCTGCCCTAAAAAGTTTGATTAGCCAGCGGCGTTCACTTCGGGTCCTCGTGACATCTCCGGGACACCTAACGTTTGCTGTGACGCGCGTTAAAAAGATTATAATATAGCAATCGTTATTTTGGGTTTCATCACTGCTATATAACATCTTCTATACCTATTCATGAGTAGGTATGCGTACTTATTGAAAATGTAACTAGAAAAACAGTAATTATACCTGACTCTTGCTTGTCTAGTAGGTAGTAAAGGGATATAGTGCTTCTTGCCTAACAGCTCCTACTAGGCAAGCATGTTCGTCCAAAATAAGCGCACGTGTGTAGTCAGTTTTGGACGCAATTGTCGGTAGCTTTGATCGCTCAGTACGCGCCACCATATTATGTAAATTCAGCAAAGCCAGCAATAGAAATTGCTACTTACTTACCTACTGACATTTCGCCCCTCGGAAACGCACATTTCTCGAATCGAATACTCGAAATGTGCCTTCACTGTTCCGCTACAACTTTAGCGATTCAAATGTAAAGAGATTATTGGTGAGCTCTGAAAGGTAATAAGTTATTAACCAGTAGGTATGTATAAATAATCCTACAAAACGAGTAGCCTAGCGTAATTTACGCTGCGCAGGAGTTACGTTTTGTAACATACGTACGGTATCACACAATTTGGATTCCTTGTGTATCGTAATGAACCACAAAATAAACCGTAAATTGTATGCAGGTACCTACACACGGTCTGGTCTCAGCCTTAGACCGGGGCCGGATCGGTAAGGCGATAGATGTGTCCATATGGCGCGCATGCCTCACCCGAGCACTCATATTATGACATTACGTCTATGCGTTCCGACGTCAAAAGTGAGTGCTCGCGCGAGGCATGCGCATGATGAAGACGCCGCCATTGAGATGCGACAGCGATCAAAGCCCTATACATCATGGCCGCGTAGTTGCATTACTAAGATGTTTGCTTGTTTATAAGTCGCGTCGCTTCGCAATCGCTTGGGTCTAAAAATGCGTAACAGCCCGTCCACGACTTCGCGCGACGGCGACGGGCGGCAGCGTTTTTTGCTAAATTGTTGCATCGTGCGCGTTGCCGCTGACAGCGGCAGCTCGTGGCGTCATGCAACATTTTAGCAAAAAACGCTGTCGCCCGTCGCCGTCGCGCGAAGTCGTGGCCGGGCCGTAACATTTACTTTACGCACCTATTAAATTGCAATGATTTATAGGATTGAACTTTAGTTTAAATAGTGAGAAAATAAACTCCTTTTCAATGCCCAATCTACAGCTACTATAATAGCAAATTAAGTGCCCTATACAAACGTAGCGAGGTATTACAGTGACCGTGATCCTCTTACCTTGATACTACCGGGATTCCTAGACTGTGGTACCGATCGAAACATTTTATTCGACAAACCACTCCATTACTTTTGTTTCAGTTATTTTTCCCGAAATGTATTTTCACTGACAATAATAGATTACTTGGTGGGGGTGTAATAAATTTCAAACCAATGTATAACCATTTTTACCTTCCGTATACGTAATCTATATTTTCTTAATGCTCTCAGCTTATTCTCGAAGCAAAATTTATGCGCCATTTGCCCCGCCGTTCCTCTTTTCAATTCTACCTACCAGTTTGACTATATTTAACACAATTTTATTTAACATGGTAGTATTTTAAACATACATTATTAAAGTTTTATTAGTAATCGAGTTACCTGTGAGCTTCCTCGGCGCGCCGTGAGCGGGCCATCTAAATCTTAGTAAGAATGCCGTAATATCCACATCTCATTACACGTAACTTTGAAGAATTATGACTTGGCAAAGTCCTTTATTGGAAATACCTTCACGAGCCTGAAATATTGCCATGTCGTGAAGAGCTAAAATTTCTAATTAGAAATTCTTAAGTAAAAGTTTATTAAGTTTTTACTTACTGCAACGTAGGTACCTAATGAAAATGCCGCGCTGTCAGTCCCGCTGCTTGCGCGAATATAGGTCCCTATCTAAATTAAATGAATTATACCGGGAAGCGATGCTCTGGTTTTACGTAGTCTTTATTCACTTACCTTCTACGGATATTAGCAATTTCATTAGCAGGGTTATTTAATTTTATGCCACAAGATCTGATATTAAAATTTGCATCATTTATTTATTTTTCTTACCTAAAGTTAGGTATGTTCTTCTGCTTCATGCGGTGCCTCTCCACCACTACAGTAGCGGCACGCTATGATGGCCGGTTTGACATGTGGGAGGGGGAAAGGAGGAACTTTATTATAACGGAATAAGATTCATTTTCGCATTCATTTTTTGACGTTCTTATTTTTTTAAACGGCCAGTCTTATTCCGTTATAATAAGGTTCACTTTCTTCCCCGCCACATGTCAAACCGGCCATCGTAGAATGCCACTACTATAGGGTTGGCTGGGAGGTCCGCATATTTTTCTCTATTCCTTGCCACGAAATAGGTGTTCTACGCTGGCGATGCCGGTCTACTCCCTAATATTACGGAGCCACAATTTCTACCTTCTTGCAACGCGTCGCTTCCCCTTGATTTTCTCCATCATAATCAGTTGGAGAAGATAGTACTTACCTACCGCTAGTGTCTGAGCACATGCGTAATGTATGTTATAGCTAGTCCCAATGCTAGATGGACGCACCTTAATGAATTCTTATTTTCCATCGCTGGCTCTGTGGCGGTGTAAAAACAAGGTGATTCGTTCCGTCATTATACAGCAGGTACCTATTGGGTATCGGTGCAATAGTGTTTGCGCCGGAGCCCCGTGTTTGCGGCCCTCGTACATTTTTATGAGTTACGGAGCAGGTGGGTCCAATTGTTTGTTGTTTCAATCTAATTGTTTACTACTGTGACCCTGTTCTGTTTAAACTTGTAAGTTTTATTCATGAGTATGATCTTAAAAAATATAAATGTCGAACCAACTCTTACGTCTCTATAATAAACTTCAAATTGATAATAAGCGCTATCTTTAAAAACATTTAAATATCTATAAAGTATATGCTAAGCGCCTATGATTTGGCAACAATGTTTAGTGCGCCCAATATTTAGTGAGCGTAACGGAACGCAGCCGCGATACCCGTGTCGTTACCAGTGCATTAGACGCCGGCTCCAAACAATTATTACAACTACATGCATAGTTTGGCACGCCACCAGAGAACGCGACTATTTTCAACTGTTATTGTAAGTTAAATTTAAGTTTACAGCGCTTCTTACGAACTGACAATCGATACACATTTTACGAGGAACGGCGGGAAGGAAAAGTTGGGGGGACCAGCGGGACGGAGTCTGTTTTATATCTTTAAATAGGGAATCCGGAGTTACAGTTTTGTTTAATCTTACATTGTAACTACATTTCTGTAGAATGTAATAAACCATTTAGAACAAGTTTAGAAGTTGTTTTGTGGAATACAATACTGTCAGTTACCACAGCTGGATGTATCTATGTATATATGTATAGATTGGATTAAGAGATCGTCAAATTGGGCGGTAAAAGTGTTTCGATATCAACGTTCCTATGAACTGAAGAGGGCACTAGCTAGCAGCCCGTTGTATCTAAAACAAAGAGATGGTGAAGAAATGGAGGAAATAATTTAGTTCTTTGTGTTGGCAATATCGAGCAGACGCGCCGCGCCCGCGGCCATCGCGATATTAATCGACGCAAAGCTGATTATACAGTTGTCTCAAGACTGCCTTTTGACGGTTTCAATTCCATTCTTCAGCTAGTTTAATTTCATAAGTATCTTAGGTTGGAATCGTGTTATTACATTTTCAATTTGTTTTTGTATATAATTCCTTTCATTGAATAAATAAATGTCATTTGTTTATGAAAGAGGTACCTATTCGGGTGATACACCAGTGACCATCAATATATTTACTTACTTAATTTTTTATTGCTTTTGGGAAAAATTGGTAGAAAAATCATGCTCTAGATATAATCGGAGTAGGTTTTATAACGGCAATAACTAACTTTGTAATCGAAGCCCTGCGTAAGCATGCGGGTTTTTATTGTAAGGACGATCCGATATCCGATTTAGTTTTATTCGGCCGTTTGTACAAGTGTTTACGGCATGTCGAGTCGTAGTGATCAAAGATATTATGTTGTAAAATGCACGATAAGTTAAGGGAGTTATTTGAAAAAGAAAAGGGATTTTTCTTATTTTTTCTAACCAACCGATTTTTTTTTGCTACTTACTACGAACTTATATTAATAAATAAATCTATCAATAAAGCATAGGTATTGTCAAGTATACATATACATATACCATAATCAAACAAAAGTAACTCTAAAGATTAGCGCCTGTGTCGTAGCACTCAAAGTAGAGCTACTCGTACGAGTGTTACGACCATGGACCAGTTACTAAGGGGACTGGCCCTACGCAAGTCGGCCGAGTGGTCGGCCTAGTACTAATATCGACATAAAACGAAGCGAGTAGTTCAACTATTTACCGGTAAATAGTAAAATGAAAATGAAAAAACAATGACCACGTTTTTTTTTCATACAAATATCTAATAAGGGCACCTCTTTCTTTAGTCTTTACTCTGTGGTTACGACAGAGCTCGTGCTACGGGCTACGGTGGTCCTCTCGCTACGCCGAATAGCCGCTACTAATATGCTACGATTACTTCAAACGCACAGTATCTATAAATCTAGGGTTGGGCTAAAACTGAATCAATCAAATTAAATCTCGACTAAATTAATGAATTACGACACAATGTGAAGTATCTGGAGTATAACAGTATTTTCTTTATTCACTTATCCGTCTAAGACTTATAGGTATATGAACAAAATATTATTACAAGAAATAAATATTTATAGAAAAATATAGTGTCTAACAGTTTATGTTTATATGGTGACCAGACTGTCGTAGGATAAGTCGTGTGGCTGATGTACAGCAAACCATTTGCAGAATCCGTTCTATCGCTTTAGAACACACTAGGCAAACTAGGTACGTAGTTTCCCTATGCTCATTTTACGCGAAGAATTTTTGTTTAATTTGAGGCCAAAAGTAGGCAGATTATGAAAACTGACACCGGCGGTCTTTCGCGCCAGTTTGAGGATTCTTAAAAGCTATCAAAATGTCTGAAAGCCGACAGAATGTATTTAAGGAATGTTGATTTATATTTGAGTAGCATTATTAAATTCTGATCATTGTAGATGTTCCCTAACACGACTTTTAACTGTTAGGGTTGGGGTAATTTCAAGTAATTTGCAAATAGCTATTGAGTTTATGTTATACGTCATTACCTTTACTAAACTTTACAACTGAAAGAAAATTAAGTTATAAATGGAATAAACAGCTGTAGTGGAATATAAAATAAAAACATAAAGATGACTTCAATGTAATTATTATTGGCCCGCAACCACTGAATACCTACTCGGCGCCATTTTGCGACATAAATGCCAATTGTCGAATTGTGATCCGCGTGTCGGCGTTTATTGCATAGCACGTCTGTAATTTGCATACGTTTGAATACTAAGTACCAGTGACGTCACGGTGCCAAGCCATTTTAATTGAATACTTCGATTTAAAATTATGTTTAATTATCTATTAGAGATACGTTTTATTGTTAAAAGTTATTTTGGCTCGCACTGACTAGGGCTGGTCACAGCTACCCCCGGCCGGTCAGTATCGAATTTACTATTTTTATTGAGTATTTTTAATAGAATGACTAATATCCAAATATATCAACCACACATTGTTAACAATGTCTTAAGAATTAGGGCGGAAACCCACCGCGGTGCACAGAGAGGCCGCGCACACGGCCACGGCTACGTTTTGCAAAAAATGTATGGATGACGTCATTTCGTGCGTGCGCCGCGGTGGACACGGTGACATACATTTTCGTGCAAAGCGAGGCTTGACCCACGTGCGTAGCGTGTGCGTGGCCTCTCCGTGCACCGCGGTGGGGTCTCCCCATTATTTTAGTATAGGTTTCATATTATTCCTGACGATCTGAAGTTTAATGTGGTCTTAATATTTATTGCATACATGTACCATCTGATCTTAGTATTATGTCTGAGTACAACAGTGTTTGTCAAGCTTCACGTTTTTTTTGCGAGATTTAGACAATGCTATTCCTCGATCCAGTTATATCTTTATGCTTCATATTAAAATACGAAGACAGCAAACATTATATTATCAGTAGCTTCAAGAGGGGGTTAACGTGCAGTCACGCCAGATACGAGAGCTTGTAATAAGTTATTTATAAGAAGTCGCGCTAGACGTCTACACGTCCTACGTGCTTCTTGCTTCTTCAACTGCAAAGTTCACATTCCTGCGGAAAAGATAATTTTCACGTTCTAAATATGTTTTTTGTTTTTTTTTTGAAGCTGTTGGTTTTACCATATTAATTTGAGACACTGGCTGTACAATACAATACAAAAAATCTACCTTTGAGCATAAAATCCAATGTTTGATGGATCCGGTTCCTTCTTCAGCCTAGATAACAACAACCGGGGCCGACATTTACGTGTCCTCCGACGCACGGATACGCTCAGTTCAAATGCTACTAAACGGTCACCCATCTATGACTGACCTTGCTAAGCGTTGCTTAGTCTCCGATCGTTTCAGATAGCCTACGCTACACAATCCGGTACCGAAATAAATATTTCTTTCGTTATTTGTGGCTCGGTTCAGTTTGATTCCTCACAAATATGTTATGGAGAAGGGGAAGGTAAAATTGAAACTGGCGTCATTACTTAGTATGCATTGGGCGACGCGACGTGTTCTGATCGCCCCGCGACGGGTTCGACGCTCAGGTCACGTTTTTCCAATTGTTTTCTGACGACGTGTATCATTCTTTTAAATCAGATTTCATGATTTATTGTCAACTCGTATATTGGTGTTGCTGGGAATGTTAGCTGGGATACTAATGAGTGTTCCGTTAGCGTTAGATACGACTTTTTTGCATTGTTTAAAAGGTTTAAAAAGTTGAATAACATAAATAAACTAAACCCAGGTACCTTCGGATCACATAGTACTTTGCTAGGTATGCTGGATAGGTCGAGTTTTCTTTCAAACATATTTTATTATGAATAAGATATTAGGATATATTTTATTATGAATTGGAGAATTAGAATAAGTTAAACACGAGGCAATTCTGCATCTAGGTGGTTATTAAGTATACACAATACACAGTATACACAATTACAATACTCTACGGTTTCTCATCTTATAATAGAAACAAACGATAGATGCAGAAACAAATGATGATATTAACTCACATATTTGCGTGGCATATCATTTACAACAAGCACCGACTCGATTCCGCGGCGTGAGCGATCCAAATGGCGTCTTTAGTATTCATGGGTCTGTTGGAGATATGGCATGACATTTGCAATTTTTGTCTCATTAAGAATTCAGATGTAAGGGATTGTGGGAATGAATTGCTACGAGGCGACGCGTGACTGCCGGGCGCAATCGTAACCAGCACTGGTAGCACAGCCGGTCGTGACAAGACAAAAAGTGAGATAAATCGTTTTTTTCTCATTCTCTTCTATGCATTAAGTATGAGATAGAGCGACTCAGGGCGCCATAATGCGTGACAAAAGTCTCGTCTGGGCGCGTGTGCTAGACCTGCAGTAGGTAGCTATATGTGGCTTATATACCTATGTGAACGATATTTATTTAGCACACCATATCAGAAAGAACGAAGAAGAAATCGACGATCGAATATAATTGAACTAAAGTACCTACATCCTCCACATAATACCTAATATTAATCACAACAAAATAACGAATAAAAATATGTTTATTTATAGCCACAAATTCATATGGCCGTTAATGTCGGCCATTTATTAGCGGCGACCCAAAAGGTCATTATTTATGAAGTTTTAAACACAGTCTCACTTGGCTATCCATCACGCACCGTGTCAATAATGGCCCAACACCACTAGAGTTTGGGTATCAATCATTTCTAACTTAATTGTGTTCAATCGATACTAGTTTTCTTGTGAATGTAGCGTTTAGGTATCGTGTAGGTATTTTATATTAATAAACCTACAAAATTTTCGGGCTACGCACAAAAATTAGGCTGTGACGTCTACCATATTATTATGACTATTAGTTTCCAAAATCATAGATGACATAATACGAACAAGATACTGCACTCCGTAAAGCTACCACGTAATAGAGTGCAATGTAACTCGCACAGCGCTCGCGCCTAAAATTATATTCACCTCTCAAGGTCTCTCTTTCTATTGCTTAGCTCCTATTGTCTGATTTTTTATTAGACGAAGTAAACTGACAGGTGCTTATGTCACTTTTCAATATAAATAGAACAAATAAGGTTCAAATTCATAGAGCAGTGACATTTTAAGCTGTCAGTTAACTTTGTCTAATTAAAAATCAGACTATAACTTAGCTGACGCGCGGCAACGGAGCCAAGGCGATGTTTATATAAAGTGCGGAATCCGCCAAGCCTGCCTCAATGACATATATTTTATTGCCTGACCTTATAAAATTCGATCTATTTTATTTATAAGGTTTTACAGCATTAATTTCAATCACTATAGGTCACCTGTGTATTTACCTAAGCGAAACGGGCACCTAAGTGAAATCCAAATTTCCAAGTAGAGTTTAATCCTGCGCGTGGCTCTGACCAACTTTGCTTTTGCTGTTGTTTTAGTTATAATGGCTCTCTATGGCGGCCAGGGAATTATTGTTGATGCAGCTTGCGTTTGTGTTGTCCTTCTTATTTATTTATATGATTATTGTTTGTTGATAGTAGAATGTTTCCAGTAAAGAGGTTGAGGAAATCTAAATTTTAGAAAAATATTTTAGTTTTGCTTCTTGATTTTTTTATATAAATAATAATGTTAGTACCTTAATATATAATATCACTTCAATGTCGGTAGGCATGTATAGGCAAAACACGGTGACATATGGCCCGCAGTCCTCGACCTCCCGACCTCCGGCGGAATGCTGACAGCCGACTCTATTTCGCCGCACAAGCGGTTACAAAAATATGTTATTCTCGGAGTAGAGTCCTCAAATAAGACGTTATTGATCCACCGCCCGCCATAAATATATCCGAATCGATCTATTAGAGGTGGTAGTGTCTGGTGAAGAATGTATTTCAATCTGCGTTCGGACAATTTTTTGTTATAGTTTAGAACACTCTCACTTTTCTCTGTTAATTTATAATTTGACATTAATGAAGCTATTTAGCATATAAGCAAGCAAATAAAAGTAGAAAACGCTTTCTAGCCATTAGGTATTTCATAAAAGACTGTTCGTTTACGTATAGAATTACTTATTGGATGCGTCCAAAAGAGGCGAGCAGCGCGCCCGAGAAATCATTGTCTATACGTAGTCAGACTTCAAAACCGATTGCTGACGCAGCCACGTACGCATTTTTTAACCTATTGCAATGGACATTTTAAAAATTTTAAACTATTCGTATCTAAAATATTATTACGGTTTAAATCTATTTCAGTGCGCTCGTTTTGAAACTGTCGGAAAGCAACTCGGCCGGAGCACAAAGTAGCAGTGTTGATGGATTTTATGCAATTTTCAGTATCTATCACATCCAGCGCAGCGATGCTGGCGCCCCCTGGGATTAAGTTCGATCTTTTCCCAATACTTACAGGGTAAACAGGTTGAGCCCGCCACCGCCCCGCGCTCCCCGCACCCCAGAAATAACTAGCAACAAAGATAACAGATCGACAGGTCTGAAACTTATTTTATGAGATTTTCTATGTTAAAGTTAATTTGGATAGGTAGGTGTTTGCGAAAGTTCTTAGCCCTTTAATCTGAGATAAACTTCATCGGTTTTACTACAAAAATGTTAAACACTTTTTGAAAGATCCCTTGTTAAATTTGACTAGACACGCGTTTTAAACGTTCTTTAGGTACTCCGCAACGGTTTTGATACCGGTAGATAGGGACCTACCCCTAACATGTGTTAGAAAGTTGACTCCAAATTTAAAACGTGGCAAATAATAAAATTATAATATTTCCTGCATTACCCTTTTACGTATTTTGAAGAAGCAGCGACAGTTATAAAATTTTGGTGAATGGTGACGCGCGCTGCCAGTAGCGCTGATTGTGCGATAGCTCACCGAGCCAGAGTGATAAATTAGTTTTTTAATATCGTTCTGAATGCACTTTTATAATGTTTTTTCGTTACTTACCCATCACAATACGCACACCTTCGGAGCCAAAGTAGGCTAGGTAGGAAGTAGGTACCTTTGTTTATAAGACGTAGTAAAATGCATAATGGACACTTTCGACACCTAAACCGAGTTTTAGAACAATATTAGGATTTTTTTAATTTTTGAAACTTCACTGATTCTCAAGATAAGGCACTAGCAACACTTTTAATGTACCTATGTTACTAAATATTTTTTACTCTTTTTAGTTTACATTGGAGCGATTTACCGTCAAATTTATAGAGATTTTTACCCATTTTTTTAGTCCATCACAACTTTATATACAGTTGAGGTTTATTTTACAGAGCTATTACCTACTTAATTAATACCTACGTAGAACGTAGTGCTATGAACGCATTGGGCCAAATCATCCATTAAAGCAGTTGTTAAAATCGGAAACAGATCGATCAGAACGAATGCTGATCTAATTATGTAGGTACTGTGTGGGTGCATACAACATGGACAGCTTCGTGTTGACGATATGTCGGGAACGTGCGTGGAATAAATTTTTGTTCATAGAAACCATTTTCAATTTCACGGCTCAATCTTTGTGTGCTCGGGGTGAATATGTAAAAGGGCATTCGTTGATGTCAACAAAGTGTAATAGTTTCGTGCTAGCGCGCGCTTGATCTATGAGTTAGAATCGAGACCGATTTCAAATTGAAAAAATATTACCATACCTGCCTATGGTCCGCATACAGCTGATTCTATTGAACCGCGCGTCGCCATGTTCGAATTCAATTTAGATTGTAAAACTAAATATTACGAATCAATCTGCGTTTCACAAATTAATTGTAGATACCGGTTTTACTTTTATACGTTTCTCAATATACTACCTAGGTCCTGATAGATATGCTAGATTGCTTTCATCGATTGCTTCGATTGTTGATGTAAAAGTTTATTTGTGCAGTTAGAATTTGTAACGACATTCGGATAGTATTTTCGTGATCTTATTTTTGTCATTTAAGTGAAAAATCGCCCATACAAGTGTCAAGCAGAACGGGCATAAGTACAAAGTGGAAAGCGTTCGCGGCACGGCCCGGAGTTTTGACAAATTATTTAAGAACGTGTGTTAGGGGACGTGGCCTATTATACGCGTGATTGATAGTGTTGATAGCGATGCGACCCGACAAACGGTGCCTTTTTAATCTTTTTTTCCAGTTTAACACTTTGCTCTTTTGTTGAAGAACGAATGCCTTAAGTTAAAATATTTTCTTGCTGATACCATTTTCTTTTCGATTAAGGTGCTCATAACGTAGAACTATTGACTGATGGCATTTTCTTTGTATGTTTCGTGAGAGGCACAACATGCAGTCTGGTTAAAAGGGTGGATGCTTATTTATGATTTCACCAGTTCAATTTCTGGCCCAAGCATATGGTTCGTAATCTTTGAATGCAAGTTGAATTTTATTTTTAATAATAAATAAACTTTAGAGGGACTTCACCTGTACGAATTAGAATAATACTGTAGGTATAAGAAATTATATCCAAATGCAAAACGAAGCGCAGATTAATCCCCGGCCCGCTTCATCTTTTTACAATTTCATGTACCTACGGATTAAAAATTTCAATAAATTATTGCTTATTACGGTGAAGACAATTGGCCAAACTTATATTAAAGGAAGATACTTATCTAAAGTCCTTAATTATTTTTTATTTATTAAGTTTACCTTAAATACCTAAAAGACAATCAATAACAATATAGGGTACCTGCCACATTTTTTGGATGTAACATTTTTTTGTGTTTAGGTTTTGGTCTTTAGAATAAGTTTTACAAATTACAATACAATAGAAGTAGAACTGCAACAACTAGATACTAAGTATTCCTATATTTAAACAAAATATCATGCAAATAAAATGTACAAGCCGTACGCGAGGAACGTAAACAACACTGTACTTATGTGGGCTTCGTACACATAAAGCTTATTTCATTTTATATGGGGGATATCCATCATCTTTATATCGGACCCGTTATGACAGCCGGTAGGTTGCCGACGATATTAGGCGGAATTAACAACAGTTTGTGATACTTTGACGCGGAATAATGTGTGGAATCATTCAATATGGACCCTTTATTTGTGGAAAAACGTTTTATCATTTGTATTAGGTATTATTTGCCATTATTTATGCACGAAACTGTTGGCTACTATGATTACTAAAGTTTCCTGTATTACCAAAGTAAATACCACAAGCAATAATGTTTAAGACGATACAAGAAAAAAATGAATTTTAGTTTCGGGGTGTGGCTGGCGTCGCGTGAGCTGCCGAAGGATATATCCCTCTCGCTTAGCTAGGACAGAACAGCTATGGAGTAGACTATAGTATAGTTATTTTTTGAAGGAACAATATTGTTTAATTCGTACAATTAAAATACTATGTCCCAGTGCACCTTTTAAAATAGATGAAATGGATGAAAATATTCAAATATATTTTTTTCGTTTTATATGGGATTTTTATGTCGAGTGTATTTGAAAAAAATAATTTAATTTCTATGTTGTTTTTATTGCTGAAGACAAAGTAAGTCAAAAGAAGACAAACGATACCTACAATATGCTGATAGATACGTATAACAATACTTCGATCGTATAATAGCCTATAACCAGCGGACGATCCAGACGCGTCCAACGATATCTCATTAGTCAAATTATTATGATATAAAAATAGTTTGGACGTTATACGGGAGCAGATGAACATACATACATATCGGTCAAAATCATAACCCTCCGCCCACCGTAGTCGGGTAAAAATGTACATACTCTGTGTCAGTGACTGACTGCCGGATATGAGTATCTTTTTCATGTTTCGTAGGCTAAGGAATACTTTGGTACTTAACTTCGATGCCGATCATGAAGTCATCAGCGGTGTCATAATATTTTTTTTTACCATATTTAATTTATGTTTTAATTTAATTTTCAGTTTTTATTAATTTTATTGATTTAACCATGCATTTATTTTTTGTTTATCTTTTTATCTTTATTTTTTTATTTATCAAAATCACCCTTAGACTGGTTACCGCCACAGGTGACAAGAGGGCTGGCTCTTTCCTTGCTCAAACAATTCGCTTGACAACAGGAACAGCTTGAATACAGGGAGGACATGCAGCCAGTATCCCACGCGGACGGTATTTGTTTAATTAGGGGTAGGTTTTTATTTTATTGTATTTTATTTTAATTTATGTTATATTATATTGTATTTTAATGATAAAACATGAAAAATTAAAAAAAATCACTAAAAAACCTGAAATAATATTTCTATTACCTACCACCTCTGCCTACCCCTTCGGGAAAACCGGACGTGATGGTGTGTTATCGAGTATTTGGGGTCGGTGCCAATCTATCTTCTTACTTTTATAGTAGGTAGACTTGGCATACCAAGATTGGCACCGACTCCAAATACTCGATAACACACCATCACGTCCGGTTTTCCCGAAGGGGTAGGCAGAGGTGGTAGGTAATAGAAATATTATTTCAGGCTTTTTAGTGATCCAGGTTTTTTTGAAGTCGGTTTGTTTTTTTTTATAAAAATAATTTTATTTCACGATTTTTAGTGGCGCCATACCAATGAACATTTTGGCATTTTGAACCATATGAAGTAAGCCCAACAAAAGGTAACTGCTGTAAATCTTTGAGAAATTCCCTCGACTGTCTATGGTCTCCATCATTAGACCTGTAATGGCACTTATAACCCATATGGGTGTAAAGTTCTCTCCAATACAAATTAATCAAGCCCAAACACCAGGTAATTGCTGTAAATCGTTGAGGAGTTCTCTCGGCTGTCTTTTGACTCCATCATCAGACCCTTAATGACAGTCACAACCCATCTAGGTGTAAAGTTCTCATCAATACAAATTAATCAAGCCCAAACACAAGGTAGCTACTGTAAAACGTTGAGGAGTTCACTTGACTGTCCTTCGTCTTCATCATCAGACCCCTAATGACAGTCACAACCCATCTAGGTGTAAAGCTCTCATCAATACAAATTAATCAAGCCCAAACACCAGGTAATTGTTGTAAATCGTTGAGGAGTTCCCTCGACTGTCTTTCGGCTCCATCATCAGATCGACTCCAGATTTTCATAAAATAGTAGTGCTTTAAAATACTTAATGAAAAAAATTACAAACGCACTAGTCGCTCCTACGATTTTCGAAGGTTCCCCTCGATTTCTCTGGGATGCCATCATCAGATCCTGGTTTCCTTATCATGGTACCACCGCTGGGATATCTCCTTACCAACAAAAAAAGAATCATCAAAATCGGTTCATAAACAACGAAGTTATCCGCGAACACACATAAAAAAAAAAATATACGGTCGAATTGAGAAACCTCCTCCTTTTTGAAGTCGGTTTAAAAATAATTTTTTTTTTTTTTAAATTTAATTTTACTTTTATTTATTGTTTTATATTTATTGTGAAATTATAATAATTTTAATAATCAATATTGGACTATGTCTGAAACAAAAACATTGAATTGAATAATTTAATTAATTTGAAGTTGGTTTAAAAAATACAAAAATTATCACATTAACTCGTTAAATCACGGTTTACACCCGCTAGAACGAAAAAGATCCTAACATGGTAGGTAGGACCTGAGGGTTGGCCAGTTAATTACTTAAAATACACTATATTTATTTCAAGAAAACATTCATAAGATCTGAAGGCGTCGGACTCGCACATAAAGGGTTCCGTACCACCGTAGAATAAACACATCAAAAATATCAAGTTTGAGACTTGATATTTATTTTTAAATGTTATTATATTTTTAGTATTTGTTCTGTACCGGCAACAGAAATACACATTCAGTGAAAATTTCAACTCTCTACCTGTTACGGTTCGTGAGATACAGCCCGCGCTGACAGACGGACAGACAGACAGACGGACAGCGTAGGCCTAGTAATAGGGTCCCGTTAGCACCCTTTGGAACCCTAAAAAGTAGCCTATGTTCTCCGCCAAGACCCAGTCTATCTCCATACCAAAATTCATCAACATTGGTTCAGCGGTTTAGCCGTGAAAAGGTAACAGACAGAGTTACTTTCGTTTATAATATAATAGATTGAATAGGATGGACAAACATTTTCCTATCCATATCTGTAATGTTATTTTTTACGATAATTTATTGATGTATGATATATTTATTACTTGCCCATCCATACCTACAACAAACGCAATAAAGCGACTCCATTGTTTTGACAAGCAATGTATTCCCACTGTCGGCCCAAGACCATGCTGCAAGTATATAACAGTAAGCGAAATAGGGAGTTTTTACAGAAATGACACGAATAACTATGAAATGACAAGAGATGACACAAAATGACAAGAGATGACACAAAATGACAAGAGATGAAAAGAAATTACACAAGACAAGGAAAAGCAAACGAAAATCACGCTGCAGTGCAGGTCATAGGTTCGATTCCTGCCCAGGACATGCAGTTGTGTGCATGAACATGTCCGCATGTCCCGAGTCTAGCTGTAATTAAGTGTATATTTCGTTTGTATTTACAAACAAAAAGTAGTATATGTAGTAATATCAGTTATCTGGTTTCCATAGTACAAGCTCTGCTTAGTTTGGGATCAGGTAGTCATGTGTAAAAGAATTTCCAAGGATATTTATTTATTTATCATAGGCGTCGGCGGACTGTAAATACTGTACTGTACCTGTAATGTGGCATGACCGTAATATTTTTTCGTAATATTTTTTAAAAAATCCTTCACAGGTCCGACGTCGAACAAGTCCGAGCGGACACTCACAATACAAAGTTAGAGAGAGACATGGTTAGTTCAAGTACTTAAAATGTGAGATGGCGATATTGTGCGCGCGCTCGGAAATAAACAACGTAAGCGCCAAACCACATTTTCTTGAATTAAAAAAAAACTACTTCATGAATTAAAATATGGTTGAAGGGTAGTTTAGATATCATTATTTGCTATGTTTTAGAAATAATTTCGTGATCTAAATCGTAAAAACATCGTGGTAGCAAGGAAAATTGTAAATAATTAGAGCTCATTTCATAATTTTTTTTTATCGAGAAAATTTCGTCAAATCGTGATTTGGATTTAAAGATACTCAAGATAATATAGTCAAAAATCATACATCTAAATATAAGATTCCTAGTCCACATACTTACTTAAAGAAAAAGTAGAATAGAAAATCAACCAAATTTCGAACCCTCGTCTTAATATACAGTCCATTGCTGTAATATTTCGGAGATTATTGTTTACTTACAGGCAACGAGCACGAGCACTACAGGTAGCCCACCTCGCGGCGGCGAAGGAGCCGCGTCTCCCGCGGGAAATCAACGCAACAATTACATCGCCCGGCCATTTCCAATAACACCCCGCAAACATTTAAAAAACCCACAAACGACGTGTTCCACACGAGAATTATTGTTCCGTTCCAAACGAATCGTCGTTCGACGCGAGTGCTCAATCATAAAGCCACATAAATGATTATTATCTCGAAATGAGAGGTATTATGTATTTACGACGCCGCTCAGTTCTGTAAGTCGGTTTGTGATAATACTATGAATATTCAGAGGCTTCGGCTGTCCCTGAGGATGGAACCCTTCCAAGCATAAGAGAGGAAACGCGGATGGTGAGTTCCAAAACAATATGATATTATCGCGGCGTTTAGGCGGTCCTAATAAGATTTACCTCAATATTAATGCGCATCGCGGCGTCCATTATTTGGAGGTATTATCTAAACACGGCCGGCGCCGTTCTCAGTCAGTTTCATTTACGAGCGTTTAATAATAGCCATCGAAGCAGCGAGGACTGAGAAGTGGTCTTAACAACTATTAGTGTGTAAGACTGTCTGATCATGATGAATGAGTATACTCGGTTTTACGATAACAAAGAACAACCCTAGTATTACAGAACAATCGTGTCCTCCAACCTTTACCTCCATAAAAGAGGAATGATTAATTGTTTCTCCGACCTCTTCAAAACACCGCGTTATTCTTTTAAAGACTTCCGTTATTTTCCAACTGGATGACGGTGAGGCGGTGATTTTCGAATATAAATTAATATTAAATTACGGATTAAGAGCAAAAATATTTTTACCGCTTGTTTTTCTATCTACATTTTAAAATGGAAGCATGATTTGAAACAAAGGACGTTTGAGGCCTAGCACGATGAAATAAAATACGTACCTATATTTAAAATTCGTTAAGTAGTTAGTGGTACAGAAAGCTTCTTTCAGATTCGTTAGAGCATGATGTTCTTAGTGGGATGGGTCGGGGTAGGAACACTGGGAACGTGTGAATTCAATCCTGCGGCTCACGCGTCCGGCGCCGGCTCGGGCTGGAGCGGCTCGCTCTCAACAGGGCCACTAAAAGCGAATCGCCGTAAACAAGAATTAACGCCGAACCTGCATCGACCACTGCACTCTCCTTTATGGTGACATGATAAAAGCTCTCCGTTTTGAGAGCTAACCAACGTTTACTGCCAACATCTTGATATATTTATTGAAAACGAGAATGCAAACGGATGTAACCTGCCTGTAATTCGCATATTTTAGAGAAGGTATTTTCTGAAATAACACACAAGTAGGTGCTTATTATTTTTCGATATATTGAATATTTCAAAAATATTCAATAATTATAGTTTTTTCAAAGTTGCGGATTATAATAGTATAAGCCTCAGTAAGTAGGTACTTTTTTCAAAACTTTAAACATCGTAAGACATAGAAGGTGCTCTTATGCAAGAAAATAATAGGAAACATGCACATTATGAAAATAATTGGTCATTTAAATTATCTTCATGCCAAAAATGGGCAGTTCGTTAAATCCTTAACGACATGTCAGCCAGTGGACTGCTACGAGATCGGCTTTGGGTTTTTTTTTCAATTAGTTGAACGGCTTTGTAAAACTGTCTAAAGTATCCAAAATATGGCCGAATCACTACTTATCACATAAGCTTTACCTCAGTGCCCAGCTTTGGCCTCGAAAGGCCTCAAAGGTCGCCAGGCCATGTTTTACCGCTGACGTATCGCTAGGGAGCCCATTGCCCTTTTTTCTTAACAAGACGTCGCTCGAGGCCTTCTGCGGCCCACGGAATGCTAAATACTAACCTTCGTTAGTAACTTTGTGCTACTTCAGTTCACATTCTTTGATGTAAGTGATAGGTCCCTATTTCTTTGGTTGCAACTAAATACAATTTTTTTTCAAGGCCAATAATTAATACTCGCCTAGACGCATACTTTTTATTTATATTTATTGTATCAATAACGGTCATAGTAACTATACTACATTAACTATTAATAATACTGTTCTTGAACTATGTTGTGGCAGCTTTGAAATTTCGTAGAAAAGTGATTCCTGGCAAGGATCGCGTGTAAACTGAAATCGACGCGACTGGCTCGAAATGCATGCGGCGAAAGGCGTCAAAGGCTTTATTCGTACCCATCGACACGTGACGTCATCATGGTTTGTGCGACCCTTTGCGGAGAATTAAAAAAGCTTTGAATGGTGTTGAAAACAAATTTCACAAGCTTTGAACACGTAGGTGCATGCTAAATGAAAAAGCACCTTGAGAGTGGGTATGAATGTTCACATAAAATCTCTAGTATTTGTATATTAAATTTAATAAACAATCGACTTTAAATCAGCCGGTGTTCTATCAAACACAATTTATTACTTAAAGTTGAGACACCGCGAATCGTAACCGTTCTGAGTGAAAGCTTAAAGTTTCAGTGAGGCAGTTACGCTCCCCTTCCGGGCGATCAACGTAAATTATTCCCCCAGAAGAAATCTCCAAGGGCTGAATGACGGATAAGGGACGACTCGTTTTATTGCCTACACCGGCTCGCGTTTGTAGCCGCTTTAAAAATCGACCCTCGAATGTTAATTGAGGGATAATATTATTCAATACTGAACCATCACTGATTTAATTACGCAAAGACTAACCAAATTTATATTATAATACATATTGACGTTTTAAGACAATATTCTGTCAACCAGAAAATTTACGAGCAATATTGTAATAACTGGCATCTTAAATCGTTTAGCTATTCTCTGTTCTAAATGGTTTATGGGAGTAATTTTACGCGGCTGAAAGGCGTTGTAAGTGATAATTAAAACCCCGTTACTGCAGCTGTTACTGGCGTTATTTCAGAGTTTTAATATTTCTACAACCACGTACCATACCATGAAAAAGCGATTAAGTGCATATAATGTGGGATATTAGATCGTATCATTATATTTTATATCTTTCTTGTAATATGCGATATGTTATATGTTGTTGGGAAGAGGCGTGAGTATGTAGCTGTCTTGAGATATTCCCGAGATTATGCGTTCTGAAGGCAGACGTTAGTATTTCGTGGAGCGTCGAGGCATGCTGCGCTCAGGCTGTTACTTCCCGTCGTCGTTCGCGTTCGTCGCCCGGTGCTCGCACAAACAGAGCATTAACTACAGACATATTTTCATCAAAAATGAGCGTGACACACCGACCGTAACGCAGATATAATCTTTGAGAGACGTAATAATCCGCTTAGTAAACGGGATTTCAAAACTCGTTCTCCTGACATAATCGACACGATTTTTTCACGTATATTTCTTTCACTCGCAAATCCAATTTAATTAAGGCGAGGAACTCGCGGTTAAAATCCTATTTAAGCCGTTTTTATTACCGCCCGCCGGGCAAAGACGGTTCGCCACCGAGCTCGAAGAATTTGAGCGCTCGCGAGGATTTCCCAGGCTTTTATCTTACCAGTCCTGAGTAGAATGGTAAGCGATCTCTATGCAAATTATTTGTTTTAAACGCCGATGTATGCCGAATTGGTATCAATTACTTTAACATGCGTTTTAAAATGAGCATAGCGTTTCCTGTATCAATATTTCTGTTCAGTTTCATTTATTAATATCCGATACTTGTGACGGTTGCACAATGAATCTTAAAAACTTAGGTGCCTTCTTAAAACACTTATTTTTATAGACACCTATAATATACCTATCCTAAAATCGTTTCTAAAACTACCTATATGTTGTGTGTCATTTTGTTGTCATTAAACATGGAAGTTATTGTCCGGTACTTAAAACTAATTGTGAATTGTATCGTCTAGTCTAGAACTCTACTTTGTAAACCGTATTCATAGTTAGTGAGGAAGAAGTAATGCGATTTTGGAATAACAAACGCTCGTTCACCTTAGCGGCCTGCTCTGGGGAGAGCTCTCCCGGATGTTTACCCTCAATTCGGGGAAGATCGCGCTAATCCCGCCGCTCCCGACGGAGCTCGCTCTCCCGATATGTTACACGGATCCCTGGCCTTATACAATTACTTTTCGTCTTGCTACGACTTGTATTGATTGAGTTAGCATGTATACTTTGGAATGATAGCTCGTTTTGTTTTCCTTTTAGTTCAAATTTGTTGTAAGTACTTAATAAGCTATAGGTAGGTAGAAACACTATAGATACGGCTTTTATCATCATTATTTAAGCTATGCTAGAATATGGTGTGCATCGTGGTTTTGCGGCGACAGAAGAAATACACATGGTTACACCTTGATTATTTCGCATAGTCAGTGACTTGGACGAAAATCAGAAAGCAGACGAATGCTCCACGATATATAATCATCAGACAATTATTTGGTATAAATAAATTACGGAACTTTATACGAATGACACCGGAGTACAGATAGAAAAGGTATGACATAAATAAAATATTTAACGGACAAACAAGAAAATTATTAAAAGCAAAAAAATATTATTTTCTCTAGCCACTATTATTTAAAATGTATTAATCGTTGTGTATATTAAAAAGCTATAACAGATCCGGTGTTCGCGAGGCAATCGCAAGATTTTGAACGCAGGCCAACGAGTCCGCTCCGCGGTAATGATCCGAGAGTGCATGCATAATTTACCCGCGAGAGCTTGTTTTGTAATGTTATTAGTTCGTAATCTCGCCGGAAAACAGCTAACAACATTATTTTGCGCCAGCTTAAATATTAAAATAATTTATTTTCAGCGCCACTAAGAGAACAGGCTACGTTACACTTCAAATTGAAATGATACAATATTTCATTTCTGTCTTATTATTACAGTGGTAATTTAGCAGGTTACCGCGGTAATTTAATGTTAGCACCTATCTAATCTAAAAGTAAATTGACTCCGATAAATCGTGAGTCTTGTGTCTAGGTTTCGAGAAATGTAGTATAATTGTAATAGGTATAAGTATGCTGCTGTTGGTATACAAGTATAACGTGGTTTGTAGATAATTTTATAAATTAAGCAACGAGGTTATTAACGGTAGATATTCTACATATATTTTTTAAAATAAATGTCAGAGGTATATTAGTTAAGCAAAACCACTGCAGTAATTGCCAATTCAAATAACAAGAAATGATACGTACCAAAAAAAAATTATTTTTAAAGATTATACATTTCTTTTCTGGCATAGGTAAAGTAAGGGTTCATTTCATTTCTGGCGTTTGAAATTTTTAAAACTGCTTTGAATATTACTACAATAAAACGACGGGTCTAATCCTGTGGAAGCGATGAGCGAGGAATAACTTCGACTGTAGCCGGTCCGACTTTGCAATGATAATTTAATCGCGATGTAAGTGAGTAGACGACTTATTATTGTCTCGAAGGTGGCAATAAATTTCCTTGATTATGTAACGTCGAGTATTGCAGACAGTTTTATTATATGGCGCCCTGAATTTTATTGCTGCGAATGAATTAAATATTGTTTTTGAATGATTACTTACTGTTAAGTTAAAGGTACAATAGACTAAGGGCTGAGTTTATCATATTAACAGACCGTTAAAACAGTAAACGGACTGTCCCCAATATATCGAATAATCGGATACTGCTCCAACGGTCCGTTAGTATGTTGATGGACTTGGCCCTTAGAAGTGTAGTCACTTTATTATGACATCGCACCATAGGGAGGGCCACGTCGAATAGTAGGTTCTTACTCAAAACGCTACGTATGTTTTTAAGTCAAATACCTGTTTGAGACGTCATTATTTGTTATTCTGCGTATAATAATAATAAATAATAATAATTTAGCCCTTTTAACGTCCCACTGCTGGGCACGGGTCTCCCCTCAATGCGAGGGGGACTTAGGCCATAATCCACCACGCTGGCCCAGTGCGGGTTGGTGGATTTCACATGTCTAAAGACATGCAGGTTTCCTCACGATGTTTTCCTTCACCGTAAGCAAGTGATAATCATATTAAAGTTATGATCCACACATAGATTTCGAAAAATCCAGAGTAGTGAGACAGGGTTTGAACCCATGACCTTAAGCCCGCAAGACGCGTGCTTAACCAATCGGCTACCACTGCTTCACTGCTGCTTGCTTTGCGTATAGTGTCTTAAAATTAAAATAAATTCTCAAATTTGAGTATCGTTTGAGTACCTACTTATTCGGCGGTTAAGTCACCTTGCTGGATGTAAGATTGTTGGATCTTTCGTATCGTAATAAAAAAACCTACTACTAAGGCAGGTAAGAAGGTACGGATCAATCAATTAATGTTATATGAGCTAACCAAACAGCGAACACAGTGCGTTCCGTCGTGTTTGACGACGCCGCTATAAAGGGAATGATTAAACTGAGTCGGGCGGTAATCACGCGCCTAACCATATCCGTGGCGTGTTAACTAGATGTAGACATCCCTAGATACCTAAGGTAGAGCAACTCAAGGGAATAACTAATCTAGTGTTCTTATAAGTAAGTATACTCGACTTAACTTTCCTATAGGTGTCAATATTTCCAACCAATTCTGGATATACAGCGCATAACTTGCCCTGAATTAAGAGTCTGTTATGTAGAGACATGTATCTACGTGGAAGTATGAAATAAAAGTTTAGTTTTTCGTTATGAACCTAGTTAGTTAGTCCAGTCTATTGGCTATAATCTGCATTTTAATTGAAACAGTAGTTTCGTAAATGGAACAATTAACCATAACCAATCGGTAATCATGAGTTAAACATATTCCTGCCGGCGTGTCGGCGCTCCGCAGGGATGTGGGCCTCGTATGCGACGCCACGCAACGCATCTGTCACTTATTTGCCAGCATCCAATCACACAGTACGGCTATAGAACGTTGTATACGTACAAATCATTGAAGGCAGGTTTGTGGTATCAGACTGTTGCAATCTAACGTCGCTATCCATTTCCTTTTCAACTACTAGCCGAACATTTGTTTCTTTTTACTTTCCAGTAGCCTCTAGCCAGTTGTCTTCATTAATCCATGTTAGTCGGAATTTAATATCACTCCATAATTTAGCTAGAAAATACTATATCGCAACTTTATTTGTATCAATCTCCTATACCGGGTTCCCTGGTCCATTATTTTTTCTTATAAGTATCAAGTTAATTTTCCGTGAGTAGCTTCATTTTGATGAGACGCCCAACAATTTCTGTACGAAAAATCTTGATTGTGGTAGGTAAGAGGGGTAGCAGAGATAAAATATGTTGATTTGATGATTCTCAAAAAATTATTACTAACTGTTTTTTTTTTGTTGTTAAATCTGATGATAATTATCAAAATTATTCTAAAAAATATTTGTCCTACAAAATGTATGGTTTGATCTCCTCCTTTGATTTGAGTCTCCTCCTTCCAACATGTATCGATAACGAGGTCATCAAAAATGATAACTAACCAGCTGATATGATATTTTTTCCAATAATTTAGATAATTATCGTTAGATTTAACAAAACAAAAACCCAGTGAGTAATAAATTTTTGAGAATCATCAAATCAACATATTTAATCTCTGCTACCCCTCTTACCTACCAAAACAAGATTTTTCTTACAAAAATTGTTGGGCGTCTCATCAAAATGAAGCTACTCACGGAAAATTTGCTTGATACTAATAAAAAAAATGGACCAGGGAACCCGGACTATAAGTACCTACTACAGTAAAAAAACTGAAATGAATCACTTTACTGAATATGAATTTTATGTAATATACGTTCTAGCTGCTGCATTTAGGGTGATTCTTTTAAATATTATCCAACAATCTCGGTGATCTATGTTTCAAGACTTAATTTAGGTACATACAAAATAGGATGGCACTGGAGCCAAGTTACTGTGAAAGAACAAAGCTAATGTCATCATCCCAGGCGTATTTGGCAATCATTAGGCTAAACCAGCTGGTCATCAGAAGCCTCAACAGATCCTCCGTGTAGTGTCAACACTCTGGGAGCGGGGTTCGCATGGAATGCCTCGCATGGCAACTGTCGGCTGTTTGTTAGAGCTAATCATGTATCGATGTGATGTCATTCGATAGAGTAGGTAACCTAAAGATTCTGGGTACAGCTTTTAGAATATTTAGTATGATTGGTTAAGTATACATGTATGTCAGAGAAAAACACCATAGTTAGGTACCTACTTGGGTGTTTTTCTCCTTTCTCTTTGGTACTTTTATCTGTTATTTTCACGAAATAACGTGTAGCCACAAAACCAAACCGACACATCGCTATAATCAGCCGAGACACGGTTAAGATTGCACTACCGAGTACATTAGCTCCGAAGCAATTGAATTAAAACAAAGATACCCCGAGTTGGCAGTGCACCAATTACCCAACCTCTATCCAGTTACCTCCGTACAATTTACGCTTTTCAGCTGAAAATGACTTTATAGACTATTCATATTATGGCTGTGTATTGGCAGGCTGGCAGTGTGGTGGTTAGCTAATGGTTTGACTAAACATCGCTTGAGGTCGGGGTTAACTAGCTTTGCTTGGCAAGCGGTGGCGGCCGACCGCGGGGTACTGCTAACAATTAGTTTATTCTCCCAATGCTTCTCTTGTATTCTTTCTTTAATCATGGTTCTTTAGGTATATTTCTAAATAGATATTTCACGATGATTTCATGACTCTCTGTAATGTCATGTCATAGTAAAATTAATGTACCTACCTACTACTGTAAAACAACGTTTTTGGAAGGCTATTGCCATTTATATAAACCAGTTAGATGATTATGGGAATATATATCGGGAGTATGATAACTATGATATATTCTGTGCTGCTAAAACAATATACCTATCTACGTTACTAGTGTAACCTACCTTTGAAATAAAAACGTAAAAAACGGGATAAGCAGCTTAAACGATAAACAACTTTAAGCCCAATACTTTAGGTGCAAGATTCGGCACCATATTTCAAGTGGATGTAAATTCCGGCACCTGTTTTCATTTCAGTTTCCAGCAGCTACAAGTTCTAAAGGAAGCACCGAGGAACCTTCCGTGTCGTGTGCAGGTGATAAATCGTAACGTAACATCACTTTTTACTAACGAGACAAGGTGTCGCGTACAAACATATTCAAGCAGCGATTGTTAGCGCCGCGACGAAACAGGACGATGTCGGATCGTTTTTGCCAAAACTTTTTTTAGTTGTCAGCCGGGGCGCGGCGGAATGTTTTCGTCCGATTTCGGGATGGAGATTTTTCAGCGCGGTGCAGTAGGCGCCGTGTCGTACAACTGCACCGATGACAATAAATATCGGGCGCGGCGAGCCGTGAAATCGAATAGGCTCCGTCTGCGAGCGCTTTACAATCAGCAGCTGGCTGTCGGCCGCGCCGCCCGCCCCCGGCCGTAACTTACTGACGTCGTCATGCATAAAAACTTATTTTAAATCTATAACTTACCTGGATAGTGTCGTATTAGTTAGCTGAAATGTTTATTTTCGTGTATGCTAATAATATGAGACCATGTAATTTCTACTTTGACTTTTGACACCTAGAAACCTGTTAGATGGGGAGGCGAGCGTGCAATTCGTGGATTTGCACGAGCATCGTCCAAACCTAGTAGATTCGGTAGATGAGATGATAGGAAGAATACATTGTTCTAGATGTTTCCACTTTCAGCGGTGGGGGAAGCGTATACCTACATGATTTTTTTTTTTTTAATGTATAAAAAGCAATGACATAAAAATACTCAAGCGTGTCAGATATTAATACATTTCATGCTCCAACATGATAAATAGAAAAAAAAAATTACTCGAGCGCGTCAGAATTTGTAAGCATCTATAGGCTACGGTAACTGCTTAAAATCAGGCGGGCCGTAAGTTTTTTTGCCACCGCAGTCCTATATTAAAAAAAAAAAAAACGGAGGGGGTTTAAAAGTGAAACTTCCATTTGCTCCCATTTCTTAGACTGACGATCAAATTAGCAAAATTGACACTTTTGACACTTCTTAGCTAGTAATGAATCCCCCTTATCTTAATCTGACGAGTTCGAGTATTTTAAGATGGTCTATTTTCTTGGTTCCCCTGAGCAAACCCACCAATATTAAGGGATCATAATTTTTTGAGGTTCTTATCAATATGTAAGCTATCTCCCTTATCTTAATCCGACGCGCTCGTGCAAATCCAGAAACCCCTTCTACGGCTCCCCTACTATGTACCTAGCAAGTACCGATAAGTCTACAAGAGGTTGGTATAATTATTTAACAGCAGGGTATGGTACCATGTGTTTTATTTCGAATCAATCGGTTCGGAAGAAATGCATAATTAAAATCCATGTATAATGAACCCTTCACATAGTCGGAATGACATTGTAAATATCTCAATAATAAATTTGAAACATTCGCACGCAGAGTGGCGGAGTAATTTGCGGCGGTGACGCTCCCTCCCGCCCCGTGTGTCCCCTGACGCGTGTTCGATTAGAGTACAAGTAATTCCGGAAAGGAAATTGAAATCTTAAAGCAATGCCCCACGGACTTAATGTTTCCAGTTCAGACTGAAGAATACAATGAAAAACAAATAGAAAATGCCATCTCTTAGGGAACGTATTCGAACAAATACAGGCACGGAACGCGTAGTATTAAAACTGCGTCGTATAATATTCTAGGTGTGCACTAATTATCGCAGTTTCTAATTCCGATGTTTCCATGCGGCTCTGTATTCGCAAACAGCGGGAGTAATCGGGTGTGGAGTAATGAGCCCGCGCCGGGGGCCCAGGAGTTTAATTTTCCTCTTCCGCACTGTCCCGGCCGGCCGCCTCATTAATGCGCGACAATACTTGCCATACTCGCGCCTCGTCATTTGCACCGAGCGCCGCGTCGGGTAGCGAGGGTAGCGAGGCGCACTCGATGCAATGCCTTCCCGTCACTTCATTGTTATAAAATATCTTCTATACACATTGTTTATATATCTGGTGAAGGGTAAGTTATACCTACGTCAACCTATCGGTACGCCATTGATTTTAAGAATTTCTTCTGATCAAAATAACTGACTGACAAGAAGCGGGGTGGTAGAAGTCAGGATACTCCCGCTAGTTCTCAGTCACAATAAAGTTTTGTGTTACTTTTTTTTCGTCAATTCATCAGTGACCGGATCTTCAATGATGGTTTTTCCTAAAAGTGGAATTTGTACCATCTTTCTTTCCTTCCTAGTAGATCTTAATAGACGATGATATTTTTTCTGGAATGACCACTGTAAAACGGCCATGGATTTCACGTCAAAACTACAAGTATAATAATAATAACGTTTATTTTTATCAAAAAAGCTTAGTCTAAACAATGCATGTAGCAGTCTAGTTAGTAATAAATTATAATATAGCGGCTGTTGTATGGCTACTTAGATTAATTATTAAGAGCAATTGCTGCCGTTAATCAGCAGCATGGTTCAGAAATGTAACAAAATTAGACAGAGACAATTGTGACTCTGACCCTCAAACTAGGAGACCTGTGTCTTGAGGGTCAGTGTTCCTCCTTAAGTGAATACGATGGTGTTACATTGTAATGGGACAATTTTACGTTAAAGGCTAAATAGGTAATGTGTGTAATTATAAGTAAAGGTGCATGTGTTTGCGAGGGGGTGTGTGATGGAGTGTGTATGTGTGTTTGTGGGCTGGGGTTATTCGCGTTTAGTCAAATGAATCTGTTAGAGATTAGTTTTTCTGTATCGGTATAATTTAATAATTGCAACATGCCAGTCAATTTATGTTTTAAAATAAATCGGTTTTTGTATATGTTTAGTTTATTCGTTTATTGTTAATTTTATTATATAGAATTGAGCTAAGTACATAGTTATGACGTCTAGCGAAGGTAGTTCTAAAAGGCACAGTATTGTTCAGACGGAAGTAAATTATAATAACACTATTACGTTTTTCGTTCATTCCAGATCACGTTATCCTCGAGTATACCATCTCTAAGTGGCAGTGACCACAATAATGCCTGTTATCTGAGTGGGAGTGCGACATTAGTCTCATGAATGAATCATCGCGACCGTCCCCGGGCCCCGCCGGTCGCATTCGATTAGCACGAATAATTCCGAAAGGGAAATTGAAAAGCTAAGCGATGCCCTGAGGAGTTGCTCTTTCTGTTATTTGCGGGTAGCCAGACGTTGCGGGAATAAACAACTACATCCAATGTGCCCACGCTGTATTAACGTTTGATGTTGATGTTATTGGTTTTTTGTGTTCGGTCGTATAGGGGTGTAATAAAAAATATCAATAGAATTAAGTGATTTTATACTTGCAGAAAACATTTTTTTCTCATCAAAAAGAATATATTACGTATTATCATGAGAAGGTAACTTAGTGTTAGTATTAAATAAAGAACAATATAGTCCTTTCAAATATTTACACATTTTACCTCCGGTCGCCATCACAACCATATTTCGTAAGCAGTTGCGATAGATGAGATAATATTCTTTATACACAACTAGCTGAAATTGCAGAATATAGCTTCTTTGTTCGCAACTAGAAATCATTGTTACTCATTTCCATAACCTGATTTCGATAAAGGAATGTATGCCTAGGCATAGTTTTTCAATTAAATTTCTGTCTAGAAATACAATTTTAGTACTATCCAACTTTACAATTCTATGGTCTGAATCCCCTTTGTAACGGGAAAGGTTTATACTTAGCATACATTTCTAAGAATGTTCAAAGAAAAACCTTGTCACAACGTGATCATTAAATATACGTGCAGGTTGTTACTCACTAATGTATCGTACATTAACAACTAGAAGGGAAACTATTTGCAGTTAATTAAAGGTATTGTTCGGCATATTATTTCCTTTGTCTTCGGAGCCAGTTGTAAACAGTAAGTAGCGGTGGACGGGTTTGTTCGGTAATCCAGCCTTAATTAGCAGTTGGTCGAGCGGTGAGCGAAATGGACGCACATACGAGCAGATATTTGAACCAACACGTACAATGTTTTGTTAATTTTGAACTAATGTTACCCGCGCATAGAGTACCTACTGTGTATAGGTGGATTAGGTGGGTACATATACTTTTTTACTTTTAGGCAGTCGTTTTTTTATTTCTTTATCTCTAAATTAATTATTTTTTAACTCCATATCTAACAAGACAAGTGTTAAACATTGCATCATGTTACTAAAATAAATTGCCATTGTAGCGACCTCGCGGCGCAACCAATGGCAATGAGTACAAACTGCAACGTCTCCACCAAGGATGTATAGGATCTTGAATCACGATATCAACAATCACGAGGCTCATCAGTATAAGGACATTGGGGCGTACCGGCCGGAAGATCTTCCCATTATCGCTACATAAGATCTGAATGTTGGTACATTTCGGTTATTCCCAAAGTACTCCATTCCTTTGTTGTAAAAAGATAAGAATCTCATACATTAATTCCCAAAATACCCCAAGGAAATATTATTATTTAAAAATATTTATTATTTTCTTCCCATTCTGCTCCATAGGTATCAGGAATTGTTCTCAAACTACTCCACTGATTATTCATTATCAATTCTAAAGGTTGGCACTCATCTATCAACTCAGCATCCGACCAGCACCGCGTCGTCTCTCGGCGTCCACTCGTTGTCGACAGGTGGTCCGCGGGCGGACGCTGCGTTATCACCAAGCCCCTATCCATATCATTGTCTTCAGTATTTCGTTCGTCATGTCACAATAGTCCTTGATGTTCGTGCAATTTTTGACGCGTATGTATGTTACTAAACTACATTAGTACATGTACAAATGTGCGCTATTTTTATTTTATCACGTAATTAAAAGTAAGGTAGCTGTAATCAGTTTAAAAATCAGAATTTTGAATTATCACTGAGCTATATACTAGTTTGTATGTACCTATGTATTTTTAAACTGATTACATTGATACAAGTAAGTAATGTTAGCTAAATAAAGATTGATTAATATAAATAGGTATTAGTAGATAGTTTTTTTTAGAAAATTATTAATGTTTTCAGTTAAACATACGAGTACGATTATCATATCAAATAGGTAGGTACATTCTTTGGTAGAGACCTATACGATTGCAAAATATTTACATAGGTACATTGTTTACAGGGGTATTTTTTAAAAAATCTCTTCTGATTTTGTACTCTCATTACCTAGGATACTTTTGATAGTCGTAAAAAATACGTTTATGAAAACAAATTACACTAATTTATCGCAGATTAACGAGTTCGGAAAGTAGCTTGAAATAATTAACAAGCAATCTCAAGAGTATATCAGACGTGGCCATCCCGCGCCGCCGCTAATCCCACTCTAATTGGTGGTCAGGTGGCTATTGGACTTGAAACGGCGGAACCGAAGCAATTACTGAGATAAAGGATTTAATCTACATTATTGTCAAATTATGTGTTACATTAGGTTAGTAGGTACTTAATGTGGTTTCTGATATTATTGTTTGGACTGTAACTACTTGCCCTGTGGCACGGGCAACGAGAAAAACAAAACAATAAAATATCAATGCTAAGAAAATAGCAAAGAATGATCGATAGAGCCGTAAGAATATTCTGCAAAAGAACCATCGATATTGAAAATATAAGTTGAAACAACATTTCCCGCCACAATATAATCTGGAGTAAAGTCATCTTCGACATGAAAGAAACACATTGGAATTCTTAAGGGGGAAATATTACTTTGAAATCGCGAAATTCTTTCTGAAACAACTCTCGGGGAGGTAACGTTCATCTCGACAAAAGACGAGCAATATTCCGTGCACAAAGGAGAGCACCGATGGCCGATATATTCAATGCAGTGACACAAGAAATGGCGGCGCGAGCGGTAACAAAGCTCATATTGAAAGTCAAATCGAACACCGCACACACAAATAGATATGTCGCCTAATGTTTTGGTAATGATCTTTAATTATATTTAAGGGGTTTAATTTTTTTTATTGCCTAAGAAGGCACATACGGTCATACGGACATACGTTCCCCCGGTGGAAACCACCGCCCAGGACATCTGCAACTTAAGTAGAGCAGACGCGGTGCCGACCTGCAAACATGCCTTTTGGAGAGCCCTATGTTGTAGTGCAAAGTAAACACTTCGACGCCGAGTCGCTTAGCCATTGAACTGCCACTGTAACATTTTGCTATAGTAATCGACCCTCTGAATGGTCGGTCAGAATCAACCGACCAATCAGAGGGTCGATTATAATAGCAACATGCTATAATGGCAGTTCAATGGCTAAGCGACTTGGGAGCTACGGCCTGGACTCAATGGACATTTGGCCAAGACCATGTCGACCGCCAAGAATTTACAATTTGTAATTAAAAATTGACAAGATAATATTAGAGACCAGTGGTTTCGCAAAGGATAATTGTTAGGAGACTCGAGGTCCAGGAGATTCCACAGCTTGTTGTCTGGTTTCACTAAAAAGACATAGCGGAAATCAAAGTTCTAATACTTTAGCACACTATAGCCAAAGCAAAACGTAGCAAACTGAAACATAAAACTGTAGCGAGCAGAAAACTATTCTAGTGCGTTACGTACCGTACACAGCACATGAAACGGAGCGATCCTAAATCTGCAGCTCGCCGTCCGCGTCTCATGAAAAACCTAACCAATATTTTCAATGAAAAATCAACAACCACTATATGTAAATCAAGAAATCTAGACTTAAACGGTATACATAATGCATGCGCACAATCTGTCGATAGCATTTTTTACAGGGACACTAATCAGTTCAACTTAGTTCAGAGTTTGAGAAATTATTAAAGAGATTTACGCATGCGCCCGTTTTACGCGCCACCCCTAAAAGCCTTACGACCGCCTCCATCGTGGATCCATTACCTGCAATATGAACTCTCGGTTCTTAAACATAGAGCCTTTCACTCGGCGGGCTCGTCATCTCGCGAAAATTTCGAGGTCCGCGTCATCTTCAGTTCTAAATCCGTCATTATGTTCGCGTACGAAGAATTAGATTTTCGTGACGTATTCTCCTGAATTCTCACTCCATCGTCTACGGAGGCTTTCACGCTCGCTGCCGCTGAAAATAACACTTTCTCAGAGTTATAATAAGGTTAATATTGCTATGCACGTGTTTTGGGTCTGCAGGATCATGTTTTGGAGCAAAGAGTAGTATTCAGTCGGCCGCGAGCCTTGATAGCGAGCGTACCGAACTCTCTGCCGGATCGCGTAACACTGACCTAACTTATTTCGTAGTATACTGCTTGCTGCATATTAGAAATATAAATTGAGTGGTAATACGCTAAAAATAACTTAAAATAAAATACTTTTAAAAGATTAAGATAGCGAAATTAGTGTAATGTAAATTAAAAATAAAATAAGTAAGTAGTTAACGTGTTAATGAGGAAAGGAAACGTTAACAGGGAAAATAGCAGTGAGTATTTTGTGCTTTCATAATTAGAGGACAA
Organism: Drymonia ruficornis; assembly: GCA_947859195.1. Classification (NCBI taxonomy): domain Eukaryota; kingdom Metazoa; phylum Arthropoda; class Insecta; order Lepidoptera; family Notodontidae; genus Drymonia; species Drymonia ruficornis. The sequence continues at coordinate 6,091,512 of OX401910.1, read as the reverse complement.
ATTAAATTTTGAAATATGGTCAATCGTGAAGCTATTTTAAAAACGGCCTAAATAATACGAAACAATGAAACGAAATGAAACCAAAGTACGTTCAGTCAAGTAAATTGCGTTTGCCTAAATTAACAATTTGCCCTTCTTATATTGATAAATGTTGAGCAGTTCCTCAGTTGGTTTGTGGAATAAAATTATCCTAGTCAGTGAATTAAATTAAATTGTGTTACTGTATCTTGTTAATAAATAAGAGAGAATGTAAATCGTAGTTAGCGTGGCCGGGTTGTCGGGGGCGGGGGTGGCCGGCCGATCCCGGCATATTTGCCGTTTCGCCGACATTCCCCAGTTAATTAAAGCCCATTTGTACACTGTCTTGCGAAATATAATTTATTAAATGCGAGAACGAGAGCTACAACCTTTACGAAAATATTTGAATTTCGAATTAAGTGTATCTTTGGTTTGTTCTTTTATTTTTTAAATAGTTTTTTGGCAATAGTTTAGTCTAGAATTTTCGAGAGCACAGGCAATTCGTTCAAAAAAAAAGTGTCCTATATAAAATCGGCAAGGTATTGATAAACAAGTAGATGCCTCCACTCCACCTCCTTGTCGATGCCAAATAAGCCCGCCTCGATCCCAAGCTCCGCCTACCCGTAGAAGATAAATAAGTACTTATGTAAACAGTTTTATATACTTCACTGTATACAGGTACTTTCTCCGTTAATCTATGTATTTATATGGTTTGGTTGTAGGCTGACAAGGGGTGCTGTGGCGGAGTTCTATCACTTGTATCAGTAGGTATATTCAGCATTAGTTTGAAAGAATTTACTAATAGGTATAAGATTATTTATAATTTTCCATCGTCATAATATGAAGCACTTTACATCGGTAGATAAAAACATACTTCGTTAATGTTACCGTCTAAAAACGGTATTTTATTATTGAGGTTCCTAATTTTTAATTTTCCAGATTATTCAGTTCATGATTTTATCAAAACAATATGAAAAAAATGCGCGAAAAAAATGAACACCACGAAAATGTTTATACAAAGTGAACAAACACAAAGGGGGATAAATCTAGAACAGTTCTTGAACAGGACAATGTTAACAAACAAAATCAACAGAGCGGGTGAAACTTTCCCGGCTAAGAAGTACGAACTGTGTATACAGTGTCGGCAGAACAGTGAGCTCTAACAAGCCGGCCATCCGAACTTGTTAAACGCGGCTTGGAGTAGTTCACGAGGCGGTCACTAGGCTCCCACAACAGTTTCGGAGTGTTCGCGGTTTCTGCACGGGGAGGCTCGCGAGCATGCTTGGATGATGGAGGCACAATCGCTTGGACGGAGTCGCCAGACTCCAGCTGCGAGAAATCATATTGTCTACACGGACCATAAGGGGCGGAAGTGAGTACATTTGTATTTTTTAAACTAAACTTTAATTCCAATTAGTACTTCAAATGAAATTCTCACTTGTAGTTCTTAACAATACCTACAACACAAAAATATTCTACCCATTATTTTATGATTTTATTATTTTTAATTCTGCGATTGTAAAAAATGCTTTTTTAATTTCTTTACGACCAGCGTTTTAAAAGGAGGTTGATTATAGTTTTGATCATACCTGCATAAAAAAAAAAATGCGTATTTTACCACGAAGTCCAAGTAGGTCTTCTTAAAGTTTTTGCTAAATCGGCTTTTAGGTAGGTATAGTAGGAAGACATTACAAAAGGACCTAGCTAATAGCTAATTGTGTGTTGAATAGTTCGAGTTGAATTAGTTTCGCTAAATGGCTAACCAGTTTTGCTGGTTATTTAATTGCTCACACTAAAAAATAGTTTTTAAATTTCTTTATGTTTTAATTAACTGGAAATTCCGCACCTTAATGTTTTAATGTTGGAGTATAAAATATGCATTCCCTATAAATAAGTAATATTCGAAAAAAAATACATCAGGGTAATTTACAAAGACTAAAATACTTAAATTCAAATTACACATTTTATAGGTTCTTTAATGATTCACAATTAACAGAAACAATTACTTTATTGGACATTTTGATTGCGGTGAAATAATAACATCCGCCGCCCGCGCCGGCCGGGCCCTTTAAACCAAACAAATGAGTCCTATTATTTCTCTCAATTTAGTCTAACAAGCAACTTAGAGTCAAAGGTTCGACGAAGCGGGGAACTCAATGGCCGTGAATTTTGTAATCTTCATTAATTTCAACTGAAAGTTAACTTTCGCCCTTCCTACTTACTTTTGTTACTGTTAATTTAGCTTGACTCTCACAAAATAATTTTATTTAATGTTTATGTTTCACTTTCAAATTATATTTGAGGCACGTAAACGAACCCTTCTAAAAATAAGATCTGACCCTTTTTAGTAACTACACATACCTAATAGCTGTCGTTTAGGTACTAAACTAACATATAACTTAAGAGTTAGATACATAGATACAAGTAGGTAGGTACATATCTGTATCTTCTTCATAATAAGAACTCTTTACTACGTAGTAATATTTTCCAAGGTTAGGTAGAAGCCATGCTATGTTATCACCATGACTTATCGTTATCACTGAGCGTACCTAGTAAAAGTCTTGGTTTGATTTGTTTCTCGTGTTTGTTTTTTTTTTGTTTTACTATACATGTTCTATAAAATGTTTATTTAATGTTGCTTTATGGTAGCATAGCCAGAAAACTGTTAGAAACAATGTGTTGATCCACAAAGCAGCGCAGTGCATCCAGGACTAATGCTGACAGACCTCTGAATCATTGCGTATGAACTCCAACCGAACCCCTGTTATTGTGAATCATGTTTGAAACTAGTGCTATTTCACCTAAAATATGCACCCTATTACTTTCCGATTTTAGTTGCTATTTATGGAACGACAGTTCAGTCAAGTTAACCAAAAATAAGTCGTTAAGACTGTTTTCTTAAAAACGAACCGTAGGCCGTGGAACCGAAGGAAACATTGACATCCTCATTTTCTGCAGACAATACATTTTTTTATGTGACTAAGGGCCACCGCAGACTTGCTACTTTTAGCATCGGCGATCGGCGATTTTGATGCTGCGTCTCGCTCGCTCGCGTTTGAAGAAACGCGACGCAGCATCGATACGTCGCAAAATCGCCGGTCGCCGATGTACCAAAGTAGCAAGTCTGCGGAGGCCCTAAGGTGGCAATCAAGTGTACGACCCGTCTGATGTTAAGCAGTTACCGCAGTCTATAGATGCTTGCAATACCAAAGGCATTGCTCTTACGTTGCTAACCCGAAGGGTAGCGGGACAGGGATGCGTCATCGTACGAAATGCAGCTGTGATTGCTACTTTACGCTAATGATAATTGTTCGGCTCAAATTCCCACATATTTAAATATTTTTTCACCCCCCTTCTAAATTTTAAAACAGCATATGTTAAAGGCGTAACAGAAGGAAATTTTCATATAAATTAACTGTAGAAAGTTTGTAACAGCGGTCTGTAAGATACGCGACCGGCTGAACTTTTGTAAGAACATTTAAATTCACAACTGGGTCTTTTACGGCGTTCTGTTGCTGCTCGTAGCTTGGTCTATATTATTTTCATGTGACTTGAATGGGATACAGTATTACATACCTACTACAGTCGCTATTTATTGCTGTTGTTCCAATAAGTCAAAAGTTTTAGTAGAACTACGAATAGCATAGGCAAATTATAAGGAAAAAAAATGAAACCTGTGCCTATGGTTGCCTAAATGAAATGCTAAGCTTCTTAGATCATTATCATGCTCTTCTCAGCCATTTTAAAATTGGTGCATTACAGTACAGGTCATTTCCTCTCTCTTCTGACTTTTTTTTATCATAATTATCAACCCTTTTAATTTCCCACTCCTGGGTAAGGCGGTCCCCTCAGTACTTAGGGTATTCAGGCTGTAATCCACCACGCTGGCCCAGTGCGGATTGAAGGACATTAAATATTAAGATTCGTTAGATTTTCTAACACATGCAGGTTTCCTTACGATGATTTCCTTCAGTATAAACACAATTATAAATATGGCATGTCTATTAAGGCTTAAAAGAAATGGAAAGAATAACAAATAAGTAGTTCCGAGTCCACAAAATGTGGTGTACGGGGGGCAGGCGCGGGCGCTGCATGCACGGCGCCGCATAAGGAAAGCCGAGTTACTTGTGCACAGTTTCCGTTAGTCACATTTTCGCAACAAGGTATTCACATTTCGAGGACTGGAAAGTTGGCGTTATCGCGTTTAAAATAGAACGACAAACACATCTAACTTTGTGATGCAAAATGGACACAACGAGCCGGACAGACGCTTACGCTATTTACGTGGGTTGGTAGTATATACTTATTTTATTTTCACTAAAAAGCCTGAATTGTTCGAATGTCCCTGAAATTCTTGAACACGATAATGAAGACGGTTAAAATTTCACGAAACAGTGAATATTATACAATTAATTAAATTCGAGCCACTATTTATAAAGAACTAGCTTTCTCTTCACCGATTACCAAAATATGTAGTTAACTTTTGTAGCTGCTTATGAACTGAAATGAAGATTAGAAGTTATCATAGAATAGGTATACAAAATCGAGAATACCTATTTGTAGGTTTGTAAAGAGATTGTCAATTGAACGTAATCATACAATGATAAACCGATATTATTATAACACGTCCATATGACGGATTTCCAACATATTCAAAGTTTGTCTCGACACGTTCCGAACGCGCTCGGCGAGAACATTATAAGTACGGGTAAGTGCACAAATTGATTTATTGAAGTTGAGCGGGCTCCCGAGTTGCGCCTGAGTATTCGCAGTCCTTTGCGTTACACAGATAAAGTGGAAATAAAAAAGAAACTTCACAAACAGAAATCCCCTTGTCGCGAGATTTACGAGCCGACGCACCTCCGACGCAAATAACTTATGTACATGTAAATTTTATGTTCGGCAGAAACAAACGCTTCTTGGCACTACCTCTGAGAACACTTATTCTGCTTGAAATTAGTTGTAGTAACATTTGTTCGTATGCAACGTTGATCAGTCCCAGATTATGAATAGTAACCATTATAATGTCTTAGATTCCGATAGAACGTTAACACTAAAAGTAAGTATGTTGTATCATTACACGTCGATCAATCCCCTGAATTAGGTTAACGATTCCAAAATTTCGAAGAGCATTAGCGATCAATTTTCAACTAATACAATTGAAGGAAAGTTTCAGTAAAACCCAACAATTTGCTTTATGAAATCAGAATGTATAGCATCCAAGTAAACGTGATCATTTTCGTGATAATTATGTAAAGTCACGCGAACCGGGTTTTAGATATGAATACAGCTATAATGTAGTTTCTTGGAAGGACAATAGTCATGGTAATGGTACTAATTTAATACAAATGTTCTATTAAATAAAAAAAAACTATTGTAATAAAGATATATTAAACGAGAAAAGTATTTCTCATGCCTCTATAATTAGGGAAGATTGACTCCTTATGGATTAAAACATATGATTTCACTTGTAACTGCTCAATTGTAGTTTAAATCATGGAAGAGCGTTTAATCTTGCGTCTTCCATAAATAATCCATAGTTTAAACTATCTAGGATCGATCAACTACCATTGATCTTACGGCCCTAAGTATTATAAGAAATTCGGACTAGATATATGAAACATTGCCATAGTAAGTAGGACAGTAGGTTTTGATGTTCTGCCATGATGTTTATTCATTGAATTAACATCCCGCAAATGCAAGCACAATTTAAGCGCTATTTTCCGGGCATTTCTGTTTGTCAATTAAAATATTTGGAATCACGAAATCATTTCAGTAGCGGTTTATTTGATTACTCGATTCGGCCTCCACAAAAGATTGCAAATTGCGATGCGTTAATATTTTCCTTAGTGCGCCCATGTTTATTTAATTGGTCACTATTTCCATTTTAAACTGGAATGTTTTTGTTCAGTTGCAGTATTGTACTAACAATATTGCTGGTTATATTTTCGGGTTACAGAATCCAATGAGTACCTACCGTGATTTTTAAACATAGCAGAATGATTTCTGTTCATCGTTTTTGTGGGTATTGTTTTTAGATGATGAGGACATCTCATAGACATAATTATAAATTCCTTGGGGCATCTATAGCATTTGACACGCGTGTACACATGCAGGGGTGCATATGTGTGTGTCGTGATAATTTGTAGTGAATGGCCGATTTTCCACTGGCCGGCACGGCGCGGGCACCGCCACCGGCACAGTGACAGCTTTTTGCGGAGCTGTCATTGGTCAGTAACCACTGACAACTGGTCTTTGACCAATGAAAAAGCTGCCACCGTGCCGCCGGTGCCGGTGCCGTGCCGGCCAGTGGAAAATCGGCCATTGAGTGACATTGAGTGACACTGCCAGAACTAAAGTGACATATAACTTCACCTAGTCAAATGAAGCGACATCGTATCCTAAACATTTGTTTCTTCTATGTGAACGCTAGAAACACATCTAATATATTCTCAAGATTTGTGATTCCAAAAGCGAAACTAAACATGACCAATAATAGTCGGAATAACAAATGAATAGGTGCGAACTGCGCCATGATTGTAGCGTGCAGCAGCCGCGATTTGTATTGCGTGTCACGTACTAACACGGCTTTGGCTTGTTTGCGCAGCCAGCCTGCGAACATCCCCTACGTAGACATTGTTGTCGTCTTTTATTCACTCTTTTGCACTTTATTCGTGGCAACAATCTGCATTTTCCGCTCAACTCTCGAAATGTAATTGCAAGTTTAAACAAGATTTAGTTATGGAATTGGACCATTATTGGAAAGGTTTCTCTTTATCTGATTCAAATTATGATGGTTAAAAATCTAAACCGTCTACGTTATATTTGACGGGCCCGTTGGCGTGTTGGCGTGATGGCGACTTTCACGCTGCAGGTCGTAGGTTCGATTCCTACCCGGGACATGCATTTGTGTGCATGAACATGTCTGTATGTCCCGATTCGGGGTGTATATGTATATTAAGTATGTATTCACAAATAAAAAAGTAGTATATTATGTAGTAATATCAGTTATCTGGTTCCCATAGTACAAGCTCTGCTTAGTTTGGGATCAGGTAGCCGTGTGTAAAAAAAATGTCCCAGGATATTATATTATTATTGTTTGTTGTTATGATAAATTATTTGAGTATTTCATGTTGTCTCTTAAAAATAATTCGTGTACCTTTAAAAATAATGCATTTATTCGTAATGGAATATTTACGAGGGATAAACAACAATCGGTGCGCTGAGAGGAATAGATTTATCGTGCGCAATCACAGATCAGATGTTGGTATTCGGGCCGGAGCTCCCGGGAGCCGGCATCGGAGCCACTGAATTATTTACACTCGCGTTACTCTTAGAAGAGAACCCGATATACGAGTACGTATAGGTGAACGCGTGTGGGGAAATAATAATTTTCTATTCAACATCACTCGAACTCGATTGATGGGTTGAAATTTTATTGGTGGCATCTTTTGTCTTCTTTGACTCAAATAGTCTCGATGTAATCGCTGTTATGTATAGTGCCGTACTGGACATTTTGTTCTTTAACTTCTTTTCTCGTAATTACTATTACATTCCGAGGCATCTACGAATTTTATTTCAAAAAAATCCGAAAGATAGAAACACATTTAAAATCCGCTCTGCATCGGCTAAGCTGCAAGTGAGCAAAAGTGAGTAAGTTGTCGTAACTGAGTGTATGAGTGGGGAGTGGGGAGCAACTTCGGCTCCAACTAACTTCAAGTGCTATAAGGCGTCTGCGGCGGCTCGCGTTCGCGAATTACTTCCAAGAGATTTCGCGATCTCGGAATGATGAGTTAAACTTACACATCTGTCGCCGAAATAAAGAGTTTAGAATAGTTTTGAGGCCAACCTTTTATAGGCTGATAGTGTGTGTCCATTCTATGAATATAAAGGGACTATAAACTACCTTTGTAGAGATAAAAAACAAGTTTGCAACTGAACGAAATGTATATTTCATAGGAATCTGAGGAGACCATCGTCAATTAACTGCCTGGACTTCAATGGTCTGAAAAAATATGACATCTAGGATATGCTTTAGAGTAGTGATTCTGGTCTAATCCACAACCAAATCATCTGAGAGATGTAAAGCTGTCTGAAACAAAATAGCATTGGCAAATGCCTGTATGCATAGAAAAATACAATAATACGTAGTCGCTCCTTATCACGAAGTTATAAACCAGTAATTCCGTGTTAATTAATACGTATTTCATTAAATTTAAAAATTAAGTACAGGCTAATTGATGGAGCGCCGACAGACTTAATGATTCGTTTCACTCATTGTGTAATGACGTCGCGTATGGCCGGATGCAGTATTTCACAACGCCGATACTGATTATGTAAATCAATGGAGCAGTGGAAAGCACAAATGTTTTACGTTACTGGTGTTCTCAAAATTTGTTTATCAGTCCACGTTAGTTAGTGTAACTTTTTGTATGTTTCTTCAACCTAATGTTGGAAGAAGACTGCTGGTATAATAATTATCAGAATACAATGTAGATAGTCTACATTGTACATCTACAGTGTATTCGGACATCTGATCTAACTTACAAATTCTTTACTATGGATCAAACTATTGACTACCTGCAGTCTTCTTCCATCAAACAATTCATTCATTCATACATTTTGTTTTTTTGAGAATTACACCAACTGTATGGTCTTCTTTTCTTATTTAAGTGTCTGAAGACACTTGTTGGTGTAGCTGATGGAGCTCCATGCTCTCTATCTTTCCCTATCTAGGGCAGTCTCTATCACCTCCTTATACGACATGTCACCGACCGTCTCTTTGGTGGTCCCATACTAAAATCACACTAAAATTAATCTCTTCATGTTGCGGTTTGTCCAAATTGAAAGATCACGTGTGCATCGGAGCGGCGGCGTCGATCCCCTCTGGGCGTAAGCGTTGTTTTATGGTCGTGGCTCCGCCAACAAAGTTCGGCAACTGCTTTATGATCCTAATTTATAAGTGAGCGGCGTCGGGAGTATTTACGACTCTTTTCGGGACTCCCGCGAGTGCGTTCAGTCGATGTTATGTGTAACGTTACGTACGTTTATAGAAAACGTTTGTATTCGCTTGTCAGATGAACGGGATTATGTAGGTAGGTGAAATTGGAGCAGGTAGTTTTTTTTTTTTTTTAGGTAGTGTCAGCTAATATTGGGACGTAAACAGAACAATTTAAGCTCTCAAAAGTGTTTGTGATGTGTTGTTATTCTTTCCTTCCCTCTACCCCTATGCACTTTAACTCCAGCTTTTAGTATTGCAAGCATCAAGCATTGGCTACGGTTACAGCTTAACATTAGGCAGGCCGAATCAATTCTTGTATATCATGCACAGCACTCGTGCAGTCCCATGACAACGCTGACATCGAACACGAAGAGTTCCAAGCGAGTGATTCGCAATCTCCGAGAGGCGTAGGTATACGAAATTTAGGAGCATAAATTAATTTTCAATTTCCCTTTGACGTTTCGCTGAGCCAGGCCGACATGTCTGCCGGGCTAGGTATTACCCCATACATGACACCCGGCGCCTATTCGATGCACCCACTACGTCCCATTCATGTACTGTTACAAGATTTATTGTCCTCTTTCTATCTCTAAAAAATATTGAATTGTATTGAATAAGCAGTGATTTTTATAAATTTATAACTAAGGCGGCAAATAAGCATACGGCCCGCCTAAAAATAAGCACTGTACGGTGAGGAGTGGGACAGAGAACCATACAATTAGTCCGATATTTCTGGATAAAATTAAAACCTACCAGAAAAAGTTAAAAGTGTTTTGGATTATTATATCGCTCTTTTTTATTTATTGTCAGGCGACATAGGCCTATAGATATATCCTTACATATACCTATGTGCTTAAGGTTTACATCTAGGTTCAAATTCCGTAGTCAGCTTGCTCTTGGCTTGCTCTATAATTGAGCAACCTAAAATAAAGCATTCTTAATTTTTTTACTTTATTCCACCTCTATTCTTATGCAATGTATGCAGATTGCGTTCGGAGCGTTTAGCGTGGGCCGACAATTTGGCGATAGAAATATTATTCCTAGTACACAGCGAGTGCAGAATGCAACATGCAAAAGCCATTGAGTAGCCGTGAGTGAATGGACGCTGGTCGGAATACCGCCGGTCGCCCCGGCCGCCCCGGTCGTCGACCATTGTCCGACGCGCAATGTGGACGTGTATGCCATATAACTCTGTCATACTTGAGGGTAATTGCTTAAACGAGACAATATTTACAAATATTTTGTTTCTGAAAAGTTGATACACAATGGATTAACAACACAAACAACACAACGCAAACTTTTCAGATATTGTAGCTGCTCATACTAAATAATATATTTTCCAAAAAGGTTACATAGTGCAGTAATTACAAACTTGGATACCTACCTATATCCTATATAAAAGACTAGCTTTTGCCCGCGACTTCGTCCGCGTAGACTTCAAAATAAAAAAAAACCGGGCAAGTGACATAAGACTTTTTAGTACTTTTTAGTGCGCCAGGGTTTTTTAAGTCGGTTTGGTAGGTAGGTATATAGAGCCAAAATCCCAAATCCCCCTCCCCTTCTCCACCCCTTTTCCTCCCCTCTCTTCCTTCTGCTCCCTCCCCCTCCATTTCCCTTTCCCTTTCCCTTTCCCCTCCCCCTTCCACTTCTCCCTACCTTACGTCTTCCCCTTCCTCCCTCACCTACCCTATGCATACTAAGTTTCAAGTCAATCGGGTACAAACATATTTTTCTGCCGTACTTTTCTACCTTTAGTTTCCCCCTTTTGGGTGTTGATTTACGAAATGATTTTTTCATTTACAAAATGATTTTTTTCATTGATCAAACTGAAGTAGTACCTACCATATTCAGCTCAGCTTATACCCCAATTATTTAAAATGAATAATCATAACCAATCTCGAGATATGGATGACTAAACATTCGCTGACCCCGCTCTCCCCTTTTCCTTCAAAATATTGAAAACGCCGAAACCCCAGTTTGATTATTTAAAATGAACAATCATAACCAATTTCGAGATATGGATGACTAAACATTCGCTGACCCCGCTCTCCCCTTTTCCTTCAAAATATTAAAAACGCTGAAACCCCAGTCTGATTATTTAAAATGAACAATCATAACCAATTTCGAGATATGGATGACTAAACATTCACTGACCCCGCTCTCCCCTTTTCCTTCAAAATATTGAAAACGCCGAAACCCCAGTTTGATTATTTAAAATGAACAATCATAACCAATTTCGAGATATGGATGACTAAACATTCGCTGACCCCGCTTTCCCCTTTTCCTCCAAAATATTAAAAACGCTGAAACCCCAGTCTGATTATTTAAAATGAACAATCATAACCAATTTCGAGATATGGATGACTAAAAATTCGATGACCCCGCTCTCCCCTTTTCCTTCAAAATATTAAAAACGCTGAAACCCCAGTCTGATTATTTAAAATGAACAATCATAACCAATTTCGAAATATGGATGACTAAACATTCGCTGACCCCGCTCTCCCCTTTTCCTTCAAAATATTAAAAACGCTGGAACCCCAGTCTGATTATTTAAAATGAACAATCATAACCATTTTCGAGATATGGATGACTAAAAATTCGCTGACCCCGCTCTCCCCTTTTCCTTCAAAATATTAAAAACGCCGAAACCCCAGTTTGATTATTTAAAATGAACAATCATAACCAATTTCGAGATATGGATGACTAAACATTCGCACACCCCGCTCTCCCCTTTTCCTTCAAAATATTAAAAACGCTGAAACCCCAGTCTGATTATTTAAAATGAACAATCACTGAAACCCCAGTCTGATTATTTAAAATGAACAATCATAACCAATTTCGAGATATGGATGACTAAAAATTCGCTGACCCCGCTCTCCCCTTTTCCTTCAAAATATTAAAAACGCTGAAACCCCAGTCTGATTATTTAAAATGAACAATCATAACCAATCTCGAGATATGGATGACTAAACATTCGCTGACCCCGCTCTCCCCTTTTCCTTCAAAATATTAAAAACGCTGAAACCCCAGTCTGATTATTTAAAATGAACAATCATAACCAATTTTGAGATATGGATGACTAAACATGCGCTGACCCCGCTCTCCCCTTTCTCGTCAAAATGATTAAAAATACGGAAACCCCAGTCTGATCAATTCAAATAAGCAATCATAACCAATATCGAGATATGGATGACTTATTAAAACATCCTTTGACCCCGTTTTCCCCTTTCCCGTCAAAATAACAAAACTCGACCACCCCTATACAAACTTTCACTCCACATTTCACCCCTTAGGGGTTGAATTTCCAAAAACACGAAAGAAATCTAAACACAAACTTTCATTCCCCTATTTTACCCCCTTAGGGGTTGAATTTTAGAAAACCCTGAAATTACTCTTTTTTATTTTTGAAAAGACACCTAATCACCAATTTAAGTAAGTCTAACTTCAAAAATGACGGAACTTCCATACAAACTTTTATCCCCTATTTTACCCCCTTAGGGGTCGAATTTTCAAAAACCCTGAAACCCATATTTTTTTATTTTTCAAAAGACACCTAATCAGCAATTTTCATAATTCTAACTTCAAAAATGACGAACTTCCATACAAACTTTCATCCCTTATTTTACCCCCTTAGGGGTTGAATTTCAAAAAACCCTTTCTTAGTACACCTCTACACATCAAGACAAACCCACCCTCCAAATTTCAAGTCTCTACGATCAGCGGTTTAGGCTGTGCGTTGTCTGTCAGTCAGTCAGTCAGTCAGTCAGTCAGTCAATCAGGACTTTGATTCTTATATATTTAGATAGGAATATAAGGCTCTGGGCCGATATCGCAGACTAAAAACAAATTAAAATCTCATGAGCTTAAGAAATACGCTGGAAAGCAAAACTCAAAGCATAATATTTCAAGTTCCAACACTAAACTTTGCAAAGCTAATCATTTCCCCAGTGTAACCGAATAGTAGTTGTACTGCATCGAAGTTTCTCTAGTCTGTCTGAAAAGCGGAGTAGATCGCTGTTGTCGGTTCGTCGGCGCATTGGCTCCAATATCCGTTGGTGTGCGATGGCCGACCGACACGAAGGAGGAAGGAGATTTCAATGCGCTTGATTTATGAGTCCCATAATGGAGCTCAGCGCTGCATTTTGCTGCATGCAACCACAACCCTCGGCCCCCGACGCTAAACATCCTCTGTATTTATGAAATATACATAGCCATAAGAAATTTTATGATTAAAATATATGTACAAACTTACATAATATACGACTGGTTGTGGTCCTAATTATTTATTACGCTACGTTCACACTATGAAGACGACAACGTTTTTTTCTATAGGTAAGTAGGTACCATGGACCAATTATTAAGGGGACTGGCTCTAAGCAACTCGGCCGAGTGGTCGGCCTAGTACTAACATTGACATAAAACGAAGCGAGTAGTTCAACTATTTACCGGTAGATAGAACAATGAAAATGAAAAAACAATGACCACGTTCTTTTTCATACATATATCTAACTAGCTTTTGCCCGCGACTTCGTCCGCGCAGAATTTAAATTTAAAAAAATCGGATCCCGGATCCCACTTCCCGGATTTCGTATCCCGGATCTCGTTTCCCGGGTCCCGTATCCTGGATCTCGTTGCCCGGATCCTGGATCCCGTATCCCGGATCCTGGATCCCGTTATCCGGATCCCGTATATCACGGATCCCGTTATCCGGACCCCGTATATCACGGATCCCGTATATCACGGATCCCGTATCCCATATCCTGGATTTCGTATCCCTGATCTCGTTACCCCGGTCCCGTATCCTGGATCTCGTTGCCTGGATCCTGGATCTCGTTGCCCGAATCCTGGATCCCGTTTTCCGGATCCCGGATCCCGTATCCCGGACCCCGTATCCCGGATCCCGTTCCCAGATTCTGTTTGCTAAATCCCGGATCCCGTATCCCGGATATCACGGATCCCGTATCTCGTAACCCATATCCCGAATCTCGTTTCCCGGGTCCCGTATCCTGGATCTCGTTGCCCGGATCCTGGATACCGTTTTCCAGATCCCGTATCCCGGATCCCGTTTTCCGGATCCCGTATATCCCGCACCCCGCATCCCGTTTCTCAGATTCTGTCCCTAAATCCCGGATTCCGTATGCCGGATATCGTGAATCCCGTATCAAATATCCATAATTTCATATCCCGGATCTTGTTTCCCGGGTCCCGTATCCCGGATCTTGTTCCCCGGATCCCAGATTCCGTGTTCCGGATCCCGGGTCCCGTATCCCGGATATCACGGGTCCCGTATTCCATATCCCTGATTTCATACGCCGTATCTCGTTTCCCGGGTCCCGTATCCCGGATCTCATTTTTTTAATCCTGGATCCCGTTTCCCAGATCCCAGCTTCCGTTTGCCGGAGCCTTATCCCGTTTCCTGGATCCCAGATCCCGTATCCCGGATATCGGATCCCAGTGTCGGTGTCTGGGATATACCGGATCCCGTATCGTATTAGCCCGTAAAAGTCCCGTCAAAATCGATCCAGCCGTTTCAGAGATTAGCCCGAATCGGTACTGCCATACAAACTTTCATTCCCTATTTTACACCCTCAGGGGATGAATTTTCCAAAACGCTAAAATTAAACTTTTTAATTTGTAAAAAGAAACCTAAACAACAATTTTCATCATTATAACTTCAAAAATGACGAATTTCAATACAAACTTTCATCCCTATTTCACCCCTTAGGGGTTGAATTTTCAAAGACCATAAAATTAATCTTTTTCATTATTAAAACACACCAAGTCAGCAATTTTCATAATTCTAACTTCAAAAATGACGAACTTCCATACAAACTTTCATTCCCCTATTTTACCCCCTTAGGGGTTTAATTTTCAAAAACCCTGAAATTACTCTTATTTATTTTTGAAAAGACACCTAATCACCAATTTAAAAAATTCTAACTTCAAAAATGATTGAACTTCCATACAAACTTTTATCCCCTATTTTACCCCCTTAGGGGTTGAATTTTCAAAAACCCTGAAACCCATATTTTTTTATTTTTCAAAAGACACCTAATCAGCAATTTTCATAATTCTAACTTCAAAAATGACGAACTTCCATACAAACTTTCATCCCCTATTTTACCCCCTTAGGGGCTGAATTTCAAAAAACCCTTTCTTAGTACACCTCTACACATCAAGACAAACCCGCTCTCCAAATTTCAAGTCTCTACGATCAGCGGTTTAGGCTGTGCGTTGTCTGTCAGTCAGTCAGTCAGTCAGTCAATCAGGACTTTGATTCTTATATATTTAGATAAGGGCACCTCTTTCTTTAGTCTTTACTCTGTGGTAGGTACATACCAATTTGTGAGAGATAATGGCCGTATAATAAAATACCGTATAATGTAAGGAAAATGTGTTGTCGTCTTCATGGTGTGAATTACCGCTTTAAGGTGATGTGATGAAATGGAAGGGATATATTTTTATTGAAATTGTTTTATAAATTTTTTGATAAATACCTGAATTACAATTAAAAAACTATTGAGTTTTTAAATATCAAAACTAAATACTCAACCGATAACCGAGGCAACAAGAAATTTTACAAAAGCTACCATCCTGTCAATATTTTAGTCACAAAGGGTGCGCTCCAGTCTTAGCGATGCGTCATTGGCAAATTGAAAACTTAATTTATAGCTCTCTCATCGTCTGAGCTTATACAGCTTACTTCTACGTGGCACTCGCAGGGTGGTGGATTTTCTTATTGCCGAACTGTGGTTTGTAAATTAAAATTAACGTTTTTGGTGGAATTGTCAATATAAAATGTTCACTGCTATTTTTGGAAACAACCATTATTTCGATTCAGTTGCTATCCTGTAAACTTGTAATAAGGCCCAAATTAGCCAGTGGTAGCTACATATATTTTACGAGCTAAATATTAACTAAAAGAAAGATTGTAAACGGACCATATCCACTTTTATAGTGAAGTCAGACTGATGTATGAAGCTACATATTTTCAGTGACTTTGCACACACGTATTTCTGTCGCTATCAAATGCATAGGGTTGTTCCTTCCACTTGTTCTCATAAACTGTTAACATTTAAGCTTAAAATCGTCACATATGGTACACAGTCTACATCTTATTTGGTTCAGGTTAAGTTTATCTATGTAAATTTGGAAAAAAAAATCCTCAAGCACTACGAGCAGTTATTAAGTAGTATTAGTAATATGTAGTTATATAGTACTATTAGTAAGTAGTTGCATTTATAATAGTACGTAGGGTAACACACAATGTTATTTAAAATGCGCAAAGTGCTTCACTGGTATTGCATTCCCGGCGCAAACTTTAGTCCACCGGTGACACGCTGAGTACTTAAAACCCCATGAGATCAGTATATTTGTGTTTATGTTTGCAATTTTTTTTTTCTTTTTGTTAATTTGAAATCTTCTGTATCTATGGACACACCGAAAGCCATAACTTAAATGACTATAGCGTTGGCCTAAAGTCAAGTATTTCACAGAAGCTTTTTAGAAATATCCTTTTATAAAAACAATAAGAGTTGAACTTGAAATGAAACATTAAATTTTTCCACAAATTCATTAAAAAGTTCCCAACTGCGATGAACCGTACCAAACTACATTGTACCTGTTTTAAATTACTCCTTACATAGTCTCCCGTACTAATTTATGTGCTGTTCCTATGTCCACAAACAAACCGTGTTACGGAAGTACTATTTCGATCTGTATTCAACAAATAGTAGCTATAATAGACTAAGGACGTATTTTAGTGATGATGAGTAAAAAATACAGACAACGTTCAGCTTCACCAGGTGGGTTTAGGAGCATACAACTTTACACAAAGTTTCTTATGTAATAATGAACAATAAAAATATATTTTAAAATTCAACCCCTATGGGGTTAAATAGGAGATAAATTTGTATGAATAATTACCATATACACATATAATAATATAATACTTAAACGCTATTTAACTCCTACTTAAACTATTTGAGATCTATTTGAGATTGAGAACTATTTGAGATTAAACTCATTGATCGTTGGCGTTACATTTTTTTTATATCTGGCCTTCTTTTCGTTGTTTTTATTTAATGTAGTATGTATAATATAGATAATGTAGAAATTACTCTATCCTACGTTAAAGTTAACAGCGTTAGGATATTGCAAACCAATGGACTTTTTCGGCAAGATGGAAATGAAAATTAAAACAAAAGAGAAAAAAGGGAATCGCAGTGAAATCTGTGTGAGAGCGCTCGTGCACTTTATCTCGGCGTCCACTCTCCAAACACGTTTGGAGGGTTTACGCGGCATTAGAAACCAATTACACGAATAATACCAACGGACCCCGTCTCGCCTTCCCACTTTTTGCAAATGCGGAAATGTATTATGAGTTTATTTAATACTAAAGGCGTTGGTCATATGTTTTACACAAGAGCTGTTTATTTCAGGGGCATCCTTAATTTTGATTAAGTTAAACAAACACAGAATGGTTGAAAAGACGCACATGTTGAACAAAAGAGAAACTGCTGTATAATCTTATAATCGTTCCGCTAACCGTCTTAGCAACAACAGGCTTGCTTTATTCCCTAATATGTGTAAACAACAAAGTTAATGCTGATTAACGCACTGTTCCGGTTACGATTAGTTAACGTTACGACGTGTCAGGAACGTTATATTATTGCATTAAATACATAATAGAGATAAAAGGTAGGAATGGGGTGGAATCTAATAAATTCTCAGCGCGGAAGCGTAAACGATGTACGCAGAGTCGGCACGTAGCATCCTCGTAGCGCTGTAGCCCGTAGCGCGTAGTCTCGTAGGCCGAGAGGTGGTTATGGTAATGCCGTAGCCTTTACTCCGAACACACTACAAAAATATAATTGTGCTT
Source organism: Drymonia ruficornis (assembly GCA_947859195.1). Classification (NCBI taxonomy): domain Eukaryota; kingdom Metazoa; phylum Arthropoda; class Insecta; order Lepidoptera; family Notodontidae; genus Drymonia; species Drymonia ruficornis. The sequence goes on along the minus strand of OX401910.1, from coordinate 6,073,612 downwards.
AGACTGTAAACTAAACTATAAAACGTACAAACTAAACTATAGAAGAGTGTATAAACATATTGTATAGCTATGCATTTTCTAGTAAGTAAAATATTGGCCTGTGTAGGTAATACTTTAAAATATTATTTAACAAACTTTCACAGTTACATAGTTAGGAGTTGGCAACATTGTAAACATTTCAGTGTAACAGCAAAGATTTAACATTTCAGCGGCCACCTCTCAGTGTATATTATAGCTGGCAGTCGTCGTAGCCCGCGCGCGTACCGCAAATGAGCCATATTAATCATCCCCCATCAGGCCAGCTCGACTCTTGAGCTTCCTCCGTTCCCAGATTCGCCTTAATAAGCCAACGTTTTCCTTCCCTCTGAAATAAATGGAAATAATGAAATAGTGTTTAAAACTAATTCGATGAGGGAAAGTTTATTGTTGTGATTTAATTAGGAAGTTTATTTATTTAAATAATATGTATTACGAACTGACTTATTTGGAATATCTTGCCATGCATGAACCCAATCGAATAAAGTGCTAACTTGTACTTGTACTTGTGTGTTATGTTAATTTTTCTTAAGAAAATTCGTTGCCTACTGCTTTAGGGCCTCCGCAGACTAGCTACTTTTAGTATCGGCAACCGGCGATTTTGTGACGTATCGATGCTGCGTCGCGTTTCTTCGAGCGCGAACGAGCGAGACGCAGCATCAAAATCGCCGATCGCCGATGCTGAAAGTAGCTAGTCTGCGGTGGCCCTTAAGGTTGGGCTTAGTAATGGGAGTAGTAAGCTTGAGCATGTGCCCTGACTATGTTCCATGTGCTCCTATATCTGTGCTAACTATTTTTGTGCGTTTGACAAACAGCGCACGTGGAATCGTCCGATCATGCGAAATTACTGGTATTTTATATGAAATGCTAGGTGGTATAGTTTAGACCGTGTGCTAATTGAGCGTTTCAGCTCGCGCCGGCGGGCGCAACGCGCTAGCCGCACATTCGTTAGCAATATTCCGCTAACGAACCAAACTAATGGCTATTAAGTTGAATAACGTAGCACTTTGCGCCACGAATACTGTACACACTACTGACTGATGTTTTGAGATCCAACTGCGTGCAGCTTAACCTTTCCGGATGTTTTTCATGGAATTTTTAACAGCCCAGTTATTCAATATTCGACTCATACCTTCATATTAGGTGTATATTTTGGTATCCATTTGATTTTATATAAAAGTGAACTAACCAAACATGCGATCCAGATTATAACGGTTTCACCCAACCCCCTTACATAATTCCTGATGCAGTGTTAAAATCCCACACATCCTTGAAAGGACGATTCTCTAGAATTTTTCAGTGTGCAATGCCCCGTCGCGCTCGAATCCTTGTAAATTTATGACCCTCGACGTCTGACGCTGGCCAGTTCACGTATATCGGATAGCAAGCGGTTTTGTACACGTCTCACGGAAATATGCGAATTTGTTGTAAATATTTTGTCGTAAGAATAACAACGTTTACCTACGAAAAAGTTGCTTAGTAATTGGTGCAAGTTGATACTTGATTACCGATATATTCAAAGTATTGTAAGAGCTTGAAACTACAAAAAAATGTGCGCAAAGATTTGCATAACAACTTGTGTATTGAGTTTAGCTATTTTATTGTTGTCAGATAAAAATTGTCATTCAAATAGAACCCAGACAAAGTTTGGAGTTTGGAGCTGTAAAAACTTTTTTAAACAGTATAAGACATGAAAGTGAACTACGGAAAAAATATAAAATGCATTTTATTGAATGTCGAAGTAAAAACAGACTGTTTTAATGGGACAATACGTGCGGGACGGAGTCGCAGCCGGTGAGCGGTCGTCCCAGTGTCGTCCCCTCGTGGGCAACTCATCCAAATTGGAATTGTAAAAACAAATCGATCATGCTAGTATTGCCTCCTCAGTGTAAAAAAATGCTTATGTGTTTTTGTGGACAATAAAACTTTAACACAAGGGGTATTTAGATAAAACGTATTAGACTTAGGGCAATTGCTATGGGAATCTTTATCTCTATCTATAGAAGAAGAAAGAAGATGATAGGTAGGTATCACAAATGAGGCACAACTGTAGGTAACCTCAGAAAAATTGTAAATATTCTTTAGTCGTATCCGAACCAGTTACCAACTGAAACTTTGATTTACCTCAGCCATTACAAAACGCTTTAGTACTATTTTCTCGACAAACTACGGAATAGTTTTTAAACAACAATATGTTCCACAAACACTGACGTCAGATTGCATATTGTTTTAAAGAATGATGTTTGTTGCAGGATTCCGTACGCTGACAAGATCACCCCAGAACCAATCTTGCATAACAATGGTGGTAGAGACACAAAGGCCGACTCGATCAGGAACAGTTACAACAGCCAGTTCAAAGTAGGCATCTACGGATGGCGGAAGAAATGCCTTTATGTTCTCGTCATGACCCTTATGTTTATGATGGTCATTAACCTCGCCCTCACGCTATGGGTTTTGAAAGTGTTGGATTTTAATTCTGTAAGTTGAGTTCAATGAACTGACCAATTTGATTTGATTATGTACCTATTACTCACGCGGTTGGCACGTAATTTGCCGTGATGCTTATAGTTTTTTTTATATATTTTAGGAAGGCATGGGCCAACTTCGTATAGTACCTGGAGGCTTGCAGCTCCAAGGTCAAGCTTATATGTTGGACTCCATGTTTGTATCCAGTATCAAGACACGCCGAGGGTATCCTATTCATTTGGAATCTTCTCGAAATTTCACTGTATCAGCTCGGGATGCCCTAGGGATGCTCCAGAGTAGATTATATCTAAGTGAGTTGAAATTCCTTTATTTTTTATGATTTAAACATTCCTTTGTTTGTCTAAACAATGACGATTAAAGAAATGGAAGGAGAAAATAATATTCTATGCACGTAGAGGTAGTGTGGTGACCTAACTGACGTAGATAAAATAATTAGTGCAAAATTAACCGCCACTGAAAAAGTTCAGGAAAATGCACTACGGGAAAAATGGAACGTACCTAGTTGTGGAGACATAAGGTATTTACAAAACTAATGTTTTCAGGTCACGATCGTTTTGAAGTAAATGCACCCCGCTTCGAAGTGCGGGATTCCCGAGGTGCGCTACTGTTAGGTGCGGGACAGGACTCGGTGACCGTCGGCGCGGACACGCTGACCGTGACCAGCCCCGCGGGCGTCACGCTGCAGAACGCTGTACAAACACCGCTTGTGAAGGCGCCACCTTCGAAGCAGTTGGTGTAAGAGTTTTTTCAACTTCATGAAGAGACGCGTTACGCGTTCATAACTGCAGTGGCAATTTGCCAATGGCAAATCTCAAAATACAGTAGAAATAAATGCCGATATGTTTTGTCTAAGAGACGAATTTGTTTTGAACATAAAGGTTGAATTAAAATGACACGCAGAGCTATTCTTCTCAAAATCAAGCGGATTATTTCTCAAAATGTGACCAATTTCTTCGTATTTAGTTCCTTATAATTTTGTACTGCCACAGGTTAGAATCCCCAACTCGTTCGTTAGAAATGCACGCATCGCAGAACATTGCGTTGGAGTCGCGCGCCGGCGACATCAGCGCGAGCTGCCTCACCACATTCCGGATCAGATCAGTCGCTGGAGCGGTGAGCATTGAGTTCAGATTCATTGCGATACTATAAACGTGCTCTAGGCAGGAATCCACTAAGCGAAGTTCTAAACCCTGGTCTACACTTTTTAAATCATGGACTCGATTGTGGAGTAACTCCAATAGAATGACTTTGACCTTAATCCATTATCGATGTATCACCCGGAAGAAGTCAATTGCTGGATATACGCCTCCCTACATGACTTTCACGTAATACGATCCTCCGCCATCGTATCTACCGGATTCTTCCAACGCGTGTAATGTCAGCATCGACACCAGTAATAGATAGCTCTTGTTTTACTGTGTGGCAATAATTAGATCAAACAATTCAATACCCTCAAGTTTATTCTGCAATCATGTATTCAGTAATTATTCTGATTAAATTACAGATCCGACTAGACGCTCCCAGCATATACATGCCGAAGCTGAAGTCGGCTCTGCCGTTGCCTCCTTCAGTCCCGCACGCGCACGACCCGCATCATCAGAACATCTACCAGCTGTGCGCGTGCGCGAATGGCAAGCTGTTTCTCGCACCGCCGCACGGCGCATGCGCAGCGAGGGAAGAGAGCCTCATATGCCGATGATGAATTCAAACGTGTGTATAGATTTGACGCTTGTTAACTATTCTTTAATTACGTTAAAGAGGGTGTTCTTTGTCTAATGTCATATCGGCTGTATATTTGTAGTTAAAATTAGGGTGTGTAGTCACCCTGATAATATATGTGGTTTTTATGTATAGTTAGTGTTCATAAGTGCAGTATCACGCTTAACACTGTATTACTGTAAACGTATATCGCAGTATTGATTAACGTTTGCTAACTGCACTTATCAACGTGACTGTACCTATGAAAGTCTCCGCGATCTTAGTATTATTTTCATGTTGGTTGTGCTGACTTATGCTTATAAAATATCGAGGCTACTTTTTCCGAAATAACCATCGTTAAGTATATACATTTACAACAACATCACGTAGAGAGTTTTAAAAATAGATTATGACCTTTTAAGCCCTATGTATATTCATTTATTTTGGCTTTTCATGAATTACGACTACAACGATTTCGGGAACCGTATCAAAGCAAGTATTGTAATAATAAAATCTAGTGCCTTTTGGATCGCGTTTAGAATAACGATTGGCTGATCAAATTTCAATTCAAGTCTTATTTGTATCCAATATGTTACGGATCCAGTTTTATCCCGTTATGTAATATCCACTTACCTATTGTGTAGCTGAATGTTATACGGAATTAATTTATTTGTTTGGAATACGCTGTAAAATGATTTAAATGTATGAAGGCGACTTAACTTTTGCCGGTTGATTTGCTGATTTATCAGATACAGAAAGTTTTTTGTATGGATTTAATATTTTCTGTTAAAATATTCTAAGAACCTACCTAAAAGCCCATAGTTTATATAATGTGTCAGGATGGCTTAAGTCTGGTCTCCCATTGGTGTCCTTCTGCCCACCATTTCCAGGCACAAGTCCATGTTTAATATTAATTGTTGAAGGCCTATGTAATTTAAAAAATAATCTGAACTAGAACTGAAACAAAGAATACGAAACGTTGTATAAACATGATCTCTATGTAAATTGAATACGTTAATTTTCGGCTAAAAGGGTAAGAAAGTTTACGTGTTGCTAGGGAACATTTATGTTATAATATACGCATAACTGTAGTTAAAATATTTATGTATAGTTAGCACATTTTAGATATTTGTAAAAGATGTATAGCTATCCTCTTGTTACGCATAGGAAAATGTATATCGATTATCGTAAACGTTTGTTGATATTGTAAATACAGTTTATAGAGAGACTTAAGTAAAATATGCATATTATGTCTGTGTGACTTTGAATATACTACCCTACTTATGTGAAGAAATCTGAAGAGTATGTAGCATTAAGCAAAGAATAGCGAGCTGAAAGTTGTGTTTCCTTTGTGTAGAAGAAAAAAATATGGTAAGACCTCTTTTCCTTTGTGCGTAAAAAATAGTCGCGCATCTAAGAATAATGTTAACTATCAATTAAACCCACAATCCCTCTTACGAATATGAAATGTTCGCAAACTTCTTAATTGAATCGTACCGGCAAACTGACACAGGTAATTTTATTATGAAACGAAGTCTGAATAAGTTGGAAAGTTTCATCATTTAATTAGGTTTTAAAGTTAGTTTTCGCAAACAGCACCAAATGGATGTCAGTGCACTTTAGTTGCTGAGATATTGTGGACAATAGATAAGTATTATTTGCAGGGATTTGCTAGAGTTTTGCCTTACACTGTTCCTTCGACTAACCTTCTTATGATATAGGTAAGATTTCTTGTAAAAAAGGGGATCATGTTTGTATAAGTATGAAACATAAAGTAGGTATCAGGATATTGTTTCAGGTGGCGGGGAACTTACTTGATAGAACAATATCTAAGATTTATTTGCGCCATAATTTTTTTTAGTTAGGTAGCTATATCTAAAATACTATCGCCTCTATTTAGCAATACATCACATAAACAATAGCTAATAAATAATAACGTAGAATCGATACGCCACGCCAGGATTTGTTGCGTGCCACAATGAGTCTGTTCTCACTGCTAAAGTTTAATTAAAGATTCATGATAAATTGTCGCGGGAAGCTGCATTCTGAGTCTCGCACGCGAATAACGCCAGTCTCGACACTTAAATAACTTTAGGCAGAAACCTAACGATAAATTCATGCGCCCCTAACATCCTTTGTTTCGCAACGCGCTGTTTCAGCCCGCTAATTGGCAGGAAGGACCGCTAACATAATCGCAAATTATACTTTCCTGGTTTAATTACGGTTTATAAAGCAATGACTGTTTGTATTAAAGTTATTTTAACGGGACTGCTCTAGGAACTTAAATTTTCTACGTATCTATTCACATTGTACCTATCTATCTAAGTGCCAACAAATCATCATCATCATCATCATTTCAACCAAAAGACGTCCACTGTTGGACATAGGTATCCCCCAAATATACATACAGTCACCTGCACCTCTAACGGAACATTTCCAGAATACGCTGAACTCTCTTTATTACGGGTGTAAATAATAAAGAGAGTTCATCTTATGCTAGAAACTGTTCTGAGGAGGGCAGCCGACCGCACTTAGGGGGCATCCATAAATTACGTGAGGCATTTATGGGGGGGGGGGGGGGGGGTCGATCAAAATCTCACCAAATCTCACGTGGGGGAGAGGGGGGGGTCTCGGCAAATGTCACGTAATTTTTTTTACCGCAAGAAACAGTGTAAAATTGCAAGAAAACTGGGTAAATATATTTTTTTAAAACTAAACTTAACTTTAAATTTTTTTTTGTTAAATTAAGTAAAACATGTTTCTCCTCTAGAATATAGCTTTTGAAAAATCTCACGTGAGATTAGAGGGTGCGGGAGGGGGTCGAGCAAAATCTCACGAAATCTCACCAAAGGGGGAGGGGGGGTCGCAAAATCTCAAAAATCAGTACCAAACATAATGATACAAGACGCCACTAATGAAACTTCATAGTGCCTACGTTCCAAGTTTCGTCCATCTCGCATTAAATATTTAGAAATAATAGTCTCCCAGTTCCGTCTACACCTAATTGAATTTCGGAGTCCTTTGTTGCGGGTAAAACCGTGCGGGACTTCTTAAAGCCATTTCAAAGACACCTCGCGCCATGAGCGAGAGGAAATAAAGTTATGATTTATGTAGTGAAATATGTTGCTGAGGACTGCGAACCCGCTGCGCCGGGCCGCCTCCTGTAGCTGACAATATAAATTCGTAGCAAAACGAGAAGACAATTGCTTACGAATGTACAGAGTGACGTATATGAGTTTGTATTGAACCTCGCTAAAGCTTATTTTGGAACTATTAGCTTAATGCAAAATTTCGAAACTGTGCTGAAGAAAACTGTAGCTTACGTAAAACATATAGACAGATAACACTTTATTGTACACCAGTGGAAACAAATACATCAACAAAATGACGAACAAAACAAGAAACAAAAACAGTGTATGGGCGGGTCTTATCGCAAGCTGCGATCTCTTTCCAGACAACCTTCGGAAAATAATAGAAAAAAAAAACTAAAAAATAATAACTATCAATAATATTTGGAAAGAATTCCCGGCATCCAGTCAACCTATTTTTTCCAAGAAAGAAATAACTCTAGATAATGTTTCATTACAAACGAATGGCGGCGTCTTCATCAGGCGCATGCCTCGCGCGAGCACTCACTTTTGACGTCGGAACGCATAGACGTAATGTCATAATATGAGTGCTCGGGTGAGGCATGCGCGCCATATGGACACATCTATTGACTACAAGAAAGAATAACAGCATAAACCTGCCACGGTGCCGACCTGAAGGAGAGTGGGACAGATGGATCCCCGTCCCTCGTCTCGTCGTGCGAGCGATGCTTATGGTATTGCAAGCATCTTTTGGCAACGGTTACGTAACGGGCCGTATGCTTGTATGCCGCCTTACTTATATATAAAAGAAGAAATCTACATTCCACTATCTACCACATCCAAACCTTCCAGTAGGAACTACCGGAATAAAATATTATTTCATGTGTATCGCTTGCGTAGTTTTATTATAATCCGGGATCGGTCGGGTATAGGGTAGCGGGTGCAGTTATCTGTCCGTGTGACACTCAGGTCGTGTTCCTCGCCCCGATTTGACGGAGGTCAGGCGTGGTCTGCCTCGATTAGGACACTCGCCCGACAGGATTTGATTACGACACCCGGAAGCTAGTAGGGATTATTACAGGCCCGTGTTAGAATATCACGTATGCTGCATGGAGCGCCGTTGATTGCATCTAGGAAACTGAAGGAAATTGAATTATTTCCTTGACTAGGTATTATTTTAAGGTTGTTATGATTAGATGCAAATAGGAGACATATTATTTTAGTCTATAGGGTGATAGTTCGCTGGTCTATTGCTGGTTAACGGACTTTACATGCCTTTTGTTTTTTATTTTTTCCTCAAATATGAAGATTTTCTGAATAGGATTGCCTTCACTGTTTAGGAATAATATGAACAAATCATATACTAAATAGGCACAAAAATCTAATTGCTTTTTATCAGGTTATTCGAGCGTTTTTAAATAATCGATCTTCCCCTTCGTTAGAAAGGGAGAAAGAAAAGATTTGACGCATCGAGTTTGTAGGTACTTATTGTCAGTTAGGTATTCCACGTCAGACCATTAAAGAAGAAAAAAACTACAAATTGATTACCTACGTGTTCCGACTTCTCGTCCAGGGTATAACATGATGTTCTACGTCGAGCAGAGGTCCGAGTCACGTGTTCCTTTATGATTCAATTGTGCCCTGACCGTCTTCACGCGGCCGTCACGGAACCTGACCTGTCAGTTGTCACCGCGGTAATTACCTCGCACCCACGCTAACAAGTTATTTAAACAACATTTAAATCTGTTACTCTTTGATGTAACACTGTTGCAGCTACATGTCCTCTGGCAATACAGTAATTTTATATGCTTAATATGCCTTTTAGTGGTTATTATTTTATGGTTAATAGTCAGAATCTATGACCGGTTCGGAATGCTGCTTCAACTGAGAACAGTAGGGAGTTAGGTGTCATATTACTATTAATAATCTATATATATAAGAATCAAAGTCCTGATTGACTGACTGACTGACTGACTGACTGACTGACTGACAGACAACGCACAGCCTAAACCGCTGATCGTAGAGACTTGAAATTTGGAGGGTGGGTTTGTCTTGATGTGTAGAGGTGTACTAAGAAAGGGTTTTTTGAAATTCAACCCCTAAGGGGGTAAAATAAGGGATGAAAGTTTGTATGGAAGTTCGTCATTTTTGAAGTTAGAATTATGAAAATTGCTGATTAGGTGTCTTTTGAAAAATAAAAAAATATGGGTTTCAGGGTTTTTGAAAATTCAACCCCTAAGGGGGTAAAATAGGGGATAAAAGTTTGTATGAAAGTTCCGTCATTTTTGAAGTTAGACTTACTTAAATTGGTGATTAGGTGTCTTTTCAAAAATAAAAAGGAGTAACTTTCAGGGTTTTTGAAAATTCAACCCCTAAGGGGGTAAAATAGGGGAATGAAAGTTTGTGTTTAGATTTCTTTCGTGTTTTTGGAAATTCAACCCCTAAGGGGTGAAATGTGGAGTGAAAGTTTGTATAGGGGTGGTCGAGTTTTGTTATTTTGACGGGAAAGGGGAAAACGGGGTCAAGGGATGTTTTAATAAGTCATCCATATCTCGATATTGGTTATGATTCATTATTTGAATTGATCAGACTGGGGTTTCCGTATTTTTAATCATTTTGACGAGAAAGGGGAGAGCGGGGTCAGCGCATGTTTAGTCATCCATATCTCAAAATTGGTTATGATTGTTCATTTTAAATAATCAGACTGGGGTTTCAGCGTTTTTAATATTTTGAAGGAAAAGGGGAGAGCGGGGTCAGCGAATGTTTAGTCATCCATATCTCCAGATTGGTTATGATTGTTCATTTTAAATAATCAGACTGGGGTTTCAGCGTTTTTAATATTTTGAAGGAAAAGGGGAGAGCGGGGTCAGCATGTTTAGTCATCCATATCTCAAAATTGGTTATGATTGTTCATTTTAAATAATCAGACTGGGGTTTCAGCGTTTTTAATATTTTGAAGGAAAAGGGGAGAGCGGGGTCAGCGAATGTTTAGTCATCCATATCTCGAAATTGGTTATGATTGTTCATTTTAAATAATCAGACTGGGGTTTCAGCGTTTTTAATATTTTGAAGGAAAAGGGGAGAGCGGGGTCAGCGAATTTTTAGTCATCCATATCTCAAAATTGGTTATGATTGTTCATTTTAATTAATCAGACTGGGGTTTCAGCGTTTTTAATATTTTGAAGGAAAAGGGGAGAGCGGGGTCAGCGAATGTTTAGTGATCCATATCTCGAAATTGGTTATGATTGTTCATTTTAAATAATCAAACTGGGGTTTCGGCGTTTTCAATATTTTGAAGGAAAAGGGGAGAGCGGGGTCAGCGAATGTTTAGTCATCCATATCTCGAAATTGGTTATGATTGTTCATTTTAAATAATCAGACTGGGGTTTCAGCGTTTTTAATATTTTGAAGGAAAAGGGGAGAGCGGGGTCAGCGAATGTTTAGTCATCCATATCTCGAGATTGGTTATGATTATTCATTTTAAATAATTGGGGTATAAGCTGAGCTGAATATGGTAGGTACTACTTCAGTTTGATCCCATAAAAAATCATTTCGTAAATCAACACCCAAAAGGGGGAAACTAAAGGTAGAAAAGTACGGCAGAAAAATATGTTTGTACCCGATTGACTTGAAACTTAGTATGCATAGGGTAGGTGAGGGAGGAAGGGGAAGACGTAAGGTAGGGGGAAGTGGAAGGGGGAGGGGAAAGGGAAAGGGAAATGGAGGGGGAGGGAGCAGAAGGAAGAGAGGGGAGGAAAAGTGGTGGAGAAGGGGAGGGGGATTTGGGATTTTGGCTCTATATACCTACCTACCAAAACACGCATTCACCGAATTAGGTACCGTGATAAAGTTTGTATGGCTCCAATAAAAATCGTGAAATAAAATTATTTTTATAAAAAAGCAAATACTGACTTAAAAAACCCTGGCGCACTAAAAAGTACTAAAAAGTCTTAAGTCACTTGCCCGGTTTTTTTTTATTTTGAAGTCTACGCGGACGAAGTCGCGGGCAAAAGCTAGTTACTTATAACTAAGTAAAATGCTAGTGCTTGGGAGAGCTCACGTCTATAGTTTGGCCGGCGCAGACCGGGGACGGCAGGGCATGGCATTTTAATTGTTATCAATCGAATTCAACACTTATCCAATTGAAATAAGGTCTATATTTCAATGCTCCGTGATCGACATCGGAGCAAGAGAAAATGCTCCGATGTCGATCACCGAGCATTGAAATATAACAAAAATAACAATTAAAATGCCGCCGTTCCTGCCGTCCTGCCCTGGCCTGCCCTGCCTGCCTTGCCGTCCTCAGTCTGCGCCGGCCATAATGGAAAGGATGGAAATTGAAACTGGAAGCTCACGAATACGACGGCGGGCCATCTAAGCCTAAGCTAGACGCTTTACTAGCATTAGGCTATTTGGTTAAAGTGCTTTTCGTATGCTGTATGAAGAATGATATGGTTAGAATTGTACAGGTACCTATATCCTAAACTAATGTAGAATATTGTTCATCAATAAGCTAAACCTTAAAGAAAGAAGATTGCCACTATGCACCATGCAGGTACTTACGAGTAGGTTGTGTCCTGAACAGGTCCCATAAAACAGGTATACTTACCTTCCTAAACGTTTTCAAAATAAAGCCATAAAACCTACGGGAGTAAAAAATTACCACAGAATAGTTATAGTGCAACTGGACATACTTACCGCACTTACTTAGTATGTACTTACCGCATCCAAATACCTACATTGTTACAAGTGAATTTAGAACAAGAGGAATGCCAGTTGTGTCTAATCTAATGTAATGCAACCGAACCGGCCACTGGATAGAATCGGATTCCGAGCAAGCATTTGGGCTCCCAGCCGATGGACGTTAGATCTATACCTACGTAAATAAATCTTGTTTGTCTTAGCAAAGCCTTATTAATAGGGTGCGTTTTTAAAATGCAAATAGACAATAAGTAGAGTCAGTTATGTAGCGCATTACAAATGTGCAATGTTTCTCGTAAGCAGTCATTTAGTGGACTGAATCATGCGACGTGTGCCTAGGTGTGAACGAGCCATGAGGACCCTTATTAATATTCCGAAGTGTCATCTAATTAATTTACCGACAAGCCCAAATTAATCTGACGTTTAAAGACGGTTAGGAGCACCCTTACCTTTGAAACTTTATTACAATTGATACTGCATTATTATCAGAAATAGACCATTACTATTATAGATAGTAATCTTAAATATTACAGAATAAGTATAATTATTATTTCTTAGCAATCAATAAATATCAATAGCCAGATTTTGTAGGCAGTATTACTAGGTACTTAGTTTTGTTTGGAGATTACGTGATGAAGAATAATGTAGAGATTTCAGCTATCATCTGACTCTAAAGCATTAGGGAAGATTGTGTGGTATAAATAATTCTACATTATATCGACGTTTTAATGTGCATATTCAATTTGGTAGCGACGTATGAGGAGCGATGCATATGCAAGTTTATGAAGTTACCGCTAATCCTTCCCGCGCGAGCGATAGTGTTAATGCCTCACATTAAACTCGCCGTCTACTCAGTTGGCAACAATGACACGGTTTATGGCACCCTTCATTAAAACGGCAGCGGTATTAACTACGTGCCGGATAAAAAGAATTCATTATTAAAATACCTCCGAGAGTGGAACTGTCTTAGTTAATGTGGGATAAGATTTAGGATGTACGTGCTCACTCATTGAAATTAATTTTTCCTCGTTTGTGAATTCAACGAGTATTTTCTGCGATGTAGAGGCAGAGTCCGCCTTGTATTGTTTTATTTTCCCATATGGAAAGTATTAAGCGGTAACTATTTTAATTGAGGTTTTAAAAAAGATTTAATTGTTCTATCTGCTTACCAATTTTAAAAAGGCGTGAATGCTTAAAAACTTAACTGAGAGTTGCTCGCAATGAGGGCATTATTTTCTGGTTTTATAAAATAAGCAGAAATTCTTACGCTCTGCAGAATTCTATCATGTTTATTGTTCCGTTTCATTCTATTATACACTTGTGAGCACCCACTTTGTATTTCAACAAACTGAGCTGAGGCCGTACGTAAGTAAATTAGTTTATTTCCTGTAGGCGACAATTTACCCCACGCTCTTGTCACAAATTGTCGTTGCGAGGGTAAATGCACACTATTAAGGAAATACAGCAATTCTAACAGCCCCTTAGCCCTACATTACAGCGCAATCTTACACCGGCGAAATTATAAGCAACACCTTATTGTGCCGTGTCTAGGAGCAATAACAAGGCCGTGTGGTGCACACTCGAACACTGATACTGTGATGTAAAATTTCAGGGTATGAAGTATGGTGACGATTGGTACATTATTTTGTTCTGGATATTAACCTATGCGTGATTGGCCAAGTTATCTATAGCACGTAATACCTAAGCAAAATGCATAAAAGCATCGCATTCTAAAAAACACATGAGTTTTCCTTGACATCCTAAGCTCGTTCTTAATTCAGTGGTATTAGGCAGCCAGAAGGTTCAAAGAATTTTAATCTTATCATTTTTCTATTTCAATTAGTTTAACCTGGCCTTCATATTTACGGCATAGGTCCTAAGTACTGAGGTACTACTTAGGGTAGAATGCCAAGATATTGCCCGTGATTTGGTTTAACTATATTATAGCTAAGTTGGTACTCAGAGACAGGCACTGGTATATGTATCGGTAAGTTGTATGTTGGCCTGTCTAGTGCTTTCGAATTCAGTACGAGAACTCGCACGAGAGAGTTTTAGTATTTGTCCGGTGCAGCTAAGCTGACACACGGAATTGTAAATTCACCGACGATGTCTGGTTGCCACTGATTTATTGGTAAGTATATATTGAGAGATTAAATGTAAAAGAAAAGTAATAAACAAAGTACAAAGATGAATATCAAATAGACGTGTCTACAACATGCACATGCCGCGCGAGGCTGCTCATCCACATGCCTCGCGAAGCACGACGTTTGCCTCAGTCGCATGCCGCGCGAGGCAAATGGCGAGGCAACTGACACTCTAGACAGGGAAAGGTATACCCGATCAATCAGTTTGACACGTTTGACAACGTTCTGTCTCACGACTGCCAAACTAGGCGAGGCAAATGTGAGTGCTCAGGTGAGGCAGGACGCGCATTTGCCTCACGTGAGGCAAGGTAAACTTGGCGAGGAAAATTTTCCTCGCGCGGCATGTGACACTTTTGGACGTAGCTATTTACATTAATTACTTATGAAGAAGGCAAGATTTATAGGCAAGAGTGGGAGAAAATGTGAATCCAAAATGCTGAAGACTACCTCTAAGCCGTCTTTAAGGCCATAATCATGAACATACTTCTATAAACCTACGTAAATATCATACCTAGGAACGTATAGTACTTTTTCTACTTGTCTTTTTTCACCTACATGGAATAGCGGAATAATTGCCTATAACACTGCTACTTAAAAAGTTAATGCAGCAGATACACAGTATTCAAAATATGGATCATCTTCCACACAATCTACCATTACGGTTTTCCACTTCTCACAACCCTATTCCATCACTTATCTTGTTGCAAGGAAATCATCGTTCTATTCTAGATCTCTAGGTATAATATATTATAATGGTTTTAATTGAGACATCACGTATCGAGATTGGCATACTAAAGCAATTTTATTTGTGAGTACTGTATGACAAATTGGATATCGCGAGCGAGTGATGAGTGCCGGAGTGCGGGACTGACGGGACGCTCCGGGAATCAATTCTCGTCAACACTCCATGTCGAAACTATTGGATCACTTTTATGCAGCATATATGACGTCATTTATGTCTACTTGGCAATATTTCTATAACTGTTTAGCCTTTGTGTTTAACTAACCTACTGAAAATACCAATACTATACTGATAAAATACAGTGCGTATTGCATGTCATTAATTAAGATAAATAAATTTCCTAAATGCCACCAACAATTTGATCCAGTAAATATAATTAATAGAAAATTCAATACTATGTATTTAAATTGTTTTGTACACAGTAAATAAGTGTCCGTATTTTAAGTAAGTATACCTCCGCTTGTTGGAGAACAGGGTATTATTGAACTCGTATCTCGAGATACAAGATTGAGAAAGTCAAGCAACTATATTCCATTTAATGATTATTGTGAAGGTCTTGAGTTTTTTACAGTGGCGAAGATATGTCTAAAGCAAACAAAGTTATCGCCAGACACACTTAATGAGTAGCCAGATAAGAGTAAGAAACCAGACAATATTCAAATACACCACAAAAACTCATCCAAAATAGTGGAAAGATGACATCGCCCGCAATGCGATTTCATAAGTCGTAGCTTCTTTATCTCCTAGTAGCACGCTGTTCTGAGAACTATTCCACCAAGTTGTTTTCTCTAAGCATGAAATATTGCAGGAGACGTCTGAGCGACGCGAAGATCCACGCGCCACCACGACAACGCGATCTCGCGGTACACTCGCGACTCTAATACACTGTGTCTGTTGAATTTTATTTGAAGATTGTGATAGTCTGAATAATGAAATTTCGTTCTGATTATTTAGAATAGCGAAAATACTTAAATAGAGTAAAATGAGAAATGATATATAGTTGTAACTTAGTTGGCGAGTTGATAGGACTGAACACGTTCTAGGTAAGTATTAGTAATTTAATAAAAAAATAAAAACCGACTTCAAAAAAACCTGGAGCACTAAAAAGCCTGAAATAATATTTCTATTACCACCACTGCCTACCCCTTCGGGAAAATCAGGCGTGATGATGTGTTATTTGAAGTCGGTTTTTATTTTTTTATAAAAATAATTTTATTTCATGATTTTTAGTGGCGCCATGCAAACTTTATCACCCCAAATGACCCCTTTGGGGGGTGACATTTCCAAGATTCCAAAACAAAAGTTTCTTAATTTATTATATGGAGTATACATACTAAGTTTCAAGTTAATCGGACACAAATATATTTTTCTACCGTACTTCTACCCCTAGTTTCCCCCTTTGGGGGTGGATTTCCGAAATTATTTTTTTACGGGACCAAAACGACTTAGTCACCTACCAAATATGACTTTAAAAAGAAAAATTGGTTCATAAACGTTAGAGATAAACGGTAACTCTCCATACAAACTTCAACACCTCGTTTTACCCCTTTGGGGGGGATTTTTCCAAAATCCTGAAACATGAGTTTCATTATTTGTTATGCAAAATATACATATTAAGTTTCAAGTCAATCGGACATAAAAATTTTTTTCAGACGACCTTCACCCCCCAAAATTACCCCCCCCTTAGGGGTTGATTCTAGGAAGAATTATTTTATGGGACCAACTTTGGAGCTACGATCTACCGAACTGCAAAAGAATTTTTCAAATCGGTTCATAAATGCCGGAGAAATTGGTGAACATACATAAAAAAAAAAAAAAAAAAAAAAAAAAAAAACATTCATACAGCCGAACATAGAACCTCCTCCTTTTTTTAAGTCGGTTAATAAAATTTAAATACTTATAGGCAACTGGAGACGTAAATATCATGAACCTAAAACTAAAATAAAAGGATTGGGTCTAAGCAGCTCGGCCGCTTTGCTAAACATCGCACAACTCGGCCGGTGGCGTCATCACAGTAGGCGTGGCTTAAGACAGTGTACTGTAATGGTCTCGAACCTACCGATCTTTCGGTATTTCTACCGATTTGGGGGCTGTTCTACCGATATAACGAAACCGAGTGATTTTCTCACGATTTCTGAGAATAGAGCTAAAGTCTGCCGATTTTTCTACCGATTTTACATTTTCAAGTGCTGGCAGCCCTTTTTGTAGGTTGTTTGTGTATATTTTGTGTGGGAATTTCTCAATAATGCTTGTTTTGTGGACTTTATAATTAATTTTATCTTTAAAAAAATACTTTGTCGTCCTTCAATCCATCGTTGAAATTCAAATTTTATTTTTATTTTTTATGTGAAATTTTAGTTCAAGTATAATAGGTAATTCTAAGTTAAGTTAACTGAAGAATTAAGTCGGTACAAGCCATAGATCATTGGTACAAGCACGGTGCAAAAAGAAGAAAGTAAAACCCACCTTACACCAATTTGAATAAAATGAATGAGAAGAAGATAATAAAGGTGTAAATATAGGCCTACTGTAAAAGTTTTGATAAAGATCGGTAAAATTGCTTCAGAAAAGGACACACCCACAAGAAAATAAATTTTCAAGTACAGTATCTTCAAAGAATATAAAAATATCGTATTTTTTTTGTCTATGATTTTGAGTCCAATTCTACCGATTTTTTTAGGGCAATCCTACCAATTTCTCATTTTGACTTTCGAGACCACTGGTGTGCTGTTGGAGTTCGTCCTGTGCAGACGTCTTGCCAACTTTCGCATCCCAAATATAATTATATTCGACACTAGATGGCGTCCCTTTTTACGTAATTTTTCATGATCATACACTTAGTGAAATCTAGTGCAAAAAGTTAAACTACGTACTAACATCGACATAAAACGTAGCGAGTAGTTCAGCTATTTACCGGTAGATAGATGCCACGCATTTCTTAACCCCCACCATCCGCTCCATCCCGCGCAAATTACCACGCGTTGTTTCAAAGAGATATCTACTAAGAACGTCTCTTCTAATTAAAATCTCTATGGTAAATATATATAGGTAGGTAACTTACAATACCGGAAAAATACATGAAAAATAAACAAAACAAAGTGAGTGGCGAGTATCAGCCGTCCGTCAGCCGCTCAGGTAGTTCCGAGTTGTGGAACTTTCCCTCTCGCTGCCATCGCGATGAATTATGCATAAGAATTAAGTTTGACGGCAGATAAGCGTCCGAAAGATTTATTTGCCGATATGATGTGTAGAAAACAATCCAACTTGTTCGCAGTTTGTGAATTATGGGCGTTGTTTTATTGTGAGCACGTCAAACGTACGCTCAAAGTTTTTGATAGCACCTTTAACTTTTCTTAGCGATAGTGTTCCAATATCTTTACGTAAACAATAAAATAAATGCAACAAATACTTTTTAGAATATACTTTTGGGCACAAGAACAGAATAATTACTTCATTTTATAACTAATACAAATTACTCCATGCGTTCTAAACCCGGATTTATTAGAATACGGTAACTTTACGTAACGTTAAACGTATAAATCAATAACATTCCATTAGTGTCTTTTAGGGTAATACGTATTTATCATTTCTAAAGTGTCACACAAACATAAAATCGGTATTGTGCCGGCGTAGCCTTTTATCAGAGTTACGCACGCTCTTACAGGACCTGCCCGGAAATTTAACTTCGTTAAGAATGAAATATGCCCCGTCGTTATTCCACGGGTTGTTGCTCGAATACTTACATTTCGAGCTCTCCACCTCTAGTTTTCTCATCAGACTCAACGGAAATAATTTCAACCGAGACTGAATTATGACAAAACTCCGGTGGACATTGCCGCATCCGTAATGAGAATGAAGTCGAGATATGTCCGTAATTTATCGTCACATGCTCGTGAATGTTTACTCAATGTAAAATTGACCGTTATGTTAATGTCGGTAGCGATAGAAGTCTTGCAGTTAATACTAATTCGATATTCAAGACTAGTGCTACGTACAATGTAGCGCCGGAGAGCAATAAAGCGAGTACATAAAGCGAAATAGTGGGTGGGCGGTGCAAGGAATTATTTAATTAAATCTAGCGGCGGGGGCTTCAGACCGCTTTACATCACCGCCGCTAATCACAGGTAGGCCGTCGACACGTTCGGCTATTTGAATACCAAACTGTTATTAGTAAGTGCCAGAAAACTCATTAACCTCCTACTTAGTGGAGCTTTTTATAACCAATACGAATGGTTTAACGGTAAAGCAATTCTATTTTTTAGTACATTAGGTATTTATTCTATCTATAATTCTTTGGTATATGCGCAGATTAATAGAAGGGTATAAGTATAATTATATGTATGTTTAATATTATATGTATGTATGTATGTATGTATAATTATATGTATATGTATTTTAAACCAGACTTGAATATTTTTAATTAGAAATTCTATTTATAACGCAACATATATTAGGCATACTACAAGATTTTTAAATTCTTGCAAATGTGGACCTATTTTTATCTAGGTAGTTAGTTACGTGTAGTACCATGGAATTCATAATAGGTATTATGCAAGGAATTTATAAATGGTATTATGCATAGAGAATATAGACAGAAGAGATGTTCTTATTAGATTTCCCTATAAAACAACGCTTGAAAATTTTCGCGGATGATGGGATGTTAGATAACGCCTACTTTTTTATATTCTATCTACCGGTCAATAGCAAAACTACTCGCTTCGTTCTATGTCGATGTTAGCACGTAGTATAATTTTTTCACACTAGATCTCACTAAATGTAGTATGGTAAAGAGACGTACAAAGTTGCGCCATCTAATGTCGAGTAGAATTATATTTGGGATGCGAACGTTGGCAAGACGTGTGCACAGGACGAACGCCGATAGCACACTGACCTAAGCCACGCCTACTGTGATGACGTCAGGGGCCTAGTGGAGTCATAGGACCCGGGTGCTTAGACCGTCTCCATTCCATATGTCCTCCATGGTATTGTCTATGGGTAGTACCTACCTACTTATTTCAAATGTTCATTTCAATTTTTTTTTTCTATTCTGTCAATTTAATGTCTATGGGCTCAGCTGTCATTTGTCATGGTTATATTTTGTTGTTTATTTTTACATTTGTTTCAACATGGATAAAAATAATGATTCGACAGATCGTGGCGAACGTGTGACTAGTACATACGCAGAAATTTACTTTGATGATGATTATTGCGAATACAAAAAACCTACTTCTGAGGAGTCTGTAGTCAAAGATTCCACACCAAAAGATGAGCCCATAGGTACGGGTGTTTGGGTATCACCCAGTGATTTGCTGATAGGGAAATTGGATTTAAAACCCCCGTTTACATCAAAAATAACACGAGCTAAAACTCATGCGGGCATATTGAAAATCGGAGATGAAGTTTTAGCAAGAGAGCGTGCCCGATTTATGAAATATTTAAGTACATTACTATATGAAAATGACGCTGCTTGGACTCATATATTAAAACACGAGAAGGCCATAGTTACCAAAAAAGTACAAGATATGTATGAAGAAATTTTCAAGAATAAAAGTAGAATAATGATGCAAGAAATAAATATGTTTTATGAACAAACTCTCCAAGAGTTAGAAAACCATATGAGAGCCGAGATCGAGACCGTGTTTACTAGCGCCCACGCCACGATCATAAGTGACACGGACAGACAAATTAAAGAAAAGCTTCGAGAAGAGAAAATTATTCTAGAAACACGATTACATAAACAATACTTGGAAGAGATTAAAAAAATTAAACACTATTACAAGCTACTTTTAAATAATGAAGTATACAAAAACAATAAACTCATAAATCAAGCAATTTATGAAAGAAATGATGCTCTCAAAGCTTTCTACAAATTAATAGATGCTGAAAATATAACAAGTACTATGTATGTAATGTCCACTGAGAGGAAAAAATGTAGAATCAAACAATTTATACTGGACAATTATCAAACGATTGATTTGGCTGAAAAATATCAAAAGATTAAAGAACGTCAAGATGTTATAGATGCTTTTAAAGAAAAGGAAAAATATATTATAGAAATTAACAAAGAATGGGAAGAAAAGATAAAAAAAATACTCCAATTATTTTTAAAATTTCTTAGTTTTGGTTTGAAATTACTACCAGAACAATCGTCGTTTTTGCTTGATTTTGAAAAAATGGTGGTGTTACAACTAAATGAAATGCTAAAAACTCCACAAAAATTATCTTCGATATTAGTAGACGAAGAAAGGTATACTAACAAGTTTAAATTTGAAGATTGTATCAAAGATGAAGTATGTGAAAAGCAACCGTTCGTGATTGAAGGTGATCTGTCAGAAGATGTACCGCCGCATTATGATAGTAGAGAAACACTGCCATCGGATGTGGATTTGCCAACTATCAGACTAGAGAGACAATTTCTTTACGCTAAATGCCGTAAATTCGAAGAGATCAAAGCTTTTCTGGACTCTGAAAGGTGTAAATGTCAAGTTATAATTCCCAGTCCTACTCCAGCATTTTCCGATGAATCTATGAAAGTAGAACCACCTTCTGCAAATGCTGTTGAAAGCGTATCGTCGATTGAACCTCTTTTAATAGATGATGTCGGGCTTCTGCAACAATGTCCGGTCAGAATTTGTAAAGATTGGGCCAGAAAATATACCTTCCCGTTTTTGAATTCGTATTTAGATTTCACCGAGGATAATTATAAGAATGTGAAAGCGATACTGGGAAAGCCAGTTAAACTCGATGAAGCGCCTGAATTTCTTGATCCAAAAGGTATTGCTCAGAGGGAGTTACCATTTTCGGTAACGAAGGAACCTTATCACCACATAGATACACAATACTCAAGTCAGGAAGATTTGTATGTACCAGAAATGCCTTGTCCTTGCATGAAAGAAAATAACATTGTACCTATCACAAGAAGTGAATCCCGTCCGCTAAATACTAACAAAGAGTTTGATAAAATTGTAATGAAACGTAGAATTTCACTGGAGCGACTGTTGCGGGACAAACCCAATTTGCTTAAGATGTTTACAGATGAGAGTTTTGATTTTATTTACCACATTAAATAATTACGATTGCTTTTACTCCAATACATTTTATAGCTCAATTATTTCTTGCATTATTAATATGTAGAAGTAGAAGTACCTACATATTTTTACTGTTAATCGACAAAAACACCATATTTACTCATTCTAAAATTAACAAGAGCTAAACTAATATCTACTATTATTACGTAACATTTCCACATACCCCCGTTAATGTAAACAATACGTAGGTTCAATTAAACCAGGTGTGAATGTAAACTGCCGGTTGAGATCACAAATTACTGGATGTGACTTCGCGGTTACTCGCTAAACTCCATTCATTTGTTCTCGTTTGCTATACTGTATTTGTTTACGAGAGTTCGCTCCACAGTATATGGCATATTTTACGAGAACAGTACAGGCCTTAAAGAGGTAAAGAAGACACGAGACTGTCCAAAATAGTATGCCCAAAACGAAGTCCATGGACACATTGGACACAGTAAGACACAGTGGTTCGCGGAAAATAATGTTAAAGGCATTTCGGTATGGCCAATACAGCTCATCTTCTGGTGAATAATATGCATCAAAATGCCTTTAAGTTGATTGTCGAATTGCGAGTGTGATAACATATATGTTAATTTCGCTGCATCTAGTGCACTGAGCACAAGTCTGGTGATCACCATATCTGCTAAAATAAATGGGTATATAATAAAAGAGGCACATGATTTAGTAGAGGCTGATTTATCATCTAGAGAGCAGTCGTTAGGCCATTATTGGCCATTGACCACACGATAAGTAGAGGAATAACAATCATGAGGGTGAATGACGATATGTTGTTGATTGTTGTATTGTGGTTGTGGTTTTATTTTGCGTGCTTTATCTTTCTCACACTAAATCAGCCATCAACTAGGAACAGATAACAAACAGCAGGCTCCTCCATATATGCATCACATATACTCGGCAATCATATAAATTACGTCGTTAGCTAAGAATAATGTCGGCCCGGGTGCTCCCGCTATATTGGGTGTTAAGGTAAATTTACACAAGTCCCGTACAACTTAAGTTATTAAGTCGTCACCGTCGCGACGGAACGCTGAGACGCTGCTCATCGCATTCCTGACGTGGCTCGCATTTAACATAACATTAGTCGTAGCCGTGTAGTTACGACATTGTTTAATTAAATGTACTATTGTCTCGTTTGTCTAAGAATTGTTAAATTAGGCTCAACACGTAATTATTGGATAATTTAATAATAATAATAATATAATAATTCATTTATTTCAGGCTACTAGGCTCAGGATGGGGAGCCGTAGAAGGATTTTCTGGATTTACTCGAGCGCGTCAGATTAAGATAAGGGAGATACATATTCATAAGAACCTCCAACCAGTATGAGCCCTTAATATTGGTGGGTACGCTCAGGGGAACCAAAGATAGACCATCTTAAAATACTCGAACTCGTCAGATTAAGATAAGGGGGATTCATTATTAGCTAAGAAGTGTCAAAAGTGTCAATTTTGATAATTTGATCGTCAGTCTAAGAAATGGGAGCATCTGGAAGTTTCACTTCTTCACCCCATCAGATTTTTCTTTTTTATAGGACTGCGGTGGCAAAAAAGCGTACAGCCCACCTGATTTTAAGCAGTTACCGTAGCCTATAGATGCTTACAAAATCTGGCGCGCTCGAGTAATTTATTTTCTTTTCAATTTCTCATGTTGGAGCATGAAAAGTATCAATATCTGACACGTTTGAGTATTTCCATGTCATTGCTTTTTATAAAAAAATAATTGAAATTGTCATGTCGACGCTTCCCCCACCGCTGAAAGTGTAATCATCTAGAACAATGTATTCTTCCTATCATCTCATCTACCGAATCTACTAGGTTTGGACGACGCTCGAGTAAATCCACGAAGTGCACGCTGGGCTCCCCATCCATCATAGATAACTTACAGACTAACATACATACAATATGTTAAGAAAACCCTGTCCGAGCCGAAACCCTGTAATTAGGTTTCCCAATCACATGACCAAATAAAATAAAAAATAATAATTAAATATTCATAAACATATTAATGAAAATTTAAAATGCCATGCAATGTGGTGGTGTATGGCCACTCAAGCCTCTGACTACCCCCGAATGGGGATAAAAGTCGTGACGTTATATTTTTTTTATTTTTTTTTACATGCCATTTTTTTTCCTTCATTCCCCAAAATGTAGCAAATTTTAAAAATATGACAACACCGTTACCGGCAGTTCATGTGTTAGATCGTGTGGCGGCACCTCTGACCACAAAGAAATTTAAATTTAATTTTTGTTAATTTTTATTTTGAAATTAAGGTAGGCCAATGATTTTTAGTTACATTATTGATGTTAATGAAGACAAAGTGAGTGCTTCTTTCTATTATGGATTAAGGTAATACATATGCTAAACTGGGTGGGTCTGAGTAAATGGTTTGATGAATCGGCTGGCTTATGTGCAATATAAAGTATACAACATTAAACCTCATATGGTCGGGAATAAAACGGCTTAACCGATTTATTTTAAATGTTACCAAATTTTGTAGAAATCGATTTCAAAATATGAAATTGTCAACCTAAATCGTTAATGTTATCCATAGCAACTGAAAAGATTTACGTGAAACCTATAGCAAAAAAATTGTCAAGACTTGTTTAAGAATCCGTGCATCAAAGATTTAAAATTAGTCATTTTATTTAAAAAATAATCAATAATAAGCTTAAATTTGCTGGAAACGTCACAGGTCATCATGGCTTGGACACCTATTTGTTCCCGGTCAGTGCCGCGATGACGGCGTCAAAGGCCGGACTTGCGCACAATTTTTTGCGTGAAATTCGTAAAAATGTTACGTCTTCTTAGCTTTTTATGAATTAAATCACGTTTTAAATAGTTTAAATATAATATTAAACACAATTTTTTGAATATTATATGCTTACATATATTTTTAAATTAATGTTTATGCTAGTTATGAATTTTGAGGTCGTCATAGATTATGAAAATAAAAATGCTATATAATGGTAAAGTGTGATGTTCCTCTGAATACTATTGGTGCCAAGTAGGTTGAATAATTATTATTATAATTAGGTAGAGTTCATTTGGTAACTAGTTATTGCATTGTAATTATTTTAATGACTGATTTGGTTAAAAGGATTTTAATTTAAGTACAAATTTGATATTCTTTTTGGAATTCAAGATGGTGGCCACATGCTATGTAAAATTTGGATGATGGGTGTCATGTAAGGGTTTTTTGGCGGATACTAAATATAGACTTGTTTTTTTTATATTTAAGATATTATTATGTAACGTCACTACTTGTATCCCCATTCGGGGGTAGTAAGAGGCTTGAGTGGCCATACACCACCACATTGTGGAGGTATTAACCAACTCAAAGCCCACGTGGTGAACCTTGTTGTGTATACAGGAACTGACTATTACCTAATCCCGAGGGATAGGTAGGTTTCGTCACGATGTTTTGAATTTAAGATCTTTATTGGAATCCTGCGGGCTTACCACCACCTCTTATAGCAGTTTTGTTTAACGTTTCAGCGACTTTTTGTGCAATGACGTTTCTTATTGTCATGACAATAAGGTACGTCATTGCCTAAAAAGTCGCTGAAACGTTAAAACGTTCCTGTAATTGAATCGCAATAAAAGTTCGTGGTAAGCTTCTTTTGTTTTTCATTAGTTTCCTAGTATTTTCTTGTGTTTTCTTTTTAATTGACTTCAAAAAGGAAGAAGTCTCTCAATTCGACCGTATATCTACGCATCTCTGCCTGACTTTGATTGCAGCTGGCTATGAGCGCCTCAGTTAATCGATTACCAGTTGCAACGAGACCCGTTTCGGACTCGTGTTAATTCTTGTAGATTTTTGTCGATTCTTAGCGATTCCTGCCTTTTCTTGATTTGTTGAAGAAATGACAAAAACTGACAAGAAATTATAAGAAAAGACAGGCAATGACACAAAAACACAAGAAATGTCAAAAAACAACACGAAGTGACAATAAATTATGAAAAATGGCAAAACAATCCAAAAAAACACAGGTTATGACAAGAAACGACAAGAGTTACCAAGAAAAAATGAGTAAAAATTAGAAAGACAATTAATTACAAGAAAATGGAAAAATGACAAGAATATACAGGGTGAATTTTTCAAGCGTGCGTGCGCGTTCTTGCTTGTTCGGGCGGCTTGAAAAACTTTGACACCAGGTTGTTTACTAACCATTCGATAAGAAAAAGAGCTGTATATCGTTGGTGATAAGGTACAATATGACTACGAGAACCTTATTTTAAATGAAAAACACTTCACCCTTTTTTATTACGTCATAGTCGAGTAATCAACCGTTTAAAACGGATTGGTCGAGGTTCATGTTAGTTCTGTTTTTTTTTTTTTTTTTTTTCAAAATTAAAAAATAAATTGCAATAGGTTTAATCGAAACTCATAAATTAATGTCCTGTAATCTAAATAAATTAATTGCAGAGTACCATCAAAAGATTATATGCAATTTAAATTTTAATCAATTCACCTAGGAGTTCTAGAATAATCTCGATGGAAGACCGGGACTGACATGCAATGGACCATCACGTCAGGCCAGGTGAAAGACCCCGTTTCACCTAACAAAATGAAAGCCCGGCCATGACTTCGCGCGATGGCAACGGACGACGCGTTTTTTGCTAAAATGTTGCAAACGAAAAAAAACGCTGTCGCCCGTCGCGCGAAGTCGTGGCCGAGCCCTGAGCCTTAAACGCGGGGCACCCACCCATCGAGGAATTTAATTGGCAAACCCGAAGATGATCCATGATCAAATCAAGCTAAAGATTGAGATGGTCGCCCACCTTCCGTCCGGAGTGCATGTCTTTTAGTTGCGCTCCGCGAAATAATTGCTAAATATTAAGAGACTCGGTGCGATCATCTTTCAAAAACGGCATCTCAAGTTCGATCTAAATCTTGAGATCGATTTATTAATACGGGCCTAAATAAAAGTAGGCAAGATACGAATTTAGTAGGTACATGTCACTTCTGTTTTTGATTTATCATGTCGTCTTTTTTATGTGTCGTGGCGTCTCGAAAATTCTAAATTCAAAAAATTCACTTCGCGGTGTTTAGCAAAAAGCGGTCAACCTCGAGCTGTCAGTCGCAATGGTTCCAGCCTTAAATGATTTAACGATAAGACCTAGCATTAGCATCTCATTATTATGATTTATTATTAAATAATTTAAGCGCTTCGTAATTTTTATAAAGATACCAGTGTATTTTAGAATTATATACCATGTAAGATCAGTGTGCCAACTCTATCGTCCATTCCTTTAAAAAATATTTTGATTATAATTGTCACAAAATGCACACTTAATTAAGATGAGGGTTCGAAATTTGGTTGATTTTCTATTCTACTTTTTCTTTAAGTAAGTATGTGGACTAGGAATCTTATATTTAGATGTATGATTTTTGACTATATTATCTTGAGTATCTTTAAATCCAAATCACGATTTGACGAAATTTTCTCGATAAAAAAAAATTATGAAATGAGCTCTAATTATTTACAATTTTCCTTGCTACCACGATGTTTTTACGATTTAGATCACGAAATTATTTCTAAAACATAGCAAATAATGATATCTAAACTACCCTTCAACCATATTTTAATTCATGAAGTAGTTTTTTTTTAATTTTAGAAAATGTGGTTTGGCGCTTACGTTGTTTATTTCCGAGCGCGCGCACAATATCGCCATCTCACATTTTAAGTACTTGAACTAACCATGTCTCTCTCTAACTTTGTATTGTCAGTGTCCGCTCGGACTTGTTCGACGTCGGACCTGTGAAGGATTTTTTAAAAAATATTACGAAAAAATATTACGGTCGTGCCACATTACAGGTACAGTACAGTATTTACAGTCCGCCGACGCCTATGATAAATAAATAAATATCCTTGGAAATTCTTTTACACATGACTACCTGATCCCAAACTAAGCAGAGCTTGTACTATGGAAACCAGATAACTGATATTACTACATATACTACTTTTTGTTTGTAAATAAAAACGAAATATACACTTAATTACACCTAGACTCGGGACATGCGGACATGTTCATGCACACAACTGCATGTCCTGGGCAGGAATCGAACCTATGACCTGCACTGCAGCGTGATTTTCGTTTGCTTTTCCTTGTCTTGTGTAATTTCTTTTCATCTCTTGTCATTTTGTGTCATCTCTTGTCATTTTGTGTCATCTCTTGTCATTTCATAGTTATTCGTGTCATTTCTGTAAAAACTCCCTATTTCGCTTACTGTTATATACTTGCAGCATGGTCTTGGGCCGACAGTGGGAATACATTGCTTGTCAAAACAATGGAGTCGCTTTATTGCGTTTGTTGTAGGTATGGATGGGCAAGTAATAAATATATCATACATCAATAAATTATCGTAAAAAATAACATTACAGATATGGATAGGAAAATGTTTGTCCGTCCTATTCAATCTATTATATTATAAACGAAAGTAACTCTGTCTGTTACCTTTTCACGGCTTAACCGCTGAACCAATGTTGATGAATTTTGGTATGGAGATAGACTGGGTCTTGGCGGAGAACATAGGCTACTTTTTAGGGTTCCAAAGGGTGCTAACGGGACCCTATTACTAGGCCTACGCTGTCCGTCTGTCTGTCTGTCCGTCTGTCAGCGCGGGCTGTATCTCACGAACCGTAACAGGTAGAGAGTTGAAATTTTCACTGAATGTGTATTTCTGTTGCCGGTGCAGAACAAATACTAAAAATATAATAACATTTAAAAATAAATATCAAGTCTCAAACTTGATATTTTTGATGTGTTTATTCTACGGTGGTACGGAACCCTTTATGTGCGAGTCCGACGCCTTCAAATCTTATGAATGTTTTCTTGAAATAAATATAGTGTATTTTAAGTAATTAATTGGCCAACCCTCAGGTCCTACCTACCATGTTAGGATCTTTTTCGTTCTAGCGGGTGTAAACCGTGATTTAACGAGTTAATGTGATAATTTTTGTATTTAAATTATTCAATTCAATGTATTTGTTTCAGACATAGTCCAATATTGATTATTAAAATTATTATAATTTCACAATAAATATAAAACAATAAATAAAAGTAAAATTAAATTTAAAAAAATATATATATTTATTTTTATTTTTCATGTTTTATCATTAAAATACAATATAATATAACATAAATTAAAATAAAATAAAAACCTACCCCTAATTAAACAAATACCGTCCGCGTGGGATACTGGCTGCATGTCCTCCCTGTATTCAAGCTGTTCCTGTTGTCAAGCGAATTTTTTGAGCAAGGAAAGAGCCAGCCCTCTTGTCACCTGTGGCGGTAACCAGTCTAAGGGTGATTTTGATAGATAAAAAAATAAAGATAAAAAGATAAACAAAAAATAAATGCATGGTTAAATCAATAAAATTAATAAAAACTGAAAATTAAATTAAAAATTAAATTAAATATGGTAAAAAAAAATATTATGACACCGCTGATGACTTCATGATCGGCATCGAAGTTAAGTACCAAAGTATTCCTTTGCCTACGAAACATGAAAAAGATACTCATATCCGGCAGTCAGTCACTGACACAGAGTATGTACATTTTTACCCGACTACGGTGGGCGGAGGGTTATGATTTTGACCGATATGTATGTATGTTCATCTGCTCCCGTATAACGTCCAAACTATTTTTATATCATAATAATTTGACTAATGAGATATCGTTGGACGCGTCTGGATCGTCCGCTGGTTATAGGCTATTATACGATCGAAATATTGTTATACGTATCTATCAGCATATTGTAGGTATCGTTTGTCTTCTTTTGACTTACTTTGTCTTCAGCAATAAAAACAACATAGAAATTAAATTATTTTTTTTCAAATACACTCGACATAAAAATCCCATATAAAACGAAAAATATATATTTGAATATTTTCATCCATTTCATCTATTTTAAAAGGTGCACTGGGTCATATTATTTTAATTGTACGAATTAAACAATATTGTTCCTTCAAAAAATAACTATACTATAGTCTACTCCATAGCTGTTCTGTCCTAGCTAAGCGAGAGGGATATATCCTTCGGCAGCTCACGCGACGCTAGCCACACCCCGAAACTAAAATTCATTTTTTCCTTGTATCGTCTTAAACAAAATACTGTCGCAACTCACACCCATGGACCAGTTAGTAAGGGGACTGGCCCTAAGCAAGTCGGCCGAGTGGTCGGCCTAGTACTAACATCGACATAAAACAAAGCGAGTAGTTCAACTATTTACCGGTAAATAGTAAAATGAAAATGAAAAAACAATGACCACGTTTTGTTTCATACAAATATCTAATAAGGGCACCTCTTTCTTTAGTCTTTACTCTGTGCTCACACCCAAATGACACCAATGTCTTCAATAATATTCTTCAGATAAGACAATGAACAAAAGAAGCATTTGAGCATTCATTTGCTCACAGATAAAGGAATACAAATTATCATTAATGGATGCACTGAAAAGGTGGTTGGTTATGTTTGATTAAAAGTTGTTGCTGTAATAACACTTTTAATTAAATAAAGTAAATCTGATTCTCCAGAAAAATACATCTTTTTACGCAGTTTTGTTAATACTGATTTATTAAATACAGTCAACTGATATTGAAGCATGCTGCATTAATTCTCAATTGCAACGTCGCTCGAAGGCCTCACTCGTGGCTTAACGACTGTGTTAGCCGGAAGCGATAGCTTAACGTGCTCTTCGAAGCACGATCGGAGGTGCTACTAATAAAATATTATGAAATAATAATAATTCGAGCTATATATTAATTGACGTTACGCTGTAAGCTGTGTTCAGTTCCCGCCCAACCAGACTCAGTGCAGTGGATAAACTTGCCAACTTCAGCTTCAGCATTTCTGGAATACAATCTTTATAAACACCTAGTTATAATAATAATATTAACCCTTATTAAGGACATACTACTGGCCACGGGCCTCCCCTCAATGCGAGGGGGATTCAGGCCATAATTCACCACGCTAGTGCGGGTTGGTGGATTTCACATGTCTTTCGAAATTGGGTTAGATTTTCTAAGACATGCAGGTTTCCTCACGTTGTTTTCCTTCACCGTACACCTACAGTTACTGACATGAAAACTTCGAATGTTATGTTATTTATAGTATTGAAAGCCTTAATAAGGTTTCATTGTCAGGGAGAAGTGAAAAGTAATATAATACGTCAATGGAATGGGCGAAATGAGTTATGCTAAGTTGACGCTTCGCTCCGCTATATTTATGTTAAGTACTTCCCGCCTAACTTGATACAAGAACTGCATCCAACTTAAACAGCATGAATTCATTCGTCTTTAAAATTTCATTTTATTTTGTAAGACAATTCGAGTCACCTCTAAACATTTTTTAATAAAACCTATCATATATGTGTATACATAAATAAAAAAATATTATTTTGATTATTATCTATCTACAGTCACACAGAACGGAGTCGGGTCGTAGCTACGAATTCCCACTATTGATCAAACGCCATGACACAAACCTTCTAACAACGCAAATAATATACTTGAAACGTTGTTTATATTTCTGTCAATATATTATGTGAAAATTAAATTATACCGATGTACTTATAGGTAACTACTTATCTTACATCTGCTACTTCTCGTGATTTTACTGTGGATTACTTATACCATAAGCGTTATGAAGCAAGTTACATTCACACGCCACCATGGATATTTGCAGGTACGTTAATGTACGGTCCACTTTACCTATAATTTCTAAGTAATGTTTACATTAGTTTGAAAGAGACATATCCTATCTCATTAAAGTAATAGATTGATTGACTAGCTAAGATATTTTGGAACGACGTTCCTTAACGCGGTTTGCGGTAGGAGTTCCTGGTAGAAATCGTCTCGTAAAGAAAAAGCGTTACGCCCCCTCTCGAGACGTTCGGTTCTGTCCGGCGTAGTTCGATATTATCGAATAAGTAACAAGTGAGTTATTTTTACTTTATTATTCTTAAAAAAAATGCGTGCGCAACGTTGTTCCTGAGGGGGTCCTTCGACCTACACGATTTTAGTACCATAGGTACATTTAGCTAATGCAATACTATAGTGTATAGTTAGACATATAATTATATTATTAGTTTGGTATCATAGAAACGAGTCAACAAACCATAGAGCTAGGAATGTTCAAAGGGTTAAATACACGTAAAGCTGAGGACAAATGCAATGCAATTTTATTTATAAGAAAAGCGACTTAAATACCTACTACGTTATATTTATCATTCATTGTGCCTCTGTCAAAAGCAATGTAATCTAGATAACTTCCAATGCAGATGAGTTTACTTTAAACCTTACATACTACGTTAACCTTGCGTACATCTCTATTGAACGAGTAAGTCTAAATAGTACACGTGCTGTTCGACGGTAGCGTTCGACTGCCGTCACTTGACGCCGCACCTCCACGCAGACAGCTTTTACTTGTTATTAAATCTATACGGCCGACGAACACAATAAGTACACGAAATGGAATATTACGGAGTAAAAGCTAGAAAACCAAGGAAAATAATGAAAGTCAAGCCTACCAAATGCGATATGCATGAAGCCATTCACGCAAATAGGATGTATTGGAAGAGCGTGTTCAAAAATATGGATGAACAGGCTGATGCAGCGGTAAGTAGCAACATCATTACCTATTCGAGATTTCTTAATTTAATTAACTATTAGATTAATTATTTATTATTCTGAACCACTTAATGAACATTAGCTGGTCAAGAAGGAACAGGAAGTTATGAGGGTCAGAAGTCAGAACAAGAGTGGTCCAAAACTGACAAAAAAGTCTTACTGCATCCCTAACAGATGTGAACAAGCAAGCCATCGAATCCTAAAGTCCAACTTGAGCAGTGTAACTTGTTTGATAGTGATTACGTTTCAGATGGATGAAAGCAGAATGTTATCAAAAGTACTGCCAGCTGATCTATATAAAAAAGTTTGCACAACGTTGAACATACCTATTTCTTCTACTGAGACTACTGAACCTGAAATATTTACAGGTCGGTGAAACAGTTTACTTAAATGATTGTTAAAGTATTCAAGATTTTTGTAGAGACACTCCTCACTTAATATAGTTTGAATGCGAATTTGCGAATTTGTCTCTTTTCTCGTGTTAGTTATATTATGACATGTAATTTGTTAAGCTGTTACGTTATTTTAAGTAATACTTGGTTACAGCTAAAATACCACGCCGTGCAGTAAAAGAACCACAACTGTCGCACAGAAAATGCCTCTACATAAACAGAGAGTTGGACTCGGATACCGATGTAGAGCATTATCCAAGGTACACGTGTATATTTATAATAACTGTGTTATAATCATATCTTATCTACTTCCTACACTATGTATGATATATATTCACTATGAATCTAATGCAAACTACCTACACATTTTCCACAAGCCTTGTTTATCTACCTTTTGGAACTATCGTTCCATATAAATATATGTTTTTATACCTTCGGTAAAACTTTATTTGTACTATACTTAAGCAACGTTTTATTCAAGTGTGATATTTATACTTTATTCTGGCCCTTGGTTGCTTGCTCTCGATGTGAATTATGATAAATCTAAGAAGAATAAAATTTAATAATTAGGTAGTTACTTCGGTAGTTATTTTCGTTTTCCAGTGACGAAGAAGATGAGCCGAACATCCACCAAGTGTTATTGAGCAAGCCGGTACGGGAGCAGATCACCTGGTCCACCCACTACCTGCAGCCGGAGAAGGAAGACGAGAAGAGTCTTGTGAAGAAGGCTGATGACCTGACAGACAGGGTACATTTTGATAGAAACATTGTTGATTTCATTTTTTTCTAATGGCCCGTTAGTACTTATCTACCGGTTACTTACCTGCTGGGTACTTTACTATCGGTGATATTTGTCTAACAGGTAGGTATTATAGAGAGAAATCCATTGAAATGGGTCACCCTGTATATTAAAATTTCTGTCATTTGTTTTAGATTGCTAATGAATTTTGTGAGTATATGAAGCAACTGGGCGGCGACCAACAGTCTAAACTACTAACGCCAAAATCTATCAAGGAATTATTCCAAGTAAGCTGTAATTATAATAATTAAAATCATATCCTCTCCTTCTATCTATCTATAATATTATAAATGCGAAAGTAAGTGTATGTGTGAATGTTTGTTACCACGCATCTCCATAACTACTAAACCGATTTTAATGAAATTTGAAACGTAGATAGTGTAGGCTCTGGAATAAGACATAGGAGTAAACATCAATTTCCACGCGAGTGAAGCCGCGGGGCAAAACTCATATATAAATATAAAATTGTAGGTGCAAGAGTCATAGGCCGAGTCTGACAGAAAACTAATTTTCCATTATTTACTATAAATAAATGAATGTACTTAATGTTTTAATAACCCTACTTTATTTATAAGTTACGTACAATTTCCTTTATAAAACATAGGCTGGCCTTTATTTTTGCAGATTGAATTCGACACTCACGTCGCTCGCGGCCTCAGAGTGGTGCCAAAAGAATTACCGTCAATCGAAGAGAAAATAGCCGCCGTTACTGGGCACCCAAACGTAATGCCTTTATACAGAACTTCATTTTTCCTTCACACCTTGATATTTAGCTTGTATGTAAGAATGTGGTTAGACCTGCATAATGTATAATCCCGATCTTTGACCTCTGACTTAATTTAGATATATCGTACCTCAGACAAAATAAATTGGTCTGTGTGCCAAACGTATATTAAAAGATTTACGGACGGACCCGTTAGCGTGGTTGGCGCGGAGGCGCCTTTCACGCTGCAGGTCGCAGGTTCGATTCCTACCCGGGACATGCATTTGTGTGCATGAACATGTCTGTATGTCCCGAGTCTGGGTGGGTTATGTTCACGTGGTTCGACCGCATAGTTCGATCAATCGGACTACGTGAACTTTTTTTTCCAGTTGGTTCGATTTTAGAATTTTACCAGTCGAACTACTAAGTCTTAGGACCGCGTGGTTCGACTCCATTGATGTTTGCGTAAAAGCCGACAGCGTCGCGCGATGATTATATTAGCCGCACTTTACGAAGGCCGTTTTGACATGTGGGGGGAGGGAAAAAATGAACCTTATTATAACGGAATAAGAATGTTTAGTTGCAGTTTTAAAATTTAGGAATGTCAAAAAATGAATGCTAAAATGAATCTTATTCCGTTGCAATAAGGTTCATCCTCTTCCCCCCTCTACATGTCAAAACGGCCATCATAACGTGCCGCTACTTTAGTTGTGTAAGGGTTGTCACACATTATAAAATTTAAAGAAATACCTAATTATTTCAGACTATTTCTCTTCTATTTGTCTTCTCCTGTCTTTGTAACTTTTTTGTCTTTGTTTTCATTTGTTTTCCTTGGCTTGTGTGTCGTTTCTTATCATTTCTTGTAATGTCTGGTCATGTCTTGTCTTTTCGTGTCATATCTTGTCATTTCTTGTCATGTCTTGTCATGTCATGTCATGTCATGTCTTGTCATTTCTTGTAATTTCATGTCATGTCTTGTCTTTTCTTGCCATGTCTTGTCATGTCATGTCTTGTCATGTCTTGTCATGGCTTGTCATTACTTGTATTTTCTTGTAATTTCATGTCATGTCTTGTAATTTCTTGTCATGTCTTGTCATGGCATGGCATGCCTTGTCATGTCTTGTCATGTCTTGTCTTGTCTTGTCTTGTCATGTCTTGTCATGTCTTGTCATGTCATGTCATGTCATGTCATGTCATGTCATGTCATGTCATGTCATGTCATGTCATGTCATGTCATGTCATGTCATGTCATGTCATGTCATGTCTTGTCTTTTCTTGTCATTATCATTTCCGGTCATTTCCTGTCATTATCGTTTCCGGTCATTTCCTGTTATTTCCGGTATTATTCCGGTAATATTTCCGGTATTTCTTGACACAAAAATAGTACAAGAAGTCACAAGAACTAACGAGAACTCACGGAAATCACGGAACTCACGAGTACTATCGAGAAATTACGAAAACTCACGAGTAATATAGAGATCTCACGGAAATCACGAAAACTCACGAGTACCAACGAGAAATATGCTTATTATTATTGTGTTGTTGTTAAGTTTACAAGGTTCGACTAGGGTCGATTAATCGAACCTACTGAAAAAAAGTTCACATAGTCCGATTGATCGAACTATCAGGAGTCTCAAGAGCACATGGTTCGATTAATCGAACCAATTGGAAAAAAAAGTTCACGTAGTCCGATTGATCGAACTATCAGGAGTCTCAAGAACACATGTCGAACCAACTGGAAAAAAAAGTTCACGTAGTCCGATTGATCGAACTATGCGGTCGAACCACGTGAACATAACCTATTTATCAACATTTTCAAAAAAATCTTCGTTCGTCGTCTCGGTTGGTCGTGGTCGTCATATCAATGTTGTATGCTTGACAATATAAGGCGCCAGTCTCTGAGGGAATATGCTGCCTTGATATAAGGTTAGTCGCTTAAGACTTAATTTGCTGGATGCTCTTCAGCTCCTACAGCCAAATGAAAATCATTTCGCAAGGTAAGGGATTAAACTTTAAATTTCTTTGGGTTTACAGAAATCTCGTTACTCAGCACTAGAGCGCGAGATATCCAAAGACATCAGAGCAGAACATCGGGCAGAACTTGCGACAGCCTTCGGACAGAGCCTTCCAATGGAGGACCAGTACCATGCGCCGCAGAACCAAACGAAGAAGCTGTGGAGATCAGCCCGCCACGTGCCGAGAGACCTCGTCACTTTGAAGACCGTTTGGGAAGGGATCACCAACCTCCGGTTAGCAACCAATTTCTATGGTTATCTTCGAACAAAATCAGGGACGTCTTGAAAAAAGGCCAGGTCAAGAGTACCCTAAACCGAAGAGCATGTATGAAGGGAATAATGAAAGTGGACGAAGCGAAACAAGTATGTAAGGATCGTAGCAAGTGGAAAGAAGTGGTCTCTGTATACCCCTACGGGAAACAGGCGTGATTATATGTATGTATGTATCTTCGAACAAATAATGATCATTGTGAGGTTAATGAGGATGTGATTACTTTGGCCCGAGATCTGAGTACCTACTGAGTCTGATCTGAGTATTTGACTTCACTTGTAAAGTTGCATTAAACTGTAACTCAAGTATGTGACTACTTCTGATCACTTCTCTGCTTATCTACTAAGACCATACTTAGATACTACTGGGGATAGTACTAAGGGACACCTATAGGTCAATTTCGCATGGAAATACTAGATTCTATGGCATGGTATGCCAACAGCCCTACACTTGTTCAAGCTAAAAATAGAGTTTTGTCCATGATAGTATCTGCTTACATGTTTGTCCCTATCAGGAGTGTGAAGGAATATTGTCGCTGGATGATCGACCACCCCGAGCACCGGCGGCCGCCGTACCTCAGCAGCTTGGGCATGTTCGACCCCGCCGTCTTGGACGCCAGGCTGACCTTCGAGGCCCACCATCACACCCCGCCACTCACATCACCCCAGGACGCTCCAGCACCGATCGACCAAATACGTAGAAAATTATCTGAGTTAGCGGATTCTAGGTAGTGATCTTGATACTATAGCACATTTGATACCTTATTTTTAGGAATGAAAATGTATTTAAAACTCAACATTAAATTATGGTTTCATGAAAAGTCTAAAGTATTTTATAAGAAGCATAACTTTTTTTTTTTTTTTTTTTTTTTTTTTATAGGACTGCGGTGGCAAAAAAGCGTATGGCCCGCCTGATGTTAAGCAGTTACTATAGCCTATAGATGCTTACAATACCAAAGGTATTGCTCGCACATTGCCGACCTGAAGGGGAGTGGGATGGAGGGAGGGGAAGGGGGGGGGTGGGCTTACGGCTCTGTCACTCATCGTACGAAACGCAGCTGTAATAGCTGCTTTACGCCGATCTTCTGTGAGAGGGTGGTACTACCCCGGTCGAGCCAACCCGTTTATGAGCTGCAGTCAATTGGCTACAGCTTGGCTCTACCACCAATAAACTAATAACTAGGTAGGTAAATAAAGAAAGTTACAATACTCCTCTAAATAATCTGCGACTTCTTGATCCAAATAAAACAAGTTGAATTTTCGTCATAGGTACACTTTATTTGTATATTAATAATAAAATATACGATGCTGATTTACCTCATCCAACAAGGAAAGTGTTCGAAGCGTGCGCCTTATTAACATTACTTAATAAATTATTACCTAAATATCACGCGATCCGTATTTAATTTTGTTATTTTGAGTAAAACCTATCTCAATGTCTGCAGGTAGATACCAAATAAGTAAATACGTCATAATTAGATAACGAATGATATAGTCTGCACAGATGTTTTATATCAATGATAGTCAGTAGATAATGATATGATGTCCGCTTTTGTCCTGCAATTCTGCTCTGCATTTATTCTTTTACTTTTTCAAATTCCAACCTACATCAGGGGGTTACTCCGAAATACGTCGCTGACGGATCGTCCGAAGTACGGATTCGATTTACGATCAAAACAATGTCAAATCGTAGAGAAAAACGAAAGAAGAAATGTCAAATCACGACAATCCGTCAGCCGAAACTTTAGGTTCGTATTTCGGAGTAGGCCAGCTGCTTTAATTAGCAAGGTGGGTCTATGCTTACGAGCCGAGCACGAGCGGAGCACGAGCCGAACACAAATTTGTGTAATGTGGCCCCACTTACGAGCCTCGAACGAGCGCGCTTCGAGCATTTGGTGCGCGCTCGAGTGTGCTTCGCCAACTGTCGGTTTTTTGGCGAACACAAAGGAATGGGCATCGCGCTCGCACGCAGTGCGCTCGTGGAGGCGTTCGTTGAGTGTCAGACGTTCGCCACGACGAGTCAATCACTCGAGCATCATGGAAACGTGGACAGAAGATGTTTGTTTGAAATTAATTGAATTATATCAAAATAATCCAACGATATGGGACCCGA
The DNA here is from genome assembly GCA_947859195.1 of Drymonia ruficornis. Lineage (NCBI taxonomy): Eukaryota > Metazoa > Arthropoda > Insecta > Lepidoptera > Notodontidae > Drymonia > Drymonia ruficornis. The sequence goes on along the minus strand of OX401910.1, from coordinate 6,034,697 downwards.
AGAGATTTACTGTAAAAAAACATAAGATTGGTCGCGTATATTCCAAAACTCGTCCATATTCGCCAAGAGCCGCGAGCACACCACGGAAAACTATTATACGTTCGAGGGCAGTGATCGTTGTAGGTTCGTTCGTTGTACGTCCACGCTTGACGCCGCGAACGACGACGCCCGGAACGGCTCCGCTCGTGCTCGGCTCGTAAGCATACCCACCTGAACAAACATCAAGGAAAATAGCATTGCTACCGTTATCAAGCTAATTATGTCGTAGGAAGGTACTATAGTATGTAGTGTAATGCAACAGTAAAACTGTATTTTTTATAATAAAAAATACAGTTCCTGTAAAAATATCCGTCTATATGCGTATGTACCTACATTTTACTTAATTATGGGCAAAAAGTGTTATCAAATTGATGTAACAACGACGCCGTTCTAACGAGTTATAAATACCAACAAAATAGTTCATAGTCTCGCTCGCGCTTATGTGTCTGATGCAAGTCTGAAGAAACAAAACAACAATAACTTTGTGACACGCTTTAAAGATAGAATTCGTTTTAGTTAGTTTCATAAACATCTCCTCGAAAAAGCACGTGTCGCTAAATATATTATACTCATTATAAATAATACTGTGAATTTCAAAAGTGCGAATGATCTTTTCTTATTTAACTATTGGACTTTGAACGAGATAAACTTTTATTTGATTTCTGATAGCGATAAAGATCTCATATATAAAATAAAGTAAAGTGTTTAATCATATTCACATTGATATATTTTATTCGTAATCAGTGAATATGTCTGAAAACAGTCTATCCAAAGAAGATGATGCCGTTATGGAGTTCGATACTGTGCTGTATAGTGAAGTGGGTCAATTTGGGAAATTCCAGTTATTTAATATAGTGTTCTTAGCGTATCCTGCGCTTATGTGTGCTTTCATGGCCGGTGACTATGTATTTACGATAGGAAGCCTCCCACATCGATGTGCGGTTCCAGAGTGTGATGGACCAGAGCCAGTCTTCGCACCAGAATGGATTACAAACGCCATACCCACTACTGAGACGGGTTTTGATAACTGTAATCGCTATGCCAATATTACAGATAACGCGCTATCGCCTGACGGTGGTGTGTGCCCGGCCACGTTATTCGACAGAAACAATACAGTGCCATGTGATAGTTACGTATACGAGAGGACGAACACTGTCGTCTACGATTTCCATTTAGAATGTCAAGAATGGTTACGCGCTCTACCGGGCACGCTGAACAGCGCTGGAGGAATGGTCGCTCTCGTATTAGCAGGATTCCTATCGGATCGATTCGGACGACGAATTTCAATAATATTCTTCTCATTTAATGTTGCTTTAATAGGTGTTATCCGAGCGTTCTCTGTTAACTACGCGATGTATACGACTCTGCAGTTTTTGCAAACTGCCCTCGGCGGCGGAGCGTTCAGCGCAGCTTATATTTTGGCGGCAGAAATAGTCGGTCCCAAATACCGCGTTAGAACAAGTGCTACTATATCCAGCATGTTCGCTATGGGCCAAGTATTTTTAGGCTTATTTGCGTATGCCGTGCGCGACTGGAAAACTCTTACTTTAGTCTTATTTACACCCGTTTTTCTTATTATATCATACTACTGGATCATAGCTGAAAGTTTCCGATGGTTGCTTTCCAAAAACGAGCGGGAGAAAGGGAAAGCTACCCTAGACCACGCGGCTCGAATGAACGGAAGACAAATATCCGAGAAATCCATGAATTTTCTGTTGTCAGCAATACCTCGACAGATGGAAGAAAATAAGCACCTTAACGATGGGAGTCTTTTTATACGCGTTTTGAAGTCTCCTGTGTTACTGCGCCGATGTTGCACCACGCCTTTCATGTGGATGACTACTACATTCATTTATTACGGCTTATCAATAAACTCGGTCAGTTTAACAGGTAATATGTACTTTAATTATGTGGCAACAGCGGCTATAGAGATACCTGGCTTTTGGACGGCCGTGTTGGTCTTAGACCGAGTTGGTAGGAAGGTTACTTTATTCGCCGGATTTTGTGTTTGCGCAGTCTGTTGCGTAGCATTCGCTTTTGTCCCTAAAAGTATGTATGTTTTATCATTAATACTATATTTAACTGGAAAATATTGTATAGGCTTAGTAATGACATCTTTGTATTTATATACAGCTGAATTATACCCGACTAGGTACAGACACTCGTTTTTAGGATTCTCTTCAATGTTAGGGCGCATAGGTTCGATAGTGTCTCCATTGACGCCTCCTCTCATGGCGTATTGGTCCGGGATACCGTCCATGATGTTTGCTGGCACAGCTCTGATATCTGCTATGTTAGTGCTTACACAACCAGAGACCCTCGGACAAAAAGTACCCGACACAATTGAAGATGCAGAACTTCTTGGAAATTAAAATGTATTAGTATTGAGTAGGTAGGTACGGTAGGTATTAAGTACTCAGAAACATTAGCGTTAAGTAAATTTATGGTATTACTACTTACCTACTTCAATTAAAGGATTATATCGCGGTGTTAGTGCTAAAAACACCGCAATAGAATTGTTCGTAATTATAATCACATTTCGATGTATATAATAAAAGTATTATTCATTTTTAAATTTTTTAATAAACATTCTGAATCGCCATCTGTTATTTTTATTTAAAATTAAGCAAAGCTTGCTCAGTTCAGTTTGTGAAACCCAAGTGAAACCAGCCTACGTAATTTTCAGTAGTGCTCTACCGGAGCGTAATTTTCCTTAGTCTTTAAAGGATAGCACAGATGGCGCTATGAATAGAATTATATTTTCATTAAGTTTCCGTAAAAATATGTATTATTATACTGCATGACTGCCTTAATTAATTATCGATGATAACACAATAATATAAATAATATTCTCCTAAATTTTTTTTTAAAGAGGTGAATCAAACTTCAATAGTCAAATTCTTCTATGATCGTAACCTAGAGAATGACTATGGCATTAAATCAAATCTCATTAAACAAAAGGGAAAATAAACTTCAAGCAGCCAAGGAACTTATACTTTTTTGTAAATATTTTGTTCAAAGCCTCAATAGTTCAAAGCGGAAATCCATAGCAATTAGTTCACCATGCCCTGCGGGAAGAAACCCCTCATTAAATCTTGGGATAGGCCCAGAAAACTGAGGGTTGTCACACCATCTCGGTACGAAAAAAATGAGGCCTCTGTTAAAGTGCACTGGAGTAATGTCATCGGAGCTTTGGAAATGTCCTATAAAGACGAACAGGCGAGTTTCCACGCGTTTTCCCTAAACACAATTTATAGGTAGGCACCAAATGAGGCAATCAGCGGTTTCGACCAATCCTTATACAGGCAGTAGGTACCTATAGAAAGTTCATTTTACTGTGGGCAGTGGTTTTGTAACAAGAAAGCAATTTTTTTTTTATTTTTTTTATGTTTTCTTGCAGAAACATTACTTTCGTAAGATCTTGAACTATTCCACAAAGATGCTATTTATAAATTATGCACATACTGTACCTGTCAACTATTTACACAAATATTTAGTTACAGAAAGTGTCCATAACATAGGTACCTACCCAAGATTCTAGTCGCATTTCCTCGATGTATGGCTCAAGCCATTTCTGAGCATGGATATGCTACCTCTATCGGTCGCTAGTTGTAATAGACCAAACTTTCATCTAACATATTTTTTTATCATTGAATCCCAGTTTTGGGAGTCTAACTCTGATACAGTTCGCGGGCTAGTAGGACCCACAGTCTTCAAAAGGATTGAGAAAATCTTCAACTTGCCGCGTGAGGTGCCGAAGTACCAGCCCCCGGATTCTAACGCAAGTTCACCGGTTCCTTCTTCACAATTTTATCAAGATGATGCTGGCGGCGGGGTAAGAAATTTCACCACACAGAACTATATTTTAAACACAATAAATAACAGCATAATTCAAGCCAAACGTAAGAACTGAGAAGTAAACAAAGGAACAAACCTAGATGATTAGAACCTTATAGAAAATGGTTGGTTTGTAGCAATAGAGCCAACAGCGTACCTAATGGTGGCCATACATGGGTATAACCGAGTTTCACTGAGCACATACACAGTAGGGCTTAACATTTTAACAATTAGAGCCATGGTGTCACCGACATTGGACGACGATGACAAGCAAGCAAAACTGAGCGACCAAAATATGTATTTTCATATTGATCAGGTTGCATGTACATGCGAGGATAACTGTATAGTTTTATCACATACATATCACTAGCGTGTGTGGCCACCATAGCAGTCTAAGGCAGTCTAAGGGCCTGGGTGTCGCCTGTTGAGCACTGTCTTTTCTCAGATTCTTAAAAACGCCGTTTGAAATAGACTTCTCGTTTAACCTATGTGACGTTATAGGAACCCGGCGAAACATTTTCTGTCAGTGACTTTGAGGATACACTAGAAGAAGATGACGACGAGAGTGTCGAGGAGGAATCGCAATGGAGTGGCTCGAGCATCGTTCAAAGTACAGTGAAGTTATCTCGTATGAAATCCGTGGGACGATCAGTCAATATGATGTCCAAGACAGTCTCGAAAATGGTATCCAAGTCATTCCAAAGGGTGATGTCGAGGACATTAATGAAGTCTACGAGTAAAGCTAAAAGTTTGAAGTCAATAAAATCCGAAAATAAGACGCCGACGACAGAAGATGAAAGCGCTTTCACGGCTGATGACATGCAAGTTTTTGGGAGTCAATAGTACGTATTTTGTGATGAGGCTATCATTTAGGTACCGTATGACACGAAATCAATCACATATTTTTTAGGTATTTCTTTAGGTAAGTATCATGACTCGAGTACCTATGTGTAGGCCCTTTACCAATTCAAGTACTTATAGTCTATCTACAATTCTTCTTTCCTACAATGTCATAGTAGGTATACTTTTCAATAATTTTTACTTCACTACCCCGTAAGGAGGGTTACGTTATTTTACTTATTCCAGTACAAAGCATAATAAGAAGCGTAGAAAGCGTTTGAGAAATCCTCATTTTGATATGCTGTATTGTAACGAGTCTGAAACCGACATGATAAAGTGGCACTCAAAGTATAAACAAAAGGTCTTTGAGATTTCTGCATCCGATGAATTCAGTAAGAAAGCGGAGATCTTGACCAAGCAGGTAACTTTACACAGCTCATACATACTTAAATAGCAGTTGTACAATAAGACTCACACTAGTCTTCATTTCACATTTTCTCGGGATAGATTACCAAAATGTGATTTTAGTAACCTACTTTTAACTCCAGCGGACCTAATACGGTCCTTATGCATTAGTGCTAATGAATTGCATTGCAATTCATTTTTCCGATTTTCTGAGGAATCCTTAGCAATTCCGCTAAATTTCTGTAGAATAGTGACACATTTTACGCCATTCGTGACAGTTTCACGGAAATTTAGGGGATTCTGCTGGAGGTTTGGAAAAATGAATTGCTTTAGCAGAATTTCCGCAATTCATCTTTGTGACGGTATTAACCCCACTGAACTAAAACGAACTTTAAGAATGAGCCGGTCATAGTCACAGTCCTAGGCAGACTATTGGAGCTTGTCGATGTAACGTAAATAGTTACTTTCTCTTGTTTACAAAATTGTACTTGTTTGTGTACAGATCGCGAAGGACTTCTTCGATTGGTGGTTTGGCTTAGGAAATGTGGAATTCAAAAGTGAAATCAGGAGACCCGAAGATATTGAAGCCCTATTCCAGGTACCTGCTCACATCCAGTCCCTGTATATTACATGTTATAAATGAAATTGGTTCATATTTAGTTGTTCCACTAAACTCATTTCTCCAAAACAAAAGATATACCTATATGCATTAGGATATGCGTCATTCAATAACTTATCACGTGGATAACAATGTAGCAAACTCATAATGATAAAGCGGTTTTGATTTATATATTTTTTTCAAAATACTTCTTTAAATTCGAAATGACCAAAGTGGATTTAATGTACTAGGGATTTACGAATGCATGGAACTGACTGAAAAACATAGAAGGCTCATCAAACTGTTCGGTATTATGCTGTTCGGTATACCACCAGTGACGGCTTCTGTTCGTTATCAACCCGCAATTGCTTCCGATGCGTTTTCGTAATGCCAAAAAACTTGTAAAAGTTACTATTTATTTAATTTTACAGATCTGGTTCGACGAACACTCATCCAGGGGTCTTGTATTGCACCCGAAGATTCTGCCTTGTGTACTCAAGAATATTGCTGATTATGTGGGAGTACCGAAGGTACTATTAGTAACAACTGTTTTATTTGCTTTTCACTGCCTATATTTAATTATTGAATCCCTTAAATAATATTTTCCACAGTAACACAGTTCTTTTATTCCAGGCGGCATGCCCGAAAGTTCTCAAGAGGCAGATTGCATTCGACATCCAGGGCGAGACAACACCGGCCCACACGATGGCGTTCGGAACCTGCCTGCCGCAGAAGATGAAGCACATCCCTCCGAAGAACAATACGGAGGAGATGTGGCAGTGCGTCAAGATCCCGGACGACCTCCGCTCCATGTCCTGCATTTGGGGGGATATATCTCATCTCACGTAAGTTACACGAACAAATTTTTGGAAATTAATCTGATATGGGGGTTAATCACGGAGATATTCACAAGCTACGCAAGTGAGATGTAACCCGGCCAATTAATATGCGACCTTTTGAAGTCAAATATAGTCGAATTTGGGTAGCTTCGTATATGACCCGGTATGTATTCGACGTTACCCAGATTTCGTCATTATTGGGTGGCATCTCATTTGGACCTTTCTCGCATCAAAAAAGCTTAAATCTCCGCTTATTATTTTTAAATCTCCACAGGTCTACAAAAGCATTCCACAAATGGCTGGTGGAGCGCCCTCAGCTGCCGATGCCACCGTGTCTGGAAGCCCTGGGCGCCACCGGAGACAAGAAGCAACTCTTCGTCGTACCATCAGACTTCGTGGTTAAGGGAGCGAAGAGCGTATTGCCTACAGTTGCGCAGGAACTAGCCCTGCCTGTTTCTCAGTTCTCGATCGAACTGAAGGAAGTACTTAGCAAGATTCTGAACCAATAAATACGATACTACTATTATAATAGTTCTTAATTCCCGGTGGGTTTAGATCCAGTACTAATTCTGTCTAAATTTTACAACGTATTGAAAATTGATGGGCATTTGAACCCCTCGCTGAAACTTCGGAGTGCCTTTAAAGATCAAGACTTCTCTGAATTGGTAGGTTCATTATTTCTTTCTTAATAATTATAATAATTAATTTGGTTTTAGAATGTTATTAAAGTAATTTGAGTTATTTGATTAAATTTCCTTATGATTTTATGGATTTTTTTATAGACAGGTTACGTTTATAGATAAGTCGAATAAAATACACGTACCTACCTCACTAAGATGACGATCACTTGTGACTCATCGTCACCGAAATAAGTAAATGGAACTTCCAGAGAAACAGACTTTAAAAAAATGGGTATACGTATAGGTACCTATCTATAAAAGAGAGTGCTAATTGCTACTTATCCTTATATCAATTGTAAACGTTGTAGATCAAAAAATTAGAATGTGTAGGAAATACGTCAACAACCGAACAATGTCATAATTGCCAGCATAAGCTGTGCTTTCTTAATTTTTGACACCCGTGATTAAGAGAGCTCAGTTTATGCTGGCATAGTATCCTGAGATGTGCAGCTGACCGTATACACTACATACTTACGACCAATACCTACATTGATTATAACCACGTAAAACAGTAACACACACTATCCACTACGTTAAAATAAAATAAGTAATACAAAATCACAAAACGATTCTTTAACTCTTTAACCTTATCTGATTCTACGATAAAACACAGGAATAGATTAAATTTTATGATCGTTTCTTCAGTCCGCCAAAACGTAACATAACATTCGTTATGAATGTCAATGTTATTTCTAATAACTAAAAACTAGTGATTTTTAAAAGTGTACATTTGAAGTGACAGTGTTAATTTGGTGGATTCCGTGACGTAGCCGATTATATTTAAACAATCGTTATCCATGACTCACAGGGAAATGAATGACATAGATTCTGAATGTTTGGAGTCTCTTGTACCGCAGAAAAGGGAGGTAAGTCCTTTATATAATAAGTACCTAGGTAATAATAGGAACATCAGAAAAGCTTAACTCAAACGCTATATGCTTAATTACTGATAAACCCCTTTTCTAATCATTTCAAGCCTTCTAAATCTCAATTCTAGAATCTAGCTTGATTTACAATTTTGATTGATTTTATTCTTAACTGATCATAGAAATTCGAACTTTCAATTACTTTGTGGTAGTGTGGTTCAAGCATAAAGTCACCAATTTTTTTTTTTAAGTCTGTGGTTTCAAGTTTGTTCTAAATAGCGCCATCTGTCGGCACTATAGAACTTAACTTACCGGTTTGCCGGAAGTAGAGAAGAGTTTTCATTGCTGCATTGAAGTTTTCAGCTTAAATATATAGAGTTCTCTTTATATCGTGTAGTGATTTTTTTATCTTAATGTCTAAAACTAATCACGATTTCTGTAGCTCTACCATGTGTTTTACGCTGGCTACTCGCTAGCGTCTACTTTAAATATTAAATTAAACAACGCCTCTATCGGCCATTCGAGGAACAGAATTTGCGATACAAATATTTTGCGACGGCAGAGCTCATTGACCAACTACTATACTTGACAACTACTATATTTCAGGTCAATAGTAGAGCAACTTCCAGAAAATCTTTGACACTGTTAACTAACAGTTAAAGACTGCACTGTCAATACAACCTTGATTAACAATTTGCAGTTATCTTTTTAGTTATCTGTGATCGCGCGGCGCCAGCATTTAATAGTTCATTTATGAAATCATCGAATTATCAGATTCCACGATGACGCGCTGTAGTCTACGTTTTAAATGACATAGTTATTTTGTGTTTCTAATGTTCCATTAGTCATCCACATTTTCGTGATTTTCAGATAGGTACCATAAAGGTTGGCACTCATGTATCAACTCGGCACCCGACCAGCACCGCCTCGCCGCTCGGCGTCGACTCTTTGTCGACAGGTGGTCCGCGGGCGGACGCTGCTTTTACGCCATAAACGTCACGTGATCACCCAGTGTACCGCGCGCGGTCAACGAGTGAACTCTGCGTGGTCAGCGCGTGGTCCACTTATTTCTGGTTCAGTTAGTCGACGAGGCGGTGCTGGTCGGGTGCCGAGTTGATAGATGAGTGCCAACCTTTAGACTTCTTTATTTTCACAGCGTACTTCTAAGTGCAATTTTACAAGAAAAAAGCGATTTTGTTAACTTTACCTCTACCTACATTATCGAAAATTAAATCGTCATAAAGTTCCATGTAGGATACTGTATCATAATAATGACGTATAGGTACCCAAATAAAGATGTAGAGAAGTATGATAAAATTCATCGTAGGACACACTTTTGATACTGGTTTAAATTATTAAAATAACATAATTATCTTTTAATTAATTAAACCTATATTACCGAAGATCCAGTTCTGACTAAAACACAACAAAGAGGAAGTGTGTGACCGGTGTGTAGCGGTCGCGATAATTACGCCTCCATCGCAGATAGCCATGTCTCAACTTGATAACGAAAACCGATTATACTTTATTAATTCATTCGCAAACCGAATCGCACAAGTCTAGTATAGAACAATCTTGTGTAATAGTGATTAGAAAAAATAATGAAATAAAAAGTTTTAAAAAAAAATTAGAGTGAAGACATTAAAAATGACTGATCCAAGCGCCGTTAAGAAAGAAGTTTTAGATGAAATAATAAGTAGGGGTAAATTGGGAAATAAAAAGTTTCATTCGGAGACATCTTTGCAACATTTCGGTGAAGATGAGGGCCCGGAAACACCAGAACCTGGTGCTGATCCCGGGGTACGTAGAGCACTATATCAGCTTGATACAGATCTATAGACTCATAGGTATTATTATGCATTTTGTACCCGCGATTATCAATTTAGTATAAAAATAAAAAGTTGATCAAACTTTAATTTACATTAAACCTGTAAATGAAAAACCTACCTTGGCCATGGTTTATCAAGATAATGTAATTTTTCAGAAATGCATGATTGTTGTAAGCCGAGTTATTTATAAAGTCATAATTGGTAGATACGGATGCGACACCGTATATAATGTGCAATTAGCTACTTACTATTAAAGTTATTAATGACATCACAACAACATTAAATAACAAAATAAAAAACTCGATAGAAAGCTCGAACCTCGTGCGGTTAATAATTATCCAATAAAAAAATTGTCAGCGTCTGAATTCAATAATAAGAAGCAATCATATTGGCCAGGTGCACAATGCATCTGTCAACGGCGGGTCGAGCCCGGAGGAGCAGATGGGGCGAAGGCGCACCATGTCTCAGCCCGGCCCTGTCTCCGGGGGGAACCTGGTGACCGCCACTGCGGCGAGAACCGCGCGACGCCGCCCCAGGAACGTCATGTATGCTGCTGACCTGGAGAGGAGTGTAAGTAATAAATCGATACGTAGATCTATTTGATAAAAAGGCGATATTTCAAACCTTGTATCTACATATCGTCGTATAATTAATTGTAAAGCAAGATGAATATACCAATCAATTCAATGCACTTTGCAATTGTCGCAACAACTAAATTACGTTTAAAAAATCCAGTTTTTCAAAAAATAAAATGCGTAATATGTCGACGCATTCTGCTTAAATAGTTATGTGCAGTTAACTTTCTGATGTGCAAGGATTTTTAGATTTGTGATTAATATCTTTTCTTATTTCTTCGTCTTCTAACCTAACCTACCTCAATGCTAATTTAACATAAGCACATGAAAAGTAACCCCACAGTTGAAATTGAATGTTACTTATCCACAAGTATAACTGTAGGTCCAATTGACCCCAAAGATGGTTGTCCCATGGTCCTTTGCTAGACCTTTGATCTTTGTCCTTTCTTGTCGACATTTTGCAAAACAACGTCTGTAGAATCCCTATTCTTCAGACGTAATTATGGTGTTTAATCTATACTATCCTACTCAATATTATAAATGTGAAAGTAACTCTGTCTGTCTGTCTGTTACGCTTTCACGACTAAACCGCTAAACCAATGTTGATGAATTTTGGTATGGAGATAGTCAGGACCTTGGAGCAGAACATAGGCTACTTATTAACCCAGAAAAAAAACAGGTTCCTGTGAGATTTTAAAGTTAACGCGGACGAAGTCGCGTGCAGAAGCTAGTACTCTATATTTTTATTAACGAAAGAGGCTATGTAATAACATTAGTGGGTACGAGGGGACATGATCTGTAATAAATAGTTTTGTCTCGACACCGTCGATATCGGCGTGATAACATAACGGAAATTTTATTGTATTTATAAATAATTATTCCTCATTTATCATTTTCCACGCTTTTACGAGCATATTGATTGTCCGATCAAATTAACTATACAGGGTTATTGGTAAAACGCTAACAACCTTGCATGGGCGTATTACTGACATCAAAAACAACAACTTTTGTTCTATGACGTTTAACAACACAATTTTTTTTTAAATAAAAAATCACTTTCCAATATGTACGAAAAAACTGTTTTTTCTCATCTAGAGGAAAGCCATGGTACGTGGTTGTATTCCACTTTGCCCGAAAGTACCTAAACGTACCACGGCTATTCTCTAGATGAGTATATTTTCTTGTTTAATACATGTTAGAGTGTGATTTTTTGTAATTTTTGTTTTGTTTTTTAAATATCATAGAACAAAAGTTGTTGGTTTTGATGACAGTAATACGCCCCTGCAAGGTTGTTAGTGTTTACAAATAACCCTGTATATCCAACACAACTCATAGGTACATGCAATATATGTGTACCAGTGTAACTACTACAATATTTTCTGATCAATTAATACACAGCGAGGCGAGCCGAGCGACTGTAGCCTAGGGGTGAACAGGTTGGGCTAGCAATCAGAATGTCCCAGGTTCGATCCCCGGTGGGGCATGCACGAATGGATGAATTTTCATCTATGTGCATAAATTACAGTTCGCTGACGGTGAGGGGAAACATCGTGAGGAAACCTACCTATCCCTCAGGATTAGGTAATAGTCAGTTCCTGTATACACGGCGACAAGGTTCACCACCTGTCACGTTGGGTTCTGACTATCTGGTGAAACGTGGGCCTTGAGTTGGTTCATACCTCCACAATGTGGTGGTGTATGGTCACTCAAGCCTCTGACTACCCCCGAATGGGGATAAAAGTCGTGACGTTACATTTTTTAATACACAGCGTGCATTTTATTGAGTCAGTACTTTACTAGGTACAGGTACTAGGTTTACTATACTACGCATTTGAGATTTTATTTGGTATCAAAAATAGACAGGGAAACGATTTCATGACATTATTAATGTTGAATTATGAAAAATTTAATATCACATCAATCATACGATTTAAATACTGATAGTAGTATCTTAAAACCGGTAGATAACTATGCATTAACGATTACGAAATAGTTTTCATTTGTTAATTCAATTAAAGGATCGCATTTTTTTAAAATAAATGGTTTCTCTTTATTAAGTAAAAACTTATAGTTATGTCCGACTTATATAAACCTCCTCAGTGGAATGGATAAAAAGTGAATGATGTGAAAAACCGATGTAAAAGTTTTTAACATTTTTATTTTGGAATGTATTCGATAGTTATATCGAGAATTCTGCTGGCTGTTTCGCCAAGATATTTTTTTTCAATTTTAAGTTATTTTCATAAGTAAGAAAATTAGTTACATTTCCTAAGATATGCAGGTTTCTTCGCGATGTTTTCCATCACCGTAAGCAAGTGATAATCATATTAAAGTTATGATTCGCACATCGACTACGACTATGACTTCGAAAAATCCAGACGTGCAGTGCAGAGGTGAAAAGGCATTGATAACCAATAGGTTAAGCACGCGTCTTGCGGGGTTTAGGGCGAGGGTTCAAGTAACTCATATTTTATTTTAAATCCTTATAACTTCGCTGAGCTAAGCTTTATCTAGCTCGGTTTATATTATGTCCTTAATATCGCTCAGTTGATCAGGAAGGTGGATTCGGAAACGTCGCATCTGTTAAGGCCGACAATAAAACAATTTTCGATAAACACAAAAATATGTTGCCCTTGCCTACAGGTAGCTATATAGCGAGCGGATTATATGCATTTATATTTTTATTATTTACAAAGAAACCTTTAAAAAGATAATAATGAATTGCTCGAGGAAAGCGGATGTTTTCCATTAAGTACTTACACGTTTATCGAATGATCTGTATTTTCCAATGTGTATTATTCATATTTTATTCAATTAGGAAATACCTAGGTAGGTAAAACACAAGTTAGAAAGATAACCTACTTTAGGTACCTATTTGAGAATTGTATTTTAGTCATTTCTCGTTTAATGAATAGGTAGGTGCCTACTACTTCTTCATTTAATAATTTAACAATATGATCGAATGTCTTACAGTTTCTTTACCTACCTAACTACTAAGTAGGTACCCCATACCCCTGAGCATCGCCCTTAAGGTACATTAAAAAAAACCTAAATAGGTTGGATAAACAAATACGAGTTGTTGTTTACTTAATGTAAATATTTACAGGAAATTATGTAAAATTTGGCAATCACCTTCATAGTAAGCTTATCGCATTTATCAACGTACCACGAATGAGTCAATACCTAATCATGATGCCTTAGGGCCTCCCTAGACTTGCTACTTTTAGCATCGGCGACCGGCGATTTTGCAATTGTTTTGATGCTGAGTCGCGTTTCTTCGAGCGCGAACGAGCGAGACGCAGCATCAAAATCGCCGATCGCCGATGCTAAAAGTAGCAAGTCTGCAGAGGCCCTTAGGGCCACCGCAAACACGCTACTTTTAGCATCGGCGATCGACGATTTAGTCGCTTTTTAGAATCTAACTGCAGCAACCAGTCGCAAAATCGCGCGATTTTGATACTGCTATCGAACACAGAGGTGCCAAAATGCGCTGCGGTCGCAAAATCACCGATGCAAAAAGTAGCATGTCTGCGGCGGCCCTTATTTTATCAAATTATAAATCAATAATCCCATGGTCCTAAGTCACAAACTTTTGATCCTGTTATATATCAAGCATTCCATTTAGCGCACCAATGTGGTGCGCTAAAAGCAAAATTAAATAACATTGGAAATGCAATTACAATGGTTTCAAAGTGAATAATGGCCGTAATACGAGGTAATAATGGGGATTCTATTTTTTCAAAAACTGTGCTGATTGCAAAACCATTTCGAGGAATAAAGCTGCTATTCATTATTTATCTGGAAAAAAAATGCAAAATACTCTCGTTATTTTCGTATTTATTCAGCAAAGGAATTCATGCCTAAATCTTCTGCTTCGATAAGGTTGATAACGCCATCAGTTTCATAATTATAATCAAAAATATAAAAAATAAGCAGAATAATACAGTTCGTTAGAATACTATATTTTGTAAAAAAAAACACTGAAGGTTAAAAATTAAGACAATGGTAATTGCGTAGAAATAAATAATAATATTTTAATCAAGACGCAACTGTCATTAATTATGATTAGTTGCTTATCTGGGTTTCACGAGAATTTGAAATAAGTAGAGCTGGTTTCACACAGAACAGACGATTGCTAAAACATAATGCAGACGGTACCAACATTCAACGCATTTTGAAATAAACATCGATATTCTCAACTAGGTGTTTTGGCCTGTTTTTGAATGAAATTTATTTTAAAGCTTGGTACGTAGTTTAAACAACGTATGTATCGGCGCAATGGGTTGTATGTAATGATTTTTACACAATCAACTTATGGATATACCTACCTGAACTAAATTCATCAGGTTGAGACTATTCTTGGTGCTTCTGGAACAGCTTTAGCATCGTAGTTCGAACGCTATTCCCCAAATGCATAGAGATTTTAGTCAGCTTACAATGGTTTTGAAAAGCATTTTTAGGAACAAATGTGATTTGTAATTCCACTGCAAAGTAATGATCAATCATTACTTTCTATGAATTTGGGGGTAAAACTTCGTAAAAAATGCACTGGGCATAGGTAGGTATGTCCAAACAATAAATTCGACTTCCGGGATCTCTAGTATTATTTTATTTCGGCCTGTGCTAAGTATTTAGTAGATGCAATGGAATAGTAGGAAATATTAAATGTTGTTTTATCTAAAAGAAAACAAATCGTGTAGGTTCCACCAAGTTTCAAATCTGCCAAGCAATTTGATAATGAGCAAACTGGATTATGATTGTATTAAATCAAGGACTTTATAGATAATTCTTTTAAGCTAATTTCAGGAAAAACATTTTTGTTTAGATGCTTAGAATCTAGACGGGGGTTTTTTTTATAACTAAGCTACATAAGGTATACGAAACTAAACCTACCTATATAAAGCCCAGTTCTTAAGTAATTGTGTAAATGACAATTACCAATACCTAATTAAAAAAATAAGGAACAGTAACATTAAGCTGATTATTCCTTGAACAAAAATAAAGTTATAAAAGGCTTGTAAAGCTAGTCCACTTCCATAGCCATAGCGCCGAGCGGCGGGCGCGGGCTGTTTGTGAGGCGGGTCACTCTCGCGCAACCAACTGTAAACCTTTTGAGTCCAGCGGGCCGCGAGCCACCGGCCCCAACCCCTGGCCTCGGCCCCCGCGGCCCCTGCGGCCCCTGCCCTGTAAATACCTATGCGGACACACCGTGCCGCCTGAACGCCTCGCCTAATGAAAATTCAATCTCTATGCTTTCACTACAAAGTCATACAGTTCATCATTACAATCACAACACTTATAACACGTCGCCGCGATTATCACTAATTGAATTTTAATCATACAGATTATGAACCCCGATATTGGGCTAAGCACCGAAGAATGAACTCTGCAGGTACTACATAGCGATTTTTATCTGTTACGAACTGCAGTCACAAATAATGACGTTTTATGTTTGCAGTTCAATATCATTAACAATAATTTTATCTACACCCAAATCTTCAGGTATTTTATCGTCATTGTTTTCCCTAACAATATACAAGACAAGACAACCACAAAACATGAGATAGCTAGCTTTCCAACATTCCAAAGCATGTTCAGGTTATTGATAGGAAATGAAAGTCTATCAAATAGCAAATTTCTACTCTGGCGTGCAGACTGCAGTTGCAGGCTAGTTCGTGGATACTATCTCACTATGCGAAGCGTTTTTTCCCTGAGCCGAAATACGTTACAGAGAACGCGCTGCGCCGCGGCCGTAATGGGATTATAGTGAAATACACGCTGGTGTCGATCGGGAGAAACAAGCGACTAATGAAGTTATTAATCAGATTTTATACGGCTTTCGATGTTCATGCCGCCGGTTTTTAGCCCGCTACGTTGATATGAATTTGCTGGCAATCTGGATTATTTCGTTTCTAAAAGTGACGTTTTTATTTACAGGAATCCACTTTTGAGAAACCATATCTTATACTGCCCAATAGAGGTGATGAGTCGGGGTCAGCGACACCTACCGGTACACCGGGTATGTCGTCAATCCACATTTAACCTTATATTAAACCCTATATAACATTATGTGCAGTAAAGAAAATTACGCAGTTGCTACTAGTTTACTAGTAATTCTTTTCTATACTTTTACTGTTCTATTTTAAAATAAATCATTATAACATCTAGTTGCAACTTTCATCCATTAATGCAGCATTCGAAGAATAGTTCCCAGATACAAGTCGCGTGTAAATTCAATAGAAAAATGTATAATTACTTTATTATTCGTAAAATTGGTAACAAAGGCCTGATCTGATATTGGATAGTCATTTGTTTGGGGGGGGATAAATTCACACCTAGTTTAGAACAAATAACTAAAATATATTTTTTTTCACCAGCAACCGACCGAAACAGCCCACTTCCATACAATAATATGAATGGCAACTACAAAAACGGCGATGTAAAATCACTGAGTAAGTATAATTAAATAATTAGCCATAAGTATCCATAATACTAATGCATACCATAAAGATATATTTTTTTAATTCAGCTCTTATAGGTAGTGTGTCGAAAGTGGTAAAACTCTTTGTCTACCCGCGCGAAGCCAGAGCTGGCTGCAAACCTCATCATGAAAGCTTTAGAGACAGACTCTACAATTTGCGCCCACGACAAGTTATGTCAGATTGTTGACGCAATGTTAAGGGTATTACAAAATAATCGCAAATGATAAATGTTAATCCTAGTGGTGTGCGTTGGATAATTGATATAATATTTAACTAATGAAGATTGACGGATCGCCTGATAGCATCTGATTAACACTTGTAAGATAGAAGTCGTTATGTCAGGACATAAAATTAATCGGTGGCAAAATATAATACCTGAAAATATAGCAATGAAGTATTTAAATACCTTTATTACTACGTTAATAAAATCTACTTTCCTACAACGAGGTACCTCGTGAATTATTGTTATCAATTTTGTTCATCTTGTAATATGCCAGTATTGGTTTTAGTTTTCCTGAATTTGGAATTGAATGTTTTATATTTTTGTATTCTATTCTATTTTTTTTCGGAAGCTTTCAATTTAATTATTTTTTCTGTAGGAACCGAAAAAAATGTATAGGTCTAAAGTAAACTACATTTAAGCAGTTTACTCGTGTACCATTTTGCATAAAGCACGTCTGTTACGTCACGTTACACGGCTGTGACACACTTTTCACACTGGGTGACTATTATGTGCCCATCAGCCCATTGTGTTCTTCATCTCTTTGACTAGTATTCCGTTTTCATTACCTACTGTATCATGAATTTATGACACAATGCTCCAATAATAAATACCTACACATTTAAGCAGACATAGACAAGAACTCTAATAATAACATAAACACTCCTTCTTCTTTTTTTAAATGTAACGTCACGACTTTTATCCCCATTCGGAGGTAGTCAAAGGCTTGAGTGGCTGTACACTACCACATTGTGGAGGTATTAACCATCTCAAAGCCCACGTTTCACCAGATAGTCAGAACCCAACGTGACAGGTGGTGAACCTTGTCGCCGTGTATACAGGAACTGACTATTACCTAATCCCGAGGGATAGGTAGGTTTCCTCACGATGTTTTCCCTCACTGTCCTTATTTTAGGAGTTTGCAGTTTGTCCAACAGCAGCAGTTTGTCCAATACCTAACCGGCACAGAGGTTCGGGTTAGGTGATTCAAACTAAATAATGACCATTAAGTAGAGTCCAGAGTTCGTCTATACCGTAAAATTACTCATCGGTCTCTCAGGTAGCTATCGTCTGTATGCGTCGGCGAATGACCTAAGAGGAAATGCAACGCCCCGGAAGCGGTCAGTGATGACGATGGATGCCCAGTCCATACGCTCAGTGGAGACACAAGCCCCACCGCCCACCAGTCCTGAGGAGAACAAGAAGCATACGCAGTAAGTTACCCGGTAAAGGGTTGAGTAAACCTCGAAATTATAGCGATTTTCAGTCAGTAATTATAATATAATAATGCCTATAGGTATTATAACTTAAAAAAAGTTTTTTTAATAATTGCATCAAATAGATATTCAAATACCTTATTACTTGCAAACAAAACATAAGGTATTTGTATTTTTCTCTCCTTAGACGAAGTATACATCTACATGTAGTCATATCTCATATACATATTTTTCTTAATATTTCTCGCCTAAATTTGTAATATGTGGTTTTCAGGAAATACTTAACATTAGTCATGAGTTGCATGTATGCCGTGGCGCTGGTGACTCTAGGACTTATTATCTACGTGGGTGATGCTTTCGTGTCAGCGTCTGTGGCTCAGGTGAGTTTATTAAATGCGACAAGCCTACTGTATTTATTTCATGCCTGTAAATTTGAATTAATCAGTTTGTATACAATATTCAATACAACATCACATTGTTACAGGTTTACTCCATCATTCTCTGCGCTATGGGACTCATCTACCTCCTATGCTTAATGTTTGACATCGGCAAGTATAAAAAAACCGCACTGAGAAACCATAGCATCAAAGGCGACCACGATGAAAAGGTTATGGATTTTTTCAGAAAACAAGAGGTGAGTAAAAACGATTTAAGGCGATGACCGCAGGAAATACGAATTGAATGGAGGCTATATCTTCTATTTGATTAATTGAGTACAAAGTACAAACTTGAAAAAAAAACTCATTATTTTTAACCTCTCATCTTTAAACTTATAGGAGGAAAGAGTGCAACTTGCTTATTTACTATGTAAAAAAATAAATCAATGTGAAACTGTTTTCGACATAAAACTTCTATCTTCTTCTAAACGGCTTGGCATTCTTCATATCATCATCATCATTCATATCATTCTTTCAATAATAAATATATTTTTTATATTTATATATTTTTTTCACCTATACGATGGAGAAAGATAATACCTAAAAAATCATCATCGGATTTAGTGACGCAATAGTTTTTCACGTCACATTAGGTATTTTAGATATTAGCGCGGGCGACCAATCAAAACTGCGACCATCATCGAGCGAAAGAAGCGCCTTAACAGATCCGCTAGCGAAGTTATTTCAGACCAGGCAGACTGAAAAACAAATTGTTGGAGGCTCAAATATGCTTTAATTATGGACACAAACAAGACTAGATTGACTTTTAATTTTTAGGAAGAATTTGGTCCAAGCACACCCGGCGATCGCACGCCTGACTCAATAAGGGCTGTGGCAATGCCACCACCACCTCCACTCATCCCTTTAAAACATAACTACTGCTTCAGCCAAGACAGGCATTCGAATAGCTTTTACGTCAAATTGGGAACAGCTGGTGAGTATTTTCTATAAATTAAGTTAAAATCTATTAATTTTAAGGCATGTAACATCCCTGCCAATAAATCGAAGTTAAATCGCTAATTATTTTTAAGGCCCACGGGGGAGCACTTACTATTATCATTATTTAGATATTTTCCTTAACTCTACAAACTGATCTAAATGCATAGCCGTCTAAGAAAATGTACTTAGCGGGAACTCAGCGGGCTTATATTTTTTACTACATTTTTATGTAACCCTAAATTATAATAATCTGACAAAATAGAACATCAGGAACATCAACATTTGCGACTACTAATACTAGTTTGCAACTACTTGCGACTAGGTATACCAATAGCGACAGAATGGAAACCTCATGAAATTCTTGTCATTGTACTTATCCTCCAATATTATTTATCACACAGGTTTCGCATTGGGACATTTGGTACATTCAATGCTGTTACTCGCAACACAAGTTGCTAACCTGGTGGACGATGACATCGAAAATGATAAATGCGTTAACATACTACAAGTGGTCCTCGACGTCATATTCCCTTGCTACTGCTTCCTGCAGCTGTACTTCATCTTCAAATACAGTAATGTAATCATCTTACGAGCGCAGGTGGGTTCCCATATCAGCATTTACTCAAATACTTCGAGATTTACCACCAAATTTATAGAGCAGTGGCATTCAAATCACTTTGTTACTAGAAGTGCTTGATAAAACCATTGTAAACTGGCTAAACGTCTCTATAAATTTGGCGGCTAAACCTATACGTGAGCCTATCGGCCGAATACTCATATTTCACGCAAAAAGGCACTCTAACTCTGGCAGATAACGGCGTCTCAAATAGTTGAGTGAGCTTTGAATATTCGGCTGTATGTCACTCGAAGAAGTGTAGAATTCTATCAGTGAATGAATTTTTAGAATAGAATCAGAAGTTTCAGGTACAAACAATTTTACTTTCTATGTCATATCTTTCGCTATTGACAAATGACGAGCCTGAAATCTTGTTTCCAGGGTTTGGCATACTTTGCGTTCATGCACATGATCGGCAGTAGTCTCTGCTTCTGGGTCTCAGCTATCGTCCGTGAGACCCTCTTGGCTCTGACTATTTACGCTAACACTGTGTACGGGAACGGGGGCTACGGAAGGAACGCTACGAAAATCACCAATGTTCAACATGGTAATTACCGAATATATTCTTCAGCATTTATTTTTAATTCAACCAAAAGACTTTTTGAAACGGTGAATTTTGGTACTTACTTCACTTTTGATTGTGATTGTTTCAGTTGAAGCATCGCCCGTTGCTAAACTATTCGATGTCAGCAACTTGTACAACGAGGACTGCATTTCTTCAGCCGCTATCAGCAGGATCATTGAAAACTTCTCTCCGTACCTCTACCCTTTCAGCGTAGAGTTCAATATTCTTATTGGTATGTATGTTGGCCTTTTGGAGAAGGTTTTGTTAATTTTTATACAGAACTTTTCTAATAATCAAAGTAATTTCAATCAAATGTGTAGTATGTGAAAATGAATTCTTCCTAAAAAGCTCTATTATTTAAGTTTTTCACTCATGAAACCTCGTTTTAGTCGCTGTGTATTACATCATCTGGACCAACATCGGCAACTGCGATAACGACGACGACGATTCCGACATCACTAATCTAGATGAAAACTACCAAATGTGCAGGTATTTTTTTTATCCTTGTCATCATTTTGTGTGTATCACTTATCTACCAAAAGCATGGTCGATATGGTAACCATTTACGCGCATAGGCACGTATAATACGTGTGTATTGAGTGACTTAAAAGATTCTAAAGATCTAAATAATTTTTATCAACAAAAAAAGTAGTAGGGTTAATTAAATCAAAGGTCTTCCTACTTTACTCTCTATTTAGCTTATTGAACTCCTTTTATCACACGTCATATTTCTTTCGTGTTATGTAACATACAAGCATTTCGTCTCTTTTATATTGCTCTGTAAACACTTTGTTTCCTATTTTCCAAATACTAGGATCCCAACAGCCAACGAGGACAATGACTACACGAGCAACATCGTGATCTACGCAGACTGCCATGCATCCAACCGCGGTCTCTTCGCCGGCTTGGTGGTGATGGTCATGGTTGTTGGCATGCTCATCATCGGCTTCGTATTCAGTAGTGTTGGAGAGTAAGTTATCGTTCTTAATTTCTAACAAGTATTCTTTAATGATTTTTTCCTTTTCTAATCTTCGGCCGTATTTACTAACAATACTCGTCTAGTAAAGAACCCAACACTATAGTGAATTTGATACATATCTCGGCGTTTGTGCGTACAAGCGCACTTTGAGCCGTCGTCATAAAGCAATTTCGTCACACTACGCACAACCTCGCGATCAATCATACAATCTCTTATAAGAGTATGAATTCCTAAGGCCTGTAAGACCTTATAGTAATGTTTTTGAATACGGGCCTGTATATCTACGATTTTGAAAGTAAACTCTTAATTTTTCAAGAATATGATATGATTTAATAACACATCGCTACATAGCCAATTATTGTTATACCAATGTCCACTTCTTTCATTTCAGTCAATTCGTGGAGTTCGGCTACCTCCTAAACGATTGCACCAAGCTCGCGCTCCACTCCATCATGCTGTTCGCTGTCGTCATTGCCTTCAACCAGCTCCACAAGCTAGACATCAACGGCCACCACCACTCCTTACTCGACGATGTTCTACTCTTCATCTGTCTCCCCGCTTTCTTTATGGAGACAATTTTCTCATTGACAGCGACTATCAACATCCTGAACGTCGTGAAGTCTATTGATTTTGTTGTGATGGTGAGTTAAACTTTTATTTTAAGCATTTACAGTGAACTATACTGAATCACAATCTCTTTGGTGGATAGGACGTTGCAAATTCTCCACAAGAAAATCAGTCATACTTGAATGTAAAATGTTACTCCACAGGTAATACAGGTGATCCTTCAAACGCCGCTCATAATGGACGGCCTCCGTCGCTGCAGTAACTCCAAGAAGCTCAGAAAAATGAAGCCTGGGCGTGAGTTGCTCATGTTCCTGTTAATCACAAACGTTGCGATGTGGCTCTTCAACACGTTCTCCTACAAATCCCCGGAGAGCCTCGACGAGAGATACGCCTTCTACGGGAAGGTCTTGTGGAGTATATTAGGCCACATCAGTTTACCACTCATCATGTTCTATAGGTTCCATTCCAGTGTATGCTTTGCTGATATATGGCACTCCGCTTATTTGCCTGGTTCAGACCATTAAAATAATGTTATAATGATAGGTACAAATAAATAATGTAAGTAGTAGAAATGGAAAAGCATTAGCAGAGATTTATAAAGGTTTCGCGCGCGCTCTTAAATTAGATACCACAATACTAACGATCATTCTAAAAATGCAAAAGGCACATCGAGCGCCCTCGTGGAAACCAAAATTAATCTGTGGGCATGAGTAGTTTACTAAAAAGTTAAATAACGTAGATAGTAGTCATATTAGAGGATGTGTGGACTGTGGACCATATTGGGACACATGTCTACTGTTGTAGAACAACCGTATAGCTATTGGAAATGCTTTAATACAGGTAATTTATAGTTACTGTATTGCGTGAAGTAGTAAGTATTTTGCACGTCTATCTTACGTACAGTATACTGTATTTTTTAATTATGTATATTCTTTCAAATTAAGTAGGTATGATGTAAGATTAAAATTATGAAAAATAAATAAATAGTAGTATGATTGTCAGGTACTGAAATTAGATAAAGACCAAAAATAATTTGTCTAAGCTGTACTTATTTTTGTAAATATTTTTATTAACAATATACGTACTTTAAAATTTATTTATTTTTATTAGTAGATTTATTTTTGATCCTTTTTATCGTCCGGTCCCACAAACAAACCTTCCAATACAGTTACAGAGTTAATTGAAGTTTCGTATTATGCAGCTACGGTTAATAGTTGTGTTCACATGAGCCGAGAGGCACACCCGAGCAATCAGGTTTGACTTTGACGTCTGACCACGTAGAAATAACGTCATATCTCCTTGTTCGGCGCTGCTGCTCGGGGCTTGAGGACTCAGCCAATTACACGTGACCGTTTTGCAGTATCGTCTTGGGTGGCCGCCGAGAGCGCGGTAATTAACATAGCGGCACCTAATGCAATCACCGAATATTGGGTTAAGTACTCGGACGGGCACGGAACGCACTTAGCCGCCGTGGACACGCTACAAACTAGTTACTGGTATACTGTATGCATACAGCTACCACTACTAATTTGATCTCAAGTGAAATGATAACTTTTAAATGTTTTATATTAACAATCGTATCGATATTTCACTGAGATTACTTTTATATTTACGAAATCTATACATATAATAAGAATGTAAAATTGGTCGCGTCTGTTCATTCGAAATATTTGGAAAAAAAATAGTGGGGGGACTTAGATGGACCAGATGAATTCATTTTTATCATTTTTAGAATTTTTGTCTGTGTGTATGTTTGTATGTTTGTATGTTTGCTCAGATTTTCGAAAGAGCACAACTTCGAATCCACTGGATGGATTTCAATGAAATTTGGCATGGATATGACTAATAGTCTAACTTAACATCTAGGATACTTTTTTTTCGAAAATGTTTAGGTTTGCCACAGAAAATTCAAAAAACTACTTAAAAATTCTAAATGTTTGAAAGAGCACAACTTTGAATCCACCGGATTAATTTCAATGAAATTTGGCATGGATATGACTAATAGTCTAACTTAACATCTAGCATATTATTTTTTTCGGTAAAGTTTAGGGTTGCCACAAAACATTCAAAAACTACCTAAATATTCGAACACGCACAACTTCGAATCCAATGGATTGATTTCAATGAAATTTGGCATGGATATGACTAATAGTCCAACTTAACATCTAGGATATTTTTTCCTTAAATATTAGATTGTAAATTTTTATGACCACACAGAAATTCTAGCCAAAAATAAGTTTTGGTTATTGAAATACGTCTATTTAGAGCGGAGCCCTACGGAGCCCTACGTTGTGTGTGATCCGACACTATTTGGAATACATAATCTTAATTTTAATAATAATAATAAATATTTTATTGCTGCATTCTACCATCTTAAGTTTCGTTTTTCTTAACTAGATGTCGCTATACTTAAAATCAGACAATACCTGCCTTGCACCACATGTCAAAATTTAATATCTTCCTTACTTCAAGAAATTTAGTTTTTTTATTCCTAATTACGTATAAAAAACATTAAGCGGGTCTTTATATCACGCGGAATCTTAGACGTTAACTCTGGAATTCATCTTCACAGTACTAATGCCGTAGGGAAGCTACCTACCTAAGAAGTAAGTCTAGAGGACCAGCTGATTTTTACCCGACTACGGCGGAGGGTTATGATTTTGACCGGTATGTATGTATGTATGTATGTATGTATGTATGTATGTATGTATGTATGTATGTATGTATGTATGTATGTGCATCTGTTCCCACATAACTTCCAAACGACTTGTCGTAATTTGACAAATGAGGTATCGTTAGAAGCGGCTTAATGGTGCGCTGGTTATAGGCTATATGACTTCACATAAAATTGCATATGGCGCCCTCTAGAGGACATAATGTCATGAACTAAAAAAAAAACATTTTTTAATGAAACCGTGTGGGGTATCAAATGAAAGAGCTTGATGAGCACATTTCAAAAATATATATATTGTTACCTATAACTCCAAAATCATTAAATAAAAAGTAAGTTTAAAAACTAAAACCCGACTACTGAAAAATCGCGCTCTAAAAAGTATGCAACAAGAGAATATTCTCATCTAGAGGATAGCCGTGGTCCGTGTTCATATGCCATTTGGCCCTAAAGGACCTACACGGACCACGGCTATCCTCTAGATGAGAATATTTTCTTGTTGCATACTTTTTAGAGCGCGATTTTTCAGTAGTCGGGTTTTAGTTTTTAAACTTACTTTTTTGAATTAAGTAGTAATAGAAACATAGACATTGAACTCTGAACTCCAACCCCTCAGGAATGATGCTGCTGGGTAACTGCCTGCTTAAACCATAAATCTGGAGCACCTGCTAACTTTGAATTAGCAATGTGGGTATCAAGTAGAAACTTCTCAGGCGAGGTCGCGTTTCTGATCCGGCGCTAGAATTTAAGGAAAACATGTAAAATGACTACTTGTAAGTGCCCTCCTAGGCCTAAACATAATAAACGCTTTGACTATTGACTTAGACGATAAACTCCGGACTCTAACTTTTTAAGCACGATGTTGCGAAGTAGTAATAGAAACACTGACTCTGTGACTGTGACTCTGTGACTCTTACCTAAGCCGTGAGTCTGGAGCACTCACTCATTTTAAATAAGGAACATGGGAATCAAGTACAAACTTAAACATTGAGCTCTGGAGTCCAACCGCTCCGTCGTGATACTGTGAGTAACTACAGATATAGATAGACGGATACAGATAGACTGGTACAGACAGAGATACTCACCTACCGATAGATTACAGACAGACCGATTCAGACAGACAGATACTTACAGCTAAACTGATACACACAGACAAATAAAGTCAAACTTTTGTTATACAACTAAGGCGCCAGGCAAGCGTACGGCCCACCTGTCGATAAGCAGTTACCGTACCCTATAGATGCTTGCAACCAAAGGCATCGGTAGCCCGTTTCCAACCTGAAGGGGAGTGGGGTTAGTGGGAGGGGACGGTCATCCTACGAAACGAAGGTAAATTAGCTACTTGAATGCCGATCTCCACCTTACTGGTATAGACTGGTACAGATAGACAGCCACCGACAGACGAACTCAGACTGATGCAGACTGACGTAATACAGATTAGACGATAGACAAAATTATATTTAAGGGCTTCACCGACTGGACGCGGACGGAGTCGCGGGCACAGCTAGTTTAAGAATAAATCCATTCATTTTAAATTCTAGCACAGCAACAAGAGGTCCTCTGCCCCCCCTAGTCAAGTGGCTTCGCCTACAAGCGTTTCTACAAAACGCTACGCTTAAATTTATGGAAATGACATTACAAGTCGATAAGTAGATCACGTGACTGATGTCATTTCCATACATGAAGCGTAGCGTTTTGTAGAAACGCTTGTAGACAAAGCCACTTCGCTAGGGGGGCTGTTCAGGTCAGTAAGTGCTTTCAGGCTTCAGGTGTAGTATAAATAATAAAATCGGTAGTTAATTTATTGTTCAAAATGAATAACTACACACCAAAATGTTTTTGTCAGAGCACATAGGTATCACTCTGTAAACCAGTGGAATAAAGAGAAAATCATTCCATCCAATTCCAGTGACTCCCAACCACAGAGTAAAGACTAAAGAAAGAGGTGCCCTTATTAGATATATGTATGAAAAAAAACGTGGTCATTGTTTTTTCATTTTCATTGTTCTATCTACCGGTAAATAGTTGAACTACTCGCTTCGTTTTATGTCGATGTTAGTACTAGGCCGACCACTCGGCCGAGTTGCTTAGGGCCAGTCCCCTTAGTAATTGGTCCATGCACCCAACCCTATCAAACAACAATAACGAAAAACCTATCCTAGCGGTACAGTTTCATGGTTGAAAGTGGATTGTGGGGTAATTTGTATCAGTGTTGTAAATATTGGTGAGTGAATCAGTAGGGCAGCGGCGGGCGCGCGACGCGCGGATATGCGCTCGGGTGCCCAGTGCCACTGTTGTCTAATTGTTTCCGATCTCTTCTGAATAACCACTGTGCGTATTGACAAAATTTGAACACGTGAATGGCGGCTGATAAAGGTATTCAACGGTCCAGTGATCTTCCACTCTGTCCGAATTTCTGCACCAGTTGGTGATCAAAATAAACCCGTTATTTTAACATGTGATGCTTATTTATAGACATATTTTTATTATATTTGGAACACGTGACGATTACACGTTCGTAACAAACACATGGTTACTGATAAAAAAATATCTAATCGATATTATTGTAGTCATAAAATATTACATTCGCTATTTGTTGCAAAACACAATGCTTAGTGCAAACGCTTTTGGTTAAATAAGGCTATAATGATATAATACATAGCGTATTAGCTTCGCCATGTAAAAGTAAATAATAATATTGTACCTTGACATAAAACACAACAACAGGATCATAAAGAAAAACCAAAGTATATTTCCATGCTGTTCACTTTTTACTTGGCAGCTGTTTATCATTTTATAAAGCCGGTAATAAAGTTTCGGACAAAATAAATTCGCAGGCAAAGCACGCAGACCCGATACGTTACCCGTTTAATTTTATTCGCTTCCCAGGGGCCCTGCTATTAGCAGGTCGCCGTTAAAATGAATACACCTTTTGTTTTCACGCACTTCATCTGCACACATTAATTGCATCAAAAACCTTTCAGGTACTAATGGTTTGGTTTCATCGACGACCTCGAAAAAAACAGGATACCTACATTTAATTGTAATTGTAATTGACGGGCCCGTTAGCGTGGTTGGCGCGGAGGCGCCTTTCACGCTGCAGGTCGTAGGTTCGATTCCTACCCGGTACATGCATTTGTGTGCATAAACATGTCTGTATGTCCGGAGTCTGGGTGTATATGTATATTAAGTATGTATTTACAAATAAAAAAGTAGTATATGTAGTAATATCAGTTATCTGGTTTCCATAGTACAAGCTCTGCTTAGTTTGGGATCAGGTAACCGTGTGTACAAAAAAATATCCCAGGATATTATTATTATGAATTTAATACCAGTCATGAAGCAAATAACCTACGCCACTTTGAAGAAAACGTATTCAGTCATAGCCTGTAGTTCTTACTAAATTAGCCAATAATTTTATTGAAACTAGATAGTAAAACTCTGTTCTCGCTAGAATTTCAAAGCTCTACTATAATGAGCCTTTTGTAATTTATTCTTTGCATTTATGTCTCTATGCATGAAATGAATTTCATAGATGGCTAGACTCCATTTATTAGATGACAATGGTGTATTATGGTGGTCGGTACTAGGCCGCGGTCACGCTCGATGTACCGAGCGGCGCCCGCGCACACCGGAAGGGCGCGACGTCGCACCGGAAATGTCCTCACGACCCGTGACCTGCGCGCGCGCATACGTGCTTTGTTACTCGCGTATGGCACACGCGATCGGATTTTAATCAGTGGACAAAAATTACTATTTGCTAGTGTAGAAAGAATCCAGGTTAAACTTAAACTAAGTTGTTAAACTAACTAAGTTTTAGTATGGTCTGACAAAGAAAATAGATAAATATTTCTAGTAGCAAAACACGTTTGAAGAGTTTTACGGAAACAATTTTATTACCCGACAAAGATGTCTATAGACACTTGTGTTTCCACAAATGAACATAGGCTTGAAGTACACTACATCAATCGCATTAGAAGTGTAACAGTGTGGAGAGGCTACGTCGGTGTTCACGACGACGTCGAGAGGCAATACCGGCCGACCCTCGATCAGCCGACAGGTAAGTGTTTGGTATTATAATATTACTAAATTTTGCCCGCGACTTAGTCCGCGTAGAATATAAATTTAAAAAATTCGGATCCCGGACCGCGGATCCCGTATTCTGGATCCCGTATACCATCCCGCCCCCGTGACCCCTAAACTACCACTACCTATGCAAAAAATCCTGTCGACCCTTTGCTCTATGAAAAATTAAAACAAATCTATCCCACGGGAACGATATACTTTACCGGGATAAAAAGTAGCCTATGTGCTATTCCAGACTATAATCTATCTCTGTGCCAAATTTCATCCAGATCCGCTCAGCCGTTCCGGCGTGATTGAGTAACAAACATCCATCCATCCATCCAAACTTTCACATTTATAATATTAGTGGGATACTCGAGCATTTCTGGCACTTCAGCCAACTATTTTGAAATAATCTGTTGTTTAGTTTCTGTATTAATAACACCTATAGAAATTAAAAAGTACCTACTAAAAGCACCATCGCCGTCCGAAGAGGTACCTTATCAAAATCTAGACTTTACTGTTATTTACTGTCTATTCCACAAATCAATAGAATCTAAGTTCTTCTCCACGACACTATCTACACAGTAACCTAAATAAATGTTGATCGAATTTTGTGACAGAGATTCAATATGTTACAGCAATATTTCACTAAAAGCAAAGTGCTGGACGGTGAAAAATAAATTACATTACCTACGTACTGTTGTTGATACAAAATCTTACGTGATGTCGTGATATATTTCCTATTCTGTGGTATGAGGAAAATGTCATGTGAAATCCTTTTGTGGTCAAACAACTCTAGCCATCATGAAATCAGCATTGGTATTACCCAGACAAATGGAATTACTACGTTACCAGATACTAGTAATGCAATATTATTTGATATTTTATTTATTTTATTATCTTGATAATAGTATTCATCATCATCATCAGCTTATTGCTATTGCCTAATAATAGGGGCGAAACCATGGGGCTAATAATTTTGCAGACACACTTCCAAAGCTCTTACTATGACATGTCCCCAGTCTATGTTTTGCTTGGTTTTGCTATATGTATGTACCTACAATAGACATAGTGATTGTGCCCCTCTTTGCCAGCATGTTTTTTATTATTTATGCACCACTTTTAATGCATATAGCACTACATAGCTCGGGACGTTTTACAGCCTCTGAAGATCTGCAGGCTGCGATTCATCATCGGTATCGGCAATATTATGTATATGCGGTATACAGAAGATATTTAACCCCTTTGAAACCCACACTTCAAAGAGATCGGCTAACAAAATTATAACACCGATTCTAATCAGGATTACTTCCACTCAAACTGCTGAACACCTTCATTGCTCATGCCATTACCTGTAAGCACACTGGAAGTAATACCTAAAAGGCACAGCCTCCAAGACAAGGCCCCTACCAAGGGTAGCATCCCTTCGACACTACGTACATAGACAAACGGCTAGTGATCAACCTACATGTTTGTGGCCAACTTATTTGGGGTGTAAAATCGAATTACGTTGGGAAACAAGCATTTTGGAAAATGCTTTGGTGATGTACAGTGACACGTCTTTCAGTGCGGTATCTGTTCGGCTAAACTTTATTTTGTATCGTTTGAAACAGGTTATAAGTTTTATGAAGTGGGTAGGTACCAAGTTTAGTTTTTAATTTTAATAAAATTAAATTAAAGTTAGTAGGTACACCTACTCTACCATTTCACCTAACTCAAACAAAAACACTCGTAAATGCCTTATTAAATACCTACATTAAATTCAATGAAAATAATCGATACATTTCAACATTTTCTACAGTAAGTCAAACACACGTTGGAATGGTAAATACCTGTGAATTCATAGATAGAATAAGTAGATAAATACGCGAAAAAATTGTGAATTGATCTCTACACTAGACACTCTAGTAAAATTACAAAGTGTATTTAAACCACATTCTCCGACATTGTATCAAAAAGATTTATTAAATAACACGATAAAGCTTAAATACTTTGTTGGGACATAGTTAGTCCATCAATTTGACTATTCTCGGGTGTAGACGGCGATCAAAGACGCGCGCCGCCCGCCCGGAAAATTGCCCCAACCCAATGAATATTATTAAACTCTTCGATAGTTACACCTACTTGTTCTAGTTAAGTAAATGTTATTCAAATTCTTATAAACAAAGCGCCTTTGATATTGTTTTATGTGAATTAATTTTTTTATGATTTCAATTGGAATAATTTCTTAGAAACTCCTGACCTATAACCCCAAAATAAAAAAAAGTTATAATGGACTTAAATGGGCATTACAAATCACTTTTGTTCCTTCAAATGTTATGTAAAACCAATACAAACTGCCAATCGCTATAAAATTGGCGGTTAGTCTGCAAGGTAGTCGGACTGACAGTCTGGGCTTACCAATGGGAGCAGCGATCTTCCTGCACCTAGACTGCCAACATTTATTATTCAGAACTCCTAAATATTTGAGTCCTACTTACTTTATCCTTCACCTTCAAGAAAGTCCTACTTTGCCCCCCTTTCCCTCAGGCCAAAAGCTGCGTATGCCCAGTAAGTCCAGGTAAGTCTAAATAACATCTTTCCAATCACTCTTCTATTCAAAAACCAGTAGGTATACCTACCCAAGTTCCATGATTCCCGCACAGCTATTGATACACAACACGTGATAGTATAGCCATGGGAGCGCGGCTGTGGGTCTAATCCGCGCCCTGTAACCGTTCACGTCACGCTCCGGCGGCCATATTTGGAGATATGTGACGATCCAGCGGGTGCCCAGTGAACCGCGAGAGGATGTGAGTTATTAAGTGGTACACTCAGGTGATCTGTCGAGTGAGAGAATCGTGTCCGCGCTGCGCTCCGCCCGCCGCGCTGGTCGCTCGTGAAGCTACGAATTTAAAAGTATCTGACATTTTATTAATTACGTGACGTAGTGACAATGTGTACTTATTGTGTTAATTTGCGTTCCTTTGCAGTTTATTACCTATTAACATTATAACTTTATATTATAATTTTTTATAAATTACAACCTAGGTAGTTTAGTTACAATATAATATCACTGATCGGTAAACGATCGGAGGTTAAGCAATGCTTGGCGAGATCAGGCTGAGATGGGTGACCATTTAATGGCATTTCGAACTGAGCGTATCCGTGCTTCGGATGGCACGAGTAAGTAAAAAGCAGGTCCCGGCTAGCCTGTTGTTATCTAGAGAGCAGTCGTTAAGCCTTGTGAGAGGATATGGGTGGCTTTTTTTTTTTTGGGACTAAGCCCGCCACATATTCCCACCACTGTTACTCCTGTAAGCCAGGATCGACAATGGTGTCCAACGATGACGCCAAGGTTGGCCAAGGTTGTACATGGGTGGCTTGAAAAATAACTCCGACACAGGTTGGCTACTAACCATACAATAAGAAGAATATAAGTGCAGCGCTATCGCATACAAATTGATTACGGCCATGTCAATAATCAATCACTTCACCTACAAAATACTACATTGGATGATTACTAAATTGGACGCCGCATCCATTCCGATACAAACAGCGTTCGCAAACAGAATTGAGTTTGTGCCGCGGCTCATCCATTTGTGACGAAGCTTGTTGTTCGTACAATAGCAAACATTTCAATACCAACACTATATCCGAGTGTTTGGGCTTTCCTGTTAATTAACCGTCAATTATCTACGGGTTGTTTTGTGGATCAAATATTCGTTCACAGATAATTTGTATATTGGACCTAGAGGCAACAAAGTATAGTACATTATGTAGCCTATTAATGGCCACAGACAAATTTTCAACCTTAAATCATATTTTCTAAGTAATTTTGTAGATATTTTTTATACATTAATTTAATAAAGTATAATTTTAAACAATATACCGCATCCATTGTTTCGATGCATGCAGTATCCGTATACAGGAATCGCGTTTGTGCCGCGGCTCATCCATTTGTGACGAGCCTCTGATGTTATTCATACCATCAAACGTTTAGAGAAAATTACACTGATTCCGACCGCGGACGCGACAGATTAAACAAACAGATCTGCCAGTTGACAATTATGTAACCTAAAACTAAAACTACATACGCCAGTTGACAATTATTAAACCTAACACTAAAACTACATAAAACTTCGAGTTGTTCCAGCCGCCCGAAGACCTCTGACATAACGCTCTATCTAGATAACAACAACATGGACCGACGTTTTCCGTGCCCATCAGGAGACGCCTAGTTCGAAATTCCACTAAATGGTACCAATATCTGAGTGACCTTGCCGAGCGTTGCTTAACTGCCTTTCGTTTACAGGTCATGATTGCAGCTGAAGCATACCTATATGAGCACTACAACTATAATTTTACTTAGTTACCTAAAATATGAAATCATGGACACTTAGTTTCAGTTTATTAACATTATACATATACCTACTGATGAAAATCCGTTCATGGTAAACTATATCGTGAAAATGTCATTTCCGCCCAACCCCGGACGAAGCCGCACTTAATAACGTTAAATTTTAAACGATCGCATCACAGTTTTGTGAGGAAGTTAATTAAGCGGGACACACACAGCGCTAATGCGGCGGGTACAGCGGACCCGGCCTCCATTGGACACTGTAAATCAATATCCGGTGGCCGCGCCGGACTTGTGGCCGCTCCGATCACTAACAAGTTTCTCAAGTTTAATGCGTGTAGGGGAATATTCCTAATTCGAGTTAAATGCCTGTAATATTTCCGCTGACTATAGTTTAAGAGATGGTTATGCGATGAAAGGTACCATGGTAAAGTTACGGTCTTCACGGTGGCTCGCCTACATTTTATATAGGTATATAATTTATTTCAGTTCCACAAATTAATTTTATAATGATTCTTCTCCATCCTAGTCGTTATTATAATGACTTCGGTTAGTCATCTGTATAATGCATATAAGGCGCGATAATTTTATTTTATTTTTCAAAAACTTACATTACATCGTATTCGCTTGAAATATATAATATCTATCCAACATTTTTAGTACCGTTATTGGAGCTAATCAAAAACATACCGTGAAGAGATCAACTAACTATGTTTCATTAAAAGTTTGTTATTGAACTGAAGTTTCATTGCCTCATAGAGTTCGAAACATGCCGGTTGGAATTTTCTTCAATGTTCGATTCGTAATACAGGCGAGCACCTACTTTACCTGAAGTAACGTGCAGAGTAACATTTCATACTTGAGACGAGATTTACAACAAGAGAGAAAAAATAAAATCGAATGTAGGTACCTATTTAAAGTACAATAAATAAATAATAATAAAGATCGTTAGAGTTAGTATGGTCCCAAACTAAGCAAGGGCTAGATCCGAGTGTCACACAGACCATTCGATCGAACCCGTAACCACTCGATGCAGTGAGCCGAGCCGCCTACGCTCGAACCACTGCACCATGCAGTCGTCAGTTAATTACTATGATATAGAATCTATATTATAGATGATTAAGTTTTGCGTAAAGAATGTAATGAGTACAATGAACTTATGCTCCACAATTTGAGTGTAGGACCGTAGAAAATGAATACGTCAGTCTCCTTTCGCCACTCATTTAAAATGTTGTCTGTCTGTTAATTTTAGCACCTTATTGTGATTGACAACTATTACATAAGACCACTATGGACCATAAGATAACTATTTCATACCATAACTATCAGCTATTCCCATGTAACTACCTTCAATTATAGTTCTTCTGTGCCTTCAAAATAAAACAAGGATTAATTTTTATTTCGTAATTTGCACCTTCAATTTCCCACTATAAAAGCACGTGTAATTCACCTCGGTATATAAAAATGCACGTGAAAGAGGCGTGAGAGCATACGTCGGTGTAATGAAGATTTGAAGATAATCGAAAGAGCGGGCGCTCGGCAGACGATTTATTTGCAGCGCGACCGTCCGGATAATAATGCCTTTAACAACGCTTCCGGGCGAACTGAGGCTCGTTGCAACTGGTTAGTACACTTAACTTGCGCTTAACAACTTGCCTTGCCTTGCCTTCTTCAAAATCTTTTATTCAGTGCACCCAATTTGTAAGTGCCCTCGTAGGCCTAAACTAAATAAAATGTTGAACTTTGAACATTCTGAGATATGTGTTCTTCAATGGCGTAATGAACAGTAATTAATTCTGTACGCTTTACCACAAGTATACACTTTCTAGTCGGTAGCTGGAACGTAAACATTGTATAGGTAATTAAACCTTTATCGATCACCCAAAGAACTAATAATTCTCCATAAGTACAAATATTTTACATAGCCCACTAGTAACACAGTCTGTAAGCCTATATCAAACGTATAAAACTATGAACACATAGTAATGCTGCTGATTTTTTCTCTCATTAACTGAATGGCCCACCCATCGTCATAAGTTTATAGGGATTTGATCGCTGTCACGTCGCAATCGCCTTACCTGTGCGGCCACGGCCTATATTTATAGTCCTTTGAGTATATATGTATTTTATCAACTCTACATCTCCGTAAAGTATAAACATTTAATCTACTAAACTTGTATGGTCAAGTAGACTAGATACAGTCCAAACGAGGCTTACCGCCCGAGCCGCCTTCAAGTCATGCTGTTCGCTTGTTGATAGACTTTCGACCTCACATTAAGTGTTTTCTCTAAGACCAACAGCTAAATAATACTTACACATACTCGAACAGGAGAGCCCCGAATACCAATAGGTATCTCAAGAGAAAGCTCAAGAGTAATTAATTTGTATAATAATAATATTATCTACCTACCTACTAATATTTTCTGAAAGGTACTGTACAGTACTAGAACAGCATTGTAACGAATGTAAACAAGGCATTAAAAATCAAAACTGTTGATGTTGTTGTTGAGTTTTAACAAGTAGTATATATTATAAAAACAAAAAAGAAATTAAAAGCACAAAACACGGCCTCTTATGTTATTGTATAAAATAAGTTTGAAAACTCGCCTAATAACCTGGAGTTAGGTATATCCGGACAAGCGCGTCAATAAACATGACAAAATAGGCCCATAATAAATATGGAATAGGGTTTCCAATCAAGTCAACTTCGCGCCCCCCGTCCGCGCCCGGTACAGGAAACTCCACAGACTTCATGACTTGTAGACCCACCATTATTTATTTTCCTGTATTTTTCTGAGTAATTACAAAATATTCGTAACACGATAACGACATTGATAGAGTATTTTACAAATAGACACTACAACATTTCGTCGTAGCAATTTACGTAGCACTCGTAGATTTCGTAGCATCTAGGCGAGCGTAGTAATCTCCCTCCAACACCACCTTGAAGCCACTTTGGAGCAGGCGCCAACTAATACAAAACTATATCTTACTTTGTAGTTATTGAGGTCTGAGTTACTAGTGATATTTGACTAACAATCGTACCGGTTTTTGTTGTTGTTGTTGTGTTTTATCGGATTACTTTAAGTATTTATTGAATTTTGGGCGCATTTCTACGTTATTTTTAAACTTGCCGAAGGGACCCAACGGTTTAAATAGGTCTCTGCTTAAAAGATCCCCAAGTCACCCTGGCAGCAATATTACCCCTCACAACCCTCCCCCCCTTTTTCTTGTAACAGCTCGAATACAGGATTTGTGATATTGTAGCAAGTCTCATAGATTGTGAGAGCTGTGGAAGCGGGCGGAGGCGACGCGGTAGGCCCCTGCATATCTCACCCACATAATATAGACGGCTAGGCGGCGCCTTCGGGACAAATTTTTAAATTGCCTCCTGGTCCTGCGAAGTGGTGTCAGGTCAGCCCGCTCATTACCGCGCCCGCGCCCGCGCCGCTCTCATCACGAGGTTTATTAAATGTTTTAAATGCAATATGCATGCTTATTCCAATTATTTCGTTTCGAATCTAGGTTTTTATTTTAATTATACAATTTTTTTTAATAACACTGAAATGTATGTACACTGATATCAAAATCGATTTCTTTTTTTAACATCACGTGTACATTAATAATAAAAAAAAATATGTTAAACTTATTCACAATCATACTAGTATGTTAAACTTATCACAATCATACCACATATTCGTCTATCTATATCATATTTGTGTTGCACCAAATGTAATACAAACAGCGCCACCGGGCCTAAGATAAGGGGAACTATAGTACCGACATCTAGATATGTGAAACCACACTTTAGAACTTTGTACCTTACCTATCGACCATTCTACCGGTGTTCTGTTGTCTCTTAGCAGTCTAAACTACTTCAAAACTATAAATACATAGGTAAGAGAATTCAGATTTAGTAATTGTTAGATATAAATTAAGAGACTATCGGCCGAATACTCGTACGCAACTTAAATTTGAGAGCTGCTTAACTTTGACGCGCTATACAAAAAATGACAGTTAACGACATCTCAAACTTCTAAGTGGGACTTAAATATTTAAGTAGCCTTTGAGTATTTGGCCGTATATTATGAGGATGCGGTAAGTTTAGGGCTATCGGTCAAAAATTATAACACACCATCATGTTTATTGCCCGCAAAGGTGCACAGCAGTACACCCACATTTCATCAATGGTATTTTTGGTAAATGTCTAAGGCCGTGGTCTCCTATTAAATGCCATCGGCCGCTTACAGCGTCACGCGTACGCCGCGTCACAATTTTACTATAGTGACGTCGTCGTGTGAAGGAGACCACAACAGTACTTTTTTATAGTAAGCATTGTGACGCGGCGTACGCGTGATGCTGCAAGCGGCCGATGGCATTTAATAGGAGACCACGGCCTAAGTGGGTCTTAAATAATTATAAACTATAGATAATAATTCAAAACATTCAATCAATCCGTAGAATCCGCATCCGTACCTACTAGAACTTAGGCCCTTGAGGGCAATTTTAAAACACAAAGTGTGTGCCCGTTAGCTGTGAAGTTGTGGCAACATTTATTTGCGGGAATATGTATTCGAATCCATATTTACATAATTCAGGCCGTCGGAATGATTCCGTGCTAGTTGTGTAATACACGGAATGAACGTATCCCAAGATCCCGCTTACAAATTGAACCGACCCGGTGGTCTATTCTGAGATCACTTGGTACTCAAATAATTATAATGTAAAATTGCAGTATTTCATTAATTTTAGTGTTCTAACTTTAGTTTGTCATAAATACGTATTGAAACCCGTTCTTGCTACATATAGGCTGACTTTTGACTTTTGTGATGGTTTCTTTCTGTGGTCCTGAACATAAAAACCGCAACCTCCCGACCTAGTTAGCCAAGCGACCGGATTATAAACCGGGATATTTCGTTAGTTCGTGATTCTTACACTAATTTACTACAGAAAGGTGTCAAAATAAAAGCCCGAAGGAAACGGATTATTGCTTCGTAAACATGAAATACTAGAAATTGAGATTCCATCGCAATAAATCAAATGTTAAATAAATATGTACCTGCGATTGAATTGTATAGAATAAGCGCTTACGGCCCATCGGGACCGGCGTTGGCCCGAATGGAGCTCGCATACTAATTCGTGGTCGTTCTAGGAGCATTCAAATCGGCGGCGAGCCCGGCTTACTGGGGATATGTGAGACGGGGCCCAAGATTTAGTTTACAACTTAGATTACCGCCGTTGTGGTCAAGAATTAAACAAGTAATGGCCCACTCGTAACGTGCCCAACCAACATTCTAATTGAAAGGATTCCTATTAGACATACGCGGCACGTTCTTGGTGCAAAGTTAGATTTTGGCGGTCCCTCAATTAATTTTAGGTGTATGCATGTGACATAGCCATTATAAAATAATTCTACAATCAAAGTTTAAATAGTTGGTGTTATTATACACGGGATTTTATTCTAGACGCGCGTTCAAAACGTGTCCCACTTTTTGTAATAACACTGTTTTATATTGTATGAAAGAAATTCAAGATACCTACGTAACAATAAATTCATGAATGCCGGGCAGGCGAAAGACAAGTGTTAGGGTACTGTGATGGCCATAGTAAAAATCTGTTTCGGAGGTGGAATAAAACAAAACCAAGATGAAAGTCCTCTGTAACATCGAGGTCAATAAAAAAGCTGCCCTGGAATCATCCTGGAATAAATTACAATTTAATTCAACCCCACTGCCGCAGGTAAACAAATAATTAGAATTGTAAATGAGGTAAATCATAATTTGTCCAACTCTGCAACTGCTCTCTTTCCCTCTTACTCGTTATGATGTAATCCCACAAGCCTTTTTAGAGCCTGCAAATAGCTTTAAAGCCTATTTTTTACATTCCTTTAAGAGATCCTTGTAGCATCTTTAGGTAGAAACAGACTTTCTACTCTGCAACTCTCAGAGTGGACAATATTTGCTGTTCTACTCGTGGTTGTCGTCGTAGGTTTTTTCCACTTTTAGACCTTGTAAGTTTTGTGATTACTATAAGGTAATAAGATAACTAAAAAACATGTTTTGTGTCTAGTTTTTTTTTTCTAATCTAACAATTAACACATCGGTACACTTTTGAGCGAAATAGCTAAGTTTAGTTCGATGTTCCATTTGTTTAACCCTTCAGTGGCATTGTGAAAAGCTTTACCTGTTGCACGACTTCACGGTTCACCCCACATCCCGAGCGCGGTGGCTTACATCTCACTTCTTTTCTTTTTCTATGCATTTGCGTTTCAGATTAAAAGATCCAATCGCCACCCCACGCTGTCGGCTGTAGTCGGGCGGGGTCGGCAAGCTCCGGTGTCCTCGCTTATAGGCGATTGGCTGCCACAGGAATGGGGTGAGTTATGACGCGTTCGAGGGAAGTTTTCGCGCTGGAAAATCAGTTGTGGTTGCGGGGTTGAACAGCGCGGCCGTCGCCGCCGCCGTCGCGACGCGACGCCGCGCGCCTCCCGCCTCGAGGGTAAGTGGAAATTTATTCGATTAAAAAGCAATTTCTCCAGAAAGCAGAAGTGTGATCCACCCTTACCTGATCTTCAGTAACTCCAATTTGTGTAATGAACGAGAAAAACTTGTTTTAGTATTTGGTGTTAACGCGGTTATTCACTTTATTCTACTAATATGCAATAAGGAAGTTCCGCAACTTGCGTTCGCGTAAACAATACCAGCGATGCATATTTCACATGATGAATATGAAAATTTCAAGATGCCTGTGCTGCTATTTGCAATCCAATATTTTTACCTACAGATTTTATTTCCTTATAAATTAGAGTTTCATTACAGTAAAATATAGATAGGTTTGTTCAACCGCTAAAAATGTTTAGTTACCAACTTTTTAATAAAAGCAAATAATTTATAAATATTATTAAAGTCATAGTGCACATAGTTATTATCGAGCAAAGGGGCCAAAACTCCATTTCGTGGAGTTATTGCTACCACTTTCTCGCGAGGTGCGAACCAGAAAAATTAAAATGTTTCCGTAAATGGAAAATATTAAATAGGTGGATTTTAATAATATTCTGTTCCATGAAGTAATTTATAATGTTCGGACACAAAATTATTTTATAGGTACAGGTACCTTTGTACTACTTTGCTTGATTAATTTAGCTTATCTTTACCTAATGTTATTAATTAACCCTTTCTTGCCTTGAGCATAGCTTTGAGTTCTCTAGCGATGAAAAAGGCCCTTTACAATCCTTGGAAAAGATATATTAGGGCTGGTATCCAACCACTAAAATATTCAGTTATAAAATGTATTTTCATTTTTGTGAAAAGTCAAATTATCAATTATATCTTCTTTACTTATTACAAAAATCTCAACAAAAAATCGGTTTGTCTTCAAATAATTCTTCATCACCAAATGATCTTTAATTAACAATATTGATTTTACCTAATGATCGGCTTAGATACTTCAGCTAATTTCCAATGAGCAATATACACATGACATTTCAATTTAATAACAATTTGTAACCACTGTTGTATTTACTTTGCGGTCCAATTTGTACAGATTACGTGTATCTGACGACTATTTATTATGATTACAATTCGTACTTACTATTGGTGATATGTTTTGGCCTATTATTTTGTAAGAAGACACATCTACACTCATTAGGTTCGGCAACATGCTTACGTTGTTGAGCGATGGCGTACAGATTTTATCTTAGATTTACAAATCATACTTTTTACTTCAGGGTGTTTTTGTTTTTAACTAGATACCTAATATGTGTTCCTGTACGTGTATTACTCCTTTCCATACTGCCCTGTTAACTATTTATAAGCTTAGTATAATTAGTAGGTACCTATCTGATTTGCTAATTAAAGTACTTGGGTAGGTACCTAGAAAAACTGAAATTTAAAGGATTGTTTATAAGTATTACAACAGACTGTCATTTATAGCGGAAAAAAAATTGCATTATTTTAAACGAGTCACAATTTTTTTTTATTAACTGACAACATTAACATAGTTGTAGATTAAACAAACAAGACTATTAGAAGTTATTCAAACTCAACAATACGATTGCCTAATTAATTCATCTACCTATCATTTCAAAGTGGAATCTCAACGTATGTATTCCAGTTGAGTATCAAGTAGCTGCCTCGGACACTGGGAAAATGCACTATAACAAAGGAAAACAGCTTCCATCCGTTCAGTCATCTAGTAATGAAAGAGCAGGCCACAGTGAGCCACAACGAGCCACTCCGCGCCGCGCTGTACACACTCGTCCCCATTTTTATTTTCACCCACTGGGCACTTAGGAAGCGTTTTATTATGGTTTATAGTATCGTAAAACGCATTCGGAACAAGCGCAGGGTATCAGAATATTGTTATAGATGGGTTTTGTCGCGCTGAGAAAATATGTGTAGTATACGATTGGTTTATTTTATTTTATTATTATTTGGTTGAAATCAGGTAATGCTATCGATCTTTAAAATTCCTATATCAATCAATTATAACGATTCATTATACCTTAACTTTAGGTATTTGTATTTATTGCTGTGCAAGCCGCCGCCGTACAGCAAGATATTACTTAACGATACCTACTAAATAAATGAATTAAATACATAAAACAATACTGGTCGGTGGTTCCTCTAAACGTTTTATTCGAGAAAATAATCCTCATATGAAGCAGTGTTTACATATAGACATCAATTTCATGTTTACATGTCGAGTACTTTCATAAACATATATTTGCCAATAAATTATATAAAAACCAACGCTCACATTTGATTGGTTTTGCGACATTTTTGTTTACTTTTTAATGAGTTTTGACGATTGCACGACTTCGTGTGATTTCAAACCAATCAAACTTCGTTATGTTCGCGGGGAGTTTGCCGAGTGGCGGCCGAAGTCACGGTCGTGGAAATGATAAAATTAGATTTTTTACCATTGCTAGGTAGGCAATTAATTAGGTTGTGTACATAAATAAGTATATATAACCTACTTCATATTATTTTATTAATTACTACGCGCATAGGCTTTTCGTCAATGAATTCCACTGGTCTATAATAACCATTAAACATTTTAGTCTCTTCATAATGTTTACGAAACATTTTATAAGTCAGATACATATTTCCACCTTCCACTTCCAGACTACAAAATGATAGATGCCATTTTAATAGGAATTTCCAACAATAGAGTGGTCCCACGATCATTACCCAGTTTGCATATGGACGAGGCGGAGGCTAGATTGATCGAATTCTGCCTTCCATAGGCCCCACTATTGACTGAACACGTAGCGGGCCCAGACGACATTCGACGGGCTGGCGTGAATAGGCCGCCTGTGTCGACGGGTGTCATGTGTGCTGAATGTACTGTGATTCGATAACTTCACTTGCGAATCATATACCGTTGCGGCGAAATTGCCGTGTTGAAGGTATTCATGAGGCATGCATAAAAGCTTGCCAGAGTACCGAGTGTGCGTCAGTCTTGTATGAGTAAAATGGACTATGGTGATGAGAATGTCATTCTCGACACTTACTTCCAAATTTTTTAAATGTTATCACTGACTTACACTGGCATTACAAATCACCTTTCTTCCAAGAAATGCTTTGTAAAACAGAGACATTGTAAGCTGGCAAAAAATCTCTATAAAGGCGGTTAGATTTTGGGTTATAGTTAAGAACAAGCGCACTTGATTTTCTGTAAATCAATGCTTACACGATTGTAACCTGTTTGGTGTTTAATAAATAAAAATATAGGTAAACACATATCCTAAAGTCCTTCCTTTGAACTTAAACATGGGTTTCTTCAAAGGGGTTCATCTCATTAGTCGCCTCTATTGCGTACCTAAGTTACTCGTACGTATATTTAAAGTATTAACACACCAGACATGACATTAATTTAATAAGTATCTATAAACCCATCTCTAATAATATCTGAACAAACATCTCTCTAAAACTCATAAAAGCTAATAATTAGAGAACCGGAAAGGCAGGCCGGTTACAATTTGTAAAGTCCGCAGACGAAATAACGATTATGAGCGTTCACGGGCGGGCGGGCTTACCTCCGTCCCCTTAACTTCGTAAGTCTGCCACAATTACTTCTAGGATAGCTTAATAAGGCGGCTCGGGTGGAACATTGAGAGGATTTTTAAGATTTCCACGTCGCAATGGCCGCCCGCCGCTCGCCGCATTCATAAACGAACTTCGTTACACTGCAGTTAATCCCTCCAATAAAAGTAACCATG
The DNA here is from genome assembly GCA_947859195.1 of Drymonia ruficornis. Taxonomy (NCBI): domain Eukaryota; kingdom Metazoa; phylum Arthropoda; class Insecta; order Lepidoptera; family Notodontidae; genus Drymonia; species Drymonia ruficornis. The sequence continues at coordinate 5,990,867 of OX401910.1, read as the reverse complement.
CGTGCTGTTATTGGTATCGCTTTATCAGATATACTGCCACTGTCCGTTTTTATCTTCGCAATGTACATTTATATATGATTTTATTTTACCACTTGAGGTTTTTGTTTCCATTAACCCGATGCGGTTTAATGTGTTTGTGTAATTGTTTTAATACGTAATATTTTATTTTTATTTTCGCTATTATGGTTAATTGTTATATATGATGGTTCATTTATAAACTAAGGTAATTTGATGAATGAAGTCATCACATCAGTTTTAGGTCTAATCTAATCTCATAACTGATTAATAATAGGATTCCACGTATCGTAAACTTGATAGCAATAATTAATTTCTTACTAAACCCATACCCATCTACAATAAAAAATCTTATCTTCACCTTTATTATATGATTAGATTTCGACGTAGGTAGTACTATTTAATGGATATTATTATCCAAAACAACAAACTTTATGCTCTTCTAAAATTAGCATATTTAATTTAAAAAAAAAACAATGTACAACAGCTCATGAGCATATTTTTTTAAATAGCTATCACAAGCTAGTACAAGTTTTAATCAGTGGGTTCGTCTTCGTAAAAGTTTTCAGAGGCAAAGAGAAACCTATAAGCATGTTAAATTCGCATTCCTCTTGTTAAATTTTGCGTGAAACTGTGTCTCTATATTTCTAGCTTTAGTGGGTTAGGTAATTTAATTTAACTACAAAATTCGATCGTCAATTTGGTGTTTGCCTAAATCTTGGGTAGGTATCGGCGTGGGTCCGCCGGTGATTGTGTCGAGACCTCTATCACTAACGAGCTACTCGGAGCCGGCGCGGCGCCCCTTTGTATCGCGTGACACCGCAGCCGCCCGGCACCAGCCTTGCTTAATCTCGGAATGATATACTTTGCGACTGCTCTCTATCGTTTTAATTTTAATAGGTCATGTATAAAATTATAATACTTACATAGAAAATACTCAAAGAACTGATTAACAATTTCTATATTGTAAATTATGCGCTCGTATCTCTACACCGCATCGAGTGTAATTGTCCGCAATTATATAGGTGGTTGTATTATATTTTATATACTTACAGGTAAGTATATTATAATTAATGTCTATACATTATAGGAAAGTAGGTATAATAATGTTGTGAGTTATTTCCAATACCTATATTTTATTAGGATACCTCCCTTTCTAGCTTTTTTCCAATATTGTTAAGGTCCTCTTTCAGTCTACTCTGATTAAGCTGATTACATATATTTATACGGAAACGAGTGCCGTGTACTCTCCTCTTTTTTAGACACGTCGAGAAAAGGGTAGCTTCTGTAGCGCCTAACTTGTTTGGCTTGAATTTGGAGCAGTGCTACGCCTCCAAATTCAAAAGCACAAAATTCGTGAACTAGCCTAGCCTACCTAGCCTATAGAAAAATACTTTTAGTCTATCGTTCTAAGTTCCATCCATACAGGGAGTGCAGCTCATTGTGATCCAGGAGTACGCCGCTTTATTGCCGGCGAGACCAAATAACCAGCCTTTATGCTAGTTTTATATCGACCGGCTTACTGAGCGGCCCACATGCCTATTCGATACGCAATGGGTACTTGAATAAACACGATATTATTACGCAATAGATAGGTACTTATATAGAATACCTACTTTAACGAAGAAGGTTCATAAAAGTGGGTTTTTTAAGAAAGTAGAGAACGGTAGAGACTAATCATCATTATAATAATATGGAATACGCGAATAATATCCATAATAATCATAGATATTATATTTCAGTCCGCACAACTGTTTTAAGAAGCAATGGCGTAACGTTGCAAAAACAGTTAACTATCTATAAGATTCTGTAAATACAAAAAAAGGACCTACCTATGTACAAAATATTAAACAAAAGACCCATCTATTTTCAGCATGGACCTCACATTCAGTATCCTGTAGTCTAATAAACATTAAGGCTCCATAAGCTCTACTCCAAAGTATCGTATCATTTGCAAGACCCTCGTTAAGTTCGCCGCGGAACCCCGCCAGTAGCGCGACCAGCTCCTAACCGTTTTATGAACATCAAATCCTTCGCAACGACGCCTTTACGAGCCCGATACGACTACAACTATGTTAGAATTCGCCGCAAGACGCTCCTTAAAGGAACTATTGTTTATATTTTATTAGTCTCGCCCCGCTTTCTTGCGTGGTTTTATGAAATTATTTATAGATCAGGTAACTTCGCGCTAGCTTCGTGATATTTAAGCCTGTTTTCTCACTTTACTTGGTGTAGCGCACCTTGCTAAGCAACTAACGAGGCTTTTGTGACTAAAATATCTATTCATATTTAAATTTGCATACAGTTCATAGGAACGTCCGCACGGACGTTACTCCTTAGCGAATGGAGAAGTATGAAATGAGGCGTAGCGACGCAACTACCGGAAGTAACGTTAAAGCTTTCATTGTTTCCGGCTGGCGAGAGGCGCGCGCGCCGCGTTGTGCTCATCAGAATGAACATTCTTCTAGTGTATTGTAAATCGATTTTAATTGAATAGAACGAATGGAGTGCGGAAAATATTTTGTACGTACGAGATATTAAAGAAATCTATATCATAGATCAAATTGTCAAGTTTCTTGCGCACGTTTCTAATAAATAAGTCGATAAATAAAATATTTCAATAGGTAAGTAATCGCGAGGACATAGATATTTTCTTGAATAAGTAAGGAAAGGGACGTGAAAAGGGCTAATATTATTTCTTTAGTAATAGTAATTCAACTACGATCCCCAGTAGCAAGTAAGGTCAGCGACGAAAAAAAGACGTCAATCTGAGGTCAATTTAGGGTCAGTGATGTAAACATGCGTCTTTATGACGAAGACGTACGTCGTAATACTACTAGGGATTAGGTATCTACATCTAACGAGGTAGCGCTTTATCAAGTTCTATGCTGTAAAGACTGGTACATAAAAAATAAATACATGCATGATTATCAATCTTGCCCTGTCTTGAACGCGACTGTGTAAAGTATCATCTATTTATTGTAAGAGTCGACCCAATTTAGCGAACTCTACCATTACCGGGACCCTTCGACGGCACAATAAAAATGATTTATAGAGCCACGAGATCGCCCGCTCAACAATATAATACGACTTTATTTATTACCAGCGAAACTGATAATAAACATCTGGCCGGCGCCTATTTCTTTTTGACGAACTATAGGTTACAAAAGGAGGCTCGAAAGATGATCAATATAAAATTCTATAGCCTACTGTAAAATTAAAATTCTAAAAGATATTACCTACAGCTCGTTTGAACATTCTTGCTCTTGGAAAATGGTATTCGATATAAAATTATTATTTGGAAACGGAGAGCTATATTGTATCATCGATCATTACCTTCAGTGAATTTGGCGTGTCTCATTATTATATCATCATTTATTTATAAATTAATAATATTATTAACGGAAGAATTCGAAGGTTCGGGCCGTGTGGCTTTACGTGCTCCCGCCATTATTATTGGCCACATATTTGCGGCGTGCCGGCAGCCGGCTCGCTTACTGAACAAACTAATCTGAAAATTACACGCACCCCGCCCGCCCCCGCGCTGTCCTTACCCTCTCCGTGCTCATGATACGGCAAACTGAACAAAACATTGACAAACTACCCCCCTTTCAGTGGACGGTCGACTACTCTATCGTTATGGAGCTATACCTTATATGCACTTTCTGAAAAGCAAGACTACCTATTGTGTATTTTCTTTCGGATGTAACCTTTAAAACTTACGGATCTAAAGCAAGGCATTACAAGAACTAGGACCTAGATCAAAACCAACACTGGTTTATTTTAATAGAGATTATATATTTGTAAATTTAACAATACTTAGGTACCCCAAAGATTTATCAAAGTAAATACTTTCTCATAAAATATTTGCGTAATAAAATCCGTTAAACGCTCCCACAAAGTAGAAAATCCTTCGTTGTTAGGTCGGGACATTAATTTGAGGTAAGCAATAAAGGGGCAGCGAGATGTCTTCGCCAGGACGCCGACGGCGGCGGCGGCGCGGTGTGCAGCCCGACCGGTGACGCTCTTAAACGCTGCTCTATAAATTTCTCAATAAAAAGTCTGTTGCGCATCCAGTCACACCGAAATGAACCTTCAGAGAGCCACCTAAAATGCTTTGCCGACCTCAAACTACACGAGAGAGATGTGCACTTTCGTAAATGGCGGTAAACGAGAAAATAATTTACTTTGATATGATTCTCCTTCCGCGCATGGCTGTGACGGGAAAAGGCAGCTTAACGGTGACATACAAGGCTCTAAATCGAACGACCAGTGTCTGCGTAAATACAATTTTTGGCAATTGATTTTACGTAGAAGATTAACGCCGCGGCTTTAGGTTGCCGTCGCTGCGCTGTGTCGTAAAATGTAAGCGAGCCTTATTCAATTAAATTTGGCGACATTATAGCAATCTCAGCCAGCTCATTTAGGAGAGGATAACGTTGTGACAGCCCACGCTTTGTTCATTGTGTTATTTGATTGGCCAGGCCGAAATCAAGTATAAATTAATTTAATAACTATTGTAACATCGTTTATGTAGTTTAATTTGGGCTATTCGCTGTTTATAGAAACCACCAAGAAATAAATGATGTATGTAGTTAAGAGTGCAAAGGTCCAGGTAAGGAATCAGACCCGAAGCCGGAACCTTGAAATAACAACGCGCCATTAGCCAAGTGGTGTTTATCCTGAAGAAAAGGGGATTGTTGATTTAGAACCGCGTAACCACTTGAAAACCGCAGACAGAATACAGAGCCTCCGTAATCTTCAACTACTTTCGCAAAGTTTCTAAAACACACACAGTCGATTCTTCAAGACTGAAGAAAGTTAAACACTGTATTATTCGTGTAACGTAGGTACCATACCGAAAACTCTTACAACATTATTATTTTAGTTGGTACTAAAGGTAGGTACGACATTTTATGACGGTTTTTCTTTTCATAATCTAAATTTAAATTTGCTATTTAACAATAAAACCTTATGAAATAACTAAACAAAACAGTTGAACATCGTCCAGATTCGAATTTCAAATATTCAGAACTATTAAAAACTAGCTTTTGCCCGCGACTTCGTCCGCGTAGACTTCAAAATAAAAAAAAAACCGGGCAAGTGACTTGAGACTTTTTAGTACTTTTTAGTGCGCCAGGGTTTTTTAAGTCAGAATTTGCTTTTTTATAAAAATAATGTTATTTCACGATTTTTATTGGAGCCATACAAACTTTATCACGGTACCTAATTCGGTGAATGCGTGTTTTGGTAGGTAGGTATATAGAGCCAAAATCCCAAATCCCCCTCCCCTTCTCCACCCCTTTTCCTCCCCTCTCTTCCTTCTGCTCCCTCCCCCTCCATTTCCCTTTCCCTGTCCCCTCCCCCTTCCACTTCCCCCTACCTTACGTCTTCCCCTTCCTCCCTCACCTACCCTATGCATACTAAGTTTCAAGTCAATCGGGTACAAACATATTTTTCTGCCGTACTTTTCTACCTTTAGTTTCCCCCTTTTGGGTGTTGATTTACGAAATGATTTTTTATGGGATCAAACTGAAGTAGTACCTACCATATTCAGCTCAGCTTATACCCCAATTATTTAAAATGAACAATCATAACCAATTTCGAGATATGGATGACTAAACATTCGCTGACCCCACTCTCCCCTTTTCCTTCAAAATATTAGAAATGCTGAAACCCCAGTCTGATTATTTAAAATGAACAATCATAACCAATTTCGAGATATGGATGACTAAAAATTCGCTGACCCCGCTCTCCCCTTTTCCTTCAAAATATTGAAAACGCCGAAACCCAGTTTGATTATTTAAAATGAACAATCATAACCAATTTCGAGATATGGATGACTAAACATTCGCTGACCCCGCTCTCCCCTTTTTCTTCAAAATATTAAAAACGCTGAAACCCCAGTCTGATTATTTAAAATGAACAATCATAACCAATACCGAGATATGGATGACTAAAAATTCGCTGACCCCGCTCTCCCCTTTTCCTTCAAAATATTAAAAACGCTGAAACCCCAGTCATTTAAAATGAACAATCATAACCAATTTCGAGATATGGATGACTAAACATTCGCTGACCCCGCTCTCCCCTTTTCCTTCAAAATATTAAAAACGCTGAAACCCCAGTCTGATTATTTAAAATGAACAATCATAACCAATCTCGAGATATGGATGACTAAACATTCGCTGACCCCACTCTCCCCTTTTCCTTCAAAATATTAAAAACGCCGAAACCCCAGTCTGATTATTTAAAATGAACAATCATAACCAATTTTGAGATATGGATGACTAACCATGCGCTGACCCCGCTCTCCCCTTTCTCGTCAAAATGATTAAAAATACGGAAACCCCAGTCTGATCAATTCAAATAAGCAATCATAACCAATATCGAGATATGGATGACTTATTAAAACATCCATTGACCCCGTTTTCCCCTTTCCCGTCAAAATAACAAAACTCGACCACCCCTATACACACTTTCACTCCACATTTCACCCCTTAGGGGTTGAATTTCCAAAAACACGAAAGAAATCTAAACACAAACTTTCATTCCCCTATTTCACCCCCTTAGGGGTTGAATTTTCAAAAACCCTGAAATTACTCTTTTTTATTTTTGAAAATACACCTAATCACCAATTTAAGTAATTCTAACTTCAAAAATGACGGAACTTCCATACAAACTTTTATCCCCTATTTTACCCCATTAGGGGTCGAATTTTCAAAAACCCTGAAACCCATATTTATTTATTTTTCAAAAGACACCTAATCAGGAATTTTCATAATTCTAACTTCAAAAATGACGAACTTCCATACAAACTTTCATCCCTTATTTTACCCCCTTAGGGGTTGAATTTCAAAAAACCCTTTCTTAGTACACCTCTACACATCAAGACAAACCCACCCTCCAAATTTCAAGTCTCTACGATCAGCGGTTTAGGCTGTGCGTTGTCTGTCAGTCAGTCAGTCAGTCAGTCAGTCAGTCAGTCAGTCAGTCAGTCAATCAGGACTTTGATTCTTATATATTTAGACTAGCTTTTGCCCGCGACTTCGTCCGCGCAGAATATAAATTTTAAAAATTCCGTTTTCGTTGGCTGGAACCTAAATCCCGTATCCTGGATATCCCGGATCCCGTATCTCATATTCCTGATTCTGTATCTCATATTCCGTATCCCGTATCCCGTATCCGTATCCGTATCCGTATCCGTATCAGTATCAGTATCAGTATCAATATCAGTATCCGTATCCGTATCCGTATCCGTATCCGTATCCGTATCCGTATCCGTATCCTTATCCGTATCCGTATCCGTATCCCGCATCCCACATCTCGTATCCCGTATTCCGTATCCCGTATCCTGTATCCCGTATCACACATCACACACCCCGTATCCCGTATCCCGCACTTGATGACGAACTTCCATACAAAATTTCACCCCCTATTTTAACCCCTTAGGGTTTAAATTTTCAAAAAAGCTGAAATTATTATTTTTAATACGTTTAAAGAAACCTAAACACAAATTTTCATTATGTTAACTTCATCCCGTATCCGTATCCCGTATCCAGTATCCCGTATCCCGTATCCCGTATCCCGTATCTGTATCCGTATCCTATCCGTAAACGTATCACGCATCCCACACCCCGTATCCCGTAGCCGTATCACGTATACCACATCCCGTATCACGTATCACGCATCCCATATCCCGTATCCCGTATCCCGTATCCGTATCCCGTATCACGCATCCCACATCCCGTATCCCATATCCCGCATGCCACATCCCGTATCCCGTATCACGTATCCCATATCCCAAATCCCGTATCCCATATCGCGTATCCCGTATCCCATACCCCGTATAATTTTCAATTTTTTTTTTTTTTTTAAAGACACCTATTGACCAATTTGCATAATGCTAACTACAAAAATGACGAACTTCCATACAAACTTTCATCCCTATTTTACCCCCTTAGGGGATGTATTTTCAAAAACCCTGAAATTAATATTGTTTATCTTTTAAAACTTACCTAATCACCAATTTTTATGATTCCAACTTCAAAAAATGACGAACTTCCATACAAACTTTCACCCCCTATTTTAACCCCTTAGGGTTTAAATTTTCAAAAAAGCTGAAATTTTTATTATTAATACGTAAAAAGAAACCTAAACACAAATTTTCATTATGCTAACCTCAGAAATGACGAACTTCCATACAAACTTTCGTCCCCTATTTTACCCCCTTAGGGGTTGAATTTTCAAAAAAGGAGCAATTCAAGTTTTTTATTTTTAAAAAGGAACCTAAACACCAATTTTCATAATTCTATCTTCAAAAATGACGAACATCTATACAAACTTCCCAACTAACTTTCATCCCCTATTTTACCACCTTAGGGGTTGAATATTCAAAAACGCCGAAAACCATATTTTTTATTCTTAAAAAGACATCTCAACACAAATTTTCATAATTCTAACTTGAAAAATGACGAACTTGCATACAAACTTTCATCCCCTATTTAACCCCCTTAGGGGTTGAATTTTCCAAAATCGCTTCTTATTGCTTGCCTACGTCACAAAATATATCTACTATCCAAATTTCATGTCTCTAACTTCAGTAGTTTCGGCTCGGCGTTGATGAGTCAGTCAGTCAGTCAGTCAGTCAGTCAGTCAGTCAGCATTTCCCTCTTTATATATTAGTATAGATATAGATAATAACATGTCACATGTGGAACCGTTTCTAAAATGTGCGCATAGAGTTGCACCAGCACGAACAATCGTTGCAATTTGCGGACAGACCACGGGCAGTCCTAATCGATTGCGATTGTGAGCGGCTTCACGTCCAATCTACCACACTGTTCCGTAAAAGTTGCCACTGATACCCTGTAGTCCCCTATACGATACGAATTTCTCTCTCACCGCCGTAATAGGCCATCGCAGAGCTTATTACCTGCCGCTATTGAGAACGGCTTTGCAGGGAAATCCCGAATAGGTTGTAGTCGGCGCCAAAGTTAATAATATCTGCTTGCAACTTATTTTCTACCTTCCGCTTAACATCTTTATTGAACTCTATGTGTGTAATCGTGTTCTCTACATTTATGAGAATATGTTGGTTTGATTCAATATTCTTATATTGCATTATCCAAGTAAATCTCAAATCAAATCAGCGAAAAAATCTAAATCGCATTTATTTTATTTTACTGTTGCAAGGTTCATATATTTATTTAATATGTACTTGTAGTTAGTTTACAGAGAAATAATCAGGAACGAAGCAATTTAAATTAATGAAGTTCCCAGTGGGTAAAGTAACGGCACCGATATTTGTTTTGTTATGCTTCACTTAAATTGATTATATAATCCCTTCCCAACTTTGTTGTTTAGCTTTAATCAACGAATCGAATACTTGGCATTCTTTCCTTACAACTTCGTAAATTAAAAAAATAACAAAAAAAAATTATTCTGGATCGAGGTTTCACTGTGTTTTCCGCTGAAGTGTAATCTTTTTATTAAAATTAATACTGGGAAATTACATTGCTTTTATTTCCTGAAATGAAAACGACAATTATATCATATTACTGACCTATAAAACGCTATCACAAAAACAACTGACTGAAAATTAATAGATTAGGTAGGTACAATTTGGTTTGTTATTATTTTATTTTATTTATTTCATAAAACATACAATTACAATTGGTATCGTAGTAGGTACCTACATAGTCCCACAAAACCGAGCAGTCGGTTTGACTGTGGGATCGAGATTTAGTTAATAGAAAACAGGAAAACTACTACCTACAATAGGTATAATAGGTAGTTTAGGTAGGTAGTAGGTTAGATAATATTTAAACAACTTATTTTTAAGTATCCGTTTGTCGGCCTCACGCAGGCCATTGAACAGGTATGGTAAACGTTTTTAAGCGTTCTATATGTTCATAATAGAGTATTCTCATTGATTTAATTTTGCAAGAGACTCGCGATTTCCAAAATATTTTTGTCCTGTTAATATATTTAAACAGTAGAGTATTTTAATGGAAATGTAGATATTAAACAGTATGCACTACTTAATTAAAGTGCTCATAAGTTCGGCAGCTGGTGTATTGCCGGCCGCCATCTTGTTGGAAACTTTTATCCCTCGTGTAGCCAGCTAATGGAAACTGAGGAGTTAGGCCCACGATGCTTAGCCTAACGTATACTGTGACACATTGTAAATTGCACTAAACTTAATTTACTAAATGAGCCCTACAACTTTGAAGATAGAGGTAGATATTCAGCCTTGGACATGCCTACGACTGACGCAGTAACACCAACACAAATTATTTATACCAATTTAAGTGAAAAAATATCAACAAAATTAATATAGTCTCAAATACATACATTTTATTATGTAAGTAAATACTTACCTACAGCACTCACCATAAATTATATTTTTATAGACGGTTTGAACTTAATTGTAGCTTCCGTATTGGAGCTCCGAGTTAAAGGGCTGAAGCCAAAGATCTGCATATTTGTAAGTCTCGAAACCGGACACAATTACAGGCTGCAATCGCCGCGACTGACCAAGGAAATATAAGCTCTCTTATCCGTAATGGGGGTCTCTTATTATTGCGGTCCGGCGGTCTCAGGGAGCGTTTCGCTCAACCACGCTTTAGATGTTGACTTGCAATCAAGGACTCTTAATCCTTTTTTCGCTACTGGTACTTTCCTAATTCCACAAACTTTTAACCCCCATTTTTGATAGTTCTCGTTCACTAAATTATTAGTAGGTAGGCAAATCAAGGTTCACCACTTCTGGTCCAATTGCCAACACTCACGCACATTATATTTATGAACATATTATAATGGTTAATATTGATTACTTAATTCAAAAAGGCTTCCCAAAATGTTGGTAACTACCAAGAAATTAGGGTAAGCCCATTCTCCTCCGCCAGGTATCGCCGCGGTGTCGACTCGCCTCCGATACTTAAAATATTGCGTGTCATCTCCCGGGCTCTCGTTACTCGTTTGTTCAAAGAGATTTGTTCAACAGTTATTACACGACAATTTTTTTTGTTATCCGAAGCTTACAGTGATTATAGTTCGGAATAGTTACTTAAATGCAATAACATTTATTGATGGGTACAAATTTAATATCAAATTATGGCTGATTGTAACCCCCAGTTGGATTAGGGCAGGATCCAATAAAAATAAAGAATATTGAAGTAGGTTCCTACATATTGTTTTACATAGAATTAATATGAAACTGATATTGCAATCAACATGAAACTCCTTTCAAATTATGTATAAAAAATATAACTCACAACATAAAACCTTTTATTTTATATTTTGCAAAAGTTTCCAGTTTTCCGCCATCCATTTCTATTTGTTCCCGCGGCGCTATTGTTTGCCTATTTAAATATGTGTCAGGGATATCTCCCCCCTACAAAAAGGGTGATAAAAGCCTGCTATGTCAACACGCTGTTTAAAAGTAATCTCGACGGTTTTCTCCTCTTTCCTTCGCTTCTCCCTGTTTTTCGCGCGCTAACAACATTTTTACGCTCTTTGGATTCGAAAGTACCTACTTACATCTTACATACATTTTGGTATGAATTTAACTATTTTTATTTCGAATGTCAAGCCTAGATCCAGCCAATTTCATTTGAGCTGTTGACAATCGTTTAGTTTCAAAAGTAAGATGACTGTAAAAAATGACTGTGGGTTCTGACTATCTAGTGAAACGTGGGCTTTGAGTTGGTTAATACCTCCACAATGTGGTGGTGTATGGCCACTCAAGCCTCTGACTACCCCCGAACGGGGATAAAAGTCGTGACGTTACATTACATTTTTTTTTATTACTGTAAAAAATAAGCTAAATTCAAGCTGATTGATACCCATCTTGCACATAGATTTGTGACATATTCTATATCATATATATCATGTAGGCAGTACCAATAGCACATTGAGGTCATACAAAAGCTATTCATGACATAATACCTACATAATAGCAACACACCGGTCACAAAACTGCACCACAAACAGATAGGACGGCCAATGGTAGAATTAAGTAAAACATGAAAAAAATTAAAATGACTATTTGTAAGTGCCCCCGTAGGCCAAAACAAAATAAACGCTTTGACTTTGCTGGAGGCCAGCGAGGCTGTCTCCGAACGTGTCGATCCTTGCATTTCTATAGGTGTATTCGATTATACCACAGTCAATACTATAGTAGATTTAAGTACGGAATTGCATTTCAATTGTAATGCATTGATAAGGTCCGACATGATGTGCAATGGGAGAAAAGGTAGCGATTTTTGAGTACCCAAGTAGAAATTTCAGCCTTAGAAAAGGGGAGCAAGTGGATATAACATTCTGATGATAGAAGTTCAGCTTGTTTTGGTCTCTAACATTTATTACCCTTATCGAACAAATTATTTCGTATTTACCTAATTAGTCAGTAGATGCAAATTCTTAAAAAAAAATAGCTAAGCAATATCCAATTTGAGTTTAATTTCCGAACCATGAAATCAGTTTAGTTCCCTGAGTGGCGGGCTTGAGTCTGGAACCCTCTGCAAAATTGCAACCAACATTTTTATCCCTTTGTATCCTAGATGGGAAATTCAAAAGACCTTTTTATTATTATTTGTAATGGTGTAATTAGTTTTGATTGTCTATCGACGGCCTGCGATATTCATTGTGGTCGAGAGATTTCTAAGTCTATTGTACAACTTCTAAAATGTTTTTGTTTGTTTTAAAACCGTTCTTTCGTGAATCAATGTTATGTTTATTTGTGAATTCTCTGTTTCGGAGAGGAATTGTTTAATTAAAGTTTAGATTCTAACATTAACTACTAATATTGAATAAAGGCTGCTTTTTCGTTGAAGTAGTCTTTTCAAATTACCAGACGGCGCCGACGGCGTCTTAAATATAAATTACTTCAAAGTTTAACATGATAGTCTAGAAAGATTTTGAAGCTCAAGTTGCTATGACACCTCTACATACCTACATATCTAGAAACATCCAATAATTAACGTTCAACCAGAGGTCGTCTAGGAAAACCCGGGACACGTTTGCTCCTCGCGCCAAATTAAGTTGGCAAACACATTTTCACATTTTTTTTTTTCTCCAGAAAGTAAATTTATTTATATCCCGCCTATACAAAATAGCTTCTTTGCACCTGCTTTTTATAATATTAAAGATGTTAAGTAATAAAATGTTGTTCAAAATAGATATCTTCCATTCATTTTCACCTATACCGGTATACCTATCATCCGCAAACATTTTTTATTTCTTACCTCCGACGTCTATGATACCCTTTAGGTTTACGATTTATAAGAAGATTTTAGAAAAGCTGATGAAAAATTTAATCCCTTCCTGTGTAGGGTTTCACTTATCGAATCCTTTAAAGGTCTTGCGGTGTTATATAGAACATAAAAAATCCAGTAAGGACAAAGGCAGATTTTCCAATTCTTAATTTCAAGACTATTGTTGTCGTTATGCATTAAATCACATTCTCTTGAATCTTTTCATACATAGGATTATTTACCTTTGTACCAGTATAAAGGTAACAAAACGGGGTAATTCTTCCCCTGTGCATTTATCCCGCTGGCGGGGCGTCGCGTCGCACCGCACATGAGTTAACGCCCGCTTCTAACGCGACATTTAAATATGAATATGTCGTCGTCGCGAACCAACTAATAATCTGTGATTTTTCCGCGCACCTGCTCGCGCGACGCTTTGACTCTACGACTGTCGCCTTCAATAAGAAGAGGAGGGTTCGAAATTTGGTTGATTTTCTATTCTACTTTTTCTTTAAGTAAGTATGTGGACTAGGAATCTTATATTTAGATGTATGATTTTTGACTATATTATCTTGAGTATCTTTAAATCCAAATCACGATTTGATGAAATTTTCTCGATAAAAAAAATTTATGAAATGAGCTCTAATTATTTACAATTTTCCTTGCTACCACGATGTTTTTACGATTTAGATCACGAAATTATTTCTAAAACATAGCAAATAATGATATCTAAACTACCTTTCAACCATATTTTAATTCATGAAGTAGTTTTTTTTTAATTCAAGTAAATGTGGTTTGGCGCTTTCGTTGTTTATTTCCGAGCGCGCGCACAATATCGCCATCTCACATTTTAAGTACTTGAACTAACCATGTCTCTCTCTAACTTTGTATTGTCAGTGTCCGCTCGGACTTGTTCGACGTCGGACCTGTGAAGGATTTTTTAAAAAATATTACGAAAAAATATTACGGTCGTGCCACATTACAGGTACAGTACAGTATTTACAGTCCGCCGACGCCTATGATAAATAAATAAATATCCTTGGAAATTCTTTTACACATGACTACCTGATCCCAAACTAAGCAGAGCTTGTACAATGGAAACCAGATAACTGATATTACTACATATACTACTTTTTGTTTGTAAATACAAACTAAATATACACTTAATTACACCTAGACTCGGGACATGCGGACATGTTCATGCACACAAATGCATGTCCTGGGCAGGAATCGAACCTACGACCTGCACTGCAGCGTGATTTTCGTTTGCTTTTCCTTGTCTTGTGTAATTTCTTTTCATCTCTTGTCATTTTGTGTCATCTCTTGTCATTTTGTGTCATCTCTTGTCATTTCATAGTTATTCGTGTCATTTCTGTAAAAACTCCCTATTTCGCTTACTGTTATATACTTGCAGCATGGTCTTGGGCCGACAGTGGGAATACATTGCTTGTCAAAACAATGGAGTCGCTTTATTGCGTTTGTTGTAGGTATGGATGGGCAAGTAATAAATATATCATACATCAATAAATTATCGTAAAAAATAACATTACAGATATGGATAGGAAAATGTTTGTCCGTTCTATTCAATCTATTATATTATAAACGAAAGTAACTCTGTCTGTTACCTTTTCACGGCTAAACCGCTGAACCAATGTTGATGAATTTTGGTATGGAGATAGACTGGGTCTTGGCGGAGAACATAGGCTACTTTTTAGGGTTCCAAAGGGTGCTAACGGGACCCTATTACTAGGCCTACGCTGTCCGTCTGTCTGTCTGTCCGTCTGTCAGCGCGGGCTGTATCTCACGAACCGTAACAGGTAGAGAGTTGAAATTTTCACTGAATGTGTATTTCTGTTGCCGGTGCAGAACAAATACTAAAAATATAATAACATTTAAAAATAAATATCAAGTCTCAAACTTGATATTTTTGATGTGTTTATTCTACGGTGGTACGGAACCCTTTATGTGCGAGTCCGACGCCTTCAGATCTTATGAATGTTTTCTTGAAATAAATATAGTGTATTTTAAGTAATTAACTGGCCAACCCTCAGGTCCTACCTACCATGTTAGGATCTTTTTCGTTCTAGCGGGTGTAAACCGTGATTTAACGAGTTAATGTGATAATTTTTGTATTTAAATTATTCAATTCAATGTATTTGTTTCAGACATAGTCCAATATTGATTATTAAAATTATTATAATTTCACAATAAATATAAAACAATAAATAAAAGTAAAATTAAATTTAAAAAAATAAAAAAATATTTTTTATTTTTCATGTTTTATCATTAAAATACAATATAATATAACATAAATTAAAATAAAATACAATAAAATAAAAACCTACCCCTAATTAAACAAATACCGTCCGCGTGGGATACTGGCTGCATGTCCTCCCTGTATTCAAGCTGTTCCTGTTGTCAAGCGAATTTTTTGAGCAAGGAAAGAGCCAGCCCTCTTGTCACCTGTGGCGGTAACCAGTCTAAGGGTGATTTTGATAGATAAAAAAATAAAGATAAAAAGATAAACAATAAATAAATGCATGGTTAAATCAATAAAATTAATAAAACCTGAAAATAAAATTAAAAAATAAATTAAATATGGTAAAAATAAATATTATGACACCGCTGATGACTTCATGATCGGCATCGAAGTTAAGTACCAAAGTATTCCTTTGCCTACGAAACATGAAAAAGATACTCATATCCGGCAGTCAGTCACTGACACAGAGTATGTACATTTTTACCCGACTACGGTGGGCGGAGGGTTATGATTTTGACCGATATGTATGTATGTTCATCTGCTCCCGTATAACGTCCAAACTATTTTTATCATAATAATTTGACTAATGAGATATCGTTGGACGCGTCTGGATCGTCCGCTGGTTATAGGCTATTATACGATCGAAATATTGTTATACGTATCTATCAGCATATTGTAGGTATCGTTTGTCTTCTTTTGACTTACTTTGTCTTCAGCAATAAAAACAACATAGAAATTAAATTATTTTTTTCAAATACACTCGACATAAAAATCCCATATAAAACGAAAAAAATATATTTGAATATTTTCATCCATTTCATCTATTTTAAAAGGTGCACTGGGACATATTATTTTAATTGTACGAATTAAACAATATTGTTCCTTCAAAAAATAACTATACTATAGTCTACTCCATAGCTGTTCTGTCCTAGCTAAGCGAGAGGGATATATCCTTCGGCAGCTCACGCGACGCTAGCCACACCCCGAAACTAAAATTCATTTTTTTCTTGTATCGTCTTAAAGCTCTGATGCATGAAATACAACAGCATAGGTACGCTGCACGAATGTAACTAGCGATTGAGATCGAAGTCGCAATGAAATAATGTAAGAAAATCTAATATCATATTTGCGGCAATTACCGTGCTCTAAGGTATTTTTCACGTGCCAAACTAGAAATATTAATACCCACTTATTTTTGGGTTTCTTGTTTTGGGTTGGCGGCAGCGTTATACCTAATAAGTATAACACTTAGTAATAACAATATTTTGGATTTAACTCGTCAATTATTTTCTCAAATCTAATTACTACGTATACAATATACATTGTCTATAGCTGTTAAAGTTCCAACATTATTAAGTTTACGTTCACTTAGGTTCTAACAGTGAAACATACTTACTGTATTACACAATAGTGAAAAGTTTTCCACGGCATAACACAGTTTTCTTATAAACTTAGGAGATAACAACCCCGTGACGGGCTATTGTTTGGCAGTAATTCGAGTCACCGGCTTCGGGAGAGCATTTTCTCACAAATTGACGTCACTCGCGAACGATAAAACTTTTGATTTTACGCGAAAAACGAAGCAAGGGAAGCTTACTTGTTGCCGGTATACTTACGTTAAACTTTTATGTGCCTAGTCATTTTCACTGTTGTTTTCAATTGAGTCATATCTTAAAACCACTTGACGAGGAATTTAATTTTCTATTATGTATTAACACCCTTGTGTTTAATATATATGCCAGTGAACCTAATAAAAAGTTCAAAGTAAACGTTCTAGAGCTTTTACTTAAATCTATTACTCTAACTTTTTGCTCTGCATTTCCCTTCGTTTCCTGAAAATAATTTATACGATATAGTAAGGCCAACATTCTTCCCTAGTAACTTGGAGGTGACAAACGCAAAAATAAAGTGAGTACCCGACCCATCCAATAAAGTGATTCCGGCCAGAGGAAGCAAGAAGATAACCTACTTACTGATCCGGCGTATTCTATTTGCCTGTAATAATCGCGATGACAATCTCATATTACATAAAAGATTTGCCCCTCTCGATCGAAATGCGATTTTCTCCCTTCAGAGTTATTGCCGGCTCGTCTCGAATTTTTTCGCCATTCAAAATGGAGAGCTACTACTATGGGATATTTTTGAATGTCGAATGAATAAGAAATTTTGGCGCCAAGGAGAATGCATAATACGCCGGCGAAGAGTTGGAGGAGGGGTTGGCGCGTCTTAGCAGGAGTGAGGCGGATAATAAAGGCAGGGAAGAGTGGGTATCGCGTTCCACGGGGACCTCCCGCGACGATTAATAAAAATATACACGTAATTGTTTGTTCAAATAATGGGCCCACTTTGATACAGACGGTTAAAACTGTACCGGCGATAGGAAAATACCTTTTGCTACAGTCGTTGATACAGTAGATCTGTCTTAGGACGGATCTGTTTACTGAAATATAAAACGGCCAATTAACATTTAACAGCAGTTAATTAATGATTTTAACCTTATAGCATTAACAAGACTTCTATTACCTACTTATTCAGTGTATAGCTCAGATGTAGAAGTTATTGACTACGTCAAAGGTCTCCATTACTTTTTTCAATCGCTTATTTTAATTGTTATGTTATTTAATCAAAACAAACGTAACATCAATTACATTGTATACCGACATCCTACTTCTGATCGAAGCATCCTACAAACTAAATGTCGATCTTGATAGATTCGGGTCTGTCGTCAAACAAACCCTCACTAAATTGTGCTAATGTGAGTACACACCCGACGCTCTAACACTATTCAAACAAAACTGGGCCGATGGGTTTTCAGCTATTATATCGCTACATGCGTGAACTGTGCGAGTTGACAAGATAACGTTCGAGCGAGCGAATTTGGCAGTCGGCGCTTTTGCAGCATTAGCCTGGGTATAAGTTAGTTCATTACGAGAGGGAACAATGCTGTGGGCTCGACGGCGGGGAAGGAAACGTGCGCCGACGCCGCTACAATAGCCCGCCCGCCTTATCACGCCGGAACGCGTCGGGCCGCCCGCCCGCCGCGCTGCGTCCGCCCCGCCCGCGCCGCCGCGCCGACTTGACGTATGAGCACTGAATAAATGGGAAAACTTTTAGCTGCCGTTATGGGAGAACGAACAATTGGTCATCTGTTGCGGGAAATGCTTAAGCGTGCGTTAATCTTGTACGACAGACGGCCGTTAGGGAAGACAAACTCATTGTTCGGTTAATTGTTAATGGCCTACTTTGATGCGGTTTTTGCGCCGAATAATGTACAAAACTTATTAGATCAAAAAAAGTAACATAGTTACAAACGTGGAACAAGGACTGTAATTCCTGAAGGACAGGGACAAAGACATTCAAAATTAGACAGTTATAGAATGATTTAGAACAAAAATAATAAAATGTATTTTTTCCATAACGAACATAAAATCTTGATAGGTTCTTTCTAATATTTGATAGGTAATAAATCCTTTAAGAAGATTTTTTATAATAAATCAAGTATCTGGGGAAATCACATTCGTAGTTCTCTCTTACGTTTCACTTCCTCAATCAAATATAATGTCATTCACAAAATTGTATCATTCCGTGTAATTTAATACTTTTTCAGGGAAACACCGAAATAATGGGTGGCAGTCATCAAGTCGTTTGTTTGCTAAGCGAGGACACCGCCTAATTAATTAATTGGCCATCCATTTCTTAATTAACACCAGGGTAAGTAAGAAACAACTACCTAACATTCAATACGTATCTGTATGAAAATAAGAGATGGTAACTGATTTTATATTTGGTTAAAGTTTCTAGATCATATTGGTGTAACAAAATATAACCCATATTTTTGTTTCTTTAGGAACCTACTAGAGTTATTATGATGATTGAAGATGCCGTAAAATTCACAGAATTTAAGATATCTAGTTTTTTACAACATAGTCTTTAAAAACCACAGAATTGTATCCCAAGAAAATCGGAAATGTTGAAGAAAGAAGTTGAAAAGTTAAATCAAAGAAGAAACCGCACATAATTCGGGTTTCGGGACGATGTAACCGTGATGAAAGTTGGTTCGTTGTCGACGAAACCTGCAAAATGTGCGTTCTACTACACCGGCTGTGGTCCCGAGGACCTGAGTAGCGCTGAGAACCGAAAACTAATCAACTGCATATTACGTTAGAGATTCTGTGGAAAGCTTTGAAAATGAAATTGTATTATTGAACATAAAAATAAAATATGGCAAATTGTTTCTTTATTGGTAGAGATGTAATAAGAAGCTGTGTTTGTATTGCGCAACTGACAAAATTATTGGTCCAATGCAGAGATGTACAAAAATAGATATAAAAAAACTGTAGGCACCTGCCAATTCTAAAAATTTTTTGATGTAAGTGTATCAATAACGACAAATACCTACGAAACGGAGTGAGTTACGTCCGCAGTGTGGTTTTTTCCTGCTGGTCTAATCAAAATTTGAATGATGCAGATAATTAGTGCTCCATCTCGTGTAAATGTGCCGAAAATTTTAAATTTGTGCCTATAGCCGTTTTGGAGTTATTCACGAATATATGATCTTGCTGGCGTAACGTTACCGCAGCAGTGTGGTTTTTTCCTGCTGGTCTAATCAAAATTTGAATGATACAGATAATTAGTGCTCCATGTCGTGTAAATGTGCCGAAAATTTTAAATTTGTGCCCCCTAAGGTTTCAGAGTTATTTCAAATCTTGCTGGCGTAACGTTTTGCGAATTCCTGTATCTCAAAAACTGTTTGGCACACAATCATGATTTTTCGTACACACATTAGTGTTAATTTGTGCCCATTTGTGACAGTTTCATATTTCAATAAATCAGAAAGGTTCGGGTGTTATAATATTTTTCCTAAAAAAACTAAAATAGCTCCTAGCTCTTAAACTGGGAAACCTAGAAACCAAATGTTAGTGCTAGCTTGTATTTCTTATGGATCCTAAGCATTTCTATAATGATCGTAAACCTACTCCAAGGAATTTACGATTTATTACGATTTTATTGCTATCTCGCGGTGAAATAATTTAAACCCTAAATGCACGAGTTTCGTATGTTCCGATTACTTTTATTAATATACAAAAATTAGTGCCCTACTTCAAATATACGTGTACGAAATATCAGCTCTGTAAACCTTATAATTAAAATATTATTAATAAATAACCAACACGAAGCGCTTTCGGTGGTTAACTGACGGAATTGGAATGTATAGAAACAAGCGAACGCTCCGTACTTCAAGCCATCCTATTTCAATTGACAGCGTTGTAATGAGTACAGACGCATACATAATACTTTGGAGTGTATTTATAAACTATTAAATAAGGTAAATAAATGTATAATCACAGGGTATGCTGAATTTAAATATGTAGGTACCTTCCTTAATATTCCTTTTATGTTTCGTGTAGCTAAATGAGCTTTAACTAATAACACACAACAACAGTAAAAGTATCTTCTTTTATATATTTCTAGAGATAAAAAATCGACGCTTATAAACAGCAATACGACTTTGAAACATAATATCCATTCTTTAAATCGAAATCATTCATCATCATCGAGATATAAAACGAATGAACACTTATAAATATTAGTATCTTCAACAATTATAAACAAACAAAACATTACTTCATTGACACAACATCAAAATATAAAAATAATGTAGGTACTTACATTAAACAAAAAAAATATATCTTGATATTAGAAATAATAAAAAAAACTTATGGTAGTAGCACAGTACAAACAGTGAGCGGACGAAGGGGTCTAGACAGGGGGCAAGGGTAGGAAGTCGAGTTTAACCATTACAAAGAAAATATAAAAATAAATATTACTCATTCACTTTTCTACAGAACTGTTAGCACACAGCCAATTTATTGTATACATTTAAGATGGTAGGCGGTATGTATCGGGCGGCCGCATTTTTCAACTCATTTTATTTGGTCGGTTAACCATTGAAAGTTTGTCATGGTGTTTTTTATTAATTATTTTATAATTATAAGGTTTACAGAGCTGATATTTGGTACACGTATATTTGAAGTAGGGCACTAATTTTTGTATATTAATAAAAGTAATCGGAACATAAGAAACTCGTGTATTTAGGGTTTAAATAATTTCACCGCGAGATAGCAATAAAATCATAATAAATCGTAAATTCCTTGGAGTAGGCTTACGATCATTATAAAAATGCTTAGGATCAATAAGAAATACAAGCTAGCACTAACATTTGGTTTCTAGGTTTCCCAGTTTAAGAGCTAGGAGCTATTTTAGTTTTTTTAGGAAAAATATTATAACACCCGAACCTTTCTGATTTATTGAAATA
Organism: Drymonia ruficornis; assembly: GCA_947859195.1. Lineage (NCBI taxonomy): Eukaryota > Metazoa > Arthropoda > Insecta > Lepidoptera > Notodontidae > Drymonia > Drymonia ruficornis. The sequence goes on along the minus strand of OX401910.1, from coordinate 5,969,020 downwards.
TGAAACTGTCACAAATGGGCACAAATTAACACTAATGTGTGTACGAAAAATCATGATTGTGTGCCAAACAGTTTTTGAGATACAGGAATTCGCAAAACGTTACGCCAGCAAGATTTGAAATAACTCTGAAACCTTAGGGGGCACAAATTTAAAAATTTCGGCACATTTACACGACATGGAGCACTAATTATCTGTATCATTCAAATTTTGATTAGACCAGCAGGAAAAAACCACACTGCTGCGGTAACGTTACGCCAGCAAGATCATATATTCGTGAATAACTCCAAAACGGCTATAGGCACAAATTTAAAATTTTCGGCACATTTACACGAGATGGAGCACTAATTATCTGCATAATTCAAATTTTGATTAGACCAGCAGGAAAAAACCACACTGCGGACGTAACTCACTCTACGAAACGAACGTTCCGTGTAATATTCAAGTGACATCACAGCTTCGGGCGATTTTATGTCAATACTAGCCTGTGCATCCCGAATCTAGTGTCATGCGTGTGTAATAGAACCTTTGCTGTGCCACACACGACGGTTGATATAATTCTCACCAATGATGATGTCGCTACAGAGATTTTTGTTTAATGTATTTTTTATGTGTAACTGGTCATACCTACTGACACTACTTACATAAAATGCATGATACTATTTTAGTAATGCAAACGCCAGTTAGACTTAGTCATTGTTTAAATTAATGCAATGCAGGTCAAGCAGTATTTTTATCTGTTGATAAGCTGTAGCTTCACCAAAACACCAGCAACGCGAGAGATTAATTCAACGACTTTGCTTGCTTTTTTATCGTCTAAAAGCCATTTTAGAAACAAACCAATATTCAATTATTGAACCGATTGTAATAAAAATGAAATGACATTCGTAGCCGCTCGCAGTCTATAGTTTATTTGGAATGTGCAAGTGGTTTTTTAATTTGACAGGTGAGTGAGCACACCTTACTCCCGCCTATTGTGTTGTAAAAGTATCGAAATTGAACGAGCGCTGTCCATTTGGTGGCTGTATGGCCGACAGTAATCGGGTGGCCATTCGCTTCTCTGTGAATATCCAAATGATTTTTTTCGCATTGCATTGAGCGCCACCATTTGCGAAAGCTGACGCCTGCTCGTTGGCGTCCGTTGCGCGATCCGCGATGCATGACGCCGATAACATAATTACGAACGCTATCTGACATTTCATTTGACAATTTATAATTTCGATGGAATTGGTAGGTGAACCCCATTTTTGTGGGTAAATGGGACTTTAAAAAAATAGGCCACTCATAACAGTAGATTATAGGTAGTCCCTATATGAGTACCTACCTATAGACTATACTTAGTTAGTAGATAGTTGTAAGTAGGTACCTCTTACTCTTATTGATATACAAATAGGTATCATATCAAGTGATTATACTGGTCCTAAGGTAAATTCTAAGAAAAAACCTGTTGTACAATCCCGTTTTGACGGATTCTCTGGTCTTGGAAGAAGAGGTTTTTTTATTAGAATTTACTTGAGTATAAGTAATTCCTTGTTTATAGATACGGATGTTACTCTTTGAAAAGTTTGTTCTTAGATAAGGCATTAGTATTACTTCGTAAATGCATACTACGTACCTATCTATGTACTTTGTGCAATAGACCATTCATAACCAGTACCTTCAGTTATTATAATTTTAGTAATAGTATATAGTTTTATCTAGGTACTATTTGAAAAATTTGCACTTACATAAATATGTATAGTACAGTCAGCCACGAAAGTCCATGAACAGATTCTAATTTTCGAAACTCCTGAACATGAAAACTTTCCATAAGTCCCTAACCATAGAAGAGTACAAAATAAGGTTGTCATCTGAAAGTTACAAAAAACCCTGAACATCCACAAGCCGTAATACGATGTACACCATTACGTCATAAGACGCTGAACATCATAATGTCAAAAGTCGCTGAACATCATAATGTTATAAGTCGCTGAACACCATTACGTCATAAGTCTCTGATATGACAGTATGTGTCACATATACGACATGAGAACGTGCGAGGGACAGTTATAACCGGCCAGTCTTATGATGAGCGTCCAACCTCCGCACGAAATAACCTGTATGATATACGAATTAGCGAACGAGATCAATTAAAAAGGAATATTTTAGGTAGAAATAAATAAAAACACGACTGCCCTGCCAAAAAACGTGCTTAAAAGTGGAAATGTGCTCATCAAGGTCTACAATTTGATACCCATATTGTAATAATTAAATAAAAATGTTTTATTCACATTTGAAATGGAGCCATAATGCTGTCATATTGATTTAAAAAATATATATTCAGTGTTACTCGGAATGATGTTAGAATTCTAACGATACCCCAGACATCCAAATCTGTTCAGGCATTTAAAAGTTATGACGTCACAAAGGATCTCACACACATACATACAACATTTTAAAAAAACCCTGTCCGAGCCGAAACCGGTAATTAGGTTCCCCAATCACATGACCAAATAAAATAATAATAAAAAAAAACATGATAGTAAACGTATTAAAGAACATTTAAAAAAAAAAGTATGTAAACGGGGTATTTGTATTACAAAAAGATATGAGAGGCCTTTGCCCAGCAGTGGGACACATACTATGCTAAAAAAATTTTAAAAAAAAATATTTGAAAAATTAAAAAAAAAAGATTTTTTTTTACAAAAATGGATTCTAATCTCGATACCCAACAATACGTTTTCGGGTCGGACAGGGTTTTTTTAACATATTGTACATACATCTTGATAACACTCCTTTTTTGGGCAGTCGTGTAAAAATGTTGATGGAGGCAAATAAAACAGGCAAGGAAACATTTACAATACAATATTTGAAGGTAGAAGTAAAAATGTTAAATAGAAGAAATTTTATTATTAATTTAATTTCTTTGAAAGGTATGATTGATCAGCAAGTTATGGCACAGTGATGTTCAGGTACTTCTGATCTTGAATACACAAACACCCTAACCGAAGCAAACATTCAATTTATGTTTGATCAGCAAGTTTTGGCACAAGATGTTCAGGGACTTTTGATCTCAAATACACAAACACTCCGATCGAAAAAATATTCAATTTATGTTTGATCAGCAAGTTTTGGCACAGTGATGTTCAGGGACTTTTGATCTCAAATACACAAACACTTCGACCAAAAAAACATTCAATTTATGTTTGATCAAGTTTTGGCACAGTGATGTTCAGGGACTTTTGATCTCAAATACGCAAACACTCCGACTGAAAAAGCAATCAATTTATGTTTGATCAGCAAGTTTTGGCACAGTGATGTTCAGGGACTTTTGATCTCAAATACACAAACACTCCGACCGAAATAATATTCAATTTATGTTTGATCAGCAAGTTTTGGCACAGTGATATTCAGGGACTTTTGATCTCAAATACACAAACACTTCGACCAAAAAAACATTCAATTTATGTTTGATCAAGTTTTGGCACAGTGATGTTCAGGGACTTTTGATCTCAAATACGCAAACACTCCGACCGAAAAAGCAATCAATTTATGTTTGATCAGCAAGTTTTGGCACAGTGATGTTCAGGGACTTTTGATCTCAAATACACAAGCACTCCGACCGAAAAAAAACATTCAATTTATGTTTGTTCAGCGACTTATGACATTATGATGTTAAGCGACTTGTGGCATTATGATGTTCAGCGTCTTATGACGTGATGGTATACGTCGTATTACGGCATGTTGATGTTCAGGGTTTTTTGTAATTTTCATATGACACCCTTATTTTGTACTCTTCCAAGGTAAGGGACTTATGGAAAGTTTTCATGTTCAGGAGTTTTGGAAATTAGAATCTGTTCATGGACTTTCGTCGCTGACTGTACCATCACTTCGTAAGACAATTTTTAAGACTAGAACACCTTCCTTATATTTTTAACTTATTATTAATACCAAAACAAATTGTTTTTGAAGGCTTCTTAGGTTCTCATTCTTTAGACGGTCGGCGGTGACAAGACTACATGGAAGAAAAACTATTTATTTTACTTAGAGATAAAGTTACGAATACGATATGACCAAATCTCGTCAAAGCACTTCCAGTCCTTGTGATCTCGCCACATATCAATTACGCCTGATTGGTCTCTGATTAGGTGATAAGTCAAGGTAACTATTAACCTCCATTGATACGAGATGGCGGAGGCTTGTTGAACTAATAATACGTCCACATCAATGCAGATCACTATGAATGGCCATCATTAGCATGCTCCGCTGTGATCATCATTTGCGCGTCACATTTGGATAGGTTAGCTGTTCAGTAACATCAAATGGTACTACTATTGTCGCACATGCAATATGTAGGTTCCTTTCTGATGTCATTGTTGCACCGAGCAATTCAATTATTACAATTCTTTGGTAATAGAAGTTAGAACCCGCAGGTTTTTAAAATTAATTTCTTATTTAGTACTAGAATATTATATGAACATTCTTTAGGTACCTATACCTAGTTTTAATCAAAATTGAACCTCGAAACCATAACTAATTTTCGACAAAAGTATTCTATATTTCACCTTCTTGAACGCGGCCACTGTCTGTTTTTATTTTATTTTCTTTTATCTGCGCGACTCCACTAGGCAAGCACAAAATACAGTTAACTTTTTAAAATCGAATAAAAATGTAATTTCGCCGGTTCGCTGAAAAGCTTTATGATTCGTATTCAGAGGCAGCTAGGCAGCTTATTCGTTAGCTTAAACCCCACCCGTGAATAGGGGAGGGCGGCAGAGCACGTGTGTAGTGCATCACCTGATTCACCAGCGATAGGCTGAATGCAGAGCGTGCCGTCGTCCAATTTCGCGCGCAAATTGTTCATAACGGAAGTTCATATCCGGACGGCGGGCCGCCCAGCGCTTCGGGCGAGATTAGGCGGTAATTACTATTTCCTGTGACACAGGACGCAGACAACGATGGAGATGAAGCGATGCTCTCCAGGAACAGGAACGTTCCGTGTTCGACGCCGCCGGAACCGGAGGTAGGAAAAATTGCTATAACATCACCCGACTTCCCACATTATGGATTCGTAGGTAGCAGTGAGGGCGTCCAGCCTTTTTTTTGTCACCAGGAGCCATGGATTGAGTGGTCATATGGACACTTTTTGTTCTTATCGTATGGTTAAAGAGCAACCTGGTGTCAGAGTCGTTCAAGCCGCCTAAAGGCCTGTCTAGATGCCAACTAACTGACTTTACGTGTAATGGTCACCCATCTCTGACTGAACTGGCCAACAATTGGTTAATTTCCGATTATTAACCGATATTAACCGATCAGTGAGTATAGCTGACTAACGGCCGAATACTCAAAGGCTACTTAAATATTAAAGTCCCACTTAGCATTTTGAGACGTCGTTAACTGTCATTTTTTGTATTGGGCGTCAAAGTTAAGCAGCTCTCAAGTTTAAGTTGCGTACGAGTATTCGGCCGTAAGTGTACCTACAATGAGATTGTGCGTAAGTATGTGTATGTCGCGATAAAATTGGTAAGTATTTCTAGTGACACCGACAGAAGTGAAGTTACAGATAGCGTCACCCAATCGAATCAAGCATCTGGTAAGCTGAAATTGTTTTGCTCTCATTGCCTACTACCTAATATGCATAGAACTCTTAAATGTGATAAAGAAAAAGCGCACCCACTATGCGTGTATACCTAGCTCCGAAGTATCTCAATAAAAGCTATTCGAGTAAGATATTTGTGGAAGCATTCGCTTGCAAAATGCCTGTATACCATTACCGAGTCGGAAAAACTGATTATGTTGGAATTGAGTGAAGCGCGGAGAGGTTGCGTTGTTCGGCGCCCGCGCTGCCGCCGTGGATATGATTGAATAAGCGAACGCGGCACGGCCCTAATGAAACATATTGAACGTGTATCGAATCACTTAGGCGCACCGCTCCCGGTAGCGCCGTGCGCTCCTGCACTCGCTTTCGGGGCCTACTCTGTCAACAAACCGTAGGTGAACCCTATAAATATCATTACGGTGGAGTCTCGTTTTAAGAGAGACAATAAATTGAATTAACTCCGCCGACTTTGAACGTCAAAAGAGAATAAAAAAAATCAACTTCATTTTAGGGAACATAATTTCACGCGGCATCATAGCGATTCCCTTTGTGTCGCTTAGAAAATATTTACCTAAATCAGTGTCTCAAATGGCCGCGAAAAGGGAGAATCCTAATTAATTAATAAATGTCGTTATAATTAAGACATTTGTGGCGGTTAACGTGCATTACTTTCAATCTTCTTCGTCTCGCTATATTTTTACGAGTTAATTTGGGCGCGAGGGATGCTTTCAGAACAAGTAAATGGGTTAAAATTTCACAACGGTTTTGTTATGAAAAAGAAAATCTTTTTTACTAAGTAGGTACTTCGTGCTTTATTTCTGTTGGCGTATTATGATGATCTAAGTAGTTCTACGGTAAATTGTATTTAATGTAGGTCATTCTTATACCTACGTATAAATATTTTAATCACTGTCAGCCAACTCGTGTACGTATAAAAATACTACTTACTTACTTAATTTGGAAAATTTCTAACTATGGGCATAAGTACTTATATTCCAGTGTAATTACAGAGATTCACTATGATCCGACGGCGCCTACCGAGTGCTGTAACCAGAGATTCTACTAAAGCATCCCATTCGAGTTCGGTAACATTGCAACGGTTTTCAATCACGTTCTGTAGTGGGGCGGGCGGCGGCGGCGCGTCGTGCTTCGCTACAAACATTGCGGCTGACACCAAAGCTCTTTGAACGGCGGACTAGCGCGCGGAAAAAACCGCACCTTTGTGAGCCACCACGTTTCACCGCCAATGCTGACGCACTAAACAATCCCGAACTAAATCGAGGCGTACAGCCTGATGACTTTATTTTATGGTAAGGTGAATCTGGAAATAACTGGCTAGATAGCTGTTTTTCTCAAAATTATAGTGATGAAGCAAGATGTCTACTACTGGATATAGGCCTCGCTCAATGACGGATCGGATCTTCGGACGGATCTTCGGACTCATGTCCGCTATTCTTAAATAACTCAAACAAAATTATGTAGTCATATATTTAATTGGTTATCACACATATAAGATAACACAATTCCATACGATAAGGGATTATAAACTTCCATTGAAACCCCAGATAGCTAATGAAGCGCTCACGTTAAAACAAACTTTTTATTAGCGTATGAAATGGTATTAACCGACATCAGACTGGTCACCTGTCGGTACTCACGACATAGCCACGCGTGGGACACGTCGGCATACACATAACTACATATGTACATTTATTAATTATATCTATGTGTATTGGAGCCAGTAAGTACGGAGTAAAACAGGAACTTGTTCAATGCTATGTCTATACTCGGCTCAGAAAATGCGTGATTACAGAGGGAACTCGGAAAAGCTACTGAAGAGGAAACATGTTGATTGTTTCCTTATAAACTAAGGAAAGGATGTAGTAGCCGAGGAAATATAGGAGATACCGATGTATCCGGGGGTGGAGAACTGGAATGAAAGAAACAATAGGATCAATCACTAATCACTCCACACAACAAATATCCTCGTCTTTTGTTTCTTTAATTGTCATATTACTGAGAATGCATAAAGTAGGAATTGATTTCCCTTAACATCGGACTAGATCATTACGCTCAAGCAATAAGTAAGTTTTAATTTGACTAAGGGCCGTTTCACCAACATATTAACAGACAGTAAGAGCAGTAACCGACTGTTTTATATACTGGTAACACAATAACAATCGTTATAGGTACTGCTCCAACGGCCCGTTGTGTTGCTGAACATGGCCCTGAAAAGCAAGACCAATTTTATGGAGAGAAGATACATAACAATATACCCATATAATATAATAATAATTTAGCCCGTTTAACGTCCCACTGATGGGCACGGGCCTCCCCTCAATGCGAGGGGGATTTAGGCCATAATCCACCACGCTGGCCCAGTGCAGGTTGGTGGATTTCACATGTCTAAAGACATGCAGGTTTCCTCACGATGTTTTCCTTCACCGCAAGCAAGTGATAATCATTTTAGATAAGTTATGATTTACACATAGATTTCGAAAAATCCAGAGGTGTGAGCCAGGGTTCGAACCCAAGACCTTAAGCCCGCAAGACGCGTGCTTAACCAATCGGCTACCACTGCTTCATCAAATATACCCATACCTACATCAAATGTATGTAGATGCTCTACATACGTGGAAATATTTATCCATGACTCTAAAGCAGTCTAAACTTGTTTGCGAATAGAAGAAATCGTGCTTTATAAATTGATCGCGCAATTAGCGTCCCTATGCCGCACGGTGACGATTCCGCCAAATTCGATGCTTTACGTAAAGCCAGTGTCCGAACCATCGAGGATGGTCGCCCTTGTAGTGTCACAAATATATTAAATAGAAAAATCTTTTTAGATTGAGCAAATATTTTTATTCTCAGCGACATTTCTATTTAAAAGGTGAGTGCTATCCGTTTCGTATTTCTATTATTCGCGGTAGTAAATGTACATTATCTACTGCGTAGTTCCATTGATTTATAATTCATTGGAGATTTGAAAATAAACTTTTTCCCTGAAAGTTTTGCGGCACCTTTATTTCCTAGAAGTTGGAAGTGAAAATGTCAGCAGTCTATGAAAGGTATACAAACATTATTGTATTGATAGTGTTATTTCAGTACACTGAAGGTGTCTAGTATCGCTACAATACAGCAAACAGATAATATTTATTTTTGGACCTGGTTTACCCATCTTATTTGAATAAAGTACCTATAGGCACGTATCCACAAATACCGAAGATCGAAAAATAAAATAAGTAGGTACTTACTCATTAGTAAAGTAGCTACCTATTGTTGATATCAATATATTTTCCTGAAAAACTCAGATTATTTTTCTTTTGTCATAACTTTGGATTGGTACCTAATAATAATCACTATCACTACATATTATAAAACAAAGTCCTCCGCCGCGTCTGTCTGTCTGTCTGTCTGTTCGCGATAAACTTAAAAACTACTGCACCGATTTTCATGCTATTTTCACCAATGGATAGAGTGGTTCTCGAGGAAGGTTTTAGTATATATTTTGTCAAGTTTTTGTATACATTGGCTAAAATATAATGATATTTGTTGGGGGTGTCGGAAAAAAATAAGCCGTCTGGGAGCTTTCAACGAAAACGCTGCCTAAACCCTTTGAGATATAACAAAATGATGTATGGTGGAATTGTGTATCTTATATAGGTCTACAGAAAAGTCCGCGATGGCATATGTCTATCTCTTAAGGATAACATACTATATCCATAAAGCTATTTACACAAATACGGTATTAATCCTTATCATTTAAAGTTAGAGGCTTTAAGCATTTCATGCACATTACTTTACTCTTTTACACCATATAATTTAAATTAATATCTTAGGAGTAATCGCAAAAAAATTGGGTTGCGGGAACTGGATCAAAATGTCATGATTACTTTTCGTCGCAATAACCGACATCCACGCGGGCGAAGCCGCGGGCAACAGCTAGTAAGTAATATAATTCAGTCAAATAAGGTAAACTCTGTTGTAAACTAAAAAATGTTAAATCATAATCGGAAAACAAAATTATTCGGCAACATTTTAATTGGTAGTTAACGCCTAGTTATGACACACATATTTTCAAACCCATACTCGTTCCTATATAGGTTTATATGCATACCTACTATACAAATGTACTCAACTTGCACTAAATAACAATCCGTAGCTCTAGAAAAAACTTATAATGAAGTAATTTCCACAAATACAACCACCTATTATAGTAATAGTACTATCAAAATTGCGCAAACAAACGTTTATCACAAAGACATTACTAAGAAAAAAAAAAGCGACTGTAGCCTAGGGGTGAACAGGTTGGGCTATCAATGAGAAGGTCCCAGGTTCGATCCCCGGTGGGGCATGCACCAATGGATGAATTTTCATCTATGTGCATAATTTACAGTTCGCTGACGGTGAGGGAAAACATCGTAAGGAAACCTACCTATCCCTCGGGATTAGGTAATAGTCAGTTCTTGTATACACGGCGACAAGGTTCACCACCTGTCACGTTGGGTTCTGACTATCTGGTGAAACGTGGGCTTTGAGTTGGTTATTACCTCCACCATGTGTATGGCCACTCAAACTTCTGACTACCCCCGAATGGGGATAAAAGTCGTGACGTTAAACGTTATACATTACTAAGAAAGAGGGAGACACGTGACTGTCTAAAATAGTTTGTCTTAATACTCGGAGTCCATGGACACAGTACAACTCAGTCGCTAGCAGAAAATAATGTTCAAAACATGTCGGTATACGGCTCATCTTCCGGTGAATAATGACTTCTTATGTATAATAAGTTAATCGTTGTTATTTGGTGCGTTGAGCGCAAGTTTAGGGACTGCGATGTTAGAAGGTACCATATTTGCTAAAATAATACATCAATGGTTTATCAACACATGTTACATAGTTCACCAAATGCAAATTGAAACAGATCACGAGTGTAGGCGCTAACAAGTGCACGGCGTTCTATTGACCACTTATACTAAACAAACAATTTATAAAATATAAAGTATACATAGGTATCTACCTATCACAATTTATTGAGCACTTAAATACACAATACATTGAAGTAAATTTTCAGTAACCTATCTAGTCCTCAACCTAAAAAAACACTACGTCATATTTATTTACCGCCTATTACCTCATAGAACTAAGCTGTAGGCAATTTACTAGACCTCATAGTATATTATAAGGGCGGGCTCGACCAGGGTAGTACCACCCTCACACAGAAGATCGACGTGAAATAGCTATTATAGCTGCGTTTCGTACGATGAGTGAAAGAACCAGAAGCCCAACCCTCACACTTCCCATCCCTCTATCCGCTTCCCCTTCAGGTCGGCCACTTCCAGCGATCGATGCCTTCGGCTTTCAAACATCTATAGGCTACTGGAACTGCTTAATATCCGGCGATCCGTAAGCTTATTTGCCGCTGTATGTTGCATAAAAAACCTAAGGATGGCGTTTTTGAAATCTTATTGTAAACGGTTAAAATAAACAGTGGCTTACTTTCACAGTGGCGTATTTTCACGTAGTTTCAGCCTACTTTTATGATTATTTATTTATTGATAAACGAATTTATAATAACATTTATTTATAGTGTAGTATTTTTACACCAATAGGTTGGTGTAAATCACTGGGAAAGTGTACAGTGCCGTGCCACCGGCCCAGACCGGCATCAGGTGCGGCACACTCATGTAAATATTTTACGACTATAACACTAGTGATGTACACGCACCTATCGATATCAAAAAGTGGTAGCAACTTCCTTTTGTTTTTAAAATATTCAGTAGTCTTTTAAAATAGTTATACTACAAAACAAATGCAGCTGAAATGCAATCATAACTATTATTTTTTCAATTAGTTACCTTGTAACAAAACCTTAATTAACTCTACACAATAGACAAAAGTATGTAATAGTATTTAAATTAGCTTTAATCATAAAAAAGTAATTAAAAAAATATGTCGCATCGAGTGTGGCATAGGCCGGACCAGTGACAACACCAGTGCGAAGCGGTGTCTCCCGGCCGCATCCTCCAGCCAAACGGTAAACACTTCGCTGTAATCTCGAGATGAGAAAACTTTCAGTTCTCTTAATTCAGAAACTTATTCAACAACCTAACAACCTTAGAGCGGACCGCCCGGCGGACGCAACACAAACAAACTCAACATTTAATTTCACACTTTGTACAACATTAAAATAAGAATCGGCGTAGACACAGATTTAACGGAGTAATTGATAGTTATTATAATTGATATACTTAACTGCTGGGTTAAACCAAAATGTTCTGTACTCTTGGAGTCACTAAATAATTTTGATGAACTGGCTCAGCCCAAAGGGAACTATAAAACCATACTTACGTTTGTATACCCATAAGTTTTATGATATCTGATAAACGTTAACTTTAGTTTCTCAAGTGCATCTCAGAATATTTTGTGTAATAACTCAGAATATTTCTTATTTTGTTTCCTTAAAACATTTATAACAAGCATAAGCAGCAGCTATAATATTTTATATGTGAGTGTAAAAAATATTAAAATCATGTAATATGACTGTTAAGGCCCTGCCATGTACAAGCCTAATGAAAATAAGAAACAACATAGCGTGAAGAACTGTAGGTTGGTAAAAGTAGGTTTTCCTTCATTGCAATTGCAATAGCATAAATGTCAATTTAATCAGCCAATTGACAGCACCAAGTGTTTCTATCAAGTGGCTATAACGCGCCGGCTAAGCCAAAGGATTACCGAATGACTACGTACGTAGTACGTACCTACTAGATATTGTCGGTTAGTAAACAAAGCCGTATCTTAGCGTTCAGTGTAAACTCGCCTCAGATCAGAAACACGCGTCTTTTATAATATTCTTAGATGATGTGTACTTGAACAGAAAAATACAGTTATTTTATTAATTCGAGTCATTACAACGATACGCTGTGCAGTGTTGTGAATACTAGGGCGATGAAAACATACACTAGAAAGAAATCTAGCGAACATATAATTATTGATAGGTGGGTATGAGCAGTTATAATTATAGCGTAATTTTTTTAATTTATTGCTATTTTAAACATGCTATGGCTTACTGATTGAATAAATAATAAAACCGAGAAAAATATGACATAACTTGTTTTATAACTATCGGCAATTTTTTTAAATGTAACTGAGGTGGCAAACAAGCGAACGGCCCGCCTGATGTTAAGAAGTTACTGTAGCCTATAAATGCTTGTGATATCAAAGGCATTGCTCGCACGTTGCCGACCTTGTGGGGAGTGGGACAGAGGGGGGGAAGGGGGGGGGGGGGTTGAGCTTCCGGCTCTCCCACGCATTGTACGACACGCAGCTGTAATATCTACTTACTTTACGCTAAACTTCTAGGCAATACACAGGAAAAACGATGAATCAGTACGATTTTGAAATAATAGTCGTACGGTCACGTGATTACCGACAAGATCACCTATCATTGTTTTTTGTTTAAAAATGTTAAGCAATATATTTTGTCATTAACTATAATATTGGCACTCGGCAGTGACGTCAACAAGGCCGACGATAACTAGTGTTGTTCCGTGCAGATGAGTCCGCCGAGGAGCCCAGTGTGCGAGCCGAGCGACTCGCATCCGGGCGTCATCATAACCGACATGGACACCGTGCATGAAGAAAATGACAACGACAGGTAGACCTGCATTAACTTTATTAATAAAAGCGGATATACATGACTGCACTAACACTTCACATAAAGCTTCATAAAAATAGACCCATCACGTACAGTCAACATCAAAACTAGCTTACCTTAACGACATAACATTTTGCAATATTATTGTAATGGTTTTTTAAATTGTGAGCGATGGGCCCGTTGGTGGGGTTGGTTTAGATTCCGCCTGTCACGCTGCAGGTCGTAAGTTCGATTCCTACCCGGGACATGCATTTGTGTGCATGAACATGCTGCATATCCCGAGTCTGGGTGTAATTATGTATATTAAGTATGTATTTACAAACTAAAAGTAGTATATACTATGTAGTAATATCAGTTATCTGGTTTCCATAGTAGGTACAAGCTCTGCTTAGGAGCAGGTAGCCGTGTGTAAAATAATGTAAAATAATGTCCCAGGATATTTGTTTATTTAAATTCTGCTTTTAATACTGACTGTACCTACAACATTGCTAACTTCCTATACTTTCATACTATATCCTAACCTAATCTGCAATTAACTTTGATTGCATCTAAATGAAAACATGGACCTATGTAAGAACCTACATATTGTAGTTATTCTAACTACGCATTGTACCTACCGTACACGTACGTGCCGTGGACGTACTACGTCCGACGTAGGCGTTGTTTTACGACAGCTATATTTTATGACGTTTTCATTAGAATCGTATGACGTCTTTGTTTTCAACCGTCCGCGAAAGAGTAGGTACCAATTTAAAGCGATGATATGATAGGTAGGCAAGTACTACCCTAACATATACTACGATACCTACTATGGGCCTGTTTCAAAAATCTCAAATAAAATTTAGGTAATCTTCAAAAAAAATCAGATACACCTATTCATAATCAGACAAAGCATTATTTTTTAACCCCTATGCCGTGTGTCCACGGGCAAGAAAACTTGCACAAGTTTACTTGCGCAAGCGACTTCCAATGTGTAAACACTCACGCAAGTGGACTTCTGCGACTTGCCGAACTTGCTGCAAGTCCCACATGTACACGGTTGTGTAAAATTGCAGTCAGTGGGAACACGTCGGCAAGTGACTTCTGCAAGAAATTGCCAGTGGACACACGGCATTATAGTAGGTTATCTATTTCAACGCAGTGAGCAAATCACCTGTGGCCTACTAAAATGATAAAACGAACAGGCCTACTCTTCACAATGCGTTGCAATACTGTGGGGAATAGAACTGCAAAAGCTGACTTTTTATAAACATGGGAAATGAATACCTCTGCCGCGCAGCAGACGGCCGGTGTCGTAGTGATCATAAACAAAGAGTAGACACCACCATTTAATTAAAGTTTCTTTTTAAGTGCATTTTCTTTTGTCTCGTGATTCAGTTTTATCTGTTATCTTAACACGGGATCAGCGCATAGGTATACTTTATGCTTTAGATTAGGTTAGATACGAAAATCGCCCGACCGCGCCATAATTTCATTCAAGATTATAACTCCAGCTGATACGGAAATAGTTCTGAATGAAATATGTAGTTTGGAAAAACTCGAAAGACAATTTCTCAGTTATCAAAGGTAGTTTAAATAGCCAGAGGAAGGGGAGGGCGTTAAACTAGAGAGATAATGAATGTTTGTGGTTTCAATCTTCGTAATTAGAAAATGAAGTTTATTATTCATGAAATTATTAACCTAATTTAAAATTTTCGGTTCTTAGATGATTTTTTATTCTTCTCTACAAGAACGGAGAGAACTAATATATGACACATCACATGCATGTATTAATTTATAGGTTTATGACCGTACCTTATATCGGAAGTCAAAATGGAAGCACCTTCTCTTTCTCTAGACAAAACAGTCAATAATATAAATAAGGCTTACCTACACTGTTATTCTTCCATATATCAATATTTAAAATAGACGAGAGATATTCAAAATAGTTTCAGCGTAGATACAACGAAGCTTACGAAGACATTTCCGGCGAACGGATGCACATTTTGGAGATTTTGTGCTCAAAACCCGCAGATCGAGATAGTTCAATACAGTTCTGTTCAGACGTTCTCAAATATTACACTTACAGGATGTTTGCTCTTACAATGTATTTTATCTGTAATTCAATTATATCTACTAAGTCGGTCGGGTGATGGCTCCAAGAAACTCAGCCTTTAAGGCTACACTAATTATTAAATCTCTTACCTTAAATAACGGTTCCCTAAATTGGTGACAACGGATATCGTGGCAAATTTGTGGTTTACAATTTAGGTGTTGTTATAAGTGAAATGCTTCTTGTAATCTGTGTATAGTTTCTGAATGATTCAGGATAGGTATAACTCTGCCTCCCCTATCTAAGTCAAGTTCCTTTAAGTCTAACTAAACACCGAACTTAGGCTACTTTTCTTTTAAGGAAGTGGTTTGGAGTTTTATTTAGATTTCATTGATATCCATTGATCTTTAAACACAGTTCCCAAAACAAACAAATAATAGCGTTCAAGGGAAACATTTTTGAACACGCTGTTTGCCCGTGAATGCATGAAACGCATACAGGGATTTGGGTGCATTCGAGGAAAGCTTCGAAAATATTTATGACGTTTGATAGATCGCTTTGTGTCGACATATACCTTGCCGTTGGCTCCTAGTGCTAGCACGCTCCTGAGGATTGACTATTGTACGTATATTATGCATACCGAGAATTACCATAAAAATAAATAACTACTGTCTCGTTTCTCTCTTTCGCTTGCCTAATTGTATCGTTAGCTATATCTCTTGACACTACTATCTGAATGGGGCTTACCACAAGCTCTTATTGCGATTCAATTATAGGAACGTTTTAACGACGTTTTAATGACGTTTCTTATTGTCATGACAATAAGGTACGTCATTGCACAAAAAGTCGCTGAAACGTTAATACGTTCCTGTAATTGAATCGCAATAAGAGCTTGTGGTAAGCCCCCTCTGGTCTTAATTATGTATGGTAGAGTTTATTCTGATATTCATTCATAATTATTATTCAAATGCTTATACCCAAAGTAATTTAATTCCCGTCGCTCTAGCGAAACCTTATTCTAAGGTAACTCTCTATAACCAATATAAGCCCAACCTTAATTTATTTTAAATGTCGTTAATTATTAGTATTTTTTATCCAGTGATGAATCGTCGTACTCAGACTTGGGTCAGATGCGGGAGCGGACGCGGGCGATGCTGGGTACGCCGGCGGAGCCCCTGGTGACGCATGCACACTCGCAGCCGAACAGTCGCAGAATGTCCTCAGACATAGAGGCTAAGCTCGCTGCCAACTTGAATACCAGGTAGAACCTTACTTTACCTTGAGGGTAGGAGTTGGTTGCGGTCGGCAGTTGCGGCGACGGCAGTTGTCGCTGTCAGTTGCATACAAAAATGTCACGATGACATGTGCCGCGACGGCACGACGGCACTCAATTCTATGGGATTGACGTCTGCCGCCTGCCGTCGGCCGTCTGCCGCCCGCAACCAAACTCTCACCATAAAGAAGTCGCTCAGCACTCACTTCGACTGTTAAGACAGTACTATCCCCAAAAGCATCCCCCAAGCGCCTGCAAATTCTGCTTCCGCTTTCTTGGACAAATCAATATTTAATTAGTTCGTATGAGCTTGGCTAGATGAGCTGGTTTTTCGACCCCATTAATTTAGTTCCTTGATTCCAGACGGCCATCGGCAATAATCGCAGCGTTCCGCCGGCCATCGCAGGCGCTCGCGCTGTGCGCGGCGACGCAGCGCCGCTTCCTGTCGGAGCTGTCGCCGCACTCGCGGGCGTCGGTAGCCTCCACCACCCACGACACACCGCCCTCCGCTGCGGAGATATTGGGACAGTCAGTATCATCCAATCTCTCTTACTCTATTCCTACTAAGCATATTGTAATGTAATGTAACGTCACGACTTTTATCCCCGTTCGGGGGTAGTCAGAAGCTTGAGTGGCCATACACCACCACATTGTGGAGGTATTAACCAACTCAAAGCCCACGTTTCACTAGATAGTCAGAACCCAACGTGACAGGTGGTGAACCGTGTCGCCGTGTATACAGGAACTGACTATTACCTAATCCCGAGGGATAGGTAGGTTTCCTCACGATGTTTTCCCTCACCGTCTAAGCATATTCATCTTATTTTTTTCTCCTAAGTCTCTGATAATTTACCTTATAACAGGTAAAATCTAAGTACATATATGAGCTTGAAATCTAAATAGTTTTCTCAATTCTCTCTGGTATTCATTCATAAAGGAAAATAAAAGGAAAATAAATCGTTGAAATATACGTTCAAACATAACACTTCCTATAATACCGCGGCTACACGTGCAAAAGCAGATGTTTACACGAAATATTCATATCTCTAAGCTATCAAAAAGCATAAATCAAAGTGCCAGAAAATCCTTCAGTAAATATTCGTAAAGCCGTCGAGGTACATACCTACACGCACTATAAATCAGGGCGGGGTGTCGAGAGCCGAGCCCGCATGTGCGCGCGACGGGCTCATCTTAACCGCAAGATCTACGAATAGTTGACATGGGCCTCGCTGACCACAAACTTACGTGGAAATTACAAATTATGAAACGACCAATGAACTTCAGGGTTCCACAGATTTGGATGTGTAAGAACATTTTTGTTAGTTTTCTAACTAAAATGACCATCAACTTTATTAATAAGTATTTGACTCGAAAATTTTCATTCAACACCGCAATTTAACTATTCACGGTCGAACAATTTGAAAACTTCCGCGTACTCCATATCTTTCCACGCCAAACACGGCATGACATCAGCAGCTACTATGAATAAACGTAGACCAGAGACCTATTTAGAGGTGAATAATATAGTCGGATAACGTCATGTAGTCGGCAGACAATACAGAGAGCCTCCGTCGCTCCAACACCATTCACAAACACACCCTTTATTTGTTAGATAGACAGCCTGACAATGCCACTGTGAACATTCAGCGCAAAAGCGCGACGCTTCCATGAAATTTAATTGCGAAAATGTTTTGTATAGACTCTCTAGTGTGATTGGTGTACGGGAATTAGCCAAATACTGCAACTAATCTCATTAATTGTTTGTGAAACTGTAAAAGGAGTCATTCACAATCGATGCATGCCGGACACAATGAGGCTGCCGCGTCTGAAAGATCCGGACTTTTCACCCAAATCCGACGGGCTACATGTGTAGCGAGAAATCCCGGACTAAAGGCCGGGACGACCTGTCATCAAATGAAATTCGATTGTCTTCATTGTAGCGATAACCAGAGTCGACTGTCGTTCTGAGAGGCGCGGCCAGTTGCGCCACATACGTCTGGCTAGATCCGACAGAGTCTTCAACCTAGATCCGTCCGCTTCGGCTTCATCGTGTGTGCCTCGCATAATCAAAATATATCGGTTTCTAAACAATAAACATATCATCTTTTGTTGTTTGTAGCGAAGCTTTGAGCAAAGCGTTATCAGCGTTGTACGCCAAGCTGCTAGTCGTACTAGGCCTGGCTTTCCCCGTCACTGAAGTTATCGCCAACGGTGTTCCCGATGCCTATTACCAAGTACGGTACCCATATTCTTGGATCTATTAATCCTTTCATCCATCTTAATTGCAATATTAACGTTTTGTTTTTTTTTGCAGGGATTTTATTTGTACCTCTACCTAGTATCATTAATATTCGTAGTGTTCCAATATGTTAATATAATGCGCCAGAAGGCTGTCAACTTGATTATACACGACTACGGTAAGAGCTTCCAGTTTGTTTAAAAACAATACAAAATCCACCGACGCGGTTAGGTAATTAACCACATTTGCCTAACAAAATGAGACATTAAAATCACATCTGTTTGCATAATTACGACTGCAAAGAATATTACTTCTTTAGTTTGCATTCCACTAACGTTTTCAGCCATTCGAATAAATGAGCCGGAAAATTTCCTGGACACATGTTGTCTAATGACAGCGTATTTAATTAAAAATAGCGTTTAAATTACAGAAGACACACATACGGAGGAAAAGAATGGAAAAACTACACCTGGAGATAAAAACAAACCGAAAGAGAGCCTATCTCGCTACGGTAGTTTCTACTTGAGACTCGGTGGAATCGGTAATTTTGTAACCTACTATTATTTTATTAGAGCCTTAGTTATGTCAGCTAAATATAACTTAAGTATAATGTCTTTGTTACAGCATTCGGTATTGGCTCCATGGTTTACAGTGGACTAGAATTCGGGGAATACTTCGAAATGACGGACAAATGCCGGTCCGTTCTCTCGGTGATCACGCCTGGTCTACGAATGGCGCTCACCCTAGCACAGATGCAATTCATGTTCCTAACAAACAAGGATATTGAAGCCGGTAGCTTCAAGTTGATCCAAAGATTTGGGTTTATGCATATGATAGCGACAAACTTGTGTGAGTGGTTGTACGTTCTAGTGGAAGAGACTAAACATGAGATCCACCACCTGGAACATTCGATATTAGCATCTAATGGAACGCATCATGAAATAGATGCGATGCCGTGTAGGAGATCGAATATAATGGGAGCGTTGCTACAAAATGCTGCACCATTCCTCTTCCCGTGTACTATTGAATATTCGCTAATAGCAGCTGTTATTTTATATGAAATGTGGAAAGAGGTTAGTATGAATGAATAATTTTTCATACAGTCATATCTTTATCCAAGAATTTATTTTCAACTTTAACTTTCAGGTGAAATGCACTCCAGAAGATTTTGAGAAGAAATTTAATATTCACAAAAACAAATCGCGGAATAACTCCGTGACTCCTGAGAAAATTCTGCAACAGTTTGGTAATAATGATTACCTCAATGACTTACAGAAGCATTATCAAGCACAACCGTAATTTAATATTGTTCTTTCAGCTGGCATGCTCGGGGTCAGTTCGCCGCACGGCAGTCGAGCTGCCCTCCACCATTTCTCAGTGGACTGCTCGCACGCCCACCGCGGTCTCTTCGCCGGTATCTTAGTCATCGTCCTTACCATCATCTCCCTTATCATGTTCTTCGTACTTGCCAATAATCCAGCTACAATCACTGTGAATATTTTTTCTATTAATTTATTGTCTAGTATTTTAGTTCATAATTTTAAATATGTACCTACTAATATTTGCTCTGGTTTTCAGGATGCAATATTTGAAGTGAATATATGCGAGTTAATATTATACACGATGACCATCATTGCTTCTATTACAGCGTTGATACAAATGAGAGCATTGAATTATAAGAGGAAATCGAAGGGTACGTATCTTCTTAATCTTTTGAGTACATCACAAACATTGTTTTAAAATCAAAACTCATAAGGTGTTGTTTTCTATTTCAGCTATCCTGGGCCTGGATCCGTTCCTATTGATTCTAGCGCAAACAGGAATGTTCGTATATTGCATGTTCAGCTTGATCGGCAGTCACCACACCGTTGACAAAACGAATAGCGTCGGTTTGACTGGCTTCTTCTCTGAATTCTTATCTCTTAACCAGGTACCTTCTTATATTTGATCGTACCTATATTGTATGTTTTTAAGATTAGAAGTTTGGATAGATCGCCTACTCAGTACCCAGAAATGTATTAAAATCAGGCTTTCTGAATAATAAAAGGAATACTAATTTATTTGACGATGAAATACTTTTCCTCTTTTCTTTCTCTTATGCACACATTTTTCTTTTCAGACGATCCTCCAAACACTGTTTATAATCGACGCTTGGTGGCGTCGCAGTAGCACTTCTGAGCAGAGAAGGAACAAACCTGGACGGCAATTAGTTACCTTCCTTCTCGTCGCTAACATGGCTATGTGGGCTATTAACACCCTTGAAAAGGTAACTTTTATACATACTTTCAGGATAGATTTGATAGGTTGATAGGTACATTATTATGAAGACTCCGTCCATCATCGACAATTTACACTCTGTAGTCGTTTATACGTCTACCTAAAGTGTACGTCTTCTTTTCCATCAGAACACGTTTGTCACGGATTATGTCACACCGAGTCGCTCCTCCTCTTTCTTAATTCATAGGATGAGACAAGATCGAATCATCTCACTTTTTATCTTATCACTATTATCACTACTACTGGCTGATAGTAGATGCTGAGGTCAGGAGCTGACCTCAGCATCGACCATTTGTTTAAAATAATAACTAAGGCAATAAAGAAGCGTACAGCCCGCCTGATATTAAGCAGTTGTTGTAGCCTATAGATGCTAGCAAAAATAAAGGCATCGCCCGCTCGTTGCCGTCCTGAAGGGAGCTTCTGAATCTCTCACTCGTCGTTCAAAACGCAGTTAAAATAGCTACTTTACGCCGATCCTCTGTGAGAGCATGGTACTACTCCGATCCAGCCCTATATGAGTTGCAATCAATTGGATAGCTTGGTTTACTTTACTTATACTTGATGGAATACTTTCCAGAATCGAGCCGAGTTCCGTCCAGCCCACCTGGCATTCTACGGGCCGTGGGCGTGGACCATCATCACGCACATCTCCATGCCACTCGCCATATTCTACCGGTTCCACTCCACCATCTGCCTCTTCGAAATCTGGAAGAACTGCTTCAAGAACAAACCTATATACTTAAACGTTTAGTGTTATAGAAAAAATCTCATGATAACAAATAAACTTGAACTTAAATAAATCACTTTGTACCTAAAAGTTGTTGGAATTATGAACACACATTTTTTATTACGAAAAACAAGTGGTACCTATTTAATATGTTTTATTAGTTTTATGTTATGTTATTGCGTTATAATTATAAGTCTCCTGAAAACATTTTACTTATACCGCAGTACCGAAAATCACTGAAACTCCACTAATAATGTCTTGCACAAACAAATGTAATCCTTCTCCTACTTTCAATTATCAAACAGTACGCCGAGGTCTTGTATAATCCTTGTTCAAATTGTGCTGCGATTAAATCCCTAAGACGTAGTATTTCTAGAACAACATGATATCATGTTGTTCTAGAAATACTGAATTGACTAGCCCACAAGGTTGGTAGGATAGTCATTGTTTTTTTAGAGTTCCGTATCCAAAGGTTGCCAACGGGACCCTATTGCTAAACCTACGCTGTCCGTCTGTCTGTCTGTATGTCCATCTGTTCGTCTGTCAGCAGGCTGTATCTCACGAACCGTAATAGGTAGAGACTTGAAATTTTCACAAAATGTGTATTTGTGTTGGCACTAAAACAACAACTACTAATTAATCTATACATATAATAAGAATGTAAAATTGGTCGCGTCTGTACATTCGAAATAATTTAAAAAAAAATAGTGGGGGGGACTTAGATGGACCAGCAGAATTCATTTTTATCATTTTTAGAATTTTTGTCTGTGGGTATGTTTGTATGTTTGTATGTTTGTATGTTTGCTCAGATTTTCGAAAGAGCACAACTTCGAATCCACCGGATGGATTTCAATGAAATTTGGCATGGATATGACTAATAGTCTAACTTAACATCTAGGATATTTTTTTTTTCGGTAAAGATTAGGGTTGCCACAAAACATTCAAAAACTACCTAAATATTCGAACACGCACAACTTCGAATCCAATGGATTGATTTCAATGAAATTTGGCATGGATATGACTAATAGTCCAACTTAACATCTAGGATATTTTTTTTCTAAAATATTAGTTTGTAAATTTTTATGACCACACAGAAATTCTAGCAAAAAAATAAGTTTTAGTTATTGAAATACGTCTATTTAGAGCGGAGCCCTACGGAGCCCTACGTTGTGTGTGATCCGTCACTATTTGGAATAGATAATCTTAATTTTAATAATCTATATATATAAAAATGAATCCCTATTTCATGTCATTACTTGACGCGAGAACGGCTGGACCAATTTAGATGATTTTTTTTTTATTTTATTCCGTGAAGTTCTAGGAAGGTTCATACATTTAAAAAAAATGGAAAAATTGCCCGGAAAGCGTTAAAACCCATATTTTACGTATGATTCAAATTACTTTCAATAGATGGCGTAATGAACGCCGATGTCAGATGGCGGATGGCGACTATAAATTCCTGCAAATTTATTGTTGTGCACATAACAGTGCTGGGCAAAGGTCTCTCCCCATCTTCTTCCATCCATCGCGGTCTTAGGCTCTCTCATACCACCCGTCTAGATGAGCGTCGAGGTCACCGCGCCACTGTTTTTTGGGTCTACGTCGGCGACGACGGTCGTGCTCTGGGACCGCACTCGGTGATTGCTTTGGCCTACCTTTCTGAGCTCATTCGGCTCAGGTGACCCGCCCAGGTCCACTTAAGTGTAGCTGTTTACGCTCCTACATCCGCGATAAGGGTCATGGAACGCAGCTGGGTGTTCCGCACCCTATCAGTGTGTTTAACACCCAAAATGCTACTCCATTGCTGTTTGGCAAACCTTCAGTTTGGACTTCTGAGCCTCGGTTAGTGACCATGTCTGGGCGCCGCACTGTGAGCTGAAAATCGAGCTTCATAGTACTTTAAACTTTTTTTTTTTTTTGCTTTTCATAAGTTTCTAATGCCTTCAGCAGTCATGAATATATATAAAGAATATAATTTCATAGGTATACTAAATAAATAAAATATGAAAATTTTGTATGGCTCCAAATCCAAATATGTATCTTCAAACCCGCTGTGTTAACCGTTATATCCTTACAGATAGCTGTTCTACAAATTATTTGTAATTTTTTGGTGTATGTTATATAACGGTAACAACTGCGGTTTTTTATTAAATATTTTATACTAAAATTTGTACTTACATGCGGACCAATGGGTTTATAAACTTGAAATTTTGCAGGGAAGTGTCTGTATTTCAGAGAAACACTAATATAGCATATATAAGTACAAATTTTAGTTCAAACTTAAAAACGTATTTATTTAAAAAAAAAAACCGCATTTGTTACCGTTATATAAAATACGCCAAAAAAATTACAAATAATCGGTAGAATAGCCATCTGTAAGGATATAACGGTTAACACAGCGGTTTTGAAGTTATTTGGATTTATTACTTTTGGGCCATACAAAATTTTATTTTTTTTAAATATAATTTAGTAGTCCTACGAAATTATATTCCTTATATATGACTGCTGAAGGCATAAAGCTTAACAAAACCAAAAAAAAAAAAGAGAAAAAAAATTAAAGTACTATGAAGCTCGATTTTCAGCCCACAGTGGCGCCGTAGGTAAGAACGGGCGGGATACACATGTCAATGTGTCAGTGGAAGGTTGCCCTTCATGATGTCTCCCATGGACCAGTAGCTCTTCGACCAATTTAGCTATTTTTAGGGTTTCGTACCCAAAGGGTACCAACGGGACTCTATTACTAAGCCGGTATCCGTAGCGTGTTAGCGCTACAACAACAAAAACTCAAATAAAATAAAATTTAAAAATAAAGGGGGTGGGACTCTATTACTAAGCCTACTCTGTCCGTCCGTCTGTCAGCGGGCTGTATCTCACGAACCGTAATAGGTAGTGAGTTGAAATTTTCACAGAAAGTGTATTTCTGTTGCCGCTACAACAGCAAATAATACTAAAAATAAAATAAAAATTCAAAACAAAGGGGGTCCCCATACAAGAAACTTGATATTTTTGACGTTTTTATTCTATGGTGGTACGGAACCCTTTATTTGCGACACGGGAAAGGAGTAGATCAGACGACGAACTGGGGAACTGGGGGGAAGGTTTAGTTCTTTTTTGCCTAATAAGTAAATACAACATTAATTCTGAGGCGGCACGAAGTTCGCCGGGACAGCTAGTATTACAAATAAAGGGGGTCCCCATACAAGAAACTTGATATTTTTGACGTTTTTATTCCACGGTGCTACTACAAGACAGTTTGTCTGAAAACCCGGTATAGAGGTATAGATGGCAGTTAGTATGTAGTAGGTATCGTGATGGTGTAATTAACACATCATCAGTGCCCTTTGTCACGCGCTACCGTCCGCCGACCATGTAGGTACGCTGTTTACATTACATGGCCCGTGTCATAGGCTTCGTAATTATCTTAAAGACGTTGGAACACAAGTTAATTCCTAAATTATCGATTCATTTAAAAACGTTTGTAGTGTGACTCTATATCAGCTAGGTTACTGACTTCTTAGCCCACGTAAATTACTATTTCACGATGAGTAGGTACCTAAACATAAATATACAAATATGGTGGCTCCCTTGATGGTCAGAAATGTGAGTAATGGTACTGGTTTGGTACTAAATATACTTATTTAGTATATTTAATTTAGTACCAAACTAAGCAACGCTACTACTACGTTTACTATGGCTACCATACAATTGACTAGGGGCGTATCCGAGTGACACCCAGATCAGTGGGGTTAATACCGTCACAAAGATGAATTGCGGCAATTCTGCTAAAGCAATTCATTTTTCCAAACCTCCAGCAGAATCCCCTAAATTTCCGTGAAACTGTCACGAATGGCGTAAAATATGTCAGTATTCTACAGAAATTTTGCGGAATTGCTAAGGATTCCTCAGAAAATCGGAAAAATGAATTGCAATGCAATTCATTAGCACTATTGCATAAGGACCGTATTAGGTCCGCAGGGCAAATTATGAAAAGGCCGTTTTCGAAATTTCCCTCTGGTGAGAATCGAACCCGCAACCACCCGATGCAGTGAGCCGAGCGGCCAACGCTCGAACCACTGCGCCAAGCGGTCGCGACCAAAAATACAACTCTCATCGTATGTAGTTCAATGACTCACAATAAACTTTATGACACGGCACTCATAAGGAATTACTAACATCGTCAGAGCATTATAACCTTCTCTGCGCCTAAACTTGTCAAGATAAAAGCGAATATCTTAGATAGTTAATGTTTAGCCACATCAGATACAAGTAATCATAGTGCCGCGCCGCGGTGTCGGTAGTGATCCTTTGTTATTTTTGAAGTTCGAAAAATGGACGATATCATACAGGAAGGAGTTGAGTGGTGCGTATGAAAAGCTTTTCTTATATTTAAAAAAAAAAAATGTTTACTTGCCTACATATCTAATAACTAAATCGGTATTTTCACCAAGAATGAACTAGTCGGAATACCCGGTATGTTAACTAACTATGGGTTGCCTAAGTATGAGTCGCATAAGCCTTATTTACACAAGAAGAGTTTCTTAATCGTGGGTGGCGAGAAAATCGTATGTCGTCTCTACACGTCCTACCTATCTCGTAGCATTTGTGTATACTACTGGGACATCGTATTCTTGCACAGCAAGAAACGCGCGAAACTCTTCTTGTCTAAGTCAACCTTTAGAGAGGAACTCATAATCGAAGTTCGACTCTAATGCCAATCTTAACACAACCTTATACGCCAGTGTAATTTTTCTAGTAAAGGTACTGGGACAATTTTCGAAAGATATGAAATCCACTAACCCGCAATCGGCAAGCGTGTTGGATTATGGCTTGAATCCCTCCGCATTGAGTTGAGGCCCATACACAGGAGTGGGACGTTAAAAGGGCCAATTATCCTATTAATATATATTTTTACTAGGACACCAGAATCGAAGGACTGCAAGCCAGTATGGTACGAGCACGCGTCACATCACTACCATCCCACACGACAGATTAGCACGACACTAGAGCGCAAAATCCGACACAGTAGGTTAGTAGTTATCACTTAGGTACATTGTTAATCCAGTATAAACAATTTTAAATTATGTTTGTTTGTTAATACATAATATTAGATTACCTTAGGTACCATTACAGCAACGGAAGTAATCATGAGCAAAAACTTCGATGCGTTGTCCTAACTAAATAATTAAGATAACTGAGATAACTGAGATGTAATATTTTTTGTTGGTTTTACTGAGGAGCGTGTAAAACTGCTGAATTGATTTAGATGATTCGATACAAGGATAACCTATAGCTACTATAAGTAGAACTAGACTACTATCCTCCAAAAATACATATAAAAGGCGCTGGTGCTTATTCTGTTGGCAACAAACACAACTCAATTAAATTTGACAAAACTAAACATATCGCTATCTTTATCCTATATTAGGTACGAACTGGAGAAAGCCGCATCCACATAGTTAAGTCAAGTTTAGTTTATGTACTAACAAAATCAGCACCATTATCATTAAAAATATGAGAAATATTTCTGGATAGACTAATTAATCCCACCGTGTGGATGAGGGGGGCCGGGGGTAGTGCACATGCTAGCCTCGTTAGGAGACCCGTCTGAAAGTGACACCGCAGATACTAATTACCCATGAGGACGTCTTGCCGACTCTAACCGATGCATATTAGTATTAATAAATGGCCGACTCATATTTAAACTTACTTAACGCATTACCTACGCATAAAGGATCATTAGACTGTATTTGAAATTAATAAATTATCCAGCGTTTTCGTAATCTGAAGTCAAAGGTTTGTTTAAACAGACATCGTGTAATGAAACAGTGCCAATCGTCTAGACCTATCAGTTGCACACAAAGCCCTCGAAATTAGACGAGCACCATTTACCATTGACATGGTTGTCTACCACTGACAGAGCACATTTAACAGACCTAAAAACGTAGGTAAATTTTGATCTTGCAGGTTTAGCCACCGGCCACAGCCACTGGTGGCCAGCGACAAGCAGTTCACAGTCGCGGATACTGCCAAGCGAGTGGCCGCCACAGGCCACACGTGTGCGGCGAGTTTCTAAAACATACATGAAAAAGCGTGTGAACTGCTGTCGCTGGCCGCCGGTGGCTGTGGTCGGTGGCCCGTTTGCCGAGCCTTAATATTTTACTGTGTGTGTGACTGCTCTTATTGAAATTATTTTTAGGAATATTTTCTAATGTCAATGTATAACAACAGTTGGTTACGTCATTGCGGGTTGATAGTCTCGTCACGATCTCTAGGCGGTTATCACGTTATAGATAACGCCGTATGTTGTCGTCACGTACTCTCTCGCTTCCTAGTGTTTATAGTTACGATTTTTCATGCATTCTAAATGACACCTATAGCTTATCTATTAGCCTATCTTTGCCGGTGACATCACTAAAAACAAGCAATAAATAACCGAGCCTTATTTTCTTTCATTTTGCGTTTTCTTTTCAAAGAAAAGAAAAACGTTTTCTGATGATCTTAACTACAACAAAAACTAGACAATAATCATGACAAGAACAAATACAGCTACTTTAACTAACCTGAACAACATTTACATGAAAATGTCAGCTATTAACATGTACCTGTACCAATAACTTCAAAGTAAATACTAACGTCTACTTCCAAGCTATCTATTGTCTCTTAATATCCTGTAATTAACCAGTAGCTCCGTCCCATGTAGGTTCGCTTATTTTTCCTATTCGGAAAATTCTAGAAGAAACTGTTAATTTAAAGAATAAACAATTTCGGCTGTTTTGCCAATGGGTACCTAAGCTACACCCATAGAAATTATTAATTCCTTATTTACCTAACATTGCCTACTAATGGGCTAAAAGTTCTAACGTGTCATAAGTTAACATACTGTAGTAGCTCTACTTTGGGTTTTATGCTCGCTAGTCGGTAGCGACTACGTAAAATATTTTTGTGGCAAATTGTATAGCGGTTTCAGTCATCTGTTTCTCGTAGACACCAAAGATTTGCAACTCTACTCGAACTCATGGTAGCACTACAGATTATTCATAAGTGCAAGTTTAGCCCTGTCGCAAATGTTAACTAATTATTTACATACACATTTACCACGGGCCACGATGTATCAGCTCCATTGAACAGTTCATAATTCGCTTTGCCACGAACAACACCTACGTACCCGCATAGCAAAATAACGGGTTTTCAAAGTGAATATTTAAATTTAGAATTTCATACCGGTCGGTGTTTTAAACGATGAAAAATAAAGAGAAATCCAATCAGAGCGCGTCGAAGGATTGGCGGAATAGGTCGGAGCCTCTCCTGGCAGTGCCTGAAGATGAAAGGTGAGTCGGTGGGCGCTTCATTAAAACCCACTATTAGACGATAAGCGCTAGCTCAAACAAAACAACTCGCTGCAACGTTATATAGTAGTACCTACTTTATAGCTTTAGAAGCGTCGATCATAAAATCATGCTTAAAATTGTTCACTCCAGATTTTAGATAGACTAAGTAGTTAAATTCTTTTAGGATATTTTTTAAGCAACTATAATATTGTGACTTTCGAGAAAGTACATCCTCGTAATAAATTGGGCAGAGTGCATTGAAATATTACTTACATTGTCTTAAAATGACGTCAACCTTCGCACTTCGTAGACAAAAGTAACGAGAACATTTATTTTGACAGACATATTTTTTAAGAACAAAAGTTTCTGTGTTTCGAAATCGAAATCTTTTCATTTTAATTTAATTCCATTTTTAACAAGTGCCATACCTAAACTTGTATGGCACCAGGCCAAAAGAGGAACTTATATTTTAAATAGAGAAATGTTTTTATCGACACTATAGCGACACTGGCCAGATAATAAGCACATGAAATCCGTGTGTCGGACTTCTTGGTAGATTTTTAATTGTTATCAATTACCGATAGATGTAGCCATTAATTGATGTTATGTACAGAGAGCATCCACCGCACTCGTTGCCGAGACTGAGCGTGGTGCTGCCGGTCAGCAGCAGTTCCAGCATCGACAACATACCGACACCGACCCCGCCGCGCCGCCGGCCGCTGTCACATGGCGAGTGAGTCAGAGACCACCTACCTATCATACCATACCATACCACCACCATGCACTACCTGTAATACCATGGCACTACGGCCAACGAAAAGCGATACGAAATGGTAATGTTCAATTTTAAGACTGTTACCGCCGGGCTCGCCAACATTCGGGCAACTATATTATAAATTCTTGTAAATTAAGTCCTAACATTAAAGCAACTCATTTAATAAAATTATCTATTCATTTTCGTATCACTTGTTGGCCGTGGTTTACTACAGCGCTACTTCTACGTCATTATAACTATATCTGAAACGGTTGCTACATTGAAGTTATTTATTGTAAACCGCTAACAAACATTTTTCAACATCGGTGTCCACATTCACTCATCTCAATGCATTTTACTTTAGAAGGAAGATCTAGCCTGCTAGCAATAAAAACCCAGCAGGATTTAAAAACAATCGGTGGATAGCTACTAAGTAGTGTTTTAAACAAAAATGTTGTTACATCAGAAAATTACCGTTAAATACTTATATTATATTAAAATAGTGATTCAATTAAACATTACAATATTCGCAGCAATGATTATGAGCCTATTCGAACGAAACACATAAAGTTAATGGTATTCTCACAAAATATTTCCCGGCGCTTTTGCCTAATTAATTTAGTTGATTCGTGTCCTATTTTCATTGTTCTCATATTTTAGATTACTAGCCGTTAATTGATGCAATATATCAAATTGTTTCAGTGAATCCATGACCGTGGTGCTGTCAGCGTTTTATGCTAAATTGTTAATAGTATTAGGTATTGCTTTGCCTGTGACTAGTACCATACAAAATGAATTAAACACAAACTACACATCAGATGTAAGTATACATGTCCCTGTCTCCTATAAATTTAAGTTTGTAGTGTTAGCTCACATTTCTTATGTTAATCTAAAATAGGTAGTAATTAAACTCCCAAAGACGGCGACAAGGTTCACCACCTGTCACGTTGGGTTCTGACTATCTGGTGAAACGTGGGCTTTGAGTTGGCTTAATACCTCCACAATGTGGTGGTGTGGCCACTCAAGCCTCTGACTACCCGCGAATGGGGATAAAAGTCGTGACGTTATATTTATTTATTTATTTAAACTCCCAAAAATAAGTACATATATAGCAACAAAAAACGATTACAGAAAACTTTTGTGTGAATAAAAATACTAAACTACCGAATGAAAAACTGAAAATTGCAAAAAAAATAAACAATGCTGCCTGGTCAAGATTTCTGGGCGATCAAAAAAATACCCTAGATTGCTCTACCTTGGTAGGATTTTGGGTGGAGATGATTATTTATTTCGGTTGCTTAGTACCTATTTCCTTCGAGAGTTTAGTATTCCTTTCGGAAGTTTATCGTTTCTTTTTGAAGTTTAGTATTTTATTCGAAAATTTGTAATTTAAGCACAGTTAGAGAATTTTATTTGCTTTTCGGGAGTTCTATTATTACCCATTTAAAACAAATCCTTTGTTCCAAAAATAATTATGAGTAAACCATTTAACGGTTCAATGACTAACAATGTCCTCAATTTCCATTGCAGGTGTTCACAATGTACCTTTACGTCGTCAGTATGTTATTCTTAGCGTACACATTCTACCATTTACGAATAGCCAGAAGAAATAAAGATGGTAAGGTCTTTTTTGTTTACCTTACCTAATAATAAGCTAACGACTTCCCCGGCTTCGCACGGCTTTTTATTACTACATACCTATTTATAAATTTAATTAGAACGTATTATACCTGCATGTAAACCTTTTGGAAGAATTTATATAAAGTGAAAACTTTATTAAAATGCCTACGCGGATGCCCACTTTATTTTGTACTATTTTAGTGAAAAACAAATCCTAGTAGGTACATATAATGCTTATACAAGACGGGCCCGTTGCCGTGGTTGGTTTAGATTCCGCCTATCACGCTGCAGATTGTAGGTTCGATTCCTACCCGGGGCATGCATTTATGTGCACTGTGCATGAACATGTCTGCATGTCCCGAGTCTGGGTGTACATTATGTATATTAAGTAGTAGGAATAAGTAGTAATAGCAGTTAGCTCTGCTTAGTTTGGGATCAGGTAGCCGTATGTAAAAAAATGTCCCAGGATATTTAATTGTTATTTTTTTTATATGATATTTTCAGAAATGGTAAAACGCACCCGCTACGGCAGTTTCTACCTGCACATCGGCGTGGCCGGTTTCGGGGTCGGGTCCATCATCTACTCGTGCTTACAGTTCGGGGGCTATTTCGACCTCACCGGGGACTGTCGACTGGCCATCGTGGCCGTGAAGCCTGCTCTGAGGATAGTCTATCTTGTAGCACAGACCGTATTCATATTCTCGTACACTGATGTGAGTATACCTTTATTGGAGTTCTTTTCGTCTCCCGCTTTACAACGGACGGAAGTAGATAATCTTCAAACTCTTCCTATTTTTCTTTTGATTAAATTCGTTTGTGTCCCGCGACAACTTGGCTTTCCCCGAGACGCGTCGAGGGTTAAACCTTGGTCTCATCGTTGGACACCATTATCGATCATGGCGTACAGGAGTAACGGTGGTGGGAGTGTATGGCGGGCTTACACCCATAAAAAGTATACCATACTAATTTACTAAGTATTAACAAAATCCAGGTACAATAAGCAGTAGTCTGCGGAGGTAGTTACTGTAGGTACATTTCCACTTCATGTTTACTGCTTAAGTACCTACCTACTAGAAACAATAGAATAGACAAGGGCGCCAGTAGTCTCGCTTTATGCCAGTTTTTTTAAACGAGTCGAGCTGTCACACTTGACTAGGAAGTTTATCAGAAGTATACCTACCTAACGTTAATATCTTCAGTCAGTAATCACCGGCGTGCACCGACCATAGACTTTGTAGTTTTCATTATATTGTACGCGTTTACTTATCGTAAAATTCCATCTAACTGGAGTATCACGTTCATCTTGAGTCTATCTGTATTGTGTTTTGTGATAATAGGCAAACAATTGCCTCGTGAACCCAAGCCTTCCTGATTCCGAATTCCAAGTACCTATATCAACAAAACGTACTTATGAAGTTGATTTACCTGAAAACAAATTATCAGTAGGTACATTGATTAAGGATTTTTCTTAGAATTCGTAGATATCAATCCCGTAAAACATATTTGTAATGATATTGTTTGAATTTGGTAAATGCAGAGATGGGTTACTATTTAGTGCCGTCTGAACCACGCGGACCATGCAATAAGAAGAGGAAGATATTAAGCTCTTACCTTTCTCTAATCTGTGCTCTTACCTACCTATAGCTACAATAATTTTTACAGATATTAGACCCAATGCGAGGTGTAGTACTCGACAGATTCGGCCTGATGCACTTAATAGCGACGAACGTTTGCGAGTGGCTCAACGTGGTTGTTCAAGAGACAAGAGACGACATCATCGCAGTAGCGTACAACCGGCCAGCACTACTGCGATACGCAAATATTAGCGGCCACTCCAAGACTTTCATCAGTGACAGTTTAGACAACATTACGTTCATAGAAGAACATAAAATTCCAACAAATACTAGTGACGACTACCTCACAAATATTACGTTAAAATTTCTTAATCTAACCACGGAACGTGATAATTGGACTTGTATAGTATCAGATATGATAACACCGTTGATCAGAAGTGCTAACCCGTACTTGAGACCATGCGGTGTTGAGTACAGCCTGTTGTGTTCCGTCATCATAGTCGTTATTTGGAATGATATCTGCACAGTCCCTGGTTCGGTAAGCCATCAAAATATTTCTCCATTCAGTGTTTATGTTCAGATAACACTTGTGATTTTCTTCATTGCAGAAACCAATTAAGAAAACAGTATCGGGAACAGCACCAACTAAAACCAACCAATGCTGTGCGAGGGCAAAGTCCCACAACCATTTCTCAGTGGACTGTGGCAGTGCTCATAAGGGTCTCTTTGTGGGTATCGCGGTACTGGCCGGAACCATAGTCAGTCTTATGTTATTCAATGGACTCTTCCAGAAAGAGGAACACGTCGACTTGGCTCTATTGCAGGTACCTATGCAAATACAGGCATGTATACAGGGTAGCATAGTAAGATCAATACGCCTTTTCAGACCTTTATCGTATTTGTTGCGTATGCGATTTTGAATCTGATCTGATCGAAAGTAAAGTAGGTACCATCCCTGTCCGAGATTTAGACATCCTGGTGACCTCTTCCCCTGTTAGCGGATTATAATAAGACTCGCCTAATATTTTACACGTTAATGCAGTGTTATTATCTATATGCTACTAGGCTCTTGACCACAGAAATAGATTTTTTTAAAATTATACATATTAGTACTACGTACAGAATAATCACTGCAAAGAGACAAAAAAAATAAAGCTAAAAACTCAATTAAATCAAGTGCCCTCGATGGGACGCGCCGCCGTAGATGTTAATATGATCAGCGTACATCCCGGACTTGAGCTGAAGCGAACAACGAAACAATATTTGTCTTGATGTTCAGATGTTTTACAGTGAATTTTCGTTGTTTCACTTATCTAGCACAAGTCTGACGCCAAAAAATGCCGCCAAACTACCTACATGGGTACCTACTTAAAACACTGATTTTGTACATTTATTTTTTATGTAGATAAACATCTGGGAATCGATTCTATTCTTGCTGATGACCATCGGTTCAGCGGCATGCATACAAAGGATGAGGACATTGCCGCTCAAACGCGCCGTGTCCGCGATGCCGCTGGAGCACGCCTTGTTGCTGGTCACACAGTGCGGGGTGTACCTCTACTACTTGTTCCAAATCATCGGAGCTGGATTCCAGATAAAACGTTTCCCGGAGGAAACGAGAGCTACCAGGTAATACCTGCGTACACATATTAAAAAATATTGGCGTTTGGCTTTGCCTTTAATGGCGTGAAGTTACGGGCAAAAACTAGTTTACCTTTGTCGGTTGGTCCTGCGCCTGACCACTCACCGTCACCGGTCGTTTGAGTTTCCACGTCCCTTCGGACACTGAGAGTGAGGGAAGAGGAAGGGGATCTGTGCTTGCGCACACTCTTGTGCACTATTCTCCTGCGCAGTGACCGAAATTCGATCACTGTTATTAGATGTTATTCATATCTGTCCCCAGGATCGTGTCCCCCTTATGCGCTGTTATCCAGAGTTCCTGCCAAACGCTGCTAGTGCTGGATGCGTGGACGCGGCGCTGCGCCGGCACCGGCCGCCAGCGACCTGGCCGTCAACTTGTAACCTTCCTGCTTGTGGGCAACTTCGCGTTATGGCTGATAAACAGGGTCAAAAACGCGAGGGCAGAATTTCATCCGTTACAGGTAAGCTCGCTGGTGAAAGTTGATAGAAATATACCTATTAGGTAAGACTATTTTAAGCTTTTTGATCCTAATAGTAGGTATGTGTGTGCCTATGATTATTACTTAGATGCTGTCACACTAATAGTAAAAATGTCTTGTATTTGCAAGTTCGATTTTGATAAAATTTGGTAGGTAGGTCCTTCACCGCATAGGTTACTTACAGTCTCTCAGGAGACACTCTATCTACAGTCTAGCCGCCTTTATAGTGATTTTTAGCCAATTTAGGTACAATGGTTTAACAAAGCATTTCTAGTAATTAAAGTGATTTCTAATGCCTGTGTGAGACCATCATAACTTTCTGTAAATTTGAAGTTTAAAAATAATTACCTACGTACGTACTTACCTGGGTACAATATGATGAGGTCTTTTTCGTTTTCACAGATGGAATTCTACGGAGTCTGGGCATGGACTCTAATCACGCACGTGTCCGTGCCACTATTGGTCTGCTATCGGTTTCAAGCCACCGTCTGTTTCTATGAAATATGGAAGAATTCATACAAAAGGAAGAGAGAAGCTAATAATATTAATGTGGATGAATTGGAATTAAAGAACCACGTGGCATAAGGTCCTCATGTCATTTATTTATCCCATAACCGTAATTCTACTAGTACAAGACAGGCTGGCACTAATTACCGAATAGAATAGAACTAAATACCTAGTGACTAGTAATACTAGTAATACCTACTAAACAGTACGTTAGCAGTGTAATGTTCATACAATTTGGAATCGATTTTTCGTGATAATCGGATATTTAGGGTACCGATTTCTTTTGTTCGCATCCCTAATTAAGTCAATATGACAGTTGTCAAACAGGGCTTCTTATATCTCGACGACTATAGCCCCCAAAATCATAGAAAGTTATAATCGACTTGTAGTGGAATTACAAATCACATTTGTTCCTGAAAATGCTTTTCAAAACCATTGTAAACTGGCTAAAATCTCTATGAATGTGGGGGCTAGTCTTAAATTCCATTCTATTGTCTATGACGGACCACTATCTATATAGCGCCGTATATAATCCGCCCAAATTAAGAAGTGACGTGAATTAGGCCGGTTTACTACTAGGTCTCGAGATTCTTCATAATAGTGTTTTATAGCCGCCATAACTGGGGTCGTTTGTTTCATAAAAAGACACAATGAGGTAGATAGTCGTTCCTATTACTATTATATGTTCATAAATGTGCGTGAATGTGGGTAATTGGAACAAAAGTAGTGAAACATGATTTCCAGGTTCCCCTAAGAAGTCTGGTTTTTGTCAGTAAAGTATCCGCCACTTTACTGATAGTGTTTGGGGGGAAAGAATTATGGTAAAGGTAAAATTAAGAAGAGTATACCCACTAATGTTAGGCTCCTAAGGGCTTGTACCCAGGGACGTAAAACAAACTAAAAAAAACAGCTCAGGGCTGCCAGATTATAATTGGATACTCAAAATGTATAATTTGGTTGTCTTGAGTATCCTGTGTGAACAGCAGATGGCTGTGTATAATGGGATACACTAATAAAATGTTGATTGCATGTTCTTATGTTCGCTAATTATGAAAATAATAAAGTGATGAATGACAAAAAAAACTCTTTTTAAATTTAAATTTATTCCATTCTGAAATAAGTAATTTGTAGGCAAATAGTGAAATAGCAAATGCCCTCTGATAGTAACACTCATCACATAACAATTATTAAGAGTCTGTTTCAGAATCTTCAGATGACCCTTATTCACCAAATTTTGATTTTGTATAATTTTGGGCACCCGGGTGTATAAAATAAGATGGCTCTGCTGGCAGCCCTTTACTAGCTAGCTTAGATGTCGGCTTTTTGGCGGGAAGTGGAAAAGTCATGTTGTGATTTTTGTTTTAATTTCCAAAACTTGTGTTTTCGTGTAATATAATGTGTAATATTGGTGGAATATTAACCATTATATGCTCATAAATGTGCGTGAGTGTGGGCAATTGGAACAAAAGTGATGAAACATGATTTTCGGCTTCTCCCAAGAAGTCTAGTAATTTGTCAGTAAAGTATCCACCACTTTACTGATAGGGTTTGGGGGGGTAGAAATAAGGTAGTTATAAGATAGAATTAAGAAAAAATGTAATAAAAGTATACTGATGTTAGGCTCCAAAGGGCTAGTTCCCAGGGGTCGTAAAACTAATCTTATAAAAAAAAAAAAAAAAAAAGCTTAGCTGTCAC
Source organism: Drymonia ruficornis (assembly GCA_947859195.1). Classification (NCBI taxonomy): domain Eukaryota; kingdom Metazoa; phylum Arthropoda; class Insecta; order Lepidoptera; family Notodontidae; genus Drymonia; species Drymonia ruficornis. Next base: position 5,931,642 of record OX401910.1, on the reverse strand, counting down.
TCATGTGTGTTTCTGTTTGTCAGTCTAATAAATTTGTGTACAAAAATTTTCCCTCATTTCAGATTACAAAAATAAGGTATTTGTAAAACATAATGGCTTCTGTAATGGACGTAGATGAAGAAGAAGTCGAAATGGCTTCTTCGAGTAGTGGCAAAGGAGACAAAAAGCGATTTGAAGTTAAAAAGGTAAATCAAATTTTCGCAAATCATTGTTCCTATGCGCGTATTTCTTTGTTGATGTTTATTGTTTTATTATAATTACAGTGGAACGCCGTTGCTCTGTGGGCCTGGGGTACGTATTACCTTCGTATACTACAGCCTTACAAATATATACTAACACACCTTTTTCTTCCCATCTAAGACTAACACTAACCTATATTGACGTCATTTTGTTTGTTTTCTAGATATCGTGGTAGACAACTGTGCTATCTGCCGAAACCATATAATGGATCTGTGCATCGAGTGCCAAGCTAACCAGGCATCAGCTACTAGTGAGGAGTGCACAGTAGCCTGGGGAGTTTGCAATGTAGGACGACCTTACTTTAGAAACTACTTATAATACCTATCTACTTCTAATATTTATTCATAGTTAAAATGGCAATTTTGTTCCAGCATGCCTTCCACTTCCATTGTATCTCACGTTGGCTCAAAACCAGACAAGTATGTCCTTTAGACAACAGAGAATGGGAATTCCAGAAGTAAGTATAATGTTCATTCATATGGAAGGTATATTAATATTGTAACCCAAATATTTGTTACAATATGACTGGCACTATCAGGAATCACCAATATTTAGATTTTAGCATCTTACATGTACCTATAGTAAGTTTTTTTATACTATGTCCTATTTGGTAAGCAAAGATGGCGTCCAGCGGGGCCATTGCGTAACTTTTTTGTCAATGTTTCAATTGGTTTCGTTTATCCTGTGTCAATTATATATATATATATATATATATACAAGTATAAAAAAACGTACTATATATTGTAATGGATTTGTGAAATGAATACTGTGCATGTGTGTGTGCGTGTGGAATGTATGGTATAGGATCACATTATTGGTAGGGCCACCCTGTATGGAATGCCAGCTTATCTCAATGAATTATTTTTCCAGGTATGGACACTAAAGCATGATGTAATGCCCCAAGACCCAGCTCCAAAAAGAAGCCACCACATATTGAGAATGGGGATACCTATGTCAATAATGCAAATCAGTTGTTAATAAACTCACTCAAAAGTATTAGATTTTTCGTTATTAATTTCGCGAACATTTTGTATATTGTAATTATGGAACACTTTGTAATTAAAATAAAAAAGCACAAAAAAATAGTAAAATTCTATCAGCCTAACATGACATGTTTATTTTTTGGGGAAATATGATTGATCTGGACTGATTATGATAATTTAGGTGACCAATTAAAACAAAATTTTAGAAAGAAACTTGAGGCAATTTATTGTGATAATTATTTTAAATGAAAAATATTTCATAATGTTATCAACAATATGCAACTTGTCTAAATTACAGAATATCTTACATACACTATTCCAAATCGGAATATCACAATAGCTAGATGTGGAACTAGCGATTCTTTACAGATAGCTACTGTATAATAAATTACTGCAGCCACATCACAATATTTCTGTGCATCATTTTCTTAATACAGCCAAAATACTTTTTGTAAAACAAAGTAGGTACACAAGAAATGCTACAAATTGTAGAATTAAGGAAAGTACTTACTGCTTTTAGTTTTATCTACATAAAAGCCTTCATATAAATAATAAAAATATTACTACAATAGATTGGGATAAACAGAGGTGCAGTTAAGTGCTTGACTATCCAATTCGAATAGTTGATTGGATGTGGCAATTCTAGACTACCATAATTTTTAACAGAAAGTGTATGCAGATTTCATTACCTACTTCGGTGTTTTTCCTTGCTAATAAAAGCGAGATAACCTACATGCTTTTCTTATTCATTCCTACTTATGACGTCACACCTAGTCAAAAATTAATTCATTCTACACCCGTGCAGGTAAATAAATCCACCCTATAGTTACATATACAAGCTTACACTCGGGTAGATTTTGTCACTTGTTAATTTAAATACCGTAATTTTCAACATTTTAACTAACAATTAATAATATTATCATTTTTTATTAAACTAAGTGTCTACAACCGTTGAACATTTTATTCAGAGTCAGAACTACACTCAATTACCATAAATAGATAATTAGAAATCTTTACATTATTAACAATTTGTGGCCTGACTGTCTATGTCTCCATTTTAAAACTAATTTTATGATGATAGTGACATATAAATACAACGGGAATATTTATCTACTCAACTGAATGAGCTCATTTGTTTAAATACCTCCAACATTCATAAATGAAGATTTAACACTTCTAGAGGATATATCTTTCCCATTTTGTAACCCATTTTAGCCTTATTACAAAAAATACTCAAAATCCCCACAGGGTTTGCACACTTGTTCAAATAGATAGATTATTTATCACTATTATTACTAATAATTAATTTATTACTCTTTATGATAGAGAATTTATTTTACTATGCTCATCCATACATATTCTATACCATTCATTATACACAGTTGATCATGACATAGATACAAAACAAATAAATTATACAATGCAATGAGATCTACCTGCAGCAAGTCCACAAAATAATAATATCTAATGTTTGAAACGTTTACCAATGAACAATAACGAATGTCTCTAGCCAAATGGAGCTCCCTCCACATCCAGGAATTTATTTTCTTCATATAAGTTGCAATAAGTCAATAAATAAAGGGAACATAACATATAATTAACAATATAGATAATAAAACAAGTACATAGTAAGATATAGATTAAACTGAGAACAACTTATATGATAATAATAACAGTCACCTGTGTTAATCGGTAATATTTACGATTCAGTGCTAATTAATAAGTTATCATTTTTGAAAGTTTGTTTTAATAAATATTTCATGGAATCATTTAAAATCTGATGCTTAAAACGTACATACATTAATCAAATGTCAGAACTTCACATCACGAAAATAAATATGTACTAGATAAAATAATTCTAGTCAGTGTCAATTAAACTAATAATTGAATAACGGTGGAAAAATAACCATAAGGTAGTTGCGGCTGTCAGTCTGCTGAGATAGCAGGCGGCAAATCGATAGTACGACTCTCATTGCCAAAGATTAATCGTAAGCGTTTCATCGGAGGCAGGGGACGGATGGGGCTGTGTTTACGGTGGCGCTCTTTCGAACGGCGTCGCTTCTTTAAACGTCGCGCTGTTTCAGGGTCAACGCCCTCAAGTCGTAATACTTCATATTCGGTTGCCTCTGTTGTGGTACCACAGTCCATAACCTCCTCTACAACTGGACTCCTCTTAACCCGTAATGTCAATTTTAAGCCCCGCCGTGGTGGCGTGCACGGGCAGTCACTGCTTTTGTTCGAGTTGTCCACCAGCCAGGGAGGTCCAGAATCAGTTTCTTTTTTAGATTCCTCAGTCCGATTTGATACATCTACTTTTTGATTCTTGCTCAGTTTACTATCTTTAGAATCACTTGGGTTCACATTTTCTCTATAGTCATAAATCTCACTTTTCACACATGCATTATCACTTACACACTTATCCTCAACAGTTTGTTCTTGAATATTGGAATCACATACAGAAGTTTCTGAATTTCCCTCAGTAGGATTACTAAATTCCTTTCTTTCCTGTGGAGATTCTTTTGCATCACAATCTTTTTCTGTTTTAGCTTCATGCGAGTCGATGATTTCAGTAGATTCAGTATTCTCATTCTGGTTGTCATGTGATGGTTCCGTTTTAATGTTCACTTTATTCATATCTAAAACATTGGATAAATCAGTTTCCACTTTTGGTGTAGACAAGTTTCTTTCTGATTTAGCCTCCATGCCTACTTTCGTTACAGTTTTTGATTTGGAACAAGTATTAGGTTGTGTGCAGGTATCTAGTAATCTTTTATGACTTCTTAAGACTATGCCAGTATGGGAATCCCGACTGCTGCGGGAGCTGGTGGTGCTACAGCAACGCGACGGCGGTGCGCGGCGCTTCCCATTGTCGGTTGGAACGACCATGCCATTGGTTACTCTACTGCTGTCCGTCCGCCGCCGTCGTAGCCTCTCGCCCCTACTAGAAGCAGAGGACTCTCTACTACATTGCGACTCTTTACCGACAGATCCATCTATGACATCAGCAATACAACCCTGAGCTATTAAAAGTTCTGCATCATATTTTGTTAAGCCTTTCTGTTTCATTTCTTTGATACTAAGAGGAGATACTATGTCTGAATTTTGTCTACTAGATATTCGAGATTTTTCTGGATTTTTACCATTTATATTTTTTTGTGTTTGCTTTGCTTTTGTTCTATTTATTCTATTGTCAGTTTCTCTAAATCTGTATCTAGTGGCCTCCTCGTCATCATGTGCATTTTTTACAGAAAATGCACCTTTACCCCTTCTCTCACATGTCTCACATTCACAGTAGCAATTGCCATTTCCAAAGAAGTCCTCTCCATAGAAACAGGTGATTTCTTCTCCAACTTCTATGTCTCTCAACACACGAACAAAAGCCTTACCACGGTCTGTAGCTTCAAAGGTGCATGTGGGTCTACAATCATGATTGATGTATGCCGCAGGGCCTAGCCAAAGCTGTGCACAATTTTTCCTACAACTGTACATAACCGAAAAATCATTCTTTCCTGGATGTAATAACTGTTTTTCTTCCTCTTCAGTCATCTCAGCAATGCATCCCACTAAAAAGTCAATTCTTTCATGCTTGAAAAATTTTTTGGTTGTTGAAATCTTGGCTCCCACTCCACCTTCCAATGAATATCTATAACAAGGCTCTATTACAAAGCCTGCTTTTTTATCGAAAACTCGTAAATAACGGTATATCTGAAATAATAATAAACTTTATAAGAAATCATACTGAAATATTCCTACAGCAAAAATATTGACATACATATCTACATGTACAAACATTTGTAAATAAAAACATACATAGTACATGATAATCAAAATATACTAACATGCTCTCTTAATTTGCTCTGTTGATGTTTATTTTTGCTAAAATGCCTTGGCATCCATTCTCCATTAGCTAGTTTAGTATAAGCCTTATTGTAGTCCTGTGTCTGTATGAATTCCTTGATTATATTCTTGAGCTCTTCTTTATTGGTCTTCAGGGGTCTATATCGAATATTCATTTTGTGTGTTGTGATGCCAAGGTAGGGGTCTACTATGAGAGCAGTAGCCAAGTCGTCATACTCGGACAACTCACGAGGAGTCATGCCCATCGGCTGCATCTTGTGGAGTACTTGCCTCCCTGGGTACGACGCTGAGCCAACAACCATCCTGAATACCTGAACAACAAAGGATGCGATGTTTGTAGCTACACATAAGATTACTCTAATCAACTCCAGATCTATTTTACAGGCTCTAGTGTCTTATTTCATAAACAATCATTTGTCACATTCCTGGCTTGCGAAAGCAAAATGTTATATGATTGTTCATACAATCTCATAATTTCTAAAATATAAAAGGACAAACATGGCGGCCGAACACGAAAACCAAAAAACGACACGTCAAAACTTTGACGCGATTTTACGTCCTTTTGAAACACACAAATATTTAACAATTAACTAATAAATGCAGAATAACTATTCAACTAACAATAACACTTACTTATATCATTGAATGTACGTGAAATTCATGATTATTTTTAATAACAACTTCACTATCTAGAAGCACTTCCAGACGCTAGTCGCTAGGTTATTTACATCTATTATACATTAAAATATGTTTATATTAAAATTCTAATGTAACTTCATTATTATATATCAGGAATCAAAAATAAAGCAAATTGGTCATATTCAAAATAATCTCCAAGGAAAGCTGAAAAACAACCATGTTTTCGTGCACTCCATTCAAGTACCACAATGTGCATTTACAAAGATGATATAAATTATTAAATTGATAAAACAGTAAAACAGGAAACGGAAAAATATATAAAATGGTTTACACATTTTATATTTTTGTCTATAAGTTTGTGAAACAAATAACAACAAATTAATTTTATAAACCCCATAATACAATGTAATAAATACCTAGGCTTTTAATACTGCGTATCCATAACTAACTTCAAAAAACAAAACAAACAATTTGGCCAACAAAATTATATAAATTATTGTTGTTAAGTTGGTAGCTTCACTTCTGTACCCACAGACAAAACCACAGTGTCAGTGTTTCCAGTAGTACGGTAATTCCTATTTTGTACGATAATAAGGTCCTCCAATCGCACACTGTACGCTCGTGCTCTCGCGTCTTTATTATTGAGGAAAAAATAATAATATGAGCCTGGAAGCGCTAGTAAAAATGTTGCACTCACTCCGCTTGCTTTTTAGGGTTCCGTACACAGAGGGTGCCGACGGGACCCTAATACTAAGCCTAGGCTGTGTGTCAGTCTGTCCGTCTGTCAGCGGGCTGTATCTCACGAACCGTAATAGCTAGAGACTTGAAATTTTCACATGTTTATTTATTTCTGATACCGCTATAACAACACATACCAAAAATAAAATAAAATTTTAAAATAAAGGGGTTCTTATACAAGAGACTTAATATTTTTGACGTTTTTATTTTACGGTGGTACGGAACCCTTCATGTGCGAGTCCGACACGCACTTGGCCGGTTTTTTGTACTTGTATTCATTATTTAGTTAACGTCTAATGAATGTGAATATCTACTAAAGTTCATTCATCTGGCGCTCATAGCCAGCTGCAATCACTGATCGATACGATCGGAGGTTAAGGCCTAGCCCGCACTGCGAATAAAATCTGCGAAGTATTTTTTTCGCAATTCTGTAATCATATGAATGTATCCGCACTGGCGATTTTAAATTCGCACAATTTGACAAGGTGCGGCGCGGAATATAATCCGCGCTAATAAGAACCGCGCTGATTTTATTCGCAATGTGGCCAAGCTATAAGCAAGGCTTGGCAAGGTCAGGCAGTAGCAAGTAGTTTTGTGGCACTACCTACTGCAGTTCAGAGTTCTGCTATTACTAACATAAAATAAATAAAATAATATTTATTTGGATCAAAACAATGGTACAGTTATAAAAAATCGTTGACTAATGTAGAAGTTTTAGAAAACTGTGTCGCAAAGCCAACGGAATTTGTAGTATTACATAGTATTTAAGTGACGAAAAAAATGTGCATTCTTCTTTAATTTTGTTACTGAATAAAAACAGACAGCATTTCAAACATTTAGATTTTTTTATAATATTCAACTGAAAGGTACCATTTTTTTTTTAAATAATGTCAAATCTACGCTAAATTCATACCAATCTTGGGGTAGAAGGAAAACAAGACTTGGCAGGCAGGCAACCCTGCGTGACAACGAGTGCTCTATGCTCTATGGGTGTGCGCGCCGCGCCGGATTTTGTTTTGATTTTGATTATGATATTGCATGAATATTGTGAGAATCTCAACAAGCAAGGAAACCATACAAGTTATTAAGATTATGAACTAGAATCATCTGATTTTATACATTGGTGAGTTTCATATAAAAAAAACATTATTTTAATATTATGAGGCTATCAGTTTTTGGTACACACCATGAATATAATAGTACACACAGAATTGAGAGACAGCAGGCTCTCCTTATCAGTTATCTATAAAATTAAGTACTAGATTATGAATAATACGGTTGGTCAGTAAGAATGTTTCTATTCACATAATGTATTATAACTTAATAAGACAGACACTGGCAATATTGTTTGGTTTTAGAACACTGGAATACCTACTGTGCTGATCAAAATAATTTATGCTATAACAATATATTTGTGGTAATAATAAATAAATCTACAAACAAACGAAACCATGTCTCAATCAATTGAACTCAGCGGATCTTCAGGGAACCTGAGAAATGGGTTAATTGATTTCACAGCAGGCTCACTGGGTAAGCAAACAGTATTTTTTTAAATATGCCGCTTTTCTTTTAATAATATCACATTACCTTTTTTTATTTTATTTTTGAGGCTAAACTCTCATGCTTGGAGGACTCCCCTGTAACTAACTATGAGGCCAGGGCTGCACTGGTAAATCAATTGCAATGTAACAATGGTCAAACCCATATTAACCAGTGTAGCCCGGCCTAAGGACATTAACACAACACAACCCCCCATTACTCTGTGATTTTCATTAAAAAAACCATTTTGTTTATATTTACTAACATAAAAGTATCCTTAGTTACTCCTTATAACATCAGCTATGTGCCAGTGAAAGTCTGGTTAAAATCAGTTCAGCCGTTTTGGAGATTAGTCGGAAAAAACAGACATACGGATAAAAAAAAGTTTTTTAATAAGTACTGTATATACTTTCATATACATTTACTAAAAAGCTTATATTTTGACATTACAACATTACACTTCCATTTTATTTATTTGTGTAGTAGTGAAACCTAACTAAACCTTTTCCTAAATCTTTCAGACTAGCGTATGCCAAACACCTCACCCAATATTCACATAAACAATGTTTTGTTTTTTTATTTTTTATTTTTTATTAGGCGGTGTAGCAGTTGTATATGTTGGGCAGCCACTGGACACAGTGAAAGTAAAGATGCAAACATTCCCACATTTGTACAAAGGAATGTACCACTGCTTGAAGCAAACCCTGAAGAATGACGGTGTTATTCGTGGACTGTATGCAGGAACAACACCTGCGATCATGGCCAATGTTGCTGAAAACTCAGTGCTCTTTGCTGCTTATGGATATTGTCAGAAATTTGTATGCAGACTAACTGGAGTTGAGGTGTGTGTTATCTGTAATAATATAGCCGTTTAAAAGTGCCCTGCTGGGTCAATCTCTCCTCTGAATCTCCCCTCACATTAAGGGCAGGCCTGTGACTCTCAACCTGACATGGATTTAGACCATAACTAACTACACTCTCTCATACTTCACAAACCTATATTTCCGAAGGTTTAGGTAGACTATATATCCCCATTTTGATGATAACACTGCCATTACCTGGCACATTTCTTAACTTTATTTGACGGCACGTTAAAATTTACTAAACAAATAGTAGTCTGCTTTAACCTCGAGACCTAAAGAGGCAGTCTAGATAACACTGTGTATCTCTGATAAGTCTTCAGATACAATTAATGAGATAATAACATGTTTTATTTTAAAGTTAAAACAGATAAAACCTATATACTTGCTGTATCACAGCTTCTTGGAACCAAGATTGTTAAAAAAAGGTTATCAGAACATACCCTTATTTGGTGATAACTGTTTTTTATTGTCTTATTCATAGAGTTAATATGTACAAGTTTTATGAATATTGTTGCATCAACCCCGTATTATACTCAGTTGACCTTTAATGGGTGGCTGCCTACCTATATACTATAAGCTATAAGGTAGGTTTATTTGCAATGCGAACTTTTCTGACAACTAAGGGACACCGCAGACTTGCTAGTTTTTGCATCGGCGATCGGTGTTTTAGTCGCTTTTAGCATCGGAGCAGTCGCTGCGTCCGACCGCAGAGAGTCGCCAAAACGCGATGCAGTCACAAAATCGCCGATCGCCGATGCAAAAAGTAGCATGTCTGCGGTTACCCTAACTGAGGTGCGCGGGCGCAGGGCAAATGCAGGGTGAATGCTAATTGGTCCAGTCATGTTCAAACCACAAATCCTGACATAGATAGGGATACATATTCCTCTTTACTGGCCAAACGTCAGTGGGCGATATAAGATCTATTTTCCTAACGTGTTATTTGAAAGGGTTTTATTATTGTTATTTGAAAGGCCTTAGGTTTTGAGGTCAATGTATTGAATATTTTTTAGAAAGTGGAGGAGTTGTCGGCTTTGGGTAACGCGTCAGCGGGATTCCTGGCGGCGTTCTTCTCGTCCTTCACGCTGTGCCCCACGGAGCTGATCAAGTGCCAACTGCAGGCTATGCGCGAGATCAATGTGCAAGGCTCACAGACAGCTGTACGATGATCATTATGGGTATTTCACATGTGATACAAGCAGACTATCGCAAGTACGCAGTCATATCGTCTCGTACTACAAATAAAATGGACTGGGGCAGTCTTAGATTTGTAAAAGGGCCCTTCAGGTCGTGGCCTAGGGGCGGCAGGTTTCAGAAGGCATTTCAGTTTTCAAAATATACCTACCTAACCTGTGATTAAGATAGGTAGAAAGGAGTGAGGTGCGGTACTAAGTGTAGTGACCTATATTTAATTGGGGGCAATACCAGTAACTCCCAGACGACGGCAATATGAAAATTATATTAAATTTTACGTTTTACCCAAACGAAAACAAAGTCTAATTCAGTTTTCTATCGAACGTGTGAGCTTACCAGCATACATGGCCGCAAAAGTATTGTATTTTTCCATAAGTTGGAATCCTACAATCGTATTTTACTACTCATATCTGATTAAACTTGTTACCACAATGTCATATAAGTACCTATATTGTTTATTTAATGTTATCATAAGACGCACTTCCTATCTTATTTGCGTATTAATTTAATTGCGAACTTGAACTGATTCAATATTATCGCGATGCTTACACGAGATTTCTTTTGTCAGGTTAAGATAACACCGTTGCAGTTGACTCAGCAAATCTTTAGACAGTATGGCATCCAGGGTTTGTTCAGGGGTCTGGTGCCGACCATCATGAGAGAGATGCCAGGATATTTCTTCTTTTTCGGCGGCTACGAAGGTGAATTTCATAGCTTAACTGTTCTTTTTGAAAGATCACTAGCAATTTCAGATTGTCATATGGGGTAAATGCTTATGCTAGGCGTGGGCTCATCCTATGGTTGAACTGAGACTTGTCGCGGTAGGAAGACCCCTTTGACCGTTAAACTTGCCGCATATTTCATTGACTTACTAGTACAAATTACCTCAGACTAATAACATATTCTCGTATAAGAGATGTATTCGCCGCCCCTTAAGCGCACTTTAGAGCAGGGCGCTCTGAAGGCCATGAAGTTGGACATGTAATGTAACCTACATGAATTTTGATTCTACAACTTCACCGATATTAACAACTTGGTTTAATTATTGGGTGATAATTTTATAAAAATCTTATGTTTTTTAATATCAATATTTCAGGTGCCAGGGAGTTATTGAAGAAACCAGGTCAATCAAAGGACGACATCGGTTTCTGGAGAACGATGGCAGCGGGCGCTGTCGGCGGTCTCGTGCTGTGGACCGTGATATTCCCCTCCGACGTGATCAAATCAAGAGTACAGATATCTAATAAGAGCCAGAAGTTTTTGACTGTCGGATACGATATTGTGAAGAAAGAAGGTTAGTTCCCGAAGTATACATCTAGTTTAGAAGGTACTTTCATGCCCCTTTCATTACTTCGCAGGTTTATAGTGCTATTATATTATCAGCTTAGTTAGACTCAGACAGACAGAAGAAATAGGTATACGATTTCCTGGTCTTCCTTTATATTCCATATAATTTTATTTAGCAGAAATTGTGGAAGCATCAATCCTTATAATTGACCCTTATGATAGATATCATAAAAATAAAAGTGTGTTTCTTTCACATTTTAACGGTTCGATTCCCGGCTAAAGTGGTTGACTAATCAATAAATTTCCTCGGCCAAACTCGGTCAATTTTATATTGAAAGAATAAAGATGTCTAAAGATTTTAATGGAAAAATTACGACTCGCTAATACCATTCTATTCTTACTTACAAAAGCTAGTAAATTGTACTACTGCGATAATGCCCGCGAACGCTTGGATTATCATGTTGTTTTCATGCATGTTATGTCTCTTAAAATAGTTATGAAATTGCATCAGCAAAATATTTTGCACATCTCGACCTCGCAACATCAGGCATGATAAGAGAACAAAGACAAGGGCGCAGCGTTCGCGTACCGTCAAACTGGACATACAGGAATAGTGAAATAGTGAATTCGAATTTTCAAAATTAGTTTATAGGTAGGAGTTCGCCGCAAGCGGCAGGCAGCAGACGTCAGTCGGTCTCATAGAAATTGTATGCCGTCTGCCGTCGCGGCACATGTCATCGCCACAATTTGTATGAAGGTAGGAGTTCGATGCAAGCGGCAGACGGCCGACGTCAGTTTCATTTAAATTGTCGCCATGACATGTGCCGCGACGGCACGACGGCATTCAATTTCTATGAGATCGACTGACTGACGTCGGCCGTCTTCCGCTTGCATCGAACTCCTACCTTTATGCTGGTTTTAGTCACGCGTGAAGCCGCGCGTGCGGCATCCGGCGTGGTCGAAAATGTATGTAGCATAGTCATTAGGATTTTTTACTGCGTCTCTACTCCCGCTTTATTATTACACGTCTGATCCGCGCTGTCAATACATACAATTTCAGCCGCGCTTACCGCACGCGTGGGTCTTCACTAAAACTTCAGCATAATATTTTTCAGGGTAGGCTAACAAACCGAATTTTAAATTGTATCCATCAAACAGCTTTTTATTTATCATGTTTCTCGACAGGTGCCCTGGCTTTGTACAACGGCCTCAAACCCACGCTAGTCAGAACTATCCCTGCGACAGCTGTACTCTTCGTGGTCTACGAATATTCCAAGAAGTTTATGCACCAGTCATTTGGCGACTAATAGTTGAAGTGTTTAGTTGTATTCTAGTATAATTGTCAGACTGTTGTAGATATTTTAGCCTATGTGGGCTCGTTGTTATACCTAATTATTATGTTATTGATAGATATGAATAAATGTATGCTTATTCTAATGTTATATAGGATATTTCATTGTGTTTGTCAGTAAATAAAAATACTTGGGTCGTCCAAGTTGTTAGGTATGGTGTGCCAAAAAGTGTTCTCACAGAAAGGCAAGTTCAAAAAGTGATGTCAGGAGACAATTTGAGTAAATTGCCAGGTGGCACACACTGTCTTCATTTATATTTTACGGCATATTTTATGACATAAAGAGAACAAAACACGTTGCCATTGCTCTCCAATACCGCATCTGAAAGACTGGGAGTAGGAGATCCGCGCGAAATTATTGTTTATACCAAAGAGAATATAGCCACGCCCACGCTTTCTCTTTTATACCTTTAAAAATTTCTATGCTAGAATCTTTTTTTTTTTTTCAAATTTGTTTATCAACATCAATGACAAACTTGACCAACTCTCAACAAATTTCATGATTTTATTTGGATTTAATCATTAATTCATAGTCGAATGTCATCAGACGATTACCAAGTGCAGAACATTTATAGATACGCGAGGAAAACTTATAAAAAGAATAGAAGGGGAACGCTTGAGAACGATATCGGTCAAAATGATAACGTGGAAGCCGCTGAAGCTTCTCCGAGGAGTGATGTCCGCAGCGACGGAGTGGTAGACTCCCCGGGGTGTAGCTGCGACTTGGACCCCGAGGGCGAAATAGCTAATATCCTGCACAAAAAGTGTCCGGTCATTACATTGGCTCAGCAACAACTTCAACGGCTTCTGAATGAAACTGATAAACTGCTCTGTGATAATACTAGATGTTGCAGGTACTGTACTCATACATACCCCAGATTATATTATTTGGTAATATTGGTATTTGGACATCATTTGCAATTAGGTTGTAGAGTAATAAAAGCTATGTACAATAACGCCTGTATTGCCTGAACCGCAGAGGTGCACCGAAGCAACATACGCGCCGTAACGCGCCTAATTAAAACCGTCTTCACTACATGTTGCGCGTGCGTACCTACGGTGCGGCTAAGTGTACGTGCAATATAGGTTAATAATCACTTTGGGGGCGTCCATAAATTACGAGAGGTGATTTTTCGACAACCCCCCCCCTCCCTCCCCCTTGGTGAGATTAGGCTCGAACCCCTCCCTTCCCTTCTAATCTCACGTGAGATTTTTCAAAAGCCCACAGAGTAAAGACTAAAGAAAGAGGTGCCCTTATTAGATATATGTATGAAAAAAAACGTGGTCTTTGTTTTTTCATTTTCATTGTTCTGTCTACCGGTAAATAGTTGAACTACTCGCTTCGTTTTATGTCGATGTTAGTACTAGGCCGACCACTCGGCCGAGTTGCTTAGGGCCAGTCCCCTTAGTAATTAGTCCATGCAAAACCCATATTCTAGTGGAGAAACATGTTTTACTTAATTTAACCCAGTTTTCTCGCAATTTTACTGTTTCTTGCGGTAAAAAAATTACGTGAGATTTGCTGAGACCCCTCCCCCCCCCCTAAATGCCTCACGTAATTTATTGACGCCCCCTTTCTGTTACAGATCTGTGTACGATTTCGTCTGTCTATGTAAAGAAATCTTCCTGAGTCGAGAAAAGTGTCGATGTGTGCTACTAGTCTTTATTGGTGTTGCATTTTTCCTGGGCGTCGTGTTCGGTGCCGCCTCCTGTGGAACTCGCCTCGGGAAATTCAACAGCCCTATACTTACCTGTATTGACAACTTCTTTATTACTAACACCTATCCTAATATAGAAGACACATATCGCAGTATAGCATAACAATAAGTAGATACCTATAATATACTAAATAAATATAAGTAGTGTACCTACTTACTTACAAACTGATTTCCATAATGGCTGTGCAATCTTATTAAGATTATTGTTGAATCAATTACCTATTATAATGTAGTGTTTTGCCACAGTGCGTTTTATTTTTTAGCGTTAAGTACTATTCGCTCCGTCTGCAGGACTAGCACACACGCCAAGATAAAACTTGTCACGCATTATGTCGCAGTCGCTCTCTCTCTCTTACTTAATGTAAAAGAGAGAATGAAGCAAAATCGATTTATCTCGCGTTTTGTCATGTCACGGCCGGCTGTGCTACTTGTGCAGCTCTATAAGCTGAACTCCTACTAGGCCGATTGATCCGATTGATCCCGGGTACCAATAGACCAAAGCAAGTGGAAATAGGGTGGGGAAGCTTTTGCTCTGCAGTAGGACTATTAGGCTATCAGTGCCATAAGGCTAGAAATTATATGATCACACTAACCCGCATTAAAATTTCACGTCCGAGGTGGTTTTTTTTTAAATATCAAAACATGTTTGTTAATTTTATTTTTGTAGAACAAGTATTAATTATCAAATTAAATAACTATGAAAACTTAAAATTACTATTAATTATTGATGAAAGAAGGTATGTAACTAGTTAACTGTATTGTGTATAGACAAATCAAATTTATATCAATTGAGTTCAGTTATTTATTCTAAATTGGTAAGTATTATGCATATAGGTATTCCAGGCAGGTATCCAATGTCCCAGATGAGAATTAATTTAACATCCTAAGGGTGCTTGTGCACTCATACATAATTGCATTTGTTTCCAGATTACTCTCAGATTTGCCTTTTTTATTTGTATTTACCGCCTAACAGATTTTTAGCCAGTTAACAATGGTTTTACAAAGCATTTCTAGGAATAATTGTAATGCCAGTGTAAGTCCATCATAATCATAACTATCTATAAATTGGAAAAGGGTTTTTTACACTCATAAAAATATGTATTTGTGTTTTTTTCTACATTTTTCACAAATTCTTTTATTTTTGTTTGTGTAATTTATGTAAAATAACAAAACCACAAATAAAAAGACCAAATAAGAGTAGAAACAGTTGGGCTGTATCCTTGGGGGCACTATGGAGTTGCGACACAAATTTACAGATAAAAGAAAAATATGTCTTTTTATTAAACAACCATCTTATAAAAAAATGTCTCAGGATATTATATAGCCAAAACTAAAAACTTTTTGATTAGGTTTTTTAATTGTCTCCAATTGACAGATTAGTGGCAAATGTGGTTAAAATAAAACTTTTAAGGATTTAATTTTTGTTAGCTTAGTACTGTAATTACAAAGTTAAAGCTAAATTATTCTTGGGTGATAATTCTAAAGGCCTAGCATCCCCAAGGATATCCACTGACTGCAGAAACCAACACCCTTAAAGATATAATTAATAAAATAACTCAAATTCAGCTTTTCGTACAGTTCATAAAGTTGCTTTACTTTTAAATTTGGACAGATGCTAAACAGATGGTTACTATGTTGTTTAAAATACTTATTTTTTTAAACATTATTACACCTAAATAGTGATCACCATTATTGATAAGGCTTATTAATTACTTCTCCTCACACCACTCATTCTCTTTGCGAACTTGGTCTTCCTCAGCGGCAGTAAAGTCATTTTTGATGTTGAATGTTTTACGAATTTCTTCTGGTGTTTTACCCTTGATCATATTTGCTACTGTCTTACATGTTACGTCCAGCAAGCCTTTGATATCTAAATAGTTGGCTGCTAAAATTAGTTCAAAGAGAGTGCCCTGGTCAACTTTTAAAAAGTCTGCATCCCATGACGATATATCGTCTGTTCGTTTTTCTTTGTTCTCGTCATCTTCGGGCAGTGGCGGGTCGTCTTTGTGATACGTAGCCCACTGGATCACTTTTTTGAGAATTGCTGAATTTACATTCGGTAAAGGGACTACTTCCTCTTCGTCTTCCTCCATTCCCAGGTCTTCCAACATTGTCTTTATCGTAACGGAACATTTTGCAATCTCAACATCAACTGTGAAAATCTCACTATCCGAGGACTGCAATTTTATATTTGGCATCTAGAACAAAGCAAATTTTGTAAACATTATCGGAAAATAGGGCGCCATCTTACTGTACATAGGTGCCCAGTTGATATAAAAATAGTGCCTGCTGCAACCTCAAATTCGTGGTTATAAAATACAATAATTAATCACCTTGAAACGGGTAGCTAATAACAAAATCGGAATACTTTTAAATGGAATGCGCTAAGCTGGATTATTTTTATATAAACAAAATTCACGATTACGATTTACGCACGGACCAAGAAAAAGAATAATTTACTAGTGATGTGTGGTGGGTGAGTAGTGCAGTTCATGTTCTCTTCTCTGTGGTAGTCACGAATGAGCGTCAAAATACGAAATCGGTAGAATTAAAATTCCCGTATAAAATCGGCAGACTTGACCCAAAATCGGTATAAATAAAAAATAAATAAAACTATTTTATATTGTTGGAAGAATTGTGTTTCATGAGTGCGAATTATCAAAACTTTTACAGAAGGCATAGTTCCCGTTACGTTATATACCGTAGTTAGGTACGACTTTTTTGGACCCAGCCATAAAATTCTTGGTAAATTGATGGTAGGCAGGTGTGTTTAGAAGTGGGTGCTTAAACGAAAAGCCGTTTGAAAAGTTCGTTTTTTTACGTAAGCACACAAGCGCGCTTACAAACACAAGCGTGTAGCTTTTAAGCAATGACGGCCAGAAAGCGAAAGAAATTCCAAAAATTTACAAAAAGTAACCTAATTGTTATGAAAATATAGCTCAGATCAAAATTTATTAAATTGAACCTTATTTCTTTACCCATAAAAAGCAATACATTGATACCTACTTAATTATATTAGATTGACAACTATGTTTCTATGCGCATAAGGCCCACTATCAATTTTTCAGCAGATAAGTTTTTGCTATCTAAAAGTTCAATGCACAAAAGCACAAAAAAAAAAGTAGAAAGCAGAAAACTAAGTAAAAATGTAAAAAGCAGAAAAGCACTACCGTGCTTTTTACAGCTACTTTTAAAAACAAGCACAAGCGTTACAGCCTGCTTTTAATATAAAGCCGTTTATCACATCTTTAGGTGTGTTACCTACCTTTTCCTTTTTTAGTCACTAAGTTGGCAGCACTGTGTTGTGAAGTGTCATTGACAGTGACAGGCAGAAAATCATAGAGAAAGCATCAATAGAGACAACACGGTAATAATAATACCGTGCTTGAGCGAGACATGCTTACGCCCGATATCCTAAGAGTGAAAGGGATAGACGTACTATCTGTTGTCACTTTCTGCGTATCGCCCATAGATTTATTATTAGCAGATACGAAGCTATTGTTTATGGTATACATATTTGATGCAAATATGGACCACATTAACGAAAACATATCTGTCTCATTCTTACTCGTGACAATTTAGCTATGTAAAACAGTACAGTATATGTCATATATTTCTTTTTTCTGGAAGTTTTTGGTTAGTTCCGTCAGTAAGCCGCCTCCCTGAGGGCCTTTTTGGACCGCCATATTGGGTTGTCAGCTATGGTCGGGTCACTATGGTTAGTACTTCATCTGTCATGTCAGCGTCTTATACAAATTATTTTAAATTTTACGCTGAACTGTGTATATTTTGGGACTCTTTATTATATTATTTAGGATTATTAAGGAAAAATCAATATAGTTTAGTGTTGCGTTAGGGCATGCAGTTCTGATTCTCTAAAGAATTTCGAAGGATTGTCATTTTTCAGGTTAGTTGTGTTATTTTCATATTTAAGTGTATTTATAGTGTGTGAAAATACCTTTCGTGTACATTATATTAATTTTTAATTGAGTTCCCGTCTATAATCGTACTCTCGAATTCATATTTTCAAATAAAATAGAACTAACAAATATTTGCTATGTTTACATAAAAACGTAGTGCTGTTCTTATAAGTTTTGTTTCAAAGTTATCGATACAAATTCTATTCACCTAGGTACGCGTTGGGCCGCGCCGTCACCCCGGGGTGACCACAAATAAATTATTTTTGTTTTGGAAGGTGCGTGACTGCGCCGCCTTAAATTAGTTTTATAATATATGTCATCACTAGGTACTCACGAACATAAAGATGCGCGACAGAGATAACAAGTTGATTTATGGATAGTGAACATTTTAAAATAAAAAGTGGGATTTGCTACAACGGCTTAAAGAAGTTAAAATAGAGTTTATTCAAAATCTCCCGATTTCGCAAGATTTTTAGGTGATAAATTAGTCGATTTTTAATTTTACGCTTTTGCTACACTGGGCAGTGGTGGTTAGGGATGATGGCGTGTATGCATGAGGCTCTCCACACGTGCATATTTTCGTGGTAAAGTTGAGGCGCCAACAAGGCCGAGACATTGAAATTCTGGTGGTCTCTAACGTTAAATTGCGAACCCCGAAGAGTTGCCATGTGAAAATGACTTTACTTGAGCAGCAGCGTCACTCTGCACAACCATTTTAGAGGGAAGAGGGTGACTCGCTCCACAGAGCCATAAAATAACATAATAGTCATAAATAAAAACATAATTTTGTACTGCCTACCCCCGATTAACGTGATATTTGTGCTGCGGTCTCTTTCCCCCCTTCATGACACTTGACTGACCGACTCGTTTGGTACACTCGTCGTCGCGGTGCCTCCTGTGTCTAAAAACCTTAATCGCACGAAATCTACTCAATCCTTCGTGTAATTGTGTTGTGTGAACTGGATAAATCCAAGTGAGTGCTCTAGTGATGTGCCTGCGCAGAAGGACCTGAGGATCCAGCCATACCACCCTGGAAATGCACTCGCCTTCATCGTGTCGTTAATGTACACGCTTGACATTGACCTGAGCCTTACAGATTTGTCTCCCCCCTGTTTTGCCTTATTTGATTTAGCCCAGCATAGCTGAACCTACCTAATCAGGACCCAGCACTTTTCCCGCGACATGATCGTTAGGTATATCGATATGGATACTATCGACTAACTAAAAGTACAACACTTTTTGCTGTGCACCATTTTGGACGGTCGTGTGCTCGTGTTTGGCTACAGATGACGTCACATAGGGCTCGTCCTTTCTCTCTTAGGTCATTGGTATCGCCCTAAGTTTGTTGGGCTCAAACTTTTGGTACCTAGGTCTTTCCATTATGAGCCAAACAAAGCATCACCCTACCAAATTTAGAAGTAGTATACGTCAGATCACGTTCCATAGACATTATAGTTAAGCGTAATTTAGCAGGATTATACATCTTTTGTCCCTTACGGGTGTACGCGCTTGTCAAATCTATAGGTACATTCTTTCTTTATCTAAGCTACGTTCATGATCTAAGCAGAAAATAATACATGGATAGAAAAAAATATACATTTAGTTTGTGGATAAGCCTTCGAAGTTTCCATCACGAACTAAGTTTTTAAATCGTTATCAAAGGCGATTCATTTTAATAATCAATTGATTATTAAATAATCTCACTGCACTTTGTACTGCATAAGAAATGAATGAAATTTTTGATAATATCCTCACATTCACACATTCTCCTGCTCGCACATACAACAAGCGAGTGAATTTGAATTAATAATACAGGTAACGGCCGCCGTAAAAATAAAGGGGGTCCTCATACAAAATTCTGGAAAATGAGTTTTAAAGTAAATTACTTTAAACCTCGTTTTCCAAAAGTACAATTTTGGCGTTTTAGCGTTTTTCCTTTCACTGACAATATTTTATTTAATTTTAAACATAAGCTACTAGAGTGCGCTGTATTCAATAATCTGAATTTTGTATGAGGACCCCCTTTATTTTATTTTTACCCGACTACGGCGGAGGGTTATGATTTTGACCGGTATGTATGTGCATCTGTTCCCACCTAACTTCCAAACTACTTGTCGTAATTTGTAAAATGAGGTATCGTTAGAAGCGGCTTAATGGCGCGCTGATTATAGGCTATGTGACGTCACATAAAATTGCATATGGCGCCCTCTAGAGGACTTAATGTCATGAACTAAAAAAAAAAAAATTTTTTGATAAAACCGTGTGGGGTATCAAATGAAAGAGCTTGATGAGCACATTTCAAAAATATATATATTGTTACCTAAAACTCCAAAATAATTAAATAAAAAGTAAGTTTAAAAACTAAAACCCGACTACTGAAAAATCGCGCTCTAAAAAGTATGAAACAAGAAAATATTCTTATCTGGAGGATAGCCGTGGTCCGTGTAGGTCCTTTAGGGCAAAATGGCATATGACCACCTAGACCTGTAAACTATAAAAATAATAAACCAGAGTCATACTAACACATTCCAAAACTCATACAAATGGTTTATCATGACAAACATGCTAAGTTTTCAATCCAGTCATGGAAATTGTGAGGATGACATGGGGCCATAATAATAAATTTAAATAAAACAGCTGTTGTACACACTATCTTCCCCAGAAGAAATGAACAGTGCAAAATATGTAAATGAAGGCCACAATACCACAGTTCACAACACGAGAACCTGCAGTGAATCCTCAAGCAAATAGAATGTAATGTAATGCTCTAGGATGTACTTCAGGTTACGGTGTCAAATTAGTTGAATTTGAATAGGCTGAAAGCATTCCAATTCCGTGTATCCATCTACTCAACTTATTGTGGCCTTTTCTCGTAGGTAATGAATACTTTGCTGTAAATTGCCATCAGATTAGTGAAATGGTTAGGCCACAGATGACTATGTTTGTATGGTTAAGCTAACCCTTAAATAAGATCTAATAACTTGATTAAAATAGTTGTAAGATCATGTATGAGCAGTGTATACCTAGTGATCCACTGCTCGTAAATGATCTTACAAATCCATGTAATAGGTACTTTTAAGCTTAGTAAGTAGGTTGTAAACATTTTTTAATGTAATAAATATAAAAGTAACCACTAATATATTTGTTTTATTTGGTAAAAAAAAAATATCTAGGCTAAAATACATATTAGTGTTACATCCCTATTCTATCGATAAAAATTATCGATATCGATAATTTAATAAGTAGGTACAGCATTGCGTATGCTCAGTGGCGCCTCTAGCGGGCGATCGTAATTGATGCTGCAACTCCATACGGCTAGGGCCGCGCTACGTAGC
This sequence comes from Drymonia ruficornis, assembly GCA_947859195.1. Lineage (NCBI taxonomy): Eukaryota > Metazoa > Arthropoda > Insecta > Lepidoptera > Notodontidae > Drymonia > Drymonia ruficornis. Next base: position 5,909,980 of record OX401910.1, on the reverse strand, counting down.
TGTCCTACCGTCAAATGGGGTGAATGGGCACAGTTTTGAACTTTGCGTTCAAATATCACCAGTTATTCTTCATATAATTATACTGAATTTGGTATCAAAACTTGAGTCGCACCTCGTAGATTGCTATAAACTTGACACTAAACCTTAAAAACTAACCAGTTTTACGTAATTATCGAAAATATAGGTAGTTCCTATTTAAACACAAGTAGGGGTCATTAGGGACGTCGTTGTACTAATAGGGAAAAAGCGTTAGGGCTGTCAGATTTTTTTAAAGAATAAATGCAAAAAAGGTTTAGGAAAAAAGAACATTAACTAAACAAAAAGCAGTCTCACATATTAATTATTTTTTATCAGTAGGTTTTTATGTTTAAAGTATAAATTAACACTTATGTCTTAATAGAATTATAAAAAACAAAAAATATTAATAAAAAAATATGCACGAACATTAACAAAACAAAAAAAAATAGTCTTTCATATTAATATTAAGCCGTATGAACATTAAGGATACCAAAATCAGTCTTATATGAAATATTTTAAGACAGACAGACACATAAAAACATATGCCTAGGCGTCAAACACATAACATTTCTTTTCTGCGTCGGTGGTTAAAAATATGATATTCCATTAACAACAAGTGACAACCCTGTCCCTATAGTCCCTTTACTGTCTCTTGTTATACGTCGCCGTGCCTATTTATTAAAAACTACGTCCCTATTGCCCCCGTGTAGTGTTCCTAGAACCCCCCGACGTGTACCGAAAAACCTCGTTGTTTTGAAATAAATTCACAGTCACAGTAAAATCAAGTTTTATCATGTAATAAATGATTTAATTGTAATCACTCCTCGATTTACAGCTTCTAGAATAAATGCTAACTTCGCACACAGTCTTCAAAACTCAGATTTTTCCACAAAAACAAAGTAAATTGATAAGAAACTTTACCCTCTAAGTAGTACTATTTCAGATGATGATTTCAAACTGACTTTTGTGGTATCTATATGTAGTTGTACGTTTTTTATGTGTTTCCATTCGGGAAAATAAATATTCTACTATACATTCTTGCCATTTCATAAGCTGTGACTAGTAGGGTGTTAGAATTATTGTTGCAAATATTTCATTCCCGAAATTTTCCCTATTCCCCCCACGATTCCTATTGACCCCATTTGACGGTATCTGTTGTAAACATATAACTATCTAATCTGTGAGAAATACAATACACATTCTGTCAAAATTACAACTCTATGAATTACGGTTCGTGATCTATGTTCGTGATGCAGCCCGCTGACAGACGGACAGCCTATGCTAGGCTTAGTAATAGGGTCCCGTTGACACCCTTTGGGTACGAAACCCTAAAAAGGGTCGAAGCTAAAAAGCGAATGAAAATGAATTCCGCGGATTTCCGCGCCATCACCCAACGCATTATTAAAACCATCTATGATTAAAACAAACTACCCATATGTTCCAATTCGTTTATTGTTACGTATTCAGACATTTTTTTCCAGTATCTGATTGAGACTAATAATCATCCACTTAAAGCAAACACTTTAGAGCTAGGCTAAGCTACATTTTTTGGTAAGTATTTAGGTAGGTACTGAAGTAGATTTAAGGTTTAATTGGTTGGTAGCTATACAGGATGTCCCAGAAATCAAGGTCAAGCCGGAAGGGGGTGATAGGCCAAGTCGTAACAGTTATTAGAAAAATATAAAAAAATCTAAGTCAAGTACTCTCAAAATTATAGGCATTTAAAGAAAAACCAGGAAATCTACACCTTGTGACGGTGTTTTAACTCCTGTTACAACAAATCTTTATTTTTTTTAGATTTTATTTTTATAATGTAATCTGATAATCTGATGTGTGTGAACTAACAGACGATAAAGAAATCTTGTTCGTTATAATTAAATGGAAAAAAGTTAAATTTTTATGTTGTGTTGTATATTTACCACCTAGTTATAACGATGATCAATACTTAAGTGTATTAACTTGTATAAAAAATGTCGTATGTATGTACCCTGATTTAGAGTTTATAATATTTGGAGACTTTAATCTTAACTCGTGTAGCGTAAATGTAAAAACTCAATTTAAATTCTTTCTTGATTTTTGTAACTTTAAACAACATAACAATATATTAAATCAGCATGACGGTATACTAGATTTGGTGCTGAGTGGGCTCGAGGAACAGGCTGTGTGTGTGTCCGGAAGTGACGTGGCTCTGGTGCCGCCAGATGCATATCATCCCCCACTTAATGTTAATGTGAGTCTATCGCGAGGTTCACCTACTGCACAATATTCATCCTGTTCACCGCGACGACATCCTTTTTCTGGTCCTAATTGGAATTTTCGGAAAGCTGATTTCTATGCACTTTATGCAGCAATAAAAGAAATTAACTGGACAGACGTATGTCATGAGACTGACGTAAATCTGGCAGTTACCAAGTTTTATACGAAGATTAATGAATGCATAAATAATTTTGTGCCACTGAAAACTTTAACGAATAACTCTTATACATACCCTTCGTGGTATACAGCAGAAATTATACGGAATATCAAATTTAAACATTATAACTACGTAAAGTATAAGGAAAATGGTAAAGAATTTAATAGAGAACTTTATAAATATTATAGATCACATGTAAAATTTTTAATCAAAGAGGCATACGAACTTTACATCAAGGGGGTTGAAGATAACATCACTAAAGATCCTACCAAATTCTGGAAGTACACCAAAGATAAGGCTAGTCAAAGGCATAAGTGCCACGAATATGTATATAACAATGAGACACTGACTGATCAAAAAGCTGCGGATGCATTTGCATCATACTTCAGTTCCGTGTTTCACCAGGACATACCAGATCTTGACGTAGATGCAGCTCAACGTACTGTTATCTGTGGAAGTGTTACGGATTCTACTCGTATTGAAGTAAACACTATCTCATCGCTAGAATTAAAACAAGCAGTGCAACGACTTAAGCCGCACTCTGCTGCTGGTCCGGATGAGATTCCACCATACCTTGTAAAGGATTGTATATTTGCGCTAAAGCGTCCCCTTTTATACATATATAATTTATCACTGGAGAGCTCTAGCTATCCCACACACTGGAAGACTTCTAGAGTTAGTCCTGTACCCAAAAACGGAGCTAAGAAAGATGTCACTATGTACAGGCCAATAGCCGTGCTATCAGTTCTCGGTAAAGTATTTGAATCTATAATAGATTGTCGTATTCGACAGCAAATTCATGTTCGGATAGCTGATGAACAACATGGTTTCAGAGCAAATCGGTCAACAGCCACTAGTCACATTAACTTTGTCGACCATGTAACACTTGAAATGGATAGCGGAAAGCAAGTGGATGCTGCTTACTTTGATTTCCGCAAAGCTTTTGATTTGGTCGACAATGATATCCTGTTATCTAAAATGGCGGCAATTGGGTTCACGCCCAAACTGTTAAATTTCTTTGCATCGTACTTACAAAATCGGAGTCAATATGTAAGACTGGCCAGGTTTGAATCTGATACCTACTACACTAGATCGGGAGTAAGTCAGGGTAGTACGCTTGGTCCTACTCAATTTATTATAATGATCAATGATTTGCCGAGAGTTATAAGCACTGCTAAATGTCAACTATTTGCCGATGACTTAAAACTTTATCATGGAGTGAATGATCCTAATGATTGCTGTAGTCTACAACGCGATATAGATGCAATAGCAGAGTGGAGTGAGATCAATCGGTTACATTTTAATGCCACAAAATGCAAAGTGATATCTTTTTCACGCGTACGTACACCAATTAATTTTGATTACCAACTATCAGGTAACCAGCTGGATCGCGTCGATCAAATACGCGACTTAGGACTAATACTGGATACGCGGTTAAATTTTAGACAACATATAACAAATACATGTGAAAGTGCCAATAAAATGCTTGGTTTCGTGATGAGAGTTTCATCTGCATTCAAAGGGACTAGGGCTGCACTCACCTTGTATAAAGCGTATGTTCGCAGCCGGCTTGAATACAATGCCGCAGTGTGGGACACTCACGAAACCAAGTACGCCCTACAGATTGAACGTATCCAAAGAAAGTTTGCCAGATTTGTATATAAAAAGTTATATGGTCATTACCCCTACCTCTACCCTTCCATGTTTGTAACAGGAATGGTCGGTTTGGATACATTGGAACTTAGACGCAAATTTCTACTTTTAATTCATTACTATCACATCCTAACTAACAAAATAGATAATCCTACTACATTGGGCCGTGTAGGTTTTGCGGGTGTTCCGAGACGATTCCTAGTTGGGGGCGAGGGCGAGGATGTTGTTGGTCCGCGCCGACGACGGAAACTATTCGCGGAGCCCCCGGGAGTGCGCACGCGCCGCGCTGCCGCGGCACCCACACCCAGAGCGATCAAACTGCTGAACTCGATGCTCACTCAGCACACTGCACTAGATTTATTTAATGATAAGGCACCGAAAGTATTAAAATTTGTTTATATTTTTTTGAATTGTAATAACGTTTAGGTATGTTATGTTTAGTTTTCTTTTTCCTAGTTTTAGTGGTCATAATTTCATTAAGATTGTATTTTAAGGTGTAGGTGTTAAGGTTCCGTACTGTAATCTACATTTTTATCTAATAAATAAATAAATAAATAAATCCTAAATAATGTGTCTGTAAATAGGTGCCTAAAATTTAAGGCCAACTGCCCAATTTGGAAAAAAAAATTACACTGTTTGCCCATCTAAGCAATCAGAGTCAATATTTCGCCCAATTTCAACGGGCTCTACTGTAAAAAAAATGTACTACGATAATTTGGCAAATAACTTTAAAAGTTGGCGCATTTAGTAAGGATTCCAAAATGGTATAACACTTGCTAGTAATCTGGCAAGTTTGTTGAATATATTTTTTTTGTTGTTGTAAAGAAGAACTAATTTTTCTTAAGAACTAATTTTTCTTACTCACTAAAAATGATTCTAGTGTACGCACGGCTTTCCTCGAGGTCGTAACTTTAAGATTTTAGCTTGAATGGGTTGGAGAGGGACGGAGAGAGTAATTCTAGGAGGTATGAGCGAGACAGATAGCGACGCCAATTTAGATTGCTTAGATGGGCAAAAAGTATATTTTTTTTCCAAACTGGGGCACTTAAAATAAGCACCATAATATGTGGTCATTAAAAGGTAAAATGTACTTAATATAACGAAAACATTTTAGGCACCTATTTACAGACACATTATTCAGGATTACATAATAAAAATAAAATCTACAAAAAATAAAGATTTGTAGTAACAGGAGTTAAAGCACCGTCACAGGGTGTAGATTTTCGAGTTTTTTTTTAAATGCCTATAATTTTGAGAATACTTGACTTAGATTTTTTAAATAATTTTCTGATAACTGTTATGACTTGGCCTTTCACCCACTTCCGGCTTGACCTTGATTTCTGGGACACCCTGTATATTCTCCTAAGAGATCAGGGTAAACTCTTTTACATACCTATGCGAATGGAAGTTTTACGGACAGATATGTATACAAGTTCTAACAAAAATACACTTACTTATGTAATATTTGGAATCACGTTTATACATATACAATATGTCAAGAAAACCCTGTCCGACCCGAAAACGTATTGTTGGGTATCGAGATTAGATTCTATTTTTGTAAAAAAAATCATTTTTTATTAACTTTTTTTTATTTTTGAAAAAAAAAATGTTTTTATATTTTTTAGCATAGTAAGTGTCCCACTGCTGGTCAAAGGCCTCCCATATTTTTTTGGAAAACAAATACTCCGTTTACATAAAAAAATATATCATAAAATGACGTCATAACATACTTTGTGGTCAGAGGTGCCGCCACACGATCTAACATAATGACTTCCGGTAACGGTGTTATCATATTTTTAAAATTTGCTACATTTTGAGGGAAAACGGCAAAAAAAATTGGCTTACTATCATGAATATTAAATTTATTTTATTTTATTTGGTCATGTGATTGGGAACCCTAAATACCGGTTTCGGCTCGGACAGGGTTTTTTTAACATATTTTATAGAACGTATGTAAGCCATAATACATGTTAACATAGACATAGACGACGTCACACCAAAAGTTACACGTTTCCTATGGTATGTACCTACTAGTACCTAGATCTTGTTATTTGAAAGAACACCCAGTTATACAGAGTGTAACGAGCCTCGTGAACGTCCTCCCTGCACGAGGGAGGACTTGAACGCAGCCACACCCAACGCTATTAATGTGGCTAAATACCTTGTAAATAAGGTCTAACAATAGTAGAACACACGTTGACACGGAAAGAAGAAGTATGAGGTATACGAAATTGAAACTATACTATCTATTATTTAATACTGAGCCATCTTGGTATACACCCAGTATACTACCTACGTAATATTTATTATATATAAAGAGGTTCTTTAACACTTTGTGGCTACAATAAAATTTTATAACTTTATAGTAATATATTCTTTATAAAAATATAGTGAAGGAAGTCAGATTGGAGTACCTATGGGTAAGTATATAATTTGGCTTAAGTATATATATACAGGATGGAAAAAACGAACGCGTCATGGGGGTCAAATACTTAAGATAGCTTAATTTTCTTAAAGGAAACCTTCCTTTATTTTTCAAATAAGTTAAACTGCATTCAAAGAAGATAAATCATCCGTTTAAGCCAGGCAATGAACTAGTGAAAAGTGGAAAGAACACCATACTGTATTTTTTATGATACCGATCGAAAGGGTCAATTATATGGATCAATTTCTTCTGAATAACATTGTTTTGAAATATAGAAAGGCTGTTAAATGTTATGTTTCAAAGTGTAGTAACTACTGTACTTAGAAACCCAACAGAAGGCAAACGGCCTCTAAAATACCTATGGTTATTTAAATAGATGATTTTGCTTAACTCTGTGAATGCAGTATTATTTAAATATAAAGCTTTGGATGCATACAAATTTACTATCTCTTACATAATATCCTCAATTAATGTTCTTGATGTTCGTATTTTCCACCCTGTATAATTATTATTATTGGACACACCTACATAAGTAATAAAACCATTACTATACAATAATGTGGTCACTACCTCCTGTCTGCACTTTGTAGGTTCATAGGTAATTAGTAATTTGCAATATTACTAGACATGTAAACAAAACTCTACATCATTTTTGTCAAATAAAATAAGCACCATAATATATGTGGTCATTAAAAGGTAAATATGTACTTAATATAACTAATAAATAACATGACTTATTAACTCTAATCTACTCACTTAAGTAGGTAGTACAATAATATAAAAACAATAATTAGGACTCAGTAAATTTTAAGTCTTCATAAAATCTTATTAAAATAAAATTAGTAGCAAACTTACAGTAAAAATATGTACTTAAATAAAAATATCACATTTGTTTTAGTCATTTTTAAATAGGTAATTTGGCAAATACACTGTGTTTGTACGAAACAGACTAGCAGGCAATAATTATTAGAAAATATGACTGCTACATTATAATATTATACCTGATTTTGCTACATTACACCCAAGAAGGAGAACATTTAATTTGCATTTTCAAGCCGTTCCTTCAAACGAAAGTATATCTTTAAACTGGGTCTCAATATTGTAAAAACCATTATCATTAACACCAAAGTGAAACTAGTATATCGCAATATATCTCCAAATTTCCACCAATTGGAAAAGAAGGCAAGTAAAATAGTTATTATTCCCAAAACAAAAGTCATCAATCCAGCCGTTGCATGAAGAAGTTTGGTGTAGATAGGAGCAAGATAATACTTTAATTTTAAACTGTACAAAGCTCCTATTCCCCCCGCCATTGTAAGAGACATGAAAATAATTGATGCCAAACCAAATTTACCATGCAAGCTGGTGAAATGTGAGGAATTTTTATTGATCTTGTTTATTAAAATGACTAGAAACCCTACTAATATTACTGTACCACTCAGCAGTTGCAGGACCCAGTGGCGAGCGCTCCGCAAACGTATGGGCATCCATTCTGTAGCTATGTCACCTGGAGTTACCGCATTGATCGCTGTCGTCATGAATATCACCCACTGTAAATATAAATAGGCAATTAATACCCACATTATCTATAACGATACGTAATTATTATTTAATTACATTATAACTGCGCATATTGATATGACTGCGCAATCATTTTGAGGTGGTTACTTACCCCAAGCGACATCAGCGTAGGATGGAAAGAGAACAGCGAAGCGCCGTCCTTAAAGCAACAGTATACAATAATTCCAAGAAATATTAGTGCACATGTGTTACTGATTACATTTAGGTAGCTCGGCTTTGTTGTGCTGTTTGGAGTCACCAACCGCGAAGTTTCGGAATTTCTTTCAGACGAGCCCATTTCGTTTAGATCAGTATCTGCTTCTAAGTTTGCCATAAATATGGTTCAATATCACAATATAGGCGACTGGTTCCTTCTCCCGACAAATAATTATTAAGATATTGATTTAGATGTGTGAATGACTATGACAGTCCGATTGTTTCATTGATTATTTTATTTCACTTGTTCGCTTGCTGGTTGCTTGACTGACATTTTTTTTTTTTTTTATAAGATTAGTTTTACGGTCCCTGGGAACTAGCCCTTTGGAGCCTAACATCAGTATACATATTACATTTTTTCTTAATTCTACCTTATAACTACCTTAAATCTACCTTATAACTACCTTATTTCTACCCCCCCAAACCCTATCAATAAAGTGGCGGATACTTTACTGACAAATTACTAGACTTCTTGGGAGAAGCCGAAAATCATGTTTCATCACTTTTGTTCCAATTGCCCACACTCACGCACATTTATGAACATATAATGGTTAATATTCCACCAACATTACACATTATAATACAAGAAAACACAAGTTTTGGAAATTAAAACAAAAATGACAACATGACTTTTCCACTTCCCGCCAAAAAGCCGCTTGACTGACACTGACAGCAGTGTTGCCAGCACATAATAAAAAAAGGGCCGAAGCTTTGTCGAAAAAGGCCGATTTTTGGCAGGAGAGGCCGAAATTTAATCCGGGTTTTGGATGAGTACCGAAACACAAAAGTTATCGCAAATATTCTAAGGCCCATAACTCGGAAACTATTATAGTTACGCATAGCCGGTCTTCAATAAGCATCTACATGTCAGCAACCGTATACGTAGTTTAATTATTATTCCGTACTTTTGAGACACTTGGTATCTTGAAAAAGTTTCAGAGTAATGAAAAGCAGACATATTATTCATAAAAGACGGAAAAGCTAAACTGTTATTAAAAAATATTTCCACGCGGACGAAGTTGCGGCAAAGGCTAGTCTTTACTTATATGTAAGTAATATTTTTATTGACTGCGGAGAAAGGCCACAAAAAGGCTGATGGCTGCCAAGGACCGACATAAAATCAAAAGAGCTGATATTCGGTCCCCCAGGAGCCGAACTGGCAACCCTGTCTTGTCAGAAAACAGTGTAAACTGGTCATTGGCCCGTCAGGAGTATTTTTATTCTGTGGTCACGGCTTATCGGTCAACTGAACTGCCAGTGACCTCGTAGAGATGTACCAAGTTCAGCCTGACTCGAGTACTCAGATTGTAGGATTCCAATACCCGGTACTCGAATACGGGTTCCGAGTACTTTATGGTATTCGAACCCTATGTCGAGTACTCAAATCGCGACCTTTTGACTACAAACTCAGTGAAGTATACCACCGCCACTTTATTGATAGGGATTGGGGGGGGGGGAGGAGGGGGGGCATATTTTAGGCCTAGCCAAAGGTCTTCCTGTGCTTGACACAGCCAAAAACTTGAATTACATATATATTTTATTTGACACTGGTATATGCGAAAAGCGACGCCTTAATTAAAAAAATATATAATTAAAAAGTACTCGAGCCCTATTAAGTATTCGAATACTCATAGAAATATTCGAGTACCCGAGTGTCCGAGTCCTCCGACTCGAGTCCTGACTCAATTCTTTTTTAAACGAGTACCAGAATACTCGAATACCAAGAATCGCCGACTCGGTACCTACACCACTAGACCTCAGATCTATAGTGACAGTCATCGTTGTGGCTGCGTTCAGAGCATAGAAATGTGGTTATATTTTTGTTTTTCAGTTTTCTCAAAAAATGATCCAGATGGTCTAGGTAGGTATAAAAATGTAGAAACTTCATATTTGTTATAAAAACATGATGTTTTTTTTTAAATATAAATTATAACCCGTTAATTATAGCACATTAAACACTAACTTTAAACAAAAATACGGATGGAGGCAAATGACACATATAAGGGTGTAGGTGCCGAACGCAAACGAACCTATAATGACATATGAATTTTAGTGATGTAATGATTCGATTATTAACATATTTGTCTAATACTTTGTGAGTTTTAAGCGAATGGAGGAAATTTGAAAATATATCACTGCAGATATCATTGGCGCTTTTAGACTCAAGTCACCTGACAAGTGAGTCAAGTGAACTGTTAATAACATACAAAGTATTGATATTATTACTAACTTTTTTTTTTATAAAATGCCTGGATGCAGTAATGAAAATGGACATCAATCTTAGAAAAAATTACGTATGCACGCGCTATTACACATAATTGTTTACATTAATTGCTAATAATTCAAGTTATGCTCTTGGAATTCTATGGGATCAAAGTATAAAAGCCCTGCATATACTTCCACTAGCTTCTGCCCGCGACTCCGTCCGCGCATAATTTATCCCACGGGACCCTTACATTTTACCGGGATAAAAAGTAGCCTATGTGCTATTGCAGACTATAATCTATCTCTGTGCCAAATTTCATCCAGATCCGTTAACAAACATCCATCCATCCAAACTTTCACATTTATAATACTAGTGGGACGATGGCAGTCACGTAGCAGTGTAGTAACCGAGTCCAGTTCGCACTCGCAAGACAGTCCAGCTGATAGCCATCCATTCTATTTTCAGGCCCAGTCATTCTAATTCAGACCAAACTGGAATTGTCTGCAGTTGCCACTGACAGTCCTACGGCCATGATAAGTACTCTAGTGTCAAAAATAGACAGCAAAATAACTTACTGGATCAAACGATTCCGTTTACACGTACCCAGTAACTGTCAAATAATGAAACCGTTTCATTTTGTCAATCCCGTCAAACCAGTGCCTAGCCTACTTTTTTAAATTAGATTTTAATCGATTAAAAAATATGTAGTGAATACTATCGATCTAAGTACAACACTAGGATCATGTGTGCAAGTCGCAACTTGTCGTATTCAGTTGTTGTTTACCAAAATAATGTTGTATCGCGGTGCTTCAGTCAGTGTTTGAACGAGGTGAGATGGGTCGTAGTTAGTCCCACGCGAGTGATTTAATTGATCTTGTAAACATAATAACTATCTAATCTGTGAATTGATCTTTTCGATTTTATCCAGTGAAATATTTAAATACCTCAGATGCAGTTCTGTTAATTTATTAAAGAAACCCAAGCGTCTTTACTTTATAATGCTTTTCTGCAATGTGTAGGTAATTTGTATTTGTACTGAATATTGCATGAAAAACTGAAGTGAAGTTGGAACTTGATCATACAAGCAAGAACAATTCAATTGTTTCATCAACATGCTGAGGTGAGTCTTATTCCTTATTAACTTTTTCTGAATATTGTATGAAAAACGCTGAAGTGAAGTTGGAACTTGATCATACAAGCAAGAACAATTCGATTTTTTCATCAACATGCTGAGTTGAGTCTTATTCCTTATTTATAAAATGTGCATTATTGAGCAAAACTCAATCCTGCATAGGTATTTTATAAGTAACCCAATGAACAAGTATTGAACAGGCTTCAGTCACCACTTTGATTTTAGGTGAAATTGGTTAAGGTTAGAATTTATAATAAGTTCTTACCTATTATATGTTAGAAATTATTTTTGTATATTAATTTATTGTATATGCGAGTTGTACCTATAGTCTGACCGCTACTGCTGCGCCGCGCCTTAGGTATGCGCGGGGAGGTGGGGAGTGTGCAACTAGCTATGTGCGGGGAGGTGGGGAGAGGATTTGCGCCCCCTGTTTCGCCGCTCGCGTACCTTAGGCCTGGCACAGCGGTATCGGTCAGACTATAATACCTAATAGTAGGGTCTTTTAAGTGTCATGACTTCTTACTCCTACTCACTTAACAAATAATTCCTTTGATGGTACACAGTCCATCTTATAAACCCTCTTTGTTGGTACATATTAAAATTTAAGATTAATTTTATGCCTTTGACTCATTTGATAATTCGCAACTCAATATCGCCAACGATGGTCAAGTGCTACAGGTTGCAATTAAATTTTGGCAACTGTGGTGGCTAAAACACTTGATAAATACCTTACTTGAGTGCTGTTATTGAATAAATCTGTTAGCGCAGTGTACAACTCAGCTTTATCACCCATGCAATAAAAGTTGTTAAATAAATTAAATTGTCTGACTTACACACTACCTGTATGGTCCCAAATTAAGCAACACTTGTACTATGGCTACCATACAATGGACTGGGGACAATCCCAGTGACACACATATCAGAGCGAATTACAAAAAGACCTTTTTCCAAATTTGCCTCTGGCAAGAATTGAACTGCAACACACGATGCAGTAAGCCGAGTGGCCTATGGTCTAACAAGTGCACCAAGCAGTCATCAAGTTCAAGTGTCCTTATTAATTTTTGATTTTAATTACTAACCAAAGTTCCAATCTAAGTTTCTACCATTTTATACGGTGACATATGAGAAGGCGTAAATTATTTCATTGACATAATCCACAAATACCTGAGTACCCACAAAATACCTAAAATCTCTAATTATGAAAGAAAGAAAGAAAACATTTTTATGCATTTTGATGTAAGAAGTTTAAAATCACTAATGTTTGTTGGTTGTATTTAATGTATGGTTTTCCTCCTTTCAAAGCAACATGGGATCCGTGATAACGTTTTCTCAGCCAATTATTGATCGCAAAAACGTGTACCCACTGTGTTTCGGAAATTACTTTGAAATAGGAGATGGTAGGTACCTAGAGTCTGCGACAGGTCGAGATGGCATTTTCTAGTGATCATGTGGCAGGCATCATGTAGGTACCAGGTGGTACTTTATATCGATAATTTTTTTGCAATGTAACAAAAGTAAAAAAATATTTGATTTTTTTATTTATTAGCCTTAACATAATCAGATGCTATACAATTTTATTGAGTGAAACTGCATCAACTTTAAACTTCGCCATCTGTGTGCCTCTTGGCAAAGGCCTCCCCCAGTCTCCTCCATTCGCTCTCGCTTGCAGCCACCCTGGTCCAGATTCTGCCCGCCATTCCCACAATTTCGTCTTCCCAGCGTCGACATTGTCTTCCTCTTTTTCTTTTCCCGGGAAAAAAATAATTAAATAAGGTTTAATATAAGTAACATGCTTAAAAAAATTATAATAATATTTTATTTACTGACAGAGTAATTATAATAATTGTTTTTTTCCGCTCAATGACACAATTTTTTTATTTTTAATATTTTTCTGGATAGTTCTGGTGTTTGGGAATTAATTATTGGTTTTTCTGTTTTAACACGTGACGAGGAAGCGACCAAAGCAATTTTAAGTAATACACAACAACAAAGAAAAAAGTGAGCGAGATCGAAATCGATAACTATCGATAGCGATAATGTGTACTCATGCAGCGCTAAGGCTAGGATCGCGAAGGCGATGCGCGGGTATGCGGGGTGTCACCTCCCCCGCGCCTCAGCTCATAGGTACCCCGATAGTCATTTCGACCTGTCGCCTACTACCTACCTATAGCTTAGGGGGCTCCATAAATTACGTGAGGCATTTAGGGGGGGAGGGGGTCGAGCAAAATCTCACCAAATCTCACGTGGGGGAGAGGAGGGTCTCGGCAAATCTCACGTAATTTTTTTTACCGTAAGAAACAGTACCTATAAAATTGCCAGAAAACTGGTTTAAATTAAGTAAAACATGTTTCTCCTCTAGAATACCTACCTATAGCTTTTGAAAAATCTCACGTGAGATTAGAGGGGGAGCGGGGGGTCGAAAAAACTCAAAAATCACCTCACGTAATTTATGGACGCCCCCTTAGCTACCTTCCAGTCAAAGCAATTTCTGACCTAGCTATTGTACCAATAATACTTACTGGTTACTGGTAGATATTCGTAATATACCATGTCATACGATGTTAGTTCTTCGTCCAGCGAGAAACGTAAATCTATAAGTAGGTAGGTATGGGTAGTTATAATCTCGACTCGACACTCGGCCGCCACGCACATTATGTGTGTAAGTTATGTGTATTAGGTGTGTTTGTGTATCTATCTATGCTCTGCCTGCTTACCAAAGCTGCAGGTTTTATTTTTAATCTCGTTCGTTTTGCCTCCCAATCGGCACCGCTCGAGCCAGTCACAAACCGGTACCGTGGTGACTCATTCGCTATTCCAGATAACTAGAGGCAAAAGGCAAAACAAAACACTGGTGCATTAAAATAATAAAAAAACACGTTTGATGCGTGTAGGCATTGATAGGTAGGTAGGTATACCTACTTACTTATTACTTTGGTGGTAGGTATTTTAAGGTCCTTCACTGTGGAGATAGGTACCTATTTATTGTTAAATCATTCCCCGTGTGATGATCACAAAACTAATTAACCCACCTACAGCATGCAGAAAAAAATACCTAGGTTAGACAAACCTACATTACCTGACTATTTTACCTACCTGCATCTTAATTCAATATTCTATTAAGCTGGCTCAGCATTTTATCTTCAGTAGATATTTGCTTATCAGCAACGCAGAACAATGCACCTATATAGGTAGATACTTACCTACCTAATGTGGTGATAAGTGAGCCTGTCAAGGCTAAAATGGCAAACATTTGTCATATGCATAAGTATTACTCACTCACTACTTAGGTAGGTACCTGCCTAACCTACCTCCTATAGGCATACTTCCGCAAGGTCTATTTTAAATTATTGATTATGTCATTTAATTAATTACGCATAGGTAGACATGCAGCAGATCCCGACCAGGAAGGTAACATTACATAGTAGGTAAAGAAGGTAAGGGACCATCCATAAATTACGTCACAGCTGGTCATACTTTGTGAGACTCCCCCCTCCCTAGTGCGACGTCACATATTTTTAGAAAATTTCAGAAATTTTAAAAAAGTTTCGTTAACTGTTCCGGTTTTAATGCTTAGAGATACCTACTTATTAGATTTTTAAATGTGACGTCATGAAACTTAGGACCCCCTCCCACCCCTTGTCATACAATGTCACATTTTGTCGACCCCCTCCCCCCTTTACGTGTGACGTAATTTATGGATGGCACCTAAGGGTATCTACCTACAACCTATTTAGGTAGGTAACTACTTACTTTAAATTTAATACCTATAGATTTTTCTTCTGTAGTTCAACTGCCAATGCTGGTCACAAGGTGATAGCATTTTCAGCTATGAAATAGAGAGGAAGAAAGCCCAATACTTATTGATATTTCTAAATAAAGTAACGTACCTAGTAAGTACATAGGGTAGGTACGCCAGTTTGGCGACCACGTCCAGTTTCCGACCTTTTAGATGGGTCTTTATATTCAAAGGCAAAAAATAGAAAACTTGACACTCAACCATTCATAAAAATATGTTTTAGTAGTACCCAAACGTCTTGACTATACACATGCATGGATATATCCTCACTTGCGAAAGCGATTGATTGGCAAAAAAATAGTTAATTCGTGGTACGCAACGAACGGGTCCGCACCCGTCAATTCGTGCAAAAAAAATAGTGGCGCGCCGCAACTTTCACAGCAAGTTTTACTTAGTTTATTATTGTTTTTAGCTTTATTTCTTCTTTGTAATCCTTATTTATGATCTTTAAACGATGGCTACACATATTTTTACTTTGATTTCATTATTATAATATTAATATTAGGTGGTCGAGAACAAGACAAGCATTTTGTTAGAAAATCCAGTTTCCGACCGGGCGGTCGGAAATGAGCTTATCGTGGCTAAGTAGATTGATTCTCGTATTCAATTATGTCTGAAAAGTAACGAAAACCATTTTATGACTTTGAACCATATGGCTTCGTACATTTTAATAGCCAGTTTCCGTCTAAGTAAATCTGATTCTATTAAAAATTACAGATGTCTAAAATCGCTCGTGGTCGAAAATAAAACTAGCTGTGGAGCATAGCCCTGTTTTCGACCATTTTTATTTCTTAGCTAAAGAATTGTAGCGAAAATTGTAAAAATAATTCACAACGTTAATCCCATTATACCCTCCAGATTACAATATTATATACAAATACATTTTCTTCCAAAATTAATTAAAATAAGTGGTCGGAAACTGGGTGTCTATAAAAAGCTCCGATTAGTTTTCGACCATTTGAAAAGCTATGTTTTGATGGCTATTTTTTAATATTATTATATGCTACTGCTGTGATTATTGATTTACATTATGTTGAGAAATGAAATTAAAATACACTGGCCTTCAAAACTTAGGACAACACTTTTAAAATTGCAATTTAATCTAACCAATAGAAGTTAGAGTTTTGAAATAAAAAACATTTTATAGCAAATTTCAGGTACTTTCTTTGGAGTTATACATTATTAACTCTAAAAAGATAAAAACCAAAAAGTTGCCATTTTTTACTTACTGGCCAAATACTCAACATTTATAAGTATAATTGATGGAATCAGGCGTAACTTTGGCAACTGAGCCCAACCATCAGCTGTGCTCAGTCGCAGCCCAACCATCCTGAGGATGCCTCGTTTAGAGGCGAAAGACGTGTCGAATTCATTTTAAATTCGCTTTTTCTGCTGAGAATTGCTAATTGTTAGGGTCCATGACTCAGGACCGACATACTCTCGAATGACAGGGAGTTCGTTCTTCTTGGCCTCTTGTATTATCGATCAATTCATTTGGTTTATAATTTTGGAGGTTGACAATTCCGAAGGTGAGTGGTGGGTCCCTCTCTAAAAATTGTTTATTTATAAGTATGTTTTAAGTACGTTTTATTTACATTATAATAACTGGTATTGCTCCCTTGGGCTCTGATTACAGCTTCGAGCTGATTTGGCCTACTGAAGATAGAAAAGGAGGCGATGTTGGGGAATATTCTCCCATTCTTCCATTAAGGCCGGTTTGAGCGCCCTGAGGGTGGTAGGAGGTAATCTCCGGCTTCCGACCAACCTCCAGAGCTCATCCCAGGCGTGCTCGATTGGGTTGGGATCGGACTTCTTGATGGCCAAGCCATTAAGCTGATACCAAGCTCCTGAATGTACTCTTGTATGACCCGAATGGTGTGTGGCCGGGTGTTATCCTACATCAGTATCCATCCATGACCCATATTTACTAAATATGGCTCTGCATACTCATTAATGATCTCTAGCATTCCCCAGTCAGGGTGCCATTTTCTATGGCCACTAGCTCTATGCGACTTGCTGTACAGCCCATACGTGTAAAGAGCCTCCACCGTATTAGACTTTTTCTGTGAAGCAGGCTTGAATGTTTCGCTCACCAGGTCGCCTCTAGACTCTTTACCTTACATCAGAAGTGAATCGAGAGAATTGAGACTCATCAGTGAACAAAACTCTTGCCCATTCTTCTTCACCCCACTGTATGTGTTCATGGGCATGGCGCAGTCTCGCTTCTTGATGCTCTCTCTCGAGTTTAGGACCACTTGCTGGCCTTTGAGGCTTCAGGTTTGCATTAGCAAGTCTTATTCTCACTGTACTGTCACTAATGTACTTCGGGTCTGAAGAAGCTGTTGCTGGACTTTAACAGAAGTGAGGATGCGATTTCTCAACACAGTGGAAACAATATAGCGGTCTTCTCGGGCACTAGTGCACCTGGGTCAGCCATTGCAGGGTCTCCTCAGTTGGTTTCCAGTTCCTTCGTGCCTTCGCTTCGCCTGCCGGACCGTTCTTGGCGTTGCATTCACCATTCTTCGTCGTGGTGGGTGTAACATTGGGCACAGCCCGGCGGGTGAAGCGAGGGTGCAAGGAGGCTGGAAACCGTCTGAGGAGACCTTGTAATGGCGAAACCAGGGCAGATAAACATTTATAATAGCCTCTACCATATGTTTCCTATTGAATCTCTCATTTTAGGAAGTGGTCGAAAACTGGTAAATAAACGGTCGTAAACTAGATTTTGCGGTCGAAAACTGGGCAAATCGCCATTTTCAGCTTTTTATCTGAATATAAAACAAACTGTGGGCATTAATATAAACATCTTTACTTTTTATGAAAATAGAGTATATCAGAAGTAGACTGAAATAGATTATTTACCAAAAATGTTACTTGAACATTTTTGTTTCGCTTCCCGAACTTGACAACTCCACTAACTGGTCGAAAACTGGCGTACTTACCCTACCTATTACCTAGTTTCCTACTTAATTTTATTGAGTTGTTACGATAAGTTTAGCCCTCCCACTGAGATATTATAGGTACTTCCACCAATAAACCTAATAATAAATCTCCGTTAACGCTTGAAGGTCGTTAGCGAAGCAAATTAACACTCCGCATCAGCATCATTCACTATTCAACATCGTTTTTTTTAAATAAAAAGGACATGTAGGAAACAAACAGTAATTTTAAGTCATCGGGAATAAAACCCATATGCATAGTAGCGATTAACCGATAGCTTAGGTAGGTAGGTACCTATCAAACCTAGGTAATTTCAAAATTACCCATAAGGCGCTTAGGCAATAGGTACCTATTAGTAATAATTAATTAATTATTAAAATAACACCTATCTATCGCAACGAGTATCGTATGTACGTAGTATCGTACTATCTACTTTTGCAACGAGTTAAGATGCAGTTTTCACGTTTAATGTATGGACATCTGTCAAAAACAGCATATCAAGTTCGACCTCATAAAAACGCGTATTGGTGACGCTCCAAATATCCAATAACCTTGAATGAAAGCGGATCTTCTCGTGTTATGCATGCGTATTTTCCTCTAAAACGGTACTAAGTTTACCTACCTACAACGATATTATGTAATTGTATATTCATAGGATTCTATACCATAAGGTACCTATCTGTGTCGACGTAAAATCGCGTAGGTACCTAACGTAAATGCGAATTTTCGTTAAAAATCTAGGTATATTACCTACGAAAAATATATTTTATTGTTTTATTATTTATTTTTCTCATAAATTTCTAAATCGGCCCTAAATTATCTGTGCCTGGAGATGGCCTTAAATAGCCCTGTAGGTACTGTGCCTGTATACTAATATTATACCTACACCTAGTAGGTATTTGTTTGCACTACCTCGGAAACCACTAGTGAAGGGCACCAGTACAATGAACTCAAGAAAATCTCGCTGCGCGGTATTACCTATAGCGTTTTAGATAGATCATGATTGCATCATCTTTTATTTAGAGTTTGAAGCAGGTCGTATTTGTACCGCGTCAGGCGTGTTTTGTATTTAGAATAAATTAAAATAGTCCTGTGAATAAGCGTATGTTGGGCCGTTGAAAGTCTTCGCACTTTAGCTGATGACATAGGTACCTAGGTACCTACAGGTAAAGACATATCAAATAGGTAGGTGTAGTAAAACAGACTAATGAAAATGGTCATGGGCTTGTTCTAAAAATCCTTGAAGTCTGATCTAATGATTTGGGCGTAACCGCCCATACACACAATACCAAGGCTGTTTGTAAGACACTACTGACATGAAACGCGATGTCGATTGAATGACTAGGTAAATTAACGAATAATAATTACTTGGACTCATCATTTTTTACACGACTGCCCAAAAAAAGGAGTGTATATGTTTTTAGGGTTCATGTATGTATGTATGTGAGATTCTTTATTCCACCATAACTTATAAATGCCTGAATGGATTTGGATGTATGGGGTATTGTTAGAATCCTTACATCGTTCCGGGTAACACTGGGTAGGTAGGTATATTATTTCTGAAAAAAAATGTATGGCGGCATTATGGCTCAATTTTACAATTACAAACCGTTATTACAATATGGGTATCAAATGGAAGGCCTTGATGAGCACATTCTAAAACTGAAGAATTTATAGGCATATTTTAACATAGGTAGGGTGTACATGCAAAACCAAGATTTCATTTTGGCTGTTGTCACTAAAATGCATAAAATAAAAATAAATAATTTGAAAAATTAAAAACACGACTGCCCTGACTGCAATGACACTGCACTTGTTTTATAATGTTTTAGTTCGTTTTTGGCAGGGCAGTCGTGTTTTTAATTTTTCAAATTATTAATTTTTATGTAATATAGTAGATTAGTCACTTCTGGTAACACACAATATACCTAGGTATATTGTGTGTTACTTATCAGTGTTGTTGTTTTCAATACCTTGATAGGCATCAAGGCTTTGATAATCCTTGGATACAATATAATGTACCTATTAGGTAAGGGAACGTACCCATACTACGTGACCCGTTTAGAGGGGGGAGGGGGTCTTCAAAATACCACGCATGGTCACTGGGGCGGGGGAAGGGGCTTAAGTTTTCATCACGTACCTAATCATAGTCAATATCCTTAGGGAAATCTCGTGCTCGAAAGAGCTATATAAAAAAAACTCGCAGATGGCAAAACTGACGCCAATTAGTTTTTAAAAACTTTCTGTTTGCAAAAACTGATTTGAAACCACATCTATACACATATATTTTTTCTCGCGCAGCTATACATAGACTGCCTTAACAACACTGTAATAAACGGAAGTTACTGTGAACCCGCTTTCTTTCCTAGGCTTAGATCATTTAGCTTGCTAGGGGGTCACCACAGACTAGGACCTTTTGTTATTAGGTACATAGGTAGATTAACTGAAATATTACAGTCACAATACAGTCGTACAGTCCTCAATAAAATGATAACTTGTTAAACGGATGCGCTGTGAAATTTTAGGTCTGTGATGATCACTGATCAGGGTGGATGATTTTAGGCTGGCATACGGCTTACACGGTTTACACTTACGCCGCGAAGACCCGCGAACCCATTGTTCTTCCTGCTGCGTTAGCAATGTCTTCACGGGGGTTCACAGCTTGAGTCTAGAGCGGGCATTGTTTACATCTATTGCAGGTACCTACTTCGGGAAACAGATCTGATGGTGTTTCATTTGTATTTTGCTTTGTTACAGCTTATTGCCAGTGTGCCTAGCGCTGGTGTGCGCCGCCAGCGGTCAGCCGCTGGCGTGCGGGGAGCAAGTGGAATGCCCGGATATGTACTACTGCGAGACCGACAGCCACGTGTGCCGCGAGTGTCTCAGCTGCCACGCTCTGAAGCGGGATCCTCTTCCGACTTCATCACCCTGCATCAAGTCCGTCGCCGATTGCGGAGCGTGCTATAAAGGGTAAGCTTGCTGTACAGAACTTAAAGACAAGACGTCACTAAAGCGGGCATTACATTATCAATTTTGCAGAGCGGTAAACTAGTGCTGCAGTGCGAGATTGTACTAGATTTGGATCACTAACTGCCTTTAAACCATCAAATTTTAACACATTACAATATGTAATGCTCGCTTTACGTCCGCTATTATGAGGATGCAATCGCCAAAAGCTGGCGCCTTGCACGGACCAATCACAATAGTAAAGCATGTGATAGGCGAGCAGGGTGGGGGGCGGGGGTGTGCCCGACTATGCGGCGTCTGTAGCTTGTCCGTGTACGTATGGCTTGGTCTGTGAGACCACATGATCTATTGTTCCATAGGGAAGGGCAGAGCTCAACGATTAAAAAGACTGGCTGATATACCTAATTAATTTCCTTATGAAAAGTGATTTGTCTTTCCTTGTTATACTTATGTTACGTTATATTGTATATATACCTAATAATAATAATAATATAACGTCACGACTTTTATCCCCATTCGGGGGTAGTCAGAGGCTTGAGTGGCCATACACCACCACTAAGTATTAAGAGGTATTAAGTCCACTCAAAGCCCACGTTTCACCAGATAGTCAGAACCCAACGTGACAGGTGGTGAACCTTGTCGCCGTGTATACAGGAACTGACTATTACCTAATCCCGAGGGATAGGTAGGTTTCCTCACGATGTTTTCCCTCACCGTAAGCGATCTGTAAATTATGCACATAGATGAAAATTCATCCATTGGTGCATGCCCAACCGGGGATCGAACCTGGGACCTTCTGATTGCCAGCCCAACGTGTTCGCCCCTAGGCTACAGTCGCTTTATACCTACTACGAAAAAATATAGTAAAACGGTTTACCTATTGTTCTGTTCTGGTAGGTAGGTAGGGTTATTATCGATTTTACCTACTTAGTTGTTTATTGGTGGTAGAATCAAGCTGAAGCCAATTGACTGCAGCTCATATAAGGGCTGGCTCGACCGTAAATGAGTATGAATGTATGAATGACCGTACGATGAATGAGCGAGCGGAGCCCCCTACCCCACTCCCCTTCAGGTCGGCAACGTGCGAGCGATTCCTTTGGTATTACAAGCATGTTTAGGCTACGTTAATTGCTTAACATCAGGCAGTACGCTTGTTTGCTACCTTAGGGCCACCGCAGACTTGCTACTTTTAGCATCGGCGACCGGCGATTTTGCGTCAGTATCGATGCTGCGTCGCGTTTCTTCGATCGCGAACGTGCGAGACGCAGCATCAAAATCGCCGATCGCCGATGCTAAAAGTAGCAAGTCTGCGGAGGCCCTTAGTCAAATAAATTTGCACTTGGCTGGCATTGAAGGTAGCTATTATGTCGTAACTGTGGTACTAGTAGTGGCTCTGCGGTTAGAAGATAAGAGTATCGGTTGTTATAACGTGACTCACGATCAGTTCCACGGATTGTTTGTTAGACGATCAAATTGAAATAACCTTTGGTGGAACGTAATCATAATTATTATTCTTGACAAGATTAATACATGCTTAATCCCTCTATCCACTAAATAGGTACTAGATCATACTTAAAGCGAGCTTTACATTATCCAATTTGCAGAGCTCTAGCCGTAGTGTTGCAAAAGACTCGAGTTCTTTTAGCCCTCTCAAAGAGGCTCGAGCTTTTCTATGGGGCTCGTCGAAGAAAAACGACTCCGAATATTTCAAGGCTAAAAAAGGACTCGAGTTTTAAATAAACCTCAAGCCCTTTTTGGGCTCGGAGTTCTTTTAGAGCTCCGTTGTTGTGAGCTTTCTAAGTCTTCCCAAGTATAAGGAGTCGCCTTATAGCTGACTATTCCTGGCTAGTCTATTGTATTCCTGACTATTCTTGACTTTTTTGACTATCCTGACTATTCTTGAATATTCTCGACTATTCTTGACTATTCTTGACTATTCTTGACTATTCTTGACTATCCTGACTATTCTCGACTATTTTCGACTATTCTCGACTATACTTGACTATTCTTGACTATTCTTGACTACTCTTGACTACTCTTGACTACTCTTGACTACTCTTGACTACTCTTGACTACTCTTGACTACTCTTGACTATTCTTGACTATTCTTGACTATTCTTGACAATTCTCGACTATTCTCGACTATTCTTGACTATTCTTGACTATCCTGACTATTCTCGACTATTCTCGACTATTCTCGACTATACTCGACTATTCTTGACTATTCTTGACTATTCTTGACAATTCTCGGTTAGAGTGTAGCCTTAGGGGCGCAGTTAGGTTTAGGTTTAGGTCTAGGTTTAGGTTTGAGTATAAGGGTGGGGAAAAGGACGCGGGTCGACTTTGACCGTGAATGACCTTTGACCTTTAACCCCGAATGTCCTTTGACCTCAAGTAACCTTTGATATAGATTGTCATTTGACCTCGAATGAACTTGATATTTGACTTTGACCTTGCCCTTAACCTTCTTAACTTGCTAAATGCTTGGACACGTTCGGTTAGGTTAGGTTAGAACAGTGACCCCAACGCGCGAGCCGAGCGAGCGAAGCGAGCGTGCCGCGGCAGCGGCCGGCGAAGCGCCAGAGCCAAATAGAACCCGTTACAGTTATTTTTAAAAACCTCATGGCCTTGGTCCGTGACCTTGGGATAAAAGGTCATTCAAGGTCAAGGTCAAATGTTAAGTTCATTCCAGGTCAAATCACATTCGATATCAAAGGTTACTTGAGGTCAAAGGTCATTCGGGGTTAAAGGTCAAAGGTCATTCGAATTCAAAGTCGATTCGTGTCCTTTTCCCCACCCTCCTACTCAAACCTAAACCTAGACCTAAACCTAAACCTAAGAGCGCCCCTAAGGATACACATTGACCCAATTCTCGACTATTCTCGACTATTCTTGACTATTCTTGACTATCCTGACTATTCTCGACTATTCTCGACTATACTCGACTATTCTTGACTATTATTGACTATTCTCGACAATTCTCGACTATTCTCGACTATACTCGACTATTCTTGACTATTCTTGACTATTCTTGATAATTCTCGACTATTCTCGACGATTCTCGACTATTCTCGACTATTCTCGACTATTCTCGACTATTCTCGACTATTCTCGACTATTCTTGACTATTCTTGACTATTCTTGACCATTATGACTATTGTTGACCATTTTTTACCATTGTTGACTATTTTTGTCTATGTTTGTCTATTTTTGACTATTTTTGACAATTTTTGACTATATTTGTCTATTTTTGATTATTTTTGACATTTTTTGACTTTTTTTGACTATATTTGACTGTTTTTGACTATATTTGATTATTGTTGACTATTTCGACTATTTTTGGATACATTTATCTATTTT
This sequence comes from Drymonia ruficornis, assembly GCA_947859195.1. Lineage (NCBI taxonomy): Eukaryota > Metazoa > Arthropoda > Insecta > Lepidoptera > Notodontidae > Drymonia > Drymonia ruficornis. Next base: position 5,885,294 of record OX401910.1, on the reverse strand, counting down.
TGACTACTTTTGTCTATTTTTGTCAATTTTTGTCAATTTTTGAAAATTTTTGGCTGTTTTTGACTATATTTGACTATTTTTGACCATTGTTGACTATTTCGACTATATTTGAATATGTTTGTCTATTTTTGATAATTTTTGACAATTTTTGACTGTTTTTGACTATTTTTGACAATTTTTGACTATTTTTGACTATTTTTGACTATTTTTGACTATCTTTGACTATTTTTGACTATTTTGATTATTTTTTAATATTTTTGACTATATTTGACTATTTTTGACTATTTTTGTCTATTTTTGAATATATTTGACTATTTTTGACTATATTTGAATATATTTGTCTATTTTGATTATTTTTGACTATTTTTGACAATTTTTGTCTATATTTGACATTTTTTGACTATTTTTGTCTATATTTGAATATATTTGACTATTTTTGACTACTTTTGACTATATTTGACTATATTTGACTATATTTGACTATATTTGACTATATTTGAATATATTTGTCTATTTTTGATTATTTTTGTCTATTTTTGACTATATTTGAATATATTTGACTATTTTTGACTATATTTGAATATATTTGACTATTTTTGACTACTTTTGACTATATTTGACTATATTTGAATATATTTGTCTATTGTATTATTTTTGTCATTTTTTGACTATTTTTGACTATATTTGACTATATTTGTCTATATTTGACTATTTTTGACTATTTTTGACTATTTTTGACTATTTTTGACTATTTTTGACTATTTTTGACTATTTTTGACTATTTTTGACTATATATGAATATATTTGCCTATTTTTGAATATTTTTGACTATTTTTGAATATATTTGACTATTTTTGACTATTTCGACAATTCTTGACCATCGTTGACTATTGTTGACTGTTTTTGAATATATTTACTGAATTTAGAAGATTTTTGACTATTTTTGACCATTGTTGACTATTTTTGACCAAAATTCGAATATAGTCAAAAATAGTCAAAAACAGTCAAAAACAGTCAAAAATGGACAAAAGTAGTCAAAAATAGATAAATGTATCCAAAAATAGTCGAAATAGTCAACAATAATCAAATATAGTCAAATATAGTCAAAAACAGTCAAAAATAGTCAAAAAATGTCAAAAATAATCAAAAATAGACAAATATAGACAAATATATTCAAATATAGTCAAATATAGTCAAAAATAGTCGAAAAATGTCAAAAATAATCAAAAATAGACAAATATATTCATATATAGTCAAAAATAGTCAAAAAATGTCAAAAATAATCAAAAATAGACAAATATATTCAAATATAGTCAAAAATAGTCAAGAATAGACAAAAATAGTCAAATATAGTCAAAAATAGTCAAAAATATTAAAAAATAGTCAAAATAGTCAAAAATAGTCAAAAATAGTCAAAAATAGTCAAAAACAGTCAAAAACAGTCAAAAATAGTCAAAAATTATCAAAAGTAGACAAAAATATTCAAATATAGTCGAAATAGTCAACAATGGTCAAAAATAGTCAAATATAGTCAAAAACAGTCAAAAATTTTCAAAAACTGACAAAATTTGTCAAAAATAGACAAAAGTAGTCAAAAATAGATAAATGTATCCAAAAATAGTCGAAATAGTCAACAATAATCAAATATAGTCAAAAACAGTCAAAAATAGTCAAAAAATGTCAAAAATAATCAAGTATAGACAAATAAATTCAAATATAGTCAAAAATAGTCAAGAATAGACAAAAATAGTCAAATATAGTCAAAAATAGTCAAAAATAGACAAATATAGTCAAGAATAGACAAAAATAGTCAAATATAGTCAAAAATAGTGAAAAAAAGTCAAAAATATTAAAAAATAGTCAAAAATAGTCAAAGATAGTCAAAAATTGTCAAAAATTGTCAAAAATTTTCGAAGTAGTCAACAACGGTCAAAGTAGTCAACAACGGTCAAAATAGTCAGCAACGGTCAAAATAGTCAACAACGGTCAAAATAGTCAACAACGGTCAATAGTGGTCAACAATAGTTAGAATAGTCGTGCGTATTCAACTAAAGTCAAGAATGGTTACAAAGGGCTAAAATCAAAAAGGGCTCCAAGCCTTTTTAGAAAGAGCTTCAAAATAAAGGCTTTATTTCCGAGAGCCTCCACTTCGCCTCGAAGACTCGGAGCTGAATTAGTTCTTTAGCCTTCGAGGTTTCTTAAAAAGGCTCGAGCCCTAAAAATGAGGCTAAAGAACTCGAGTCTTTTGCAACACAAGCTCTAGGTGAGCTAGTGTGCTAAAATTGTATGGTTTAAAGGCAGTTAGTGATCCAAATCTAGAACAATCTTGCACTCCAGCACTAGTTTAACGCTCTGCAAATTGAATAATGTAATGCCCGCCTAAGTCCTAAAAAATAGGTTGGAAAACCGTGCTTAGGTAGGTATTACTATAATAACAATATAATATTAGCCCTTTTAACGTCCCACTGTGGTCACGGGCCTCCCCTCAATCCACCACGCTGGCCTAGTGCGGGTTGGTGGTTTCACATGTCTAAAACATGCAGGTTTCATCACGATGTTTTCCTTCACCCTATAATAATAACATAGTTAAGTATGAAAAGCATTGGCTGGATAATCAATCAGCACTTTTAGTGTCTAAGGGGGGCAATCAGTGCGCTCGCCCTAAACACGTTTGACGCGCATTTGGCATTTGCCCTCCTTCACCCTCAGTAGGTGAATGATAACGTAAGTAGGAATGAAATATGAGTCTTAAAAACCGGCCAAGTGCGTGTCGGACTCGCACATAGAGGGTTCCGTACCAAACACCGTATAGATTTTATTATTTTTTATCGAAATTCATCCTGTGAAATTGTTAGTTTACACACATGCGACTAGATGGCGCCACTTTCGCTTAAAAGTTAAATAATTGGTAAAAAATGTAGTTTTACGATATTTTTTTTCAACAATTTATGTAAAAGCTATTATAATGATTACTAATGGTTAAAATATTCGTTTTCTCTTTATAAATAGTTTAATTTATGAGTTATAAATAAAAACCTCAAAAATATCGAGTTTATTGTATGGGGACCCCCTTTATTTTTAAACTTTTTTTTATTTTAGTTTTTGTTGTTGTAGCGGCAACAGAAATACACATTCTGTGAAAATTTCAAGCCTCTAGCTATTAAGGTTCGTGAGATAGAGCCCGCTGACAGACAGACGGACGGACAGACAGACAGACGGACAGCGTAGGCTTAGTAATAGGGTCCCGTTAGCACCCTTTGGGTACGGAACCCTAAAAAAGGGTGCCTGTTCAAGTCTAGAGCATAGGTCTAGGGTGTATAGGCAGATACCCTCCCCGTATGCCTGTGGGATGCCGTTCCATTTACGTCCTAACTACCTAATCGTGCAAATCTGTGTAGTATCCCGAGGTACCGGCAGATAGGACGATTACTAATATTGTGTGTGACTTCATATCCTGATACAGGTATTTTATACTTACTAGAAATATCACAACTTTATTGTAATACTGGAGTTTGCTATGTAAATAAAAATAAACATTTTTATTAGTGTCCGACCGAAACAGGATCTTCTGCCGAAACCGAAACCGAAACCGAATCTTCGGCATCTGTTTTAGGTTCGGCCGAAACCGAAACCGAAACCGAACCTTTTTCAGACAAGTTAAAAATCTTTTGTTTACTGAAATTTGGCCTATTTTATACCCTTATATTGACAGTTAGAAATGTTAGAATGTGTTAAATGAAATAAAAAACAATAATTGCAGTATGTGAAAATATAGTTATTAATAATAATATTTTTTTTAATATTACTGCTCTGATTAATATAAACACATATTAACAATCATGTTAACACTTCTTGGAACAAAAATTTTACAATAATCAACACTTACATTATAAAAAAGAACCTAATTATTTGAGTATTTCGATTGCGTTTATAATCTCAATATGTTTAAGACTAAATTAAACATTAATTGAGATCATTTTAAATTTTAATAGCAGTTGGTAATTTAGGGTTTTTGTGGGATTATCATATTTTTTCATAATTTAGGGTGACAATCGTAATTGTAATGTATTAAACCCCCGTTTTCATTTTCTACTTAAATAGATAGGTATGTCACGTTCAGATCGATTCTCAAAAAAATATACGGACAACAGCAAATTATTATGAATGTGTGAATCAAATATAATATAACCTCTTTCTTGTACATACTTAATTCACATCATTCATAAATCCGAGTGAATAATTCAACGGAAAGAACTTCAATGCTTAATAAAGGCCAATAAAGCGAGAAATAACACTAAACTCACAAAACAATCACCCCGGACCGGCGGGCGATCTGACAGCTGACGATGGCGGATGCAACGCGAGACACGAACTCTCCCGAAATCAACCGAGTGACGCGCGATAATTCACGAACGCAGAGTTTCGGCGCGGCCGAAAGGTTCGGTGGGTTTTCTGCCGAAACCGAAACTGGTGCCGAAACTAGATTTTTGAGCCGAAACTGGCCGAAACCGAAACCGAAACCGAATCTTCGGTCGGACACTAATTTTTATAGCGACAAGGTTCACCACCTGTCACGTTGGGTCCTGCCTGACTGGTAAAACGTGGGCTTTGAGTTGGCCTCCACAATGTGGTGGTGTATGGCCACTCATGCTTCTGTCTACCCCCGAATGGGGATAAATGTCGTGACGTTTATGTTATTTTTATAGGTTGGTGCCGGACCGTCACCGCGGTGATGTGAACGCGGAGTGCGTGCCGCCGGACCCCTCGCCGTCCGATGGCATGACTTCATACCAGTGGCTCTTCATCATCGTGGGCCTGCTGTTCTTCGGGCTGGTCGTAGTCATCATTGTCTACGTGGTGCGCAACCCTGAAATATTCAAGATCCCTGGTAAATTTATTATGTACCTACTTCTATATTATTATTGTATGTTAGTTGCAGGGTTGCCACCTTTTTGGGTACTGTAGTCGCCATAGACTAACCCCCAAATTTATTAAAAGTTATGATGGATTTACATTGGCATTACAAATCACTTAGAAATGCTTTGTAAAGCCATTGTACACTGGCAATCTGTATACATTTGGCGGTATGTGTCTATACACCTACCTATTTCTTCAAATAAAAATATCCAAATGATTCCCCTAGGAGAACCGTGTCAGGGGATTTGGGCGTGTAGTTCACTTCGCATCGAGAGCAAGTCCCAGTCCAGCAGTGAGACAGTATTAATTATTATTTCGGTCAACGTCACCGTGAAATAAATACCATGGACAAGTCTTTTGTCACGGATTATTTATTTATGTCACACAGATTCGCTCTCTCCCTTTATAATTCACTAGCTGTGCCCGCGACTTCGTACGCGAAAATTTTAGAAAAAGATTACCTTTTAGTACTTAATGGTTTTGATTTTTACCCCATGCCCCAAATTATTTTTCGAAAATAAAAGTAGCCTAAGTTACTCCTTATAAAATCAGCTATCTGCCAGTTAAAGTACCGTCAAAATCGGTCCAGCCGTTTCGGAGATTACCCGGAGAAAACATACAGACAGACCTCCAACAGATGGCGCGCGAGTCGAGTAAGCGCGCGGTGTTAAGATTCTCCCCGATTCAGTGACTTCCCTCCGTACATTCAATGCAGTTAAAAGAGACACTTCAATATTATTTATTTGTATAGATAGAAGAGATGTGACGAAACCGATTTATGATGATGCTGATGAGTGACGCGAGATGTGTTTGTTTGGTGGCAGCGGCGAGCCAGCCGAACGTGACGGCGCGGATCACGGCGAGCGCGCCCGCGCCCGACGCGCCGCCGCCCTACAACTCCGTGCCGTACAAGGACGCGCCGCCGGACTCGCCGCCCCACCACTATGCGGACGCCGCCGGCGACCATGGACACAAGGAGTTCGGTATGCTCAATGTTACTCAATGATAGTTGATCGATCACGGAGAGATTAACTGTTGATTCTACATAGAAAACGGGAGATTACAGCCCTTTTACGACCAGGCAGCTGACAGTGGCTCATTACTCTATTAAGCAAACTAGTTAAATTGATTGATTGTATCCTTGACATTCGTCGATCTGCCAAACTGCTATCAATCGCTCGACGTCGATCGCTGTCGGTCCATCGATTGATGTGGTGTATGTTGTTAAGTATAGGTAGTAGAGCTGGGACTAGGTAGTACAACTAGGTAGTAGAGCTAGGACTAGGTAGTAGAGCTAGGACTAGGCAGTACAACTAGGTAGTAGAGCTAGGACTAGGTAGTAGAGCTAGGACTAGGTAGTAGAGCTAGGACTAGGTAGTACAACTAGGTAGTAGAGCTAGGACTAGGCAGTACAACTAGGTAGTAGAGCTAGGACTAGGTAGTACAACTAGGTAGTAGAGCTAGGACTAGGTAGTACAACTAGGTAGTAGAGCTAGGACTAGGCAGTACAACTAGGTAGTAGAGCTAGGACTAGGTAGTACAACTAGGTAGTAGAGCTAGGACTAGGCAGTACAACTAGGTAGTAGAGCTAGGACTAGGTAGTACAACTAGGTAGTAGAGCTAGGACTAGGCAGTACAACTAGGTAGAGTAGAGCTAGGACTAGGTAGTAGAGCTAGGACTAGGTAGTACAACTAGGTAGTAGAGCTAGGACTAGGTAGTACAACTAGATAGTAGAGCTAGGACTAGGCAGTACAACTAGGTAGAGCTAGGACTAGGACTAGGTAGTAAAACTAGGTAGTAAAACTAGGTAGTAGAGCTAGGACTAGGTAGTAGAGCTAGAACTAGGTAGTAGAGCTAGAACTAGGTAGTAGAGCTAGGACTAGGTAGTAGAGCTAGAACTAGGTAGTAGAGCTAGAACTAGGTAGTAGAGCTAGGACTAGGTAGTAGAGCTAGAACTAGGTAGTAGAGCTAGGACTAGGTAGTAGAGCTAGAACTAGGTAGTAGAGCTAGGACTAGGTAGTAATGAAATTGTGATGTTGGTTGGCAGCAGCAGCGGAGGCCAGCCGGTTCATGGTGCAGCCGCCGGCGCCGCGCGGTGAGGCCCGCGTGCCAGACGCCAGCCAGACGGCGAAGGTGTACAATAAGCCCGCCTACATGAGGGAACCAAGATCGCCCAGGTTTGTTTTCATCCCATCCATTCATCCATTCGAAAAAATAATGATTTATTCCTCAAAATAATTTTAACCTTGGGCAAAACATACTTTGGATACCTGAATCCCGACCGCATCCTTCGCTTCGCTATCTTTTTAAAATAGCGCCTTTGTTTTGTTTAGCTCCTCGACGCGGACGCCCAATAGACAAATTAGCAGGCTATCCGATTGTAAAACTGTTGAATTTGGTCCTATATTTTACTTGATGATCGAACAAAAAATAATTACAATAACAATATGTTTTCAATATGCTTTCAGTCCGGATATGATGAGTGAGCCGGACGAGGCGACGGGCTTCACCATCCACGACGAGGAAACCACGATGAGCCCATGGACCCCCAACGGCGTCCCCACCGATGATGACGTCAACGCCAAGTAAGTGCAGTGCCGAGACTGATAAAGTACTACTCCTCCAAGCCAACTAGGCGTCTGTCAAATGTGACGTTACCCGCACCAAAAGGCGGCGGCGGTGTGCGGGAGGTGTGGCGGGCGGGAAGCCGCAGGCGGTGGCGGTGTGCGGGCGGGGAAGCCGCATTCCATGCGAGCTCCTAGTTGGCTTGGTGAAGTAGAATATTATAAAATTGCATTATCATAATGCTTGTGTCAGAGATATCTGATAATGTATGTCTGGCTTTAAATCAGCAGGTATACGAAAGATATTAGATATTCGGGATGTTGTTAATGTCGTGGTTTATTCCACAGCGCCGCGGCCAACACGGGCACTTCGCTGATGCTGACGGCCGGCTTGCAGGGCCCCACGCCCGCCAAGAAACGCTGCGTCGGACAGGTCAGTATCTGTTTTATTTTGTAGCTTATTGGTAATGGCTATTTTTTGGGCTAATAGTACAGTTAGCGATATAAGTCGTTGACCATACGAATTATTTTAAATCGGTTGGTAAAACCAAATCTTTATTTGCAACATAATATTAATATTATTCAATTAAAAAAATATAAAAATTATTATGAAAAACAAAAGTGTGCAAGCGATTTCACAGAAGAATGTTAGGATATGGACACGATTTAAAAAACAGAGGCAAAACGATTTCACTGAAAAAACAGTTATGACGACGATATCGTAGGTCCTTATTTCAATTGTTGAAATTGCACTCACATTAATTTAAATCCCCAGGACTCCAACAACAACAGGAATCGCGACAGCAGCGACGACAGCGACCGGTCGCCGTCGCCCGGCCAGAGCGCGCCCTCCATCAACCTGACGCAGGTCTTCAACGTGCAAATCAACAAGTGACTGCGACCCGCGACCCGCGACCCGCGACCTGCGACCCGCGACCCGCGCCCGCCGCAATGAACAAAAAATAGTGCCTTATGAACATGAACTAATCGAGAAGTGCTCAATTTACAAATGAGATTTTATGATTAGGTAATTTTAGGGCCGCATACACAAACATTACTTTCTCAAATATTGTATAGCAACGCCCTGCTCGATGAGAATTGTCAAACTTTCTGTGTTGTTCCCTTACAGACAAGTATTGTTCGTGGATACGGCCGTTAGTCTTAACACGTGGTTGTAATATTTTTTTATAATATTTTATTCATACTAAAGATATTGGATCTGCGAATTAATGATGGTCTTCCTGTTAACTGTGATGTACATAATATGTAGTTGTATGCATAGTCTAGGCCAGTGATGCGATAATGCTTCAGATCTGTTTGGTTAAGACGTTAGTATTATGAAATGAATTCAGAGGACTGCGTGCTCTGGTGAAAGTACTAGGAAAAGGAGAGAAAAAGACATGGTTTTGTTTCGATCAACATTGCTCAATTGTTATGTACTCGACTAGATAATTATATCAGCTAGAAAAATAGGATATATCAGGTTTTTGGATAATAAATTCCTCGTTGATTTCAAGTAATTAAAATAACATAAAAAAACTCAACCTCTATCATTATTCAGTATTTTATAATAAAATAAAATAGCATAATTTTGAAGATGCTAACTCAGTTATACGAAGCGATTTTTATATGTTAAGGATGAAGTAGAAAAATATTATGTGAGAAACTTGAGTATTTATTTAGCATAATATTATTTTACATAATTCCTCATAGTAAAATATACTTTTTAGTTCCAATAAAATCGAAATCAAAGACATATAATAGGCAATAGGAAACCGTTGGTATTTCATATCACTTATTTCACAGTAGTGATGTGACGAAATAACTGTTTTCCCTTCGAGTCCTGCGACATGCCTTACAGTTTTCTCTGTGGTTTTTACTTTTTACATATTTTACAGGGTTCCGTACCCAATGGGTGCCAACGGAACCCTATTACTAAGCCTCCGCTGTCCGTCTGACCGTCCGTCTGTCTGTCAGCGGGCTGTATCTCACGAACCATACTAGGTAGAGAGTTGAAATTTTCACAGAGTGTGTATTTCTGTTGCCGTTACAACAACAAATACTAAACATAAAGTAAAATTTGAAACAAAAGGGGTCCCCATACAAGAAACTTCATATTTTTTTTCGTTTTTTTGCTTCTAACTTATATCTTTGACGTTAATCTTATATATTCTATGGTGGTACGGATCCCTTTATGTGCTGTCCGCCACGCACTTGGCCGGTTTTTATTACTTTTTACATATTTTTCTCACTTTCTCTGTTTGTGTGATAGAAGCATTTATCACAAAATACTCGTTTAAGGGGGATGCAATTTATATCGTTTAAGTGATAATGTGTGTATTATAACATTTTTATTTTATGTTTGCAACATTTACTACTACTGCATGGAATACTAACTTTTTCAGTATTTAGTATGTAAATAAAGTGCCTCATGTTTGGGCTGTGAAGCACATATTGTTAAACTTACACAATTAGTATCCTATTGTTATGCTAGTACCTATTAAAGGAAATTTTTAGATCATGTTTCTGTAAAGTGTACACTCAGCATATAAAGTACCTAGTTGATGAACCTAAATGTTTCACAGGCAGCTCATGTTTACGCCCTTATAATATAATATTAGCCCTTTTTACGTCCCACTTCTGGGTACCGGCCTATAATATAATTAATTACTCATAATGAAACAAAGGCAACGTGCGAATTCATTAGGATATAAAATATAGATCAGTAGATATGTATTTACAGGACAACCATGAGCCTTGAAACAAAAAAAAAACAAAAAAATTGGTACCTACTTTTAATGTTGACTGTACCTCGGAGGGATGCAGTGTCTAGTCGCTTGTGCCTAGTGACTAAATGATAGTCAGGAAATAATGAACTCGAAGGATGTTTTAATAAAGTTATGAAAAGCAGCGTTTTTGTTTTTTTAATGAATCTACATATTAAAATAAGGTCTATCAGATATAGCTTTGCTATGCTCCCGAAACACATGCGATGCGATGCTGGTACATTTTTTACCACCTTTGTAGCTACCTAATGCTCAATTTGAAATTTCTGCCTGGGGAACCCATTTAAAATTCGACGGAGTAAGTAATTTATTTCCAAATTATTTCGTGAATAACTCCAAAACGGCTAGAGGCACAAATTTAAACTTTTCTGCACAATGAGGATCAGTAATAGGTCAACAAATCAACTCATAACCAACACTAACAGTTAAAACTAAGCTTTCTTATCAATATAGTTTTTAAATCATCGAAATCGGTCCAGCGGTTGCGATTTCCTAACACATTTTATGTATCCAAAATTTATCGACGGGCGGTAAGTGCGGCCAGCGCGCGTGACGTCACCGGACTCGCCTCGTTGATTTCGCGATGTGCCCGGTTTCCCGCTTGCGCCGCCATTCACTATTTTAGGTGTTATTCATTTAAATTACATGCTGTAAAGGGCCATATTGATCTATATTAAATGCACAATGTATTTAAGGTACCTAATTGGATAAGGATTAATGCTGTATTGCTTAAAATCGCTTCGTAAATAAGCCATTATTTCTCGTAAAAAGTAAAGGATAAAAAATGGTTATTGTGGGTTATCCCTAAGAGATAGACATAAATACCATCGCGGACTTTTTGTATACCTTTTTATGGTGTACAATACTGTAGTACATTATTTTGATCTATCTCGTAGGATTCAGCCAGCGTTTGCAATGTAAGCGCAAAAAAATGTATTTATTTACGACATCACATTAGAAACCTCTAAAATTATCAGTGTTTCTCTACTATATTAAGTATGTATTATACATAATAAACCTTCCTCTTGAATCACTATCTATTAAAAAAAACCGCATCAAAATGCGCTGCGTAGTTTTAAAGATCTAAGCATACATAGAGACAGACAGCCAGAAAGCGGGAAGCGACTTTGTTTTATACTAGGTAGGTATGTAGTGATAGTGAATCCTTAGGTAGGGTGATGGGTAATATAATATTATGTTAATAATAGATTATAAAGGAATAATAAATAATAATAATAAATATCGCCAGACTTAGACGCCATCTGTATGGTCCCAAACTAAGGGGGCGTCCATAAATTACGTGAGGTGATTTTTGTGAATTTTTGCCTCCCCCATCCCCCTTAGTAAGATGTTGTGAGATTTTGCTCGACCCCCTCCCTCCCCCTCTAATCTTAGGTGAGATTTTTCAAAAGCCATATTCTAGTGGAGAAACATGTTTTACTTAATTTAACCCAGTTTTCTCGCAGTTTAAGGGTGCGTTTCCATTGAAGCGGAGCGGGGCGGAGAAGAGCAGTGAAAAGTGGCAACTTTTTCCATTTAAGCGGAACTGGGTGGAGCAGAGCGGGGCGGAGCGGAGCGGGGCGGAGTGGAGCGGGGCGGAGCGGAGCGGAGCGGAGCGGAGCGGGGCGGAGCGGAGCGGAGCGGGGCGGAGTCAAGCTGAGCTGCATTGAGCCGTGTTCCGATCAGTCAAATTTGAGTCAAATTCAATCTCATGGAGTGATCATACGTCATGTTATCGGTTAAGAAAAGAACAGCGCTTTTACATCTTTCTCTACTAGAAGATGAAAATTCGGAAGCTATCCGCCGCGTGTTCATATACTGTATTCGAAAGTCCGCTCAGCTCAGCTCCGCTCAGCTTCGGTTAGATCCGCTCAGTTCCGCTCAGCTCCGCTCAGCTTCGCTCAGCTCCGCTCAGCTTCGCTCAGCTCCGCTCAGCTTCGGTCAGATCCGCTCAGCTCCACTCAGCTCCGCTCCACTCAGCTCCGGTCCGCTGCGCTCCGCTTCACTCCGCTCCGCTTCGTGCACACCACTCGGCACCACAGCCTGCTCGACTCCGTTCTGTCCGGCTCGGGGCCGCGTGTTCATTTGTTTTATTCGAAAGTCCACTCAACTCCGCTCCGCTCCGCTTACACTGTTTCCACTGATGCGGAGTGGAGATTTCGAGCACTGTGATTGGCCAGTTCACGGTCCGCTCCGCCCGGCTCCGCTTCAATGGAAACGCACCCTAATTTTTGCGGAGAAAAAATTACGTGAGATTTGCAGAGACCCCTCCTCTCCCCCACGTGAGATTTGGTGAGTTTTGGCTCGACCCCCCCCCCCTCTAAATGCCTCACGTGATTTATGGACGCCCCCTAAGCACCGCTGATACTTGGCTACCATACAATGGACTGGGGGCGATCTCAGTGACAACCAGACCAGAGTAGATTACGAAAAGGCCATTTCCGAAATTTGCCTCTGGCGGGAATCGAACCCACAACCACCCGATGCAGTGAGCCAAGCGGCCAACGCTCAAACTATAGCGCCAAGCGGTCGTCAAAAATAAACAGGAATAAAAATAGTACTCAATAGGATAAACACCTAATCTACCTACTTATGACAGGATACTACCTACCTTCCTAGGTATCTTATATATCTTATAGTACTTTGGGTAGGTACACCGAACCTTTCCATGCTTAACCTAGTGGTAAAATAATAGGTTTCTTTGTATAAATAGTATTCATAACAGAAAAGGTAAGTGAAAAGGTACCTAAGTGTACCTTTTCCGTTTCCAACCACGTGTCTCGGCGCTGGTGTATTTTAAATTATTGTTTAAGTAGTCGAATACCATAAAAGTATCGACTTTTGGCAGGTTATCCGACTTAGCTTGTTGAAAACTTTCCTGTAAACTCATTTTGAGGCTTAAAACACGCTGCGCGCGAACAAGACAACCGAACCCTAGCGCTAGCCGAGCGCGTATCAGCCCGCGTGACGTCACAGCGAGTGCGGCGGCCGGCGCGGCCCGGTCAGGAAACTTCGTTAGGAAATTAGTCGTATCTTCGTTAATTTTTGTCGTAGACCAAAAATTATTGAGCTGTATGTTATAGAATCCTTAGCTCTATAAATCTGCAGTTTCAACTAAATTCTTTACGGTAATTCATTACACGAGATGGAGCACTAATTAATCAGATGCAGATAATTAGTAATTATCTGCATCATTATATTTTTGATAGGGGGTCTAGAAAAATATCGCGGTGCTAGGATAACGCACACAGTCGACAGTGCCCAGTTATTATTTTATAGTTGCTTTTCTCACTGGGTACCTGCTACCTACGCACAGGGCGAACCCCACAAGTACGCAGGTATTCAAAGCATATGAGACATTACTGAGAGCCTAAGGTTTCATCTTTCAGAAAATAAGTTATGGCTTATCGCTCTGGGATCTTGGACTATAACAATATTATCAAATAATACAAAGGTAAGTAAAAAGGTACTATGATTTCATTGTTACATCGCCGTAAGGAAATGATCCGTCTGAACGACCCATTGTGAAATGTGACATGTCTAGACATGATTCCAATACTTTTGTTTTACAAGTTCATTCTTGTTACCAACTCTACCCTACCACCGTTGACGACTTTAGTTTGCTAAACAAATGTAGAGAACGGTTGAAGTTGACAGTGTGGTTTTGGCTGAAATTAAGGGATCTCTAGACTAAAAACCTGAATCTGGATAAGAACGGACATTGCCTGGAAAACACGTGTTTTTAAAATGATTAGGTAAGTAATTCAAACTTAAATCTTTCCAGAATATAGGTACTTACCTAAGTACTTATAAACGGTAGATAATTAGTGCGAGAAACCTATCCCATTGTACCGATTGTGCGTTGAATCAATTGGTGCGTCCAGGTGCTTCGACATTGTGCAAGCACTCATATTATGATATACCTATATGTCTATTCGTTCCGGCGTCAAAACTGAGTGCTCGGGCCCCGCATGCGCCTGATGTAGTCGCAACCATAAGTTAGTTTGTGGGTTACAAGAAGCCTACATATCAACATGCATCATTGTGGAAAACGAAAAGAAAGAACCAGTTATTAGGTGCGATTTATTTTCGACATTTTAGAGTAGCCTGTCTGCTGGCGTTCTGCCTATCATTCGGGCATGCACAGCCGGTCGCAGTGCCTTGTATAGAAGACACGGAATGTTCTATGGGATACTTTTGTAAGACGCCTTCATACACCTGCCGCGAGTGTCTGCGCTGCCAAGACTACAATCGGGAGACTTTGGTGGTAACAAAGGCATGTACGACGTCTGTTCATAGCTGTGGACCTTGTTTCGATGGGTAGGTCATTATTTACATAATACCGTTACCTATGGGCCGGGCCCCATTAGCGCGTTGCGTTGCGTCGTCGTCGCAAGATTTTGTACTGGCGCATCACCCTCCCCCGCTTCTTCTCGCGCTCGTCGACCCTTTGATCCGTTGCGACGACGCAGCGCAACGCGCTAGTGGGGCCCGGCTCTAAGCTGTGCCTAAACATAGATTATTGTAAAACCCCGAACGATAACCAGTACCTACGTAGGTACTTTATTTCGTACTTTACATCGGTAGGTTATTTAGTTCCGATCCGATCTGTGTTCCGTCGGCGATTTATTGCCTACATTTACCTATTATGGATGTTGCCCGCGGCTACACCCGCGAAGTTGGTACTACGAGATCCTAATCTATGTCACTCGGGGATGGTGTAGCTTTCTACCAGTGAAAGAATTTTCGGAATACACCAATGGTTCCAGAGATTCCCCTACGTACATACCTACTTTACCTCTTAAAATAAATATTAGTATCGATTAAGTGTTTACTTTATTCCCAACTTATTTTCAGCTTAGTTAACATCTATGGACTCAAATTAAAAGGAAAATGCGTACCACCAGAATCTTTGCAGCACTTATACTTGTACGGATACCTGATAGCTGCCATTATTACCCTGCTGATTGTTCTGTTCTTTGTACATGTGTTGCACCAAACTGATGCCTTCAAGGTTAGCTACTGTGAGTGATTTTTTTTTTTTTACACGACTGCCCAAAAAAAAAGAGTGTATATGTGTTTAGGGTTCATGTATGTATGTATGTTTGTATGTGAGATTCTTTATTCCACCATTATCCACCACCACTTATAAATGCCTGAACGGATTTCGATGTATGGGGTATCGTTAGAATCCTTACATCATTCCGGGTAACACAGGGTATATTATTTTTGAAAAAAATAAAAAAAAAATTCTTCCATTATTACAATATGGGTATCAAATTGAAGGCCTTGATGAGCACAGTCCAAAACTGTAGAATTTATAGGCATAATTTAACATAGGTAGGGTGTACATGCAAAACAAATATATCATTTTTGGCTGCTGTCACTAAAATGCATAAAATAAAAATAAATAATTTAAAAAATTAAAAACACGACTGCCCTGGAAAAAAAGAACTAAAAAGTATAAAACAAGTGCAGTGTCATTGCAGTCGGGGGCCCTCTTAGATTAAATATGTTCCACAGAACGGTCCCCCGACTGCAATGACACTGCACTTGTTTTATACTTTTTAGTTCGTTTTTTGGCAGGGCAGTCGTGTTTTTATTTTTTTATATTACTTATTTTTTCCCCATTCATGCTCACGCATGGGCACGCATTTACGGAATATTTTGTTCTGTGCACTAACTTAGTATACCTAAACATAATTTTCTGAAAATTATTTTAGGTACCTAGTTATTCGTTACCTATCTCAAATTTATCTGTATATTGATTTTCAGGTGACCCTACAGCGCTACAGGGTGACATGCGTCGCTTCTGATACTATGGAAAATGTTGTGTTAAAAAAATAAAGACTGGGTAAATTATTGTAGCTATAGCTACCTAATCTGAATTGGTCATGAAGTAAGAATGGCCAATAACGTAATTGTACATTACTTACTAGGTTTAGGAAGGCAGCCAAATGCCTATTGAAACTTGTACTAAAATATTTGGTTCCTATTTGTTAACATATTACCTACCTACTGTATCTGAAATAATATTCATATTGCATTACAATATGAATTAAAGGACATAAAGAAACAGATAATAGCAGAGTGATTTGGAATAGAAAATAAAAAAGCTTATTATTTGTGCAATCGTATTTTATTGAAAAATTGAATAGTGCCTGAAGTAAATGTTGACTAGCCTCTAATGAGATCACTTACAACTTACGGTAAGTACGTATGCATATACTCGTGCAAAAACCAGTGTAAAGATGTCACATATGGTGAAGGTTGGTGGTGTTTAGTCCGCGGGCGCGATGAACAGTGCGATAGCGTTGAGCGTGGCGACGTCGTGGTCGAAGTCTGCGGCGAGCGGCGCGCGCGCGCTGAACACGAGTTCCTCGCGCGAGCTGCTCGTGTACACCGGCACTTCCAGCGTGCCCGCCGGGACCGCTGCGGGGCCCGTTTGCTGTTGCCGACAATATATTGAATAAGTTAGGTACCTATAGGTGTTCTTAAGTATAACCATACAGTACCTACTTGTTTGGTGTACAAACATGCAAGGCAAAATACTTCAAACAGAAGTGAAATGACAATCATGAACGGCTAATAATGAGCGACTGCTCGGTAGTTCGGCTGGCCAGCCCCTCTAGACAAGTGGCTGACGTCTACAAGCGTTCTTCAAATCGCTACGCTTCATGTATGGAAATGACATAAGTCACGTGATCTACGTAGCGACTTGTAATGTCATTTCCATACATTGTGAAGTCTATTCTATTCTATTCGATTAGCGTTCATGCTACTTGTCTAGGGGGGCTGTTTAGAAATGGTCAGTAGGCAGCCGTAGATTGCAGTAAGTAAGTATTATGCGATCGTTATTTTAAATGTCAGAGGCATACAAGTAAGATGGGGATAGTGCAATGAATGTGATATGATACTCGTACCTGGTGCACGTAGCGCAGCAGCAGCGGCGGCACGGGCGCGGCGGGCGGCGCGCGCGCGGCCGCCGCCCGCAGTGCGCCGCCCGCCCAAGCGCCGCCGCACACCCACAGCCCGCGCACTACTATGCCCTCCTCGCTAATCACATCACCTGACATCATATACATTATTATAATCAAAGTTACATTACAATCTGCAGACTGTTAGATATACTAAAACTTGTGAAGAGTAGGTATACGTTTTAAAAAGTTAAAGAAACAGAACAAACAGAAAACAGACTATACCTGCGGCACGTTATGATGGCCGGTTTGACATGTGGGAGTGGGAAAGGATGAACCTTATTATAACGGAATAAAATTTATTTTCGCATTTATTTTTTGACTATCTTATTTTTTAAAAAGGCCAGTACTATTCCGTTATAATAAGGTTCATTTTCTTCCTCCCCCCCACATGTCAAACCGGCCATCGTAAAATGCCGCTACTGTAGGTTTCAAAATTAAATATACTTACCAGTATGATCCCACTTGACGGCAAGTTCTAGCTCGTGCACGGCACAACCGAGTCGCGCAGCCGCGCGCACGCGCAGCGCCCACACCACGCGCGCCGGCTGCAGGAATGACCTCAGATCCACTTCTGCAATATTAATTGTATCTGTTTGTGCCAATCATCTAAAACCGATGAATTTTAATCAAAATTAACGATTCATTCAGATTTGACTATCTCTTAAATATTATACTACTCCACCAAGCCAACTAGGCGCTCGAATGGAATGCGGCTTCCCCGCCCGCATACCGCTCCCACACCCGCCACCGCCTGCGGCTTCCCGCCCGCACGCCGCCACCGCCTTTTTGTGCGGGTGACGTCAGATTTGACAGACGCCTATAGTCCGATTTTAATTAAACGAAGTAAACTGACAGCTGAAAATGTCATTGTTCTATGAATTTGAACCTTATTTGTTCTATTTATATCGAAACGTGACATTTGCACCTGTCAGTTTACTTCGTCTAATTAAAAATCTGACTATAGTGGCTTGGTGGATTAGTCATTAAGTATTTTTTTTAACAATTATTAGGATTGACACTATGTTATAGCTGCATAATAATATGTGTAATAAAGTACCAGCGGGCATGTAGTCTGATGGATGCGTGTCAGCGAGTCGCGCGTGTGCGGCGCGCGCGCGCAGCCCGAACTCGCGCACGTAGTCCGCCGCCGCCGGCGGGCCCGCCCACCACGCCTGCCACTCCGCCGGCGCCTGTGACACGCGATGTCATTACACTCTTATCTTTGTCACCTATCATGGAAGTACTCCGCCCGTTCTCGCACAGGTCTACCATGCCAGGAATTACATCGATTCGCAAGTCACAAAGTATCAGAAACTTTCTGATAGATATTTTATGGACGACCTTATGTAGTCCACATAAGGCACTATCAGAAATTTGCCGGACCGGTTGGGTGCCTTATGTGGAATGCATAAGGACGTCCATAAAGTTTCTGATGATGTGCGGCTAGGCTAAAAAGACCAAATCCACGTGATCCATTCACACATATGAAGACGCTAGCAGAATCATGTTGTATACGAGTAAGGTTTCTACTAGTTAATGTTCTAGTGGTGATATCTAGAAAAGGTGGAAATGAAAAATGTATATTACATGGAGCAGCGTCCCCGCGTGTAGGGCGTGTGCAGCGGCGCGTGCGCGCGCGGCGAGCGCGGCGTGCAGCAGGCGCGCGCCGCGCGCGGCCCGCCGCGCCTCCGCCGCGCACACCCCGCGCCACCACCCGCCCGCGCCGCCGCCGCCGCCACCGCCCGCCTCCTGCCCGTCGCATCATCATAACAACAGTTCCTACACCTTCACATTCCTCAATGAAACTTGAAATTTACGTTTTTTATGTGGTTTCATTGGTCGATCTTATAAACAAACCTTATCTATTTCAAATTCCCCTTTTATGAACGGGCTTCCAGACATCATCTTCTTCCACAGCGCTAGAATTGACTTCAGAGGTGTCACGTTGCTTTCGTTGCTCACTTCAACCGTTGAGTTTAATTCTAAAACATAAAAAACCCATTACATATATCATACAATCGTCACATGAAGTAAAACAAAAAAGTCAGGTACCTTTCAATTTGGTGACAATATCGTTGGCGGCATTCTTCTCCCACGCGACTTTGCAATTTGCCGGCAAGCCCAGCAACTGCGGCGAGTCGATGTCTGGCAAACCGTCGAACGCTGTCATGTATTCCTGTTAAACGTATGTTCGGGAACGGGAGAAAAAGAACTGATTAATACCGAACCAATACGCCAACGCAACTCAATACTACTCCACCAAGATAACTAAGCGCTCGGATGGAATGTGAGTTCCCCGTCCGCACACCGCCACCGCCTTTTTGTGCGGGTGACGTCACATTTGACAGGCGGCTAGTTGGCTTGGTCTCCTTCTTAACGTATGGTTAGTGGCCAACCTGGTGTCAGAGTTGTTCAAGCCGCTCGTAGGCCTCTGACAAGGCTTAACGACTGTTGCCTACATGACAACAATCAGGATCGACTTTTTACGTCCGAAGCACGGAGACGCTCAGTTCAAATGCCACCAATTGGTCACCCATCTCTGACTGACCTTGCCGAGTATTGCTTAACCTTCGATCGTTTTTTATCGATTGCTGCTGGCTACGAGTGCGAGTTGGCTTAGTGGAGTAGTACGTTGAAATACAAAGGTCACCTGAAGCTTGGTGGTGAACGGCAGCGTGAGTTGTAGCCCGCAGGGTCGCCAGTTGTGCGCGAGCGCTGCGGGCGGCAGGCAGCGGCGGCGCAGCGCGTGCAGCAGGCGCGCGTCGGCCGGCGCCGCGAGCCGCGCGCCGTACAGCGCGCCGCACAGCGCCGCGCCGCCGCCCGCGCGCAGCGCGCGCGCGCCCGCGCCCGCCTCGCCCCACTCCCACGCGTACCAACGCGACCAGCCTACACCATACACTATGTTATTCTCTTACGCTACAAAGTACCTATGATGATGAGGAAATGTACGCGAGGAGTGACGTCGATTGTCGTTGAGCCCGCTTTAGTCCGGCCGCACATCATCAGAAACTTTCTGATATACATTTTATGAACGACTTTATGCAGTCCACATAAGGCACCCAACTGATCCGGCCAATTTCTAGTACCTTATGTGCACTGCATAAAGTCGTCCAAATCTCTATCAGAAAGTTTCTGATGATGTGCGGCCGGGCTTAATCACAAAACTCCGAGCACAGTTTCAAGAATTTCTCTATTACCTTTCGCTTAAGTATATACTGTCTTGCAGCGAGCGGTTCTGTTCTCCGTATGACAATTTAAAATCTGTTCAGAATCTACCTAATGTTTATTGCAATATACATAAATGTCAATATTACATCGATAAATATTAATTTAAGTAGGTGATCGATATCGGCTCCATCGCGGCCATAACTTAATATTATACGAAGTTACACAGTGTACTTACTGCATGTTTCTATTGTTGTATAGTACGCTAACCTTGCGGTATATAGGCGCGGCGCTCCTGCACGAGCGCGTGGAAGAGCGCGAGGCAGGCGTGGAGCCGCACCGTCTTGGGGTCCGCCTCGTAGTTGCCCCACGCCGATAGCGTACCCATCACGTTGTTCTTAACGCCTTCTGGCGCCTGTCAAAACACACGTTCACCACTTGAATTAACGAGAGTTTAGGTTATAACTGCAGTAAACCTGAGGTCATAGTATAGAATAGCCAAAGATGTATGAAGTCACGAAATTTTTGAAATGTACAGTTACCTTATTTTAATAGAAAATATGGGGCCAATGCTTACGTGGAGTTATTTTGTAAGTAGCAAGGTTGTATTTAGAAATGCTTACCTCAAGAATAACATTTACGCAGGCATTCGATATAAGTGGTGGAATGTCGCGATCCTCTGACAATATCCACAGTCTGAACTCCTCGTGGAATTGATCACCCTGAAAATTATACGCCATAATGTAGAAATCGACCTGAGAAAGTGATCATTCTATTCGATTGGCATTTGTTTAGTGTTAGCAATTAAAATTACGCGCTCTAGTTCTGGCTCGGCACGTAGTGTTTTAATATTATAAATTGGGTTTAATTTTCAACGGTAACAATAATATGGGTGTCATTTTCTAAGTGTTAATGAAGACGAAATCCATTATGAAATCCAAGTTTCCGGAAAGTAATAAATCTATATGGGTGCTATTCTGTTACTGATGACGAATATGACATCCATTTCAAAATCCAAGATGGCGCATGCGTCAATGCCGTTATTAGGCCAATGTAACTTTAAAATCCAAAAGTTAAAAAACAAACATCCTTTTACAAATTTGTAAAGTAAACGTGGGTGTTAAATATAAAGTAATACGTAATACCGGTGTGTCAATGACGCTGGTGATGAACGCTTGCAGGTCCTGCGTGAAAGGCGACGCGCCGACGAGTATGGCCAGCCAGCCACCGCCACGCGTATCTTCTAGCGCTTTCTCCCAGCAAACACGACCCTCCTCTATCCCCACCTATTTGAGGGTAGTATAAAAATACCACTTAGCAGTAACGTAACTGATAGTTTGAGAATATTTTTTAATCAGGTAAAGTAATGTAGGGTGGGGGTGTAGTACCTGTGTGAGCGCGTGCGAGTGGTTGTGCGCGGGCAGCACGTCGGCGGCGTGCGCGGCCAGCAGCAGCACGGGCAGCACGGGCCGCGCCGCGCCCGCGCGCCCCCGCGCCGCGCCCGCCCACCGGCCCGCGCGCTGCACGCCCGGCCCCGCGTTCATCACGCCCATGCCTGACCACCATTTACTAATTATGACCTATCGATCTGCGGCCCGACTACATGCACTTCGATGTTAAGTATTACGTTTTTTCCAGAACATAAGCCATCAACACGAAAACTTCAATGAATAACTGAAAAGCTACTTAGAACTAAAGAATAGGCCAACTTGAATTTATGCATATGAAATATTTTTGCCGAACGATAGCATCATGAATATTATACAATTAAAATAAACTTAGGTTTATTAAGTGGTTTATCAAGTATTAGTACTTGCCTACTGCTAAAATTTAGAAAATTTTAGCAATTTAGCAAATTTTTTTATTTAATAATAAAAAATAAACAAATGAGCAGTAGGGCAAATCCCTTTGAATAATTCAAATGAAGGTAACTTGTAAAAGTTTGAGTTTACTCACCAAGAACATGATCCACAAACGTCACAATAGCTCTATATGCACTGTCCGGCCTGACAATCGACGCAGCTATCAGAGTCTCAAAAGTACTCAGCTTTACTTTGCTGAGCATATTTATGTCACCCGACTGTTGGAACTCCTTCCATAACTCTAGGTTGTTTAATGACATTCGGTTAAATAGGTCTTGGTTCACCGTCTAAACAAAAGGAGAACGTTAAATGTACCTTAACATGTCAAGCGCATTTTTGCAGATAGTAAATAGATGCCTGTTGATCTGATATTATGATATTTAAGATGCCGAACGCCGCCCAAGAGGGATAACTGCTAGGCAAAGCTGACGGTGGCAGACCTTGGGTGGCCTCAATCCCCCTAGCTTCGCTAAAGGATAGTGGGGGATCCACGCAAGTAAGGCATCTAAATAAACATTGAAGATATTTTAATGACAGGATTTTTGCAATATGATGCGGTACAACTCAAGATTAGTAATACGGTAAAATTTAAAAACGGATTCAAACCTTCAGTTTCAACAGTTTCTTGATACTGTCTTCTGGTATCCATGAATATTGATTTTTAATTTCATTGACATCACTGCTATCATCGTTTACATCATACGTGCCGATAAATATTTGCCACAACTGAAATTGGAAACATAAAATAGCAATGGTAGTACTTTGAACATTTATGTATTTATTAATTCACCTAAGGTTTATATTTTCCTGAAATTACCAACCTCATCTGGCATCAAGTCGTTATAAACGTCTTTCAAGATATGGAGTACAATAATATATTTGTCTTTTTTATGTAATCCCAATAGGACCCTTTCGATGATACGTCGTGTCATGTATTTCACAACTTCTTCGTTATTTATATTCGTTTGATCCTGGAATTTAATTTAACACGTTGATGCAATAAAAAATATATACTGTTTGTAAAGAAACCACATTAAAGCTAAAGTTAAGCAACCGGCCAAGTGCGTGTCGGCCTCGCACATAAAGGGTTCCGTACCACCTTAGAATTAAAAGTCAAAAATATCAAGTTTCTTGTATGGGGACCCCTTTATTTTTAAATTTTATTTTATTTTTAGTATGTTTTGTTGTAGCGGCAACAGAAATACATATTCTGTGAAAATGTCAAGTCTTTACCTATTACGGTTAGTAAGATACAGCCCGCTGACAGACAGACAGACGGACGGACAGCGTAGGCTTAGTAATAGGGTCCCGGCACCCTTTGGGTAAGGAACCCTAATAAAAACAGTGTTGAAGGATGCAAATAGCAATGGGATGGAAAGGGGGAATTAGCTCATTACTTACTGACTGTCGTCGAATAGCATCCACAAATACATCCAAAACGACATCCACTGGCAGAGCTATAAGTGGCCACCGGCTTGACAGCTGCTTCACCGCAAGCGCTAGAACCGCTGCCCTGCTCGCACTGGGCTCGTACGCATCGCAAGCGGTACGACTCTCACGTTCTATGGCGCGGGCCGCTTCGAGCGCTTCAGAGATAGTGGTGTTTGTAGCGCGGGTCTTGTTTAGCGAGGCTAGCAGGTTCGCGTCGTTGAGTATGTCGCTGTTGTTTGATAGGTCGCGTAGTAAGTTTTCCTGTCGTCACGGATGAATGATTAAATATGTATGTATGTAACGTCACGACTTTTTATTCCCATTCGGGGGTAGTCAGAGGCTTGATTGACCATACACCACCACATTGTGGAGGTATTAACCAACTCAAAGCCCACGTTTCACCAGATAGTCAGAACCCAACGTGACAGGTGGTGAACGTTGTCGCCGTGTATACAGGAACTGACTATTACCTAATCCCGAGGAATAGGTAGGTTTCCTCACGATGTTTTCCCTCACCGTAAAGATTAAATACTGGTAACTAAAGCCATATTAAAGTAATCGTGTGTAGACCGGTACGAACCTGTAATTCATGTTGTTGTTTTTGTAACGTAGCCTTCTTTAATTTTATTTCTTTAGATTTTCCATCCACTTCTGGATTCTGTTGTTGTAAAGCATAGTGAACGAGTTGATCTGAAATTGAAGTATGCAGTTTTCTGTCACACTTACATTCAATCAAACATTTCTATACAACTTTACGGCTCCAACTGACTGCCACGAAAAACTCTCCCTAACGTCTCTTTGCCAAAGTGTAAACAAACTTTATTCACTTCTGAAATGGGCACATTTTATTAAAATCATAAGGATGTGCAACGCATTTCTGTGGAAAAACATTAGTTTTTTGCCAGAGAAACTTAACTTACAAATTACCTATATTTTTTTAAAATAATTTTTGAGTGCGGATAATTTGCGCGAATCTTTCAAGGTAGTCAGTTGGAGTTGTTAATAGGTAAGTAAAGTACTACACGATTAAAATAAGAATGGGACCGGCCTAGCGCTATGTTGTGACGTCACAACTGGAACTGTTACGACGATTTTTGCTATTTTGACGATTTATAAACGCTACTTACATGTAGCTTACATGAATAAAAATGTTTTGAGTTGTCTTAGCTAACTTCATTCCTAAGTACAGTACTTTATATGAATGATGTTAGCCGAGAGCCCGTCCTATTCTTATTTTAATCGCATTGTATAGTTGAGTGACCGGTGAGCGCGTGCAGCGTGGCGGTGAAGTGCAGCGTGGAGAGGCGCGCGGCGGCGGGCGGCGCCAGGCGCGGCGCGGCGGCCCGCAGCTGCAGCACCAGCCGCGCGCCGCCCGCCGCGCCCACTACCACCGCCCACCAGCTCTCGTGCACCGCCGACACCTCCGTTATCACCAGCGTGCGACCCAGCCTGCGGTGGGTGACGCAAGATGTAGGAAAACATCGCGGATGTAATGTGGATAGATAAATAAAGATCAGTCTAAGTGTAAGCTTTGGTTTCGATTGAGCTGCCTCGGCGTCCTACTTTACATGGCGCAACCGAAAAGTTACATCGTGAAAAGTGGATAGAACGTAATCCATTTTTAAATCCATGTGAAAAAACTATATGGGTGTCGTTTTATAAATTTGGGTTACTAACTCCATGGAATTAATTTTGAAATCCATCCATCCAAAAGTGATGAAATCGATATAGTAGCATAATTTTTAAATCCAATACGCTTACTAATAGTTGTCCAATTAAACTTACCGTACGGCATACTGTACAGCCGTCAGTAGTTTATCGCTCCGCTGTGAGACGAAGTCGCATTGCTTGTCTGCCAGCGCGTTCTTGAGCCAGGCCAGGCCCGAGCCGTCGGGGTCCACGAGCAGTGGAACGAAACCGCACTTCGGATTCTCCAAGTACTACAAGATTGGAATTACAGATTGTAATAAATACATTATACACGTTTATTGGAAAATCATTAACAACCTTGCAAGACTGTATTACAGACATCAAAAACAGCAACTTAGGTTCTATGACTTTTTACAAAACAATAATTTAAAAATATGCTCATCTAGCAAGAGGGTAACCGTGGTCCGTTTAGGTACTTTAGGGCAAAGTGGAACACAACCACGTGCCATGGCGTTCCTATAGATGAGAATATTTTCTTGTTTCATAAATTTTAGAAAGTGATGTTTTGTAAAAAGTCATAGAACAAATGTTGTTGTTTATGATGTCAGTAATACAGCCCTGCAAAGTTGTTAATGTAAATAACCCTGTAGATGTAAAAGACTTGATTCCGCAGAACTTATGCTGATACATCTTTTGTAACGAAAATGTAGCGAGCCGGCCATATCGAAATAGACATATTTTACGAACGATGTCCAAGATTTGGACATAAATACATACAAATAGGTAACAATTCAATGAAACGTTTGCTAACCTGATCAATCAATACAGCGTTTTTGACAGCTGAGGTGTCAGACGGCAAGCCGTCCGCGTCCCATTTCAACTGTTTCTCGGTCGACGACAGGAAATTAATTATAGAGAACGAAGAGTCTTCGAATCCGATAAGACCACTCCATTTGGCGACGTAATGCCTGAAATACATACGACAGATATAGCAAATGTTACGTCATTTTATACTGCGTTTGAAACAAATTTAAATGACCAATATCGACATTTCGAAATTGTCGATTCTCTACAGGGGCAGACAGCAACATAAGTCGCTGAACATTTTCAATTTTTCAAATCGATAATACTCTTTCTTTTAAAAACGTTGGTGAAGATTGTTGAAACGAAACATTAGAATTATGCATTAATTTTGTTAAGATGAAGGAAATTAATTGATTTGATACAAAACAAAAGTGGGCAAGCGTTTGAAAACCGAGAATATTCAACGACTGATTTTGCTAACCGTACATATTTAATAAAATCAGTTGTTCGAAACGATTTATGGAAGGCGTTTTCTTGTGTATAGATTTCGATGTGAGTTCTACAAGTAATGTTGACTACTGAATCACTGTTTAGCGAATAAATCAAATATCGCGGATAGACCCCACAGATAGAATAGAACATGCCTGGCTTGCGGTTCAGTGACTTCGGGCAAGTAGACAACGTACGCAGCAGCCAACAGAGACCGCAGATCCAGCTCCGATATTTCTTTAGATATGTTTTCCAACTGAAATGGCGATAGATTATGATTATGTGTACTCGGTTGAGCCAATCCATATAATATGAGCTGCAGTCTATTGCTACAGCTTGGCTCTACCACCGTGTGTATGTATGGATGGATGGTTGTATGCACGGTAGTAACTGGTATAGTTCTGCCACGCTAACCCTGCAGTGAAATAAATTGGCAACTCGAAAAAAGTTTTATATGGTATCATATTGCAGCTGTCAATTTATCGAAAGTTGTCAAGTAAGTGTATCCGATAGTTTTGATCGTTGTTGTGGATTATCTACTTATTTTTAATTTGTTTTCTTCCGTATTTCGAACGCTTAACGTAGATTTCTAGTGGAGATTAGCGAAGAACTAAAACCAAATCTGCAAGCTGCCATTCAAAAACTTAAAATTTTGGAAGACATTATTAGAGGCAAAAATATCAATTGTTTTGTCGTAGTAGTTAATTTCGGTGATACCAAATACAAATTTTTGAATTCCATTACTTTTAAACCTCTGCCGAGATAGCGTGGTACGACTCTATAATTATAACGTGACTGACGTCTGTCTGCCAGGCGGTGTACTCGTGCGCGAGGTGGTCGAGCAGGTGCGTGGCGGCGCGGATGGTGTCGTGCGCGTGCGCGAGCCGCAGCTCCAGCGCGGCCGCGTCGCGCGTGTGCGCGCCCAGCTGCGTCTGCAGCGCTTCCACGCGCTCGTCTACGCTCGTGAGACCGCTCGACAGCGCCGACAGCTGCCCTTCCGCTTCCTGCAGATTCCTGGGAGAGGAGGGGGATCTGCCATTTCATAAGGCTCACATAGGTAAAGTATTATTCATGGTATAATGGATTATCCCAAACAGATTACACAACAGTAAAAAAAATCTAATGTTATACTTTAGAAAAAATCCAAGAAACACAACTCTCAATCCTTAATCGTTCTTAAAGTTGTGAAGGTACACATATCACGAAGGTGGTCACAGCGCACTTTACATCTGCCATAAACAAGGAAATACCCAGGGGGAGGGGGGGGCGGCGGTGCAAGGGATCCGGACCCCTCGCGAAAGTTTTATAGATAGATACAAAACAAAATACATAAATAAATTTAATACTATAACATTGTTATCACATTTTTTTTAGATGACTATTAAATAATTATGTGAAAATTGATTTGCTATTTATTTTCGAGGAGCTGTTTCCATGTCCATTCCGTGTTCATTTACGCGATACTTTAATCATTTGCCTGTATGGACCACCCTCGACAAAAAATGCCGAGTACGTGCTTGCTTGGCCATATGTAACAGGTGTATGAGTAGGTACCGCTACCGACCGGTGCAAGGCGGCCTGGTGCGCCTGCAGCGGCTGCACGCGCGCCAGCGCCGCGGCGTAGTCGAGGTTGGCGCGCACCCACGCGGCCAGCGGCGCCACGGCCGCGCTCGCGCGCTTGGCAGTGGCCGGCGTGAACGACGCGCCGCGCCGCTCCAGCAGCGCGCGCACGCCCGCCAGCGCGGCGGGACTGATCTGACTCGCGTCCATGCATCTAGCCACGGACAGGGTTCACACAGTCAGGCGGTTTACGCCCGTGATATTACCAAACGGACCCAATGGGGCACATGCTGAATTGGGTCCGTTTGCGGCGAGCTCAATCAGTATGAATTTTTGTTATATTTTTATTTATTTTTTACTACTAAATTAGCGGCACGTTACGAAGGGCGGTTTGACATGTGGGGGGGGGGAAGAAAATGAACCTTATTATAACGAAATAAGACTGGCCGTTTTAAAAAATAAGAATGTCAAAAAATGATTGCGCAAATGAATCTTATTTCGTTATAATAAGGTCAATCCTTTTCCCCTCACACATGTCAAACCGGCCTTCATAACGTACCGCTACTTTATGTCATAAATTTTGCTTCTCGTAATAATGCTTTTCTTTCTTTCTTTTTTCTTTTCTTTCCTATTCACCGATGACGATACCGATCCAATAACACCAATATCGGCCCGATATCGGTCCAGACATAGTTCGGAGTGAACTGTTACTAACGGGCGGGGGAACGAAGAACGGAAGCGACTTCGTTACTAGGCGTTTATAAAAAACCTAATTGATATATTACTCTGAATAATATCTGAGAGGTTATACGTATGTTTATCTAATGAAAATAAGACAACTCACGGCGCGTCTAATGGACGCTTGAAACACGTGCGATTTTAAAAGTAACTGTGAAGGGAATTATAGTCCGCTCGTTATAAGAGAACATCCAATCACCTGATGTCCTCTTTAACACCTCGTTTAGAGAGGAAGTTCTTCATGGAGTGCCAGGAAGTGTCCGCGATGCCCATGAGTCGCAGTACGCCTTCCAAAACGTCGCGCACTACGTCCGGCGGTGCTCGTAATGAACGCACCTATTATAAAGAAAATATTTCATAAGTTCATGGGACGAACTCGATTCCGGCTTATAGATTTGGTCCCGAGTAGCTATAGGAAGTGACAACAGAGACGTATTTGTCCTGTAGTAAAACAATTAAGGTTAGAAATGACGTTAGGTAAAGCTACAAATTATGTTAATTTGCAATAAAAATATGACTCTGTAGAGTGTAGGCCTATTATTAAAACTAGCAACACAAAAGAGAGGCACCATAAAATAAATTATTTACTTCGCTGAGTGATTCCGGGCGTATATCCCCGACGGCGGCCCGCGCCGCCGCTATCACCGGCTCCACTGCCGCCAGTTCCGCTTCTATCTCTTTTTTCCTGCAAAAATATAAGATGAGAAATCTCTTTCTTTAAATATTGTTTCACTGTATTAATGCGTGGGAAAAGTAAGAAGTTTATTTTACTACTAGCTTCTGGCCGCGACTTCGTCCGCGTTAACTTTAAAATCCCACAGGAACCTGACATTTTACCGGGATAAAAAGCTTAGCTTTAGCTTAGCTTATGTGCTATTCCAGACTATAATCGATCTCTGTGCCAAATTTCATCCAAATCCGTTCAGCCGTTCTGGCGTGATTGAGTAACAAACATCCATCCAAACTTTCACATTTATAATATTAGTGGTAAGTGGGATGAAAACAATATTTTTACATAAAATCGACATGATTCGTATTTAAAAAGTTCTTAGACTTATTAATTTAGTTAAACACTATTTGCTGCGGAGTTCGTTAAAGGACCTCGTGGCGTTATCGCATCAATCATAGCGGTCGGGCTTTGGCGCCTCATCCACACCACCATAGAGGTGAGCAAATATGATGACGTTACCACGGGCTATTACAAAAAATGGCACGTGGTATTTTTTTTACATTAAAAAACATTGCGAAGCCATTTAAAGTGTTAGAGAATTGTAAGAAAGTGTAGGTTAATTAATTAATTTAATTTGTAAATTTAAAAAGTATAATTCTCAAGTAAAAGTCACGGTAGAGTTACAGTTATGTATGTACATACTGTGCCTGCAGCTTCTCGTTCTCGATCTCGATGTTGTGCTTGAGGTGGTGCATCTCGTCCTTCTTGTCGGTGGTGGCGCGCACGGTGGCGCCGATCTGCTGCAGCGCGTGGTTGGCGCGCTCCTGCTTGTCCGCCAGCGCGGCCTGCTGCTCGCCCGCCGCCGCCTGCAGCGTCGCCACCGAGCCGCGAGCCAGCCGCAGCGCTTCCACGCCCGCCTTACCACACACCACGGAATACATTACCAGACCTGGGCGCCTACTCTTTTACAAACGAAATCGAAATTTCGGACGAAATTTCCCGTATTTCCTACTACGTTTCTCATTTATTCCGACATTTCTTACGAACGAAAATTGTTCGACGTTTAGATTCGACGACGACGAAGACTTCAAACTATTTTCGTTCGTAAGAAATGTCGGAATGAATGAGAAACGTAGTAGGAAATACGCGAATTTCGTCCGAAATTTCGTTTTCGTTTGTAAAAGAGTAGGCCCTCTGTTACTAATACGCATTTTGATCAAATTAGTGGATGATGATGTTGATTTCAAGTATTTTTTTACATACTGGGAAATAGTACTGACCAATATGAATCTACAACTATCCTAAAGATTCACCGTTTTCCTAGTATTCTAATAAATAATGGTGTGCTACCGAAAACAACACGTGCCATAAAGCCAATTCGCCCCCACTGCGGTCATGTCATGGCTGATGCTGATATTCACAACAACCCTGATTATTGCTGCGATACATCAGAACCACTTTGGACTAAAAATCCTTATAAAACTGGGATCAGTCGACATTTAATATAGCCGAAAATCCAATATAGAAGGAGGCACGAGGTTTAAGACTTAAATATTTCATAATATTGAAACGTACCGACAGCATAGTCTGCCTCTGCACCAACGCAGTTTTCTTCCTGTTCACGATATGGTGATAAGTCTTGACGAAGTTGACGTATCTGCAGGGGGCCTTCATCCATTCCACATCGAGATTATTGTGAATATTCACGAATCCTTCCACCGGGAGAGAAGCTTGCTGCTCCTTGGATAATTCCAACGCGTCTTCCTTCAGCAGTCTAGAATATTATTATGGAAATATAGAAGTTCGAATGGCCGAATACATTTTGTTTTAAACCTGTGTCCCATTTTTACGCAACTATGCAGGCTCACATCAAAGCCATAGTCGATATAGCTGGTCATCTGCCCATTCCAAGTATGTATTTCCTTAATATTTCGTATAATGTAATCTTTGTTTACTAAATAGAGGTGAAGGTATTCGTGACGTGTACAAGCGTGATATAACCAATTAACTACAGAGGAATACACTGGTAAACTGTGAAACAATGTGTCTGTTCTCTAAGGCAATAGATAAAAACTAACGATAATGATGATAGATAAACGGCTAACAATCCGAAAATCCCCTTTACTATATCGAACCCAAAACACAAACCATTATATTTCAAGGCTTTATATATCCATCGGACAGAATAGCGTGCGGTGCGCTCCAATTTGTGCCTTAAGAGCTGACAAAGGTCGTATGAACACTCAAAGTAAACATATTTCGTGTTATTAAAAATAAGTGAAACTCGTTTTGAACTTGTGTCTAGTCAAGTTACCCAAATCTAGACATAATCCGTGTTTATCTCGTGTTTAACTTTTCTGTAATAGCACCGATAAAATCCTGTTTTGCTACACAATATAATGCCCACTATTAAACTATTAAAGCATAGTGCAACTGTGCTACACACAACACGTGTCTATAGTGCCTAATAATCCATTTGGACCCGGTTAAATACCTCTCTACAATGAGCCGCGGCATCTCCCGCAGAGTCTCCTCAGACCAGTGGTCTAGCCAGACTAAGTTACCGTCGTTATAGAGCAACGGATACTTCTCCATTATATCCGACAGATTGTCTTGATTCTTATCCAGGCATATTACTATTCCGAGGTTTTCTTTTATATCTAAAATATATCACTTTTAATTATCGTAAGAAATAAATAGTATAATTCTGCAAAATGTATCATCATCATCCGTTTTAAGTCCGTTAAGTATAGCTGGACAAGCACCTCCACTCGACTAACACTCACAACACATTACCACTGCATATGTGAGATCGCACCTGACATTTTGATCCATTCAAGGCTTGGCTTCGAACGGACCAATCAATAATATAATCAATCGTAAACTTTCAACGATTGCATTCTCATACCATACTGGACGTGAGCAGCGTCTCGGTTTATTGGTCGGTGAGTGAACAACAATGAGGGTGGTTATCCTACGTTACGCTCAAAGGTCATTGAATTTTTACCCGCCCGCCGTAGGAAGGAAAGTTGAGTATAATGGTATAGTTAAGGGACACCGCAGACTTGCTACTTTTCGCATCGGCGATCGGCAATTTAGTCGCTTTTAGCATCGGAGCAGTCGCTGCGTCCGACCGCAGAGAGTCGTCGATAGGAGTGCAGTCGCAAAATCGCCGATCGCCGATGCAAAAAGTAGCATGTCTGCGGTGGCCCTAAGGTACTGACTGCGCATGGTGTGTTGCGTGTGCGCGGCGGGCAGCAGGTCGCGCGGCACGGCGTGCAGCACGCGTGCGCGCCGCAGCGCCTCCACACTCCCCAGCGCGGCGCTACTGGCCGCCCATTCCGATACTACCACCAGCGCGCGCCCGCCCTCGCCCGCACATGACAGAGCCTGGTAATATACATTTTGTTACTATAAGTCCGTCCAAACGCTCGTGCCACGCGGGACCGTAAAACGTGGTAACGGAGCAGGGCTTATGGGACTTATGGGTCTTATGGGCGGCCGTATACTCATCACTACACCCGCCCATAAGTGCAAGGGAGCGCGCAACGTGCCCCGCGTGACACAAGCGTTTGGACGGAATATAATCCTCCAATTTGACACGTGTTGTGCCGTCTCCTATCATAGGTTAGCAATCATTACGATTATATTAATTTGAGAGATTACACATGTGTGTTGTATTATTGTTCCCAAATAGTAACAAATGTTACATTTCAGCATGGATGCCGTATAGCCTACTTTATGCATAACCACTACAATTGTATGTCCGCAAGGCGCAACTCTGACACTTTGTTGGAAAATTCGCCGTCTGTGCATTTGACCAACATAACTTATAGCAAAACCATGAAATTAAATTTTAAAACATTCGTGTTGTAAAAAATGGTAGGTATATCTGTTAATGATTAATTAACAATAGATACAATAGATGCCTTCATTTATTTATATTCCGTGGAATAATTAAATATCCCGTGGAAGGTGGAAGTTACTTACGTTCTTGAATTGCATATTGAAGTGTGAAGGGTGTTGGATTACGAACAGTGTGGCGGGCAGCGCGGCGGCGGCCACGTGCGCCGCCGCCAGCCTGCCCACGCCCGCGCTGCCCACGCAAACTAGCACACCACCATTCGTCTGAAAACACATAAGTTGTAAGAAAAAGTTTCGATTATTTTACTAAAATATTGTAAACTAGCTGGTGCTCGTGACTTCGTCTGCGTAGAATTTGTACTTCGAGAAATAATTGGTCTCCCATACAAAGTCTCATCCCCTATTTCACCCCCTTCAAGTTTTATTTTCGCAACAAAAAGTAGCCCCTTCTCCAAGGTCCTGTCTATCTCTATACCGAAATTCATCAAAATTGGTTTAGCAGTTTGGTCGTGAAAACGTAACAGACAGACAGACAGAGCTACTTTCGCATTTATAATATTAGTATAGA
The DNA here is from genome assembly GCA_947859195.1 of Drymonia ruficornis. Classification (NCBI taxonomy): domain Eukaryota; kingdom Metazoa; phylum Arthropoda; class Insecta; order Lepidoptera; family Notodontidae; genus Drymonia; species Drymonia ruficornis. Next base: position 5,851,245 of record OX401910.1, on the reverse strand, counting down.
TAAATTAATAATTTCAACCTTGACAAGGTTAGGAATATAAAAAAAAAAAAAAAAACAATAGTTACCGTTCGTGCCATCGCGGGACACAACACTGCCAACTCTGAGCACACTTCAGCACCAGTGTCTCCGAAAACGTTATTCTCGTGTTCTGACACTAAAATTAAAATAAACATTAATACACCATACACATGATACATATTAGTAAGATTAAAGAGACAATAAAGGGACACCGCAGACATGCCAATTTTTGCATCAGCGATCGGCGATTTAGTCGCTTTTAGCATCGGTGCAGTCGCTGCATCCGACCGCAGAGAGTCGACAAAACGCGATGCAGTCGCAAAATCGCTGATCGCCGATGCTAAAAGTAGCATGTCTGCGGTGGCCCAAAATTAAAGTCTACTTACGACACTGGTTGATAAGTTTCTGCGTCTTCCGATACCAATCGTTATAATCAGTGGGTTCCAAGTAGACGCCGTCGCCTCGCAGCTTGCACGAGAAGTACATCGCATCGTTGTTCGTCTTCAAATGGCTGCGGGATATTGTATTGAACCTGGCCTTTTCCTCGTCCGTACTCAGACGCTCTCGGAATATGAAGTTCGCTTCAGCGCTTATAGCCTGGAAATGTAAAATATAGCTGTACAATGCAGATAGTAATTCTTAGGACTCCAAAACGAACAGCTCAACAAGTTAAAAATTACATTTTATTATATTAATTTATAATTGGTTTTCCTGTTATCCCTGATTATCATATTTTCTAGCTTATTTCCTTATTTTTATAAATATAATTTAAACATTGATGAATATAATAATAACATTAATGTACAATTAATATGCTTCGAAGTATTTTATAGCGGGATAAAGACAAGCGAACATTATCTCGGGATTTATCTTGGAATAATTAACTTTGCACATACTGATACCCGCGGCCATCCGCCTTGTACAATGGATAAACTTGACGGTTGACCACCTTAAAGTTGCATTTTGCGTGCAGTGACCGGCGGCTACCCCGTGGGCGATATCTCAGTTATGAAGTTACACTATAATTACCATATATGTTTTAACTACTAATATTGGAAATGAACTATACGTTACCATAACAAGTTCTTCCATATTAGATGGCGAATACCACTTGACATTTTCGCACAACCTTCTCAAGTGAGATGCGTTCCATTTGTAATGTGACCGTGAATAGAACGTTTCTGTTGTCTGCAATGAAAAATATAATTTTAAAATGATTTTATTACTTGGTTATTCAAAATTTGTGTACCTTTGTATTTACCTACCTCTTTGAACATAGACAAAATGTTTACAGCTAGATTAGACAGTTCTTTCACTGAAAAACTCTTGTCAACGCTGGTCTTTAAATAATTTGTTGCCAGTTCCAAAAGCTCGTCATCATCTGGGTCACTAAAACATAAAAAAAAATACATGAAAAGAAATATGAACACAACATTACGTTATAAGATTAAAGTATGGATATTTAATACAGTTATTACCGTATGGATCGCAGTTCGAGTGCCGCAGCGAGTCGCGGCGCGAGCCCGGCCAGGTGCGCGGCGCTGGCCAGAACACGCACGCGCGGCACTTCACACCACTGCGTGCTATTGCCGCCTTCTTCGTCCGCGCCGCGCGACCAGAACCCACTGTGCTGGATCAACTGATAGTAGAACACTCTCTTTTAACCCTTATTCTTATGTCTGTATTTATACAGAAAAAAATATAGAGATTTTAGTCACTTTACAATGGTTTTACAAGGCATTTCTAGAAGCAAAAGTGAACAATACATAGTCGGTCATGACGTTCAATAAATTTGAAGGATAGAATGTATGCAGACAAGTTTGTCGTAGAATACTCGGAGGTTAAGATGTGAAGTTGACATCGTAGCAATCTAGTGGAATACTTAGCGGCAGTGGACATAATATGTGGATGATACTTAAACTTTTCTGATTCGAGATCTAAACCCCGTCTCGGGACCAATTAATAAGTTACTTTTCCCCTCGGATAACAATGTTCTATTTTTTAGTAGGTACCTACGAAATTAAAATCTTTTGCCGTAGGTGGTTTCCAAAAGCAGTTATCAATGTGGGATAAGGTGTTACCTGCAATAGGAAAGAATGCACGGCACTAGTCCCCCAGGCGTCGGTCCGCGCGCGATGCAGCGCGCGCACGCACAGCGTGGCACGCGCCGCGCGGGACGCAGAACCCACCAAATTGTTCTGCGCAATACATACACTAGTAGTAGGTGATCTTTGGGTAGTTAACAAAACATAAAAATTTTAACATCTTATAATCATAACAGGATGTGGAAAAAGTAAAAAATCATTGTGGCATTCAAAAACTCACTCTTTTCAACTCTGCTATAATATCGGACGGCTCCAAAATTGGCGTGCAGTCTATTGTGACGACCGTTGAATTGCATTCTTTTAGAACGTATTCAGCTAAAACGCTAAAACAAAAGAAAGTAAAGTGAAACCATAAACTTTTGACAATGAAAGAGCATATGCTATTGTTAATTTACAACAGTAATTTAAGTAATACTCAAACAATAGTGTTAATTCCGACTAAACTAAATTTGGCACATTCAAAAGAATGTGTCTCGCTATATGACAGCCATGAGAATAATGGCAATACAGTTAGTTTGATCAAGTTTACTTCTGTACCAAGAGAATGAGGATGAACCAAAAGAAATGTAACCAGAGCGGCCGCCATGTGGTAGAGGACACCTTTTGTGATATCTTCAACTTCGTGATAACTTTTATTGCAGTGACACTGCCAGGAATGGAGTGACAGATAACGTCGGCCTAGTCCAATCGAGCGACATCTGATGAGCTGTTTTTTTATGCCTTTCATTAACTCCACTAACTTCTTAGCGCAGGCGTCAGGGCCAACGAGTAACAGATGCGAGTGGTCGGAGGCGAGGCAGGCGCGGATGGCGGGCTCGGCGGCCGCCAGCCGCGCCGACACCAGCAGCCCCTCGCACGCCCACTCGCCGCGGGCAGGCTCTCCAGCGGGCGGCGGGCCCAGGATTGCCGACAACTGGAGACAATATTTACAACTAAGCACATTCATGGTGCTACTCAAAAGAAACGGAACTGGTTAGTCATTAAAATTAACTACTAATAACGCCAATCGTACGTGGCTCGTCCACGGCTCTACTCAAAAGAAACGCAACATCTCAAGCTCAATAAATAAACACAATCACTCAAGTACGCGGTGCAGAAAAGTTTCTCGAAACCAGTAGCGCGCGAACAGCAAGTCGAGTCGCGTGCTACTCATTACTAATTAATTATTAAACAGTTTATTTTGAGTAGCGCCGTGTACGAGCCTCCTTAGAAATGCTAGCGTTAAAAGGCTAGAAAAAATATCCATACATTCTATTATGTATTTGTACTGGAGGCGATCCCAGTGGCAACCACACCAAGTATAATATTAAGAAAAGGCCCTTTTCGGATTTTTCCCAGAAGGGGAATCAGACCCGCAAGTTGAACAGTATGCAAAACGACTTATGCTTAAACCATTAGACCAACCTATCGCTGAGTTATCTCAATAACAAGGTGAATGTGATACAGAAATCAGAGAATCTTTACCTCATCATGAAAACTGTCGACTGCATTATCCTTCACAAGGTCAATAACGCTCCGTTCAACGGCAAGGTAAACCATTTCTTCCGCAGAGATACGGGTCGAGTTAAATGTTGAGTTCTGTACTATGTACTCGAATTGTGTTATTATCTGTTTCACCTGCAATCAAAGGGTTGAGTTATTTAAATATTATATACGAAGGAACTTAAAACACGAAATTCCAGAATCATCCGTTTATGCTCCGAGGCCCAAGTGGAGAATGCATACAAACCACAGTAATGTTGTAGAGTTTGTGTACGACATCCGACTTGTGCTGGTCGAGCCAGTGGATGCATTTCTTGATAACTTGTTGCAGCAAGGGCAGCGCGAGCTTCGCGTTTTCGTTATCGAAGTCCGCTCTCCGCATCCAACTCTCCAATACATCCATATCACAGCTCACGTCCTCACTAAAAATTATATCCAATAAACTGTTGTAATATTTTCTATCAGACGTAACTCTGAATTCGGTCGAAATACTGATGAAGATACTGATGTTAACGACAGATTAGCTTAGTAGTTAGAGAGTAGGCTGCTGAATTACTGCACGGGGTGATTGCAGGTGCGATTCCTGCCGAGATAAATATCGGAAATAGCCTTTTCGAAATTTGCTCCATAGCCATTTTACGGTTCCCTAGTACAAGCGTTGTTGCTTAGTTTGGGACCATAAAGCTGGTAGGTTGTGGTGTTTTTTACTGCCTAGGAATGCACACGGAGAGACGGTCCACCTGATTACAGGGTAAATTTGAAATCATGAGCATCCTTTTAAACGCTGTTTCTACACATGATTTAGAATATTTAGGAAATATAAATCAACAAAACAATTGATAAAAATTTATTGCCCAGATAAGGTATAACAGTTAACTGGTTTGCTTATTTGCTTACTCGAGCAATATTTTTTAATCAATATTTTTTTTTATTTTTCCCCAAATTATTCTGAATCATGTGTAGAGTCATGGTTAAAAGGATGTCCATGATTTCAAATTCACCATGTATAAGTGGAAACTGCCGCCCTGGACATGTGCTACTTAAAGGGAGCAGACAAGGTGTCGACCTTTCGGGGACCTGTAATGTGCCCTTTGAAGTATATTTCATTTTAATTTATTGAGATTGAATGCTTGATATATGCCAGCAATTTTATTACCATTTGAGTATATTTTATGACAAGTACCTTAACAGTATAATTCCCATTCGTGATACGGTAGCGGGCGAGGCGTGCTCCAAGCTGTGCGTCTCGAACAGGAAGTTCACGTTGGTGCCGAACTGGATTCTCCAGCCGGACGGTAGGGTAAGGAGCCGGTTGTCGTCCAGCACCGAGTTCAATGCTTCAATCCATTCGGGGTCGATGTCGCCGTCGCACACCACCCACGACCATACGTCTTTAAAATGTAGTAATAATACATTGATGTATTATTTTAGCAGATATGCAATCACAAACTTGTGCTCAGCGCACCACTACATCCAACGAAATTCACACATCTGTTATCGCGCTTTAAGGGGCTATGCACACAGGCAATATGTCGAGCAAAATCTCACCAAATCTCACGTGGGGGAGAGGGGGGGGGGTCTCGGCAAATCTCACGTAATTTATGGACGCCCCCTTGCTAGTTGCATCAACTAAAGTTTCTCCGTGTGCATAGCCTCTAAATGTAGCAACTGTCAACTATTTACATGTTCCCGTAACTGTTTTTGTTCCTCGTAACTAGAGCTGAGAGTCTGCGCACTTTCTTCAAAATTATATGAAAATAGTAATAAGTAGCTTTGTGGGTTGCCAGTGCCGAAGCTCAGAAAACAAAAATGCTACGTTTGCACCCCCACTCACCCAAAATATGCATTACCACTGCATATGTGTGACCGCACCTGACATTTGCTGCCGCACCAATCAAAATTTGCTGTCTTCCTCGATACTCTACCAACCTTTGATGTTTGTATTCTGATATTTTTTAAAATAAATATTGGACTTGGTCTCTTGGCAGTAAGATCGCTTACCAGAAGGCTGGTTGGATATCTCGAGCGCCGAGGCCGAGATGACGCCGTCGGTCCACTGGCGCGTGTCTGGCTCGATGCTGCCCAGCAGCCACTCGCGACTCATCGCCTTCGGGCATATCACGTACTCCAGTATATTCTTGCCTTGGTGGATGAGGGCCTAGGATATATTGACAGGTTATCAACTTGGCGTATTCATTGGAGATCCTGACTTGTTTAACTCAGGCGCTTACTCAATAATGACCTGCGCACACTGGCGGACGGCAGGGGTGAGCATTTGAAATTTAACAATCGAATTAAATACTTATCCAATCGAAATAAGGTATATATTTCAACGCTCGGTGATCGACCCTGGAGCATCTCGGCGCAGTTTTCTCGGTACACCGAAGAGCACGCTGGTGCACCTTATTTCGTTTGGATAAGTATTAAATTCGATTGATAAAATTAAAATGCTCTCCCCTGCCGTCCGCCAGTGTGCGCAGGCCATTAGTCAGATTCCTTTTGATACACTTAAAAAATGGGCAGAATCAGATGACCACTTGAAAAATCATGGAGAAATTGACGTGACTGTACAAACCGCGATATTTTGAGAAGAATCTATCCGTTTATAGGACGCCTATAATCATAAAACGTCTATAAGATTTACTCACGCTTTTCAGCAAGCGTCTGATTGTCGACTTGCCGGAGCCTGGAGGTCCCACAATCACGACTCCCATACGTTGTTGCAACTGCTCGTATAACTCAACACATTTTTGTACCTGAAAATAAAGAGCTTCTTTTCGTAATATGTCAAGTTCGCTTTAAAACTTATATGATATTCCCGCGGCAAGGCATTTCCACACTACCATCTAGTATTACCTGTAGTTTATTATGCACGAGGTTCAGATTCTCAACGGTAGTCTCGAGAGCGGAATGGATTGGATCCGAACAAGATTCTTCAGTGGGCACGTCCGCAAATACCAGAGATAGAATGTTCTTAAACCTGGAAACAAAAACCAAGAAGCAACTTAAAAACTTTGGAATTTACCTACGTTTGTCGTCAGAAATTAGATTCACGGGCTCCTGACACGGAAACCATATTGGCTCCTGGTTTCAATCCACAAGTTAGTTTATGTGCGCTATAAATGGCAATTCGGTCACCTTATTATATTGAGCGTAGAAAGAACTAAGAACTAACTAAGAACTAAGAAGAATACCAGTGGCGAAATGTGGGTTTTGATTCATCTCAGGTAGTATAATAAATTAATGTAGGCACCTTTCAGCGTCATGTGTAGTCAACTTGGACATGTTGTTAAGGGTCAGTACGCGTCTCGCGGCCGCTCGACGTTGTTTCAAATCGGTTTGTTTCTTGGCGAGGACCGTGCCGCAACTGCTAACGGCCGCTTTGAGTGCGCGTAATCCCCAGTCGTAGTGCCGTTCATCGCCTAGTAACGCACTGTAGAAAAAATACCATTATAATGGCTTTTGTAACTTGAGCGAAAGTCCGGCCACAATAGTGATTTTGTTCTAAAATGCGTTGTAAAGTCTTTGGAAATGGGTTAAAATTTCTATGGGGGTATACAAGGGGCAAACAAGCGTACGGCCCGCCTGATGTTAGGCTGTTACTGTAGCCTATAGTATAGATTCTATACCAAGGGCATCGCTTAGACGTCGTCGACCTGAAGGGGAGTGGGGCAGAGGCAACGATATTTAAAGGGCCGTTATACGATATTTATTCGTGTCACCACCAAATGTACGTTAAATTAAAAAAAAGTACCTTAAATTCTATTGTCATACAAGCTGTCAAAAACCTGTCGCCTGTGTGCGTAACCTGCAGCTGTAGTGTGGTTTGTACATGCAAGCGAGACGGGGTAACTGCGCGCGGAAGTAGGATGGCACAAGGTCGCTAGGGACCTCTTGATGGCGAACGTCATGCACAATTCGATACACACACTACCATAGCCGACGTGTCGCATTTGAATAATAGTTGAAGTATGAAGTTACTCATCTTCAGTATTTCTATGATCAATGGTCAGAGGTGCGGGGAAGGGGGTTGTTTGGTCTTCCGGTTCTCTTCTCTCACTCATCGTACGAGACGCAGCTGTAATAGCTACGTCAATCTTCTGTGAGAAAATGGTATTACCACGGTCGAGATGAACTGCAGTCGATTGGTTACAGCTTGGCTCTACCACGACTAATCGTAATATTTTCAGTCTGGTGAATATTGATTGATTGGCCGACCTTGCTACAGTGAAGACGTCGTGTAAGTCGTTGGCGAGCGCGTCCGCGTCGGGGATGCAGTTGGCGGCGAGCAGGTGCTGGGCCAGGCGCGCGGCGCGCGGCCGCAGCATGGCGACGGGCCGCAGCACGCGCTCCAGCGCCGACGGCAGCGCGCGCCGCCCGCCGTACCCGCGCCCCACCGGGTTCATCGTCGCCGCTATACCGCACCACTCTGACACTTTTACCTACAACCAAGTTTGCGTACTTTATATTTACCAAACGGCTCGTTCCCACTTGTCGGGTGTCGGGCCCGAAAGAAAATCGGCTGCTCGTGGCAGAACAGTTTATATGAAGCTGTTCACACTTATCCGACACCGATTTCTCGACGGTGCCGACAAGAAATGCCAGGTGTTTTGCCAGCCCCCTTTCGTCCACGTTCGTAAAAAAATCGCGTCGGATCTCGTTCGCCTATGAGCGAGTATGGCTTCACATTATGTCGGATGTCGGGTCCGATAAGCAACCCCCGCTCCCCCTTCTCCCGCGCGTCGCGAGTTGCTCTCTGCCGCAGATCGCAGACTGCCAAAAAACAAAAAGCTGGAGCCACCAGCTTCAATCGGGTCTAGTGCGGGTTGGTGGAGGGTTCGTCAGAGTATCCTCAGCTAGTCGGCAGGACCTACGTGCAGGTGAGATTGAATAGGGTGTCATGATAATGTTGTTTGGTCTAGCCAGAAATGTGTGAAGAGAAGAGATGAGGCCATTGTCCGTGAGTGAACGCGTGGGCTGGGAAAAAAAAGTCCCAGTGGGGAGTCCCAAAGGCTCAGATGGTGAAAGGTGTGAAGGTGAAAAGGCTAGCACACGCGCCAGGACATGACGAGGACGAGACGAAGAGTTGTTGATAAATTTATGGAAAGATACCAAATGAAATACGGTTTCCCTAATCTCATTTTTTTTAATCGTACTATATTTTCTTCGAATAATATAAATGATGTTATATTTTTTTCAGACGTAGAAAGACCTAACAACTATTTTACTCTCTATTTAAAACACGTACGTTACCTACTTTCAAATCAAACAACGGCAACGGTGATTAGCGATGTACAATCTACAATGGAAATAGCTGATAAATAAATCAATACTAACATGCTTTCCATTGAGCAGTGCAGTGGCGTCCGCACCGGTAGTGGCCGATAGTAGTGAGGCCAGTTGGTGGGACACTGCGGCCAAGGTGTCGGCACTCAGGCGGTTGAACTCGTCGAAACAACCCCACGCGCCACATAGAGCCAAGCCACTGAGCAATCGACCCATGCATTCTGCATCCATTGCCTTAAAAACATGGATTTTACTTTACTTATTATGCTGTTAATTCAACGGCGTGTTTGTAAAATTATTGGCGTATTTCGCCCAACACAAAAGAAACTTACCTTCGTGCATGTGAGGGGTTATCTTAGTTTGGCATGATGACGCAAATATTTGTACAAATACACCATGGGCCGTGGCAGCATTATTTTATCTATTGTACCAAATGTTAAGCACCGGCGTTACCTTAATATTATACAGTTTTTTTTCTTCTACAAATAAATAAAGGTCATAAAATATACCAAAGCATTCCGAACCTCATCGCAATTGAAGACCAGCACTAAACGGCCTACTAATCCTCCTAATGCTTTCACAGATTCAGTTTTCCCAGTTCCTGCTGGACCGAATGGATTGCCCACTAATCCAAGGTGCAAAGCCTAAAAGAATACATAAACATAAAAAACACATAATTGAATGTGGATAAAACAACACGTGTATTGTGTGTCAATATAATTAGATCGTACCTGCGTTAAAATAAGAAAACAGTCATCAGCTAATTCGGTGCGCACAAACTGTCCCGTATTGACGCCGAGATACTCGTACGAGTACGATATTTGAGCGAGGCCCATTTTGGCGACCACTTCCTTCGTGCTTAATAAGTAAAACCTGTAGGAATATATTGTATTTATACGCTAAACCATAATAAAGAGGGTAAATAACAAACCATGTTTTATGAAGACTGATGGGCGAATATTAAATTGTTAAGTTTTCCATATCTATTAGAGACGTTATTTGTATATTTTGTTAAAATCAAGCAGCAGCGCATATTTGAGCTGACTTAGAGCGTTCGCCGGTCATATAAAAATCTTATCATGTGTTCAAAAAGTCGCTTACCTCAACTGTTTCTGCCACAGCCAGTCGCCAACCGACACGACATTGTTGTCTATCAAAATTCTGATGACGGATAAATAATGAGTGCACTGTAATATGAGAGCCTGTCTTTTGTGTCGTTCACTTTCATCCTCTAGTTCCGCTGCTGCATAATACGTATTCTCCTTTTCAACGGTCACTTTTAGTTTGTGGAGTTCTTTCGTCGCTATGGCCCTTTCAGCTTGCTCCGTGAAGCGTATGTTTTGTGCTAGGCAAAGTATTTGCGTCGGCAGGGAGAATGGATCTTGCTCTTGTAGCGAGTTTGTTACTACGCATTTTAGAGTCATGTTTTTGAGCGAAGAACGCATCTCAGTTTCTAAGTTTTTTAGCCATATCTGTAAATACAATTTTAAACATAATGCTTGCGTATCAGAATTCATAAGTACGGTCAGAAACATAACTCCCTGAACATTCTCAGTTTTTCCAAATCGCTTGCACACTTTTGTTTGCTTGAAAGCCATTATATCTCGATATCAACAATATTAAAAATATGTGTAAATATTTGATTTTGACAATATCCACCAACGTTAAAGAGTATTACCGATTTGAAAAAATGAGAATGTTAGAGACTTATGTCGCTGATTGTATCATAATCGCTTCCTACATAACATTTTATCTCTGAATGGAACCGATGTGTAGCAAGTATTGGCGCGCGCTAAGCATTGCCATGCGAAAATTACCTTGATGCCTTATACCCTAAGTGATATATTAAAACAAACGTAATTTCCGCATACCTCCACTGGGCTGTCTATATCCACGGGATGATCCAACTGGAACGTCTCTCCGTATTGGCTGCACAGAGCTGTAATGGACATGTCGCCAGGGCCCAGACGCACACCAGTAGTGCCGGGGAACAGTTTTTTGAGGTGGGTCTGCATGACCGTCGCCCTGCCCTCAGCGCCGGCTCGCGCTTGACCGAGCAGCTCCAACAAATCGTCATCACTCAAGAAGTAGAGACGCGGGAATATTGATCGCTTCTCCTGCAATTGTTTTCACCGTAACGTAAAACTAGGGCTCGACAATAATTATTTTCACATTTCCCTATTAGTAAATTAGTGTCAAAATTACAAACGAACGAAAAAGACGGTCCGGGTTCGTAATAGGTATTCTCTTCCCGTGAAAGCTAAGTCACGCGGTTGATCGGGATCGGGATCAGTCTAGGGCCACCGTGGAAAGGGAATCCGCTGTAGCATATTATTGTAGATAGGCACCAATGTTTTCACTTTCTTTGAATCTTGAAATTATACTTTAAACCGGACTAACACGTTATGGGTATTGATATTATTACTTATCTCATACTACGTAATAATGTTAAAGTTAAATACTCCGTTCGAAGCACATGTTGTATGTATTCCTGAGTCAGCGTAACATGACGTCATTGTCAATAAAAACTACTTAACAAAGTAACTAAACCTGATTCCGCGTAGCTATATTGGTCTTGTCAAACTTCAGGCATATTGCAGTCAATGTTTACCTATCTCTAGATACCTACCAGAATAAGCTACGAGTAGACAACTGAAATACTTACCTATATTTATTATGCATTAGGTACATATAGCTTTTTAGCATTTCAGCATGATTTATCACTTACGGCTTGCGGTGAAGGAAAACATCGTGAGGAAACCTGCATGTTTTAGAAAATCTAACCAATTTTCAAAATACCTATGAAATCTACAAACCCGCACTGTGCCAGCGTGGTGAAATATGAATCCCCTTCGCATTGAGGGGAGGCCGTGCCTAGTAGTGGGACATTAAAAGGGCTAAAATAATATTCAGCATTTAAAAATCGTCGGCGCTTTCGTCGGCCGACTGACGTAACTACCTACTCTTCTTCCATAGAAACTAACTCAATTTTGATATACCTACATCAATGTACTGGTTGAGAGACGACTGACACGCGAGGAGTTGCTCCGATATAGAATCCAGCATGGGCTGGAGCCTCGCGGACTGCAGCAACGCGGAGAGCCGAGGGTCCGATTCCAGTATGCGCGTCACTTGTCGAAAACCTTGGTCTACTTTACGAAACTTGACGCCCAAATCGCCGTCGTCATTGGATAGAATTGGTTCGAGATACAACCATCTGGAACAATATTTTCTACTGTTACAGAATTATCCTACGAAAATCAAAATGCGAAAGTGTGTGTGAATGTTTGTGACATGTACATAACTACTTAAACGATTTTAATGAAATAGTAAGTTGGTGCTTACACATTGATATAACTTACACAATTAACAAATTATCATTTGCGCGTTTATTGCACAAAGTTAATATTAATCAAAGGAAACGGATACGGATAGTAAAACATTACCTACTATCTGCTTAAAATCGTAGTGTGGATTTTTAACGCAATTTGTGATTTTCATTAGCTACAAATTTCTTTTTCGCTCTATTTAACCATGATTTAACTAAAAACATTTAATATCCTACATATTATGAGGAAAAAATATTATTTTCCATGAAGAAGTAGAAAAAAATAGAAAATACATATACGCTTACAATAATAACCTATAGTATAGGTTATTATTAGGTCCTATACCTACTAATGCGCTCGACGAATCATACATCTATGCCTATACCTTTACATATCGAAGAATTGACATAGGTAATATCTATACTATCTATACTATATTACTATATTAATATATAAAGAGGGAAATGCTGACTGACTGACTGACTGACTGACTGACTCATCAACGCCGAGCCGAAACTACTGAAGTTAGAGACATGAAATTTGGATAGTAGATATATTTTGTGACGTAGGCAAGCAATAAGAAGCGATTTTGGAAAATTCAACCCCTAAGGGGGTTAAATAGGGGATGAAAGTTTTTATGCAAGTTCGTCATTTTTCAAGTTAGAATTATGAAAATTTGTGTTGAGATGTCTTTTTAAAAATAAAAAATATGGTTTTCGGCGTTTTTGAATATTCAACCCCTAAGGTGGTAAAATAGGGGATGAAAGTTAGTTGGGAAGTTTGTATAGATGTTCGTCATTTTTGAAGTTAGAATTATGAAAATTGGTGTTTATTCCGTTTTAAAAATAAAAATCTTTAATTGCTGCATTTTTGAAAATTCTACCCCTAAGGGGGTAAAATAGGGGACGAAAGTTTGTATGGAAGTTCGTCATTTCTGAGGTTAGCATTATGAAAATTTGTGTTTAGGTTTCTTTTTACGTACTCAAAATAATAATTTCAGCATTTTTGAAAATTTAAACCCTAAGGGGTTAAAATAGGGGGTGAACGTTTGTATGGAAGTTCGTCATTTTTTGAAGTTGGAATTATAAAAATTGGTGATTAGGTGACTCTTAAAAGATAAACAATATTAATTTCAGGGTTTTTAAAAATACATCCCCTAAGGGGGTAAAATAGGGGATGAAAGTTTGTATGGAAGTTCGTCATTTTTGTAGTTAGAATTATGAAAATTGGTGATTAGGTGTCTTTAAAAAAATATAGCGTTTTTGAAAATTATACGGGTATGGGATACGGGATACGCGATATCGGATACGGGATTTGGGATTTGGGATACGTGATACGGGATACGGGATACGGTATACGGGTTACGAGATACGGGATACGGGATGTGGGATACGGGATGCGTAATACGGGATACGGATACGGGATACGAGATACGGGATACGGGTTACGAGATACGGGATACGGGATGTGGGATGCGTGATACGGGATACGGGATGTGGGATGCGTGATACGTTATACGGGATACGGAATACAGAATACGGAATACGGGATACGGATACGAATACGGGATACGGGATGCTGGATACGGGATACGGGATACGTGATTCGAGTAACGGGATACGGGAAACGGGAAAAGGGTAACGGGATTCGGGATACGGGATACGGGATGCGGGATATGGGATACAGAATCAGGGATATGAGATACGGGATCCGGGATATCCAGGATACGGGATTTGGGTTCCAGCAAACGAAAACGGATTTTTTAAAATTTATATCCTGCGCGGACGAAGTCGCGGGCAAAAGCTAGTACTGAAATAAAACTGAAGACATTTTATCCAAAAGTTTTATTAACAGTTAAGTATTGGTGCCTCGTATATGACAATATCATTCATTACATACTTAAAGTAATATAAAATAGCGTCTCAAATGCATTATAATGACTAATTAAATGGAATAAAAATATCTCAATAATTAAATGCAATCAATCCAAACTATTTAACGTTTGAGGTTTGGTTTTAAAGAAAATTATGATAAATACAATACACAAAATTCACACGGAGCTTTGAAGCTTACACTATGTATGTCGATACTTACAAAATACTTATCATGATTTATTTATGAAACTTATTACTGTCTGCATTGCTAAGAACTCACAGAGATAATCTTCTTAATACAATCATATTTGTTTTAGATACACCGAACATATTTTATGGCATAGACAGCACAAAACATAGTATTATAATGCGCATAAATTAATTAAAATAAGTATTAACAAAAGTTATAGAAGCTCTTAATTTCATTTAGTTATAGTTATGGATGTATGTTTACAGCTTATATTTAAGTATTTGAATACCAGACAACAAAAATTTAGTTCTTTGGAATATTGTTTACATTCGTATAGAAAATATATTCGCTTATACTCAAGTATCCCTACTTAATTAATGAACATAATAACTCATTATTACAGTTCAGTACAGTTAAATTAATTTAAGGTCACATTTCAAAATAATTATGCATTATCTTTACAATTTTTCAGATGAAAGAACTAAGTACACTAGATTTTTAAAACCGAAACTTGTCTTTTTAAATGATGTTAGTTTAGAATACAGTGGTTCAGATTGGTACATATATAAATCCTTTTATTGACAACGCACACTTATTGCAATATAATATGGGCAGAACGTAGTCAAACTACATGCCTCATAATAACGAATAATGACTAACACTGCATTATGGCACATATGGAAACAGTAACAATATTCGGTTTGTTTTTTCAAAAATTCATTGCAATTCCAGTGTAGCAATTTTTTTATGTAGTGCATGATCTATAGTTATCAGAACGCTTTGTTATTTCAGATAAATAATAGTTCATTTGAGTATTAAGTTCAGATATTTCTTTGTCTAGTGTATTCAGTTGTTCGTTGTGGTCATTATATAATTCTTCCATGTTGGCTAGAAGTTTAAGCTGCATCTGTGTGTCACTAGCAAGTTTTGTAGCACGCTTAAGCAGCAGTTGAGCTCGTTCTCTAGAATTCGATGTCTGACTTGCCCTTTCCGCAAGAGACATGTTCGTTTGCTTGAATTCTTGCCTCAGCTGCCTCGCTTTCTGTTCTGCGCCTTCAGCACGATTTACAACATCATTCGCTTCTTGTTTCACCTGCTCTGCGTCACTTTCAATTTTTAAAATATCTTTTTGTAGGTTTGAGAGTCGCAAACGTAAACTTTCTACCTCTTCTTTTGTTTCATTTGCCTTTTTCTGTGCCTGTTCCGTTTCGATAGCTATGGGAACTAAATCACCTTTCGCAGCTTCGATGTCGCTATTTGCTTTCTCGATAGCGTTTTCTGCAGCATCTTGAGCTGCTTGAGACTCATCCAAGGCTTCTAAAACTTTATTTGCCATTTCTAAAGTTAAATTAGCAGATTTGTTAACTGTTGTAGCGTTAAGTTTTAATGATTTCGCTCGTTCTAAGTCTGGTTTAGTTTCTGTAATAATATTTTCTATGTTGGTTAGTTGTGATACTGATGAATTGATACGTTGGGATAGTTCGGTTATTTCTTTAGGCTCTATACTTATAGACAAATTAAGTATATCATTGGCTAAAGTTCTGACATCAGCGGGTGTGCTAGATGTATTTGATAGAAATTCCTTTAATTCCGATGTCAAATCATTACTTTCATTGGTGGTGCGTTCGGCCGATGTTTTGAATTCGTAGGCGTTGTGGAATAAATCCTGTGCTCGGGCTTTAACAGCTACAGTATCTTGTTTTACTTGTGAGATCGATCTGTACAGGTCTTCAGCAGTAAGTTCGTGTTCTTTTATTCGGTATTCAGTTTTGTTTGCAAAATCTAAAGCTTGTTCAGCTTTGGTTACCGCTCCTTGGTCGCAAGATATTCCACCGCACTTGCCACATCCCGCACCACCACAGATATCGCAACTATCACTTTCTTGACCACACATTTTCTCATTTAATTTCGGAATTTGCGACTCTAATTGTGACAAGTGTTCTCGAATATCGTTAAGCTTTTTATCGTTTTCGTTTTTAGTGTTATTGAAATTAGTATATTGCATTTCAATAAGGCGATCTGTATTTTTGATTTGTCGGTCAGTGTTAGCAATAATAGTTTGAACACTTTCAGCTTCATCCGCGGCTTTATTGGCTCTTTGTTTAGCTTCACGGGTTAAATTAAGAGCTCCTTCCAAATTAGCTTCTTGTAATTTTGTAGCGTTATTTCCTAATTCGAGTGTCTTTCCTTTCAATATTTCAACGCTTGCTTTTAATCCGTCTAAGGTGACATTACCGAGATTTATTTTAGACGAAAGTGCGTTCAGATTGTCATTACTATCTTTAACATTTTTCTCTGCTTCGGCTAACAGATTTTGCAAACTAGTTACATTGGCCAATAGGTCTTTAACTGTAGTCTGTCCTTGTTTAGCACTGTCAAGCGTGTTTTCAACCTCTGACAGCTTTTTAGTCATTTCATCGAAATCCCGTGTATAAGCACCTGTAGCACCAACAACTTTGATTTTGCTTGCGTTACCAATTGCATATTCAGTTTGTATCCGTAATTCACCTATTAGTTTATCCCAATTATCAAAACATTCGCCACAGGCATAACAGGAAGGTGCTTCACCTAAATATCCTCTAGCGCACATGTCACATTTATACCCACCAATTCCTGGTCTACATATACATGAACCATTTTCGCGCATACACTGTCGTGATACGGAGCCATCCAAATCACAGTCACATTCATAGCATTCAATATTTGGATCACCCCAATGATTTTCTTGACATTGATCACATTGCCTACCGCCATGACCTGGTTTACAATCACATTTACCAATATATGGGTTACATTGAGGGGATAATGAACCAATAGGATCGCACTCGCAAGCGTCGCAACCAGTTCCTAGGGCAATACGCCAATGATTTTCTGTACACTGATCACAGTTAGTTCCCATTACATTTTTAAAACATGGACACTGTCCTGTGACTCCATCACAATTACCTAACGTGAAGTTTGTACCTAATTCTGAGCAGTTGCATTTGTAGCATGTTTTATCGGCAGCATTTCCATAGTATCCTTCTGCGCAGAATTCACAGTGGTCACCAGCTGTATTATGAAGACACTGTAAACATTTTCCAGTGTAAGGGTCGCAATTGCCCGGTTTCGTTATATCTATGTTGTCATTGCATTCACATTTCTCACAAGTCCCGTGTATCGGGTCACCGTAGTAGTTGTCAGCACAAACGTCGCAAAGTGGCCCTGCATACCCTTCTCTGCAATCACAGAAAACATCTTTAGTTTCCGGGTCAAGTTCGCAGCGGTCTGCATGACTACTTTTGTTAGGGTCACCTATCACGCCAGGACACGGACAAGGTCTGCAAGCTATGTCGATACCAAGTCGGGGGTCTCCGTAATATCCTTCAATACATCTTTCACAACGGTGTCCTTCGGTAAAGTCATTACATTCTTTGCATGCACCTGTCCTGTCATCGCATTCCATTGCATGACCATTGCAATCACACTGTTGACAGTTGGGGAAATTGAAATATCCGGGTTGGCATAAGTCACAAGCTCGTCCATAAGTATTTGCACTGCATTTACATTGCCCACTGGTAACATCACAGAAGTTATCTAATGATCCTATACTATTACAATCACATCGCTTGCAACCAAATTTGCTAAAACCGTATGTTCCTGGCGAGCATCGGTCACATCTTGCGCCAACAATATTTTCTACGCACTGACAATAACCTGTGTACGGATCACATTGATGGCTCTTTGATCCTGTGGGATCACACTGACAAGCTTGTGTTCCGTTTCGTACGTAGAATCCAATGCTGGCGTGATAGTTTTTGCAGATTTCAGGGACATTTTCTCGGTTCGTATCATAAAAATATTTATCATCACAGTGGTAACGTTTAAAATCTTGTCCCATTATACTGTTATTTGCCAAAAATGGAATATCATCGAATGATGGAATTAGTACAATGGAATCAATCAAAATAGATGCTCTGGAGTTTGAAGTACGTCCGTCTTGCAATCCTAGATAAAGACGAATTTCGGTTTCTTTATCCTTTTCTAAACAGATTGGCGGTGTAACTAAAATACTTCTCTGATTTGCCGGCAAAATAGTACGTATGCTATCATCTTCTGGACGAACATTAGCACATGGTGAGTCAGCATCTATTGGCAACGGTCTTTTTACTAATATGGTGGCTTGTTCCCAATTCAGAGGTGATTGCGGTGCGTATCTAATTAAAACATTGTAATTCATGCTTCTTTTTAAGTCATTTATAACAAAAACTAATGTACTACTTTCAGGGAGTTTCATGAAACCAGGTCCTGTCCATGTCTCTTTTCTACCGTCTGGATAATTTTCCCTAATGACAACATGACAGAGTTGACTTTGAATAGCGTTATCATCTATTTGAGAATCGCACTGACTGGATTCAGCCTCAATAACATTAGAATCAAGTGCCCCAACGAAAAAGTTTTGTATAGGTTGATCACAACGACGACCAGTAACGCTTGGCCGACACTTACATTGTCCTGTTATCACATCACAGTCTCGGTCTATGGAACCACCAACGTCGCAGTCACATGGTTGACAACCGTCAACACTATCAGACAAACCATAAAATTCTGGCAAACACTGATCACAATTTCTTCCAGTAACATGACGTTTACAGAAACAATTTCCGCTTGCAGGGTCACATCCTCTTTCATTGATAGTACCCAAATTATTGCACGTACACGACTCGCATCCATCGGGGTTTTGTGGGTCGAAATTCCAGTATCCATCGCGACATCTATCACACCGCGCACCGTCGACATTGGCTTTACAAAGGCACCGGCCTGCTGTTCTGTTACTAGCATTATCCGTTTCATCATCACAGAGTATCTCTTTATCCGTTGTTCCCTCTGGATCACAATCGCAAGGTTTGCATATATCTGAACTTTGAATATCCAAATTAGGATCCTTGAAGAACTTCGGTTTACAACGTTCACAGTTCACTCCCATTGTATTGTGTTGGCAATTATCACACACACCTCCGCTGATCTTACCAGTTTTGTTATAAACAGCGGGATCAAAGTGGCATGTAGTCGCATGGTTGTTACATATACATCTCTTACATGCGTTTGATGTTTTTCCAACGGCCGGTTGCCATGGAAGATCATTATAAAAATCTTCGCAGTATTCACAGTTTAAACCTCTTGTATTGTGAGTGCACTCGCACCGTCCGTGCACCATATTGCTTTTCGATTCGACTCCAGGCATAGGTAAACAACGAGATGCATGACCATAACACGAACAGGAACCTCTTACTGTCATTTCATAAATAGAATAGTAATATTTCTCCTGTATCTCTCCTCTATTATCAAGTTTATCGTCACCCAGTGTATGCAGTTTAGTAAAATTTATTCGTAGGTTTGTCATACGCAGCAAATTTTGCACTTCTTCTGAGTACGGATTTGTCACAATTATATTCGGTGGCAAAACTCTAAATATTACTTCACCTTCGGTGGACGGCGACACTCCGGAATAGCGAGATTCGCATACAACTTCCGTTAGAGAACGCTGAGTGTGCTTGAGAACACCGGGAAAATAATCATCACAGTTATGCGCAAAGTAACGATAGACGCGCCAGGTCTTTCCAAAGTCGAACGATCTCTCTACTAACATAGCTGCGGGTCGAAACGTTTTAAATTGGATTATCAAATGCGTAAGATGGAATTCCGCCTCCATGTTCAACTGGACCGTGACGTTCTCTTTCCCATTTTCCGATTGCCACCAAGACTTAGTTCGCGTTCCCGGATAGTACTTGTAGATGATGTTCTGTATCCGATGGTTAACAAAGGGATTGTTAATCGTAGCGTTGGACGAGTCGCACCAAAAGCACTTCTTCGCTTCCAGATGTGAGACGATGCAATAGCGCTCGCGGTCGTGCAGCCCGCACGTGGAGGACGCGAAGAGGCGCGACTCGCGACCGATGAGGAGGTTGCCCGTGGCGGGGTAGCAGGAGCTGAGCTCGCACGAGCGGTCGTAGAGGCGCGGGTCGGCGGCGTGGAGACGGTCACGCTCCCGGCTGTAGACGGCGGCGCCGGCCGCGATAAGCGCCGAAAAGATAAACAAAGCGCGCAGAGCCATGGCGCGGTGCGGGCCCTGGGCGCGCCACTCACTGCACTGGCGGGCCGGCCCGAGCGCCGCACTCTCACGCCGCGTCCCGCCCGCACCGCTGCCGCCCCGCTGCCCTATACACACAGGGGCGAACTCAAGCGCCGTAAAATTAATTTTACTTACACACGTAAAAGTTTTACTACCTCTAATCTCTACTAATGTTTAATGTACCACGAATGAGACGAATGTGTATTTTAATTTCTATACACCGAATTATTATTATTTCGGCCGAATACATACGCTTCTTAAATGTCTTACTTAGGTCCGTATTAATAAATGGTTCTCAAGTCTGAGAGCTTGAGTACACTCTTAATTTTAACATAATCATTTTGTACTGGTATGACATCACATTTTCATGATCGCTCTCACACTTGAGATCATAGAACTAGATTTTTTTCGCTTTGCTTTACGTTTGTGCTTGAAATAGATTTATTAATGCCAGCCATTTTTGTTTGTGGCGTAGAGGTAGTTGTGTAATTTATCGAATAGCACGCCAGCTAGACAGCTCTGAAATCTGAATTACGTTGAAGTATTCAGCGATGAATGGCTGGTGATCGGCGATTTTGTTATTATTACAAGCAAGGCATGGGACTATCTGGAAAGGCTTTTGAGGTAAGTAACGCTCGGCTTTGGAATGCGGTCCTGGGCAAGGCGACGACCGCTCCCGCCCGCGCGCCCGCTCGTGCCGTTCTCCGAAACGGCCACTAAGCAACAAAAATAACACCGTGTTTCGGGATGCGCTTTTTGTTTCTGTTATTATTATGGCAACAAGCCTCCTTGTGCTCGCCTAACTTATTAGTACTTTACTTTGTAAGCGTTCCGTTTTTATCAGCTGTGAAAGCTTCGAATGACTTGTTCCTAGTCTTATTTTTTAATATCATCATTATACTATAACATTTCCGTACGCTAAAATTATGTGGTAGGTCTTTGGCGTGGTAAGTAATGCAAGTCTTCCGATATGTCATATGCTTCGGAAGGGAACTATTGAAAACTATAAGTAATAAATGTAAGAGTAGGTATTTTCAGCCCCTAAAACAGTATAAAGCTCAAATGTTGTGCGCTGGTCTGCCAGCCATAGTAGGATTGTTTGAATAAATGCCGTTTCATCAGGTCACTGGGACTGATACGAGCTGGTTCGTCAGAGCCGGCCTTCCGCCCTTCGCATCCGCCGTTGATAATACATTCGCGATCTAAATGAACGACCACCCAGTTCGCAGGCGTAAACTAAGTACTACTTTAAAAATGTAAGTAATAGCAATTATCTAAATTGAAACTATATCTAAGTAAGTACATAAAGTTAAGTCCTCCTTTATAAAGGCAAGATTTTCAATATTTTTTCTTGCAGAATTTCTCAAAATAAATAGGTATTAAAACAATAGTATAGAAACTAACGACTCTACAGAGCAATTTTATCGAGAGCCGTGTAGTAAGATAATTAAGGTAAAATTTCCAGAAGGATTGGTTTTATTTCACCATAAGGTGTAAAGAAACAACACTGCTCTATAATAAAAAAATAATAGCAAAAGCTTTAGAAAGCTTATTTACTTGCCTCGGGGCGAGGGTCCCATTGTTTAATGAAACGTTGGAGTTTACGTTCAGTTGAATTGAAAGGGGGTTAACGTATTTGTAAGTAGGTAAGTTAGTGCGTATTTAAGAACGTAGGTATGTCACATTATGTATGCCACAATAGGCTTTTAAGAGAAAGCTAAAAGTAGGGATAGTTAAAAATAAACTTCAACAGTTGAAATTTTCTGAGAACACCAAACTAGACAGTGCGGATCTGTCTTGGGATGACCGGTAAGGATATTTTGTTGTCTGTAATTATAGTTGTTGCAATACTCTTGGGAAAAGCGTTATAGTTATAAATCTTAGAAGCATTGACTTAGCGCACGCGTTCAACCAAACTTAAATCTAGGTATGCTTAGAAGACTGCTTGCAATTTACTTTGAGAAATAATAATAGACGCGCGAGATAGTTGACTATGAATGTAAAAAATGGACGTAAAATTAATGAGATGGAATAGGGCAATCAAACTTATTTGGTTCATATCATCCTCATATGCGTAAGGTATCACACAGAAAAAATTGCTACCAATTAGCAATTATTTCTATGATATTAACACCATTACCGCCTACCATTAGCAGCAAATGAGTGCCAGTACAAATGTAGAGATGTGTTAGTAAAAATTGCATAATATTGCTTGTGTAATGTCTACTATCATTGTTGCAGTCAGAATGCGTATTTGGGGTAAAGTCAGGATTTTAAGAGTTCAGCTTGGCATTTCAAAGTATTATTTTCTTAGGGGTATGAATTTTCTATTATTTTGCTCTACGCACAAAATTTTGATAGTGAAATAGAGACTAAAGAGCGTAAATGGGCATACTTGTGTATCTATGATACCTAGACACCAATATGGGCATCGCTGTGGAATAGGTGTTATATTAGAAATGACGTCACTACCGGTCAACTTAAAATAATAGGTAGTGGCCTCTTTAACCAAACTGATAACTTGTTACAATTTCAACAGTTTCGTCGATAACCTCTTATCAGTGTCAAGTTGACTAGTAACGCTATAATTAAGTGTATATAACTATTAATACAATCAAAAGTATCTATTTGATTGATTATGTAAATGTGTACCTATATTTTATCATGGACATACTTATTGCCTCTTCAGGTCACATAAGGAGTGAATTCTTAAAAGAAAAGATTCGTATAGGTCCACTAAGGACATGAGCGAACACGCAATCTTATTGTTATTAATTAGAAATGACATAATATTAGTCATAATCATAACAAATGCAATACATTATATTGCCTAGTCCTAACCAGAGTTGCAAAAAATCAGGGAATTTAAAACGAAAACTGTTTAAAACGTGTTTAAATCATTGATTTAAAACAGAAGGAATAAATCACCATGTTTAAAACATGTTTTAAATGTTTAAAACATGTTTTAAACACGGTGTTTAAAACAAGGTGATTTTTTCGTAATAACCCTGGTCCTAATAGATATATGCCTACTTAGAAATGGTTAAAAGTATAAACAATTTTATTTTTTATCACCTTCGGTCCATCATCGATTGGCAGCCGTACGACGTTAGCTATTTTGATTAAAGGATTTCTAAGAAATGTCGCTTGGAATAGCTACCAACATACCTATTAATTTGGTCCTACAGACGTTTCAGTAGAGGAGAGCGAGCGAGCAACTGGGACCTACAACAAATGCGATAGTTTCAACTAAAGTGAAACTTAGTAAAAGCATAGACAGTAGGAAAAACCTCTTTTAGAAAATAAACGTTTGCTCTAGTTCTACTTAGTGTCTTTGTAGGCCATCTTACTTCTTGTTTATGTTCAGATAAGTGTGAAAACACTAGCACAAACCTACATAAACCGAATAAAAAAAACAGAAATTCATAGGCCAATCTCCAAAGAGAGCGATACATCGCTGTGAATGAACGCTTTCGCGATAAGGGTTCATTCTCAAAAGGCGGTTATGATGCCAAAGTTCACGCGAGATAACCGCTCAACTACTGATCCGAGCCGCTACTATCTCTGTGCCACCGTACGCAGATGCGACATTTAACATTTTTATGAAAAACATTTGAAATTATGGTACTGCCACATAAAGTTAAAATGCTATGTGACACTTTATCGCCATTTCTACTGTACCTAGAAGCGATCCTACAGTGTTTTATAAAATGGTACCTATAAAGCATTATGTAATTTAAGAAAGGAACACTATATTAAGAGTACATACATATAATAGCAAAATTAACGTAAATGAACGACTGGCCGATAAGTAAAGGTATAGGCTAGGTACCGTTCTTGTAGGTTTTATTCCGTCTTTATATGTCTAAAACAGGGGCATTTTACCTTCTCCAGTTCATTGGTATACCTAATACTGCAATCAGGAAGCCGTGGACTCTATAGTTAGCTTTATGACCGCGGTCTGGAAGGGAACCGTCGTAAAACGGACGTTTGACTTACGTCACCGCACAGTAAGTACAGCCAACATAAAAAATAAATACCTAATTGATAAACCAAAACCTGTATTCAATGGAATAATTATATCGTCAATTACTTTTGATGTTGAGTGTACTTACTTGTTGCGTCGTTGACCGAAGCCAAAGAAAGGGCTTATACGTGTCGCATTCCACTGTACAATGATACTTTCATAAGATAATATTACGCTTATTGACTAATATTAACACAAACAAAAGGCTACTTATGCATTATTGCCCATTAGTGGAGACTGTTGTGACACATCTATCCCTATGTAATTGCATTATACAGGTTGTATGAATTAGCCAAGCTTAGGACGGAAATGCAAAAATATTTTCCAAAAAAAAAATGGTTTTAAGTGTCGGAAACAACTTCTGCACGTAGGTAAAGATTTTACCAAGAAAGAGGGACACATGTGACCGTCTATAATAGTGTGTCCTACTAAACAGAGTCCATGGGCACAGTACGAATCAGACGCTCGCGAAAAATAATGATGAAAACATGTCGATATTGTCTGTCTGATGATCGGAAACATGTTGGACTGATGAATAATGCCTTCTTATGTATTTACTAAGTTAATTCTCAAATTGCAAGTGCGATAACAGATGTGTGAATTTCGGTGCATGCAGTGGTGCGCTGAGCACAAGTTTAGTAATTGCGATGTCTGGTACATACCATATCTGCTAAAATAATACACCAATGACTGCAGTATAGGAATTCCAGTCTACAGTTTTGTACGGAAGGGATAATCACCTAGGTCTCAACTAGATTTTGTCAGATTTAAGTACCTAATGTGTTAATAGAGCTCCCTAATCCAGAGCGGGTATATAGAAAGATAGAAATAGTTAAAAAATAAAATTATCACTGGAGCAAAGAAAATTGAAAAAAAAAAACGTTTATTTGTCAGCCATGCTATTTTAGTAGGCAATTAAATGGCACTATCTATCTCTGTGTGTCGTGTCGCCTAATTTTGTAACTTGTTTGAATCTCGGGACAGTGACCCCGCGTTATCGGGACGACTTGCATGCTTACATCCTCGTCTAATCTCAAGCTTATAATTTTGTACCAATTAAGTACAGTCAGTCTTTGTTGCGTCATATAGTTCCCTAAACCATGCCAGGTGATAAGCTAAGAGAACTCGTAAAGTACACCAAACTAGAACTAAATAACTAGTAGTAAAACCATTAGAGAGTTCTAGTTCGAGTTATTAGAACTGTAAAAACTGAAGATGCCAAATGCAGGAGCATGTGTACCTAAGTCATACGTATATGAACATACAAATAAATCCACGCCAATTTATATGTTAAGAGGATGGAACTAAGTAGAACGGATTAAACAAAGATATTAGAAATATATTTAGAATCTATCGATGAAAATATCAGTTCCTATCCTAACTTTTGATATTTCTAAAGTCCATAAGCAAATTTCTGTAAACTCAGATATTTCCAACACAACTTTTAAAATATTATACTACCTATGCGCGTAGTAAATTGCAATGTAACTTTATATTTTCGTTAAATCTAGAGAACTTGGTGTGGGAATCAAGCTGTAGTAGGTAGATTTATAATGTACATTATAAATCATTATCAGCAGTGTCGCTGCGAAAAATATGATTGCTCTACATGCAAGAAGTATAGCCATTATCATATTTCATTTTTCAATCGGGGGAATCCCAGACGTAGCAGAGTAACGTCTGTGGTAACTTTAATGAAAAGTATTATAGGTACCTATTTCGTTAAAATTAATATGATGTAGGTATTATAAGTATGCTGGATTTTATGTTACCTGCTAACAAGTGTAAAAAATATAAGGTCAACATAATATCCTTTCGATCCGTATTACATAAATAAAATGTATTAATCACTATCGTATTTTATAGTAATAAGTAGGTACGTACCTACCATAATACTGGTACAATGTACCATCATAGACACAAAACAACATAATAAACCGGGAACTAAGCTGAATAGTCGGTCAAAATAGCCGACACATCTGTCGCGCACATGTTTGCTTCGGAGCGCAAATCCCTTGCCTCGCCTGCGCATGAATAAGTACGTCGCTGTATGACATAACATTTTTCTCAAAAGTCAGCGAAACAAAAATACGGCTACGAATTGTTAATGTTTTTGTTTTGATTTCTACTAAAAGGACAGACTTATCTACTACTAACATTAAAATAATTCCTAATTATAGCGTTTCATATATTTATACTATTGTTTTCCGAATCCCCTCATCTTAATTGTACTTTTTTATTCGAACCTTTTATCACTGTGTGTTGCAGTTCTTAGGTATAAGAAGCTCTAAGATTAAGCAGAACCTCATCGAAAGACCTAATTTATATCGTTGGGAAGCTACCATTAGCCCGCGGATTCTCGTTAGTCCATTTATTAAGTAACTAGCTTTTGCCCGCGACTTCGTCCGCGCAGGATATAAATTTAAAAAATTCCGTTTCCGTTTGCTGGAACCCAATCCCGTATCCTGGATATCCCGGAACCCGTATCTCATATCCCTGATTCTGTATCCCATATTCCGTATCCCTTATCCCGTATCCCGTATCCCGTATCACGCATCCCGCATCCCGCATCCCATATCCCGTATCCGTATCCCGTATCACGCATCCCACATCCCACATCCCGTATCACGTATCACGCATCCGTATCCCGTATCACGCATCGCACATCCCGTATCCCGTATCCCGTATCCCGCATCCCACATCCCGTAACCCGTATCCCGTATCCGTATCCCGTATCCCGTATCCGTATCCGTATCCGTATCCCGTATCCCGTATCACGCATCCCACATCCCGTATCCCGTATCCCGCATCCCTTATCCGTATCCGTATCTCGTAACCCGTATCCCGTATCACGTATCCCTTATCCCAAATCCCGTATCCCATATCGCGTATCCCGTATCCCATACCACGAATAATTTCAAAAACGCACTTTTTTTTTAAGACACCAAATCACAAATTTTCATAATTCTAACTACATAAATGACGAACTTACATTCAAACTTTCATCCCCTATTTTACCCCCTTAGGGGATGTATTTTGAAAAACCCTGAAATTAATATTGTTGATCTTTTAAAAGTCACCTAATCACCAATTTGTATAATTCCAACTTCAAAAAATGACGAACTTCCATACAAACTTTCAACCCCTATTTTAATCCCTTAGGGTTTAAATTTTCAAAAAAGCTGGAATTATTATTTTTAATGCGTAAAAAGAAACCTAAACACAAATTTTCATTATGCTAACCTCAGAAATGACGAACTTCCATACAAACTTTCGTCCCCTATTTTACCCCCTTAGGGGTTGAATTTTCAAAAACGCAGCAATTCAAGTTTTTTATTTTTAAAAAGAAACCTAAACACCAATTTTCATAATTCTAACTTCAAAAATGACGAACATCTATACAAACTTCCCAACTAACTTTCATCCCCTATTTTACCACTTTAGGGGTTGAATATTCAAAAACGCCGAAAACCATATTTTTTATTTTTAAAAAGACACCTCAACACAAATTTTCATAATCCTAACTTGAAAAATGACGAACTTGCATACAAACTTTCATCCCCTATTTAACCCCCTTAGGGGTTGAATTTTCCAAAATCGCTTCTTATTGCTTGCCTACGTCACAAAATATATATACTATCCAAATTTCATGTCTCTAACTTCAGTAGTTTCGGCTCGGCGTTGATGAGTCAGTCAGTCAGTCAGTCAGTCAGTCAGTCAGTCAGCATTTCCCTCTTTATATATTAGTATAGATAATCCTAACTTGAAAAATGACGAACTTGCATACAAACTTTCATCCCCTATTTAACCCCCTTAGGGGTTGAATTTTCCAAAATCGCTTCTTATTGCTTGCCTACGTCACAAAATATATATACTATCCAAATTTCATGTCTCTAACTTCAGTAGTTTCGGCTCGGCGTTGATGAGTCAGTCAGTCAGTCAGTCAGTCAGTCAGTCAGTCAGTCAGCATTTCCCTCTTTATATATTAGTATAGATATTGGATCGAGTCTGCCATCAAATATCAAGTCAGATTACCGAATTCGAATACAATAAATAAATTTTTTAGTAATTTTTTTTGTTGTTAAAATTTTTTTGTGTTAAAATTTTTTTTATGATCTTATTAAATAAAGAACAGTTCAATGATTTATGAGTTTGTAATAGTGGTATAACAGGTGTATTTCTGGCTGGAGCGCACTTTGCGTTCGCTCTCTGCCCGCTGAAGTTGTAAAGACCACTTAGGCCAAAAAATATAGCAGGTGTACTACTCCACGAAGCCAACTAGGAGCCTGACAAATGTGACGTCACCCGCACAAAAAGGCAGTGGCGGGTGTGCGGGCGGTATGCGGACGGGGAAGCCGCATTCCATCCGAGCTCCTAGTTGGCTTGGTGTGGTCGTAACAGTGTGGTAGTGTACTGACCTGCGCTGCGCGTGGTGCGTGGCGCGCAACAGCGAGCGCGCGGCTCGCAGGCGCGCCTGCCACGCGCCGCACGCGTCCGCGCCGCCCGCGCCGCCCGCGTCGCCGCCGCCGCTCAGCGACGACACTACCCATTGCTGCTCTTCGATCTGAATACACCGGACTATTTTACACCATGTCACTTTTATTTAAACCTCTACCCCCAAATTTATAGAAATTATGAATTATGATGGACTTACTGGTATTACAAATCTTTTTTGTTTCCAGTAATGCTTTGTAAAACCATTGTAAATGGGCTAAGAATCATTATTAATTTAGCGGTTTAACTTTGTTCCTACGGCAGGGGTAAAAAATTGAATTTATCTCGTGTTGACTAAATTGCTTGATATTGGTAAGTTGCATAAGACAAAATGCTATTCCTATTCTACTTCTTATCGCGTGCATGGTTAGTAGCCAAATTGGTGTCAGAGTTGTTCAAGCCACCCGAAGGCTACTGGTAAGTTATTATATAATGTTGTTAAAAATCAAGTAGGTATAGAATAAAATAGTCAACACCTAGACAGATGGGATTTAGATAGGAAATCATCTGAAAATTTATGAGTTTTTTAAACCACTCACCTTACTAAGCATATCCTTGAAATCCTTTACAATGGGAGTGGGTCTCTTTGCTTTGTCGTTGTAGTAAATTATATTGAATCTCGCGCCAGCGTACCAGATTTCCAAATCGTTCAGGGCGCTTCTGATGGCAGATTCGCTCGAAGCTGCAGTGCATATTTTCTAAAGAACAAAAAATACTAATGTTGGTAAATGCAAATTTACCATATAAGAGTAAGTGAGATGAATGCCGGTTGGACGCCTTTACGGCAAGAACAGTATAGTACAATCAAGTGTCAAAGGCACTTAACATTTTAGAAAGTATTCTAGGGGAAGGAGTAAATATGAAATTCGGTAACCTGTAAGTGCTTAACGTTTTTCTTGATATTCACAGCCGCATCCAATAGATCTTTAACCTGAAGTGTGTCTGGTTTCTTATATTCCATGTCCAGAATGCTGAAAACTTCTCGCCAATGGCGCTCTGTGAAATCGTTCCCTCGGAGGTATTTAAGCAATGGTGCTAAGTCCTGACCAAAAATAAAAAAAATGTATTCAATCTTTATTTTTCTAAAGCTTTACACCCAAATTCATAGAGATGTTAATCGGTATACAATGGTTTTGAAAAGCATTTTTAGGAACAAATGTGAATTGTAATTCCACTGCAAGTCGATCATAACTTTCTATGAATTTGTGGGTTAGTCATCGAAAGAGTAATATCTTCGAGCTAGTGTTTGTTTGGCAGTCGTGGGCAGTTTAACTCCGTAGACACTGTCATAATTGATAAACAATCTAGATGAACATATTCTGTTAGGTTTAGATAGCAGGTGAAACAGTAGGTAATCTATTTGCTAGCTGAATATGTAAGTCGGTTCAGCTTATGGGATAAACCATTTTTAAATTGCAGTATTGTAGACTTTATTTAAGCATACGTATTACATTATAACCATATGCATGTGATATCATGTAAATGTGGATTATGATGTCATACAATTCACATATGGTTAAAAATACATTTGGAAATAAGTAAGTTAATAATGGTTAATAAGTTAGTTTAGTTGGTGTTAGAGCCAAGCTGTAGCCAATCGACTGCAGCTGATATATGGGTTGAACCGACCACCTTCTCACGGAAGATCGGCGTAAAGCAGCTAATACAGCCTTTTACAACCTTGTAAAGTAGCTATTTCTTACAATGAGTGAGAGGGCCGGAAACCATTCATATTTAAGCTCATACGTAAGACTACGTGGAAGGCGAGTAAGTCCTTTGTTAAAGCCATTCATGCATAAACGCCATGAATGGCATGAAACTACAGCAGTGGGGCTAGCACAACCGCCAAGACAAGACTTATGTCGCACCGAATTGCTCTCTCTCTCTACCTTAATGCATAGGAGAGAATGAGACAAAATCGCGTTTTGTCTTGTCGCGATCCGGCTGTGCTACTAGTGCAGGATAATGACAAGAATTAAAAAAAACCATTTTCATTTTTTTTGTTGTAATTGAAATATTGTTGTAATATTGGAAGACACCTACACTCAGCATTGGGTGGCGATAGGTTGAAAAAGAAAGAAGAAAGAATTGAAATATGTCCTCACAGAATACTTATCCAGCTCCTGTTGTATGTACAAAGTGACAATAGTGTAAGGTTCTAGCTGCCCCTTCCATTTCGATGAGAATTCCTCTAGCAGATGAAGTTTTTTCTGGAACACAATCCAATCCTGTTCCGCGATGGATTCATATTCTGTAAATAGGTCTCGTAACTTAGATATAGGTATTGCTATGGGAGTAAGTGCTTTTCAACGCTATGC
Source organism: Drymonia ruficornis (assembly GCA_947859195.1). Taxonomy (NCBI): domain Eukaryota; kingdom Metazoa; phylum Arthropoda; class Insecta; order Lepidoptera; family Notodontidae; genus Drymonia; species Drymonia ruficornis. Next base: position 5,820,010 of record OX401910.1, on the reverse strand, counting down.
ATCATGCATAAGGTTCAATTTCAAATTGAAATAGTTACCATCATTGTACTCCTTAAGCACAGTCCATAAATTGATATACTCCGTTATGAGTTTCTCAGCTTGTTGCCAAACGTCAGATTGTTTTGTTTCCATATTAAACTTTTGACATTCTTTTCTGTAACAAAGATGAATTTATTTACATGAAATTACCCCACTTTACTTTCAAGCTATTGGATGTGCGGATAACACATAAAATCCTTTCATCATCATCATCATTTCAGTCAAAAGACGTCCACTGTTGGACATAGGCCTCCCCCAAGGTGTTCCACAACATCCTTTATTCATACTAATCATTCTTATGCTTACTTAAGGTAAACGCGAAAGTATGTGTGTTTATTAATTTGTAAGTCTCACTGAGCATCCGCCAGAATTGCTGAACAGATTTACATGAAGCGCCTAAACAGATGTACAGATGAACAGATTTACTAGCTGTGCCCGCGATTTCGTACGCGTGGAATTTAACAAAACAATGGTCAGCAAACTAATAGGCTACGTTTCATCCACGAAACGCTGGTACATAATATAATCACTACTTACATCAAGTCATCTCTATCGGCGACGAACTTGTCGTGCTGCGCGCGCGCATCCAACACGGAGCGACATCTATCGACCATCTCCTGGTACTGCACGCCGCGAGTCTCCTCAAGCCGCGGCTTAGCTTGACTCCACCGGGATACCCACGCTTCTACGCTATTGTTTAAGTTTTCCCAATCGCCGTTTAGGCTCGATTTTACTATTTCAGCCTAAAATGTTGAAATTCAATACTTATTATGAATGCAAAAAGTATCAACTACGATTATCTACATACAAATAAGTTAATAAAACGGTTTTTATACAATTTATTGGACAAAGTTGTTATTCGGCAACAGATGGCGACTCTGGGTACCTACAGCTATACTTACCCTAATTATTTGAAGTGGACCTTACCGTGCATTTCCACTGCACAAAAACATGTTGACACAACATATTGTCGTGTCTATTTAATGAAAGCAAAAAAATAGAGACAACAACATGTTGTGTCAACATGTTTTTGCGTAGTGGAAACCCACGGTTATAAAAGACCAGCAGTCATGAGTAATGGTAAAGTGGCCCGGGAAAATCCATACCTGATGTTCAAACACTTTCTGTTGGCTCTGCATCAGTTCGCGTATCTTCTGCCATTCTTTAATGGTGCTATCGACAGACGAGTCCCCGCCCCAAGTGCGTAACATATGGCTCTTCCGTTTCAGATCCTCCACGACTTTTTCCATCTACGTATTAGATAAATTAGCGTCAATGTGTACATCACTACTGTAGAAGGAAAGTTATGCACTACAGGTCTACTTATGCTACTATTCTATAGGTACTCATCTATTGCGGTTATATTGAAGCTTTGACCTAAAGAATTATCGCGAATTACCGCAAAATAGAGATTTTAGCCAATTTATAATGGATTCATCAACCATTGTAATGCCAATGTAAATCTATACTAATATTATAAAGAGAAAATATTTGTAATTTGTATGTTTGTAATGAGTAAACTCAAAAACTAATGGACCGATTTCAAAAAAAAAAACACCTTTAGAATGCTACATAGTCGAGATACGAGATCCGGGATATCCGGGCTACGGAATCGGGAATCGATCCAGCAAACGGGATCCGGGATCCGGTAAAAACGGGAAACGGGATCCGAGATAGGGGATCCGGGATAAGAGATCCGATTTTTTTTAAATTTAAGTTCTACGCGGACGAAGTCGCGGGGCAAAGCTATCCATAATAACTTTATAAATTCGGGGGGTTAGATTATATTGCTTTTTCCATTTTAAAATAATCGTGCCATGGATGTCTTTTGTATTGCAAGTATCTATTGGCTAAGGCAACTGCATAACATCGGGCGGGCAGTACGCTTATTTGCAGCCTTAGTTCTATGAATAACTAGAAATACTTGTAGCTTTTCCTCCTTACGGCCGAATACTCAAAGCTCACTTAACTATTTAAGAGGCTCTTAACTATTTAAGACGCCCCTATCCGTCATTTTCGTATTCTCAAAGGTCAATCAAATCCCCTACTTAAATTTAATTGAACTCAGTTTGAGGGGCCGTCAAATCTCCACTTAACGAAAAATCGGTATACTCAACGGCCACTTAATGCATGACAGCCGTCAAAACTGCCTTCAAACAGCATTGAGAGCCTCTCAACTTTAAGTGGGCTTCCAACCAATCCTAAATTATTTTATGCTAACTATTTCCCTGCTATTCACTCAAAATTACGCGATAATCTTCTTTTTGGCTTATGTAAGAGATAGCGGCCATAAACATTCGCAAAATACGTTATACCTATCAACATTTCCAGATAGTATTTTGTAATATGATCATAATTAAGGCAAATAATGGTCTCTGCCGACCCCTGTGGGATGTAGACTTAAGCATTGGCTTGATTTCAATAGTAAATAATAGATTGTTTTTTATCAATGTACCTACTAATCGTACCTAGCAATCAACGATGTTTCTATGATCGTTGGGAGCAATTGATTGAATGAAAACTACAAAAATACACATTTATTGTTTAAATTATCAGTTATTTATTGCACTTCCTCGTTTCCACTCAACACACCACTTCATCCACAGCAATAAACATAAAAATAAGTAAAGTTTATAATCCACAGGTTAGTTATACGTAATTTTCGGTCTCCATGTTGTCTTTTTTAATATCCTTTCTTGCTCGGCGTACAATTCGTGAAATCAGTTTACGTAGGTACCGATTCAGGTGGGTATTCAGTCTTCTTACATTTATTTACGTGTTATTTATATTTTATGGAATTTTATACGGTCACCATAACAGCCAACCGTCAAAACATAAACATAAACAAACCGTTTTGTCGATCCGTTCTACGCACAAAACACGAGTGTACTAGGAGATTTATATTAAAGTAAAAAAATATTAATTTGCACTTAAAGCTTGTATTTCGGCATTCTCGTTACTCGAATATGGTTTAAAATGGTTTCGTTTATAATTTCATACTTTAGAATTATTATTGCGTTATCTCTGCAGTTACGTACTGCGTAAAAGGAAACACACACGAGATTTTAGTGAATCTTGTAAACGAGAACGAACCTATTTATTGAAGTATTGCCATATTAAAGACATTTGATGGCTACTTAGCTAATCACGGTCTTAAATCCGTTAATTGGCGTATGAGAATACCACTTAGATTTAAGAGGCCGTCAAAGTTAAGCGCCACTTAAGCAAGTGAATATTTAAGTGACCTACGAGTATTCGGCCCTTAGTCATATAAATCAAAACTGCATTACCTCCGGCATTTGATTCTGTAGCGCTTGTTGCTTGGCGCTCATTTCAGCCAACTCCTTCGCGTTCTTAGGCAGCGTTTTGTCTTCCAGCATGACGGCGGCGCTGGCGACGAACGCGTCGAGCCGCGCCGCGTCCGCGCGGCAGCTGGCCAGCAGTGACGTCATCAGGCACGCCCACAGGCTGCGCGTCTGCGCTTCGAACTCGCGGCGAAGGGTCACCGTGCCCACTGATATCCATTCTATTTTCTCGTCCTCGCTAAAATTATATCATTCGTGATGTATCACAAGTCTTTGTGATGTGTGTACACATAAAAAAGCTCATCATTTTCGCAAAAATATTGGTTTATGATAGTTTATCGCCCTACTAAGAAAAGTAGTTTCTATAAATTCTGCAACTTATCGTCGCGGCACATCAGTTAATACAGTACTGAAGCACGCCGACTTCAGTTTAGTATTCGATGCCGCATTTTAATAGTGCGCCGGCTCTATCCAGTCGGTGCGCTTTCGCGGAGACCAATCATTAATCTAAGCTAACAATTAAATATTCCACCGTTTCGTTGATATTGACAGCTAGCGCAACAAATGTCAGTTTATACTTTATGCATACTTACAAGGTCATCTTAGCGACAGCTTGCCCGTAAGCTTTACAGGCCTTGAAATTGGTTTCCCAGTCGAGCGGGTCCCTCAAGTGTTCGGCACAGAGCGCGTCGAGGTCGGGCACGCATGCGAGCGCGGCACGGCGCGACCAGTCCGCGCGCGCGCGCTCCAGCGCCGCCAGCGCCGCCTCCAGCTGCCGCGTGGCTGCGTTGCCGAGCCACCCGTGCCTGCACCAAACACCAACCGACACATAACGCTTTATTATAAGCCCAAACTATTTTAATTTCACCAATATCACTCAAACTAAAAGCAGTGGTAGCCGATTGGTTAAGCACGCGGCTTGCGGGCTTAAGGTCCTGGGTTCAAACCCTGGCTCACACCTCTGGATTTATCGAAATCAATGTGTGAATCATAACTTTAATATGATTATCACTTGCTTGCGGTGAAGGAAAACATCGTGAGGAAACCTGCATGTCTTTTGACATGTGAAATCCATCAACCCGCACTGGGCCAGCGTGGTGGATTATGGCCTGAATCCCCCTCGCATTGAGGGGAGGCCCGTGCCCAGCAGTGGGACGTTAAAAGGGCTAAATTATTATTATAATGTCACTCGATTCGACTGGGCGTACGTTAGCTGTCATTTCACTACTGTCGGAGAAAAAAAGAGAAAGAGAGTCTAATTAATGCCCGGCCCTGGTGATAAAATTTTGGATGCCCTCATTCTCCAGTTATACCTAACAAATAAAAAAAAGATAAAGGACAAAACAAGAATCTAAAAGCAAGTGGACATTGGGCGGTCTTATCAATTATACAAATAGCGGGACTTCTTTATAAAGACGATGTTATTACAGGTACCCGATACAAAAACGTGCCATCAAAACCCTATTTCAATCGACCAGATTACAGGTAAAGTGATACTTGAGGCGTCATTTTGTAGACCTAATGAACGACGAGAACTACATGGTTGGTCAATTTTTAAGTAGTTGTTACGATGACGCCGAGGTGTGATCCTCGCGGAGTCCCGAGGAAAGTAGTAAGTAGTCCCGTAATAGTAGTTGATGTCATCCAGTCGGTGCAACACTTGCTGGAGTGTCCCTTGTGCCCGAACACCTGTACGAGGGAGGACTTGAACGCGGCCTCATTGAACGCTATTAATGTGGCCAAAAACCTTGTAAATAAGATCGAAACTCTAAACAAATAGTAGAACTGTTGACACGATAAGTAGAAGAAGTAGTCGTTAGTAGTATGGTCAACTCACTTGTCAACGATGGTGGTGAATATGGTGTGGTTGTCGGCGAGGTCGTCCCGCAGGCCGAGGAAGTGCGCGGGCATGGCGACGAGGCGGCGCAGCTGGTGGTAGTGCTGCGCGCGCACTTCCTCCATAGGCGGCTGCACGCGCACCGCATGCCCGCTGCGAACACAATACGCACCATGCACCATGCGACATTCACACGGTTAAGGGGGTATCCATAAATAACGTGAGGCGTTTCGTAGGAGAAAGGGGGAGGTGGGGGGGGCTCGGAAAATATCACATATTTTTTTCCACAAGAAAAAGTGTAAAATTACGAGAAAACTGGGTTTAAATAAAGTAAAACATGATTCTCCACAAAAATATGGCATTTAAATAAAATCCCACGTGAGATTAGAGGCGGAGGGAAAGAGTCGAGCCAAATCTCACGACATCTCACCAAAGGGAGAGGGGAGGTCAAAAACTCACAAAAAATCGCTACACGTATTATGGACACCCCCTTAAGTAATGCAAGTACTTATTTTGTTGTTAAATATTGAAAGAGCAAAATACAAACAACTAAGGTATTTACCGCAGAACAAGGTCCACCCGCACGTGTGGGAAGTGCTTGTGCAGTGACAGCAGCGTCTGTATGTATTGGTATTCAAGGGCCTTATACAGCTGCCAGTCCCAGTGCGTCCGCCACAGCTCCGTATTCTTGTAACCATTGGCTTCCACCTGAAGACATGAAACAATGGGACGAAATTGCACCAATTTCATTGGTTTTGTTTCGACCTTGCTAAGTGAGATAGATGCTAAAATAAGGGTAAAAATGTCGCAAGGTGGCGCACGTTGGTTTTTTTTATGACTACGTTGTTGGCCAAAGCAGCCTTTACAACTTCACCGGGCAGAGGGCGAATGCAAAGTGGCCAAAGTGCGCTTTAGCCAGAGATTCAAGTTGGTGTGGGCGGTGTAGCGCTGCTGGCAGAAGTGAAATGAAAGATACAGGCCAGTCCAATCAAGCGCCACGTCATCTCAAAATGTTTCGCTCTTATTGCGCACGTGATTTATTTTATTGAGTATATTTTTTGTCATTATAAATAACACCATAAGGGTAGAAGAATAATAAACCTTATCAATAATATCTCGAATGTCCTTCACGCCTTTTTTCCACTCAGATTGCTTCGCTAATAGCTCTGTATCCATCAGTTTCTGAACAATATTTCTTATGGCGATATGTTGTCCGGTTAGATAAGTATTCTGAAAAAAAGTAAAAAATAGAAAATATACTATGTTATTGACATATAGCCGGAAAATATATTAAAAACATTCATATTTATTCAAAAATAGACGAGCATTACGAAACTGCACAAACCTGCGCTTCTAGTTTCAATACGATGTTCTTAAGTTTATCTGTATAGTTGGTGAGTTGTTCGATATCATCCCAGTAGACGGCCTTTTGGTCTTGCACGAGGTTGGACAGATCCAGCGCTGACTGCAGCATCATCGGACGCGTCGAGGGTATCATACGCTCACCGAGAGTGTTGTGGAATGATGCCACCTAACAAAAACAATTACTAAACTTATTCAGAGAGGATATATTATAGTCACTTTAAATCAAGCAACCGAGAACCCCATAATAACGAGAAATTATATCGCACTAGCTTCACGAGTCGTCACCAGATACCAGCAAATGAGATCGCACGGCAATAAACGCAAAAGAACCAAGAGCTTTTAACCGCGATGCTTACAGTAAGTTCCGATGGCTACTCAGGTTAGTAAGTGTTTATACGGGGGCCAGGCTGCGTCGGCCAGGTAGTGATATCTTTAGGCATAGTCTTTTATAGATACCTAACTCGTAAACACGCGGGCTCCGCTTATGATTGGTTGACGCGACCAGCGAATTTCCTAGCTCTTGAAATGGCCGACATAGTAGAACTCATAGATAAAGTAATCACTCGGTATATGTATGAGTTAGACAGAGTTCTCGAGTAGCGGCCGCGCACCGGAAAGCGTAGCGTGGGTAGGCCTCCCACAAGGTGGACTGACGATCTGGTGAAGGTCGCAGGCAGCGTAAGACCGGTAATTGTGGCGAACCTTGCGGGAGGCCTATGTCCAGCAGTGGACGTCTTTCGGCTGTGATGATGATGATAAGATAATCAATTAATTGAAACCGTGGCCCGACATATCTAATGTTGCGTAGCAATTCGAATTTCTCTCATATGATTGGCGTTTATAAAAAAACATGAAGGTACAGTGATACATACATACATACATATAATCACGCCTGTTTCCCGTAGGGGTAGGCAGAGACCACTTAAGGTACAGTGATAGTGTCACTTAAGTTTCTGTCATGTGGACCGGCCCTAAACATGACAATGTGGTGTTACCTGTTGCAGTGGTCTCGCGTGCGCCAGCGCCCTGGTGAGCGCGTCGAGCGCGTGCGCGGCGGGCGGCGGCGGCAGCGCCAGCGCGGCCAGCGCGCGCGCCTCCCGCTCGGCGCGCACCAGCCCCGGGTTGAAGTTCACCACCATCAGCCGCGACGCCGCGCTGAACTCCACCACCGGCTTGTCTAGCGACAGCTGCAGGCTGCCGTTCTTGGCTTGCGCCTGACCGGAGAACGAACGATAACTATAGGAGAAGACATGTCAGCACGCCCCTCGTTGCCTCAAAAATGCGCGGATTCACAGCCAAATATCAATCGAAAATTACAGGTTAACGAGTCGACGCCATATTAAAGAGCAGCGTACATGCCTGAAAAATTACCTAACACATGCTGTCTTGCGTTATCATTATGCGCGGAAACGAAGTGAGAAGTCAAAGGCTAAAGCTATAGTTTCCTCGGAAAGCGGTACCGTCATATAGTGGCCGTAATATAGCGGTGAATGACGACACTAGAACATTGGCTATGTAAACAACGGTGTCCAATTCCGCTCTCTAGGAATCCGCGCCATTTTGTTTACATAGCCAACGTTCTAGTGACGTCATTAACCGCTATATTGCGGCCGCTATATGACGGTACCGTTTTCCGAGGAGACCATAGCTTTACTGAGGGAAACGTGGAGAACCACGATGCGCCAAAATGCTCTAGAGATGGAAAATAAAATTGAGACAAGACTCAAATACTCCTACGTCCGTGACTTGTAGACTTCACGTTATATTTACCTGTAAATCTCTACACCATTCTTCGTGTAACTGCGTGTACATGGAGTTGAGGTCCTTCAGCACTTTAGTGGCAAGCTTCGTCAATTCCGTACTTCCCTCAAACTCCTTCAGATATTTTTCTGCACATACTTTTATTTCCTTTACCTACAAAAAAAAACCGTATTTGGACCGTGGTTCTACACATAAACAGCAATCACAAGAAGCATAATGAGCCAATTAAAATGGCACACCTCGTCACCCGGCCAACATACCAACAATATTAAATGATACACAAGTACCAATACTCACTTTGGCCTCGGTCTGCTTGGCCCACTGCACCTGGTGCACCAGCGGCGACATGTCGGGCGGCCGGTACATGTCCGTGTCGGGCTCGGCGGCGTCCATCTGGCTCTGGATGTTCCGCAGCATGGACACCAGCGACGACACGAATATCTCCAGCTCATTGTTCAGCACGTGCTTCACCAGCGGCCGCTCTATCAGTGCGCCGTACCTTATAAACTCGTAGAGCATCTGGTAATACAGTATGTTCTTGATGGAATCAGGCGTAGCTTTGCGGAAATCCATTGTTAAACAATTATAGAGAGGGACCCACCACTCACTCTCGGAATTGTCAACCTCCAAAATTATAAACCAAATGAATTGATCGATAATAGAAGAGGCCAACAAGACCTAACTCCCTGTCAGTCGAGAGTATGTCTGTCATAAGTCATGTACCCTAACAATTAGCAATTCTCCGCAGACAAAGCGAGTCCAAAATAAATTCGACACGAGTTTCGCCTCTTTACGCCTCCTTACCCTAACGCACTTATCGTCAGGAAAGCTGGGCTGCGACTGAGTATGTTCTTGATTTTTTTATCGATATTGGGCTCTCTTTTGCACTTATAGACCTTATAGAAAACAGGGACGCAGACGTTCCCCAATAACGTCCAATTACCTACTATTAGTAGGCAACACAGATCTAGGGCAATTATATGGCCCCTTTTTGTTTTTTCTCGGACAGTTTGGTTTATACGGAACGTTACTGTTACTACCATAAAAAAATTAAAGCCGCTTGAATTTGGACCTTAATATTGTCATATAAATTGAGAACAGAATATAAAATACCACTCGAAGCTAACAGAGTTGGAAGGGTATTACAAAATAAATTACTTCATTCTGATTTATTAAAATTAAAATTGTTAGTCGGAGTCCTAGAAAGAAACCTTTAAATGTACCTGTTTGGTTGATGTATTATGCAATCTTGGTTTCAGTTTCTCGGCGACTTTGGCCTCCGCCGGGCGCAGGCTCGTTGAGAACTTGGCCGCCGCCGCCTGCCACGCGGGGCTCGGCCCGTTGCACATCCACACATTTATATCTGACAATACCAGACATAACATCATGACTGTCAAGTCCCATAGACAGTCGTAAAAATATTACTAAGTAATCGCTTTGGTCATCTCTGAACTAAACACCCCAGAAACATTTTAAATTCAAACGAAATAAGTTATGGGAGAGTAGAATCACTCATAGCAGACAGGAGATGAGACCATAATTTTTATTGTTTGTTAAAGGATGCAATAATTCAATAATTTCTTATGTAGTTACCCATTTGATGCTGGTCACTGTCTATGAATGGATCCCATGTGTCTAGTGGAGCTCATACATGACCATCAAATAGGAAATATGTTTAGAGCACTAGACACCGTTTTCTTGACAGCAGCTAGCACAAAATACTTAACATAAAATACCTATCCATCGGGTTTTCAGATGCTATTCTAGATTGAAAGATATTCTGAGAACATTCACAAACTTTCAAAAGGTCCAAACAGTAGATGCGTTTGAAGTTCCGATCTCTCGTTGTTCGTAAGGAGCTTGTTCAGCTGGCAATGAATTGATCTTATATCGAATATCTAAAAAAAAAAAAAGTAATCTTAATTATGAGACAATACAAATCATAATTGTTTATGGAACCACGTAATTGTTTTGAAATAGTTGAAAATAAGATAGAACTTACTTCTTTAAGCCTCGTCTGAAAATTAGCACAGAACCCTGGCACGTAAGGATCGCCAGTCCAGGCGTGGAGTGCGTAATTAGGCCAGTAAGTGTCGGTGAGCGATTCGCAGGCGCTCGTCCACGTGTGCATGACCTTTAGACTCTCCGACAATAGCACCAGCAGTTCGCTGTCCTGGCACTCGCCACTGACCCTCCATAAATCCACAGTAGAGAGTGCCTTTTGTATAGTTGAACATAGTATATGGCCTGAAAAGATTATTAATGAACGGGAATATATAGTCTAAATCCCACTAATATTATAAATGTGAAAGTTTGGATGGATGGATGTTTGTTACTCAATCACGCCAAAACGGCTGAACGGATCTGGATGAAATTAGGCACAGAGATAGATTATAGTGTGGAAGGCTACTTTTTGTCCCGGTAAAATGTATTGTTCCCGTGTGATAAATTATGCGCGGACGAAGTCGCGGGCATAAGCTAGTCTTAAAATACGCTTCAAAGATTTATCTTACTTTTTTTGCTGGAAAAAAGGTTTATTTGAAAGCACTACTTCTTTTCTTTTTCTTCCTAGAAAGAAATGAGCTAGATTCGTAGGTACATGAGCTAGATTGGTCCAAGTAGCTATAGATCGGAATAAGTGGATAATGCCAGTTCTAGGCTAGACATAAACCACATAAATCAAATACCTATAAAATAGTGCTATGGTACTAAAATTAAATCATAAACAATAGCACACACCAAGATTTTGCAACTCTCATTAAATAAAAGTTAACAATCTTTTGTTTTACTCACCAATGATATCAAAGACATGGATCATTCTGTCTTGTGGATACGGCATCACAGTGAATCGCCAAACGTCATCCAAGATCCCACCAATGTTCTCCGCCGACTCTCTGATATCTGCCATTGTACTGGACTGGATTGTTCTGTGAAGCATACGTCGCTTTATAGCTATAAAGCACAATATTCTTCACCTTGAAGTCCACCAATTCTATATGTCTAATTCTATGTGGCTTATGTGTCAAAAAATAAGTCTAATACTATTATCATACCTGATCTCTTCAATGACATCATCAAAGAGCTCACTAAAAGTGGAAACTGCTTCCCTGTCCTTTTTACTAGCATTATTCTTCTGTCCCAAGGTTTTCCAATATTCCAACTCATCTTCAATGCTTAGAATCACTATGAACAAATTAATAAAGGCTAAAACTGAAAGTATCTATACCTACTTACTATACTGGTATGATCACATAATATACAAACCACTTCTATTATTTCCTTTTCCATGGGTTATAATTCTTAAATTTGATTCCAAATCTACAAGATTCCTCTGTAGCTTGCTAGAGTACAAATCATCCCCCTGAAAATTAAGAGTTGCATGAGATTAGGTATCATTTTATATTTTTTATTGCTGATGCAGTGACTTAGTGACTTATAAACAAGCCTTTTGTTTGAAGACCCCCATGTTGTAGTGCAAACTATTGTCAAACAATTTGTGTCAAGAAAATAACAACAAGTACCTACCTACTTCAATACATTTTGACTGAAAAATTGCAATATAAGATGAAATACATACTGTTGCCAGCAGCGGTGAATATATTTGTCTTAATACTGTGTAAAGGGACTCTGCAGCACTGTTTGAGAGTGTTATTATATTAATATTCCTGATAGCATCCTCTTCAGTCAAGCTTTGAGCACAAGACTTGTAAAATATTATAGATGGATTCTGAATAGATTGAATCTGAAATTATTAAAAAGAAAAAATCCTATTATAGATATAATGAAGTATGTATTTTTAATGAAGATTACCACTGAGGCTATTTTAATAATTCACTGATATTATCTTATAAGGAAACATTTGATTCCCAGGTTGCAGGTGCGTTATTTTGATAACTTCTTAATAAATTTTAATGACTACCTACTGATTGTATGCCTGACTGATTGGTCCCCCCTTTTTGGTCCTAATATTATCAACCAAATGTGGGCATACAACAGTGCGCCTCTACCTACACCTGTCGGAGAAAACATTTTACCTATGGGATTAGACTTTAAGCCATGAACCGAAACCATTAGCCTAAATTTTAATAAAATTAAATAAGATGTTATCCCCCTTACTTCCGTATGTAGAAATAGTTCTTTACTGGTGTTAAGTACACTTTGCAATGTCAAGGTTTGAGAATTATTGATAAAATCAGACAGTGAGTCTTCTGATCTCTCATCCAATTTCAAATTAGATTGGTTGTAGTAATTCCCTGAAAATAAAATACATTTTAGCAGGTAATTTAGTAGGTACCCTCTGAACACCACGGATTACAGGATTAGTGAGTAGAATATTTTCTATGGTAAAAATATATATGTTTTTAATTTTTTATAATAAAAAAATGGTATGAGCTATGCTATTTTTAGGTAACAAATTGTATAGCAATTTTCAATACTTTGGAACCTAGGTTCTCACCCAAGAAACAAACAGTTTGTCACATACATAAATACATATTTTGATATAAACAATAGCGGCTACCGACTGTAGAAAACGTGTAGTGAACGTGAAATCATGGCAGAACCACTCTTCAGTTTTAAAACTATTTTCAAACATTTGGAGTTCTGCAAAGATGAGAGGAGCCACTAGATAGAGGCATAAGAAGCATAGCCCGTAGGCACAGGGTGCGTAGTCTTCGTAGAATTGTATGTATAACAGAGATATTACGTACTTACCGATAGTTTTTGTAATTATCAGCCGAATTGGCGACGACATCATTTTACAGTTTAGAAACCATATTAAAACAACATATTAACAGTTCAGTGATATTACGAGTCTCACTTTAATCACATAGGTATTGATCTAACAAAATTAATCACTTGGAATCACACTTGCAAAGAAAAATGAAACCAAAAATGCATTTGAATTATTATTTTGTATGACACGAATGACAATCGATCGAAGGTTTGTTGTCATTTGGTTGTTATGGTAACCAACCAACTTTTTTTTTTTTTTTTTTATAAGATTAGTTTTACGGCCCCTGGGAACTAGCCCTTTGGAGCCTAACATCAGTATACTTTTATTACATTTTTTTCTTAATTCTACCTTATAACTACCTTAAATCTACCTTATAACTACCTTATTTCTACCCCCCCAAACCCTATCAGTAAAGTGGCGGATACTTTACTGACAAATTACTAGACTTTTTGTGAGAAGCCGAAAATCATGTTTCATCACTTTTGTTCCAATTGCCCACACTCACGCACATTTATGACCATATAATGGTTAATATTCCACCAATATTACACACTATAATACACGAAAACACAAGTTTTGGAAATTAAAACAAAAATGACAACATGACTTTTCCACTTCCCGCCAAAAAGCCGTAACCAACCAACCAGACCTCAGTGTTGCCAGATGGGGGGGATTCCCTGCAAACTCGGGGGCTTTTTTCGCCTTTGGGGGAGATTTGGGGGGACGGATTCTTTGGGGGGGCTTTTCGGGGGAAAAATAAACACGGTAGATCATCAATACCTACTTATTTTCAGTAAAAAAGTCTATGTATTAATTCAATTAGTTCGATATCATTTTGTGACGAAGTTATTGAAAGAGTACCTATTTTTGTTTTTGTATAAAAATGAAAATTGAAATTTAAAAAGAAATACAAATTGAAATTTCAAATGAGTAAAAACTGTTTTGGGGGGTTTTTCTTTTTACTCAAAAAGCTAATTTTCAGGGGGATTTTGAAGAAATTTGGGGGGAAACTCACATGGTCATCTGGCAACACTGAGACCTCCAGACATTCATAAAATGTGCTTATTTATTTAGCCAGTATCAGTTACAAGATCAAGTAGGTAGGTATGCACTAAAACAGTACAGTATGTATGTATCAATATACCTTAATTCCAAAGAAATTATAACCAGGGAATGCGGACTTGCCAGCAAAAGTGAAGCCGACAGGGAGATACCACATTAACGTTGTTTCCTTTTCCAAACAAGAGTGACCATAATATTTTGAAATTTGGAGAAAGTCCCCATAGACATCTGGTGAAAACGTGCTATTGTTCCGAGATTGTTATGATAGGAAAATAATAAAATAAGGAAAGGGATGTTTATTTTTATAAGAACATGAGTACAATAAATTAGTCTGCGGTGGCCAAACTACGCGAGCGCCTGTCTTTAGGTATCTTGGCAACCTAAATGGAGCTACAAAATAGTGTTTAAGAAAAATGTACAAGGCTAAGGCCGTTGATGTTAGGCCACTTTGTATCATAGAGTAACATGACACTTCTATGTTACAGTAACGCAGAAGTAACGCGAAAAGAACGCATAATGTTTTAAGGCTGAGTGCATAATGTGATAATTCATAAAATCTAAAAAAAAATAACTATTCATGAAGGTAACTCTCAGAGGACACTAAAAAAACTAGGAGACAAAAACAAAGTATTCGCGAACAAAAAAAAACATATTTTCATAATAATATATAAGAGTAGCCAGGAATAGTCAGCTTAGCTATTTGGCGACTCCTTCCTGTACTTGCGAAGACTTGCAAAGTCTTCTTTTTTATACTGGGTGAAATCGAAATCGTCGGCAATATTTTAACCAGTGATTCTACACATGATTCAGAATATTTAGGGAATATTAATCAACAAATCAATTGATAAAAATTTATTACCCAGGTAAGGTAATATAGCAGTTGAATAGTTTGGTTATTTGCTTACCCGATCAACCTCTTTTGAAAAGGCTAAAAGACTCGAGACTAGCAACACGAACAACACGCAACACGAACGCGATACAGTCGCGATGCAGTTTATTATTTCTGCCTGGTACGCCCCCACTATCCCCGATGTCCCATTCGAAGCACTACGCGTTAGTAGCGACGTAGAGGCGCTAAGGCTGACCCCTCATTGGGTGTGCGTGCGCGTTCCTCGAGCGTGTGAACGACGCGAACGCCGCGTGCGAGCCGTGACGACGCGGCGTGAGCGTTGCGTTTTACCAGCGTGCGGTCTGTCGCGCGTTGCAAATGCGACCGACTTCGAAAAGTAGCGATGCAGTCGTGTGGCAACGAAAAGCGCGACTTATCGCTGCAAACAGTTGCTGTGTTCAGTTCAGTTCTAAACACAACAAGATTTATATTGTAGTCCTGTTTACTACCGAAATTTATGTCACCCGAACTTCTAAAATGTACGAAACATAGAAAACATAGTTAAACACTTACCTATGGTAAGTTAAACCGCAATCCGGATAATATTCGCTTTTGCAGCCTTCTACGATGCATATTTTACCCATTTTGTGACGAAAATATCGCACAATACGTTTAATTTAAAATTCGCTACAAAAGTCATGTGTCACGCAGAATGACGTTCTGTGTTTCAAGTTTTTAATTTTATTTCTGCTACGATTTTATAGACATCACGGAACTGACAATTACAAGCGAATTATTGAAGGAGGTAAGTACTAATTTCCAGACATTTATTTATGTTTGTAATTTTAATCTTAGGATATTCTCATACTTTCCCATAGGCATCTCATTAATCGATTTTATTGTTTACTCTTCTTAACATTAAAATTTACCAAGTTTAAAGTGATCGAATAAATATGAACTGGCAACACAAGGAAGGTGAAAGGTGTACTGTTAGAACGGGACAAAAGGGTGGTGTTATACTATCTGGCTGGGACCGGTTTTTATAATGCGTGCATCGTGGGCATTAAGTCCGTCACATAAGGATTATTTTTGATTGAATGAATGGAAAATAAAGTTTGTAGTCCACAGTCCTTTAGTAGGGTTATTACGTTCATGCTTAATTCATTCAACGATTCAACTCATTAAAATAAATTAGAGCATTGTTTCATGAAGGTTTAAAACTTTAGTATAAAAGCTAAAGACACTGCCTAAATGCCCAATGAATTTAAAAAAAAAAAAAAACAATGTGCAACGTTAGGGTTGCCAATTTAGAAAAATTACCTCTGAAGATGGTCCATAATGTCAAAGCGTTAACAATGATGTGATGTGTAATAAAATCAGGTAAACATGTTGGCAAAAACATATCGTGGCTGCAGATTAACCAACACTGTTTACTTGAAAAACTATCGCGTTAGACTGTACCACTAAAAAAACATTGTAGTCGAATTGCTAATCAGACTGAATAAACTGACAGGTGCTAATGTCACTTTGCGATATAAATAGAACAAATAGCTGGTAGTTCAACTGTCAATCTACTCCGTCTGATTAGCAATTCGACTCCAAGACCCCTGTTATTGCAAGCAAAGCCTACGTGGACAGACGTCGAAACTGATTGCTCGGGCACGCCGCACGCCACTAGCCTGGGCCGCACTGGTAAGGCGCCCACAACGTGACAGTAATCAAACTCTTATAAACATAATAGTAGTGGCAGCATCACAACAGCGAAAAATTGTTTAGAAGTCGTCGTCGCGTTGCAATCGCTTTAACGAAATGTTTCCGCTGACGAATGGTACGTTTTCCTACACTCCGAAAGGGTTTTTGATCCGAAGTTCGATTCGATAGTCATGATTTGAAGTTTCTTCTTTCGTGGACCCTACTCCAATAGAATACGGAACACTTCGAAACACTCTCGGAGAAGGAAAATGTGCCATCCGTCAGCCAAAACGTTTCGTTTCGTATTTCGGAGTAACCCCACTGGCCCTAGACGCATTCAGTCAGGTGAGCTCGATGGGTTAAATCTTCATAAGTGTTGGCAACTCTGATACCTATCTGCTATTCGTGTTTTTTTTGGCGGGAAGTGGGAAAGTCATGTTGTGATTTTTGTTTTAATTTCCAAAACTTGTGTTTTTGTGTATTATAATGAGTAATATTGGTGGAATATTAACCATTATATGGTCATAAATGTGCGTGAGTGTGGGCAATTGGAACAAAAGTGATGAAACATGATTTTCGGCTTCTCCCAAGAAGTCTAGTAATTTGTCAGTAAAGTATCCGCCACTTTACTGATAGGGTTTGGGGGGGTAGAAATAAGGTAGTTATAAGGTAGATTTAAGGTAGTTATAAGGTAGAATTAAGAAAAAATGTAATATGTATACTGATGTTAGGCTCCAAAGGGCTAGTTCCCAGGGGCCGTAAAACTAATCTTATAAAAAAAAAAAAAAACTGCTATTCGTGTTTTTTTTGGCGGGAAGTGGGAAAGTCATGTTGTGATTTTTGTTTTAATTTCCAAAACTTGTGTTTTTGTGTATTATAATGAGTAATATTGGTGGAATATTAACCATTATATGGTCATAAATGTGCGTGAGTGTGGGCAATTGGAACAAAAGTGATGAAACATGATTTTCGGCTTCTCCCAAGAAGTCTAGTAATTTGTCAGTAAAGTATCCGCCACTTTACTGATAGGGTTTGGGGGGGTAGAAATAAGGTAGTTATAAGGTAGTTATAAGGTAGAATTAAGAAAAAATGTAATATGTATACTGATGTTAGGCTCCAAAGGGCTAGTTCCCAGGGGCCGTAAAACTAATCTTATAAAAAAAAAAAAAACTGCTATTCGTGTTTTTTTGGCGGGAAGTGGGAAAGTCATGTTGTGATTTTTGTTTTAATTTCCAAAACTTGTGTTTTTGTGTATTATAATGAGTAATATTGGTGGAATATTAACCATTATATGGTCATAAATGTGCGTGAGTGTGGGCAATTGGAACAAAAGTGATGAAACATGATTTTCGGCTTCTCCCAAGAAGTCTAGTAATTTGTCAGTAAAGTATCCGCCACTTTACTGATAGGGTTTGGGGGGGTAGAAATAAGGTAGTTATAAGGTAGTTATAAGGTAGAATTAAGAAAAAATGTAATATGTATACTGATGTTAGGCTCCAAAGGGCTAGTTCCCAGGGGCCGTAAAACTAATCTTATAAAAAAAAAAAACTGCTATTCGTCAAATTTGTTTGTTGATTGTTCCAGTGTTGTCATTGCGGATCTTTTCGTCAAATTTTGGAACTTTTTGTAGTTCTGGATCTTATCGGATCTTGATTAACGAGACCACGCGCCTGCGCCAGATTTTTCACACTTTTTTTTTTTTTTTAATAGCCTATTTCGTTTCCCACTGCTGGGCAAAGGCCTCCCCTTTTTTCCTCCACGCATCCCTATCTTGGGCTTGTTGTGGCCACGTTTTACCCGCAAAGGTGTTTAGATCGTCGCACCATCTGCGTCTCGGTCTGACACTTAGGTATTGGATATTATTTAGGAAAATCTTTGGAGTTTAGGCAGGGTTAATTCAATTGTAATTTGATAACATTATCGTTTCATTCATTAATTCAGTGAAACAAACTAAATTATTATTTAGTCTCAAATTATTCATTTTGGAACTTTTTGCATAGGTTGTGCTTGTGGATGTGGACCGGGCTGGGGACTACCGGCTAGAAGTGGGTGCTTAAACGAAAAGCCGTTTGAAAAGTTAGTTTTTTTACGTAAGCACACAAGCGCGCTTGCAAACACAAGCGTGTAGCTTTTAAGCAATGACGAAAGAGAAATAAATTCCAAAAGATTACAAAAAGTAACCTTATTATTACGAAAATACAGCTCAAATCAATATTTAATTAAATTGAACCATATTTATTTACCCATAAAAAGCAATACATTGATACTAAATTATATTAGATTGACAACCATATTTCTATGCGCATAATGCTCACTATAAATTTTTCAGCAGATAAGTTTTTGCTATCTAAAAGTTCAATGCACAAAAGCACTAAAAAAGTAGAAAGCAGAAAAGTAAGTAAAAAAGTAAAAAGCAGAAAAGCACTTCCGCGCTTTTTACAGCGACTTTAAAAACAAGCACATGCGTTACAGCGTGCTTTTTGATATAAAGCCGTTTATCACATCTTTACTACCTACCGGCCATCGACGTAATACCATTGAACATGACTGTGGACTACAAACTTTATTTTCCATTCATTTAATCAAGAATAATCCTTATGTGACGGACTTAACGCCCACGATGCACGCATTATAAAAACCGGTCCGAGCCAGATACCTATAACTGCGCCTTCTTTCCCTTTCTAACAGTACAACCTTTCATCCCTTGTGTTGCCAGTTAATATTTATTCGATCACCTTAAACTTGGTACATTTTCATGTTAAGAATAATAAACAATAAAGTCGATTAATGAAATACCTATGGTAAAGTATAAGAATATCCTAAGATTAAAATTTCAAATATAAATAAATATCTGGAAATAAGTACTTACCTTCTTTAATAATTCGCTTGTAATTGTCAGTTCCGTGATGTCTATAGGAATCGTAGCAGAAATAAAATTAAAAACTTGAAACACAGAACGTCAATTTGCGTGACACACGACATTTTCAGCTAATTTTAAATCTAGAGGATTGTGCTGAATTTTCTCATAAAAATGGGTAGAATATGCGTAATGGAAGGGTGTAAAAGCGAATATTATCCGAATTAAGGATTATCTTAACATAGGTAAGTGGGTAACTATGTTTTCCACGTTAAGTACATTTTAGATGTTCGGGTGACACAAATTTCTCTAGTAAAAAGGACTATAATATAAATCTTATTATGTGTCTGTGTTAACTGAGGAATATCGTCCACGGGAACTGTTTGCAGCGATAAAGTCGCGCTTTTCGTTGCCGCACGACTACATCGCTACTTTTTGAAGTCGGTCGCATTTGCAACGCGCCACAGACCACACGCTGGTAAAACGCGACGCTCACGCCGCGTTGTCACGGCTCGCCGGGCTCGCACACGGCGTTCGCGTCGTTCACACGCTCGAGGAACGCGCACGTCTAGGGCCAGATTAACCCTTTCAGGCAATGTAATTCTCGGGGCCCCTTTCCTTTACCCTTTTGTTACTTTTTAATAGTACATTACTGCCACGGTCTGTAATGAGTGTGTTGCTGGGCGCGTTGTTGATGGCCGAAAGCGCGGCGCAGCGCAGCTCCAGGGCTCCACAGCGCGGTCAGCATTGCAACCCTTGATGGACAATATAAAATAAAGGCCGAGACCGATGGTTTGTCGATTGAAATTGTTTGAAATCGGGACGACTTTTGACTTTACACTTCCCGATTACTCCTAAGCAATAAAAAACAAAAAAACAATTTTGTCTTTTACAGATCCCAGGCGTGTAAATTGGTTACAACAAATACCTATTGGCTACAGAAAAATTACCCAAAATTCCGTCATATGCAGCAAGCATTTTAAGCCGACAGATTATATCCCTAATTTAACACAAGGAGTTTTAAAAGAAAATGCCCTGCCCTCACTGTTCCTTTTCGTTAGCACAAAGGACAATGGGCAAAAATGGTCCAAATGTCCAACACTTCCGAGACCTACGTCACTCGATAGACCACTACATACTGAGTAACTTTTGCAAAGGCAGTTCAACAAAATAGGTTGTCAGTAAAAAATGAGTAGTTTAAAAGAATATTTTTATTTTTTTATTTCACAATTAGTGTTATGTCTTATACATTTTTTTTCGAAAGGCAACAATATAAATACACTTTCTAACATTAAATAAAAATAAAAAAAGCTGTCAGAAAGCAAAAAATGCCGTGAAACATATTTTATTATTATTATTGTTACCTGATGATAAGTGAAAAAGTAAGGTAACGCATAGAAGGTACCTGCTTATTTATTTTATAGAAGCGCAACATCAGAAAATACGTAAGAATGCTGCTGTTGTTGTTGTTGTTCACTTTTCATCAGGTAACAAAAATAATAATAAAATATTTTTCACGGCATTTTTTGCTTTCTGACAGCTTATTTTATTTTTATTTAATGTTAGTAAGAGTATTTGTATTGTTGCCTTTCGAAAAAAATGTATAAACATAATACTAAGGGTGAAATCAAAAAAAATAGTTTTTTAAACTACCCATATTTTTTTTACTGACAGCTTATTTTGTTGATCTGTCTTTGTAAAAGTTACTCAGTATTTAGTGGTCTATCGGGTTACGTCAGTGGTGTATATTTGGACCAAGTCCCATACAATTTTGCCCATTGTCCTTTAATTTTGTCTTATGGTCTAATTAGTTGGATATTCTTAGGGTACCGTACCTAATAAGGAAAAAAAACTAAACCCTAATATGATCACTTTGTTGTCCGTCTATCTGTCTCTATGTCCGTCTGTCACAACTTGCACAGCCCAAATCAAACATAACATGTTAACAGTAGTAGGTACCTTTTATAGCATAGAAAAAGAGTAAGTATAGGAAACATAAGTATAGGAAAAACCATAGATATGGAGAGCCTAGACAACGTCCAAGCGTGTGAAGTGTCATGTTACTTTATATTACAAAGTGGCAAAATCTACGATCTTAAATACTATTTTGTAACTTCATTTAGGTTGCCAAGATACAGACAGGCACTCGTGTGGTTTGGCCACCGCAGACTAATTTATTGTACCTACTCATGTTCTTAAGAAAATAAACATCCTTTTCCTTATTTTATTATTATCCTATCATAACAATCTCGGAACAAAAGCACGTTTTCACTAGATGTCCATGGGGACGTTCTCAAAATTTCAAAATATTATGGTCACTCTTGTTGGCAAAGGAAACAACGTTCAGTATGGTATCTCGCTGTCGGCTTCACTTTTGCTGCCAAGTCCTCATTCCAGGTGTTAGAGACTTAAAACTTCCTTGCTACCGGCAGCTGGACGCTGGTAATACCAAAGAATAAAAGCACAAAATAGGGGGCTTTTTGGCGGGAAGTGGAAAAGTCATGTTGTCATTTTTGTTTTAATTTCCAAAACTTGTGTTTTCGTGTATTATAGTGTGTAATATTGGTGGAATATTAACCATTATATGGTCATAAATGTGCGTGAGTGTGGGCAATTGGAACAAAAGTGATGAAACATGATTTTCGGCTTCTCACAAGATGTCTAGTAATTTGTCAGTAAAGTATCCGCCACTTTACTGATAGGGTTTGGGGGGGTAGAAATAAGGTAGTTATAAGGTAGATTTAAGGTAGTTATAAGGTAGAATTAAGAAAAAAATGTAATAAAAGTATACTGATGTTAGGCTCCAAAGGGCTAGTTCCCCGGGGCCGTAAAACTAATCTTATAAAATAAAAATAAAAAAGCACAAAATAGGGGTTTATTTTCTTCTGAAACTTCAAAATAAAAATCACGCTACAGATTTATTATCAGATATATTCAAAGTCAAATATTTTACAAGCAATATGTTTCAACCATTACGATCTCTGAGTGCCGTACGTATTTTACTATTACTATTTTACCATTTACATAACCAATTCATTTACCTGCCCATTCCCATTTCCCACGCATTTCATAACATACGTAATACGTATGATAAAATAATTGATTCCAGGATTTTTACTATTAGGTAGGTAACAATCAGTTGAGGTATGTTATGTATATGATCATCTGCCTTAGGAGGCGCGTCAAGGAATGATACAGATAATGAAAATTAAATATACAAAATGTAATTATTTATTTTCAGACTGTCAGGACTGCTAATTTAATGCGAAAGCTGCCTAATGTCACCTCTATGAGAAACAATACATCCAATACCGAGGACATCCCACTCATGGAAATACCACTTTATGATATTAATAAGCCACAAACGCTTGAGAACCGTAAGGCGAGGTAATGTTGTGTTTTCCTTACAAAGACATTCAAGTGACCAATTGTTTTTTAGGGGTCCATACCCAATGGGTGCCAACGGGAGCCTATTACTTACCTTTATAATAAGGTTCATTTTCTTCCCCCCCCACATGTCAAACCAGCTATTGTAGTATGCCGCTAATATAATTGTATGCTGCCCGTCCATCTGCCAGAGGGCTGTGTCTATGAACTGTAATAGGTAGCGAGTTGAAATTATCACAAAATGTGTATTTCTGTTGACGCAGCAACATCAAATACTAAATGTAAAATAACATTTTAAAAATAAATGGGTCACCATACAAGAAATTAGATATTTTTAATCTACGGTAGTATGGAATCTCACACGCATTTGGCAGTTTTTTTTTGTGTTATACGGCAAATCAATGTATGGGTTGTATGTAAGGTACCAAGCACAAATAATACCAGAATTAAGGACAGGATAATTAGGATTGAAGAAGAAGAATTAGGATTTATGGAGATTGTGTGCACTATATTAGCGGCACGTTACGAAGGCCAGTTTGACATCTGTGGGGTGGGAAGAAAATGAACCTTATTTTAACGAAATAAGACTGGCCGTTTAAAAAAATAAGAATGTCAAAAATGAATGTGAAAATGAATCTTATTCTGTTATAATAAGGTTCATCCTTTTCCCCTCACACATGTCCAACCGGCCTTCATAACGTGCCGCTACTTTAGGTAATGTTACAAAGTTATAACAATATTCTATCTATGGAAGGGACACTTTATGGTCAAATCAAGTGATGTAATTATCGCTGTAATAAATGTACCTAACCACACTTGCATAGATAAAGAGCCATATGTATACATATATACTACCTATAGATATATGCATAGTAAATGACTAACAGTTGATAACTGTATGTAGGTACTTAATGCAAAATATTATATCGGTTGTTTATGTGATCATGTTCGTTGATAAACCTTGTATTATTTTAGGAATATACCACTTGTTTTTAAAGGAAACAATTTTCACAATTCATATAGCTGGATATATTATGTAGGTATTATAATTCTCATGGATGTATAAAAAAGTTGTATAATTTTCACATGGCATACAATATGTATTGTACTGACTGGTTATTTCTTACCTAAAACAAATAAAGAGAAGTGGCCTTTCCCCTGCATTGAGACAGTTAACAGGTTGAAAATAAATATGATCTGGGTGAGACATTGTCACCCTAGCTGCCCTCCCTTACTATAATCATAGATGATTGACAATATAAGCCCAACAATCAATCAAATATTCATAGTTCCTATGCCAATGCCAACCAATCACTAATTATAGCTTGTTCAAATCATGATGATGCATGCAGTGACTCTTTTAACACTAGGATATGGGTCAATTTGCAATAATTCACGCGTCATTGTGAACCAACGAGAGTGTGACTATGTGACAAGCAGTGGTAAAAACTTTTTACTCATCTCATTTTGTTTTTATTTCAGGCTCCATTATCAATCCCGCAAAAGAGGAATGTTGGAGAATGATCTTCTCCTGAGTACATTTGCCAAGAAATACTTGAACGGATTTACAGAACAGCAGACAATGATGTATGACCGCCTGATCAACTCTCCTAGCAATGATTGGGACATCTTCTACTGGATCGTGCAGAAGATGCCCACGCCGAAAGAGTTTGACAACGAGATCATGGATCTTTTAAAGAAACACGCCAAAAACGAAGAGAGAATAATGTTGCGCCAACCTGATCTAGCATAAACAATTAGAAGCATTTTTAGCGCGAGGGTAGGCGTGGGCTTTCGTTTACTGGCCATGTATACGGACGCAGATTAAATAGGTACAAATGGATTCAAACTTCATGGAGGCTGTGAAGTGATACGCGAGTTGCTGCGCAATATCAAATAAGCTTTTCCCCTCGACTTCGTCCGCGTAAAATTTAATTTTTTTAAAATCGGATCTCTGATGCCGGATCCCGGATCCCGTATCTCGGATCCCGTTTTCCGTTTCTCCGGGATCCCCGATCCCGTTTGCTGGATCCCGTAGCCCGGATATCCTTATCTCGTATCCCGGATATCCCGGATCCCAAAAAATATAGCCTATGTTACTCAGGGATAATGTAGCAATCTAATGGTGAAAGAATTTTTGAAATCAGTCCAATAGTTTTTGAGTTTACTCATTACAAACATCCATACATACAAATCTTTTCTCTTTATAATATTAGTGTAGATTGGATGCACGTGGGCGTTGGAGGTGAGGGGTCTCGGGAGCGGGGGTGTATTTGCGCGTGGCCGTGCTCGCAGCGGACTTCACAGCCGCCATTAATTTTGAATCTCTGTACTACTAATGCTCTGACTAATGCTTGTTGCAAGGCGCAAAATAATGAAAAAGCGTTGACGCTAGTTCATTCTTTTTCGACTGGCACTTGCACTGCACAAGACAAGTTTGAGTAATGTAATAAGTAGGTATGTTTGAACACTCAGTGCAAGTACTACTTATTAGTGCTTGGGCCAGTTAGTGAGCATCCTCTGACGTTCTTCTGCGGCCGCGCTTTTATTATGGGGAACGTTTATTTACTAATTACATACTTGAATTTATTTGTAGATTTTTTGATGACAATTATTTTTGTTCTGAGTGCTTCAGTATTAGATGATGAAATTATATATAGGTATTTGTTAAGTAGTTGTTTGTTATATAAATTAAACTGTGCAATATTTCTTGATTGCCTAGTTTTCAATTGTATTTTGCATTAGTTAGCAATAAAATTCGTTAAGCAGAACGATTTTTTTTAAAGTCATCAAAAACCATTTCTAGCAACGTAAGCTTTAGTTATTGCTCCTATAAGGTCACTTATTAATTCGGTACCTACATATTTGTTGTTATTCAAACGGATATTATTAGAAAAGTAATACAAGTATAGATTTATATTTGCTGTAGGTATAGTATAGAACAATCAAATGGCATATTTCTTATTTCTTGAAATGTTGTTTTACGTTTTTTTTATTATAATATTTAAATGCGTGTATCTAATCTGTCCGTGAAATATGTGTAATAGGTACTCTTGAGTACCAGTTCTTACGTCGCGTCGGTTCGAAAAGAAGTGTGTTAAATTGAAAGCACCTAACAGTCCATCAGTATAGCAAGATTCTTTTAAATATAATATTAAAGTCACCACAAGCTATAATAGACATGTTACTAACAAATATTTTTTAACACGTCTTCCTTGCAAAATAAGTATTTGGGATGCAGTTCGTCTGAATATGCATTTATGTCTGACGAAATACTATTAGTAGAGCAGTCATTCGTCAACTAAATCCAGTGCCAGTAGTCCGGAATTAATTTGCATCGTAATTTTTAATCGTCCACTAAATCACCTTGGATTTATGTGTTCCTGGTACTTTTAGTAGTAGGCTGATATCGGATGTTATGATGTAAAAGTAAAAAATGAAATGAAACATTTATTCAACCAGTTACACAGGCACTAAGAACAATACACCTTAAGAGGAAAAAAACAATTAATTGATAAGAGGTGGAGCAAATTGTGTGATGGTGAGCCGTGAATTATCGTATGACTGTGGGTACATACAACATAGTTAAACGAACGTCTGTTTAACTGTACAAATAACTTATGTAAGAATCGGTTTTGTGCCTTAGTAATGCAGTACTTTTACTTGTGTATTTTGGTTGTTTTTGTCAGTTCAAGTGTGTATTATTACATTATGTTGAATAATTCCTAATGTAAATTAGTGTCGTGCGTATATAAGCATTTATTTGTCGGGAGTATTAACATATTCATTTAAATGTGTATGAGCTTGGATGTTCGGTGACCCAATACAGGCACTTCAGTCGACCCCTGTCGTCGCAGCTACGCAGTGGTGCTCCCGAGTTTACAACGGCGCGCGATACGATTACACGCTAATAAATAATTACAAAACGTAATCTTCATTTATCAAATAATATTTTATAATTGCGTTGATTATGAATGAGCACTTAGGTCAGCTATAATCTTATCTTTCTGACGCTGCTGTTTAAATGTTTGTGCTTTGATCCAGTGAAGTCAGTTAACTCGAAGTGAGTTGTGAATGTAGAGTACATAATAAAGTGCACCGTAAAATAAAAGTATAAATTTAAAAATATTATTATAAACAATAACTTAGTGATTTGTGATAAACAGTTCAGTACCTAGTTACGTATTTAATAATTTTGTGTTTTAAGTGTTACTTCTATAAATTGTGTGGAAGAAATGTCTATCCGCCGTAGCAAGGTATGTATTTTCTCATTTATCAAATCGAATTAATTTATCTATTACATATCTAAATTAAGATGTAGGTCCAAAGTAATTCCCTCCTGTTTCAGGATTAGTTACGGGATAAAAGTGTAATAGGTAATCGATACAATCGTTATCAGTAACATTTTATGGAATTATATGCGGAAATTGAAATGCTTCCGTATAGGATTATCTTGCGATATTTACAGGAAATTTATTTAATAAATGTATGTTTATAAAGTGGACTCGGACGTCCAAGTTTAAGTATTATTCAATTTGCTATTATTTTTTTACGATAAATATTCTCGTATCCGCTGTTATTAGAACTAGCTAATCAATTGGCTATGTATACGAAATAAATCTGTATTTTTATTTGTGATAGTGACGATTAACTAAATGATTAATTGGTGCATTTTTTAAAGTGTGCAAGTCTAGCATGTTAGTAATTTTCAGTTGCTAGTGAAATGGATTTTCGAGAACCAGCACAAGTTGCAAGCGGCGCGCTGCTGCAGCTCGTCGCTGCGGTACAAAGAGCTGGAGGAGAGCGCGGCGCAGGCGCAGCCCGAGCACGTGGCGCCGCCCGCCGCGCCCGCGCCCGCACCCTCGCCCGCGCCCGCCGAACACGCACGCCCACACATCACGCCTGACATCTCGTTCAAGGTGAGCGCTTTCGTTATGCTATACCCTTATCTTAACACGTAGGTTAATTATTATTTAATTTTAATATATCCTTTGATAATGAGTTCGATCGATCTGAACGTTAATTGCTTTTATCTTTGTAAATCGGAAAGTGCTCGCAGAATATTTGCATAACGACGAGGTTCGTGCGATACTGGTTCGATATAAATTTATTTAGTGCGCGATAACCCGAATGACATTCTCCACAGCAGTACCGTTAACCATTAAACTGTACTTTTACATTACTCGGGACGCGCTACAAACTCGGCGTTCCTCGTTGAACTTACACTAAAATGGTACTTAAAATTTTATTCGCAGACAAAATGTATTCAAAATATTGGTGCATTGACACGAAACTGTAAACGTCCTGCACTTAAGTTATTCCTACTACGCGTTGTTTTAATTATAATTGATTGACCATTGTAAATATGTCGCATTCGACTCTTTATCTTGTTTGTCTGCATTTATGTACATACGTAGTTATTTACTTCTAAACTGCTATCTAATACTCGGCAATGGTGTGGTAAACTGCATGATTTAATAATAATAATATATTTATAGCCACACAATAATGTTACAACAGCTGTTCTCCTATTATAATACTACTCCACCAAGCCAACTAAGAACCTATCAAATGTGACGTCACCCGCACTAAAAGGCGGTGGCGGTGTGCGGGAGGTGTGGCTGGCGGGAAGCCGCAGGCGGTGGCGGGTGTGCGGGCGGTATGCGGGCGGGGAAGCCGCATTCCATCCGAGCTCCTAGTTGGCTTGGTGGAGTAGTATCTATTAAGACTGTACAGGCACCTAACGAGGCATGTTTGGAGGCTATCTCCTCTTAGACGAGTGGAGTAAAAAAAAACACCTTATTTATTGAACCCTTATCTTTAAAATAAGCAGGAAAAAAGTGCTACATGCTCTTTTACTATGTAAAAAAAAATATCAAAATGAAGCTGTTTTCGTCTTAAAATTTCTATCTCCTTCTAAACGGCTTGGGATTTTTAATTCTTATTTTCACCAAAAGATGGAGAAAGATAATACACGTCCCAATTAATAATTTTCGATATTTTCGCAACAAAAGTGGGCGGGGTTTGTGCGCTCTCGACCAATCCAGACGCCCAAAACGCTCGGCCGTGAAGCGGGGGCTTAAGATTCAAACTAGACAAACGCCTGTACCTTGGGCCCATCTAAAATTTCACTTCTAATGCTTACAAACACGTGAAAGGCTCGAGATGTTCGCAGTTATCGCTGGTACAATGTGAAAAGTCATGTTTTTGTTTTGCAATCGAAAATGATTAAGTTGTTACGTGAGTGGTTCTGTTTGTTTGACCTTAAAGTCCGAGAAAGTATGATAACTTACCTCCTACTAGTTAATTTTATAAACAAACCGATTTAATCGGAGTGCCTTTTGTTAGACTTATCATCTATACTTGCCTATAGAAATACCAGAATCTGCACCCCAGTTATCCAATGGACGATCGGCTGAGTGTGAGAAGTCTACCTAATTGTGAATGTTATATCATTTTCTGTTATAAACAATGTAGAATTCAGAGAAAGTCATCTCAGTATATGCTCAAGTCAAAAAGTCTATCTGAGTAGTTCTTAAATGTTTGGTCTACTTAGGTACTTTTTCCTTGATAAGTTAATTAACAATCGTAAAATATTTGCAGCGCTCATATTTGCAGCGCTCAAAGAGAGTAAACAGCGTTTTAAAATAAACCAGCAATGCTTATGACGAATCAAACTTATCGTAAATCAATTCGATTTTCCTTTCATAATTGGATAGGTGCATTATGATTTGGTATGCAGCGTGACAATGTTCATGGCGATAAAACATGGCAAGACCATAAAGGCTTATTTACTAGGTGCCTATTTAATTAAATAATTGATATGATAACACAAACGAATTAAGGACCTACTTATTTCATATGTTTTTATATGAGTGAGAAATTATATATTTTCTAGTATAAGTACGTTTTTTTATACTTGTCCTATTTGGTAAGCAAAGATGGCGTCCAGCGGGGCGATTGCGTAACTTTTTTGTCAATGTTTCAATTGGTTTCGTTCATCCTGTATCAATTATATACGAAACCAATTGAAACATTGACAAAAAGTTACGCAATCGCCCCGCTGGATGCCATCTTTGCTTACCAAATAGGACAAGTATAAAAAAACGTACTATACATATCTACATATACTCACGCCTGTACCCAACGGGGGTAGCCTGAGACTATTGATTGCCACATGCTACATAAATAATATCTAGTACATATCTGTGAATGGCAAAAACAAGTTACATTTAGGGCACTGAAGATTGTCTACATCCTTCTTATTCTTACCGTAGGCATGGTTAGTGGCCAACCTCTTCTCAAAGTAATTCAGCACTGTATATATTTCAAATCTCAAATCCAACACCTTCGTAATTATGCGGGTTCTTAATTGAATACGTGTTTTCAGTTCGAAGACATGCAAGTGAGGCTCGCTGCTCCGTACCAATTACAGCCGAAACCAGAAGCGGTGGAACTCGGTTTTGGAAAATATTTCACCGACCACATGCTCAAGATACACTACCACAAGCAACTGGGAGGGTGGCAGAAACCAGAGATCGTGCCATTTGAAACCTTAAATCTACATCCCGCCGTCAAAGCTCTGCACTACGCTATTCAGGTATGCTTAAGTGCTGGCAACTATGGTATGCTTGATTGTTCTAGAAAATATCGTATTAAATGTTTGCATTATGAAATGTATTTTCTGGAATTATTCACAGCCTATTTAATGTTTGTTATTGCTGTCGCCAATACACCCACTTATGTGCGTTATCGTTATTATCATATAGCGGTATTTTGCAATTGCTCAGTACAGTACCAATAATTATGATGGCATTTAACATCTTAATAATTAATATTTATATATGACTGATTAAAAAATTTCAGCTGTTCGAAGGCTTGAAAGCGTACAGGGGGGTCGATGATAAGATACGGTTGTTTCGGCCGGACCTAAACATGGAGCGAATGAACCTGGCCGCGCAGAGGTCGGGCCTGCCGACGTTCGACGGAGAGGAGCTCATCAAGTGCCTCGTGCGGCTCGTGCAGATCGACCAGGAGTGGGTGCCGCACTCGGAAACCTCCACCCTGTACATACGACCTACGCTAATAGGCACAGAGGTAAGTCGCACATGCTACTGATTATTTTTATCAATATCAGCTAACAACTAGGTAGTGAATGTACACCCATTAAGAGTTGTTTATATCAAGGGAAAAGGTATTTCGACCTTGTGACGCACAAGTAATATGATAGTCATTTGTATTATTACCGCTAGCGTTGTTGTTTTTAAGACGACAAAGTGTGTATGTTTCGCCAATGCAAACTCACGCTTACTTTTACAGACATCGAACATATAAATTCACTACCTGTCGTAAATAAGGTACCTATGTATTTACGAGCAGGTGTTTCTTTATGTTCGCTATATGGACATAGGAAAATACGTCATATGTCTATGCTTGCATGTGTACGGTCCACTTGTAACAGCGTCTGCTAACTCGGGTTGACATAAATCGCACCTTATCATTAAATGCAATACACTTTTCTTTTTATTAGGGCTGATTAAATCAATGCATATTGTGGAATAAACAGTTCCTTATCGACACGTTTCTTTTAGTCGTTAATGATAAAATTGGACAAACAATACTCATTATCATGAAATTCCGAGATATCGCGAATAGATTTGTACGATCGTGCCATAATATAATTTATAACGTTTGGTTAAAATACTGAATGTCAACGGATGAACTTGAACCTCGACATTGGTAATTCAGAATACCTAATATGTAGTTACTTTATAATTTTATTCGTCGTCAAACCTGATATCATAAAATTTAATTGTCATCATAATGACTTTGATTTCTATAATGTGTAAATAAAATATGTTTTGGTTTGGGACTTCTAATCTGAGTTTAGGGCTATGCTTTACCAGTCAATAGAGGAATGCGTGCGTCGCAAGAAGTTTGAAGCCCTTCATGTGTGCAGATAACAAAGTTACAAACAAATCAATTGTGTCAATACAATACGAGTTATCAATATTGAATAAATTAGACGCATAAAGTAGGTATGTTCAAATATTTCGGCGTAGTCGGCTTAAAAAATAATCGCATTCGATAGCAATCTAATGGAAGGATGTTTTGCAATGCTTTCGATGCTTGCTTAGGTAGGTAACGTATTTTATCGCTCGCTCAGTTATTATTTCAAGGTACGCCTGATGGGATTTTAATGTGAAAATCTTGATAAGAACTTTGATTAGGTGAAGAACGATTAATTTTTATACAATCTCAAATACTTCAAGTAAAAAGTGTTAACCCATACTCTACATATCTTTAATGTGGTATAACTGCCTCTTGTATCAATTTGTTATGAATTCTTAGGTAGGTCCGTACCTACCACCCTTTAGACGCCGCACTCTAGGACAAAATATTCTGAAACGCATACGCTTAATGAGGTGTATAAGCTCTTCAATTGGCCAATCGCAATCCCTGATTATTCGTGATAGAAAAACCACAATGCGTTGTGTCCACTCCCAACCAATCACAATAGCGTTGTCTTCGATCCGTAACTTTCGGAATTATTTTTATGTAAGTTATTCCTAGTAGTCCAAAGAGTGGTTAGTCTGTGTTAATTCTGTTCAACCCACTTACGCGTTAAGATTAAACTCACTCAGATAAGCATTATTATAGCAGTTTTATGATGTAATTTTGGATTCAACAGCCAACGTTCGGTATCGCTGCGCCCGAGTCCGCGTTATTGTTCGCGATCCTGAGTCCAGTGAGCGCGTACTACAAGACGAGCGGCGACGGCGCCGTGTCCATATTCGCCGACCCGGCCGTCGTGCGCGCCTTCCCCGGCGGAGTCGGCAATAGAAAAGTTGGATCTAATTATGGACCTACTATAGGTGAGTGACAAGTCTTTAACGTTGTGTGTTGCCAGTGATGACTAAAGGCCTCCGCAGACTAGCTACTTTTAGCATCGGCGACCGGCGATTTTATGACGTATCGATGCTGCGTCGCGTTTCTTCGAGCGCGAACGAGCGAGACGCAGCATCAAAATCGCCGATCGCCGATGCTAAAAGTAGCTAGTCTGCGGAGGCCCTTATGGAGCCGAATCGTTGTAACGTGGTCGGTAAATATGGGCCTCATAAGAAGGCTCAAGGACACACAAAGAGCTATATAGAGGGTTATGTTTGGAGTTTACATGGAGAGTGTTAAGCTCGGAGTTTCTCTACGAGACGAATCGGAAATGAGGAGATAGATAGACGAATCAAGGTCACCGAAATAGCTCTTTAGATTAGTAAGCTGAAGTGGCAGTGGGCGGGCCACATAGCCCGAAGATCCGATGGCTAACGAACCACCGATAAAATAAAAAATAATAAAATTATTCAGAGACCGGGCATCAGAGGTAATCAGATTGTTACCCCTTATTAAATTATATTTGACCTCGTTTCAGCGGACTTGTCTTTTTTATATTGGGTTTATTTTTTATTGCCATTATCGCCGATATTTGGGTCTTACATTACAATATGGGTGAACCACATCGTAATGAACGACGGTTATACGACTTACATATATGTATTTGCAATTTGATTGAGTGTAATCACTACTATCAGGGTAATTACATTACAAATATAATGTATTTACGTCATAACTGATACGATCTGTTCAATATAATTCATTTGTTATGTCACAGAGGCCACGTCCCGTGCTGCTAAACTGGGCCATCATCAAGTTCTGTGGCTGTTCGGCCCCAACCACGAGCTCACAGAAGTCGGCGCGATGAACATCTTCATCGTTTACGTCAATGAACAAGGAGGTAAATATCCTACACTACTATCCTACCAATATTATAAATGCGAAAGTGTGTGTGTGAATGTTTGTTACCACGTATCTCTATAACTACTAAACCAATTTTAATGAAATTTTAAACGTAGATAGTGTAGGCTCTGGTATAAGACATAGGCTAATCTTAAATATTATCAATTTCCACGCGAGCGAATTCGCGGGGCACAGCTAGTATTACATACTTCGTTTACGTCAATCAACAACTTGCTGGAAATCAAGTGTTATTATAACTATTGATATTTAGATATCGTAATCAAGCTGATGTTAATATATGGACCTATTTACGCAAAATATCCGGCGTAACGAAAACACCTTAGATAACGACGCACTATTTGGACAAGAACGTTAGTGAATTCATTATGTGGCGGTTACATTAAGTTATACAGTTAACGGTTGGATATCCGTGCAAGTGGCCGATAACGTGGTTATCTATCGAGCGCGACGTTGACGCTTTGACCTTTTGACCGGTAAATTCTCGTCTCATATCTGAAGCAACAATTAGGGTCAGTAACATCAGAATGTTTTTTTACTCGAGATCACAGCGATATTGTTTGTTGTTGTGCAATCACAGACCAATAAACTATAGACGTCGCATAGTCGCTCGCATAACGCATTACGACCGCAATATTCGCCGTCTTCGACGATACCCCACTACCTTTTCGAAAAATAGCATTCTTATAGTTCAATAGTAGATGTGTCTTGTCTTATTGGTCTAGGTGTGCAATCAATATACAGTCGTACAAGGATCTTTTGGCACGTGGCAGAAATCGGAACTAACGCCGCTTCTGAATGTGTCATTTTTTGTTACCCTGAGAGTACAACAGCCCCCCCCTTTCAATGTCATTCAAGTGCCAAGAGATCCTTGTAAGACTGTAAAGGTGCCATTCGGAAGGACGCGGCAGACAGCAGACGTCAGTCGGTCTCATACAAATTAATACTGCATAGTAATGCCGTCTGCCGTCGCGGCACATGTCATCGCCCGTCTGATGGCGGGAGTTCGATGCAAGCGGCAGACGGCAGACGTCAGTCGATCTCATAGAAATTGAATGCCGTAGTGCCGCGAATGTCATCGCGACAATTTGTATGAAACTGACGTCGCCAACTGACGTCTGCCGTCGTGATCGAACTCCTACCTTATCATTGCCGTCTGTTGTCTGCCGCGTCCTTCCGAATGGCACCTTTATGCAACTGTACGTTCTTTTGCAGATAAACAATTGGTCACTCCGCCATTGAACGGGCTCATATTGCCCGGTGTCACGCGCCGCTCGATCCTGGAGCTAGCCAGCCAGTGGGAAGACTTGACCGTCAAGGAAGAAGTCATCACCATGGATCGACTGATAGAGCTCAATAAAAAAGGACAAGTAAGTTGTTACCATTTCACTTGCTAACATTGTATTATTTTATGAGACTAAGTTGGCAAACAAGCGTACGGCCCGCCTGATGTAGCCTATAAACGCTTGCAGTACCAAAGGCATCGCTCGCATATTGCCGACCCGGAGGGGAGTGGCATCCGGCTCTCACTCATCTGTCGAAACGCAGCTGTAATAGTTGCGTTACGGTCGAGCCAGCCCATGTATGAGCTGTAGTCAATTGGCTACAGTTTGGCTCTACTACCAATAAAATGTAAATGTATGTCGAAGAACGGAGGGTGTCCCATCTGTTTTTTCCGGCTGTGTTCGATTGCTGGGACTTTAACGCTGTTCTAAAGTGATCTCGAAAAGGTACGAAGACAGTTTCCAATCGCGTGTCTCGACCGCTCGACGATGCAAACCGTAATGCCTTCTCTGCTGATGCCGGCTAATGCAAGTGGACTCTGTCCAACGCCTGCAGATGGCGCGTCCCATTTCGATAGTTTTTCTCTGTTAAAGATAGATTTTGTTGTTATAAATATGCATATTATTTTCAGTTGTTGGAGATGTTCGGCGCCGGCACTGCTGTCCTGATCAGCCCAATCAGCAGAGTCGGGTTTCTGGACCATAATATCGACGTGCCCACCATGAAGCACGCCCAGCCGGTGTACCAGCGAGTCAAGGACACGCTGCTGGCGATACAGTACGGCCACATAGAACACCCCTACGGCAAGGTCATATCATAGTCTCCGGGACCGACGCCGCGCCAGTGCGTAGTCACATTGAACATTTTATAGTTAGTGAAGAGGACAGTGAATTAACCTACACTATCATGAACCAATATGTGCAAGTGCAAAATAACAATCGGAACATTGTGTGATGTATACCCGAGGACAAATAGCTACGATAAATTGTATAGATAAGTTAAGGCTACATCGATCAGAAGCGAGGATTGTATTAATGCTGCGCATTTCGTGGTACAAAAACCCGCTTAATTACACCGTTATCGACGACGCTATCAGTATGTACGGCGCTATGCTACGTATTTATTCATTATCTATTAATGTTGGGTATATAAGTAAAATAAGTAAATTATTTCACAAGTCCGTTCGGAAGCAGAGGGTGGATTTTCTTGTAAAAATATTATCTATCTAGACTGTGTTCCTCGTGTATAATAAATGCCTTCCTGATTGGATCAAGAAAAACACAGCTTTGTAAATATAATTTTAGGTCAATTCAATTCTCTGATAATTTTAAAGAAATATTTTAAGTAAGTAACATAAGTATGTTGTGTCGTGTTATTCGGGTAAAGCAATGAGTGGACTAGAAAGCTTCTGAAAATGTTGATACTGCAGATTTTATGACCATAACTAACGGTATTCAAAAATGTTGTGATATTATTGTGTGGCGACTGTAGCCTAGGGGCGAACACGTTGGGCTCAATCAGGAGGTCCCAGGTTCGATCCCCGGTGGGGCATGCACCAATGGATGAATTTTCATCTATGTGCATAATTTACAGTTCGCTAACGGTGAGGGAAAACATCGTGAGGAAACCTACCTATTTCTCGGGATTAGGTAATATTTAAAAAGATAACAGCTCCATCTCGTAGAGATGCATTTACTGGTCGCGTTGTTTAAAGTACATACCATTCATATCAAGCGCAGGGCGTCGGAGCCCGGGGAGGTACAAATGCGCGCGCGTGCTCGCGCATGCACCGGCATGCTCCTATGATTTAAACAGCGACCCCGCGATAGTCGCCGAAGAAAGCGGGAGTGCGAGCCTTCCAATATGCATAGGGTCAATGAATATGATTTTTAATTACTGTAAATACACAATTTCCTTCACCGCATTGTAAAATGCACTCTACGCGTTCCGTTTGATGTAAATCGTTAGAAAACCGGGCCTCTAAAATGAATTGACAGCATGTATTGTTACCTACGTTTTAAAATTAATTTTAATGTCACCAATAATTAGTTTAACTACTCGCGTTAATTCCATTTCGAATAATCTCTGAATCAAGTGAGAGTCGAACGATACTATGCTTTACTCACACCTACGTATATTTTTCTAGTCTAAGGTAAGAAAGAATCTGTGTGAATCGTTTCATGTACTATTTATATAAATACATAAGGTACCTTTAAATCATTTTTATTTTACCTACGTTTCCCAAGTCCTTATAAGCGCCACTATCTACTTTGTAATGATAGTCTATAATTCTAGCATAAAGAAATAAAATAAAGACTTATTGACAACAAGATATTATGGTCCAAGTTAATTATAATTCAATTCGGTATTGCGGATATCTCTTGTCTGATTATCTGATTAAATTGAGCTTAGAACATAGTGTTTTAGATAATCGATGGGTGGTCCATCTTCCGCATATTTTGAAAGAAAACGTCCTTGAAGCCTTTGTTACTGATTATTTAAATGTGTGAAAATAAATACTTATTGCAGAACGTTTATAAATACTTATTTTCACATATTTCAATAATCACGTTTAGTGGAGGAGCGTGCGTTTTTTGAGTGAAACTTCTCTGCCTATTTTATCAATTCGACATTATTACTAGGTAGGTACTCCCACGCGATTACTACGATATCAATATTCTCTGGTACCTATTGTCTTTTTAATCCTAGTCTACGTAGTTAACAGTTGATAATTATTAAATAGTCGCAAAGTGACGCGCACTATACGGAATATATATTTTGTTATCGGCGCCCAAAACGTTACGCGTTTCTGTGTCAGTAGCGGAAATAAGAAACATTTGTTTTTATTGAAATATTAATGCGTGCTATTATCTTTATCCGTTATCAGTATCTACCCAGGTACATACTAGTCTTTTAATAAAACAACATAATTGCATCAGCAGCAGTGTATCAAAATAGAGACGAATACAAATGATTAAACGTCTTTATCACTCGGGGGGCAGAGGTAGGTCGTCGTCGAATTCATCAACAAATTTCTTCTTTGTGTCGGGACGTTGAATCGATCGATTGACTGGCTGCAGGCCTTCGGTTGTCTCGCCGGAATATCTGTAAACATGACTACATCTATACCTTCGATCTATAGATAC
Source organism: Drymonia ruficornis (assembly GCA_947859195.1). Lineage (NCBI taxonomy): Eukaryota > Metazoa > Arthropoda > Insecta > Lepidoptera > Notodontidae > Drymonia > Drymonia ruficornis. The sequence continues at coordinate 5,781,902 of OX401910.1, read as the reverse complement.
TTCGATAAATGGAAATAAATGGTATAACGCAACGATGTACGTATAGTAGATACCTACTGAGGTCAGTGGTAGGATTTAAAACTGACTACCTACCGCTATAGGACTTAAGATTAATTTGGCGTACATGATCCAAACTCTGCTCTCAATTTTTTTTTATAGCCTCTTGGGCCGTCCCACTCCTGGTCATAGGCCTACCCTTTTTTCTTCCACACACGCCACTCTGTCCATGATAATTTCTAGCCACGTCTTTCCCACAAAAGTGTCCAGGTCATTTCGCCACCTTCTCCTGGGTTGACCTCGACGGCGCGGGTACATGCGTGGGATGTGACCGGCCCACTCCACTCTGATCTCAATATTTGAGTCTTAAATTGAAGAACAAAATATTCTGGTTCGCTCCATTGCGGTAGTTATCCTTTGTTAAAGTATTTGATACCGGAGTAAACCGGACTGACTATGGAAATTCGCCGAACGTTAGTTAGGTATAATGCATATATCGAATTGATTAATGAATGAAAGCTATAAATATTTAGATGAGTGACCCATTGGCGACTGTGGCGTCTCCATTTTTACCCGAATGTTTGATGCGCAGTAACATTAAATTGCTGATTAGAATTAATCAGCCTTATTCGTTCCATTCCATTCTCGAACCATGGTATTGTGATTTTAACCTTCACGCGCATTTTATACCCATTTTTAGGCACTGTTGCAAGAATATATTAGTTTTACCTAAGGGCATAGACCAATAAGGATTGACGCCACTTACGTCTGAGAATGCAATCGTAAAAAAATGGCGGGGTATCGTAAAGACGGCAAATTTTAATTGGTTGGTCCATTCAAGGTATGTTAGGCGAGCAGAGATGCCTGGCTATGCGGCGTCTATGGCATATTGATCTGTACCAAAGGGTTAATAGGTAGGTGAGGTAATATTACAAACCAGTGCTTGGCACTGAAACAAGGGAGATTTGACTAGACACGCGTTTAAAACGAGTAAAACTTTTTTAAATAACAATGATAACGTTTTTGTCTTACGTATAATCCCGAGTAGCAGCGCTGTCGGCCCGGCCGTCGCTGGAGTGGCGCGAGCCGGTACCGGGCCGCGCGGCCGCGCCGCTGTTCACACGCGTGCCGGCTGCAATGATTACTAGCTGTTGTAAAATATCCTAAAGTACCCTAAAACACCGGCCAAGTGCGTGTCTGACTCGGATATAAAGGGTTCCGTACCACCGTAGAATAAAAACGTCAAAAATATCAAGTTTCTTGTATTGAGACCTCCTTTATTTTTAATTTTTTTTTTTTTTTTTAATATTTGTTGTTATAGCGGCAGCAGAAATACAGATTCTGTGAAAATTTCAACTCCCCACCTATTACGGTTCGTGAGATACAGTCCGCTGACAGACGGACAGACGGACAGCGGAGTCTGAATAATAGGGTTCCGTTGGCATCCTTTGGGTACGGAACCCTAAAAATTACCTATCCTTACAAGCTTAAATCAAGAATTTATTTGGGTATAGGACAATTAATTGATTTAACTTTGAATTACATGTAGCGTTACGCCCATACCTCTGATCTGATCGATGGGCGACTGGCTTGTTACCGACGACACGCTTCCTGCTGACGTCACAGACACTGCGGGACAAAGCGAATCATACTATCCAATTCAAATACAATCACGATAACGAACACGGGATATTGCATTTTGTTATGTTGTTATTCAGGTAAGTGATAAACAATCACGATTTATCGATAAAAATAACTACACAAACAATTCATGACAAGAGTTAATTGTTTCACAATAGTTCAATACAGCTTGATCGAGTTCCGTCCAATATAGCTGCGAGCCATCACGCACATCCAGATACTCGTAGTCAAACGAAAAAAACCCGCCAAGTGCGTGTCGGACTCACACATAAAGGGTGCCGTACCACCGTAGAATAAAAACGTCAAAAATATCAAGTTTCTTATATGGGGATCCCCTATATTTTTCTTTTTAGTATGTGTTGTTGTAGCGGCAACAGAAATACACATTCTGTGAAAATTTCAACTCTCTACCTTTTACGGTTCGTGAGATACGGCCCGCTGACAGACGGACAGACAGACAGACGGACAGCGTAGGCTTAGTAACATGGTCCCGTTGGCACCCTTTGGGTACGGAACCCTAAAAACCGTTCCAAAATATTTTTAGCCCTTCTGAAGCTACGATGACGCAGATGAAGATTTTAAATTCATAATCCTTTCCACAGCCACAGGATTTTGGTTTAGATCACACAAATTGAAGGAGTTTACATTGCATTGTATTAAAAAGTGTGACGTCACGTACCTCGCTCCTGCTGCCTCGCTCGGGCCTGCGCGCGCTGCAGCTCGCGACTCCACGTCGTGGTCTCCGAGAGTCCTTGATCACCGCATAGCTTTACTATAAGCTTCAAACCTGAACATAATATGAGATTAGAACAGTAGTTACGTAGTTACTGTACTCAAACTTCAGAAAGAGTCTTTTGATCACAGTAAGAAGTAGGATCGTTTGGCAACAAAGAACATTTCCAGTTGATTAATCGACTTTCCGTAGAAAATGTATGGGAAAAGTTTTTGACGATTTCTGTCATATCTAGTATTCATACCTTAATAGACCAATAGTCGTTAGATCCCTGCATGAAATAGGATCGATAGGATAAAAAAAAATTGGTATTTTTTTCGCTAACTGTACATTTTTCTAAAATCTTCGAATGCAGTTCAGAATATCTCAAAAATTTATGGATGGTCTCCTAGAAACGTTTTCCTGTAACTATAACGGTTAAGGAACTTGCCCTTACTGTCCCATCTCAAACTCCATCCTGTATACTGATGACTCAGCAAAATTAAATTGGCACCGGTTAAATAATAGATGGAACGCGTTAATTTTTGGTCTTTAATGCTCAGATTTTTTTCGATATTAATTTTGGCTCCACCGGTTAACTAGAGGTCGAAGTAGGATAGTTAAATTATGTTATCTTTGTTGTAGTACAAAGTATGGAAGACCCTGGAGAAGGACCCGGTTCGCGCCCCACCAGGTGACGCCCTCCGTGGAGGAACAGAAGCGGATCTCGCAACTGCAGTTGAAGAAGATCAACGAGTACAAATTCCACACTAAGGAGATGGTCAACTCTAGTTACAGTAGAAGGGTAAATACACCACTTACGTCTTCATATAATCCTGGTACATCAACCAAGGGGGCGTATTCGTAGTGAAAAAAATCGAATGTCTACCTATAGTATTCATAGTTGACGGAAGGGTTCCCATACGGCCTATTTATTTCTCCATTCGTGTGTCAGAAATTGATTTGGAAGAAGAAGAAATTGGTAACTAAGGGATCGGAAACTTCGTCAACTGGGAATACTCAAGAAATAATCTCTTTCTGTGGTAATGGTGGTTAATGTTAGTATTATACAGTTGGATACTTAACGCAATATCTAAGTGAGTCAATAACAATAAAAGTTACGTAGTGTGTATTTTTTGGGCATTTTACAAGTGGGTAATATTTTAATAATGTTATTTTATATTTACCAATTTATCGATTTCAAAGCATTTGTGTGAAGGAACATAATGATAATGACATCGCAATCAGTACCTAATACACTAATAGATGGGGAGCCGTAGAAGGGATTTCTGGATTTATTCGATTAAGATAAGGGAGATACCTTACATATTGATAAGAACCTCCAACCAGTATGAGCCCTTAATATACCATATATAGGGGGGTACGCTCAGGGGCACCAAAAAAAATCGACTATCTGAAATACTCCAGCGCGTCAGATTAAGATAAGGGGGATTGATTACTTACTAAGTAGCGTCAAAAGTGCCGATTTTGCTAATTTGATCGACAGTCTAAGAAATGGGAGCATCTGTAAGGTTCACTGAACACCCCGTCTGAAAATCTGACGCGCTTGAGTATTTCTTTTTCAATTTATCATGTTGGAGCATGAAAAATATCAATATCTGACACGCTTGAGTATTTCCATGTCATTGTCTTTTTTTACAATTTTGAAATTAATATGTATACGCTTCCCCCACCGCTGAAAGTGGAAACATCTAGGAGCATTTATTCTTCCTATCATCTAATCTACCAAATCTAATAGGTTTCCGTGACGCGTGAGTTGAGTAAATTCACTGTTAGCATCATGGGCTCCCGATCTATAATGCGTTTCATAACCTACAGAAAATGCAAATTTCCAAACACCAATAATAACTAACTACTTATTACTTAATATTATCATTATAACAATATTATACCCAGTCGTAACTTAATGTAAATTTTCTAATCTCATAAATATTATTAACATAGGATGTATAATTGCGAAACTTCATTGGTTCTGTTTTCATTTTTATATTTACACGGCCTTGTTATTGTTTTATATTAAAACCATTGTTTGATGGTCAAACTAAACATAGAGTAATGATCATACTAACCATACCTCACAGGATGCAATTGGTATCTTCTGTGACCTCTCAAAGGCATTTGATTGCGTCAATTATGAAATACTTTTGCTTAAACTGGAACATTACGGTGTTAGAAATAGGGCGCTCAAACTTATATAATCTTACCTAGGAGGTAGAAGACAAAATGTTCAAATAAATGGGGTTAAATCGTTAGGCTCTCTAGTTAAAATGGGAGTTCCTCAAGGATCCATTTTGGGTCCTTTTCTGTTTTTAGTATATATAAATGACCTACCGCATATAATACAAAATAGGGCAGAGATAGTGTTATTTGCCGATGATACCTCCTTGATTTTTAAAGTAGGTAGACATGTAAATAATTTGGACGACGTGAATAATGCTATTCTCCGGGTCCATAACTGGTTCAATACTAATAATTTAGTATTGAATAGTAACAAGACTAAATGTGTAAAATTCTCATTACCTAATGTTAGAAGTAATGAATGCGATGTAGTACTAAATAAAGAAAAACTTGAATTCGTTAATGATACTGTTTTCTTAGGTATTACGCTCGACTCCAAATTACAGTGGGGTCCACATATAAGAGCTCTCGTGAAGCGGCTCAGCTCCGCCGCCTACGCTGTTAGGAAAATTAGACAACTATCCGATATCGATACTGCGAGAATAGTCTATTTTAGTTACTTTCATAGTGTCATGTCATATGGTATATTATTGTGGGGTAGGGCGGCTGACATCGAATCTGTTTTTATTTTACAAAAGCGGGCCGTCAGGGCCGTCTATAATTTAGGTAGTCGCGACTCCTTGAGAGAACGGTTTAAGGAAATCAACATTATGACTGTCCCATGCCAATACATTTATGAAAACATAATGTACACTAGAAAGAATTTACATCTCTTTAAAAAGTTAGGTGAGAGTCATCGATATAACACTAGAAATAAAGATAAATTAGATCAACCGCACTTTCGACTTGCGAAAGTTCACACATCTTTCATGGGATACTGTGTCAAGTTTTATAATAAAATACCACCAAGCATACTTAGTCTTAGTGAAACTAAATTCAAAACTTGTGTAAAACGTACGCTATGTAAGCGGGCTTACTACACATTAGATGATTATTTGAAAGATAAAGATGCTTGGCTAGGTGCTGGTCCAGCTCCACCGGAACGGGAATAGTTCCTCAGAATTATTTGTTTTGATTTATTCCTTATTTATTTATTGTTTTCCTCTTCCTTCTCTTAATTTAGCGCTATTGACATATTAGTCACAATTACCACCTTTTTAAGTTGTGGAAATCATGTATCATGTAGCCATTGACAAGCATTTGTATGTCAATTGTAGCGGGTGTTGTCTTGCCGTACGCTTACTTAGCTTTGCTGAACTATGTCGCTGCGGTAATGGATCGGTCATGCTCACTCTAATGTCCTTGCTTGCGGTGGCTCTGTGGAGCGGGTCACCCTCTTCCCTCTAAAATGGTTGAGGAGGATGATGCCGCTGCTCAAGTCATGCTCGGGTTCCGGGCGCTGCTTGCAGGGACTGGTCCGCCCATTTTCCACTTGACATCATTGTTCCTTAACTTTCAGGTTTGTTACATTTTCACTTAAGGACGGAAGGCATCACACCAAAACAATAGTTCGAAATATTCACCTTTGGGTTTAACTGTAAAGTGGGAGTAGGCATGCACAGCTTTCTAGGCTAGTTCTTATTTTTTTTTTGTTTATTTAAATACCTAATTTTGTTTTTTTTATTCACTATGTGTTAATGCCTGCCTGCTCACACAGCGTTGCTGTTTGAAAATGTATAAGTACAATTATTCTTTTGAAAAGAGTAACCATTGAGTTTCTTGCCGGCTCTTCTCAATGGAAGCAACATTACGAACCGGTGGTAATTCTAAAATATTGTTTATCTTGACTATTTATAAACGCTTATTTATTGAGCTTACATGAATAAAAAACTTTTGATTTGATTTGATTTGATTTGATTTACCATCGAAAATAAGCAAAACCCTGGCGTCTATTATTTAAAACTCCGACACAAAAGTTAATGTTTGGTATTATTAAGTCAAAATCTTTACTTATTATAAATGCTGGTTATAAGTTTGACAAAGCGTCGTACAAAAACGGCTGAACGTTTTTGAACCTTTGGTACGGGTATGGTATGATACTCTGGAATAATTTAGGCTAGTTTTTAATCTTCGAGCTTTCGAAGTCTACGCGGGTGGGTCAATCAATGCTAGTGAGAGATGTATCCAGTCTCCTATGAATTAAGCAAGAGAGCGAGTTATTACAGAGCAGGCTACAAATACTTCGCTATAAAGCTGGTCCATAAAGGGGTACCTACTATGTCTAAATATATTTTTAGTCCCACAAGCTTATTTGGCCTGCTGAAAGCGTCGCTAGTATCAACAAGACTATTTAAACACTTATTATACTTTTGATAAATGCGCCGCTAGTAAAATGGTGTTTCAGGTATCAATATATTTGTTTAAAGAAAGTCATTTTAGAGTAAAGTTAATCCAGTATGCTACTTACACTGCACGTTGTCAGGGAATCGCGTGTTCATTTTCTTGTACACGGTGAGCGCTTCCTGGTAGCGGCCTGTGGCGCGCAGGCACGCGCCCATCAGCAGGCCCCATTGAGGCTTTACAATATAATATGATAAACATTGGTAGAAATCCAAATACAACAAAATATTAACATCGCGAACACAATATACTATTACTATTATACCTATCAACCTTTTGGTTGCTATGAGGATGCTTTTAATTGGCAACTTGAAATGTTCTCTTTTTCTACTTAATGTTATCCGTAAGTTTTCCTCAAAAATATAAATAAACGCCAACAATTACCTATTGTTGGCCATGAAATGCTCAGTACGTAACACTACTCCACGAAGCCAACTAGGAGCCTGTCAAATGTGACGTCACCCGCACAAGGCGGCGGTGGCGGTGTGCGGGAGGTGTGGCGGGCGGGACGCCGCCGGCGGTGGCGGGGAAGCCGCATTCTATCCGAGCTCCTAGTTGGCTTGCCCCCTCCGCACACGGCGTCGTAACGGAAGCGTATCGTTATACGCGCGTAGAACGAGAGCAATACGAGAACGGACATTTTCAAACAAGTCCACAGACGAAGCGGTGTTGCAGCGTAGCTATGAGATGTTGTTGTCATTACGATAGGCGTAGCGTGCTGGTGTTAAAAAGCAAGCGTAGATTTTTTTTTTCATTCTAAACTGAAATTTATAAGAAAACGTTCTCTTCATAAATTTCGAATTTCGAACGTGTGAATGTGAATGAGAATTCGCTTACAAAACGATAAGTCTACGCTACGAGTCGTGTGTAGAACTCTGCACGTGTCGTACTCGCTGCGTCTTGACGATACGCTTACGATATGACTACGCTTACGCCCCGTGTGCGAAGGGCCATGGAGTAGTACGTACGTTGTTGGGTTGCAGACGGGCGGCGCGGCGGTAGTAGTGCAGCGCGGCGTCGGGCGGCGCGTCGCTCGCCAGCCACTCCAGCGCCGCCATCTCGCACGGCCACACCGCCTCCACCTGCCGAGATCACATCATCACAATCACAGCCAATGACTGCACATCATATACGGGCTGGCTCGACCTGGGTACCACCCTCTCACAGAAGATAGGCGTATAGTAGCTATTACAGCTGCGTTTCGTACGATGAGTGGGAGAGCCGGACGCCCAACAATCAATAAGGATCAGGGGGACCGCCCTGTAAGAAGGTACCTATTACCTACTTGATTTTTCAACATTAATAAAGATGTACCTATCTATATTATGCAACCGCTTGATAACATTTATCACCAAACAAAAGTAGTATGACGTGGGTAGGTACTAGTTTTTATAAACTCTAAACTTACTTATCTAATAAAAATGTTATGAAAAAATACTTACCTACTTACAATATGCGATAATTAAAACGATGTTTAAAATACACACAATCTTTAAATATATAAATTATAATGGTAGGGGCTCACAACCTTTTGTCTTGGTACCTAATAATTACTATTGACGAAATGTTTATACAGAAGTTTATCCATCAAGATCTCGTTTTAAAATCCGGTGTAGATTGAGCTACCTACCTACTGGATTTATGTTATCAATTCCATTATGTATGAACTTACATCTTGGTAGTGGTGTTTGGCAGTCTGCATGTCGCCCATCTCGTTGTGCAGCTGCGCGAGCGCACACGTCACGCCCGCGTCCCAGCTACCGATCAGGCTATACCTGGATCATGGATGTGACGTTCTCAATTTATTTATTTTCCTTTAAAGCCAAACATGGTGGAAAAAAGAAATGAATGTAGTTTCGTGCTGCCATTTCCTTCGGCTGGCGTCATCGTTGGTCACCATTGTCGACCCCAACTTATAAAAGTAACAGCGGTGTGTGTGACAGGCCTGGTCCCAATAAAAAACTATAAGAAGGGGTCTTGCATAGCCCACGACAGGTAGGAGTGCAAGAAATAAAAGGAAGCTTTGAGGTAAATATTAGACTTTGGAACGAACTCCTTCTCGAGGTTTTCCCAAGAGACTACAGCATGAGGTTTTTCAAAAAAGGTGTTTACAGGTTCGGCAACGTGCGGGCGATGCCTCTGGTATTGCAAGCGCCATAGGCTACGGTATCCGCTTTACATCAGGCAGCACGCTTGAGATAAAAATCAGCGTTGGTCGCGCGCAACGTCAGAAGAAATATGAGCATTACGTTGTTGAGATAAGTGTGAATTTGCTATATTAACTTTTAGATTAACGCTTCGATGCACTTCAACTCTGCACTAGTATAACCGTAAATCATATAGGTAATATTGACCCTTAGTGATATCATTAGTATGGTGGTGGCCGGGGAGGTAGTAGGGTATTCTAGTACGCACCAATGCTCTGCGACGGCGGGGTCGTGGTGCGCGCGCGCCAGGCCGGCGGCGGCCAGCGCGCGCAGCGTGGCGCCCGCGCCCGCCGCGCCGCGCACGCGCGACCACCGCGCCTCCGCCGCCTCCAGCGCGCTCGGCTCGCCCGTCTGCTCTAGCGCTAGGGCTGCCACCACCACGGATATCATTACATTATATGTTAATACATATTACAGTTACCATTTCTTTGTAAGTTTCCCATCTACTGTGAGGAGTTTACATTTTACGTATAGTACAACTAGATCATATTGCTAATGAAATTGGAGCACAAGCAAAGAACGAGGGACGTAAAGTCCTTCGAAGTTAACAAAAGAAATCGTTGCAACCTTGAAAATTACACAAAATAAATTTATTTTTAAATCAAATTATGTAAGAAGTAAGCTATGAGTATGAACATCACCACAACTTCATTGCAGTGTATGTATTTCTATAGAGCACTTACCTAAATCGTGTGCAGCTATAAGATCAGCGGGGTCTAGATGCGTGGCGGCGGCGAGCGAGTCCGCGGCTTGTCGCCAGGCGAGGGGCGCGGGCGGCGGGGGTAGTGCGGGCGGCGGGCCGGGCCCGGCGGCGTGCTGCGCGCGCGCGGCGGCCAGCGCGGCCGTCACGCGCGCGCAACACGAGTACGGGTCGTCGCGAGACGCCGCCTCGCTCAGCGCACGCGCTTCCGTGAAGTTGCTCAACTGCCACAGACCAATAAGCCATTGACCCCTGCTCACATATGCGTTACTACTGAATATGTGTGACCACACCATTCAGATGTACTCATAGCTCCAGCTACTGCAGTAAGATCGGTGATTCCGAACGCAGTAAATCCGTCCAAATGTATGGACGTATCGCGTTCGGAAACCCCAATTCGATATTTTGAAACGGAATTCCGTATTTATATGTGGCGGGCCTAATCAGTCAATCCGATACATAGTGTCAGTCAACACCTACCAGTTTGATTGGTTGTTTATAATTCAAAATCTGTCCGCTTCCTTGATATCTCGGCAACTTTTGACGTTTGCATCATACAATAGTGGACGTGACCTGATGTATTTTCATTGGTCTATGATAGTTGGTAAAGATATTATTGATGATGACATTAACTTTTTTCATACGTACTGATGCCAAGTTGCTCAGGAGTAGAGACAGCAAAGTTTAGAGTGCTTCTTCATTAAAACATCCACTTCGTTCACTCGCACAGCTTTAACAAACTCGTTAAGGGAATCGACAGCATGGTAACGTACCGCGTAGGCAACAAATGCGGCGTCGGAGTTGGCCTCGGCCCGTAGCACGCGGTCGTTGGGGTGCGCGCGCGCGACGGCCTTGAGCCGCTGCAGCGCCTTGAGCGCGTGGTGCGCGGCGGGCGGGCGCAGCGCGCGCAGCGCCGCCAGCGCGCCGCCCAGCTCCAGCCGCGCGCCCGCCGCGCCCGCGCCGCCGCCGCACCCGCGCAGCGCCTCCACGCACCACGACATGCCGCTGCACACGCACACACATGCACACTATCTGGCTGGACTTGTCTGCGCCCCTACTCAGACTATTTTAAGTTCACAGTTTCGAAAAAGCAGAGTCACGGTCTTGCAGTCATTTACGAAATCTCAGAGGAGATCCTACCGCACAGAACCAATAATACCTACCTTTGTGCCGAATTCTGCATAGCTCTGGCTACAAAAATCGAATGGAGGTGGCATAGCTTGCAAAAATACACGACTGTTAGTCAACATATGGCTGAAATAAAGCACGCATACGTTGGTAGGTAATGTTTATACGTATAGCGGATTGGAAGACCCTGCCTTATAAAATGAGAGAGCTGCTGATGTGTGTTGAAATAAATAAACGGTATATGGTGTATTGGTGTTTAATTGATTTGGAGAAGCTAGGAATAGTACACTAATCACAAATTATCTTAAGTAGCTACTTCTCACACGAGATTCAAACACCAACTACCTGGACTACGTCCAGAGTACTCCGATTAGAATATCTAACTAAATATTCAAATAGGTACAGTGGTACTTATAAAAACACAATGTGCCAGTGATAAAAACAGTTTGTTGACTAGCAGCTACTAAACATTCTACTTGCTGAAAAGAGGTGGCATATCGCCACATCACTACCCCACGCAGAAGAATGCCCCCCTTTTAAAATGCTAAATGATGCAGTCAGTTTGTGTTTGAGTCTCGCGTGAGAAGTAGCTACTAGAAATCTCCTATTCAGTGTACTTACAATAGCTTCTCCACTTTAATAAAACCCATCAACATTCCACAGTTTTTTATTTACAATACAACACACATCATCAGCAATTTCATTTCATAAGGCAGGGTTTTCCAATCTCCTATATAGGTATTCCATTTGCAGTATCCAAATGAGCGGGAAACCGCCAATTTAGTTAACAAGTCACGTCGTATAATGTTCTTCATGCAAGGTTCATTCACCATCCCACACCATTCAAACCCTCAAGCGTAAAGAACACAGCGTCGACTAGGGAAATGCCAAATGCGGACCATCCCCCCCGCAACCCTACCTATCCCGATTATTGCCAGGAGTGCTTATAAGAAGTGTAGAAGTGTGTGTAGTGTCTTTCTTTATTTCTTTACTTACCCCGAGTCTGGTCCCCGGGAGCCGGGGCGCTGCATGGCGGCGGCGGCGGCGGCCAGCGCCAGGCAGCGCTCGGCGTGCGCGGCGGCGCGCCGCGACCACCGCGACAGGCGGTCGCCGCGCACCACGTCGCGCACTACGCACTCGTACGCGTCGTTCTCCTGCCAAACATAAAGGCGTCCGTTACGATCCGGTGTTAGATTTACCCCCGCCCTCTCTCTAGAGACAGCAGCCCAAGCCGAGGCCGTGCCCTACGTAACGCCCTTGAGCGTGCTGTCCCCTTACCCTTCTGGTTGGAACGCACACACCAAAGACCGGGTGAAGTTGTAGAGGCCACTTTGGCCAACAACATATAAATCAAATAAAAAAACATATAGGCGTCTCTACACTCGCGCCGCGAAGGCCCGCGAACCCATTGGTCATACGGCGAGAACAATGAGCTCGTAGGCCTTCGCCGCTCTAGTGTACAGCCGGCTTAATGACACACCAGACTCGAATTGTATACTCCCAAACTAATGCTCAGGATACACGGCCACACTCGACTCAGTGTATCTCAGTGTCCGAAAACGCCACTACAACTGTAACAAGCGTGTCGCGGTAGTGTACTGAGTGTATTTGTGTCAAGTGTCAAGTGTATCCCGAGCTTAAGGAACGCTTGGAATGAGATAGTAATCATACTTAAAGATCTAGTAAAGTGTGTCGATATCTTATATCGGAGATTGGTCTAGGATTCAAGGTATTGCTAGGAAGACATATGAAGGGACGTCAAGTCAAGCGGGAAGCTAGGATCAGGTCTTCAGTGAGTAGCATCATCTTTATCACTGAGTTAGGTAAACTGGCCTAAATATAACAAATCTGTCAATTACTCACGTCATCTATGGGTATGTCCTGATGGAACGTGGGCGGCTCTACGTCCAGCATAGCGTGGAACGCTGCTTTCGCACCGTCTGCGTCATTCAGTGCTACTGAACACAGCACTAAGTGCAATCCTAGAAGATTTTATATGTCACTATTAGCGAGGTATTCAAAGTACGTCGCCAGAGGTAAAAATAATTTTGCAACCGAGTGATACACTCTACTTTTCCTTTACGAGAAAAATAATATGGTGCAGTCGACGTGCCACGAAGCCCCCCCAACCTCATGACTGTTATGTGAAAATCTAGTGAACAATAGAACTCCTTTGGCGTACTTTTGCTCGCATTTTTTGAGGAACAAACAGTTGTTTTTCGAATAGATGGAATGCAAAGTCCTATTAGGTATAAGCGGTTGGTTCGAAGCTTTAATGTCTAGGTTCACTGACCAGTCTGGAAGTCTCCCTGTTCGTGCATGATGTGCTGGAAGTTGGTGACGGCGTCGCGGAACTTGCCCATGCGCACCAACAGCAGCCCGATGTTGTGCATCACTTTCATCCTTCACATAAGTTAACAAAAACAAGCAATATTATTTCCTAGCTTTCCCAATGTTGGCACAGATTTCCTCGTGATCCGCACTACGAAACTATTTGTCTCGAACATTTCCGTCTATTTATTTTTCTTGCTTATAAACCTATTCCACTACTGGGACAAAAAGATGGAAAGGGGAGGACCACTTTCCGTATATCTAACGATCCGTTTTTATTTACTCGCAAATGAGTTAAAATCGTTGCACCATCTTTTGGCGGTATTCATTCTTCTGTCGGCAACCATATTTGGGCGTCCAGATATACGAGAATACGAGAGACGAAGATAATATACGAGAACATCTGATTTGAAATGAACATATTTTATTATATGTAGGTAAAGAATAATTGCCGAGGCGCATATAAGTGCTTAAGTGACCTACCTTAAGTCTTTCTCCGCCGTCGGCGTCTGATCCAGTGCCATTCTGTACAACTTCAATGCTTTTGGATGCTCACCCATTTTGAAATAAATATTTCCCATATTAACCTACAAAATTATGAAGCATAATTTAAGTGATACATATTCTTCCATAATTGAGAACTATCCAATTTATTCAGTTTACCTTACGCCTACCTTAAGCCTATTCGCATGTGGGAACAATTTATTTCTCGTGAGCAACTGGTATGTGTTCAGGGCCTCTGTGTACATTTCATTGAGGGCGTATTGTCCAGCCAAGTTGCATAGTACCTGTACATTATAAAGATATAATAAAGCATCCCTAAGCCGCTCGCGCCGGCCTATCAGTATGTCCAGTTATCATCTGTACAAACTTAAATGGGGTGTAAGTTGCTCTATCTTAAGACAAAAATTATTCTACATGAGGTATCTGTGTTGTATTAAATCCATTTGAAGCTATGTATTATAAGTTACCCCCTTCGCACACGGCGTCGTAACGTAAGCGTATCGTATTACGCGCGTAGGACGAGAGCAATACGAGCACGCACGAAGCGTAATCTCATACGCTTCGCTGCCGCACCGCTTCGTGTGCGGACTTGTTAGAAAATGTACGTGCTCGTATCGCTCTCGTCCTACGCACGTAATATGATACGCTTACGCGACGATTACGCTTACGCCCCGTGTGCAAAGGGCCTTAGACATAGAAGAATTTATGACTGTAGTTACAGTAGTGCTATATGATTACTTACAGCAAACGTTAGATCCAGGTTGTGCGTATCTCCGAGGTTAGCCTGTTCCTGCATGCGAATCAGTTGCCGCTCCAAAGCCGACGCCTCCTGCGCTTTGGCCAATGCCTGGCGAATATGTATTTTATACTATAACCCTTTGTACAAGCTGAAGCAAAACGGAAACCGAAGCAAAGCATGGTCTTTTGTTTGCGTATCAACTGCCAACGTAAATAATAATCAACCTTTTTCTACATTCTGCTAAAATGCGGACCATTTCACTCGAAACCTCACTCGCTTTGTTCTTTAAGATATGTCAGCATTACTAAGTACCCAAGTAGTACTACAGTACTATAGTTGCGGCACGCTATGATGGCCGTTTTGACGTGTGGGAGGGTGGAGAAAATGAACCTTATTATAACGGAGTAAGAATGGCCATTTTAAAGTTTCAGAATGTCAACAAATTAATGCGAAAATGAAACTTATTCCCTTATAATAAGGTTCATCCTCTCCACCCTCCCACACATCAAAACGGCCATCAAAGCGTGCCGCAACTATAATGAGCGCAAAAATCTCGCAGCGTGGCGCCACGTTCGCGCGGGCATTGTCATAACACTGACGAGTGAAGTGACAGATAACGACAGGTCAGTCCAATCAAGCGACATTTTTAGGCAGTTTTAATGACGAAATCTGACGGGTTTAGTACTTCATCATTATCTTCATATGCCTGTACCAGTCCACTACATAGGCCTCTCCCAATGTACGTCACCAAGCCCGACCATCAGCTCGATCTCAGTACTCGCCTGTCCCAAGTCGATATCTTTCTTCGCAGCGGTGTCGTCGTCAGGGTCGGTGCGTGCACTCAACATGCACGACTCCTCAACGAGCGTCATTATCCGGGCCTCCATTTGCTTCACACGTTCCTCGATACTGGAACAATAGTCTTAAAATAAATACTAAAGTCCAGCGGGGCTATCAATGAACCGGTTCGCAGCGTTTGCGGCGAGTTCGCCGCGGGGATACAATGTGATCACTGTAGCGCCACGAGTGCCACGACGCGTTCGCTGCATACATGCGGCAGTTTGTAAACTGTGAATTGGTACATCGACCGCACCGATGGGAACGCGCTCGCAAAACCGCTAGTTGAATAAGACCTGAAGGGATACGGCCACCCAAAAGGGCGTGGTACTGGAGGGTTGACGTAATAAAAGCTCTGAATACAGTTTATACAAAACGTACAATGGTTATTATGTGGTTTAATCACCTGTCTTCTTTAGCGTCGTCCCTGGCGGGCAGTTCCCGCGCGGTGGAGGTGTATCCGGCAGCACGCACGGCGGTGACGGGCCGCGCCGCCGCCGTGCCGGCGCGCGAGCTGCCACCGCGCACGCTCACTGTGCCCATGCGCGTTATCTGAACGCACCACAAACAAATGCCACTATCATAAAGCAACCGCAAAATCAACGATGATAATGCCCGACCGGACGGATTTGGACTGAAAGCCTGGACGTGTATGGCGCGCTGAGAGTCCACTCAGTTCATCGATACAATGATGTCGATCGCATTTCATTCGTTGACAGGCCACTTCAGGCCCGGCCTTCAATCCGGGATTTTTCGCTACACCCGACACGGGTTTGGCCGGATAGTAAGGATCTCTCGGCACGGTGGTGTTCTCATATCTTGGGTGGCATGCATTAGTAATGAATAGGTATAACCAGTTTATCTGGATGCACAAACAGTCCACCAAGAGATATGGCGTGGCAAGGTATCGTGCAAGAATATAAGCTGATGAAGATGACGCCAAGGTTCGACCCTCGACGTCATCGTTGGACACCATTGTCGATCCTGGCTTATAGGAGTAACAGTGGTGGGAATGTGTGGCGGGCCTAGTCCTATAAAAAGAAATCTGATGAAGATCGAAATGGTTGGGCTGTAAGAGACACAACCAGAGGTTTAATAAATAGGTAATCTTGAGTGAGCTATTTTAGGTGAAGAATTTGTAAAAAAGCGGAATTTCCATAGAGAGATCAGCTCACCCCAGTCCCCATACGGCTCGGCACTTTCCTCCCGATGCCCGTAGACCGCAGAGTCTCCTGGAAGGCCTGGTCCTCCCGCAGGTTGCGCGTGTCCAGTGCGGGCGCCACGTCATTGAACCCCGCGTAAAGGTCCTCGTCCTCATCCACCACCATCGCGGTCCGCGGCTTCGAGTCAGTACCGAGTCTCGAGGCGCTATAATAACGGGAACTCAACATCCTATTATTAATGAATCGTGGTTATTTTCTTTGAATGTAACCTTAATCCCGCTGCGTTTTCGTGACGACGTTTGTCGATTTGTTGTGACGCTGTCTCCATGGCAACGGTTTTATTCGTCTATTTAGAGCACGGATAAAAAAAAATTAAGGTGCTTATATTTTATAAAAACAGTTTTTATGTAACTCTTGATCATGCAGTTAATTTTAATGCTCGGTAGCTCGATAGCTCGGTCGATGTACAGCATGCGGGGACTCTCAGGCAGAAATTAAGTTTTTATGAATAAACAGAAAATCTCTCGCTCCCCACATGAAAGTGGGCATTTAGAATATGGTTAAAATTTACAATTCAATTTTATTCGATTTAAAGTGAATATAAAGTTTCATGGTCTTGTACCACAGTGTTGTATGTGGTTTGCTCTTGATAGTGTAAAGTGTAGGATTTGGGACCCTTCGTTTAAGATGAGAATATACTTCTGGGTTAAACATGGTTTAAATAAATAACAAGAATTAATTTCACGTTCAATATTTATTACATACTTCTAAAGTCATACAGTCAAGGTCCATCTCATAAAAGTCACACCAATTAAACAATTTAATAAATTTAGCTAAATTAAAAAAGAAAAGAAAACAACTGACTGAAATCGAAATCACATAAAATCACCCTTTCTTCAAAAAAGCAGTGCTATTGGAAGACACTGAATGTATGTTATACCTATAACTTGTTCAGTAACACACAAAATAATAAAACGTAATGTACGCTAACTTAAAAACTAGATCAAAGTAAAGTCTATAAGAAAGTAAAACATTAAAACTACAAACGAACGAATCCTCACATCGTCCCGAGGCCTACTCCTATTCTGTTATACCTTTTACATAAACATTCAAAATATTGGGTATAAAAATAAATCATTTCCAAAAGTTCTTGTATCGTCATCGAATCAATAACAATTATGATCTAATGTACATTTTTATTTGCTTTTGTCAATTTTTTTGTCGATGTTATACTACCTACTGAAAATTAACAATGAAAAAAATATTGTGACCCTAAAAGACTAGTAAGAAATGCAAGTATTCATATTTTTGTACACTTTTCACTTATCATTAAGATAACACCAGATATAAATAATACAGATGTCTATTAACGCGGATATGACTTAGATGTTAACAATTGATAGTTATTTAGTTATCATTTATATATTTTTATATACATTCGATTAACAAGTCACTGACACCAAGACACTTTCGCACATACATTATTTTAGGCATCGGAGGCCGACGCAAACTATCTCACACTAATATGGCATACTGGCGTAGTCCGAACTGTCTTGGGGCCGACACTACAAGTATAGTCACAACTAGATTTTATTATATTCTTAAACATTAATGGCCAGATCGTATTAACGTTTATTCGAAGTTGTTACAGCAGATAAATAGTATATACCCCTGGAATCTTAATTGACACTGCAGTTAACCACATTACAAGTATAATACGAATGTACGAATTAATTTAACACTAATTACGCCTGCATAACTGTGTAGACTTATTAAATGAATGTGTATAAGTCATCAAAATCAGTATAATGTAACATGAACTAAATCAAGTATAGTCACTGATGTGAATTGGTGTAGTAATTTGGTATTATTTTGTGTATTTTCTCTGTCCAATACAACGTGTTGTAGCCTCTTAAATCCTATATTTATGTAAACCTAATACAAATAGAGGGCTATAATCGCTCGTAAATTCTTATCGGGGTTTAGAGTGTGAATAATAATGTAAAAATTATAAATAGCTGCCATATTACACTTTATATTATCACTGGTCGTGTCATGTGTACCTATAGTATAATTTGGAGTTAGGGTCACCGCGATCACATTATGAAGCACCAATGCGTGGTAAGTGGTATACAGAGCACACTGTAGCATGCACAACTCGATGAGATATACAGAATTATTTTTATCAATGGCCAAAATTTCATATTCTGTTTTTCTGAGATCTAAAAAAATAGTTAAAATACACAAAAAATATCCGTACTCCTATCAATAGTTTATAATGTGCGTTCTGCCCGTAGAGAACGATACGATACGCACCTAGCGGCGGTGTACTCTCGCGCACAGCTCTAGCTGTTATCAGGAATAGTGACCACGCAGTACTGTAAGCACCGACAAGTTAACACTTTTTGACATATTCAATTTTGGGCGTTGATAAAAAAATATGTTTTATATAAAGGACCGTAAATCGGGTTTCGTCCGCAGATAGGTCTCCTGAGAGCGCGGGGCGCGAGGCGGAGGGCGGCGGGCGGCGGGCGCGGCTAGATCTGCGTGGAGAAGCGCGGGCGCGGCAGCTCGAACACGTCGTCGCCGTGCACCGAGCGCGCCAGCGCCTTGATGCTGGCCGCTATGTCCTGCGGCCCCGCCTGACACAATCACCTTGGATTACACATCCGAACCACAATTCACGAGACAACATCTCTAACTCTGCTCTAACGACCGCACAATTTCGACGTCACGAACACATAAAGCAATACGGCAACCGGCATGAGTCGCTCCTACTCTGGATGGATGGAGCATGTTTCAGGAACTCGGCAATACGTTTGTTTATACACGACTAGCTGTTGGCCGCGGCTCCACACACGTGGTACTTCAAATATACACTCTGGGATAATGCAACTTTTTAGCAAAGATAAAAATTCAGAACCAGATCAGTAATTACCTCCTACATACAAACTTTACCCCTTTATTATTTATTAAATATTAAATATTTAGTGGAATAATTTCTAGTCGAGGACAAAATGTATCCCCACTACCCGCGTTACCTGCCACAATGATGCCATACGCAGAGCGAGATACCATATATGGTGCGAGATAGAAACAAAAAAATATGTGAATGTTCAGTGATCCCTAGTTACAAGACTCAGTACTAGAGACGATGACGACGTGGTCAACATTTTCTATATCTATTTAAGCGGTAGAATACAAGAATACTTACATCTTCATCGAAGTCCCTATTAGTTGGTCTCTGGTTGGGGAGCTTGCAGGGCATGTTCATAGGCAGCGAGCGCGCGATCACTTCCGCGCCGCCGCCGCCGCGCGGCCGCGAGATTTGGATGCCCTCGTCATTACTGCCTTCTGTCATAACATAATATACAAATTCATATTTGTCCATTTTATAAGCACACGAGCTTCACCATAAAACATATCGTAGCTTTCTCTGTTTTTGCAGCGGCGACCTTTGATTCCTAGGCATGACGCGGTCCGAAGCGGAGACGTCAATAATAATAGAGGATGAACTTTTCAATCTTTAAAACATAGAGTGCCAGAGTCATAGAGGCAATTGGTTTGGCTGAGTCCAAGATATTTTGGCTATTTAAAGATGCGATTGCTATTAAGTTACTTACCATCACCATCAGAATCATAGTCGTCTTGGTCAGACAACATGTTGTTTCGGGAGTCCATGTCTTCTAGATCGAAAAGCTCTTCGGCGTCCAGAGAATCCTCTTCTGCAGGCACAGGCCTATTAGTCTGAACATAAACAATCATTATTATAATGTCAGGTATGGACTGACACGAAAAAGCGTTTAGAGAGTAATAAATAAATATTTTTTGTACATTAGGTATTCATAATAATAAACCATCACGTCTGTATTTCTCAAAGGGGTAGGCAGAGGCGGACTGTAGTGCACCAATCATATATTGATGTTGGTATTTTGTCCTAATGTAATCTGTTGTCATTAAACCAGGCAGGCTCCCTCTTTACGCGAGGGGGAAGAGCGGAAATGTAGCTCCACGATAAGAGCTCACGTAGCCATGTGTAACGGTAATAACAATGTAATAATAAGCTTACAAAAAGGATCAGTATCTTTGAGGAAAACGATTACTTTATTAATGTAGGTCACGCAATATTATTACTTATGAAACAATAACATAGAATATAATAGTAATTCATAGAATTTTGAGTATTTAAGATTTGCTAACTCTGTAGCAACTAGTCTATGATAGATACTGTTGAGAACCGATTGCCAAGACCTTTTAACCCCCTATACCATCAAAAACGCCACAAACCTAGCCCAAGAAAAGTAGGACACCATCACAACTGTACTGCCAGACGAGGTAGGCAGAGAACTCAGTTCATCAATAGTATTTTAGCCGCAAAAATGTAAGGGTGCGAGTTTATTACCTATTGCAAAAGAACAAGATAATACCTTAACAATATTCTGTATTTTTTTGGCATCTTTGATGGAAGACAGTCTTCTTCTCTGCAGTGGAGGTAGCTGTGGGGACTGTGGTCCGTTGTCGAGCGCCGCGTCGGTCCGCCAGCCTTCCCGATCCGCGGTGTCGCGCGCCTTACTTATAATACTGAAACAAATCAAATAATCAGAAGCCGTCAATACTACTAAAGTATGATAACGAAAAAATTGTTTAAACTAGCAAGGATTTGTTTTTATGTTATATTGTAATACTGTACCTTATCATCATTTATTGAAGACACATTTTCATTCATATGTTTACAACAGTTAAAAATTGATAATTCAAGTACCTAGCTAGAATCTTATGATCCCTGTGTGCCCTCTCTCTATAGGCATCAAATTCAGCATACTTCTGATCTCTGAACTGTCTCACGGTCTCCTCCACCGCCTCGAGCTGTGCCTGTAAGGTCTGGTTCAGTTGCTTGCTCAGCGTACCGATCACCTGCTGTGTCGGAAGCCACACATTCCTATCATTGTATATAAAATTATTTGTGTCAACATTTTCCTTCATTTCAATGTCATTTGTTACTTCTGGCACTAATAGATTGAATACTGGCGAGAAATTGTTTGATTTTTTCAAATTATTTATCCGCTCTTGGGAAGTCTGCAATACAAACAAATAAATCCTTAAATCAGGTGGTGATGTATCATTTGCTGATAAGATATTACTATAAACATGTCACATATTAGCACAGATTTTAAGAGACATCATAAAAATAAACATGAGTTATGCAATGTTAGTCTATTAGCAACACGTGTGGGGTTTATTATGAAACTGTGAATACAAAATATGTTTTTTCACGGTTCATTAACTTATTTCACAATGCATAACTTTGAGGTTTTCCTAAAGCATTTTACATAATGGATACTATACAATACAAATAAAATTATGAAAATCTTATTGTCCAATCCCATTGAATATTTTTATAATTTAACTGTTGCACATATCATATTATTGCTGAGTCTCAATCTAAACTGACACTAACCTGAGTGGACTTGCCAATAAGCAATACATAAGGTCCAGTTTTGTCATGTGATATGGCATGTGTAGTCTGCCCGCATGCAAGGCAGCAGTGCAAGGTCCAGCGGCCCAGGGCACGC
Source organism: Drymonia ruficornis (assembly GCA_947859195.1). NCBI lineage: Eukaryota > Metazoa > Arthropoda > Insecta > Lepidoptera > Notodontidae > Drymonia > Drymonia ruficornis. The sequence continues at coordinate 5,759,831 of OX401910.1, read as the reverse complement.
TGGTCCACTAGGGCGGGCTGCGACACATGAGCCTTCAGACTATTAATCGAGCAAGAAACCAGCTTCTGTTAACAAAATGATTGTTGAAATTAACATCAATAAATTGTAGATTAATTTATACAACAAGACAAGACATGTGTTAAAACAATAAGCAGGTACCTAATGCAAGTAAATAGCCATTTCAGCTGTGTTATTTTTATAACAAATTAAGATACCACTTGATAATAACAAAATATGAATATGGAGTAGGTAGGCCATGTTCTTATGGAATATAGTGGGTACTGGGTACTACATGTATGTAAAGTATCGGAGCGAGGAATAATCGAGACTAGCGATTATGAATATGAACGTAAACAAGTCGAGACGGCGCCGCGCCGAGCGCACATGTACTTGTATGTTATGCAAATCATAAAATTTATTATTATACCAAATTAGGATCACATCAAATGTCTTATTATGATCGATGTTATTCATATTTCAATTTCAGGGCAATGAAAAACCCTTTTTTCAACTCAAGGTCAAGACATGTTTACCGACGGTACCGTACCTCGCTGAAAAAAATATCCCTTTGTTCCGTGGATGTTAACTCCAGTTTTCCAATGTCGACAATTTCTTCAACTTTATCACTTGCTAGGGTTACATTCAGGCATTTACAAACAAAAAGCGCCATGGTTTTATTTAGAACCGTACGTTGAGGTCAAAACGATAAAGAAATGCACAAAAAATCAAGTTAAATAAGAGCACAGTAGTTTCAATCAACTTTCAGATAGATAAACGCTAGTGAGGTGCAAAACAAATACATACATACAATATAAATAAACTATTCCTTCTATAATAATAAAAATGTAATCGATCTATACCTATATGTTAAATTTTATCATCGATGCAGTAATCGATTTTAAACATATTTGTTTTTTACCAAATGAAATCCCAAGTTCCAACAGTAATAACCACGCTTGTATTATTGTTGATGATATAATAATGATAAAATAATTCATTCTACACGGTCGGTCGGATCAACCATTCAACAGGGAGAGATGGAACTATAGGGAAGAGTGCTCCATCTTTCTCTGTTGAGCTGTTGAACTGACCGTGCATAAGTGCTTATAACTAAATATTACTAAAGTTTGTACCTGTACTATTTATATTTTATATATTTTTACATAATAGGTACATTGGATAATTTGCAATAAAGTTTTTACCGTAATAAGTACTTATTATTAAACAATTCTACGAGTATTAAACGATTAGCAATAATAGTCGAAATCGGACATCACTAAGCACGCTTACTTTTGCTGCGGTCCAGACGAGTAATTTTTGTTATTTTCGTTCATAAATGTCGTTCCACCAACTTGTAGGTACTGAAATGAAAGTGATCATTATTATCGTTTTTATCATTCGTTGTCACCGCGTTAAATCTGTGTCCTATGGAATCATATGAACCTATTCGCACTTGCGGTTCATTTATGATTCCAATGGACGCGGTTTTATCAACGCGGATATAACCGCTGTGCGGCCTAGGCCTTACAGCTTTTATGAACGAAAATAACAAAAATTACGACGAATGGAACGCAGCATTTGTTGATAGTTGAAGTTTTGTTTATCACACCAAAGATAATAGAACTCAACGAGCAAAGACCAAAGACTCACTCACTCATTTGCATTTGACAAGTCAAATTGTCATTAATGTCAACTAAGTTGTCAACCTCAAAATCAGCTGCAGGCTGACCTATGCGGGATTGTGGATGTATTTCGTACGTGGCGTTAATGTAAAGAAGTTATTTTGTATTAAAGCTTAGTTAGTTTTGTGTCGTTTACGTAAATGATTTTGGTGACGTGTGCTTAGATTTTTTGTTTGCAAAATTTTATGATTATACGGACTTACAATGTCTAAAAGAAGTCAACCCAGTTGGTTACCGCCGGCAAAACCAGATGCAAGACCAGTTCTGAAACTATATAACAGCTTGACCCGACAGAAAGAGGAGTTTGTGTGCGCTAATGGTAACCGCATCAACTGGTACAGCTGTGGACCAACTGTGTACGATGCCTCACACATGGGTCATGCAAGGTAATTTGTACAATTACTTATCAATGCATTTATACAAGAAAAGCTATCTGATGATGATCATGGTCTTCATGTTAAAATATTTCAACAGTATAGTTTTGTCAAGAATTGTCCTACATAAATAGACAGATTATAAGTTTATAGTCAAATATGTAATTGCTATCTAAGGGCCTTATCACACTGGCAGTTTGCTAGCGGCTTGCAAGCAGGTTTTTCCATCAACACTGGATGCATATGGTCAGCAAGATCATCTCATGTCACTTGCAGGCATACCCTCCCATTCAAAAACTGCCAGTGCTATAACACCCTAATATCCATTTATCATTCCAGATCCTACATATCCTTTGACATACTGAGGCGTGTAATGGAAAATTATTTTGGATATGACATACTGTTTGTTATGAACATAACTGATATTGACGATAAGATCATAAAGAGGGCTCGGCAACATCATCTGTTTGAGAAATACTCAGCAGAGGAGAGGAATCTGGACAGCATCATAGATGATGCAACATCGGTGGTGAATTACTATGAGTCTGAGATTAAAGGCACTGTTGACATAGATAAGAAAAATGCAATGCAGAAAACATTGGACAAGTAAGTTGTGGAATCTGCAGTTAAAGTAGGTCAGAACAATATGTTTGTTATAATAATTGGTATTGTCTATTTTGCAATATTATTTGCTACTATATGGGTTTTATGTTTATTATTAAAGGTAATTATTACCTAATCAGAAAAGCATTGCATTCTCATTATTAACAGCTATAAATAAAAAGGAATATTCAATACTATAGTATATAGTATTGAATATATATTATGGTTTTTGATACAGAGTGTAATGAACTTATTCAATACATTCATGAAATTAATTTTATTACTGAACTGATAAGTTGGACAAGTAGGCATAGGCTCTTATCAGCAGGCATACTTATTTCCATTCACCTATATTACTGCATTGCAACAACACCACTATATTTATACTAATGTGACATATTCATTATTTTATAGCATTGCATCTGCTGTTCAGACTCTGAAGTCAGCAGTGGAATCCAAAGATGTAGCTAAAATAACAAAATCGAGGTGTGAGTTGCTGCAATCGGCCAAGAATCCGATATCAGAGTGGCTGGACAGCAAGTACGGAGCTACTGTAACAGATAATGCAATATTCACAACACTACCCAGATATTGGGAGAATGAGTTCCATAAGGACATGAAAGCTCTGAATGTAAGTATTTAATCAAATGCGTATGGAACGGTATCCCTTAACATAACATGACTTAAAGCAGAACTGCGTCTTTGTGCAGCTGTTATTTTTATCAGACTTGGGAAATATGTAAAATGACTCACTGATAATATTTACTATGGTAAACTCGACCACTAAACCAAGTAACCAACACCAGTAAAGAATATAAATTGAAATAGCCATACAACCTCTTTAACTCTCGCTCGCACATTTCAACTTGATGATGCAAGCGAATAAGAAAGTCCGATACTTATTACGTTTCGATTCTATTCTTTATAAGCGCGTTAGAAATAAATATTTTTTAACAACCCTGGGTCATGACTGACTCGTAATTGTTACAAGTAAATCTTTACTTGAAATTTTTTTCGAGTAAAGATTCAATATGAAAAAATGTGTATGTTTAATTTTAGATTAATTACTAAGAAATATTTTGCAGGTGTTACCCCCAGATGTTTTAACGCGAGTAAGTGAATATGTGCCGCAAATCATAAAGTTCATAGAGAAGATTATATCGAATGGTCTCGCTTACGAATCGAACGGGTCAGTTTACTTCAACGTGAGCGATTTCGACAGCAAAGACAAGCACCACTACGCGCGATTAGTGCCTGAAGCTTATGGTGACACGAGATCTTTACAAGAGGGGGAAGGTGATTATAATGTTAATAAAAACCGCCCAAGTGCGTGTCGGACTCGTACATGAGGGGTTCCGTACCACCGTAAAATAAAATGTTTAAATTATTAAGTTTCTTGTATGGGGATCCCTTTATTTTTAAATTTTATTTTATTGTTAGTATTTGTTGTTGTAGCGGCAACAGAAATACACATTCTGTGAAAATTTCAAGTCTCTAGCTATCGCTCATGAGATACAGCCCGCTGACAGACGGACAGACGGATAGACGGACGGACAGCGTAGGCTTAGTAATAGAGTCCCGTTGGCCCGTTTGGGTACGGAACCCTAAAAATGAACAACTAGTACCATTCGCTCATATTCGCTACTCTGTTTAAAAGCATGTGGTTTATTTCTTTGTTTGCTCGCAATCGATCGTTTTCTCTAATTTTCTTATGCCTTGCCGCTAGTGGCGCTAGTAGCGCTTTTTTGTCGCAATTTTGTCATCGATTTGTGGACAACGTCCGCAGAAGAAGAAGAAGAAGACCAGTTATTAATTATTGATCCCTAAAACGAGTGTTACCTACTTATTATAATCGTAGTCTCAACTCAAACATTATTCTATAGGCGACCTAACGGATGACACGAGCGAGAAGCGTTCAGCCAATGATTTCGCGCTGTGGAAGCGCAGCAAAGCCGGCGAGCCGTCGTGGGAGTCGCCGTGGGGCGCGGGCCGGCCCGGCTGGCACATCGAGTGCTCGGCCATGGCGGCCGACGTGTGCGGGCCTCGCCTCGACATACACACGGGCGGCGTCGATCTCAAGTTCCCACATCATGACAACGAACTGGCTCAGACTGAGGTTAGCATATAGCTATCGGTATATGGAGAAACTGACTGACTGACTGATCTATTAACGTACAGCCTAAATTGCTTGGGTTAGGAATATATCGTTATATTGTAGGTTAAAAAAATATTTTTGAAAAAACTACCCCTAACATCTACGCGGTCGTCGCGCATTCATAGTCGCGGGCAATATTAGTTCAGTCTAAAAAAAGATCATAAATAAGAGAGATTTGATCCTTATGATTGGCCTTCTCAATCGGTACTTCAAAAATTCAGGTTGTTATTTTTCCCAGTTCTGTTCGATTCTTAGCCAAAACAAACTACTTTTCTAAAATCTTTGAGTCTAGTATTACTTCATTTTTTTAAGTTTATTTCCCTCTAGTATAAATAAAGCGGAGGCGCCCCCCCTCGAGGGCACTTGCGTTAGTCGAGTCAGCACTTTCTTGCCGCGTGGCGAGAGTAATTATTTATTTTTAATGTGTATACAGGCGTACTACGACGAGCCCGGCTGGGTCAAGTACTTCCTGCACACGGGGCACCTCACGATCGCCGGCTGCAAGATGTCAAAGTCGCTGAAGAACTTCGTGACGATAGCGGACGCGCTGCGGCGCTACACCGCGCGCCAGCTGCGCCTCGGCTTCCTGATGCACGGCTGGAAGGAGACGCTCGACTACTCCGACAATACCATGGATATGGCTATACAGACCGAGAAGATGTTTAATGTGAGTATGATTTTATAGATAGCTCTTTATTGTGCCAACTCATAAAAAAAGGTTTGTAATGAAATTGTTAAAGTTAGACTTAGATGTATTGACATGTATTCTTTACATGTAAAACTTGAATAGTTTGATTTGAGTCCGTTTATCGTATGGTAATTTTGTAAGTAGACTATACTATTGGCGTCAATCGCCGACTTCATTAGGTAGCTAATAATCACCTGCTACAACTTTGAAAATGCTGTCACTAAACATTATTTAGCTTCTATGGTCACACAGACTAGCTCCTAAATTTATAGAAAGATATGATGGACTTACACTGGCATTAGAAATCACCTTTGCTCCTAGAAATGCTTTTTAAAACCATTGAAAACTCTATCCGCCAAATTTATAGATATTTTAGCCAGATTACAATGGTTTTGTAAAGCATTTCTAGGAAAAAAAGTGATTTGTACTGCCAGTGCAAGTCGATCCTAACTTTCTATAAATTTGGTGATTAATTATTAACACATTCATCGGTTTGCAGGAGTTCTTCCTAACAGTGAAAGACGCGCTTCGGAGCGGCTACGAGGAGGGCTGCGGCGGCGTGTGGGGCCCCGAAGAGCAGCAGTTGTCCGCCAAACTCTCCGCGGTCAAGGAACAAGTGCACGCCGCGCTCTGTGGTTAGTCAAATAAATACTTGTACCAAATTCCGAGACACTTACAGTGTACTTGCGACTATCGCTTAGGAGAATACGACTCTGTTGAATGTTTATATTTCATTAGAATTTCGAGTGCAACTAAACTGCTGTTTCTGTTTAATTTGTCAATACTCCATCGTGCTGAATCTAGTGCCATGCATGTACCGCCACACCAATACACTTTGTTCGATCGATTGACGGAAATTTTGTCAACCTTAGGATGTTTCAGATTCGACGGATAACTTTTATCCAACAAATAAATTTACTGGCGATATTCCATGGGAAAACTGAAAACGTTAGTTTAATTTGATGAATGAAATTTATCCGACGATTTAAACAGGCCCTTAAAATACTTTAGTAATATAAAGTTTATTTAATAGATAATATCGACACTCGGGGCGCGATCGACTCGCTGCGCGAGCTGGTGGGCGCGGCGCACGTGTACCTGCGCGTGACGTCACCGCGCAGCGCGCCGCTGCTGGCGGCGGCCGCGCGCTACGTGACGGACGTGCTGCACGTGTTCGGCGCCGTCGAGGGACCCCGTGGCGGCATCGGCTTCCCCGTCGGCGATGCTAACAACGTCTGCGTGAGTATCAGAACGGTCAGATTACAAAAAAAATCCGGCCAAGTGCGTGTCGAACTCGCACATAAAGGATTCCGTACCACCGTAGAACAAAAAGTCAAAAAATCATGTTTCTTGTAAGGACCCCTTTATTTTTAAACTTATTATTTTATTTTTATTATTGGTAGCGGTAACAGAAATACACATTCTGTGAAAATTTCAATTCTCTACCTATTACGGTTCGTGAGATATACGTCCGCTGACAGACGGATAGACAGACAGACAGACGGACAGCGTAGGCTTAGTAATAGGGTCCCGTTGGCACCCTTAGTGTACGGAACCCTAATAAAAAGGTAGATAGGGTTATGCGTTCCATAAGTGGCAAATTAAAACTGGCCCAAGTGGCACATTAAAACTGGCCCACGTTGTTAGTGCAGGTATTTTCGCGACTGCATTTTGATTAGAACGCTTGAAGTTAACCCGTCTATGTTATTTGTAGGGTAATTGGAGTGCATGAATATTGCTTTTGTTCGACAATTTACACCGTCAGACTGATTCATATCATAATCTCTTTTTATTCCGTGTTTGCCTCCCCAACTAGTAAAGATCAAGCCGCTAGTTTGGTAATATTGTGTTTGTCTGTCGCGCGCGAGGTGGATGAATACAGTTTCTTTTCCGACCTCGTGATACCTTGTATTTGTAGTACCACTAACATAAGTAAAGTGACAGATAACGTCTAACCTAGTCTAAGAGACATCTGGTGAGCTGAAAGTGCTGTGCCCTCATTGGAACAGTTTGTTACAGCTGGAGGAGGCGGTGATGCCGTACCTCGAGGCGCTGAGTACGTTCCGCGAGCGCGTGCGCGAGGCGGCGCGCGCGGCGTGCGCGGGCGAGGTGCTGGCGCTGTGCGACCAGCTGCGCGACCACGTGCTGCCCGCGCTCGGCGTGCGGCTCGAAGACAAGCCAGGTAACTGCCTCCTACTGGGGACCTGCACCTATACACCACCTCTTAAAGCAATATTATTTTAACCTCACAGCGAATTTTTGTAATTTGACGTCCATTTGGCCATTGGTCATCCTGGCTCTCGAGTCTCGTAACAATGAGGATCCGTAACGAATCTAGTTGAGAATGCAGATTTATAGAGCTAAGAAATCCATAAGATACAGTGCAAACATTTTTGTTCTACGACATAAATTGACGATGTTATGACCATTCACTGACAGGGCTGGCGCGTTTGCTGTGACGTCACAAGGCCCACTCGCGTTTTTGATGGAGTTTGCGGTTTACTATAGAGTGGAAAATTTTGAAATAAGAAAAATATGATCCATTCCCCCACGGGAATGGGTCCTATTTTTCTTAGTCCACACTCCCAATTTTTTTCACTGATGAAGTCGATCCCCGAGGTCGATAGACCACTTTGCGAATGATACTTTACATCAACGTTAGTACAAAATCTATAGCAATAGAGAAGGTTACACGTCAGTGTCGATCACATACCGCGTAATGATCTAATCGCGTCAACAGAAACACTAAAAAAATTATAAGAGATTTCAAAAATATTATATTAGTTTGGAAGATGGATGGATTGGTTTGGATGGTTTAATTATTATGGGAAAAAATATCTTGTTTGTAGACCGCACTGTGGTCAAACTAGTAAGTAAAGAAGAATTAATGAAAGAGCGGGAAGAGAAGATACGGATAGAAGCAGAGAAGCAGAAGAAGAAGCAGGAACTGCTGGAAGCGCAGCGTGCTAAAGAAGAACAGAAGAAGATCCCGCCCGGCGACATGTTCAAGCGGGAGGCCGACAAATATTCCAAGTTTGATGACAAGGTAAGTGATCCTAATTTGTATCTAAGACTCGTATTAATAAATTCATCTCAAAGTTAAGATCGATCTTAAGTTGCTGTTTTTGACATTCCATATCAGGGAAGTTAGGTCTTGTTGGCCTCTTCTGTTATCGATCAATTCACTTGGTTTATAATTTTGGAGGTAGACAATTCCGAGGGTGAGTGGTGGGTCCCTCTCTATAATTGTTTAACAATGGATTTCCGCAAAGTTACGCCTGATTCCATCAATTATGACATTCCATATATTAAACGTCAAAACTGCATCTTAAGATGTATCTCAACTTTGAGATGCATTTATTAATACGAGCCTATCAGTAACAGACAGCCAGCCAGCTGCAATCACTGATCGGTAAACGATCGGAGGTTAAGCAACGCTTGGCAAGGTCTGTCAGAGATGGGTGACCATTTAGTGGCATCAGAACTGAGCGTCTCCATACTTCGGAGGGCATTTAAAAGTCGGTCCCGGTTGTTGTCTTCTATGCAGTCGTTAAGTCTTGTCAGAGGCCTTTGAGCGGCTTGGACAACTGACGCCAGGTCGGCCACTAACCATACGATAAGATTTTATCATCATTCAATTTGTACGCGGACATTATTCAGCCAGCGTCCAGGATTGACTTTCGTAGATTTCCTCTCAATTTTGGCCACCATACCAACCGCTTGAAAATATTGGCTGGCCAGTTCATCACTTTATGCTGTGCTTAAACACATAAAACATCACCATTTACTAACTTGCGGCAAATTAAGTCTCCAACCGATAGCCGCGGAAAATTCGTCCGAATTATCCGCACTCAAAACCAAATGAATAATAATGTATTCTGTATTACATATCGTCAGTGGAAAGGAAAAAACGCTAAAACGGTACTTTTGGAAAATGAGGTTTAAAGTAATTTACTTTAAACCTCATTTTCCAAAAGTACCGTTTTAGCGTTTTTTCCTTTCTACTGACGATATGTATACACATTCTAGAGTTTTTTAAGAAATGCGCTTTTAGAAATGTTTTACTTTGGCAAAGGGATCATTTTGGATAATTCGTGCGAATTTTCCGCGGCAGTCGGTTGCAGCCTTACAGAGAATTCGAAAATAGTCTTTCTTTTTAAAGGGTCTCCCAACCCACGACCACGAGGGCAAGGAGCTCAGCAAGGGGTTGGTAAAGAAGCTGCAAAAACTGCAACAGGCCCAAGAGAAGAAATACAACGAGTACTTGACGTCCATCAATACTTGCTGACGACGCGGTCCGACAGCCTTACCAACTGCGCGGGCAATTTACATCTCACTATAGTATTTTAGGACAATTTTTTATGCATGTGTAAATATTACGTTGCAATAACAATATTTCTTTGATAAATAGCAACAAAGCGAAAGCCTAAAATCTATAACAGCTTCTAAAAAATTCGCAGCCTTTTTAACTTAAATTTTGTTAAACTAAATATAAATAAACATGGTGCTTGTTCCAAGTAGTTACTTTATTGTTTAATCCGATTTTCTGTTAAAAATAATACTAATTTATTCTTATTAGCGAAATACTTCATTTATTTATTAATCGCCAATGACTCTTTTAATCGCATAAGGTATTAATTGCGTGGAAATTGATAATGAAAATTCGGATTAATCAAAAAAGTATTCGCTGTAATAAAATTAAACTACAATTGGGTAAGCGAGTGTGGAAGGAAATAGGCGTTATCATGTTTCATGATTCAGTATTAAGGCTCAACCATGCATATTTAGTTTCTACATATTTTGTAATTAACGCGATACTTCGCGAGCATTTGCAATAAAAATTAATCATTATTTTTTTGTTTCATTTACACAAGAAAACTATTTCTTTAAATAGTTTTGAGCACAACTGTTGACCAGTATCATGTCATGTAGACCGTATATCACGGGCATATTAAATGCCTACCTATACATAAATACTACAATACATAAAAAGTGCCTATTGAAACACCCAGATAAGTGTTCCTAGTAGATTTGTCTATAAAATAGATAGACATGTAACATTGCTCAAAATAAAAATATCTTCTTGACATACCCCAAACTTACCAATTCAATAAAATACAAAAAAAAACTATCAAAACATCGACAAATTAAATTTAAACATCGAGGTCTCCAACAAATCCGCCGATTATGTGCATTTAAATAAACATTAAAATTGTATTGCCTTGACGTCTGATCACAATACAACGCGCGCCTATCTATAACGCTTCAATGAGATCTCTACAAAGGCGGTGGCCGCGTGCTCAGCGACAAAAATACTTATAAAAAGCTAAACAGTAGTTTTAAAAAAGGTAAAAAGTGAGGTAAACAATCTGGGAGCTTTTTTTGTATGGAACCGACAATCATGATTTCGGTGGGGTGCGGAGCGCGCAGCACGCGAGCGCGCGAGCTGAGCCATCTGCACCGAGCGCGCGCGCCGCCAACTCTACAAGGATGAAGTGAGGTTTAAAGCGAAGGTGTGACACAAAATAATTATGCATATTAATGTTTCGATGATAGTTTATTGATTTTTAGTTTTCAACATGGATCTATGTACATAACTCTACATCAAGCATCTTTAATGTCAAAAACCGCTAACGCGATATTGTTTATTTTGCGCCCTAATAAGTATGTATTACAGCGAAATTTACAGTTAAACTTAAGTTGCCCAGATACAAGCAATATCCTAATTTGGCCACACAAACTATCGCATTGTACCTACTCATGTTCTTATGAAAGGAACATTACCGTATAATAATTTGCACAAAAATCCTCGATGAATATCTATGCATTAAATACTAAAGAAAAGCTGTATTTTATACGATAATTTACTTGAGATGTGTAATAGGTAGATAATATCTAAAGGTATGGTCCAATTATCGATAGGCTGTAATCCAATTTTATATGATCAACAAATAGGTATGTTTTGAAAGGTCCAATTCATGTCATTGTATTTCTATTGGAAACCGGTTAACACACGACTGCCAATGAATCGGAACAGTTGCCCGAATAACGGAAATTCCCAGCGGATTCGTTGAAAACAACTTCTGGTGGTGAATGTAATTTAAATAGTTTTTGGATTCGATCACAATCGCTTTGATCGTGGTCAGATTTACAATGGCCAGGGTAGGGCGAAGGGTGGCGAAGGCAAATCTCGCGAAACGTCGCCGCCTGACCGCCCGGCGCGATGTCAATCACAAACATTTGAATAAGAACATTGTTCCGTTTCCATATTCCGTTGAGATCTCGCGATAACACGATCGCATTATAATGAAGTCAACGAACTGAAAGTTGCAGTTTTTGGTGAAAAGTAAGACATCCAGAGCTCATTATTCGTTTTGATGTGAATTATTTCGGAGTCGATCGGCTGGAATCTTGTAACGGTCGCGCTATTGTAACCAATTGGTACAGTATTGTTGCAAATAATAATATTGTATGTAAATTTTCCTGCGATTCCTGTGGGCTCTATTTCTCTTTTGGGTTCCTAACGGTTTTCAGAAATACGTTAGATGTGATGTGACATCTGATAACACCTATAGAATACACACAATCACCTACTGCATTTATTTCTTCTACATTTACGTACCTACTGTGTAAAAAAATGTGAATAAACAAAGTAGGATATCAATATCACTGACATTGTATATATAGAAAATTATAGGTATTTCATAATGCTGTTTACATACATAGGTACACTAGGTAAATGTACCTACCGGAAGGAGACTTTATTAAGTAGGTACCTAAATAGGTAGTAAATAGATGTTTACGAGGTAGGTAATTGAGATATACATTTCTCAATACCCGAATATGTCCAAATCGTCAACTAATTTCCAGTTTCTAAGGAGTTACTTGCAAGTTTAATTGGCGTCCTAATAAGATTTATAACGATAGCAATTAAAAGTTTTACTTTATAAATTATGATCGAGGGCCCCGCCCGCGCCGCCCGCCGCCCGCGAGCGGGTAATATTTTGCGAGAGGAGACGCGGCTGTTAGCGTGTCCCCGCGCCGGTCGGGGTTGCAATTATGGCTTGTTTTTCATCCAGGCCCCCGAAGCACTCCGCCGCTGAAAAAAGAAACCAATTTTGCACGCTCATTAATTATTTAAATCTCATTAAACAACCGCAAGTTTCCCTCTCTTGTTTTGTAATTTTGCGACGCTCTACATCTACAGTGCCTAATTTAAGCCGTTGGCCGGCGGGAAATTTCTTTGGGATAATAAAAGTTAAAATAAAACTATTAAACGGCGCTGTTTACTTTTTTAATGAGCTTGGCTGTTAAACACTTGTTCACTAGAGTTGAGTAGGTAAATTATCTCATTATTTTTAATATTCATTCAAATGTGTAACGTCACGACTTTTATCCCCATTCGGGGGTAGTCAGAGGCTTGAGTGGCCATACACCACCACATTGTGTAGGTATTAAACAACTCAAAGCCCACGTTTCACCTGATAGTCAGAACCCAACGTGACAGGTGGTGAACCTTGTCGCCGTGTATACAGGAACTGACTATTACCTAATCCCGAGGGATAGGTAGGTTTCCTCACGATGTTTTCCCTCACCGTCAGCGAACTGTAAATTATGCACATAGATGAAAATTCATCCATTGAATTTCATCCATTCCATATTCATTCAGTTCTAAATTTAAGGCATGATAGGTATTCCAATAAAAAGTAGCGAGTAGAGATTAAATTTTGAAACAAATGTTTAATGTTAGTCTTGGTGGTGACCATAATAAAAAAACATGTTTTAATTACAAGCTCTCCAATGACCTTTAATATTAATATTAGAAATAAATAAAAAGGTAAATAATGCCACAATCCTTATGTAGGTACAAAATGATAAGTCGAAGGGAGCCGTCATAAAATCCATTTACAAGCATCAAAGCTATTAGTTAAACAGGAAATTATACAGCGTTGTTGTACCTACGTACAGGGTGTTTGTGTATTCGGCGGTGGCTTCCTATTAGATAATAAACTCGGCGAGGACTGTCTTGTTTCTGGCGAAAATTTGAGCATTAGGAAATTAAACTGTGGCCTGCCACATGAAAGGTGCGGAAGCTGGCGCGGGCTCCGCGGCTGCTGCTGACGTCACGACCGATGTGCCAGCCGACTGAATAATTACGTTTACAAAACGAAATTCACCGTCGTAGGTATAAATGTTTGTTACATGAATCATAGATACGAAAGCAAGCATTAAATGACTTACCTTAGTTAGATGTTCTAGGGAAGTCAGACTCTTACCTGATGAAGCAAGTGAGTGCCTACACATCTTGAGGTAAGCGGGCATAAATAGCACGCAGCGGATTTAAAATCCACGTTAAGCACTGCAACCGACTGTCAGTTGTTTTAACAAAGTGAACTAAACAAATTCGATAAACGGTGAAACTCGTTTATATATAAATTGTATTTAATATAATGTAGAGTACCTATCGTTTTGAATCCAAGGAAGTCTACCAAGTAACTTTTAGATGCATGGTATTGTTATGTGTAACATAGGAATCAGGAAAAGTTGTAGCGATTACAAGATTGTTGTGAAACAGGCCGACAAGTCGTTCATCGCTAGACAGTTATGATCGTTAAATGCATAAAATCGTGTTTATTATAATATCTTTTCTTGTTGATCGAATGAGTCCAAGGGAGGGCGGCGGGGTGGTGTCCCCCGGCCGGGGGGGGGGCAGGGGTGGAGATCACTCGCCCGTGCTTTAATTGCTTTTCACTTAGCAACCGCTCATGAACAGAGAAGGCTCGCGAAAATGAAGAAAAAAATCATTACATCAACATCTTTTAGAGATTGGCCAGATTTAGGACGTTCAGAAAGACAGCGACCTTCTTATATAACGGTTTCCTTTTTCTTGTTTTTCCAGCGCGCCTCATTTCCGGAAGGGGGTCGCGGGGCGGCGCGGGCGCGGGTGGCGAGGGGCCTAAGTAATTTCGCTTAAGAACTCTAAACGTAATTAGTGTAGGGCGTGCAAAGGGAAGGGCTTGAAGTTGGAGAGGGTTGCCGGGCCTGCTGCCGCGCCGCCGCCGCCTCCGCGCGCCGCCTGAATATTTGATCGCGCGCGTCTCGCGATAATATTTGCCGGAGGAGCTTTCCGTAAACACGCCGCGCTCCCCACCTCGGTACTTATACTTTCCTTCATTCCGCTTTCAAAGCTGTCGCCCGCTTTTAATTGGAGCCGGTGTTATTTATAAGTAGACTTGTGATAGAATTAAAATCGCGCGCTACGTCGCTCTCGAATACCTATACACAGAAAATGTTTTAATATAAAGTTTTTCACGAGTTATTTTTTTCCTTTCCAGAAAATCCTCTTTATACGACTTCAAACAAATTTACAGCGTCTAAGTAAGCTCATATAACTGATAGGTATTCATTGGTATTATATTACATTTTGTTTATTGCTCCATTGCTTTGTCAGTTGATAAGGAATTCATCATATTTTATGTATTCTACCTATGTACCTACTCTTTTCAACATCTGATTTTTCGTCAAGCTTGCTTAGGTACTTTAGTTTTGAAGCTCGATTTTCGAAGATAACTTAAACGCGAATAGCCCATGAGCACTATTATTCCCCATACATTCATTCTACTCAATAGGTAGGTATACCCATAGAGATTTTAATTAGAAGAGACGTTCTTAGTAGATATCTCTATGAAACAACGCATGGTCATTTCCCCGGGATGCGTGGCATCTATCTACCGGTAAATAGCTGAACTACTCGCTTCGTTTTATGTCGATGTTAGTACTCGGCCGAGTTGCTTAGACCCAGTCCCCTTAGTAATCGGTCCATGGGTATACATAAGTACGTCTGAATTTCAAGTAAAACAAAATGAAATCATATGCATAGGGTTTTTAAAGACAAAGGAGCAATTTTTTATAGGTATCAGTACCCAATGGCAGGCTAGCAGTAACTGTGCCGCGAGGGTTGATAATTCATTAGATAGCCTAAAGCACAAGCAATAATTTACAAATTCAAAGGGCCTGTGAAACAAGAAAGCGAATTAGAATTTGTAATTAGTACGAAGCGAGTCGCGGCAACTCCTACACCATTTGATTAGCAATTATGGTAATTTGACTTAGAGCAGGGTAAGATTTCTTCTAATTTGTTAGTTAAATTATCATCGCGATGTTAATACATAAAAAAATCCTTCCATTATAATTTTAACGTTATGTTAGATATTATTTATGTGAAATGTTTAGCTAATTAATGTTAAATTAACGAAACGCGTTAAGGACATATAACTTTGTGATTTAGTGCTACTAGAGAGATACATAAAATAGGAAAGAATATGTCTGATCCGAGTTGTGTTGATCATATTTCGGCCAAGATCATAACACAGGATTGAATTGAAACATTGTCTTATTCAATGCAAATTCAGAAATTCTACAGTGCGATTCGCGTCAAGCTCATTTCGGAAAGCATTAAAACCCAGATCGAGAACACAAAACACGATTACGGCTCTAGATTATGAATCACTTAATCCGCGAGTTTAATGTGTCGTGCCGCTATAAAAAGCGTCGCGACGCAGGGTGAGCGCCGCGCCGCACTCACCGACGCGCGGATTTTTTATCCAGCCCGTGCCGTGGCGCGGTGCAATTTAATTATCAACGGCACCCGTACTTTACCCTTTTGTATCTTAACCCCCGGATGAAAAAATGCTCACCCATAAAATAGAGGACGGGTACGAAAAAGGAGCGTATGCAAATTCAGGATAAAATATAGCCCGTAAATGCCACCGTTTCTAAAAGAATATTAGAGACGTTTTTCAGTGGGTGGTTGGGGTGTTACTTTATACTTTGGCTCGGCCCGCTAAGTACTGCAGCGGTGGGTCCGCGAAGGAATCCGCCTTAATTTGCGACTGTTGTTCAGTAATAAATCAATGTGCGCGGGTATCCCTTTCCCGCGCCATATGGGTGCGCCTTCCCAATTGTATTAATGCAACATGTGTACTTCTAGGATACTGGCCAATTTACCGATTAGGTATTTTAAATTCTAAGGAGTTTAATGTCTTGGAAACTTAGTAATAAACACCCATGCTGTTTGCTCCATTCCAGCATGTCCAGCATAATTATGATGAAAAAGTGTATAGGTTTGGACGAATTCAGAATATATGTGGTGATACATAGCTAGGTAAAGAGGTTCTCTATATGACCCTGGGCTGTGGTAGGTACTGTTATATTATGTAGGTACCTAATTATAACGCTACCTATGATTTTTGTACTTCACGGATGCATGATGTTATGCATGTTGTTCATTTCAATGTTACATCGTTAGTAGTAGAGACTTTGACAGATTCTTAATAGAATATTGTCATATTGTATGGAATATCCGTCAAAACAGAATTGTGAGACAGGTTTTTTTAAAGACACAGAGATTATCCTACACGAAATAAACTCGATCTACGTATGCGCGAGACTCCTTGTAAACATCATGTAGCGATACTAAATGGATAGTAATTGTAAATTTATAGTGGGAGCAGGGAGGATTAATTACGCAGGGTGGCGGCAATCAGTATGTACATGGTGTGTTCGAAATTTTTTATTCGGACGTAATGAGGGGTCACCTGAAGAGGAATGAGTTAATAGGTGTTTTAATTATTGAGGACGCGGCCGGCCCACGGACCGACCGGGCGGCCGGGCGGCCATCGCAGAAAGAGACAACATCAAATATTTAACGCGTAATGCCGGTCGCTCTCTCGCTTGTAATTAAAGCGTTCTTTCCTTTTTTCAGCGGCCTGATACAATATTCAGCATGAGAAAGAAGCTCCGGTGGCGGGGTGGCGCCTCCATTGTATTCGCTAAGGAAGATAAATTAAAAAATATAATTACAAGGCGGCCGCCATAATTCTCGGCAGGCGGGTTGTGGGTGGCGGGTGGCGTGGCGGAGGGGATAGTGGAGGTGCGGGCGCTCCCGGAGGAGGCTTCTTAAATATTTGGGGATAGCGCGTACCTACGCATTACGTAAATTAATGACACGGATTCGAGGAAGGATGGCGCCGCCCGCGCCCGCGCCCGCGCCCGCTCCCGTCACCGCTGTTTGTTTTGTTTTAATGTACGCTGTTAACGATCTTATTAGACGCGAATTATAATAGGTACGGGAGCCGCGCGCTCCGAGTGGCGCGCCCGCCCAGATTGATTGGACTAATGACTTTCTTTTATTCTTATAATTGCGCGAATCCGACTTTACGGGGCTTGATTCCTCCAATTTCCAACTTTGATGAAATATAATAGTCGTTCATTTGCGGAAATAAGACGTTAAGAAAAGATTTTTTTTTTATGTTTTTATCTCTAATAATTTATATTACTTAAGTGATCAAAGTATCTTCTTATTATAATAAAGTAGCACACTTATTTCCATTCAGTTCGTTAATACCCACATAAAAGTAGGTATAGCAAAACGAATTTTCATGTTTAAAATTGAGCACACCTGTATAACCAACCGGCGCGCGTGTTAGCTCTATTTCTTGGGAGAGTCACCGTCCGTCCAGTCATGTGTTCGTAGGAGGGCGCATGCCCACACACGGCTCAACAAGTGTCTCCATGTGCAGCGTACCTCACCGCCACCGCCACCGCCCCGGCCCCCGCCGCCCGCCACACACGGACTTGTGTCCGAACACATCAGATAACGCTACGGTACGCAGCTCTGTGATACCTACATAATATCGATGACATGCATATTACGCTAATAGTCATGCACAGTATGCATAGGTACTTATGAGCAAGGCGAAGGATCCTCATCAATACCAACATTTTGCGTTCGTCCGCTATCAGGGTGAAGTTGTAAAGGCCACTACGGCCAACTACGTAGTCATAAAAAAAATAACGTTCGTATGTTGGTTACTCTCTCTCTCTTTTACTCAAGCTAGTCCCTTCTGTATAGAACCATTTGAATTTAATATCAAAAGATTTCAACGTCACGATTGCAAAACACGAAATTTAGAATTCTATGCCCTATCTGCGTGGCACGTGTATAGAAATTAATTCGGCCGATTCTAGACTCTATTTAAATTTTAAATCCATGGCGTCATATACATTCCTATAGGTATGACTGAGCACAGTATCATGGCCATAAGTATTCATCGAACAGCCTAGTTCGAAGGACCCTCAAAAGAAAACTTATT
This sequence comes from Drymonia ruficornis, assembly GCA_947859195.1. NCBI lineage: Eukaryota > Metazoa > Arthropoda > Insecta > Lepidoptera > Notodontidae > Drymonia > Drymonia ruficornis. The sequence continues at coordinate 5,741,175 of OX401910.1, read as the reverse complement.
AATTTTCGTCATTATGAATTCCGCGAACGAAACTCGAACGTCTAATTTCAACCCTAACTTATCAAGACGCGAATAAAAAAGTTCACCCCCCGGCGCACCCCACGCTCACCCCCTTGTTTAAAACGCCGACGAAAAAAGAAGCACATAAAAATGCATGAGGCCTTCCTCGTTATAAGGAAAGGGTAGTAACCCCCACCCGCCGCGGCGGGAGGTAGCTGTAAAAATCGTCTCTAATTTAAATTTGGGAAGTTTTGCGAGGCAACGTTGATGTCTTGATAAATGTTAGAGAATTCCACTAATTCCGGAGTCTTCAGTGCTGGAACTTTTAATTGGGAGGACATAAATCTAGGCCGGCGGAGTAATGGTGGTCGCATTAATATCATCTCGCGACAAAAAGCCGCCCGGAGTCGGTACATTTAGATAAGCATCGCTCATTGTTTCCGGCATCGCGACCTGCCTACCAGATAACGCCTCTGCCTCTAGCGGTGCCCGCTTCTATCGCTGATGTGATTATGACTATACATCTTCATGCTTAACACTTAGCGTAGTAATATGGATGTGTGTAGGGAGACGTACTTATAAGGATCTCTTTATTTCAAGAAGTCACGATACTGTAAATAACTACTTCATTGGTCTTACGAGGGTGGATTATAATCGCTTGATCCAATCCTATGTTCATTTAGGTACCTACTTAGTGCTTCTAGTTTAAAAACGTAACTCATGTTCTTTGTACCAGTCAACGTGGTGGCCACAATAATTCGTACAGAAATATATATATTTAACGTTCTTATATTGTTACATCTTACAATTCACGTATATTATTGACAATTTAAATGAAGATCAGGATTTTGGGTAAGCTAGAACTTTCCGCGTATTCATTTTCTCTACGCTACTACGGGTGGACTACGCGCGCTACGCAGGTGCTACGCACATGCTACGGTACGTACTTCAAAGAAATATAATAGTGATGTTCTTCAATGTTAATAAATATTTTTGTGGCTCGCAGAATTACTAAAAATATGTTAGTTGTTAGTAAGTAGGTATATTGTTTGTTTAACGAAGTATTTTCTTTGAGAAACATAACATATTTTTCTCTTAACAAAACTTTTCACTCGAAGTAATTAAGACAGAGAGCCAAGTTTGTTTTGAGTGAACAATAATTATTAAATACGCGTGGTATCGCGTTTTCTTCTTCCTCATTAAATCGGGACAAAGCAGGCCTGGCGAAGTTCGACGGGTGTAATGTTATTCATTTGGGAAAGTCAAAGGTTGTATTTACAAAAAAAAAATAAGTCGCCGGATAGCGGACGGTGGCATTTTTTCCATTCGGCGCGTTCCATTAGCGTGCCTTTGTTTGGCGGGTGCGCGCAAATTAATTTAGCTCTCCCGCCATTTCCTCGCACCCCCGCCCGCGCGCCGCCCGCACCCCTGCCGCGCCCTTTTTTGTCTACGCCTTGCTCTACGTATCGTTTTCTTCTTTATGGCTCATTAGGCAGCATTGTCGCCATTGTTTTTTTTCGCCTAACCCACGAGATATAATTATTATGATCAGCAAATCTTCGGACCGATGTGTAATATGTGTATTAGGTTAACTTAACATGATAACGCTAATGCATGAGTTATGTTTAGGTACCACGTGGAAATTATAGAGTTAAAAATTGACTCATAACCAGTTGCCTTATCAAATGTTCAAATCCGTTACTAAATCGTTCAAAGTGGAATGCTAAAACCCTTTAAAATTGGGTTTTATTCGAGTCGTTAACTTGTATGTTACTTTATTCGAAATATGTACATAAGTATTAATATTTAAACTTCAAATAAAGTGTTGAATCTTTTCTCGAACTGACTACCCACAAAAACGAGTGTCTCCCATCGACCGTGACCCACAGGAGCGCGTGTGCCCGCCGCGCCGCCACCCCGCGGCACACAACCCTTGCTTATGCATCAATTTATACCTCAACTCAGCGTTACGAACATACACAACAATGGTAATATTACTTATCTACAGAACTTTATAAATTAACATAATTAAGCAATTTATTAACACTATGTGTTAATCTAGTAAGTATAAAATATCTGTAACAACAAATAGGTCCTAAAGATAAATGCATAAAATATTTTGAACGCTTGCAGGATACCTACCTACTTATCGATTCTGCGGGAAACGAAAAGTATACCTACCTACATTCTCTTTGTTTAGTTCTATCCTTATGGAAAGTGCAACCTTGCTTGTAGGCATATTATTAGACAATAAATTAAAATAATTTGTAATCGTGCAATGAATAATTAATAGGGATATGTTCAATCAAATATTAGCGACAAAGTTATCGCGATATCGTATAGATTTAGCGGTAGAGATTTGTTCCCATGACATTATTATTATATTATAAGTAACTTATGTATTAAAACAATATCTCACCTGGCTGGATTGCTGCGCTCGCGCTGCCGGGACGCGCGCTCGGGTTCACAAAAATCCGCCAACTGACACACACGCCGTCTCGTGGCCCACAGTTTTTCGAGCGCGTGCCCCCGCGGCTAAACAACCCTTGCGTATTCATAAACCCACACATCATGCATACGGGACTTGGGAACTATTAAGGACAGACCTTGATAAAGGATGGAACTCATCAGTTTTATTTGAAATTAAATCTTTAGCATTTTGTTTTTTAAATGTTTTAATGTATGTACTTACCTATATGGAATTTGGTGTATTCTAAGGATGTACTAGGTAAGTAGCTACTTCATAAAATTAAAAGGTATTGGCAATATTAAAATCTGCTGATATCAAATTATTGAAACGGCATACTGAATAGATGTCGCGAGCACTCGTCCCGGGAGCAAAATTATAATAGAGCTCTTTGTTCCACGTTTATTAAATTCTGAATGCCTCTACTGTAGAATGTCCGTCATTAGAAAAAAATAAAAAGGCCTTATCTCGCGCTCTAAGTTGGCGAACTGAAAATTTATAATTAATTACTCGGCAGACACATTTTAAATTCTTAATTAAGCAATCCGTACTTTCTCCCGCCTATAAATTAGATCGAGCCGTTTCCATAGAGACTACTCATCCTTTAAAGCGGGCGGGGGGAGGTGAGGGGTGTGGGGGGCTTTACAAAAAATATAACTTAGGGTGAGTAAAAAACCGTGGGGTGATTCAGCCGGCCGCTGCACCCCACGACGAGAAATCTACGATCAATATTAACTCTTTTTTTCAACGGGGAAACGCTGAATTTTTAAGTCGTTTTAAGTCGAAGCGGAGAAATTACGCGTGTGCGGAATGTATTGGGCACGCTTCACGGGAATATTGGCCGCTAATATGTGAGTGTAGGACGATCATACATCACAGTACGCGGCCACATTCGCGGCTGTCAAGGTCAAACAACACATGTTTGTGACAGCCATTGTATTCGATTGATTTGATTCGCAATGTTTGTACAGCTTAATATGTACTGGAAATCATTCATAAAAAAATTTAAAAATATGTAATTTTATAGATTTTCCATTGTTCGTAAATAAATATTATATAGGTGCATACGTCTACGTGTACGTAAATCTTAATAAGTAGATCGGTCTACGGGGGATTCAATATAAGTACAGATTATTATACCTCGGAAATAAGGTTTCGCTGTTTAATTCCCACTTTTAATATAACTTAATGAATATGTGTATCTGCCTACGTTACAAATTACATTTTATAAAATTTGCCTACAAAAATTAACATTATTTATGGATTTTTTCATAGTTTACTTTTCGATTTAACAAAGGATGGATCGTGACCGAGTTCTTTATAGCGCAATCGCCAAAAAAACATGCATACATAATTAGTTATAGTGCATTAATAAAAAGCTGCGTATAGAGCCCGGTGTGCGCACCCAAAAACCCAAAAAAAACTTGATTAAAAAAGCTATTTATGACAGCGGCCATTATCGTCCAATAAATCAGCTGGCCGCTCTTCTGTTTTTCGATAATGATTCTATTATTATGGAAAAGCGTTATGTAACTGTAACATTTTTTTCCTTGCCAATAAGTATGGAGATGGATTATTCTAAATAGTTTCTCGTCCCTAAACAAATGTTTTTCATTTTAACTTACGTACGTTAATTCTCTGCACACAACTTTAATAACCAGCAAGCTACGGATTGTTTTGGAACGTACCTACAGTAAAGTAAATACCACTACATACCTACCTACCCTCATACTTATTCACTTAATACGAAATATATAGCTTAATCTTCTTTCTAGCCTTTTCCTATTCATTTTTTGTACCGTTCATGATTTGGCTGATTACAGACATTTAACCACGGCCCTCCAAATCCCCTCAAGAATTCAAGATGTTATATACCTACTAGACTTTTTGGATAGGTAACACTTAACGAGTAGGTACACTAGTTAATTGCTTGCTCCAGATATCTGACTGATAGGTATACTATGCTGAGAAGCATGCAATGATATTCTATGATAAGATGTGTTTAGAGACTTAATCAAACGTTGATATTTTAACAATAAAAATCCTTCAATTAGCACCAACTATTAAAAAAGCCGCCTCCGCTGCATCCGACAGTCGTAAGTTTTTATGCGTGTCGGTGGGCCCGGCGCCCACTGTACGGGTTACAAATTGTGGGGTGAAAGGGGTAGTTTTTTTCTAATCGACTTTCCTAACAGTAATAAACGATATTTATCTTTGTTAATTATAGCCTCACTCCGCCTTTGGTAGCTCTGTGCGTGTTTTAACCAACAAATGTTTGTATCATTATCGAATTACGTTTGTTGTCGTTATTGTTACATTTGTACGTATTACAAGCTCGCGTTGTTATTCAAATAAATGTTTATTATTATGGATTCTTCTTGTTTATTTACATTTTCGAGGCTTGACGAAAGCTAATGTATAAGCTATCTCTACCAACCTACTTTAAATCGTGTTAAAATAATTATGTATATTACTGCGTTATTTAATAAGCCAGGTTATTTAGGTATGTCCAGTGCATTTTGTAGGCCAAAATGTGTATTATAGAACGAATCATTTTAATATGATAAATCCGACTTAAGAAAATAAACAACAAAATAAATAAAAAGGTCATTAAAAAAAGCTAAATGTGCACTTCGAAAATTTTAAAATGAGAAACGAGGGCAGTGATCCCACGGGGCGCATGCGTAATATCAACCCTTTTTCACCCTTTCGCTTCCCTGAGCTTTTTTTGTAAGCGTTTTTGTAAAGGGTTGTGTATGGGGTACCTGCCACGCGACGCAAGGGTTGAAGTTTTTTCATAATGGACCGACACGGTTTTTACTGATGCAGCTTTTTCTGTATGGAGCTCGCTTCGAGAACAATAAAAAGTGCATTGACCTTTAACAACAGATCAGCTGACGGGATAATGGTGCACTTGCGACGCGATCATATGCGCTATTGATTTTTTACTGTCGTTCAAGGTCGAAGTTTATTTATATGAAGCTTTGCGGAAGATGTTTTTTCTTTTAAAGATTTCAATTTGTAGGTTTTTTAATTTAACATTCTTTATCAATTGAGCCTACATAGGTACCTACCGGTATAGGTAGTTATATGCATACTTACCGAATACGTAAAATTTATTAGAACTTATTACCTGGGTTTAATTATATCCCCATTTATAATGAAAAAAGTTTGATAAATCAAAAGTTATTATTGCAATATTAGAAATCAAACTACCTAACTTTGCCTAGTTAAATCTTAGAAAAAACCTTTTTATAGCACTCCTTGACAAAGCCTTCCATTTTCTTTGCATTTCCTGATTCGTCTCATAGAAATCTTACCTACATCTCAATAAGATAGGAGCATCTTTCCATTGTGTTATAGGTACATACCAGACACATATAGTAGTAACAAAAGCGTCACTTTTTATTTTGCAAGTACCCTTCCAGTTCCATAGCCCAGTTAACAGTTGCAACAACCGGATGGTGTCATCTTTCCACACCCGTACATTTTCGGCAAAATTGGTAAAAAACTGAATTGCACCGGTACTTAGTCTGACACATACCACTAACCCACATTGATCAAGGTGTTAAGGGTTATCGAGTTGCAAACCCGTTATACAGCACATTTTGTTTATCACGCTATTGTCGAAATCCTTTTTTGGAAAAAAATAAGCCCCTTTTGCAATCTGACGCACTTTTTTGTGCGTAGGAGCGCTCAGAAAAGCCTGTGCTGAATTTTGTATGAACGAAATTATTAGAAACTGACGGTTGTTCTTCATATTTGACGACCGTTGGGCACAGTGGTTCGAGCGTAGGCCGATTGCCTCTCAGCAACCGATGGTTGCGTTGAGTCTTACCAGAGGCAAATTTCGGAAACGGCCTTTTCGTCCCGGTCTGGGTGTCACTGGGATCACTATTCAGTTCTATTCAGTACCCATTGTGGAAGCATTGCTTAGTTTGGGACCGGTCAAATAGTCGGTGTGTATGTCCGGCGATATTAATTAATTTATATTAATGGTTTGTTCTATTGAATATTTGTTGCTTACAGACCTACAGGGTTCATTGCTACAGAATATTCTTATTTATTTATTCAATTAAATGAAGTTTACAAAGCGAGAAATGTCACCCACATTTTAAATAAATAATGGACATAAGATTTGCAGCTAGAAGTTGATTAAATTAACGATATTTGAATTGATATTATAATATATTATACCACAAGGTTTTTTCCTTTTTTTAAAAAGGTCAGAATCTATTATACTTTTCTTACCATATTTATCTTACCTACATCGTATAATTAGGCAGCAAAAGTGATTAACGTTGCTCAAAGGGTCTTTGTCAAAAAACAACCCATCCACAGCACAAACCATTCGCGATTCTAATATTAGTGGCAGCTGTCGGGACCGCCCCCGTTTATCTACCTACACCTCACTTTTTACTAAGAAAAAGAAAAAAAACTTTTGGAGCTTTTTCTTCATGGGCCTTGAGCCGGGATCTGATTTCGCAACTATAGAGTTTCAGTAGACAAGGCGTTTTTGAGAATTCTTTTTTAATTATCTAGCTTTGTCCAAAAGCGGGTCACGGCTCGGGTGACGGACTTATTATTCAAGCGAAATCTTTTATTGAAATAGGTACTTAAGAGTCGTCCACGAGTAAACAATGTTCTGCGTGGGCAAAAGTATCTATTATACGAAATTAAGTAGGTACTTACTTGTTTCATTTAAATATTTTTCACTCTTACTGCACTGACCAAATGCAAAAAAAAAATAGAGAAAAGAATAATGTACGTTAGAAAGCTCTACTGCGTGTAGTAGGTACTGGCTCTACATACATCCGCGCTAACTGAATCCTTTGCTGTCTTACCGATGGACCCTCGCTCTATTATGAAAACATGGAAGAAAGGACATTACAAACGGATTAAATGCAAACAAACCGAACGGCTACTGTGCGGTTACACAAACAACTAATGCTAAGCGGACACAAACAAACTCCTTTGTTGGGCTTCTTGTATTCTATTTCAGTGACAATTAGATGGAGGACACAGAACACACCGCTCCAATGCCCGGTAGTGATACTCCATGGATTAAAGGATTAAGCGTTCATAGTAAACAAGTTCGCGCGAATCTTTATTCTGTAGGTTCTGTTAATCGGGTTGAATCTTGCCGAAATACATATAAAGTTACATCACGATAATGAGTTGCTACACAACCACAGTTTATGTTATTTCCAGCATAAATATTCAGATTATTTAGGGACGGACACCTATAAAATCAGATGTATGGGAATGTAAACATACCTACAGTTATAATTGTATAGTATTACAACAAACGCGAATTCCTAAATCACAGCTCACCACTGGAGATCAGACTTTAGAAAACACTTCAATATACAATTGTGAGTTTCGGATTACATTCTAGGATCTATTCTTATAGTTTTGGCATGAGATATCCCAACCGTTTCAATAATTTCTCAATATAAAATGACTTGCAAACTGTTGCGAGCAAACACCACGAGACACCGCGATGTCCTCTGTGAATAGATGCATGAATCGCGACAAGTTCCATACGGGTTATTAATGACATTGTGCATACATCTCATTGTTGTCAATTAAATACATCAAAAAATATTAAAGGAAACTATAATTGCGTTGAATGGGAATTTCGAAAAAGGGAACATTTAGCGTAAAAATCAATAATCAAACGTCGCGGCGACAATGCCAGCGGTTACCCGAATTCACTATCAAAATAAAATCGCTGCGTGACGGTGGCGCGGGTGGGTTTTTTATATCGTCACTTCAGAGTCGAGTGGCGTCGCGAAATCGACTCATCATTGACACTTTAGACGACCTTACATACTTAGGTAAGTACTTACTTTCAACAACTTTTAACTCGAGATAGTTTTTGTACTTATTTTGTTATATTGTTTCGGACCGGTCGTATCAGGGACAATCACATAAGTTGTAAAACAAAACATTTTGTCATTAACCCCACCATCAATTAAATTAGGAATGATTTCCCAGCCTCTACAATACTCTACATTATGTTAGAGGGACAGGATATGTTAAGGGGTAGCAAATTAGTAAAGAGCACATACACATAAGTAGGTACATCACTAATAGGTATGTTTACAAGAAATCGGCTATTAATATAAACTTTCCAATGTCTAATTGAGCGTAAAATTTCACATGATTGTAGAGTCACACTACCTACATGGACGCAGTCCACAAAAACTTGTGACAATCTTTTTCATTCAAGTACTTTCCATAAAGGGTAAACAGAGCGCAATAATTTATTGTGGTGTATGAAAAAAAATTGAATCACTGCACACGTGCAAGGCAGATATCACTAGTCACAAATGTCACAATGCAAGGCCAACGCATTCACGTGTATTTGCTTAGTTCGCATCTTCAACCATTCAATAAGTAGCTTTTGTGACGGCAGAAGAAATATATGTCAATATATTGTAGCGTAGTATAGTTCCGCTGAAATAATATGACCTGAAAGTAGATAAGCCATTTGAGAAAATAATGAACTACAGAAGATTTCATGGGTTGTAGAGCGAATTAATATTATCATGATGATACACAAATTGAGATAATAATGTGTGTATTTTATAAGAAAAAATCACCACACATGAAATGAGGTGAGGTGTAAGTACCTCAATAGGTGTGTCCATATGCCGCGCATGTCTTACCCGAGCACTCATATTATGACATTGCGTCTATACGTTTCAACGTCAAAACTGAGTGCTCGGGCGAGGCATGCACCTGATGAAGACGCCGTCAATCACGTAAGAAACTATAAATGATTTTATTAACTAAATAAACATATTAGGTACCTAAATAATAAATATAGTTTATTATTAGAGGTCTGTTAAGGTAATTAGAAGTATATGAATAAATTTGAATGTTTATTCATAGATATTCATTATAATGCTTGAAAGTGTCCGTTTCCATTGAATTCTCTATGTTGAAACCTTTATTTCTTGTGTCTCTCCTATAAGAAACTATACGCAAGCTTCAATGGGTGCGGAATGCGAACAAAAACTGGCAAACTGTTGCTTGAAATGTTATTAGGCTATCCTTCCTGATGCATCTTCCGGTATGAATGCCATTTGGGTCTGGTAGTAGGTAATCATTTCACATTCGGAATTCAAAAAAATCTTAAAAAAAACGTATGGTTACGTATACCTAAAAAAATAAGTAAAAAAATAGTCACATATAAATTGTATATTATTAAAAAAGTTACTTAATTTGTTCATCTTTAAAACTCTACAATTGAAACATTTTGTCACAATTCCACTTTAATTTGGGTAAATGGGTAGGTACTTGGGTACAGCTTCTTTTATAAGTGTACATGCTTTCTTGAAATAAAACGAGCTTATTACCCATCGCGATTAAAGAGTCAGAAAGGGAGATCCTAAGACAAACTTAAATATGTAATTTCGAAGTGATATTAAAAAGTTTTTTTATTTTTTATCTAATATATTTTATAGCAACAAATGCTATTATTTCTGCGCGAGCGCCTTGACGTTAGAATAACTCTAAACACCTGTCACTCGGCAGACACAATCAATAGAGCCGCATCGTTTCCGCCACCACAAAAACAAATGAATGCTGGCTTATAGCAGAAAAAAGTAACAAAGCCGAAAGTGTTCCGAGCGGCAGATTATGAGCACGTTCAGTTATTAATTTATACGTAGCATCACAGTAAAAAAATTCAACCCTCTTGGTTGAAAGAAAAAACGTAGCGCGCGACGCGCAAAAGGGAAAGGGTGTCTCGCTCGACTCGCGTGCTGCACTACGTTTTTTAACCGTGCTCTGCGGTTTGTTTTTTCTCGTGATGCGTTCCTGTTTTTTAACAACACAATACCGTTGTTAAGAATTGTTTTTTAAGTGCGCCATATTGACGGTAGGCGCGAGCGCGAGGTGCGACGCGCGATCGCTAGTGTTTTTGTTAGAATCTTATTTTTAAATCTCGGGTATATGGATGTACAAGTTTTCAGTGTTTAGTCACGGATTGGTAAAGGGGAAGATTGTTGTTTTTATATAAGCTGTGTGTTTTTTACTTATATGTCAGGAGCGGAAGGGCGGCGGTAAAGCACGAGCGACAAGACATATGGTTCGTTAGACAAAGACGATGTTTTTCACGAGAAGCAGGTGTTGCGCTGTACTGTGTACCTAACGAATAAGTATGACAGTTTATCGAATTAGTTTAGTAGTCGTGAAATTCATAGGTACTACCTGTTAGTTAGTAAGCATTGAATTTTGGTTCTACTTTACCTATTCATCGTATGATTGAGGTGCATCTCCTCTAGTCACAGAATAGATAATGGAGACCTAGTACACTTACGTTAGTAGTTTCGGAAGTACTTGTAGGCACCTGCATATATCTTATCGATGTGATAAGTGATCCGTCCTCTTTACAGTTGATAAAAAAAATCAGTCATAATACTTTGGTGACATGCAACAATTAAATCTCCAAATAGTCAGTGCGAAACAGCATCGCCTATAAAAACAACATCAATAATGTTAGGAATTTGTAAGTGCGCTATAAAAAGCGAGCTATGAAAATGCCATTAAATATTAAAAGTGGAGAAACAGAGAGCTTAACAAGAAATAAAACATCGTTATAAGCGGCTAGGAGACTTCGCCCCCGCCGGCTAGCTATCGGCGCGCCTCAGTTAATGCCTACTTATACCTTATTATATAGCGGAGTTTGCGTTGAGGAACAAAATTAATTGGTTAAAACTCCTCTCAGTATCCAGGGCGGGCCTCCCCCAACTCCCTCTTAATTCCGTCCCCCGGCCCTCGCCCGCCCCGCCGCACCCCGCGCCCCGCCAGCTCCTTTGAACGCAACCTACCTAGAGAAAAAACAGAAAGTATAAAGTTCATTACCCAAGCGTTGTAACTTAATTAATATTTTTTATTTCATTTTATCATTCGTTCATAGGTTTCTCGTAGGTTCATAAGGGTTTCTTTAAGGAATTGTACAATCAGCTACAGTTACAGTACTGTTACCATAGGTGCTACATAGCCTAACGACCGTCGTCGTTGATAAAGCAATGTCGCCGAGCGAACAAATGGCGACATGACGCGACGTCGTCGTCGTAAGTCGTAGGTAGCTTGTGCTCAAAATACTCAGATTTTACGGACGACCAGCATTGAAAGGTAGAGGTTTGTTTTAATAAAATATTAATCGATGCGTACTTAATTTGCGGAACAAACATAAATATTAACTATGCCAGTGCTATAATTGAAAATTCGAAAAGTGGACTTTGCAAACGAAAAGCAGGTTGTGCAAACGAAAAATTTATAAGGAGTGCAGTAACGTAATGGCTGATTGTACCAAATTATAACTAAGTAATAAGTACTTCCTAAATGATTGATATGCATTAGCTTCTTAGTTTGAATAGGTCATCTAACAATCTCACGATCATCTGATGAGACGTTTAACAACTTGGCATTTTTTTCTGCAAGGTAAACGAACTTCATTAACTTAATTGAATAGATAATTACATGAGTAACATAAATACTTCGAAAATTCGTACAACATACTAAAAAACCCGGTTAATTATTACCGAGTTACAACGCTTGGAGTGCGCGGCCGTAACGAAGGGCGAAAGCAAAGGGTAGGTCGGGCGGAGGGGCGCGGGGTGCGCGGGGCTCGTTGCCACTTCTCCAAATAAATTATAATTCGCCCGCTCTCGTCCCCGGCGAGGCCTTCGCGACTACTGTTTCAAAGATGCCTATTACTTAGCTATTAATCTTGATTTACTTTATAGATAAGCGACGATATTGCGATTGCTCGATATTTCATTGATAAAGATTTGTTGTTACAGCTGAGATTCTCACATTTGAAAAAAAAAACCTGTTTAGTTCTTCATATTAAATAGGTACCCTGATGAGTTAAACTGTACCCTGGGTGATATTAGGAAATTAAGCAGCTTTTAATAAAACAGTGAAGTATGCAAGCATATCAGCCTTCTCATTTTGTGCTTACTTGCATAAATTGATATCTATGCATTACTTATACACGTGTGTATAAGCTTCACCAGGAGACGAGAAAGGCGAAGTTCACCAGTATTATATTGTCTAGTAAGGTCCACGGACAGACGATCCACCTGATAGTCCGTGGTATCCGTCACCCAGGACACTACCAGGTACAACGTGGTGCCTATCTTTTAGGGACCTATAAACTTTGTATCACCTAACACCTTTGATGAACCGCATGTTGTAGTGCAAAGGAAAGACTTCAGGGTTTAGTTCGTTAGTTCTTGCAAACATACATCACCATCACACCATCACCTATAGACTATAATCTACAGTACAGAAGGGCTAGACAAGTGGCTGACGTCTACAAGCGTTCCTTCAAATCGCTACGCTTCATGTATGGAAATGACATAAGTCATGTGATCTACATAGCGACGTTTGGTCATTTCCATACATTTTGAAGTCTATTCTATTCTAGATTAGCGTTCATGCCACTTGTCTAGGGGGGCTGAGGGGCTAGCCAAGTGGCATGAACGCTAATCGAATAGAATACGATCACGAACGTAAATACATGATCCTTGAATACGATAGACTTCACAATGTATGGAAATGTCAAACGTCGCTATGTAGATCAACAACGAGTTGCTATGTAGATCACGTGACTTATGTCATTTCCATACATGAAGCGTAGCGATTTGAACGAACGCTCCTAGACGTCAGACACTTGTCTAGCCCTTCCGGTGTGTAAAGAAAGAGTCCCTTCCAGTGTCTATAGTTATAAAACAATATAAGGCATCACACGGACTAATCGTGGAGTGTGACGGTGGGCGGCGGTGGGTGACCGATTAATTTAATAAATACCGACTGGATTCCGGTGCGTTTGTCTCGCAGCTATGCGGCCCGGCCGACTCGTGAATTACGACCTTACGACGCAGCCTGCGCTGCCGACAACTAGGCACATATACCACGACACGCCATTAATCATATCGATTTATTAACATCAATTAATATCTTACTTACCTTGTGGCTCAAAAGCTGGTGTAGCGCTACATTCTTCCTGCAATAACAGATATAGGTACCTACTTCCAAGATGTTACTTAAACAATTAAAATCCTCAATCTTCAACTGCTGGGCATTTCCTCGCTCAGCGAGTATGTTCAGCTATCCAGCGAGGAAATGCGGCCAGCATCTTGGGTACACTTCCGCATGGGCCAAATTTTGTACATTTATTGTAATAAATAGATATGACAATTTATTTGCATAAATTATTGTAAGAGAAATATGTAATTTTCAGACATACATACCATGAACATTTTAGACTCGGCGCGACATGATACAAAGATTTTATTACCAATGCTGAAAATAACATAATTAACAATAATTGAAATCGACTCTACTCTCGATTCTGAACAAACTTGTCTGAGGTTTAAGTAAGCGATTCCAATACCGATTTGTATAAAGCAATATTTATCATGTAACACTGACTCTACCATATCGCCCATATCCACTTATATTGAAACCAACTATCCGAAGAAATGAAATTATGAGCTATTATTGTAAATTCAACTAAATATTGGATGTGAAAGCCAATCAGTCTTATTCAAGTAGGTACCTATTCTTGAAATTATTGTGAAATAAAAAACTATCAACCTGAACCAAGAAGGATACAGATAACGTCGTAAGAAACGTGTCTATACTGATTTGAAATCTTATCTTGAAAGACAATTTCAGACAAAGGCACGTTTAACTAAGAATGAATTCAAGTAATTTGCAATTGCAAATATTTTCATACAGCGTGATCGATATGGTTAATGTATTCATGCATTCATTACGCGCCATCCACCCTCTTACGAGCTCGCTCCACGATCGCACCCTTTCAATCTATAGTCAGATACATTTATAGCTTCTTATGCTGATAATGTTATAATTTCAAGAACGTTTTTACGAAATAGACTACTGATATTTTATAGGTTCTTCTTGTAATACTTGTAGAGATGGTGTTTTTATTATAGTTTCATACATTAGATATTACTAAGGCACTATACTGAAAATACCTTTTTACTTCTTAGGGCCTCCGCAGACTAGCTACTTTTAGCATCGGCGACCGGCGATTTTGTGACTTATCGATACTGCGTCGCTTTTCTTCGAGCGCGAACGAGCGAGACGCAGCATCAAAATCGCCGATCGCCGATGCTAAAAGTAGCTAGTCTGCGGACGCCCTTATTCATGTAGAAAATAGTTTAAGCTGAGTTCTAAGTGTTTTAGGATAAAGGGTGGAATAATGTAGAGCCTTCGGTAGAGCTGATACAAATCAAACCCTCAGTTATCAATGGACAATGTCAAAAGATTACCTATTAACTTTAGATGGAGTCTGTGGCAGCCTACAAGTATTTGTTTAAGTTACCTTTAAACACTGGGACCCCTTTCTCTGCATTCTTTCAATCATCACTTTGAAATGTATTTCAACACATATCCGGGATGGAAAGGATATTTTTTTCTATAGATACACTGTGAAACACGTGGTATTAAGTTGTAACTTCGAACGTTTCTAAGTATAATTTTGATATTACCAAATAATACATGGACAATACCACGAACTACTGCTCGGCTTACTGCACTAGGTGAGGTGCTTAAAGTATTTCAACTATCTAATCTAATAGCTATAAAACCCATAGATTTATAAAAAATCATAATTATTCCAAGTCGCAGGAAATCCCTGAGTTTTTTTCTGATTTTCAGATGTTTTTCAAGGTAGGAGTTGGTTGCGGGCGGCAGACGGCAGGCGGCACACGTCAATCCCATAGGAATTGAGTGCCGTCATGACGTCGTTATGACGTCGCGACGTCACGACGACACTCAATTTCTATGGGATTAGATGTGTCCATATGGCGCGCATGCCTCGCCCGAGCACTCATATTATGACATTAAGTCTATGCGTTCCGACGTCAAAACTGAGTGCTCGCGCGAGGCATGCGCCTGATAAAGACGCCGCCATTGACGTGTGCCGCTTGCCGTCGGCCGTCTGCCGCTCGCAACCAACTTCCACCTTGAAAACTTATTTGGCGCGTGGTTCGGCTCAACGTCTGTTGCCGCCACTGGTCTAAAACTTACGTACTTACTTTGGAATCGTACCTAAAGTCTGAACCAGTCCGGTATCGAAGTAAACCATGGTAGAACCCAACCCTTCATCTTTACCTACAACTCCTGCATGAGTTCTCCTCTCGAGTATCATCGTACGGATAATAAACGACCCAATTCGTCCCAGGCCAAGTACTACCACACGGACATGTACATCTGTGTGCGTGATGTACGCACGACGACCCTATCGTTATATTAGTGCGACAACTCATTACTTACGGCCGATCTTAGATAAATTACACACTTTTCTTACTACGAGATACCGCTACACCGGCCCATCGCACACTAACAACAAATTAGTTTTATTGAACTTGTGTTTATGTGTACGATACTAATAGATAATATTGTATTTGTAAGGCTTTTTAATTTGATTAATGTTTGTTGTTTGGTCAAGTGACATCGGACGAATGTAATAATTATGTAGGTTACTATTTGTTATCAGTAAAGTGATATTCTATGGACATGTAATATCCATATCCTTTATTAAAGGTACAAGGCTAAACTGAGCTGACCTTTGTTTAGATTAAGGGGTTTGTAAATAATAAAAAAGTTAATAAATAACAAACATCTCTTTATTATAATAGTTATGTACTGGACATTGATAAAGAAATACATATATATATTCATAGTACCATAATTATGTCACATTTATCTTATAATATTTTGTACAAGTACAGTTTAATTCGAAATTAAGTGTTCAGTGTTGAAAATAATACCTGTATTTCGATTTCCAAACATGAGGTAGATTGGTTCATTGGTAAATTCTTGTAAAATCAAAGTTTCTTTACTTTAGACCCGGTAGGTCTTGGCTTACGTTTCTAATGGCACTGATACGTCACTAACTAATTGATATAAACAATATTAAGCAAAACAACACTAACTGTTAATTAAATAGGAACTCAAATCGATTGCAACCATTGCTGAGCTACTTTTGTGACTGTTTTCCTTTCAATGTCTATTACCATTCTTCCGAATACAATACAGATCATATACAGGGTGTCCCAAAACCTTGCCACATGGAGGGGAAGTACCTTAAATATTGTAGATAGAGAATTTTACTGAATGGAGACTTCATTTTTATTTCAAAAACAATACGAACTGCATTCAAAGATTATTGAAAACTCGCGTGCCACACTCGGGAATCGAACCGGCTAAAATCCGAAAAAAATAACACCCTGTTCTTTTATGGCATCAATCGATAGGATCAATGATAAGAACCAAATCTCTCTAACAAACATGGTAAATTAAATGAAAGGAAAACCATGAAATCTAAACTTATAAAATCATGAATTCAAAGATACAGTGTATCCACAAAAAATGGAGCTAATTTCGAGCAACAAATTAATTAGTTTACTATTTTTTATTCGTTCAATTAAAATAAGTGAAGATTTTATGGTTTCCTTTCATTTTGAAAACTTGCTTGCCACACTTGGGAATCGAACCGGCTAAAATCCGAATAATAACATCCTGTACTTTTATAGCATCAAACGATAGGGTCAATCATAAGGATAAAATCTCTTTAAGAAACATAGTAAATTAAATGAAAGGAAACCCATAAAATCGTTACTTATTTTAATTTTCACTTATTTTAATTCTTATAAGTTAAGATATCACGGTTTTCCTTTCATTTAATTTCCCATGTTTGTTAGAGTGATTTGATCCTTGTGATTGACCCTATCGATTGATGCCATAAAAGTACAGGGTGTTATTTTTTCGGATTTTAGCCGGTTCTATTCTCAAGTGTGGCAAGCGAGTTTTCAAAAATCTTTGAATGCAGTTCGTATTCTTTTTAAAATAAAAATGAAGTCTTCATTCAGTAAAATTCTCTATCGACAATATTTAAGGTACTTCCTCTCCATGTGGCAAAGTTTTGGGACACCCTGTATAATATGTAGCACAGTAGGTATGTATATGCAAAAAAGTTAAATATTGAACTTATATTCTCGGCTTTATTTCAGCTGCATAAATATCGATCTTCGACTTTTCAGAAGAGGTATGTGTGAAAGGAATACAGATCACAAAATGAGCCCCCATGGGCCAGTGCTTCAGATTAAAATTACATGATTCGTAACTAAAAACGAATAAAAAATCAGTCTCAAAACTAATTATAACGCGCGACTCTACTGCGCTAAACCTGCCGTTTGCACGTTATCTCCCAAGAGATAAAAATATTAACTTTGGCTCAATACCCTGGCGCAGTAAACGAGGTAGATAATGGCGAACTGCCTTACTTTAAACTAACTACCATAGTATTACAACATTGCAACATGAAATTACGACTTCTAATCGAATATTTATCATTAAATTTGTACACATTTATATTTGTACCAATAATTTATTTGGAAAAAATATTTCATTATCCTACATCGTTATACTAAGACCCTATCTTTAAACGTGACTAAGCAAATAATAAAATAATAATAATCAACAAACATTACAGCCTAGTACATACAATAATCGTAAATCATGTGCGCTAGAACATTCAGAACAACTAGTATGTCATTAAATTATATTAAAAACGAAGAAAAATAAACACATTACATCTAGTAGGAAACTAATACCCGTAGAACAAATTGCAATAATGCTCCTCCGCGCCGGCGCCGGCCAGGGCACCGCGCGGCACCACACAGTGGTCGCCTAAATAACGTCTGGGCCATGTGTACTGAGAAGAACCCATTAATGCCTAAGAATATGTACAACTTCCTCATTAAATATTTTGACTGTTCCTTAAAACTACCACGTAAATATTCACCTAATTTTTATAAATTCAAAGCACACACGGCCCTGTAAAGATTACTTCTATTAACACATAGATTGTTTCCTCAATATTAATATACCTTAGCCCGTTGAGAGATAGTATTTCGTGAAATTAACAATAAGTTGTAACTTCTTTATTGAGTTACCGTTCGTGTTCCCTCAACGTACTCTATCTATAACACTACATATAAATATGTACACATAATATTAACAGTAACCGCTTTCATTACGGATTAAATGCCGTAAGTATATGTATAGAAACGTCTACAAACTAATCGATAAATAATAAATAATCTGGTAAGAGATAGCATTATATACAGAAGCACGGTTCGCGCGCGGTCGGCTCGTGAGCACGCCGCACTGCCGCCCGCTCGCCCGAGACTATCGCTTCAATTGGTACTTAATTACAAGGCTCCGCTGATTCTATACAATTATCCCCTATTATGTATTTCGAACGAGATTGTTTGGTAATTATTGCGCATTCTTGTAAAAAAATGACGTCCAAATAGTGTACTTTAAAAGACCCATTCAACGTAAACTTGAGAAATGCGTACAAAAAGGGTGATTTCGAACCGGTTATCGCGAGTCGTGACGGATCAGGGCGCGCACAATAGCGGCTGCTTTGTCACTCGGAACACGATAGCAAGCTCAATACATAATAATTACCGCTTGTGAACTAGCCTTTGTCGCCGAAATAATGAGGCAATGTCGCGACCTTCTCCGACTAGACCATATTCCAGTTTCCGTTCGTTAAGCGCGAGGGAGGACAGCGATTGAAAATCAATAAACATGAAGCATAACGAAGTGTTTTTTGGCTTTATCGCGAAACAATGGGCGATATACCAATAAATCAACAAAATATCTTTTGTGCAATATGTTCTTTAGGTGTTCGGCGTAGTTGCGAAACAAAAGAACAAAACGATGACGTTTTTGCCTCACCTCGCCTTGCGATTATGCAAATGGTACGACAATAAACTTCTAAACTGTAACATGGATGAAAAAAGTACTTTTTATGGCGAACATTGCGAATGCGAAATAATAAAAAAGAATAGCCGACTACCTAACGAGACTACGTCGGTAGTTGTACCGAGAATGCAAAAAGTGCACCCATAAAAAGTGACCGTTCGTGAATTTAGTGGAGCAGCAATTATTATTCGAAGTAAAGGACTTCGCATAGAATCGCGGAGTTGGCGAGAGCCTCGGCAAAAAGCGAGCGGTTGGCGGACGGCGTTGGCCGACGACGGCGGCGCGGGTCTACGCGGGAGGAACTCGTATACCGGCTCAGCGGCGCGTCTGTATGCGCGGCGACTACGCGGAGTGTACCCGCAGGTCAGTGGGAGAGTCCGGAGTGACCGGCCTCCGCGGCAGCGACAGGTCCTCGGGCTCGGTCTGCTCGGGCCACTCGTCCCACCGCCAGTCGGTGGCGGCCGTCACGGGTGGGCTCGGTGCGTCGGGCTCGCATCCGGTGCCGGCGCACCGGTGCAGCGCAGCCGCTTGCCGCCGCCTGAAGCGGGCACCGCAACGGCAAGCGAAAGGAGCGTCGCCCTCGTGGACGAGCGCGTGCGCTTTCAACTGATTCGAATCGGAGAACCGCGCGGGACAGCGTGCGCAAGCGTACGGACGCTCCCCGGTGTGGACGCGGAGGTGGCGCCGCAGATTCGCCACCTGCACGAAGTGGCGCGGGCAGTGCGGACAGCTGTAGGGCTTCTCGCCGGTGTGGAGGCGGAGGTGGGTCTTCAGGTGGTGGTCCCGTGTGAAGCGCTTGTGGCACTCGCCGCATTCGAATGGTTTCTCCCCTGTGTGAGTGCGCTCGTGGTTTTGCAAGACATGCTTGTAGCCGAAAGAGCGAGAGCAGACTTTACAGGTGAAGAGTTTGTCGCGCGGTGGATCGGTCGCTCCGGGTGAGGAGCCAGACGACGGTGGCGAAGGTGGAGAAGTGGTGGTTTCTTCGAGTTTAGGAGTGCGTCGTCGCTTACGAGCTCGCTCGAGCTCAACGGGGGGCAGCAGCGGTGCCGGGGGCGAGGGTGGCCATGCGGCCAGCAGTGCGCCTGAGTACAGCTCCGCCGGTAGTCCCGCCACCAGCGCCGCGGCACGCGTCGCCAGCAACCGCTCCGCTAGCATTGGCAGCGATTCTTGACGCATACTCGACAGCGGCCTGACTGATACACCTGCACAATACAAACATTGTTAAATTAGTAACTCGGAAGTTCAAGTCCTTATTTAAACTTACTATAAACTAACTCAAGTGTCCCTGGCCGCAATTGACTTAATTTACGATACTCTTTCATTTATTTACTTTGCCCTACATTTCACGAGTTGCCGGGCTAAAAAATTAAGTTATAGTTTCTCCCCGATCACTTCCGTCACGAGTTAGTTTCGACCTAAACAAACAGCGCAGTGGAACCTATCGATGGCATACTTATCAGCGAGAGAGGGCAAAAAACGCGGCAAAAAGCTCACCAGACGCTGCGAAGGAAACATTTGGTCGCAATCACGGCGTGCAGGTCGCTTCCGCCCCGACCTGTTGCGCAAATTGCGCTCACTAACTCGTTTCCATTTCAAGTTCACAGGATGGCTTTCATATCTCATGATTCTGATATCCGTAATTCCACAAGAATAGGTTAATCGATGCATCGCAAGCATGGGTTTGCCATGAACTCTACCGAACAGAGTATTTCAATTCTTTTTAAACCATAATTGCCTAACTCGATTACTAACCTAACTCTTTACTTAATATCAACTTTAACGTTATCATGGTAGTCAAAAATAAGCAATCATGTTATTTTGTCTTGAATTAATCGAATTTATAATTGTTTGGTACCGGAAAGCAGCCATGGTGTATGTCGAACTAGTAGAACGTCAAGCAGAGGGCGCGGGCGAGCCGAGAGCGACCGGACCACTTACCTATATAATGGAATTAATTATTCGCCGAGCGGCAAACTCCGCCCGCCGCTCCGCCCAAATTATATTCAAATATTAATTTCGTTGAAGAAAAGCCTTTTTGAGAGCACTTAATTAAAATTAGACAAAATCATAATTGAAAGTTCTCCTCGAGGCGTGAAGAGGCGGCGCGAGGAGGGAGCTCCTTACATTATCTACTTAGCCGTGGAATTAATTCCCGGCCCGGCTTGGACTCAGCCATCGCGCTTAATTGAAAAAGGCAAAATATTTTGTCGTTTGCGAGCACCACGAGGCTCTTTGCGATTTTATTAAAATGAGTGAGTACAAAGAAATTATGTGTGTAGGTACTTTTTTGAGGAAAAATATAACATAATGTATTTAATGACTTATAGAAAATACATTGTGATAAATACGCAAAGTATAAGATAATTTTAAAGTTTATGATTAGAGGGAGGCGCGGGGCCGGCACGTAGCGGCTTATCCCATAACTTTTTAATAACATTCGTCGCACTGTTCCGAGGAGGAACACCGAACCGCACTCGTGATGTGAACGGAATTACAATACTTGATTTAATGTAAAAGTTTAAACGAGTAAATTCGTTAATTTGACTGAAAGCAAATTTTATATTCCGAGATTTTTCATGTCGGGGGCAAAAGTTGATTGGTTGATTATGCATTTTCGAGACGGTTATTATTAAACATCTAAGCAATTGACAATTGATTAATACTTTTTTTATTATTAGGTCGTTATTTCAGTAGTTAAAATCTGTTTTACAAAGAGGAACTGATTATCTTCAGGTAAAAAGATAAAGAAGACAATAGCAAAAATAATGCAAATGCAAGCAACATTCAAAAGTCTATAGAAAAAATCTTATCCTTATTATTACGTCATTAAGTTATAAAAAGGTAGGTAATATGTATGTACCTACTACATATTTAAATTAGGTGATATTTATTGAGCTGATTCTTCCTTGAGTAATCCAATATTGATTACTACATTACAATATACAGGTATTGAGAACTCAATACAGTTTTTTGTGCTCATAGTAATAATGTATCATTTTTATTAGCCGCTCGATCCCGTCGGGTGACAATGCTGGTGATAAATTTTTACAGCGCACCGCACCCTTCCGCGCGGAGCTTTTTATGTGCTAAAGAGTTGTAATTATCCCCTCTTTATACGCCATAAATATTTGTCAATAACCCATATTCAATACTTTTATGGAGTCGCCTGCGGCCGCCACTCCATAACTCATTATTGCGCAAGGGTTCGGCCGATAAGCGACGTGTTGATGACGTCCTTATTGTCGGAGGCTTGCTACTGTTCGAGCGGCTAACATTATGAGTTCCGCCTGTTTCATTTTAAAAATGTCGGTGGTTTTGTTAGTGTGAAAATTAAGATAATGGGTTGGTTACTTCATTATCTCTCACTTTGCGAAGATGTTAGGGATAGGAAGTATCAAATGAATAAAATAATAATAATTGCGGACGCAAAACTAAGAGGAATGTTATATGTAGGTACCTATATGACACCTTTGTATGTCTGTTTATCTGTGACATCGCAGCTCTAGAACTAGAGCTCTAGATTCAGTAGGTAGGCAGTTAGTACTTTACACATGCATCGTGGATGAAAGATGTTAATGTCTGTGTCGATGTCGATTAATATGGCGATCGCGGTAATTAGGCCATTCCGGAAGGACTCTACCCAACAAATTGTAGCGTTAACTCTTTGGACGTATACATTCTACCTTATTAGTAACAGTAATACACGTTCATAGTCATTTAGGTTTCTTACAAAGTAAGGACCACCGCAGTCATGCTACTTTACGCATCGGCGATCGGCGGTTTTGCGACTGCATCGCGTTTTGGCGACTCTGCGGTCGAACGCAGCGACTACTCCGATGCTAAACGACTAAATCGCCAATCACCGATGCAAAAATTAGCATGTTTGCGGTGTCCCTTACTTTGTAAGAAACCTAAATGACTATGATCGTGTATTACTGTTACTAATAAGGTAGAAGGTATAAGTCCAAAGAGTTAACGCTACAATGGTGTTGGGTAGAGTCCTTCCGGAATGACCTAATTACCGCGATCGCCATATAATGGGATTAACCCGCGGCTGCCCGTGAGTGAGTACATACGCACCGGCACAGATTACTGAGTTCCTACGGTTTCGGCGGTTTAGGGTTAAGCGTACACGCGCCGAATCTAATAGGGCTTCTTTTACACAACACCTTGGGTAAGCAGTACCTACCTTCATGAACCTTACTGAGTATTTCAAGCACAACCCACACCCTAAACCGGTGGGTCTAGCTCTAGACGCTTGAAATTTTGCACAGCAGTTGCAAAGTATAATGTAGGTGTGCATTAAGAAAGGATTTATCAAAATTAATCCCCTATAAAATAAGAGAATGAAAGTTTTGTTTGAATTTTTTTCATTTTTGGAGTTCGAAATATGAGAATTTGTCAAGCATACGCCTATTATAGTAGATGTAACTATAAATCAAATCAAATAAAATCATTTTTTGTATGAATTTTGGTGCTACAATAGGTCAAATATACATAATAATCTGTTTCTATTACAACAATCTAACCATTGGGCTACCTACATTGTTTAACATTAGGACAACTTCCTATAATTCAATAAAAGTCGGTACATTAATTTAAAATGATTTAAGTAATAGGCACTTATAGATGAAGTACGACCCTGTTTTAATTGGTATTTAGAACATATTATTAAGTAGATGCTATGCAAATTATGTATTGTGTTTTCTGATTTTATAAACTTTTCGTGTGAGTCATATGTAATAGAATGTGTCACATTTTATACGGCTTACACGTTCTGTTAAATAGATAAATTATAGGATAAATCTAGATTCAAATTTCAATACTAAACCGACATTAATTAATTAATTGTTAGTTGTTCCTATCTATACGAATCACACATTTTTAACTATTTGTGAAACAACGCGGTTAACATGATGTGATCAGGAATATGCAGCCGAATAATCCAACAAAAGCCACTTCCGTTCCTTAAAAAAGTGTAACATGCACGTCTAGATGGCGCTAAACGTCGATTCGTGAAAATGTTTACAAATTCCTAAAATAACTTCCGTACAATGAAATAAGTAGGTAATATAAAAAATAGGTGCCTATCTCTTAGTAGGCTCGTTTAGATAGATAAAACAATTAAGCAATCTTAAATAACGGTATCAAATAATTACATTATATATTAAGCTTTTATTCTAATGAGTAGGTATTTAGGCAATTACGTTATTTATAACATTTTATCGCAATTATAATTGTGTTTAATTAAACTTGCGGGCCTTGTAATTATTTAGGTATTATTATAAGCCATGATGTAATGAATTGAGATAGGTAAATTGATCAAGGGGACGTTTATTTAAGTAAATTCAGATATCTAAACAAATATTTTCCAAAAAATTTGAAAAGAAATTCGATTAGTGAGATTATGTAGATAATAAATAGCATAAATAATCAAATAGCAAAAATTGTAATAAATATTACTCACGGCTTATAAGTTGTACACGATTACACTCAACATTAACAAATAATAACATAAAACTCGGAAAAATGCTACGAGCCTCGCTCTCGTAGCGGCCGCGTAGCACACCGCTACGCGCTCGCTACGGCACCTACGATTCACTGAATCTGCAAAGTCGGCTGAATGCAAATAAACATGTGTGCGACTGGAGCGAGGCGGCCAATCGGTGCGCTCGCTCCACGCATGGCGCGCGCCGGCAACTTTCAAAACTTTACACACATGCACTTCCAGATTCAGCGGACCGAGACAGCGAGGCGCACTAACTAGAATCATCACGAACCTCTGGAATTCTGCGTCGACTGCAGCGACAGGGCCATCTCACAGTTTCACGGTATGCATTTATTGGCACTAGTTTGCGAAGTGTATGCAAGCTCGTCGGCTAACTTGATAACGTCCTTTGATTGAACTAAGTGATTATTCGATTGGATACCGATGACATGTTATGTCGGCGCGGAGTCGCGATCGTGAATGATTCGTGCACGCGATGCGAGCGCACTGCGTGTGACCTACCACAACACTGACTGGCGGTAGCGGCGCGGCGAGCTGACGGCCGGCCGCCCCTCCGCGGTAAACACACCCCCACGCCCCTCCCTGCACCGCTCCCCGCGCACCCCGCATCCACCCCTATGCACTCCACGTGCACGCAACGCATTCACTTTTTATGGCCGCTACTACATAATGTTCCTTCCTGATGTTTTTTAGCCTGAAGCGAGCGCCACATAAGCACTTTTTATGTTTTACGAGCGGCTCCCGTCCGGGGCGGCGGCGGCCGCTACTTTCTTTGGATGTAGCTAATTCGAGAACATGCCTATATGGGTTTATCTTGGAGCTGCTTTTAGTTGTAATCACTATAACGATTATAACGCCGAAGTATATTTTTCTCATTTTTTCATTTGCTTTAAAACTAATTGACATGGTTTTTACCATTATGTTTTCAATATTCATGATTACGTGGGTAATATTATCACCCCCAAATTTATATAAAGTTATGATGGACTTACACTGGAATTACAAAGCACTTTTGTTCCTGGAAATGCTTTGTAAAATCATTGGCTTAAAATCTCTATTGGGGGAATAAGTGTATTTCAAATTAATAAAACTTGAGTACCTTTAAAAGATAGCATTCTAAAGTGCAAAGTTATATTAAAATCTAATTGTTAGCGGCTCTACATATTTCTAGTTCCTTAATTGAGTAGTACAAACCGACGTATGCACGTGATTGTATCGCTCTACAGTCGTGTAAGTTCTTACAGGTATTAATCATTATACCTATGTGTGTCCATATATTTATACTTGACACTAATTAACATAGAACTATTTACGGAATCCAAATTATAAGGTGGCTTAAAACTGCTTATTATGATAAAATGGCATTAAGTTTTAATGGTAATGATATCCATTTATAATCGTTTTCCGGTTGAGGTATTTCACTCGTTTATAATCCAGTTATCATTTAATAGTAATTTAGCCGATTTGTCAACTTAGTAAATTATTTTTTAAGTATTTCTTGGAAAACTATTCATAGCTGTGCTATAGGCCTGGTTCCAAAACAGTTTTTTATTTTTTTTTTTTCATAATAAGTTTACATCGAGTTGGCGTCTTGATTTTTTTTTTACTACTTTATTTTGTAAGTGTACTCACAGTAGCTGGTGGGAGTGTCTGGTGAGCTAAGTCTAATATTAATAGGTACATACATAGTTGATGAGTATAAACACCCATCCACTTTTTATGGGTTCAATTCTCATTAACATTATTTCCGACTCCATGCAGTAGGTACTTATGCTTTTATTCACATCATATTTTCTTCACTACATTTCATTCTTCATGTTATGTTATCAGGTAGGCCAAAGTGACTTCATTTGGGCAACAGATACTTAACTTACTCTCAAGTACGTAGGCGTAACAACAGCACTTCACAGAAATTTACCGTCTCTACCGCGGTCCTATAACCAGACGGCAATCATTAGCTCAAAGACAACACGCATAAAGAGCATAAGTGTCGCCCCGGTACGGCGGACCGCGTAAATTAAGCGTTTTTATTGTACCGCGGCCACCTCTATTTTTACCACTTTACTATTTTTACCCATTTTTACCGAGCACGCGCCGCCCTAACGCTACTTTTTATAATAATTTAGGGAAACAGTAACTGCACCTACTTGAAAATTATTTTTAGAATTATAATTTACTGCTGTTATGTTGCGTAGTACCTATGTTTATGAGAGCTTTAACGTGTTGAAAGCAAAAAGTAACTTAGTCACATGCTTACATAGACAGCCTTATTAAGTCATAGAATACAAATCATTAGGAATGCTAAATGCTGCTTATTCCTCTCCTCTATATTGCATATTCTATGCTTCCTCACATACCTATAAACAGAAATATCAAACAAATGAAGGCTACCTCCTTAGTTAAAGTAGGTATTCAAGTCTATGAAGTGACATCATACAAAGTTTCAAATTGATAGAAAATATGTCATTTATATGGTACGTATTATGCATAAATGGACTATACAGGTGTCTTAGTATACCTACGTGTAAATAATACTTTCTATGAAAATTTCTTACAGCTATCTGGATCAGTTTATCAAACAAAAGTAAAGACAACACCATTTTTTAACAATACGGGCCCACGGCAAAAGAGATTCTTAGTTTTTTAAGATCATTGCTCCCACCTGCTGCTGCTGTCGCGTGCCCTAGGCATATTCTGAAAAATCAACCTTGTTCTTTTAACTTTAAGGTTGAAATAATGTTGTGTATCAAATATGCAACTCTGTTTTTTGGTTAAAAAATATATCTTCTATCCCTTATCATCGTAGCGCGTTGTCCTTGCTCATCAGGATGTTTAGGGCTGTTATCTCGCACACGCCGCGCGCCACCTTGCCTCGGTTTCGGGAGCAGCCCTCGTGTTTTACCAGGGTATCTATAAATTGGGCAACAACAACATCTTTGTCCCTTCACTATTCGCAGATAAACAATTAAGTTTGCCAACAGGCAGGTGCCTGTCAAATCTTATCTAAAATCAACTTGATGCCGTTAATTAGTGTAAATATACTCTAAAGTTAAATTATAGTTTTAGTTTACCGATAACATCACAGTGCTAAAGTTGATTTAGGAGAGTGCGGTTTTACAAAGACTGCACGCGTTTTAAAAACCAACAGGTGTAAATGTTAATACAAATGTAGATACGGAACTTTCAATTTTGGACTCTACCTCGCCATAGATGTTACCAGCTATTGATAGGTAGCGCCGTAATTTAATCATCTACGAATAAATGGAATAAATTAATCATGATATACTCAGATTCAAATGGGTGATCACTGACGGTAGCTATATGACATACCTACACAATCTTTACACATACAAAGATATGTAGGTTCATAAACACAAAAATGCGAGCTTCTGTCCAGAGTGAAAATGAACGCTTGGATCCCTTTGTTTCGTGAAGCAGGCCGCTCGCCCCATCCTCCTGCGCTCTCTTCAAAGGGCCCAACTCTTTGAAGACGTGAAACCACAATTAAGCCTTGCCGAAGAGAATTCAAGGACGCATCACTCTACCCTCAAATAAAAGGTATACGCCTAACACTTTTACTTTTTTCTTTTATTTCGCGATGTTATTCGCACAAATATGTATTGTTTGAAAGGCTTATTCAATGTTATAAACAAAAGGAACCCTTTCTCAAGCGACGCAAGTGTTTGTCAGCCGTATCCTTTTGCTTTTAGTTCTTTTGTTATATCGAAAGTGTTATTGATAAGGGTTGATTACGTTTGCTATTGATAAGAACTGTTGATATATTCCTTCTACCTCGTACCCTCACTTCTGAGAAGGACGACCATGCATTGTTGTGATAAGCGCAGATAAATGACTTATATTTTTATAAACTTATATCGATTGTTAGTTATTTTAATCACATGTAGAAAAGCATACCATGGTGTGTCTAACCATGTTGAGAACGTGTTTTTTTGTTTTGTTTGAAATTTGAAGGCTGTATTCTACTTCATGCATACTTCTGTTACCAAAGAAATTGGAATAAATAGAGTCTGTTACCTACAAAATTGAAAGGATAAAACAATATCGACGTGCAGCACAGTAGGCCGTAGTCATATCTTAGGTAGGTACCCCAATTAACTAACTTGACGTCATAAAGCAAGCATTAAAAGCGAAAGTGAACAAAGGGTCCGGAACAAAGTGCGCCGACATGCGCAAGTAGTTTGTCCTGTTGCGTTGTATTAAAACAAAGAATATTTTACGTAGTTTTGCAAACTGGGCCACAAACGGCTTTATGACGTATTGTTGTAAAGCCTTGCGAAATGTTTTTGCAGCAGCGTTTAACAATAATTGGCAATGGACATCGGACATCGAAAAATCATCGGGCCGTCGTAAAAAAAGCAAGGCCACGTACTGGAGCAGATTGTCTGTCATAAAATAGGTAGTTGCTTATGCAGAAATACATTATT
Organism: Drymonia ruficornis; assembly: GCA_947859195.1. Taxonomy (NCBI): domain Eukaryota; kingdom Metazoa; phylum Arthropoda; class Insecta; order Lepidoptera; family Notodontidae; genus Drymonia; species Drymonia ruficornis. The sequence goes on along the minus strand of OX401910.1, from coordinate 5,711,921 downwards.
GTTTTAGTGAATCATTATTTCTAAACAACTTCCAAAGGCACAAAAATGCAACAATTTTATGAGATCAATAATCATTTGTTAGGAAATTGCCACGCAAGTGTCGTTAATGTTTCTCAATTTTGGTTTTTAGCAAGGCACATTCTTTAAAGTTATAATAATTGGACTTGAAATAATTGGGAGAACTCCCGATGCCCTATTTATATCTATCAGTAGAAACGACTGTAAGTACCAACTAGTAGCAATGACGTCACACCATAGGAATTTGATGTCTAATATAATTAAAAAAAAAACTTATTAATCACCAAAAATCCTTGCCCAATATACGCAAAACTGTATAATTGTTTACGTACAATAGTGATTCGATCCCTTCCGTGTGAACGACAGATGTGCGCGAGCGCCGCACTGCCGAAATTACACAAATCGTGAATATTTTCATTCATATTAAAGCGGTCGGCCGTTACGAATCAATCCAACACAATGGACGCGAATTTTAGCTAGTTTTTTTTGTATTTGAGTGCGATTTTAATACAAATTCTGGTAAACTTTGGCCAAATCTGGTTTTCCTTCAACAAAGGTTGATCAAGAATCAATACGGTTACCAACAATCTTGTGATTGATTACAAACTTGTTTGAGTAGATTGACGCATCAATGGGGAATGTCAAAGTTTATGATTATTGTTAACGATCTATAGGTACTCGATAATTACAACTTGACAACTTTTTACGACAACAATTAAAATTTATTTTAATTAATGCGACCATAGAATTATGTTGACAAGTTTTAGGGAGGCACGTTTTGAAAAATCTGGATGCTTTTATTTACTTCAAAATAACGGATCATACAATTCAATACGTTATAATTAAAAATCGAATTCAAACAATTTCTGAGAATCTTTTCTTACCACAATAATTATAAAAGTCTAAAAATCCGTTACATTTCTTTCTACCCCACCCGAATAAGATCTCATATAAAATTCTTGGGCCTTTAGTATAATATATCGTTACGCTACATCGTGCAGGTGAGAGCCAGCGACAATCGAACGAGAATAAAGTATAAAATATCGCCTCCAAAGGATTCGCATTGAATATTTATCCCTAGCCGCGTCGCCCTGTCCGAATGCCCTTTGTTCTCGACGGTCGTTTAAACTTTTGATTCTGCAACTGGCAACAGTCAACTGGACCCTCGGAATTGATCAGGATGCCCGATACTGTGCCCGTGTCATTTTAAAACGAACTCTACTTAAATTGCATAAGGTTTGGAGTTGAATGTTGTTGTAGTGTAGGATAAGTCGTTAGTTCCACGAAAGGTGGCCATTCCATGCTTGCGTCACGGACTCTCCCCTTCCGGGTGTGATGAATAATTCCCTTTTTCTCCGGGAGAATTGTCCTTGCGAAGTATCCCGGCGACTCGATACGCACCGTCGGCCGCTCCGCATAAATGTGAATTATATCCTACACTATCCCACTTACAGAACTCCTCTTTTTATTTCAACGCTAGAGCTGGATTTATGTTTTCCTCCAACTGAACATTACGACCGGTTGCGCGTTCTTTGGACTGCAGACAAAACATATTCATATTTGTAATAAGTATAAAAATTATGACTGTGGTCTCTTCCGGATTCTTGTGTCCAAGTTTCATATTATATTATGCTTCTATACCAAGTTTTAATTTGACTAAGTTCTATTTTCTGACTCGGAAAGGATGGTAGAGTAAACTCTACATGTAACCGCATTCCTAAGTAGTATTCGTATTGAGTTTTATGCAGTTATAATACAACATAAAATTTACATAGGTATATAAATGCAATTATAATTATGTATGGCAATTTATTTATGTATTTATTTTGCCTATTCCCATGCTATTACGTGCTGTTATATTAATTTAGCCATTATGTAGTAGGTATATCAGTCTATGTAATATTTTCTTGTTTATGTAATGTAATTTATGTGTATGTGTAAGTGGTAATTTATGTAAGTACACCCCCGTATTATTTTTTCTTTAGATCCTCTCCATCCAAAGGTTGCCTGGTAGAGATCACTATTAGTGATAAGGCCGCCCATTTTCCACTTTCTGTGTAAATTGTGTAATTATTTATAAATGTTTATTTTTCTAGTGGTGGATTAATAAAGAGTTATCTATCTATCTATCTATCTATAAAGAATTACTTTCTGTTTTACTAAAACTACACAAATACAGCTACAATTTTCACCATTTTCTACACAAAATAAACCATGTATTTCGTCGTGATTGATGAAATGAGAAATAATGTGTAACATAACATGACTTTTGTATCATCTATCACATCCATCAATAGGTATAAGGTCACATTTATCTCGCATTACGCCCATTGATCGGCCTGTACATTATGTAAACCGTTCATTTGTGAACGTTGGCATTTTCCCTTCACAAAGGATTAGCGCTATCGCGTAGGTATTGTGGCCGCGGTCCGGTCCGGCGGCGCGGCGCGGGCGGCTGGCGGGCAGATCGGACACCGCTCGATCACTCCTTCTTTCCATCCCATTCATAACGTCTTTTCAAACGTCTCGCGGCCATTGTGAGCCCGTCGCACTCCTTCCACCGTCGCCTGTCACCTTTTGTGTCCCTCGACTCTTCGTCCGCTGTCAAACGCCTTGCACAAATTCAAAAATAACATCGATATACATTTTTTTTTCTAAATATCCCTGCGCAAACTTTAGATAAGGTATTTGGCGTGTTGGAATCTTTGTCTGATGCAAACAAGGGACGTGTCCTGTTGCTTATCTCGAGCTCATCGTGAATGGAAACGAATAGCTATAAACCTAAAGGCAAACCAAAAAAATCTACTCTACCGGATGCGTTTTGAATTATAATTTCTATTATTTTACAATTCATAGACATATATAAAACTATAGGGCTGCTATTACGAACCCCGTACGAAAGCAATAATTAACCCGTTTCGTTCGGGCTTCGAATTTTAAATTTTGAGTCATTTTCGTAGTACCTACCTAAATTAGTGGCAAAATGACGAACGAAATAGATGGTCCGGGTTCGTAATATCCGGGCCTCTGATTAAAAACCGACTAACTGAAACTGATAAAATTATGATCCGTGATTATAATACCTACTCTGAAAAAAACTTAGGTTCAATTTAAATATCGAAAAAAATAATATTACGTCATTATGATAGATTTTATTTCACGAATAAAAATATCAAAACCTGTCATAGGGCAAACTAAATGAACAGACACTTCCAAGGGTAAGAACACTCGGAGGTGCACCTAAATAAATCATGAATCGTGGCACGAAGCAACCACAGGCACAATAGGTGCTTAGCTTGACATCAATTCGCAATTTTTAAAAAATATAAAAGCATATGCACTCGTGCCGGCACGACACCGCGACGCGTGCTATTGTGATCCAGCCAAATGCATAATTTGCTCAGCACATGCCGTTTTTTACTAAAAAATATTATAAAAAAGTGACCTAAAGAACGATTATGTAACGGGAATCCATTGGACGGTATCTATTGAATATTTTTTGACCCGTGGACATCGACAAATAAAATGTCCAGGTGCACGTATAAAAGATATTATTATACAAACTATCCTTTGTTAATAAGATTAGGATTTTACTTTTTGATGCATTTTTAAGCAAAAACATGAGTTTGGGGTCAGTTCTTGAAATTCTTTGTAGCGGTTCGAGGAGCGTCTGGTAAATTGGCATTTCGGTAAGATCCTTAATCGGAGAATAAGAAAATACAGCTGTGGATAAAATAATTTACATGCTAGAGCTAACGTCAAATAAACACCTATATTTATTTATTTAAGTATTAAAGTTCGAATGTTTATGTTCTAAATAGATTTTCATTATATTGATGTAATATTTTATTTTTTATGATAAAATAGTTTAATACGTCATCTTCGCCTCGTATATTCTTTCTGGAGTACGGCGAGCAATTTGCACCCCGTGGCGCGAAGGACGTATTCACACTTGAGACGCAAACTCTACCTTGCCTCAGATATATTCTAATAATTCTTTAAGCAATACGCTACAACAGGTGGGTACAATCGTTTTAAAAGTAAATAATTAGTACCTTTAGGCGCAAGTATTCAAAGTACTACTACTTTGAATACTTGCGCCTAAAGGTGGTACAGGTTAGGTTAGATTAGTAGGTATCTACTATATAATTTCAATGTTCTTTGGGTAGTAAGTCTCATTTGAATTTTCATTTAAGAAATTATAAGTAAAAATTCCACGGTCTAGAATCTAGCCTGACCTTACCCTTCAATAAAGGCGTGCAATGTACCTATGTATGAATCTGTATCTGGTAATGGTTCTAAATTCTAAAAAGAAAAACCTTTTTTATTGTGAACGCATGCTAAAGATACAGCAAATCCTTTCGGAAGTCGATGAAGCTGACGGCTGTGACGAACAAGTTAGGGTTGCTAGATTTAACATTAAAAATATATAATCCATCATATATCTAATTCGTGTATTAAATTTAGATACTTAACTAATATTTATTATTAGTTTGAAACAGTATCGATCAGTATTATAGAAAATATATTTGAGCGCTCTGTTTTGTTCGGACTTATCAGAAAGTATTTAATAGATTTAGTTTCCGTTTTCACACAATGTTTTGAGATCAGGCAAGTGATAAGAACAGGACAATTTTATTTCCCCAAAAAAACATTGGGTCGGTAGATGTAATATCATCAAATATCAGTACAAAAGTGGGTTTGATAAAAAAACCAGTAAGTTAGCAACACAGCCGAGGGCCAGTAAGTTCGGACCTCCGTGGTTCTGCCTCTGACAACACCTTTGACGCAATCTACAAAACAGCCCTTGCGTAACCTTTCGCATACCCTCCTCACAACCAGGGCCATGTCACAACTCATACACGAATCAATACAACACGAAATGAACTGTTAAACACGTTTCTATTTTCATTTTGTCAGCTGTTAGTGTATTTTGTGGATATTTTTCCCCTGCTATATTTGCCGGTCTTAAAAAAGAAACATGAAAGTAGGTAGGTACCTAAGTAATTGTATCTTTTTATGAGTGCAGTTCCAAGCTTGAATTCAAATCACGAAACTACTTGTTAACTAAACCGAAAATACAGTAGGTGTTTTCTAGGACAGAATGACTCTACAAAACGATAAACTATGACAAACGCATGAATTGTATGAGAAGGACATGAGCCCAATAAGACCTATTTTATTTATTACTAGCTTTTGCCCGCGACTTCGTCCGCGCATAAATTAAAATAATAAACATACTATCGGAATAAAAAGTACCCTATGTGTTAATCCAGGTTATAAACTATCTGTGTTCCAAATTTTATCCAAATCTGTTCTGTAGTTTTTGCGTGAAAGAGTAACAAACATCCATACTCACAAACTTTCGCATTTATAATATTATAGCTTTTGCCCGCGACTTCGTCCGCGTAGACTTCAAAATAAAAAAAACCGGGCAAGTGACTTAAGACTTTTTAGTACTTTTTAGTGCGCCAGGGTTTTTTAAGTCAGTATTTGCTTTTTTATAAAAATAATTTTATTTCACGATTTTTATTGGAGCCATACAAACTTTATCACGGTACCTAATTCGGTGAATGCGTGTTTTGGTAGGTATATAGAGCCAAAATCCCATATCCCTCTCCCCTTCTCCACCCCTTTTCCTCCCCTCACTTCCTTCTGCTCCCTCCCCCTCCATTTCCCTTTCCCTTTCCCCTCCCCCTTCCACTTCCCCCTACCTTACGTCTTCCCCTTCCTCCCTCACCTACCCTATGCATACTAAGTTTCAAGTCAATCGGGTATAAACATATTTTTCTGCCGTACTTTTCTACCTTTAGTTTCCCCCTTTTGGATGTTGATTTCCGAAATGATTTTTATGGGATCAAACTGAAGTAGTACCTACCATATTCAGCTCAGCTTATACCCCAATTATTTAAAATGAATAATCATAACCAATCCCGAGATATGGATGACTAAACATTCGCTGACCCCGCTCTCCCCTTTTCCTTCAAAATATTAAAAACGCTGAAACCCCAGTCTGATTATTTAAAATGAACAATCATAACCAATTTCGAGATATGGATGACTAAACATTCGCTGACCCCGCTCTCCCCTTTTCCTTCAAAATATTAAAAACGCTGAAACCCCAGTCTGATTATTGAAAATGAACAATCATAACCAATTTCGAAATATGGATGACTAAAAATTCGCTGACCCCGCTCTCCCCTTTTCCTTCAAAATATTGAAAACGCCGAAACCCCAGTTTGATTATTTAAAATGAACAATCATAACCAATTTCGAGATATGGATGACTAAACATTCGCTGACCCCGCTCTCCCCTTTTCCTTCAAAATATTATAAACGCTGAAACCCCAGTCTGATTATTTAAAATGAACAATCATAACCAATTTCGAGATATGGATGACTAAAAATTCGCTGACCCCGCTCTCCCCTTTTCCTTCAAAATATTAAAAACGCTGAAACCCTAGTCTGATTATTTAAAATGAACAATCATAACCAATTTCGAGATATGGATGACTAAACATTCGCTGACCCCGCTCTCCCCTTTTCCTTCAAAATATTAAAAACGCTGAAACCCCAGTCTGATTATTTAAAATGAACAATCATAACCAATTTCGAGATATGGATGACTAAACATTCGCTGACCCCGCTCTCCCCTTTTCCTTCAAAATATTAAAAACGCTGAAACCCCAGTCTGATTATTTTAAATGAACAATCATAACCAATTTCGAGATATGGATGACTAAAAATTCGCTGACCCCGCTCTCCCCTTTTCCTTCAAAATATTAAAAACGCTGAAACCCCAGTCTGATTATTTAAAATGAACAATCATAACCAATTTCGAGATATGGATGACTAAACATTCGCTGACCCCGCTCTCCCCTTTTCCTTCAAAATATTAAAAACGCTGAAACCCCAGTCTGATTAAACAATCATAACCAATTTCGAGATATGGATGACTAAACATTCGCTGACCCCGCTCTCCCCTTTTCCTTCAAAATATTAAAAACGCTGAAACCCCAGTCTGATTATTTAAAATGAACAATCATAACCAAAAAAAAAAAAAAAAAAAATAACGTCACGACTTGTATCCCCATTCGGGGGTAGTCAGAGGCTTGAGTGGCCATACACCACCACATTGTGGAGGTATTTACCAAAATCACCCCCCACCCCCTCCCCCCTCTCCCCTTTCTCGTCAAAATGATTAAAAATACGGAAACCCCAGTCTGATCAATTCAAATAAGCAATCATAACCAATATCGAGATATGGATGACTTATTAAAACATCCCTTGACCCCGTTTTCCCCTTTCCCGTCAAAATAACAAAACTCGACCACCCCTATACAAACTTTCACTCCACATTTCACCCCTTAGGGGTTGAATTTCCAAAAACACGAAAGAAATCTAAACACAAACTTTCATTCCCCTATTTTACCCCCTTAGGGGTTGAATTTTCAAAAACCCTGAAATTACTCTTTTTTATTTTTTAAAAGACAATTAATCACCAATTTAAGTAAGTCTCACTTTAAAAATGACGGAACTTCCATACAAACTTTTATCCCCTATTTTACCCCCTTAGGGGTCGAATTTTCAAAAACCCTGAAACCCGTATATTTTTATTTTTCAAAAGACACCTAATCAGCAATTTTCATAATTCTAACTTCAAAAATGACGAACTTCCATACAAACTTTCGTCCCTTATTTTACCCCCTTAGGGGTTGAATTTCAAAAAACCCTTTCTTAGTACACCTCTACACATCAAGACAAACCCACCCTCCAAATTTCAAGTCTCTACGATCAGCGGTTTAGGCTTTGCGTTGTCTGTCAGTCAGTCAGTCAGTCAGTCAGTCAGTCAGTCAGTCAGTCAGTCAGTCAGTCAGTCAGTCAATCAGGACTTTGATTCTTATATATTTAGATGTATCCATGATGATGAAATAAATAACCAAAAGACATAGGTAAATCTAAGCCATACACTTTAGCATAGCTATTTATGGAATGTATGTAGTGTTGCATTTTGACTAGAGGGCTAGAAGTGCTATTTATATCTTAGACTGCACGGTGGTATCGACGTCAGTTACTATATGCAGGTAAGTACTGCAATATAATACGATTGACGTCCGCTGCCTTCGATTGAAAAAACTTAAAAAAGGAAATAAAAAAATATTTATCGGATTACTCAAATTGAAGGCCAGCTGTGGGACAGTTTGCGGACGCCGCACTTTTTTTGAATATGGAATCCATCAATATAGCGCCGAGGTACCATTCTGCACGCACTTCCGATCACCAAAGTCCAATTTCATTTCAATTCGGACGTATCTAATTCGAAGTTCATTAATCTTGAGTTGCGCATCTCCCATACACTTGTGCATGGTCAGTTGTCGACAGGAAATCGATTAGGTATGTTTTTTTGCGAACCTATTGATTCGTTTAGTTCCCAGAATGATGTGTATGGTAGAATTAGGGGCATGTTCGCACGTTTTAATTTGATCTTTATTAAAATATATATATTTATTTTTAAGATTAAGTGACTTTGTTAATAGGGAAAGCAAGCAATATTGTAATGATACCTATGGCATTATAAGACAATGTAGCAGCCACTATTACCTATGTATTACCGAAAGTGTAGCGTTTCTTCTATTCAACGTAAAAAAGATCATAATTCCTGAGTACTCCTTCTTCTTCACGAAAAAAATATTTTTACGGTCTCATCAACAAAATTGACATCTCTCGATCCTTTGAGGTTTTTAATCGGAGTTTCCTGTCCGATGTGACACTGAATCGATCGTCTGAATCGAATTTTATAGAAAACATTAGTTGCAAAAAGAACATTTAATACAGATTAAGTATTGTGTGGGCGAACGTCACTCAAAATTATATCAATAGCGGGTTCTGATGAAAAGCGCAGTCGGACGGAGGTTCGGTTGGCACTATTAAATATATTGTTCAACATTAGCAACGTATGAACACGTGCATGAGACATAGTACCAGTGGTCCGTTGTCATAATAAGCAAATATATAAGTATTTACCCAATAAATATAATGATGTTTTCTTCCATAGCGTTATTATATGATAACGAAAAACAAAATACAGTGGTAGAAATTACTTCAATATGAAAAAGGTCTATAATTTTTGGTCATATTTTTAATTATATTATGTATTATGTAACGTAATAATAACAATAAAAAATAAAATAGAGTATAATTTAACTCTACCTACAGCTCATATCGGTCCTATCCGGCAGCGAGAGTCGCCTGCGACGCTGCATCGCGTGATGTGAGTAAGGTACGTACAAGTATCCGAGATTGTACAATTATTATTTGGAAACTTTTTTCATAGGTCAACAACATAAAGCCACCGAATATTATATTTCTCGAAAGAAAATATCCCATTTCCGCATCTTCCTACAACAATGAGTGCGCCATCGAACTATTCAAATACGCACAGGCGTCCGTAAACCCAAATATTTTTTGCCAGTACGAATTAATGGATAACCAAAACCGATGCAAAATAAAAAATGGGCTTATTAAATGTTGGTTTCGCGTAATAACACGTTGGTGGTTTTTTCATTGTTTCCAAGAGGCACGCCGAGATATCCGGTTACGGCCGTTAAATATTTTGCCTCTCGATGAAAGGGAAACTCGCTAGTTTTTTCTTTGAGATCGCGTTTTTGCTCACTAAACGCGGAAGTCGTGTACGCTTATGCAAAAGCTGGATTTCGGAATCGGTTTCGCTTTTATTCCGAACGAGTAACATACAATTACATACGTTCCCATTCCGAGTAACGAACTGCCATAATTGCGGCCTCATTGTTAACTTCATAATCGGAGCGTTTTTTTTAAGTTGCTCTAAGATATTCGCAATTTAACGTATTAAGTCAAATATCTACATTTTGCTGAATTCAAAGAATTTTCGCAAAGGAACATTTATCAAGCCCACAAAGAGAGTGAAACCTCTCTCAAAAGAGGCCTGCTCCGGACAGATTTAATTTGTTGCGAAGGCCTTTATAATTGGAACATAAAGATTGCGAGTAATTAATTTTCGCAGCGAGTCAGAAGCAAAGAGGCCGCATTGAGCCTGGGCGCTGGGTGCTGGCACCACCGGGCCTAATTAATATTAATGACCTCGGGAGGCGCCCGCCGCCGCCGCCGGCCACCTCGCGAGATCTTCCTTTATCTAACACCTACACACAGTCGCGCACATTTTTGTCAGATCATTTCACTCAAGTTGGTTGATATTAGGCGTAGCAGTCAGTACTAACAACAACTCTAACACATTTCCTCGGAGAGACCACGCATTTAATTGTATTTTTATATCCTTAAGTCATTATGTATTAGCTATACACTCAAAGGTTCTTAACAAAAATAACTGATAAGAATCTGTATATCTTTTTTTTCACACAGTCGGTTTTTAGTTGGTATGTATGTGTACCTACAGTAAATGTGTAGGTTTCGAATGGCGAAAAATTGGGAGCACCAATTTTTTTTTGCCGATATGTATGATACATCTTCCGTCGAGACATTTAGCAGGCTTTACTTACTGAGTTATGTATGATGAGTACATAATGTGCGCTGGCTGGCTGTCGGGCGGTCCCGTCCGCGGTGACCGATGGGCTGGCGCTAAAAGCCGGACGGAAGCCGCGGACACCCGGCTCCGGTTACAACCGTGGGATCCCACGCAAATATGAACAGGGATGGCCCACGCCAAAATATTCGTCATATCCATATAAATTGTAGTTAAATATTCAAAGTCGTATCAAACAGTTTTACGGGATTTCATAATTTACAGTAGACAATCTGCTAGATTCTAGCGCATTCAATTTTACTTTGATTTTCTGCATCAAAAGTGATTGTGACGCTCCACTCACACACCTTACAATAACTATGCGTAACAGATAGTTAAAATATTATGTTAAATAGGTTATTAAGGGCCTCCGCAGACTTGCTACTTTTAGCTTCGGCGGCCGGCGATTTTGTGAAGTATCGATGCTGCGTCGCGTTTCTTCGAGCGCGAATGAGCGAGACGCAGCATCAAAATCGCCGATCGCCGATGCTAAAAGTAGCAAGTCTGCGGAGGCCCTAATGGGTCCATTTATGCATGTTTTATAATGAAACTGGATCTTATCTTACTTTTTATATAATTTCCAAATTATTATTAAATAAGTAGGGTTAGATGTACCTATCAACTGTAATTTTTATGTGACTACTTATCCAGTAAGTACCTTGTCATAATAACGACTTTATTGTTGTCACTTCACTATTTATACGAAGGTATCGCAAAACTCTACAAGAAATTAACAGGTTATCAATATTTTGATTCGAACAGTGTACTGACAGCCCTGTTATTATTGCACAAGATGAGTGCGATATTCCGCGAGTTCCTCTCGGTCCATATGCGGCCTATCTCACAGACACCTACCCGGAGTAGTTATGAACAAAAACAAACCAACTCACACATGCAACCAACTCGATGTTTTTTGTTGACGCTTCGATTCCGTTCTGTCTGCGAATGGCTAATGAATTAAAATAAATAAATCATACTTAACTATCGCCAGACACGGACACCCAACTGTATGGCCCCAAACTAAGCAACGCTTGTACTATGGTTACCATACTATGGACTGGAGGCGATCCGAATGATACCCAACCAGGGCAAATTACGAAAAGGCCGTTTCCGAAATTTGCCTCTGGCGGGAATCGAACCCGCAACTACCTCATGTAGTGAGTCGAGCGGAACCACGCCTAAGCTCGAACCACTACGCCAAGCGGTAGAATGTTCGTCCAAGGAGGCATTGGAGGGATGATTCAATAATGATTTCATATCTCCATTCTTATCAGAGCCTTAATGTTGGAAGTAATGTAGATGGCTACGTCAATACGCTAGGCTCTTTAGACTAAGCCCTAATGTGGTGTTTTAGCGTCCACCTAATGTGTTGTTTTACCGTCCCTGTAATTGTTCAGAAGGATAATACCTACATATTTTTTGTAAGTATTAACTGCCTTTATAAACACTATTTATCTACCACTTCTACTGCAAAGTACGAACATGTGTTTCTTATCATAACTGGGTGGGGGTTTGAATAATATCTGAATAAAAACTGCGGCGTTTATCAATAGAAATAGTTAAAAGTAACATTTCGCGCGGCTTCATTTGCACAAAAAGCGGAGCAAATGTAGGTAAGAAGGTTATAATCGAGCTTAAAGTGGGTTAAGCAAAAAGCGGCATATGTTTTATTGTAAAAAATCCTTTGAAAGGCAATGTGCACGTGTGTCGGGCACTCGACGCGGGCGAGCGAAAGTCTTCGCGTGCGATGCACCACAACAGCCAACGCTGTAAGATTGCGCATTCAAACAAGTACAAAATAACAATTTAGGTATATGATGCTTTTAGATGATTTGCTAAAATAGTTAATTCAATATTTTCTGTGCAGTTACAGCACACTATTGTGAAAATCAATCTGCTAGAGCCTGACGAAGCTAATGATTAACCTTAGGTGGGTTACGGCTCGTGAGATACAGGCCGCCGGCAGACGGTTAGACAGACAGACGGACAGCGTAGGCTTAGTAATAGCGTCCCGTTGGCACCCTTTGGGTACGGAACCCTAAAAAAGCAACTCTTTTCACTGTAGCCTTACTCACTATATAATTTCACTGGCAAGTGATGAAACTTACTCACAAGATACCTTTAGAAGACAAAGACGAGATCACACCAAGAGCCACCTCCAACAGCAACAATGAAGAACGAAAACAAATCAACCTTACCGATTGTTGCCAACATATACTTATTTGCCTTTTGGCTTACTGAGTCCACTCTTTGGCCGTCAATGCGGTGCGGTGCGATGGTGCAACGAACCGATCCTCTTGCGTAGCTTGGAACCGCTGGAGTGTGAAATCACCCGCTCATCTGCCATTGTCCGCTGCCCTACACACGCCGACAAAGATACGTTGAAGCACCACTAACTAACAAGCCGAGCAGCATGTAAATACCGTCTTAATAGTGCACTTATCCACTCGAAATTGAAGAAATTGTTGGCATTGAAGAGTTTGAATTTTAATGTTTGTTTAATTTCATGGTAAGAAGGAAAGAGTTTGCGGCATCTTTTGTGGTGTTCATGGTAAAATATAGGTAAATACCCATCAATCAATACGGAAGTCTTTTAGTGGGATAGTAATCTCGATACTGTTGTACCTGCTGCTGACCACTTAAAGCTCCACGATATTTAAACTGCAATTTAACTTGTTATCGTCGTTATTTATATTTGAAAATAGGTAACTAAGTTATATACGTCTTTTGGCAAGAGCCATCCTTCGAGCAAAATACCTCCGTGGAGGTATCCTCAATATAAGTCAAGTATTTACTATTAAATTAAATTTCCATGAATCTCTATTTAGTTGTGTATTATTTTATCAGAGACATGTATCTATTTAGTGGGGATACCATTTTTATACCAAATACAATGAACTTCCATTTCTACATTTAAATAGACCATGTCTGTGTATGAAATGGTAAATTTTTGGATTAATCGTTAGTGATTGTACTTAGTAAGTAGTGGGTATTATGCATACAGTAGCAGATCACAGGGTTCACAGCAGAGGTTAAGGGGCACACAGCATAAGGACATCTTTACAGTATGTCTACATACGTAATCGTTTGTTTCTTCGACAACATAGGAGCTAACACCAAACTTATATACACACAGAAGTACCTAAGCTTTGTGTAACCACGTGTAGGTATGACAACAATTGGAAAGAAACCGGAGCCGCGCAATCGGATCCGACAAAGGCCGCCATCGAAAGTGCAAGTGTTGCAATAATACTTCATTTCCACTCTTCCCATTCTCGCATTCCGATATTTTTTCTATCATTCGTTGCTTTTGTTTGCCCGTCACAAGCGAGTTATAAATGATCGAAACTGCGATATCGATTTTCATTGCTACATCTATAAGCAACGAATCAATGCTGAAACACGCCGCAAATTTGAACTTAAATTTGTTAGGAATAAAGTTTAATTTTATACTTTGTTATTTTAGTAGAGTTAACCAAAAGTAATCTCTACCTGAATACAAAAGTGAGATTTAGGTAAATTTGCCTGCAAAAACTATTTCGATTTCAATATAGCATAACAAAGTGTTGTGCAAAACAGTGTGGTTAAAATATATTTATTAAATGAATCGGTTTTGTTAGTGATTACACTTTTTATATTTTTGCAATTACAAAGACATAAACGCATGCAAATTTTTGGATGAATTATGTGGCATTACACAATTACTTTTTATTAAAAAATCCAACAGATCTAGAGATACCTAAGAACTTATTTGAAAACAAATATAAATATTTTTTATGGCACACACATGTAACCTATTTGTACCAGCTCAAAAACACGGCATAGAAACAGATACGTAGGTTCAGCATTGAAAACTGATACATCCTTTCATTGGATCCAATGGCGAGTAATTAACCCGGCTTTTTGTGACCATCCCATATTCATTTGATTTATTTTAGGGTCTTTCTTAAAAGAAGAATTTGCGAAATATTACAGCCCATTCGGCGCAATGGACTGTGGCTCTCAAACTGTCTAATAGACACAACTATCATTTTTGAAATACATAGTACATATTTGAAAACTTTGTGAAATACACAGATTCCAGTTCAAGACTCTTCGACACACTTTTTGTTTTGCTTTTACTATTTTATTTTGTAAATTTAATATTAATATGTATTACCTAAAAAAAAACCGACTTCAAAAAAACCCAAATACTCGATAACACACCATCACGTCTGGTTTTCCCAAAGGGGTAGGCAGAGGTGGTAATAGAAATATTATTTCAGGCTTTTTAGTGATCCAGGTTTTTTTGAAGTCGGTTTTTTTTTTTTATAAAAATAATTTTATTTCATGATTTTTAGTGGCGCCATACCAATGAACATTTTGGCATATTGAACCGTATGAAGTAAGCCCAACAAAAGGTAACTGCTGTAAATCTTTGAGGAATTCCCTCGACTGTCTATGGTCTCCATCTTTAGACCTGTAATGGCACTTATAACCCATATGGGTGCAAAGTTCTCTCCAATACAAATTGATCAAGCCCAAACACCAGGTAATTGCTGTAAATCGTTGAGGAGTTCTCTCGACTGTCTTTTGACTCCATCATCAGACCCCTAATGACAGTCACAACCCATCTAGGTGTAAAGTTCTCATCAATACTAATTAATCAAACCCAAACACAAGGTAGCTATTGTAAAACGTTGAGGAGTTCCCTTGACTGTCCCTCGTCTTCATCATCAGTCCCCTAATGACAGTCACAACCCATCTAGGTGTAAAGTTCTCATCAATACTAATTAATCAAGCCCAAACACAAGGTAGCTACTGTAAAACGTTGAGGAGTTCCCTTGACTGTCCCTCGTCTTCATCATCAGTCCCCTACTGACAGTCATAACCCATTAGGTGTAAAGTTCTCATCAATACTAATTAATCAAGCCCAAACACAAGGTAGCTACTGTAAAACGTTAAGGACTTCCCTTGACTGTCCTTCGTCTTCATCATCAGATCCCTAATGACAGTCACAACCCATCTAGGTGTAAAGCTCTCATCAATAGAAATGAATTAAGTCCAAACACAAGGTAGCTACTGTAAAACGTTGAGGAGTTCCCTTGACTGTCCTTCGTCTTCATCATCAGACCCATAATGACAGTCACAACCCATCTGGGTGTAAAGTTCTCATCAATACAAATTAATCAAGCCCAAACACCAGGTAATTGCTGTAAATCGTTGAGGAGTTCCCTCGACTGTCTTTCGGCTCCATCATCAGATCGACTCCAGACCTTCATAAAATAGTAGTGCTTTAAAATACTTAATGAAAAAAATTACAAACGCACTAGTGGCCCCTACGATTTTCGAAGATTCCCCTCGATTTCTCTGGGATGCCATCATCAGATCCTGGTTTCCTTATCATGGTACCACCCCCGGTAAATCTCCTTTCCAACAAAAAAAAAATCATCAAAATCGGTTCATAAACGACGAAGTTATCCGCGAACACACATAAAAAAATATATATATATATATACGGTCGAATTGAGAAACCTCCTCCTTTTTTGAAGTCGGTTTAAAAATGACCCTTAAACCTGATTATTGGGTGCATCTAGAAGAGGCGAGCGTGGAGTGGGCAGGCAATAAACAAAACTACATCAAAATAAAATAGCAATGATGACGTTTATCAAACCTATCTAACTTTATCAGAAGTATACAAAACTTTGAGAACTGTGTGTGCTGTCCTTTGAACGGAGGCGATTCCTCGAAAGCAATAAAAAGCGCAGGTACACGTAGAGAGTGAAAGGGTCGATGCAATTGGAGAGCCAGTTTCACTGTTCCATCCACTGACCTTCGGTTTTTGCCTACGATCAGATGCGCCACCGATCCTTTGGCGAAATTTAAGTAGAAACACGTGGGAATATGCCCTTTACGCGTTTAGATCACACGATATTGCGTTATTATTTGCATTCTTTGAATTGACGGGTATTGAGGGTAGGATCTTGTTCTGTCTGATTGGTATCTAATTCTTTATAGAAAAGTACCTACGCATTGTACCTACCAACTTACTTTGGAATTCGTGTAGCTGCCTTAATGTATTAGAAAGTTTTCCGAAAAACCCTTTAGATTTACAAGTAGGTAGGTACCTAAATTCCTTGTAGCCTTATTAGGTATTACGGTAAGGTAAGTGAAAATAAAGGTGAATTCTATAAATTAATGCGGACGACTCTACATTGACTCTACCTTATTAGGTATTACACACACCAGTTTATATCAAAAAAATATAGTACCTAATTACTTCTAAACAACTTAAGTTCGGAATTAAATAGTCACACCATTGTGTCTTTTGATTTAAAAATTAATAAACTCTACGTAAAGTGGCCAGTTAAATAACTCACCGCTTTATACTTCAATTTCCCCAAAACAAAAAGTAAGACTTAAACAATTTGTCGCTTGTTACAGGTGTATTATAGTTACACCGTATAGATAATGATTCACACAAGCCACTTTCCCACGCAACCTCACGTGTTTACACCCGACCGAATCGGACCCTTTCGCGTAGGTAAAATTTGAATGTTTTCATAAAATTTTATTTGCGCAAAACATTTTTTTTCCTATTTGAATGTATTGCACTTTCTACATCGTGGGAATGCAGGTGAGGAAGGGTTTCTAGCTCGTCCTTGTACATTGTGATCGCCCCCGACGCCCGGTTGCACAAAAATTAACTGACTCTATTGTGGACACGTCAAGAGATGTTCGACTAATAGATAATTTATGGTGCCGCAGTCAGTCTGAGATGATACAAGTTTAATATATTAGGGTTGTTTGGGTCGGCGCGACATGCCATATATTCCGCGGCTCATATTTAAGATTTGGCAAGATAATTTGCTTCGGCCCCTTTGTTCGGACGATCTGTTTTCGTACCTGCGTATATTGGATTTAATTGGCGCTCGTCTCGATAACGCGAGATTATTTGTAAAACGTGCAATAATAAATCACCGGGATATGGCAGTAATTTTGCTTTGCATGAAATGCTAAAATCGAGCGATCCTTTATAGAACTAAAAAAATGTGTTTGTAACAGAACAAATTTAATTTATCAGTTAGCTAACTAAACTAAATACAGTTTCGAATAGGTATAGCTGTTTTATAGTCTGCCGCAATTGTTTTAACAAAAGTTTTATAAATGAACGTTGCTAAGCAAGATGTCATTGTCAAGCAATGGCTGTTAACGTGAATACAATGAATGATATTACGGTATTTACGCAAGCGTAATCCTTTTAAATATATGTGTTAAACAGCATTATAACCGCGTTGACAAGCTCTCGAACGGCTCTCAGTACGAGCAAGGTGCTATGTCCCTAATCCCCGCTCTGGCCCAGAGATCACGTCACGTCGCCCGCAGAGCTTTCGCCCATTTTATGACACTTGCATACACGTAAAATCAACAAAAGTTAATTTTAAATGTCAGCAGATTAACAGTAACCCTCGAATGTGACGTGGAAAGATTAACAAACGAATGGTCATAATTCGCCACGCGTACGTACGCACGTACCAACAAATACTAGGCCATTCTCGTCAGCTTAGCTATATACGTGAAATTGGGGAATGGGTAATATAATTATGTATTCCCTGAAGTTGTGAAATAGCGAAGTTTTATGATAGTTAAGTAGATCCTCTTTTGTTGATAAATTCACGAAATAGAGTACATTTGGTCAATTTCTACAATGACTATTATACTCGCGAGTTGATAACGTCCACGTGAAATATTTGTATGAAAAATGTTATTAGGCACCGACTCTATCATCCGAAAAATTACACTCAATTATTTTATGACTCTAGCGAATGTTACTAATGGTAGAGCTATCGACCAAATTTAACTATGACTTAAAATAATTTACAAACATGAATGTGTTAAATAGTCATGAGAATTTTCAAACCGGGGAATACCTTTAATATTTATTGACATCCCTATATACTTATTCCACGCCATTATGATTTACGATTCTACTTAACCCCATCCGATATCCCCTAACAAACGACAATTAGCCCAACCCTTTCACTCTCGAAAGGGCACCGCCCTATGTAAAGCGGAGATGAGACCACGGATTTATTTATTCCCAACCCTTTCGTCCAATCAAAACGCAGCGTGTGTTGTTAAAAAACATAAATAAAACATGACGGTAAAAAAGTTAAAAGACGGTGGCGATGCGGCGCGCGCGCCTCGGTAGGGGTCTAATAATAACCCTTCCGCCGTGGAAGGGTTATCAACCAATCCGATGCAGGGCGGGGCTCCGATCTTAATGTATTCTGTTTTTTATCTTTTTACTGACTTTGAGATTTTTGTTTAGATAATCACAACCGGTTATTTTATTATAAGCATATAAATGTCTAAATTTAACAATGGAACTATTGGATATTTTTTATTCTGTAAACGAGTTCATCCGGTTTACATTTTGACTGTATTCAACAGCTCATGATTATCACAGATATAGCTCTGCTTTGTACTATAGCTCTTCTTTGTACTAATATTTATAATGTCCTACCAGAAAATACAAATAACACTAGGCAGGTCAGGACTTGAATTGAGGTCCTGAAGTCTAGTGTTAGCAACAATATAATTAACTAATTTAGCATTGGCACTGCTTTGCATCGCACTTGAAACCGCCGGACCAGGGAGGCAGCAAATACAACAAACCGACCACACATATCACTTGTAAGTAAAAATTCCCTGATTCATACTGTTTCAAACAAAACAGCTCGTGTCTCTACTATGTAGTTCTCTCTCCTATTAATTTTCAAGACTCTAATTAATTCCAACCGTAAATTTTGCTCCCCACAAGTGTCAGATGAACATAAGGAATACATGCAGCGGGAGCAATGGGTCGATGCGGCGATATAGTATAAAATGTTCCCGCATGCGGCGACCACAAATGAATTAAGTACCGTCACCCTCTCCCGTCAATTGAAGACGACCGGCCATGTTAGTTGGTGTACACTTTAGAAGAAAAGTGTTTCCAAAGCTCTAGAGGGAGGCTCATAACAGGCCTTTGTAAAGGAGAATGATCTAGGTAAAAGTTAATGGTAGTAAATTCTAAGTATGGTAGATACCTACCATTCTTATAATCAGACCGAGAGTTAAACTACATACTTAGAACATGTAGGTATACAGTGTATTTACAGATAATTTACAGTTCCATAGATAAATAATTCATCATAAAAAAATATAAATTGCCTTTGTTATCAAAATCAAGAAAAAGGTATGGAAGGCCGATTTTCTTAAGATTTCAATATGCTTGATCCGTTGAATTATCGTTTTCAGGTAACTTAACCATTTTGTTCTTCTTATTTTAATGAACAAATCACCTAAATAATAATATTAATTTTTAACCTTTCTGAACGCAAGTGTACTAACAATTTGTGAACACATATTTACAAATTATCACTTATTCCGCTACGAGATACATATATTATTATCATTGGTACGATATCCTTGTTAATGTGACTTAAATATTATTAAGCATTATTATTATTATTATTAACCACTTTATGGAACGCATTTATTCCTTTACAGAAAGCGCTTAATTGAAATTAATACTATACTCAGCAGTACACAAACACTGTTTAGTTTTAGCAGGTACGCAACACATTTTCATTTTATTTACAAGTAATAAATTACACTAATAAATGGCTTTTAAAACCTCGCTTTTAAATCTAACAACAATGATTAACCAAGTTTAACTTCCGAACAATGTTGAGTAAACTGGATTGAATTAAAATTACGTACAGTGAATAAGTAATGTATTAGTGACACGTCATGGGATCCCAGACCAACAATAACTGGCCGGAATCATAAATTGTCCCCTATGAGCGGACATTTCGGCCGAATTTCCCTTTTTCTGTACATAATCGCGTAATGAGGTGCTTTTAAAACGTCATAAAGTGTACAAAAAGCGCAGATAGGGGCGTATTCACACGGCGACACGATGAGGGCGATTGTTTTAGCTCTAATTGGTTAAGTAGCGCGGGCTAATTGCTCCTGGACACGGCATTGAGGCTCCCGCAGCTAAATTGACGCTCTCGCGGTTTTAATTACTGTATATCAGTTCGATAATGTAACTGCTACGAGTTCAATTTAAGGGTGCATTTAAGTATTGCTAGTACTTTTGTAATTCTATTCTAAATAGGTAGCGCCTACCGAAAATTAATGGGTAGGTACTCTTTTAATAAAACAACATTAATTGTTAAACATAACTGAAATAGATTCTTAGTTACCCAACTGAGGTACATTTTGCATAAATTTGTACCTACACATTCAACTTGTAATCGTCGTTGCAGGAAAATTAACATTATTAATTTTATACTCTGGCACATAAACAATAATTTAGTAAACAAATTAAGCGTAAACGAATGATGGATGTACAGTCCGGTTGTCCGGACACGGCATCCAGTTTATCACCGTTGTAATCCGAGGCGCATTAGTCAAATTAACACGGCATAAAGTTTGGCGCGGCCAGTGATTAGTAGTGGTGGGCAAGGGCGCGACTCTGCCTAATTGACCTAAAACGTTGGCCACGAATCGGTCGAAATTACGTTTTACAGCGAGGGTTGGCAGTGGATCAGGCGGTGAAGAATCGTTTCGCGTGTCCAATTACAATGTTCATATGTCCGGGTATCTTCTTCTGTAACGAGATTGACTACTCGGTACTTATTGATAATTTTCATATACAAAACCAAAGGTACCCTAATAAATAATTCATTTTCATATGCTATAATGCATATATGTATACTTATGCTGGGTACCTAGTTATTATTTATTAATTTATAATGAAGGGCTACTCATGTACTAGGTATACTATACAATGCTCTACATAGGCACCTAATAGTAACAAAAAGACTTGTAATTCTAGTAACTCGTAACTTAACTTAATCACTCCTAACTTAAGAATATCAATCAAAAACAGACATAATTATAATGGGTACACTTCAAACTACACATCTTATCACAAAACATAACAATCTACAAAGCAACGTAGCTATAACAATTATGACTATCTTATCAGCGGCTAGTATAATGGGTGTGCCGCAAGGTAGCCCTATTGGGCCCAGACATGGTAATGCGTCGGATTGATATCCCTCGCCCACTAACCCTAATCAGATTAATAGCACCTGAGTTCTGATTAACGTCGTTGGTCGCGCAATACATTTCCATAGCGCGCTGCTGTCGAGGCGTGTCCGATTTATCGCACCTTTTAGACCATTCAAATAGCTGTCCGTGGAATAACGCCGTTTTATGCACGCTCTTAATATAATTGATAACGCTGAATCGGGGTTTGGTGGATCTGAATTACAATAATTGGCAATATGCTTTAGAATAATTGGTATGATATTAATTGGGATACTTCCTGACCTCAAAGATACCCAATATAAAAAATATGTATTTTTCATCCGTTGATTTATGTTCCTAAAATAAAATTTAAATCATATGTTATGTAGACTCGTTGTAAATTTACCAACGATATCGAAGGCCTTCAGGCGGCTGGAACAACTCTGACACCAGGTTGGCCACTAACCATATGATGAGAAGAAGTAGTAGATACTCCTTACATACCTATGTAAATGTCTAGTAGGTTAATTCAATTGAAAAAAACTTTCTTAACACTAAGTCTACTTTTAATGGACTTTGAAATTGTTTCGATCGGATCGGGATAAGTCTCGACCAGCTGAATGTTAATGCGCAAGATGCCATTGACCGGGTTAGTTGGTATTATTTTGGATAAGGACCAGGGCGCCTACTCCGAAATACGAAACGAAATGCTTCGGCTGACGGATCGTAACCTTTTCCTACTCTGGAAATGTTTCGGATTCGATAGTCGTGATTTGACGTTGCTTCTTTCGTGGACCCTATTCCGAAAGACTCCGGAACACTTCCGAAACACTTTCGTAGTAGGAAAACGTACGACCCGTCAGCCGAAGCATTTCGCTTCGTATTTCGGAGTAGGCTCCCAGAATGAATAGACCGACTACTTGCTCCGAACGGATTACCTTTGTTTTTGCCCTTAGGGATTTGATAGCATTTGATACACCGACCCTATCTACCGATGAGTTACTTGCTGGCCTTGACTATTTAAATAATAATAATAATAATAATGTTAGCCCTTTTAACGTCCCACTCCTGGGCACGGGTTTCCCCTCAATGCGAGGGGGATTCAGGCCATAATCCACCACGCTGGCCCAATGCGGGTTGGTGGATTTCACATGTCTGGGATACGCAGGTTTCCTCACGATGTTTTCCTTCACCGTAAGCAAGTGATAATGATATTAAAGTTATGATTCGCACATAGATTTCGAAAAATCCAGAGGTGCGACTTTTTATTATACCTATTTTTTTTGTAAAACTAAACTTTAGTGCCAAGACGTCACGGGGGCCTGTTTGCCCTACCCAATAGTAACAAAGAGGCTACGCTAATGGTGGCGGCTGAGTCAGAAACTTCCATTCTCAGAACTTAGTTTGGCGTAATTAAAATCCATCTTGTGCGAACGTCACGCGGACACATCCGTCGAGTAATTTTCCTTTCAAAGAGAACTTCCGTTTTAGCTCCTCCCCCGCCTAATGAAAGATTACTTTCCTCCGCCTAAAAAGGCTTTTAAGCAACGCCAGCGAAATGACCGAAGTTTTATACTTTAATGACTTAGTACAAAATTTGCCGATTTTCGAAGAAATTTTAAACTTAGATTAAGATTTCGATGTTTGAAACTGCGAGATGTTTTCGACAGAATTTTCCTTCCAAAGCTCACTTTGACTTAGAAGTATGAATTTTAAGCAATCTTGTCTAATTGCTTTTTAATTGCTTTTTATGAATAAGAGGCCGATGACGAATATTAAAGACGTCTGCTTATTTTAATGAGAAATTAGTCCGTAAAACATTAACGGAGATTGTAATGAGTCCATTATGTACGATTTTACTACCTATTTAAACTTTATATAACGAATGTTTACTGCTATATAGAAGCCATATACACAACAGTACCTAAGTATTGTTGGTCCATGATTATGTTAGTACACTAAGTACCTACTTAATATTACTTTTAATCAATTGCAGCGAAATAGCAATAGCAATTCATTCGAAATACAAGGAAAAGGAGTGTCCGGTGTTTGTATTGGGAACAACACATCACCCGGCATAGATACGCGACACCGGTCTACGCGCGCACTTATTAATTGCTAGCTCCCTCCGTGCGGACTGCACGGAGGGCGCAAAAACGCGTCCTCCCGAGCCCTGTCAGCGAGGGAAAAAATCAGTGAGCGATCGTCCCCTCGCGGGCGAGTCCATCATATTGATTGAGGGAGGGACTAGCAGTGGCCAGCGTCCCCCGCGCCCGTTCATTTATTATAGACAGTGTGATGCTGCCCAGCCGGACTCCGGACCACGCGCGCTACACAATCCGGGACTGTTCATTGTAATGCATAGAGTCTGTCTATCAAATAATGGAACTTTTCACGATTTTTAACTAGTTGCCTACTTGCCTTACTAAGTATAACAGACAAACAGCCTAATGTCTTTATTACTATCTATTAGTATAAAATCTTCGTAGCTATTACAATCAAACCCAAATCTTGACAAAGAAATAAAATGTAGAGTGGAGCTGAGATATTACGAAAAGTTAGTACAAAGATACCGAGTTAAAAAAATAAAAATAGACGTAGCGTAAGCTTGACTGACTAATTCCAAATTAAATCAGCTAATTTGAAACGATCTTGATATAAACGACCTAAATTTTTCCACGATAGATACAAATTACGCATCGACCCACGCAAGCAACTTTCAAATGGGCTACAAAGAAATCGTTTAACAGATAAGTGAGATCTGACGCGGGTAAACCGAACTTCGCTCCCAACAGAATTACAATCTCGGTGATAAAAAATTTTACATTTGACATGGCGAGCGATAAAAAGACAACTAAGATCCAAGTCTCTCCGGAAACGAACTGTGCTCGAGTCTATTACAATTCCGGAGAGAAAATAAAGGGGAAGGGGGAGGGAAAGTTTTATTCTCCTTAAAATATGTAGAGAAAGTGAAAAGTAAGAGAGGGTGGCGGTGGGCGCAGCGGTCAGCGGAGGGATGATGGATCACCGCGCGCCGCGTGCCAAGACCTCTCTTTTCTTCGGTTCTCAATTACACCAACACATAACAACTCATTCTGATTGCTATGTTTACTTATATTGTACTTTTATGTACGTTAAGTATTGATAGATTACTAGGATAATGGTGCGTTCACACAAAAAAAAATAATTGAGAATTTTTTTACGGAACGAGATTAGACATTAATTCTCAAATTAGCGATTTAGCCCACACAATTTGGCATATTTCTAGCTGAAGCGACATTTTTAGAAGCAGTATTTTGGTGTGGTTACTGTTAGAATCGGTAACGCGTAACCACCAAAGTTCAAATAATAATAATAATAGTAGTTTCTTTATTACAATAATAGGTATGTAGTTAAAAATGCCAATATATTTGGCAATAATGTAAAAAAGAATGTGTTATGAAAAAAATGTTAAGGATACATGTATGTGTACTTATGTAATAAAACAACGAATTGTTATTATGACATAAAAGAACGTCTTTGGTCGGACTTCGGTAACAAAAGTGAACTTTGTGCAGTGTGGACGAGTGAGGTGGTGAGTAGGATGGCCGCGTTTAACGAACACTAGGATATTGTTCTCTTTTACAGATATTACCTAATACCTTTTATCATTGATTTCTGGCCGTACAACATAAAACTTACACTCTTTCAGTCAAAAGATTACTAAGATTTTGACCGTTAGGTATCTTCTTTGCATTTAGCTTGTTTTAACTAAGCCCATAGAGGTCAAAACCAAATGAGGTCGTGCGTCGGACCAAATACGGTTAAGGCTGAGCACCAAACTACACGACGCTCTTCACGATGCTAAGGACAGAAACAAAAGGCGAAACATCAGGAGGCATAATTCATTCCACGACGGGGAAATCAAGACTGATGAGGAGCATGACGTGAGGAGGAGGAGGAACTAACTTGAATGAAAAATGCGGGGAGCAAATCATATATTCCTGATCAAATTATTAGTATATTTTGTTGACACTTATCACTAGTGACAAGTTTACACTAGCATCAACTTCCTCAAGCAATTCCTTCTACTACCTAATGAGCTTACCGTAACTGTTTACACGGTAGGAATTGCTTGTGGAAGTCAACTTCTGAAGTATTTGTTGCTAGTCTTAACTCGGCAATACGCACATGTGAAAAATTTCTGAGTCGATACTGTATAGCCGGCTCCCCGGACTATCCGTCCGCTTCCCAATTCGTGGCCGCCCTACGTATGTGTCGTATGTGGGGTTCAGTGATGCGGTAGCCGGGTCGTGTGGGCCGCCCCCGCGCGTTGCTAGGCAACGGTTTGTTTTCGCGCCGCCAGCCACTGGGCGGGATAGAAGGGGTAGGCTCCATGATTGATCAGCCTATCCCGCCACCGAATGCCTACAGCTACATATTTTCCCGCTGATAACAAGCTCTTGTGTTTGTTCTAAGTTTATTAAGAAGAATGGTAAGGCAACTCGAATTATTGTACCTATATCTAAAATAATATAATATATGAACTGGCTTTTTTCGTGGCTTCTACATGTAATTTTAACTCTGGAGTTGCCTTTCGGCGAGGCTAACGTTCACAGTTTGTGAGACGTTTATAAGACTTGAAGAATTTAGACTCTTTATGAGTCATAATGCATTTGAATACAAATAGTTACTGTGATAGGCATTTGGAAGCCGGACTAGGTAATCATTGCAATTTTGTATTCCATTAAAAACCATCGTGATAAATAAAAAACCGGCCACGTGCCGGACTCGCACTTAAAGGGTTCCGTACCACCGTAGAATATAAACAAACATCCCCAAAATGGTGATATTTAGAGTCACACGTTGAAGTCTTTTGTATGGAAACCGATCGAAATTGAACTTAAAATGATTAAGTTTTTTCTATGGGTACCCCTTTTATTTTTAAGTTTTATTTTATTTTTAGTATTTTAATTGTAAAGCGGCGCCGCGGCAGGCCTAGGAAGAGATGGCGCGACGATCTTGACGCCTTCGAGAAGAACTGGCAAGGAGTCGCTGAGGATAGAGATCGGTGGAAAAGGATGGGGGAGAAAAAAATATTGTAGCGGCAACAGAAATACACATTCTGTGAAAATTTCAAGTCTCTACCTATTACGGTTTGTGAGATACAGCCCGCTGACAAACAGACGGACAGACGGACGGACAGCGTAGGCTTAGAAATAGGGTCCTGTAGGCACCCTTTGGGTACGGAACCCTAAAAATAGTGTAGGTATGTGTGGTAGGTATATTAAATTTATAATATGTACTTACCTCCAAAAATTTATGCTCAATTGCAGGTAGTTTATGGTTGGTTCTACTACCTTCTCTAACTACATCTAGATAACTGTAATAAAACATTTCCAGTAGGTACGGGCGACGAGCTGTATTTTTATGCAAAATTTACTTCTTTTCAAAAACATTAAACGCTACTTCATAATGACAGCTCTAAAGAAACAATGCATTACCAAAAAAATTGGGTTTCGTGTTTTATAAGTTATATTTTCGCTATTCCTTCGGAGCGTGTCATTTTAAAGGAATTTTGCATCGTTTAAGACTGGTTCTATTCAGAATAAACGGCCATTGTACATCTGTTACATTTTTTTGCGACACAAAAAGAGTTTGTGTCAATATTCAAATTCGCAGAAAGGCGACGTCCACAGTTTGCATAACCGTTTTTCGATTCGCAACTATTGTCCTCTCATTATGCAAAACGACAGTTGGTAAAAACTTTGAAACTCCCACATTTGGGACATAATATCCCTTAGAAACATAAAAAAACATGTATTCACCCTGTACCTACATAAATGTACCTATTCTGAATTACATAAAACGGATAAAAAAATGTCAGCGCGCTCTATAATTAACTTTAAAAAGTCAAAGTAGAAAATTGCACTGAAATTAATTTACATTACTCGTTTGCTCGAAATAGAAGGGAAAACTAACAAGCTGTAATTACAAGCCGCCTAATTGCGCCAGTTGACATCCTTTCGTCGAAAAAACTACTTCTCCAATCGAATTTAATGATAGGGTTAGTTTAGACAAAAAACGAGCTACCTACGGGTTACGGCGTGTTTTAGGGAGAATTCTTAATATTTAACAGTGGTATACAAAAGCGCATAATTCTGTTCCATAATCTATAGTTGCAAAACAAGTGGCTCTACCACCAATCTTAAAGCATTATTTAAAGAAAAACCAACAGTCTAATATAGATTTTATAATCTAATTTAGTCACTTGAAAGAATGTAATAAAGCATGGATAAGCATATTTCCATGCATATCTTATCAAGAAATTCCTTGAGAAGGTGGCGGGGGCGGGCGGCGGCGGCGGCGGGCGCGGGCAGCGCGTGCCGCTCCAAATTACTGCTATTATTTTATAATCCCTCCTAGTTACGTTTTGAATATTAATGACATTCCACAGTTTTCCTTCCAAACGATCCATTCTAATAAGCAAATTTCTTTAACGTTCAGCACTTCCGACCATTATTCTTAATACTTCCATTAAAATGACACGATGCTATGTGGAACCCACTTTATTTTTGTTTAACCGGGACGGCTCTATTTCATAGTTTAATCATGCCATCACGTCTCTATTCCACGATTACCATAATGTGTACATCCAATGATATTATATTTCATCAAAGGTTACGTCATTTCCCACCAATATGCTGGGAAGCTAACCGGCCTGTACCCCCACTTGGTGAGTAAATTTTGATTCACGCATTCTAGCTCCGGTATGCTGACCACCCTAAGAACGTCTAATTGATAAAACCCCTTGCTTGTATCGGGCGAGATACTATCTACCCATGCACCGGTCTGTTAAATTATGCTAACAAAGTAATAAATGAGCATTCACAATTATAACATCGCGCCAGAGCCGCGGGAGAATACACTAATTAATACATTCACCTACCGCCGTTGGACGGAAACTCGAAAAAACGGTGACCCCTAACGGCTGCAATAAGGTGGATCTGAGTTTTTATTGGTGTACACAAAAAACGCACACGCGCCTATGAAATCCGATTAAAAAAGGGGTAGACACACGTCTCCAGAAAAAAGTCTTCAGATCGTATAACCCTAATTCGAAGGGATATTGATAGAGCTATTTGGGAGCCGAGAGCGTCCAAAACAGTCGATTGTTTCGATATCAATTAATTGGATCGCGTGGTAATCGATAATCTTTTCGGTGCAATGTGTTTCCTTTTACATCTGCCTTTACAAAATATGATAAAATATTTTTTCATCCATTACGGCTTTTACTATTTTCAACTTCTACTATTCCAAGAGACTTATTTACTTAAAACATGATTTAGATTTGTTCATGTCAGATTGTCACGCTCTATTACTCAGCTAATGTTCTTTTTTTACACGTAACTCTCAAATTTAATTTTATTATAGTTCTCAAACGACAGGCCAATGCATACCATTATTACGAGACTCCTATAATTTCTTTCACTCTACTATCTCTCCTGTTTTTAGAAAAAAACTCAAGTTTTTTGTTAAGATACATTAACGCAATATGTTGTTTTATCAAATTCAATAATCCCGGACACCAACAGGTGTTGGTCTAAAAAACTAACCGTGTCCACGGATCGGGAAGTTGTTTTGGTTCCTCAACTGTCGCACCTAGCTGACGTTTTATTCATTTCTATAAAAACTAGTCTGATACGATATTCATAAACGTAAAATTCACCTTGCATATAAATAATTTTGTATGGCCACTCGATTTTTATAGCATCCAATTTGGCCTGCAAATTTTATGAAAAATAAGTTGACAAGTTTAAGCTTGAAATTCTATTGTACTAAAGGTAGAGTTTTAGCAGAAAAATACGAATGACAAATAAGTTTTTCTTAATCTTATTGATATCGTGAATGAAGTGCTACTTAGATATAGGTATATAAAATTCTGTTTGAACCCAGATGTTGTAACGAGATGATCTAAAATTCTTGACATTCTTTTTATAACCGGCGCGTGTCGCGGCCTAAAAAAGGGTTGAATAAAGAAGTTAAAAGTGAAACTTTACACTCACCTGATGTTTTTCTATTCACTTTTTATGTGAACGCTGTCATATGTTTTAAGTCGGGCTCAATTACGAACGCGTCCGGTGCAAGTGCGCGCGCGCATAAAAAACCCACAATAGAAGAGTTGGGAAGGGTTGTAAACGAATAATGTGCGTGTAAATATCGTGTAATTGCACACAACAGGTAAAAGGGTTCTTTTGGTGAATTTCTGTGCTGTTTATTCGGTTCTCATCAGTAAATGGGGAGAATTTAGAAAATAACTACCATTTTTTGCCGTACCTACAGGTAGATGCCAATTTTTAGGAATACCTATGCCGAATTTGCAGGTTAACAGATGGTTTATTTTTTAAAACAAAAGCAGTTAAATCTCAAACATACAACTACATTTTTAAATAAAGGTTCTGATACATTTATAGGTACTTACGCCAAAAAAATAAATACCATACAAAATCAGAGCATCTCAAAAGATGTTCAAAAAAAATACCAAACACGTTCCAATAATTACATTCCCTCTATTAGTGGTTTCAAGGGCCATTATCGTAACTCGGTGTGTCTATAGACGCTGTCATAGAAATAGGACATAAATCGTACGATGACAAAAAATAGATAAAAAGCAAAAAACAGCAACCAGTTACTACAATCAATCCGTACCCTTTATTGTCGCGATTGTAAAATTGATAAAGGGATGAATACACTGGTTGTCCGCGAAGCTAATTTATAAATGATTGAGATTTCATTTTTTCTGGATTCGGGGGAAAAATTGTGTGATAAAAATCATAGATCGCAGATTTATTTATAAAAAAATATCGTTGTCCAGTAATCACAATCTTAAAATGACTTAATTAACGTACCTATGAGATAGTTAATATCCCATGCTGATGTTGACACCTACGTGGTTATATGCCTTCTATTATAAGCCAATACCTGATGCTAGGTAGACACCTCGAGTCTTTTAACAATCGTCCATTATGAAACCATTGGTCTCTTATATTATCCTCGTGAATTCTTAATTATAAATCGTAAATTCTTGGTAATCGGCATGTTGTTGACTAAAGGACTGCTAACAGATAGCCGACAACATGTCGACTCCCAAGAATTTACGATTTTACGAATTAACGAAGAGACTTGAAGCCCAGTACCAAAGTGTCTACATGAAGCTCATTATATTGATATTGTCCACAACACTCGCACCATCCTGTGCTCCGTAAATCCGTTCGTCCGCAATCAGACCCTTTAATTATTTCCCCTTAAATAATTGAAATTGTTTACTTATTATTTTATCCGTTATAATAATAGATCCTAATTCACAACTGTCGATTCCAAAAAAGGATTTTTTTCTATAATAACGGCAATCGATAGACGCGAGGTAGTGATTACTAGTTTCAAAAGCACCCCTTTCTGACCCACTTTTTACCAGTTTTTAAAAATTCCGTTCCCTCTCCAAAATGCTCCCTTTGAAAGGCCGGGCGTGAACGAGTTGATGATATTACATTTTTTCGTAAAATTTACGAACAATCTAGTGTATTAACAACAAAAACAGCGTTATTGTGAGAGTTTTTTGCGAGTTCGCGTGCGCTTGCGCGTCGGCGGGCCGCGGCCGTGCGAACCCTTCCCGCCGCGCGGATCGTACACGGAACCCTTCCTATGTGAGCCGAGGGTCGCCGTATATGACGTCGCATCCCTGCACCACATGCCACAACGGCGCAACGTCCCTTGAGGGCCGCTCCACATACACCATTCCGTCGCTAGCCAGGACCGCTTCGCTACAATTCGCATGTGTACAACCCGACAGCTGCATCAGTTTTTATATACGCTCTCATATTTTTTCACAATGGTGAAGCGCAGCGCACCCTTGAAACAGTTTGCGTAATCGATGACAAAACTAAATATTCCGCCCGATGATTTCCGTATTTTTGGAGAATTCTAAATCGGTCCCCGAGCGGTGACGGATTTGAATAATACGCAAAAAAACTTTTGTAGCAAAAACAAATGAACTTCATCACTACAAAATTATACGAGTTAAATTATACAACGTTTTATGGTGTTGTTTAGAATAGAATGAAGAAACTACTGAATTTGATTTGTACGTACCAGACGATAATCTGTCAACAGAATAAATCAAGCTTTCAATGGAATTCTAATGCGTTAAATTCTGAATGATATCACTTCATCCGATCGCTGTTCTGAGAACTGATCACTATTTAATCATGATCTAACAGGTATAAAAACGTTTCTACGTATTTGCACAAGGTACTATTAAATTTAGTGGGTTAGGATTTATATCCATAAATGAACTAATTTGTAGAGTACAAATTAGTTCATAGATTGTTATACATCAATGAGATATACTTCTATTGTTCACGTATGTGCCCAATCGACTTGTTTCAGAGTCCTTGTAAATCATAGTGTCTATTTTTTATCTTCATATAGGAAGTAGCACCCATGCCCGAAACAACTATTCCTCATTAGTAAATAGTGATGTCCCAGGAATTTTAGGTATTATGAATATTCCCGTCACGGGAATTTTGGGAATATTCCCAATATTTATCCTATAAGTAAGTACCAAAATCTATTCCTGAAAACGGCCCTTAACTATTGAACAGTGACCGTAACAATAAAGTTAAAAAAACAGTTTAAAAGATCTCCACATCCTAATATAGGTACCTTACATAATATCACATAAGACACCCCAAGCATATGTTTACAGTGGCCGGTGCTATCGATTATGCAAAGCGTCGGCCGAGGATGCAATCGGCGCTTTTTGCAAGGGAAGCGAGGGCGCCGCCGGACGCATGGGGACTTCACATAATGCCCATATGTCTTACACACACATACGCACCTTTGCCTAAATAGGGCGACAATGTGCTTGTATTTTATTACAATTAATAAAATCTTATTTGATATTGGTGCTGATTCAGTTGGTAGAGTTGTTACACAATCTAAACCTAACCAAACTAACACCTATTTTGTCATTCCTCTCAGTCATTACACTCGTGCATTATTTGCATTAATAAATGTTTAAAAATCTTCATTGACTGCACATATGTTTGTTCATATTTTTGCAAGAAAGCAAATGTTGCAAAATGCTGTAAGTACTCTACCTTAATTAGATACAATAAAGATTCTGTTCAATTCATTCAGAAACCAAACGACGTTAAAAGGCACACTTACAAAGAAATATACCAATTTCAATTTTATATTAAATTAGAAATGATTTCGTGTTCTAAAATTACCTTGGGGCAGCCTACCTACAATAAGAATTCATCTTTAAGTAGAGATTTATCCCACGTAAATAGACAAATTAAACGGCAAGATCAAAGACATAACCAACATAGACAGTGAACGTTAAATGAAAGATGTCCGGCCGCAAGGAACTATCGATTGAAAAGACACAATTAAAGTTAGAGTTAGGCAACTACGCGGCTCATGCGTGTGTTGGTTCCGTTAACCCCACGAAACTTTCATCTCTGGAGGCGGCGCGCGTGTGTGCGTGGGGAGGCAGCCCTCCCTGCGAAGGGAGTAAAAAGTAGTTGTGACTTGTTCACCTCTTTCGCCGTCGCCCACCGACGCTGGATTTACTAGGCCTTTTTTATTACCGATTCTTATTGTAGGTACTTCTATTTTTATATATTTGGTACACGTGTCACGTCTGAGTAACTAGAAATTCTGTAAATATAAATGAGTGGTTTATAAATATGTATGTGATTACGCTATGAAATGGTTGACAAATATGTTGAGTTACAGGATTTAGGTTATGTTTCGAAATAACGAAATAGGTAACAGGTAAATTCACGTGATAGGTATTATGATAGGTTGAATATGTGAGAGCCAATAACTAGTCAGTCAACAAGATGATTTTGAACATTTGTTGGTAGGAAAATAAGAGGAAAAAACTCTACTAACTTATCTTAATACCTAAGTATAACCATAATCATTTATCTTCTTTGCCATTGTCGTAGTCGTAAGTACTTATGAGAAATTAATTTTAAAAACCTTTTTTTTTTTCATTGTTCACATTTCTCGTTAAGCCTTTGAGTAAACTCTACATACTTTTGCGAGAATAGGCAACTCTTTCAACATTAGTTCAAAGTCTAGTCGTGCCCGGGGCCAGTCGAGTGACATAAAACATACACAGCCAAAGGGTTTGTGCGTGAAGACGCGTGTCGAGTAGCAAGACGATGCCTATCTGTCAGTCGCTCCACCCCGCGTCTTCGCCGCGTGGCACACACCACGCAATAAAAAATCCCTTCCACACATAAAAATCGAACTCGTGCTCATCCGACACGCAACAATTGGACTCGACTGCGGGGACACGTTTTCTACTTAAAAAGTGAATTTTATTTTTAAAAAATGTCCGTCCCCCGTTCTACTGTAGGTTTAAAAAAGCCATAATACGACGCTGACGAGGAGAGCGCGCGCGCCGGCTGAAGATTTGACGCGCTCGCGCATGTGTTTATAATCGTCCCCTCGTAATTTAACATTTTTTTACAAAAATTTAAACCATACAGTACACCGGTTACCGCCTTTCACTGCATTTTCGAAAAAAAAAAGTGAATTGTTAATCGTATCGAGCGGACATCAAAAGAATAAAAAAATTGGTAGAGTCGTACTTTTTCACGTCATCGTGGACGGACGGCTGGACGTTATGACCCCCGTAAGGGCGCAACGGTTTTTGTGTGACCCTCAATTTACAACACAAGAAGGGACATGACATCGTCTCCCCGTTGTACTCTGACATCTTGGCAGGCAAGGAATCTAATGTAAATTTAGTACAAAAACGGGAATTTAAATAAGTGTAGTGGTCCGGGAAATAGCCGAGGGCCCTTCGCATAAAGGTGGCCGTTATTAATACCGGCCCTCAAACGACAAAAACATGCGTGTATGTCGGCGACAGAGATTACTGAGGTGTCCATCTAACCGATGTTTACGCAGTATTATGGGCGTGGGAGAAATTAGCAAAGAGATTATCTTATGTAGAGTCCTTTATTAAATATAAATATTTCAATAAGCAGTAGACATTTCTATTACTCCGTTATGCTAGTGATATTCTTAATGTCATATTGATTGGCTGACCAACTCCACGAAAATATCATACGAGCAGACTCGGACAGGAAATTAACATGATGGTAGTTTTTCTTCGGTTATCGAGACATCCCAATATAAAATAAGATTGGCGATACGCAGAGGTTGAATGAATGTAGCCGCCGGATAGCCACTCGGTGATAATACTATCACCATGAACTAGGTTAAATTGAAATTATATTGAGAAAAAACTAACTAAAAATATACTTATATGGACTAGCAAATTACACTTTAGCATCCAATAATATTGAATAAAGAATTATTCGATATAAGTCTCTAAATATTGCAAAAGTTTGGGGCTTATTAGACGTTATATTATAGTCTGGGTCTATTAACTTGAATGTAGAGTAATACCAATACTATAGGCAAACTATGGCCATACTTAGAAAGAAAATCAAAGAGGTAAAATATAACTACTGCTGTTTAACTCTCGACGTGTTCAAAGGATTTCTGTTTGGTATCGACAAGCGTAGTGTCCGAAGGGTGAGAGGAAACTTAACTAGGTATTTGTGTGCGGTTGTTTAGCGGGCCCCTCGGCCCGGGGTCGGCAGAGGGAGGCCAGACGGACGGTCGCCGGGACGAGAGGGTCCACTCATAGTGATGTTGCGTATGTTTTCCGGAATTTAAAAGTTGGGATGCAATTATGAAAGTGGAACTACTAACTTCACAGAATCCTTACAATGAGATTACTGTCTTATTCGCCCATACAAACTTTAATCCCCTATTTCAGGCTCTTCATGTTTTGTTTTCGCAACAAAAAGTAGCCTGTCCTTCTCTAAGATCCTGTATATCTATCTCTATACCAACATTCATAAAAAATGGTTTAGCGGTTTAGTCGTGAAAAGGTAACAGACAGACAGACAAAGTTACTTTCGCATATAAAATATTAAGTGATATAGGTAGATTGCGTACCGGAATATCGACCGCTGCACATCACTAGGCTGACCGCATGAGTTGCACCGCGTTCGGAGATCGCATTTACATCAAAGTCTCGTTATACAGCAACTACACCAACAGCGGCACCAGCATAGCTGGAATGTTACTCCAGGGAATCACTATTTTTTACCCGCCTTGCAGTGTAGATACCTAAATGTTTGTGTTGTTGCATTCTTGTTCAAATCTCTGTGTAAAGCTGACTTATAAATTCTAGCTGGAAATCTTTAAAACAAGTAAGTGTTGACTCGAAATTTGGCACCACTAAATTGAGATTTTTTAAATCCTGTAAAACCTATCACTTACTTAGGAAAAGGTCAACTGTAGAGTGATGAGTCATTTTCGTTGCATTGTGTTATACAATAAGTTAGCTCAACAAGAAAATTATGTAAGTAGGTAATAGAGTACATTACTAGCGCTGAAAAGAATGTAAAGCATTCTCTCGTGAACGATCGCCGTCGTATATCAATAGCTAAGCTCTTACATAGTAAGTGACGAGGGTTAGTCGCCCTAACCCTTTAGTGCGCCGGGTATGAGGGCCGGGCGGAGGGCGGGCAGCGGAAGGGTTGCCGCCCGCCCGCGCCCGGCGACTGGGCGGCGCGCTCCCCCCCGCGCCCCTCACTTTACGACGAGCTTTTTTATCGTGCGTGCTGTCGTTTTTCCTTTTCTATTTTTTATGTTTATTTCCCCGAAACCATAAATTATGTTTGAAAGAAGGGAACACTCGGACGCTCGAGCCGACAGGAACCGGGGTGACGTTAAGTTTTCTGTTCTCCGTTTTTCTGTTTTTTATGGTCTCTCGTGTGTAATGCGTGGGGTGAGTGCATCGTCGCCATGACGACTGTATGGCATTAAGCGGGGGCGATCTGCGCACTCGATCTGTCGATACTCGTTATAAATAAGCAGTGGTTATGTATTTGTTGTTGTAACGCGATACAGGGTCGCAAACACGTTTGTCTATATTCATTCGATCCTTGTTTGCGGACAAACTAGCGAGATGGACGCCGCGCCAAGCAATGTTTACACGATCTGACTCGACCGTGTAATTTCATACGGTAGCTGTATGTGAGGATATTTTAGTATACCAACCTACCTAAATAATTAATTATATGGCGATGAAGACTTCTCCTTATTCCAATTTCTTTGACTTCTCCATACAATCCTTTATCAGACTCTAAACAAAGAAAAAATGCGTGCGCGTGGATTAGGCCTCTAATCTGAGTAGATTAGAGGTCCTTAAATTACCTACAGGCCCTACAGCTTACACAAAATACTGGAAACGTACCTATATAATTAATAGGTATAGGTACTGAGTACCTAATGATAGGTATATATAGAGTACTATTACATTCAACTCAACAACTTATCCAGTATAACTCTTTATTTGTCCTAAAATCATCATTCCATAAAATTATTTACGAGTTCTTAATACCGTAGAAATTTAATTGCCGATCAACCGCAAAAGCCGTTCAATGCCAATGTTGTAGCCAGTTAATTGCTCACCCTTGCCCACGAGCGCGGCAAAAAACTACGCCATATTGCGTCCAGCAAACCGCGGCAAAAGAGAAATTTACGAATAAAGCCTCCAATAGTTACACGCTGCATTTAAAATTAGAACCCTTTAGGGCGCCACACCGCCAGACAAAGGGCCGAATGGCAAATTGTCGGCAGGTAGCGATAGCGAATATGTCGAAATGGAGTCCCAATAATTACCAAGGGCCCTAGTTTAATAAATGGTCGTTTTTCTAAATTATGAAGGGCCGATCGCGCCATACGGACATACCTGCCGCGAACCCTTCGCCCTTCATAAAGAGTTATAACTCTTCATTGCTTTTATTTGCAGGCTTTTTATGTTAGGCGAGGACGGCGAGTCTTGCACGTTTAGAGAGCGACCATAATAATTTAACTATAGCTTTCTTGCTGTAGTTAATAAAATATTTTATAGAATTCTTATCTCTACTTTGTTAAGTAGAGTTGCTTCTATTAAATGTAAATACTTGCTAATACCTACCCTAGATACGTAGTGCCTTCATAGCTAATAGATACCTATACCTAGTTCGCGACAGGTCGAGATGACATTCGGGTTATGAGCTTTTTGCAGAATAAAATCCGACTCAAAATTACCACGACCCGCAAAGCAATAATTTTGTTGGCGTTTTTAATTGTTTATCGGGTCCTATTAATTTTGATTCGGATTTTATTCTGCAAAAAGCTCATAACCCGAATGTCATCTCGAACTGTCGCGAATTAACCTAACTAACCTAACCTAACCTACCCATTATTTATAATTACCGTAACTCCGTTTAATTAAATTACCTTTTCTGTACCTATTCTATGGTTGTCTAAACTGAAAATAATGCGCTGATATACCATTGTGGTATCGTTTTATCAAATCAGTTGTAACATTTAGGTAAACCAATTCAATTTGATACGACACAAACACAATAAACGCACCATTTGCTACAAATAACAATGCGAATTCCTTAGAAATGGGTTTTGTTGGTTGTTTGTATAAAACAGACACTGTAATAGCTGTACCTACAACAAACCCCTTTTGGCCGGAGGCAGCGGAGTGTATCGCGATGACTTGTAATTCCGATGTTTGCGCTGTTAAAATCGCATTTCCTGAACGCGACATTGACAGAAACTAGTGAGGCGTACACGAGAGCGTCTGCTTTGTATCGCTAGAGCTCGTCTGCCAAACAAAGCCTCCGGACACTATTTAAAACGAATCCCTTGACGACGCCTACACTCACAATAAGAGTGCAAGGTACAAGCGCAGCGAGTATAGTCACATTTATACGTTGGATTTCTTCTGATATAAGACCTACCTATTTTTTGTCTTCAATTTATAAATAAGTATGTACTTACCTACCTGTTTAGCTTTTTTCTGCTGTTAGGTACTATTGCTAATGGCAATAGTACCTAACAGCAGACATAAACAAACATTTTCTATAAAACCTGAATCTGTTTCCGAACAACGTTTTGATTTAGCAGTGCTTGAAAGTTTGATTAGTACACTTTTACCGGCACAATTGAGATTTTTGTCAGCTTACAATGGTTTTATAAATCATTTCTAGGAATAAATTGATTTGTAATGCTAGTGTTAGTCCATCATAACTTTCTATAAATTTGGGAGTTACTCTTTTCCCTTAAAGATGGTAGGTAAGTCCACCTCATAGATTTGTACCAAAATAAGACCCAACTTTGGCGAACTGTTTAAAGCCGGTAGGTATTGTAACTGCCAGAGGTTAGATAGAGGTAAATTGCATATCTATTTCTTAGGTGTATCTCTATATCCTGTGACTTGCTCCACCGGAATGAAGCGGAAGCTCGCAGAACGCTTCGCCGCGTGTTTTCAACCGTCTAACTGGGTACTGCCGGCAATCCTTTACCTCGGCTACAAGCCTTTCACGAGCGATAGACCAGAAAAATCTATTAATATTTTCAAATATTTTGGCGGCTCGCACAATGCACCCTTTATCCGACTATCCCAATTAGGATGAAGAGAATAATGTCGTAAAACTTGGAAAGATTTTGACGCTATTCGGGCGTGCATTACATTAAGGGCTTATATAGTTGGGGAATAAAATTTTATATTACAAAATCGTCCTTCGCTTCGACTAACCCACGATAGTCTAAAAAAGTTAGGTAACGCAGTAAAGCTGCCTTTTTGACTCATACTTAGGAAAGTTTGCAAGTCTGTACGTTAGTATTTTGCTGTAAGAGTAGAGTAGAGTTACAAGTACCTATTAACATCATAAAAGATTGATTGAAGAAGAAAAATTGATTGACATCATGTTACTTTTGGTAGGAATCTACCGTGTGATTCCAAGCTCCCATCGTCGCCAGAAACTCAACTGACAAGATGTAGGTATTAGTTGTGGCAAATAATTTCATCTTCGGGATACTATATAGGTACACACCTATCTGAGAATATCTCATACAACTTATTTCATTGCCGAATCAATAAACAGGAGTGATACACCGCAATATTCCTTTGTTCACGTAAGAAATATCAAAGCTTACGCAATAGTATCCAGCGAAGTGTAAATTATAACGTTACCGTACAGGATAGTATCAGTACAAAGACAAGCGTGAAATTGTCATCATTAGGTGACACTAACGAACTGGGTACTGGGTACCACGCGAGGACACAATTAGGTCGGCATTGGGCATTGAACCACCTATTCTTTTCTCAGTGTGTTCAATAGATTTCCTTTTCTCTGACAAATAGTTCGCACTCAGAAAGGGTGAAAGCACCTCTCCATGAAATTTATCCAACTCCCGACGCCTACGTGTGCCACTCAATATTAATGATGCGATGTTGGTTCAAACGTCTCTCGCAGTCCACTTGACATGTATTAATGAAACGCATTTGTGTCCAGATTCTTAGTCTGGTCACCTATTTAGGTGGCCGTATAAAAAGTTAACAATGAAGTAATGGTGTATTATTATTTCGTAAGTATTCGGTATTAGTTCAGTGTCCTGTGGTGCTGCCCGCATTTTTGGAGATCTGTAGCTTTATTCAATTTAACTAAAAATATTGTTCTGGGTATTTATTCGTCGTCTATTTAAGAGCCGATGTGCTTCTTGTTTTTTCAATATTTACATGCCATGCATAATGTATTTAACTAGTAACAGTCACGAAAAAGTTAGCCAAATAAGACGAAATTACCAAGTCCTTACCTTACCAATTCAACGCGCAAAAAAAATGCATTTCATTTTTTTCCATTTAAATCTACGTTCAAATATCTTATCAATTTTAGAGCCCTATGAATGCATATTTTTCAATTTTGCTTCACTATCCTTTACTCTGCTGTCATAATAAATTAAATAAACTGTCCTTTCGCAGTATCCTTAGCCGGCACAGGAGCGCTACAAAGGAGGTAGAGGAACTATGAGCTCAGGGCTCGGGGCTCGGTCAACCCATTAGGGCTCGCACAGCGGGGCCTCATGATCACTTTGCTCATTTTAATTTATGTGCTTTGTACCATTGTCCGGCGCACAATGGTCGCGTTTTATAGTTGCTGCCGGACACCCAGATTAACATCTACGCATGGTTTTGGCTTTCTCTCGTTTTGTGCAAGGACACAATGCAATAAACGGGTAGCGGGCACCTGGCATTAATGGCTCCAGCGTAATGGATATGAGGATGGAAAAAATTGCGACGGCTATGCTATTTCGTTTGGGCATTCTAAATTTTTAATAATAAATGATACGTCGTAAAATTAATTGAGATTTTATTGTATAATAAAATGGGTACGTATGTTACCTTACATGATTTTACGAATCGCTTCAGCATATCTTCGCACTTAATGATTTCAAAAAAAAATTACTTAGACCATAAGCAGGTACTACACAGCCTAAGTAGGTACTATAACCTACCTCACTCTTCATTACTTGGGTTGATAGAATAAGGCCTGGCTCGCACGGATGACTTTCACCGTGACTGTTTATAATTCTCATCAAATGTATGTAGATGCACCGATTGTCACGTCTTTGTAACATGCGCGCACCTCCACACGTATCTTGATGAGAGTTACAAAACAAGTCAATGTGACGAAAGTCATTCGTGCGTGCTATAAGGCCTTAATACTACACTAACTTTATTACCATCCCAATTTCGAAAGATTAACTAGAAGTGGGTAGTCTTAGAGGTAGATATCACTAGAACAACCTGTTTCCATTCTTTCTACTCATTCTCAATCCGCATATCCCCATCATCAGCAACAGCCTTCGGAATCTGTCCGGGAACCAGTTCCCCGTGGACCCTGAACCGATAAATACAAGTATAAACCGGGTGTCCCCAATTCGTGAGCACCCGGACTCGTACCATATTGTACCCTTTAGGCGAAGGGTACAGGACCTCGAAGTACTGGATCGGCTTGCCCTCTTGATCGTATTCATAGCTGCCGAAATCGTGCGGGTATGGGTCCTGCCGGAACTCAAGACCTTCGACTTGGAACAGGCGGGGCGCTGATGATATTTCCCTGTGAAAAGGTAAAGGGCTTTTAGGTGAAACATCTATGGTAGCTACGCTATCTTTATATCTTTAACTAACGACCCGCCTCGGCTTTGCACGGTTTTCTCGATACCTACAACTTATGTGTACTACGTAGGTATATCTATGTAACATATCACCTTCGACAATTTTCTTTAGAAATTTCCTTAATACTGATTTTATGGGCTATGCCTGAAATATATATGGGTGAAAACCGCATCTAAATCCGTTG
Source organism: Drymonia ruficornis (assembly GCA_947859195.1). NCBI lineage: Eukaryota > Metazoa > Arthropoda > Insecta > Lepidoptera > Notodontidae > Drymonia > Drymonia ruficornis. The sequence continues at coordinate 5,669,990 of OX401910.1, read as the reverse complement.
CGTGCGGTTTAGAATCGGACAAATAGACATACATAGATGGCGACTTTGTTAGTTCGAATGTAACAAAAGCGATATGCATAGAAAGGAGATAGGAGACAATAAGGCAAAGTCCACCAAGCCGTCCTCAAGCAAGTCCTCTCACTCAAGGTGCCTCTATAGGTAAACTAGTTTCGCATTCATTAGACTTGGACTGAAGCACACTTTGTGCTGCTACTTGCCATGTACGGATAACAATGATAACTACGCAATCCGAAAAAAAGCGTTCATAACCAAAAGAATGGGTCCTTGGACAGGACAAACCTCGTCGGCGATATATTTGCCGAAATATGTTCAAAGCTGATCCCGGTGACTTTGACCGTCCCGAGGAGGCGGATGATGGCCTCTCCCCTGGAGCCCTTGAACGCCCAACACTCCCCCGGCAGGGTGCTGGGTTGGATCATGGCGCGGGCGCCCTGGCACTCGCGGCACAGCCACGCAGTCAGCAGGTACAGGGCCCACCCGACTGGAGACTCGTACACCACGTGCTCTATAGTATCGCCAGTGTCTATCACCCTGGCACCTGCGGATTCCAGGGCGTAATCCGGCATCTGGAAATAAATCTGCATGTTAAGGGTGTTATCCAATAGGTCGGCCGTCGATGATAGATTGTTTGTGGTAGAGACAAGCTGTAGCCGATTGACCAGGGTAGTACCACCCTCTCACAGTAGATTGGCGTAAAGCAGCTATTACAGCTGCGTTTCGTACGATGAGTGAAATAGCCGGCGGCCAACCCCCCCTTCCCCCCTTCTCCCTGTTTCTGCCCACTTCTCTTCAGGTCGGGAACGTGCAAGCAATGCTTTTGGTATTGCAAGTATCTATAGGCTACGGTAACTGCTTAACATCACAGGCCGTACGCTTGTTTGGCATAAAAACGAACGTTGCTCTATGTCGACGTCGTCGATAGGACTCATCGCATCTTATAGGTATTCGATCGATGGATTGATCGACCATCAATAGATTGGTGTCGGTACAGAGAGATTCAAATTTCAAACAATCGGTGTGGTAACACCCGTCTTCCTGCAGTCCAGCAGTTCGTATGTCGATGTTAAAACTCGTCCAATTACTACTAATAATGTTGTATTACCCTTATGATAACTAAACATAGCTCCATTAACCGTCGCAGTAAGCTAAAATACATAGGTAGGTCTATTTTACTAATCATTTTACTTGCGTGGTTGCAATCCCTAAACAAATGCAAATCAATTCACCCCTATAGAGTGCATTCAAGCATTTTGTTTCGATTGCAACAAAATAATGGATAGGTAGGTACAAAAATGCTAATATGTATTCTCGTTATGTATTTATAGTATAGATTGTAGATATACCTGTCTATCATAATCATACACTTCGGTAAACTGCCTCGAGTTCCGGCGCAGAGAGGGTTCGAGAGCGTCTTTGGCGCGGCCCGTGGCTGCCGACAGCGCGGGCAGCACGGCCGATATGCGCTCCATCTCGCTTTGGAGGCGCTGGTGTTTGCTGTTCACCTTCAACATACACTTGCTGTGTCATCCCTATCATGGCAGAAGGTCTTAAGTTCAGGAGTCAGTATTTCCTGATTTTCATCTAAACCCCCATATCAAAGAGTATGTAATCACCCCCATCATATGTCACAAGAATTTTAGAATGACTTGTGTGCAGTGTGATGATGTTACCATCACATCATAGTCATCTAGTCAATATCAAGGGCCAAGCTGGCCAAGATTTTAACAAGATTGAAATGTAATTCTACTGCCAATAACGCCATCTAGTGATCCTAAAAGGCCAAGATTTTCTGAGATAATGCCTTCAGCTACAACTAACGCCATCTAGTGTCATTAAAAATTAAAATAGAATTCATTAGGTATTACTTTCATTTCATTTCTAGCCTGTACTGTCCCACTGCAGGGCAAAGGCCTCCCCTCCCTTTTTCCACTCGCTCCGGTATATGGCTACCGGGGATCAATCCGTCTAGTAGGAGTCCAGCTCATCCCGCCATCTCTTCCTGGGCCTGTCGCGTTGTCGTTTCCCGTTGAATTATTTTATTTTCTTTTGAATAGAATGATCAATTTCTTAGGTCAATACCTCAGAGACACTCCTGGTGAGTTGCATGACGACATACTTGATATCAGAGAAATCACCATCGAGGGAGCCCTGAGTCGGGCCCCATAAATAAGCATAAACATGCAGCCCGAGTAACAGAGTCAGGGCGACACATACGAACGACCGGAACACGTTACGAAGGCATCCATTGTTCTCATATTCATAATCCATGTATCAACATTACATATGATAGATTTGTGAATGTTTGGGTAATTAGAAATTGACAAACAAAGTCAGTAGCAATCATAGAGAAGAGCACAAAGCACAATATTATGAATATTCTTGATAAAAATGATTTTCCCACTTTCTAACTAAGAAGGATTTATTTCAAGGTAAGTTCGGTTTATAATTTTGTGTTGTGGCACTTGTGGCCCCACCACCACAGTGGCCCGATTCACGTAACCAAAACCGTAACGACATCTCAGCGATATAGTCGTTGATAGCATTTTCGTATTACGAAAAGGCTATCAACGACTATATCGCTGAGATATCGTTTTGGTTACGTGAATCGGGCTACTGGTAGCACTAGCATGCGTTCACCGCGACGCGCGACGACAATGATAAGTTACATCTCACCCTCAGATATATCAAAGGATCTCATGAATTTTGTCACGTATCGCTTGAGATATTACCAGACTTGTTATTTTTCATCATATTACGCGGGCTAGCCGACCGTCAGGACCGTGCTAATCATCTATGGATAAATGAAAAAATAAAATAAATTTTACAGCGTTTATAATAATAAAATGGCTACAGAGTGTAGATTCTTACATAATTAGCAACCACAGTACTTCATGAACCACTGCCATTTTGAAACTTGAATCGCCGGTATTTAACGGTTGGAATAAAGGATTACTATTCTTTTTTTTAAAAACCGGTATTTAGAAGTTGATTTATACAAATATGCAAATATAATAAACACCCAAGTAACATCTGCAGTTGACAATTATGTTAACAATCAGTTATGTTATGCCTTCTGCTGCTGCGTCTGGTACTCGACCTGCGCGGCCGCGACGGACTTCATGGCGTCGTGGGCCTGGTGCACGTTGGCGCGCCAGGCCAGCAGCACGCCGCGCAGCTGCTGCCACTGCGCGGTGCCGAACGTGCGGTGCATCGTGCTCGACACGCGCACCGACCGCGCCGCCTGGTCCATGCGCGCGCGCACCAGACGGGTCTTCAGCACTGGAAGATGACCACATTGATTTAATATTTTAACATTTGGCTGCGAATGTGTATACAAGTGGCAAGCGGCGCGCCCAAGCAGTCAGGTTAATGTCAACCGATGGCTCAGGCGCAACAGTACTGGGCATTTGAGCTTATGTAGATGGTAAAACCCAAGTGAAAGTAATCTCATTAAGAAATTCTAAAAATTTTACATGAAAAGAAATCAACATATTTTACTAAGATTTAAAAATATTTGTAAGAAAAATGAACACATTATACTGAATCCAGCATTTACAAAGAATGTTCAATAAGTTCTTGTATAGTATATTACACTATACCAGAACCTATTGACAATTCTTCAACCAGCAATAGCAATTACCTTCAATAATGAATGATTCAACATCTTTCTCTTCTATCTGTAACTCTGATATGATATCATCAAATGTGATTTCAGGATTGGACTCTGCCATTTGCATAAAGGACAATATCCTCATTTTCTTAATGTTCTGCTCATGGTTCAGACCTGAAACAGGGAATTTGACAAACTAGTTGGAATACGAATGGTTAACACATTTCAATCATCACCAAACTGACGCAACTAATCAAGAGGGCAATTCACCCGCGCCAGCCTGCCATTGCTAGTATTACTCGCTCAATTTCGTCATTTTGCCGAATCCTTAAAATGTTAAGTACCTTGAGAATGTACAAACTCCTTGTGGTTATTATAAAATGTCTGGTAACTGGATAACTTCTCAGACACGAAGATTGTAAGCAGGTCGTGTATTAGTTCCCCTTCAAGGAATCGTACTGGTTTCAGTGAGAGCAACGGGTCCAGTAGGAATGAGGTGGGATCAGCCAGGGCCGTGGCAATACATTTGATGGCATCCTCCCTCGCATATGACGCATTCTCATCGGTGTATGTCCCAAGAAGCTCAATCATCACTTTTGACGCCAATTCACTGTAAATGAAATTAACATTGAATGAGAATGTATTGGTAAATTATTCTTACAGGAATAGATTCAATATGTGATATGATTCAAGCTAGATCTTTATTCAATTTTGCTAATGAGGGAGGACATAATAATAGCATAGAGAAACTAGAGGCCTCTATGTGTTGGACCCATGTCCCCACGCAAGACTTCCAAAGGTCCGTGTTTAGCCCGAGTGGACAAAATAGAAAAAAAACTGTACCTGTTTTGATCCTTTAGAACCTGATGCAGGAGTCTATACAATTTTTGCATTTGTTCATTGGAGGGTGTGCAGTTGGCAAACTCTTTCCTGAGCTGCTCCACTCCGGTGAACACCTCCCGCACGAAGCCAACGCGAGCCGCCAGTTCAATCACATGGTAGTACACATGGTAACGGAGTGGAGAGTTCGCCTCGAGGTTGTTATACAAACGCCATAAACTGAAATATTGAAGATTTAATTGTATAATGTTTTCTTATATTTAAATTTGTAATTTAATAATTATTCTGGAGTATTTAGCTTTTTTAAATACTTACGACTGAAGTGCTACCATGCCTAGTTTGGGTCCAGGTGCCTTTGTAAGTCTTTGACTGAAAGCCAAGATAAGATTTTCACCCCTTTCTAAGGGAATCTGAAAATAACAAGTATATCTTTCTTCAAAAAGTAAGTAAAAATCAATGGCATAACCATATTTTTGATGTAATAACATAATAACACATGAAAGTAGAAGTTTGTGGTATGTTTTTTTATAAACTGTATTAGAAATAGATACGTACAGACACCATGATAGAGACAATACTGTTTAGTATAGCTTCAACGTCGGGTTCATTGGGTTCTTTGAAACAAGCGTCGCAAACACCCACAATCTTGTGTAAATCATCTTCGATGCCTTTGGCCGACTTCTCTTCAGATATTTCTGCACCAAGGCTCTTGAAATATTTTCTAAGTTCTAGTGCCTATAATAATGAGAAAGATTACAAATAAATAGTGGGTATACACGAAAAATAAAGTAAAAAAAACTTGTTACGATGTAGGTTATGTTGACGTAAACTTACTTGGTCTTCAAGCGAAATATCCATAAAAACTGCTGGACCCTGCATTTTGAGGCTCACAAAATATCTGTTGAGTGTAATTAATCAGCCGAATCAAATAATAATAGAGAAATATTGTACAAAATACATGTGCCACAAAAATAATCTGACACGGCACGGCAACATCGACAAGTGAGTCATAAACAAGATAAAGCTAACGAACGAACAAGGAACATAGGAAGTATAAGTAGTCTGTGGAACGAACTAATCCATTCACTTTCATCCATAGATTATTTATTATTTCGTTCTTACGGTTTTGTAGCAGCGTGGTAGCAGGATAGCAGGCCCTTAAGAATGAACATAGTGAATCGCGCAGTACACCACTATTTTTGACACTTGACAATTTGTTGACAGCTATTTCATTCATTCATTATTTATTTATTTCTTTCTTGCGTGTGTGTGTTCCTGCTAAACGACTATTTTTATTTAATAAAAAAATTGTACGAACTCATAGCTAGTTAAAGCACATATAAAAGAAAAACAAATAGTAACACGCACTCTAATTAATTAAACATGAGTAGTTTTCAGAGAACCAGTGATTGTCGTCTTACTATAAGTGGTACAAAAATAAAAAATAACTTGGCGACACTATCGTCTGGTATTCCCTCACTGGATCATGTAATTGGTGAGTAAATATAATGAATGATTTAGGATTCTCGTGTTTATGGGAAATCACATATCGAATATCTTATAATATTGTGTACATAACCTCAAAGTAACTTGAGCTCCACATCGAACGGTTGGGTCTCTTTAAAAGGGGGCTTTTGGCTGAGCTACACCATTCTGAATTAGCTAATAAACTTCAATTAAATGACACAGGTAGGTAAAGAATGCTTTCATATATTATAACATATTTAGTTGATTCATATGTACACCTAAAGGGCTGCTGATGAGCAAATCAATCTACTGTAGCTGAGGACTCCAGTTATATGCCCTGCACTATATCAAGGCAGCCAAACTATTTTTCAGTCTTCTTCTTATCATATGGTTAGTGGCCAACCTGGTGTCAGAGTTGTTCAAGCCGTCCGAAGGCCTCTGACAAGGCTTAACAACTGCTGCCTAGATGACAACCACCGGGACCGACTTTTTACGTGCCCTCCGAAGCACGGAGACGCTCAGTTCAAATGCCAATAAATGGTCACCCATCTATGACTGACATTGCCGAGTGTTGCTTAACCTCTGATCTCTGATTAAATTTTCAGGTGGTGGTGTACCAGCTGGAACCATATTTGCAGTTGGTTAGTATAAGCAGATTATGTTGCATTCAAAGACATTTCTCAGAAATAGGAAGATATGCAAGTGTCCAAAATAGTTTGACCTATAGACACAGTATGACTCAGTCGCTAGCAGTAAATAATTTTGAAAACATTTAGATATTCCCTATGCGACCAGTATTCTTCTAAATAATGCCTTCTTAAGAATTTTAATAAGTTAATTGTGGAATTGCAAGTGCGATAACAAATCTGTGATTTTTGCTGCATTTAGTGACCACAAGTTTGTGAATGTGATGTTAGAAGGTACCATATCTGCTAAAATAATAGATCAATGGTAACAATGATTTTATTTTACAGAAGAGGATGTGTTGGCTAACTACAGCAGGATACTCATCAAGTACTTTCTTGCGGAGGGAGTGGCTTGCAAACATGACCTGTTTATTGCATCAGCTGATGAAAACACACAAGATATTGTGAGTATCCCTATTATTGACAACTACATGGCGCAGTGGTTCGAGCGTTGGCTGCTCGGGTCACTGCATCGGGTGGTTGCGGATTCGATTCCCGCCAGAGGCAAATTTTCGGAAACTGCTTTTTCGTCTGGTGTGGGTGTCAATGGGATGGCCCCCAGTCCATTGTATGGTAGCCATAGTACAATCATTGTTTAATTTGGGATCGTACAGTTGAAGGTAATTAAACGTCTTATTTCTATGGCACTCATAGATTTTGGATTCTGTGGGTTGCCTCACGTTTTCCAAGATCCATAAGTTCCATGAAAATATGAAACATCACTGTAAAGACACTTCAATTTATTTTACCATATTTTACATGTATGTGCGCCACTGCACTACACTTTGCTCGATATGACTCATACATTAATGCTTTATGTTTATATTTTTTCCCAGACTAAAGAACTACCCCTACCTGTCACAACTCCTCAAGATGATGAGATCGTAACAGCATCAGACAATATGGACAAAATGAAGATAGCTTGGAGGTACGAAGGACTCAGCCAAGTAGAGTCCTCGTTCGGATCCAACACCAGTTTTGGACACCACTTTGACTTGAGCAAGCATATTGATGAACAAACTATTAAAAGTTGTAATGTGACTTACTGTAATTTGAAAGCAGATGAAGAAAATGTCAAAGGTAAGGGAATTTGTGGTATAAAGTCATAGATATAAGGTTCATTTTTATCAGTGATATACCTAATATGGTCTTTTTGTGATTGCCAATAAATGAAAACCTTTATTTTGCCATAATAATTCTTATCACATGGTTAGTGGCCAACCTGTTGTCAGAGGCCCTACTCTGTTTCAAACGAAAACGAAATTTCGGACGAAATTCGCGTATTGCCTACTACGTTTCTCATTGATTCCGACATTTCTTACGAACGAAAATTGTTTGATGTTTAGATTCGACGACGACGAAGACGCGAATTTCGTCCGAAATTTCATTTTCGTTTGAAACAGAGTAGGTGCTCAGAGTTGTTCAAGCCATACAAAGGCCCATGACTTAACAACTGCTGCCTAGATGACAGCAACCGACCGAACCGAACCGAACCGATGACTTTTTACGTGCCCTCCGAAGCTCGAAGACACTCCGTTCAAATCCCACTAAATGGTTACCCATCTCTGACTGACCTAACCAAGTGCTACTTAGCTTCCGATCGTTTCGTTAATGATTCATGCAAAAGCATGATGATATTTACATAATCAATATTATTTCAGGATTCAAAAATGGATTATATTTCCAACTGTTAGCAAGGATAAAAGAACAAGTTTCCAAAGAAGAATATAAGAGTAGTTGTAAGAAAGACAGTAATATTTTAAGGATAAGTATACAATCTCTGGGCTCACCGATTTGGATGGCGATGGACGAGGACACCGGTGGGAACTACGGCCAGGATCTGATTAAGTTCATGTATTGCCTCAGAGTCATACTCAGATACACTAATGCTGTTGCATTTATTACCATTCCAGCGCATTTGTTTGATGTAAGTTCTGTTAAAATAATAATATCCGGGGACATGTTTTTTTTATTACTACATATACTACTTTTTTATTTGTAAATACATACTTAATATACATATACACCCAGACTCAGGACATACAGACATGTTCATGACCACAAATGCATGTCCCGGGTAGGAATCGAACCTACGACCTGCAGCGTGAAAGGCGCCATCACGCCAACCACGCTAACCGGCCCGTCAATCATGATAATTGAATAATTAAAAAAAAAAAATACCACATCACCTCTATTACCTAATGGGGTAGGCAGTTATATAACCACTGCCTGTAGTATAAGGCCCAACCTACCCAATGCAAAAGAGGGTGACCCTATTACATTTACCAAGCACACTTCCATATAACATTTCCATTTCCACTTAGAATTTCATAAAGATTGATTGATGAAAGATTCCCTATAACATATAGGGACTTATATTAGTTCAGCTCGTCGTCGTGAGCTCTCCCTTAAAACTCTAGGTACACAGAAATGCGAATAATAATAGCCTTCGCTATAATATTAACCCCTTATGCTCACAGGATGACCACATAATGAAAAGACTCCTATATTCCGTCGACAATGCAGTGAGAATAGAATCGTTTGCCGGTTCGAGTCGAGAAACCAACCCGGTGTATAAGGACTACCATGGTCTGTTCCACGTGACCAAGCTGTCTGCTGTCTATTCACTGGTGCCTTATGTGCCGCCCAGCCTAGATCTGGCCTTCAAACTGAAGAGGAAGAAGTTCCTTATAGAGAAACTGCACTTGCCTCCAGGTAAATTATTTATCAGACACTATTTATCTATGGAATGGTTTCATTGTGACGTATCGTATCTTCGTATCGTACTGTCTAGTCCCGTATCTAAGCTAAGGGGCCATCCATAAATTACGTCACACGTAAAGGGGGGGTAGGGGTAGACGAAATGTGACATGGTGTGACAAGGGGGGCGAGGGGTCCTAAGTTAAGTGACGTCACATTTAAAAATCTAATATATCCAAGTTTTAAGGCTGGAACCATTGCAACTGACAGCTCGAGGTTGACCGCTTTTTGCTCAAACAATGTCGTAGGACCGCGAGTTGAATTTTTTGAATTTAGAATTTTCGATACGCCACGACACATCAAAAAGACGACATGATAAATCAAAAACAGAAGTGACTCATATACTAAACTCGTATCTTGCCTACTTTTATTTAGTCGTATAAGGGTAACTTCGTAAAGGAAAATTTTCACTAAATCTTAAGTACAATTTAAGTACTACATTTTTATTAATAGGTAGGTGGGTAGGTTATTTTTTCTTTGTAATCTTTTTTATTGTTATTTCGTTGATATTGTAAATAAAAGCTCACTAACTGTTAATTTTTAATTGTTCTGAATATTAATTTTGCCCAACACTGGGTAATAGGTAGTACTACTTAAAAAAAGACTAGTACATAATTTTAATGTTTAATATTATAGGACAAAATAAGTAAAAATTAAAACAACTTAAAATTCTAAATAACTGAAAACAAGAAAAATTGTTGACAACATCGGGTAATAACTGAAATAAAAATAGTACTAATCCTTATTAGTTACTAGCTGTGCCTGCGACCTAGTACGCGCACATTTTTGGAAAAGGTTACCCCTTATTTGACTGATGGATTGATGGAGGATGACGGGCGGATGGAGTGGCAATGCAACGCATGCCGGGCATGCATGCAACCCTCATAGGATCACTGTTTTGCTCGTCAGTCTATCTGTCCGTCTGTCAAAACGTGCACAGCCTAAACCGCTTGAGTTAGAAACATGAAATTTTAACTTTTTATAGCGTAGAAGAAGACCACAGGAAGGATTTTTGAGAATTCAACAATTAAGGGGAGAAAGTATCTATGGATAGTCCCAGTTTTTCTGAAGCTAGAGACGTGAATATTTGTATTTGTAGGCTGAGTAGCCGAAATACTAATTTTCATGTAAGGTCAAGATTTTCAAGCCAGAGCCATGGGTCTGGAGCAACTCTATGATAATAATAATATATGGTATAATTAAAAATAAAATACTGGCTCCACAAAACGCCTCGTTTTGTGAGTTTTTTGGGTTCCGTACCTCAGAAGGAAAAAACGGAACCCTTATAGAATCACTTTTTGTCCGTCTGTCTATCTGTCCGTCCGTCAAAACGTGCACAGCTCAAACCGCTGGTGATACAAACATGAAATTTGGACAGTAAGTACCTTTCATAGCGTAAAAGAAGAGCAAAGGAAGGATTTTGGAAAATTCTTACCCTAAGGGGGTAAAATAAGGGGTGGTAGTTTGTATGGAATTACCTCATTTCTGAAGTTAGAAACATGAAAATTTCTATTTAGGCTACTAATACAAATCCAAATTAGTAATTTCAGCGCTTTTGAAAATTCTACCCCCAAGAGGGTAAAATAAGGGGTGGAAGTTTATATGGGGGTTCAAATTTTTCTAAAGCTAGGCACAATAAAATTTGTATTTAGGCTTCTTATTAACTAAGAATAGTAATTTCAGCGTTTTTGATCATTTCACCTCTAACGGTGTAAAATAGGGGGTGCAAGTTTGTATAGGCGTCCCAATTTTTCTGAAGCTAGAGACATGAAAATTTGTATTTGGGCTACTCATTACAAATTAAAACCGGACAAGTGCAAGTAGGACTCGTGCTCTGAGGGTTCCGTACAAATTTTATTATGTTTGTGTGCATCATATCTTTGGCGTGCAAATACAGGGCAATGAAGCAAGATGTGCTCCACTGTCTCGCTGGGGTTCTTTGAGCTTCCACTTTGCTAGTTTTCGGAACAGTACATAATAATTACAACACCTAAGTGTGTATTGTTCCGAAAACAGGGAAAATCATGAAGACTCGAATCTCGGGATAACAACTGCACTGCAAGCGACTGTGGTGAACAGGTTGGGCTAACAATCAAAAGGTCCCAGGCTCGATCCCCGTTGGGGCATGCACTAATGGATGAATTTTCATCTATGTGCATAATTTACAGTTCGCTGACGGCGAGAGAAAACATCGTGAGGAAACCTACCTATCCCTCGGGATTAGGTAATAGTCAGTTCCTGTATACACGGTGACAAGATTCACCACCTGTCACGTTGGGTTCTGACTATACAGGTGAATTTTTCAAGTGTGCGTGGATGGCCAAATCCGAAACTATGAGTGATATCAAAAAGTACTCAAAAGAATCTCGGGGCTGATTTTGATGAAAATTGTAATTACTTCTCAAAATTCGTTTCTTATCAGCGACACTATTGAATGCTGTAATAATACAGTATGTGGTTTTTTATTCTTAATCAACTAGTTCGATTCCTGGCTACGACTATTGTTTTTTCAAAAATCCAATGATGCAGTTTTAGTTTTCATCAAAATCAGCCCCGAGATTTTTTTGAGTACTTTTCGATATCACTTATAGTTTCGGATTTGGCCATCCACGCTCACTTGAAAAATTCACCCTGTATAGTCAGAACCCAACGTGACAGGTGGTGAATCTTGTCGCCGTGTATACAGGAACTGACTATTACCTAATCCCGAGGGATAGGTAGGTTCCCTCACGATGTTTTCTCTCGCCGTCAGCGAACTGTAAATTATGCACACACACATGCGAATTTTGAGAAGTTGTAATTACTTCTCAAAATTCGTTTCTATTCAGTGACACTATCGAATGGTGTAATAATACAGTATTTGGTTTTTTATTCTAAATCAACTAGTTTGATTCCTGGCTACGAATATTGTTTTTACGGTAAACTTAAGGAAAGAGCTAATTTTAAACAAAATAGTATTTTATTTCTCTTAACCTAAACTGATTAATTGTTCAAAAATGATTGAAAATTTGTAATTAGAACATAATGTTGTGAAGATGACTGCGCTGCGAAGGTAAATAAATAAAAATATTGAGCATAATTTCGAACAAGGTAAAGGTAATGTACGTATGACTTATTACAGTCAACTTGAAAATATGCAGCAGTTTATTAAAAAACACAGTTTTTTTAAGTTTGCCGTATGTCATTACTTCCCAGAATTCGTTCCTTATCAGCGACACTATCGAATGGTGTAATAATACAGTAAGTAGTTTTTTTCAACTAGTTCGATTCCTGGCTACGAATTTAGTTTTTTTCAAAAATCCAATGATGCAGTTTTAGTTTTCACCAAAATCGGCCCCGAGACTTCTTTGAGTACCTTTCGATATTCCTTATAGTTTCGGATTTGGCCATCCACGCACACTTGAAAATTTCACCTGTATAAACGTGGGCTTTGAGTTGGTTAATACCTCTACAATGGGGTGGTGTATATCCACTCAAGCCTCTGACTACCCCCGAATGGGGATAAAAGTGGTGACGTTACATTTCTAAAAAAATATTTAACCTGTGATGATGACACTAAATAAATTTAGCACTGCAAATTTAGCGAATTATTAAATTTGGACCCATCCCTAAAAAGCTGTGATGTTTATTTGATGTATGGTTTAGTAATGTAGAGCATTGAACTCCGGTCTCCCAACTTAATCCTGATGCTCAATAAAACTAAACATATAGTAAACATTGCCGACCTGAAGGGAAGGGGTAGGGGAGAAGGGGGGGGGGTTTGGGCTTACGGCTCTCTCACTCATCGTACGAAACGCAGCTGTAATAGCTGCTTTACGCCGATCTTCTATGAGAGGGTGGTACTACCCCATCAAACGGTGGTTAGTCCAACTTAAAAATAAGCAAACAAAAATAATTTCGTATTACTAATATTAAGTAGTATGAATAACATCAACTGAAACACGCTTAACATCAGGCGGGCCGTACGCATGTTTTTTTGTCTTGGCTTTTCTTGTCGCATATAGCCAGTGTCAAGTACCTACCTATAATAATATAGATTATCAATGTTGCACTTCGCCACTTCCCGCAAAAAAAAAACAAGTTTGTCTAGCAACTCAGTGGTATAAAAAGATATCATAGGCAAGACAAAAAATATGAAAAAATGAAATGTAACGTCACGACTTTTATCCCCATTCGGGGGTAGTCAGAGGCGTGAGTGGCCATACACCACCACATTGTGGAGGGATTAACCAACTCAAAGCCCACGTTTCACCAGATAGTCAGAACCCAACGTGACAGGTGGTGAACCTTGTCGCCGTGTATACAGGAACTGACTATTACCTAATCCCGATGGATAGGTAGGTTTCCTCACGGTGTTTTCCCTCACCGTCAGCGAACTGTAAATTATGCACATAGATGAAAATTCATCCATTGGTGCATGCCCCACCGGGGATCGAACCTGGGACCTTCTGATTGTTAGCCCAACCTGTTGTTGTTGTTAGGCAAGACAATAAGATTAGAAAGTAGGTAAGCGGTTTTTAGAGGACGATTATGCTTTTTAATCATATACCTATTCATCATTCTATATTATTCATAATCTATGATGACAACAAAACGCGTCACTGACATAAATATTAATTTAAAAATATTTGTAATCATATAATATCCTAAAAATTATGTTCAATATTATATTTAAACTATTTAAAACGTGATTTAATTCATAAAATGCTAAGAAGACGTAATTTTTTTACGAATTTCACGCAAAAATTTGCGCGCACGTCCAGCTTTGGAGGCCGCCATCGCGGATCTGCGACGAACATTTTGCAGTCCAAGTCATGATGACCCATGACGTTTGTAGCATATTTAAGGTTATTATTGATTATTTTTTAAATAAAATGACTAATATTAAATCTTGGATCCACGGATTCTTAGACAAGTCTTGACAATTTTTCTGGTATAGGTTCCACGTAAATCTGTTCAGTTGCTATGGAGAACATTTACGATTAAGGTTGACAATTTCATATTTTGAAATCGATTTCTACAAAATTTGGTAACATTTAAAGTAAATCGGCTAAGCCATTTTATTCCCGATCATATGAGGTTTAATGTTGTATACTTTATATTGCACATAAGCCAGCTGCTTCATCAAACCATTTACTTAGACCCACCCAGTTGAACATTTGTATCACCTTAAAACCGAAATTTGAATTTTTAACGAAAAATTTCGGAATCGGATTCTGAAAATTGTAAAAAATATGTGACGTTACACAGGGCGGGGAGGAGTCTCGCAAATGTGACCAGCTGTGACAAGGGGGGAGGGGTCTAAAAATCATGAAATTCGTGTGACGAAATTATGGATGGCTCCCAAATTATTTACAACCAGAAAAAAATATCAGAGGGGAAAACATACGATCCGTCAGCCGAAGCATTTCGTTTCTAATCTCGGAATAGGCCCCCTGGACGTATCTTATGGTCTAGAGATGGACACCAGTTTTATTATTTGTTTCTTCTTACATGGTTAGACTAAAATGGCAAGTAGCGAAAGAGTGTGATGGGTAGTAGTGATTAGTTTTATTTTTTTATTAAGTGTTAAGAAACTCATGTTGTTCCAGAACTTCAAGAGACGAAAGAGCGAGAGCAAGACGACATAACAGCTGTACCAGTCAACTGCGGCAGTTTCAAAAAGAAAGACATTGATTTTTAATATCAAAGTAATATATGTAACAGTTATGTAAATACAAAGAGGAATATAAATATGTTTTAATGTTTTCAAATCAAAACTAATTTATTTATTTATGAACATAGGTAACGGTACCGTGGAATGTATAAAAGTATCCATGTTTCACCTTAATAGGCATACAAATGTGGTTGTTTGCCGGAAACAAATGTTGAATAAACTGCGAACATGCATCGGTAGCAAATATCATTCAAGCAGACATACAAAGGTACAAATAGGACGTAATTTAAAATATTATGTCGCAATATAGGCAGTACACTTGACGCCACAACGAGCCAGTAACTCTACGCTATACGGTAACGTATGCACGAGTAACTCATGCATTAATTTTAAACAAAACTCGCTTAATAATTAGTCACCCCACCTGATCACCGGACCGTATCTCCCCAAAACCGGCGAATCTATTCATTCTACGTTTGTTTATTCACATGTTAACAATATCCAGGCAGCATTTCGATCGCATTTTCCCATATTAATCTAGTTTTCTCTAATATTTTTTTTTAAATCCGTGTAACATGAAGTGCAAAAGTGGTTCTAAAGTTCTTTTTGGTTGTTTCAACACTATTTTCTTCGTAAGTACAAATGTAATTTTTATTATTATGACCGGTAATAAGGTTTCAAATATACAGTTAATCTAGTTCTGTGTTTATTATGAATTATACTCATTTAGGTAGCCAATAAATTGTTTAAATAAACAGTGGTGTAGTTATACTGCATAAAATTATATCATACGAGACAAAGACACTGGAAGTAAGTCATACAAATGTTTGTATATAATTTTTTTTTTATACACACATTACTATAAATACACACATTACTATAAAGGCGATCAATCAGCTGCTACCACTAATCGGTAAACGATCAGAGGTTGGCAAGCTCAGTCAGAAATTCATCAACTAATCATTTAGAACTGAGTGTCTCCGTGCTTTGGAAGGCACGTAAAAAGTTGGTCCCGGTTGTCACGTAGAAAGCAGTCGTGAGCCATCTCATAGGCATTGGAGCGGTTTTAACAAATCTGACACCATCGTAAATCCTTGGTCGACTATCGCCGGTGTCGGCCATCTGTTAGTTAGCAGTCCTCCGGCCAACATGCCGACCGCCAAGAATTAACGATTTACTGACAATGAAGAATTCACGGAGATAATATTAGAGACCAATGGTTTTCCACTGACCATACGATAGGAAGTAGAATATATTCTATTAAGATAGGGTATTGTAGTAGGTTTATTATCTTCAAGGCATGCGGTATAATCGAAGTAGTTTCCGGATTGCTTCTGCTATGCGACTCCAAGAGGATTCTTCTGTCCCGCTTGCTGGCCGCGCCGGACGGTGGTCTCTCCAACCCGCCGTTCTACTACCTGGCTCTGGCGCTGCTGGCCGCCGGCCTGGCCATGTGTGCGACAGCGGCGTTTGGGTGTTGGGCTACTTATATGCCTGGTTATGTGGTACTCAGTATTGTAAGTACTTGATTGTTGCCGTCATATTTTTTTATAGTACTAATGCGGCTAACAACAGTACGGCCCGCTTGACGTTTAAGCAGTTACCGTAGTCCAAACATGCTTGCTATAACAAAGGCATCATTCGCACGTTACCTCCCGAAGAGGGGTTTTTCTCTGGCGCGCTCACTCAACGTACGAAACTACTTTACGCCGATCTGTGGGAGGATGGTACGGTCAATGAGATGCAGCTTAGTTCTACCACTAATGAATGTTAAGCTCTACTTCAGCTATTAAAAATTAGTTCACCCACTATGCATAAAATTTCGAACCAAGATCGATATCGTGAGAGCTTGCATTGTATGGAAACTGGCGCAAACGAATGGCTCGACGCAGTTCATTTGCTTGCGTCAGTGTGGGTATTACTTAAGGTGTATAACATGACCTCATAAATAAGAGAACTTACTTACCTACTATGTCTTATGATAAGTGATGTCACGTGATGTTGAGCATTGAGAGGTTTAACTATAGGTCCTAATTTGTAATTGTCCCAGTATTTTATGGTGGTTCTATCGATGTTGCTCTGCGAGTGCGCGGGCGGCGTGATCGCCGCGGTATGGCCGCGGTGTCTCGGCCTGCAGAGCTCGCGCGGCGGCGCCGTTGGAGCCCTACAGACATACTACGCTCTGCCCGAGTATGAGCATTTTACCGCTGCTGTGGATCTGGCTCAGACTGAGGTGGGCAACGGTTTTGTTCAGGGACAATTTACATGCGTTCAATCAGGCGCTTTTGCCATATTTATTAGGGGGCGTCCATAAATTACGTGAGGTGATTTTTGAGATTTGCGACCCCCCTTCCCCTTGGTGAGATGTCGTGAGATTTTGCTAAGCTATATTCTAGAGGAGAAACATGTTTTACTTAATTTAACCAAGTTTTCTTGCAATTTTACACTGTTTCTTGCGGTAAAAAAAAATAACGTGAGATTTGCCAAACCCTCCTGGTGAGATTTTGCTCGACCCCCTCCCCCCTAAATGCCTCACGTAATTTATGGACGCCCCCTTATTGGAATCAAGTATATTATAACTAGCTCACCAGTTTAGGTCCAACTACTACCCGCAGTACTTTACATCTTACTTCTGCGCAATGATTCAAGTTACATGCATCTTATTGTACAGACAGAATACATCTGAAACCCCTTTAGAAAAGGCGTGATTGTGTATTGCTTTATTTGCTAGTTGGAGTGCTGCGGCATGACCGACGCCCGCAACTACGACATGTCGACGTGGCAGCTGCGGCGGCTGGGCCCGCGCGGCGCGTCGGTGCCGCCGAGCTGCTGCGTGCAGTTGCCGCGCGCCGCTTCCTACCTCAACCCGGCGCCCGTCAACGCCTCCCGCTGCCAGGAGATACAACCTAATCCTACGTTTCGATATGTGCCGGTATGATATCCAAAATATCTACCTGTAAAGTTCGTCAACTCGCACTATAGCCAGTAGAGTGGGATTCTTGAATTAAGCGGATGTGTATTGGGTATACTGGCAACAAGTTCGCCCTTATTACATTGAGACGTAATACAATTAGCTAAATGGATATGCAGAGCCCCCACCGGCAAAATAAAAATAAGGCTCGTCGCAGAGGATTTTATATAAAAATAATATTACTTTTCTAATCGAAGCAGAGTTTTTCATTGCTTTAAATAAGCTCCATAGGAGTCGCCACTATTCACTAGGGTGTTTCGATTTCGAGGTGATCAAAGTGGAATAATCCCACCTGATACTTGGTTACTACCACCATGTTTAGATCTCTATTCTTTACCTTTAAAAAAAACAAAAGCTAAACCATAGTCGATATCCGTGCATTGTAGATTATTCGTGAATCTTAATGCTTTCTTGTTACAGGGTTGTCTCGATCCACTAGAAGATTGGTACCAACAACAATATCTTATACTGATGCTCGGTCTATTCATAGTGGCTCTATTCAAACTGGGGATCCTGCTTAGCACCGTTTTCTCCTGCATTCGGCTCCGAAGACGAAGACAAGTACTGAGAACTTTCTCTATGAAGTCGCTCGAGAATAAAATGAACGAGAATATCTACAAGAGTAAACTGAGTGCGGTGCACGACGAACCAATTACCGCCAAATACATCCAGCCGAATAATTTCTACAGCCCTAGAATTCGAAATCCGAGGATTTTCCACAATAAGCCCAACGAGGTCGTATGAGAATTAGCAGCGGAGGTAAATGCTTTAGAGAGGAAACTGGAGAGATTCTCGGACTACCTGTACAAACACCAGGCGGACGCGATCATGTGGTAAATATGTACTAAACTGTAGGTACCCCAAATTGTGTTCTATCAGGCATTTTACTAAAATTGAGTTATCCAGTCGTAATGCTTTGATCATGTGCCATATACATACTATATTCACGTTTTCATTATTTTACAATTTTAAGGCAATATCATGTCCTCTAAAGTATTTTACTCCGTGTATCTTTCTCCTGTAGCACATAGTTTTGTATTTTTTTATATTTAGGAATAAATGAATAAAACACAGTCACTCAATATGCAATATTATTTTCAAAAGAACGTTCAAAAATTGGTCCTAAAGTTAAAACATTATTAACAATGGCTCTGGAATGTTACTATCATTCACAATAATTGGTTTTATAGCTGTTCACTGTATATCAGAGAGCTGAACTCATTTCGGCTTTTTTCATTATCTATTTCGCACCCGATCGGTCGGGTACAAAAATATCTACAAAAAGTTGTTTAACAACAATTTTGTATTTACAATATTAGTGATCTGCATACTCAAATATAATACAAAAGATACAGTTGATAATAAAAAGTCACACTTGGTTGTTAAAATAAAATAATGAAAGCAACAGCCTACTGATTCCGAAATCACTCAATGCCCCAAAACTAAAATGATACCATGAGATCCTTAACAATAACAGTAATCTATTTATAATAATTGATACTATTATTATCTATTGACCATTGAGACCGACATCACAGTATGATCTACTATTTTTATCTTAGGTACAGGAATGATCTTATTCTTAGTTCATATAAAATTACATTTTGCACTATGATAAAGAGTGGGAAGTCTCAACGCAAAACTAAATATTTATAACGTTTATAAGATTATAATCACGATATTTTAGATTTGAAGAATAAGTAAGGATGTCAGCAAAGGGCCAACAGAATAAATGTATGCATCCTGAAAATGTATTGCCCCGTTTTATTTCAGTAGTTTCATAAATAAATCGATCAACGCAAGTAAATAAAATATTGTCTTTTGTGCTTTTCTCCTTATAAACAACGATAAAATCTGCAATAAATATACATTAGCCTAATCTTCAGCTAAATTATAAATTACCATAATAATTATCGTAAGAGGAAAATAGAATGTATTCAGCTTTGTGGATATTCAGAGACTACCGGTAGTATATAACTTACTAATTAAATATTACAAACATTTTAAAATTAAAAATATAATATTTACAAAGGAATTATTAACAATAGTAAAAACTATAAATACTACGTAATAGATATTTTTATAATAAATAGTCTACAAAACAATGTGGTCCAAAATATGAAGCGACGGCGCCTCCGCCGGCCGCCGCTAGCAACGCGCGTGTCGCGAGACACGTCCATTCTGGCCTTGTTAAGTTCCTGTTTAATAACTTTGGTCATCATTTGTTTCATATTGGTCATAAATTTGTATTTTAGGAAGGTATAAACGCATTACTAGACAAATTTACCCAAATATGATAAGTCCAATCGACCCTAAAGTCGGTCAATTAGTAATTATATTACTCTTAACGCGTAAGCGCGAATTTCACTATAAAATTAAAGGATGTCGTTCAAAAACGAGTTGTCCAAGGAGTTGAGTAGCTCCTGGGCGGTGAGATTGCTGGCGTCCGTGGAAGGTATGTTGTCAAGGAAGTCAAGATTAAAGTCTGCGGTTTGTCCAGTGAAGGAAGACGTATTATGGAGAGAGGAAAATGCGTGCTGGTTGTTCCCGTTCTGGCTCTGCATCTGCCCCGGGTTTTGCGCCATCATGGAGTTCTGCTGCATGGGATTGTTTTGCGCATGCATGGGCCCGCCTTGGCCTTGCATGCCTCCGTTCTGCATGGGGTTAGACTGGTGCGTCCCACCCATACCACCCATGCCGCCCTGCATGGACATACTCTGTGATTGGCTCATGTGGATATTTGGCATCTGCAAACAAGCAAAAAATATTTAATTCTTAAAAATAGTGACACATTATCTATACTTCTATACTAATAATATTGTAAAGAGGATAGATTTGATTGTTTGTTTGCATTGAATAGGCTCCGAAACTACTGGACCGATTTGAAAAATTCTTTCACCATTAGAATGCTACATTATCCCTGAGTAACATAGGCTATATTTTCCAGGATACGAGACCCGGGATATCCGGGCTACGGGATCCGGGATCCGGTAAAAACGGGATCTCTAATCCGAGATCCGGATTAGAGACCCGATTTTTTTTTTAAATTTAAATTCTACGCGGACGAAGTCGCGGGGAAAGCTATTAACTCAATAAAAAAGTGACTAAAGTAACTAATATACGAACCTGCCCCTGTACACTCATCATTTGATTTTGTTGCATAATAAGATGCGACATCGGTGACTGTTGATTGGACGCTCTGAAAATGAAACATGAATATCAACAATCATGACATTGTACACATATTTACTTTTGTTTTTAAGGTGGGAGTTCGAGCAACGCGGCAGTCGGCAGACGTTAGTCGGTCTCATACAAATTGTGGCGATGACATGTGCCGCGACGGCAGATGGCATTCAATTTCTATAGGTAGGAGTTCGATGCAAGCGGCAGACGGCAGACGTCAGTCGATCTCATAGAAATTGTAATGCCGTCTGCCGTCGCAGCACATGTCATCGCCACAATTTGTATGAGATCGACTGACGTCTGCCGTCTGCCGCTTGCATTGAACTCTTACCTTTATAAAGCATATAAAAACCTGTAAATAAATACCTCTGTTGTTGATGCATGAGTTGCTGTTGTTGCTGTTGCAGTCGCGCCTGTTGCATCTGTATCTGTTGCTGTTGTTGTTGCGTCATGCCGCCGCCCATCGTGCCCATACCGAAACCTACGAATAAAGTTTGAAATAGTAACAGAAAAAAGGGAGAGCAACTTGTAACCAACCAAGTGTAACTTGAACGGTAGCAGTAGAAAGTACGACTTAATTAAATATAATTTTACAACTAGCAGCATATACATAGGATGCTGTTTCGGATGGAGAATCTGTCCCTATTTCAGGTAGTCATTTCTAAAGCCACGATAACTGTTGTGATGTACGATGACTGCCAGTAGATGGGATCCGAAAGACAAAGTTTTTTTTTATATAGGACTGCAGTGGCAAAAAAGCCTACGGCCTGATGTTAAGCAGTAACCGTAGCCTATAGATGTTTACAATACCAAAGGCATTGCTCGCACATTGCCGACCTGAAGGGGAGAGGGATGGAGGGAGGCCGGGTTGTGCTTTCGGCTGTCTCACTCATCGTACGAAATGCAGCTGTAATAGCTGCTTTGCCGATCTTCTGTGAGAGGGTGGTACTACCCCGGTCGAGCCAGCCCGTATATGAGCTGCAGTCAATTGGCTACTGCTTGACTACCACCTTAAAAGAGGAAAGAATTAGAAAGAAAGAAAAATAAGTGAAAGAAGAAAGTACCTTGATGGTGATGCGGGAACTGCTGCCTCGAGGCAGCCTGCTGCTGCTGCTGCATGAGCACGTGCCTCCACTCGGGCGCGTACTGGCGCGCGTGCGGCGGGAAGGCGCGCGGCGCGGCGGGCGGGCGGCGCGCGACGCCCATGGGCACGCCGCCCACGCCGCCCACGCCCCCCACGCCGCCCACACCGCCCACGCCGCCCGCGTTCACGAACCGCGCCTTGTACTCCGGCGGCGGCGGCCGCATCTGTTGCTGTAGCGCGTTCGCGCGCAACATCTGTTGCTGCTGCTGTTGCAGCATTTTGGCTTGTTGCTCGCGCGATATGCCCGCCGCGGCAACGCCTGTACGATAAGTGCGTACGTTATAGTTACCTGAATGCGAGTGATATTTGTGTTAAAATTGTGAACGATGTGTACGGAATGTTTGTTATAATGTAGCGTTATTGTATTGTGTCAAAACTTGTCTTAAACATGATAGCCTATGGCTTTATTAGAAGAAAGGGGGCGTCCATAAATTACGTGAGGTGATTTTTCGACCCCCCCCCCTCCCCCTTGGTGAGATTTCGTGAGATTTTGCTCGACCCCCTCCCTCCCCCTCTAATCTCACGTGAGATTTTTCAAAACCCATATTCTAGTGGAGAAACATTTTTACTTACTTTAACCCAGTTTTCTCGCAATTTTACACTGTTTCTTGAGGTAAAAAAAATACGTGAGATTTGCCGACACCCCCCTCTCCCCACGTGAGATTTGGTGAGATTTGGCTCGACCCCCTCCCCCCCCAAATGCCTCGCGTAATTTATGGACGCCCCAAACCTACTTCCATGAGGCCCCTAAACTAAACAATAAAGGTAAAATAATAGTACTGACCGAGTGGCTGCGCCTGGCCCTGGCCCTGGCCGGGCGCGGCGGCGGGCTGCGCGGCGGCCGCGGGCCTCGCCCGCATCGCCTGCGAGAAGTTGATGCTCTGCGACTGGGACACAGAGTACGTGTCGCATCCGCTGCCTAGAACATAAGAAGTAAAAACATATTTAATACTAGCTACCGCCCACGACTTCTTCCACGCATAATTAAAAACCCTATGTGCTATTCCAGACTATAATCTATCTCTGTGCCAAATTTCATCGAGATCCGTTCAACCGATCTGTCGTGATTGAGTAACAAACATCCATCCATACATCCATCCACCCAAACTTTCACATTTATAATATTAGTGGGAAGTGGGATTACTCTTCGAACATTGGCATTCTCGCTACGAGGACTACTGGTAATTGCAAACACTTAAATCTGAATGATATTATTAAAAAAATACAGCTAGAAAATTATTTTTTATGTATTCATCCATTGCAACTGGTTATAACGTAAAATCATATCATGACATCCCGGCGGCATTGTTTGTTCTGCAAAACAACACACCGATATTCTCATTGGCGTGGAACAGATGCACAAATTTTGATTATGAACTTAACAAGTGCCTTTAACAGACTTGATGTCCGCTAAGAATTTAATCAGGAAAAATATAATGGCGATGGTGCTCCAAAAACATTGTACTTAAAGCAACGATGTTACGAATAACATTTTGCGGTAGCCGAATATAATACGAAAAATATGATAAAACAGCAAGTACCTATAGTCTGATTTTTAATTAGACGAAGTAAACTGACAGGTGCTAATCACTTTTCGATATAAATAGAACAAATAAGGTTCAAATAACAGTGACATTTATAGCTGTCAGTTTGCTTCGTCTAATAAAAAATCAGACTATAAGTAGTACTGTACCTACTCCGAAAGAGATGAGCATCTAGTAGGTACATCGTCACCTCACCGAAACATCTTTTACAACCAAGTAAAGTTTAAGTACATATGGTACCCGTAGCGTATAAATTACAGTAAAGTAGAGATGCAAGCCGCATAATGCAGTAGATGCAATAAACACGTCAATCTAATGACACCCTCATCCGAGGACGAGGTGCGCGCTTGGCGCATTCTCGCAGATCGTCAACCTCGACGCGGTCCTGTCCCACTGGACATAGCACATCTGAGTAGGTACATGTGCAGTACATTACTGCACTGCAAATCCCCACAAACTCCGAGATTCGCATCACGCACACACACATCGCTGGGCACGTACTCGCCACGAATGTTTATCGTGCTGTCGCGTCATGGTGCAACTGTTCAAGGTCTCTGGTGAATTTTGGGGTACATTCATCAAATTTAAGGCCGCAACCTATACATATTCGAGTGTGGCTCCTTGGGAACTAGTTTTCGCATGAATTCTTTGCTTAAGTTCATTTGACGTATCGGTCGGTATTTATCGATTAATAATAAAAAACTGTCACAACTCGGCCTATCTCGGCCCTATAAAAAAATGATAAAAAATAAATTAAGAGGTAGAACCTCTACTCTGCTCTACTCTACTCTCTCTCTCTAGAGGTAGAGGTAGAATAAGTTACATGAAGCCTGCAAATATCCATA
Source organism: Drymonia ruficornis (assembly GCA_947859195.1). Lineage (NCBI taxonomy): Eukaryota > Metazoa > Arthropoda > Insecta > Lepidoptera > Notodontidae > Drymonia > Drymonia ruficornis. Next base: position 5,645,263 of record OX401910.1, on the reverse strand, counting down.
CCTAGTAGCGGCTCTCTACGATGGCCGGTTTGACATGTGGCGGGGGGGAAGAAAATGAACCTTATTATAACGGAATAAGACTGGCCGTTTTAAAAGATAAGAATGTCAAAAAAAAATGCGAAAATGAATTTTATTCCTTTATAATAAGGTTCATCCTTTCCCCCTCCCACATGTCAAACCGGCCATCATAGCATGCCGCTATATATATACTGTATTTGTCTCTATTCTGTACTATAGGGTAGTTGTCATACTTTACTTATTTGAATTGTTATTTGACAGGTAAATATATCTCAGGTTTAACCGAAACATTTGAGGATCAGAACGATATTTTGTGGTCACTCCGAATCCTTGCGGTCAGTGGGCATGGCGGGGCTATCGCGAGCTATCGAGCGATGGTGGCACATTTACCAACTCGCGTTAGGAAATTATAAGTTTAAATATTCCATGTAAAATCAAGGCAAACACTTAATCTGTGTCGTCGCTTATCTGTAAGCAAAGCAAGTTATACTCGGCCAGTCTCCACACATTTCTGCAAGAACAAAATACAATCTTGTGTTTACAGTTGCTCTATCACTTAACTCGAGAACATAAAGATGTTATTAGTGAGATTGTCTCCGCATACTCGATAAACTATGTGGCGCTATGTAAGTGGCTATACTGTGTACGCAATACACACATACACGTTGTTATGAAAAATAAAACTCAGCACGCGAGGTTTCTTTGTTTTTCAATACATACAGAAAACATGGAGTCTTTTAGTTAATGACTATCGTATTGCGGATCGGCGGCCATTGTACCTCATATGTGAACAAAAAATTAAACGTTAACTCCATAGTAACAGCGTATTTGCCAATAATAACTTGCGACATCGCATGATGCCAATTTTGAGCAGTAATTATAAATTTGTTACATTCACACAACGACGCATTTATAGCTTTAAAACGTAGGTATTTAAAAAGAATAAGCTTTCGAATGGGGATTATCTTATCAAAGCCGGGTTAGTGGTTCTCAAGATTACCGCGGCGGCGGCGACGCGCCACTAACATACACGCGCTGGATTATTTATCGGCTACGAATATGCAGGACCGGAATTGAATCATCATTTTAGCGTTTCATTAACATTACTCCTGCAATATGTTTGAGAACCAATCATGTTCAGGTTGTGAACTCATTCATTCGGATTAAACGTTTCATTTACTTACGAATATAATTTTGCTTTCTTTTCGGATCGTGAAGTCACGGTGTGTGATTGGTTTAATTGTCTTGACATCGATATCCCACGACTTTAGGTACGAGAGAGAGGTATTGCTTGTCGCGGACTCACGTTAAGGTTACGTGTTCTTTACGATTTAATAACATACCTACCGATTGATTGCAAGTGTTGCTACGCTAGACTTTCCACAGATTGAATATTATTTCGTACCTTGCCTTCACATATTACGCTTATCATCTAAGGTTCTTCCAGAACGTTCGGTAGAGTTAGAAAACACATAGCTTTCAATAATATCGTTAGTTGTTGTTTAAAATTCATAATTGGCATTTACATGTACCTATGTATGATTTCTAAAGGCTATTTTTAGAATCCGAAAGTGATAAATATGCCGTGCATTCCATTAGCATATCATTGTACGACAAAAATCAGGTCGTCAAGTTTACTACCCTCTGAAATACCAATTCAGTTCAAATTTTCATACTGGGGAGTTGAATCTCATCTTGCTAATCGTAATTCTTCATTCCCAACTAAGAGCCTTATATTTTCAACGTTCTGCATTCCATGTTCTCGCGTACTGTGTAATATAGGTACCTTAAAGGTTTCATAGCGCTTGCGCAAACAGTGGGGTGACCACAGAAGAAAAATAATTTGAATGGGATCATCCCTTGGACCTTATATGATAGTCCATCCAGGTTTTGTGCCTCTGCTTCTCTCTTTCCGACCTAGTGATCATTTGTAGCGAAACTGACAGAAGTGAAGTGACAGTTTGTCACTGACAGAAAACGTCACCACACTCCAATCAAGCGACGTCTGGTGAGCTGAAAATGTTTTGTCAAATTACCTTGGTGGTGCTGCGGCGGCGGCGTGCCCTGGTGTTGGAAGTTGGCGTACATGCCCTGGTGGGCCGCCACTGACACGTGCCCGCCGCCCCCCGCGCCGCTCACTTGCATGTGCTGCGCCGCTGACACCTGGAAAACATCCACACATTATTACAAAAGTCAATTAGTGCGTCTTCATGAGTCGAGCGACGCGCCCGAACAATCAATTTTGACGTCTGACGTAGACATACTACACCTCCAAGCCAACTAGGAACTCGGATGGAATGCGGCTTCCCCGCCCGTATACCGCTGGCACACCCGCCAACGCCAGCGGCTTCCCGCCCGCCACACCTCCCGCACACCGCCTTATTGTGAGTGACGTCACATTTGACAGGTTCCTAGTTGGCCTGGTGGAGTAGTAATTATTGTTCGGGGCCAATGGACAATACTCCATACCTGCTTATCTACTTATAATACCATTCATACCCCATTTTTAATTTATTTTAGCCTAAGCGGTAGAAATGATCCTACAGTCGTCTAGCTAGGGCAGAGGAAGAAGGAGAGTTCTGTTATGTTATGTGCCTCGTCCAATGCCCTTACAGTAGTAATCAATATAGGTAGGTACGTTTTCCAAAACAAACTGCCATACATAAGTTTTATCGGGAGAAATCATTCGTCGGTCGCTACTATAGTGAGTTGATATTGTAAGTTTTCTTAGCTAGGTATTGATTGAGTATTCAATATCCGAATAAAAATTTAAATTTTAAATGGATATGATTGGATGCATGTGACGCAGAAAAGCCGCATTTGAATATTAAGTTCCAACAACTGGACATAAATTGTTATTATTAAGATGCACACTGGTCTTGCGTCTACTACGATACTCTCTTATGTAACCATATAATGTTATAAAATAAACGGTGTGAGTACGCACTTTTATGAATATTACATTATACGATAAAAACATATAGCGGTTTGTATAATCAGCCAGTAGACTACGGGTATATAACGATTAACGCGCCGATAATAGTCATTGTATTTTGAGATAAAACACGTGACTCGTTTATTAAATAACCATAGCAACTAACATTACGATGTTCGCGTGTAACTCAGTTAAGAGGAGGGTTCGAAATTTGGTTGATTTTCTATTCTACTTTTTCTTTAAGTAAGTATGTGGACTAGGAATCTTATATTTAGATGTATGATTTTTGACTATATTATCTTGAGTATCTTTAAATCCAAATCACGATTTGATGAAATTTTCTCGATAAAAAAAATTTATGAAATGAGCTCTAATTATTTACAATTTTCCTTGCTACCACGATGTTTTTACGATTTAGATCACGAAATTATTTCTAAAACATAGCAAATAATGATATCTAAACTACCCTTCAACCATATTTTAATTCATGAAGTAGTTTTTTTTTAATTCAAGTAAATGTGGTTTGGCGCTTACGTTGTTTATTTCCGAGCGCGCGCACAATATCGCCATCTCACATTTTAAGTACTTGAACTAACCATGTCTCTCTCTAACTTTGTATTGTCAGTGTCCGCTCGGACTTGTTCGACGTCGGACCTGTGAAGGATTTTTTAAAAAATATTACGAAAAAATATTACGGTCGTGCCACATTACAGGTACAGTACAGTATTTACAGTCCGCCGACGCCTATGATAAATAAATAAATATCCTTGGAAATTCTTTTACACATGACTACCTGATCCCAAACTAAGCAGAGCTTGTACTATGGAAACCAGATAACTGATATTACTACATATACTACTTTTTGTTTGTAAATACAAACTAAATATACACTTAATTACACCTAGACTCGGGACATGCGGACATGTTCATGCACACAAATGCATGTCCTGGGCAGGAATCGAACCTACGACCTGCACTGCAGCGTGATTTTCGTTTGCTTTTCCTTGTCTTGTGTAATTTCTTTTCATCTCTTGTCATTTTGTGTCATCTCTTGTCATTTCATAGTTATTCGTGTCATTTCTGTAAAAACTCCCTATTTCGCTTACTGTTATATACTTGCAGCATGGTCTTGGGCCGACAGTGGGAATACATTGCTTGTCAAAACAATGGAGTCGCTTTATTGCGTTTGTTGTAGGTATGGATGGGCAAGTAATAAATATATCATACATCAATAAATTATCGTAAAAAATAACATTACAGATATGGATAGGAAAATGTTTGTCCGTCCTATTCAATCTATTATATTATAAACGAAAGTAACTCTGTCTGTTACCTTTTCACGGCTAAACCGCTGAACCAATGTTGATGAATTTTGGTATGGAGATAGACTGGGTCTTGGCGGAGAACATAAGCTACTTTTTAGGGTTCCAAAGGGTGCTAACGGGACCCTATTACTAGGCCTACGCTGTCCGTCTGTCTGTCTGTCCGTCTGTCAGCGCGGGCTGTATCTCACGAACCGTAACAGGTAGAGAGTTGAAATTTTCACTGAATGTGTATTTCTGTTACCGGTGCAGAACAAATACTAAAAATATAATAACATTTAAAAATAAATATCAAGTCTCAAACTTGATATTTTTGATGTGTTTATTCTACGGTGGTACGGAACCCTTTATGTGCGAGTCCGACGCCTTCAGATCTTATGAATGTTTTCTTGAAATAAATATAGTGTATTTTAAGTAATTAACTGGCCAACCCTCAGGTCCTACCTACCATGTTAGGATCTTTTTCGTTCTAGCGGGTGTAAACCGTGATTTAACGAGTTAATGTGATAATTTTTGTATTTAAATTATTCAATTCAATGTATTTGTTTCAGACATAGTCCAATATTGATTATTAAAATTATTATAATTTCACAATAAATATAAAACAATAAATAAAAGTAAAATTAAATTTAAAAAAAAAATATATTTATTTTTATTTTTCATGTTTTATCATTAAAATACAATATAATATAACATAAATTAAAATAAAATACAATAAAATAAAAACCTACCCCTAATTAAACAAATACCGTCCGCGTGGGATACTGGCTGCATGTCCTCCCTGTATTCAAGCTGTTCCTGTTGTCAAGCTAATTTTTTGAGCAAGGAAAGAGCCAGCCCTCTTGTCACCTGTGGCGGTAACCAGTCTAAGGGTGATTTTGATAGATAAAAAAATAAAGATAAAAAGATAAACAAAAAATAAATGCATGGTTAAATCAATAAAATTAATAAAAACTGAAAATTAAATTAAAATATAAATTAAATATGGTAAAAAAAAATATTATGACACCGCTGATGACTTCATGATCGGCATCGAAGTTAAGTACCAAAGTATTCCTTTGCCTACGAAACATGAAAAATATACTCATATCCGGCAGTCAGTCACTGACACAGAGTATGTACATTTTTACCCGACTACGGTGGGCGGAGGGTTATGATTTTGACCGATATGTATGTATGTTCATCTGCTCCCGTATAACGTCCAAACTATTTTTATATCATAATAATTTGACTAATGAGATATCGTTGGACGCGTCTGGATCGTCCGCTGGTTATAGGCTATTATACGATCGAAGTATTGTTATACGTATCTATCAGCATATTGTAGGTATCGTTTGTCTTCTTTTGACTTACTTTGTCTTCAGCAATAAAAACAACATAGAAATTAAATTATTTTTTTCAAATACACTCGACATAAAAATCCCATATAAAACGAAAAAAATATATTTGAATATTTTCATCCATTTCATCTATTTTAAAAGGTGCACTAGGACATATTATTTTAATTGTACGAATTAAACAATATTGTTCCTTCAAAAAATAACTATACTATAGTCTACTCCATAGCTGTTCTGTCCTAGCTAAGCGAGAGGGATATATCCTTCGGCAGCTCACGCGACGCTAGCCACACCCCGAAACTAAAATTCATTTTTTTCTTGTATCGTCTTAAAATGAATGCGTAATTATTATAATCCACGGAATTCATTATAATAACAATCATGTGAAAATACGTGTGACGTTGCTCTACATTTTAAGTGCCTTTGCACTCAAATATTCTCACTCCGTCAAACTAGGGATTGTTTGAATCTTTCAAACCCAATATCCGATCTACTATTCTATGCACCTAAGCTGTTTTATGCTACCTAAACATTATTTTATTCTATTTGTTCCGATTGTATAAATTCAAAAGGATACTTAATAGGTCGAAAAAGATACACTGGTCCTCTTATTTAAGCATCCCAGAATTGGACTTTGTTTGTAATAAATATGGCTATTCAATTTCGTTAATTTTAGTACGCTTTCGCCTCACAAAACCTCTTACGTAGTAACCGACGACGTCTTGAATAAAGTTACATAAACTGTGTCTAATAATATTTTTCCAGCGAAAGAAAATTAAATCATTAATCAAGATTGTAATAAAAAAACGTTTATTTACATATACACCTCTGTAGCAACCCATCTGCCTGCAATAATTAGTCGCCCATATCAGCATTATAGGTATCTCCTAATAGAAAATATACGGATATCATAGGCCAATAAATATAATACATTTATTACCCTCATGTTTAAGTAAACACCATTTGGATTGATTGATTGATTGATTTGTGACAAAACATCTCGGCCATCGGTGACAGCTGCCTCGGTCGTGAGGAGTCAAGCGGCGGCACACGTCGCCGGTCCCGAGGCCCGTCGCCCCGCAAACCTGTTTGGCCGGGCCGCCAGCACCCGCGATTTTAGTTATTCTCCGACAATATCATATCGCTCTAAGCCCGCTAACCCGTATGGTGTTTGCACTATTGTGAAGCCAGACGAGCTAACGGCACCTCTGTTATCCATCCGAACATCGTTTTTTCGAATGACCCAAAGCACGGATTGTTATCACGGACTCAGCGCAGGTAAAGACAGTATGAGCTTCGGTATGAGACACGATTGAAGAATTTATTTTGAGCTATGTAGTTAAACCGACAAATGTAGACAACTTGGTTAAAGTATAAGCATAGATTTTGTGAGTTGCAAATCAAATAAGAAATCGAAAACATTTTTATGGAGTTACAAGCTCAATGGTTTGCAACGCAAATTAATGTGTTTAATGTTGAGAATAATTCAACATATTGTGTGTTGTGCTACATCGCGTTTTACATTCCAATCATTCGACATAGGTAGGTACAAATAGCAAACCTAGTGTCTTTCGTAACTTAGGATCATCTATTCGCTAAAACACATGCAATCTTTTTAAAACTTTTATTTCCTTTCTTCTTTTAAAATCCTAGTATATTCCTAGTATAAAAGAAATGGGATGTGAGCAAACCATAACGAATATCATTTGAAAACTTTTGGTAAATAAAAGATTAGCATCGGAATAATACTTATTGCTTACTTAATCCATTTTAGAAACTTTTACTAGGCTAGCAATGGAGATTATACAAACATGCATCAGTCAGAAGCCTCAAACAAAGGTTTTTGATTTGACTGTATTCGTATACTGTAGCTTCACTATTAATCATTATAATTACTAATATTAACTACGTACTTAATTCTATTTACTGCATCTAATGATCGCCAGCTTGAACCACGGTTTGGTAGGTCCCATAAGTGGTAATAGGCTGGCTCACTATTTCTGCAGAGGAACAGGGGCACTATTACAAAACCGGGTCATCTGTTTCGTTCATATGAGATTTTGGCGCTTATTTACTACGGAAATCCAGATTCAAAATCAAATTTCGAAAAAAAAATAAACATTATTTGAAGCTCGAACGAAACGAGTAATGTTTGCCCCCAGATTTACATCTACCTCTGGCTATACATTTAACTCAAATATTTTGGGATTTAACTGTTCTAGGCTGGTACAACGCGAAGATATTAATTACTTTCATTAGTTACCTACCAAAACCTTGCGACTGAAGCCATGCTAGAGCGACTGAAAGCAACTTAGGTAAATTTTAGGATTTCAATACCATTTTAGTTTATTGATTAACATTAACACTCGAGTAACCTGTATCAATCCGAAGATTTTACGTCCATTTCAAGTATAATTTAGATAGAGTTATGCAAAATATGGATTAAGTAGCAATTTGAGCAGCAAATACTAATCCATTATTATTAAATATTAATAATGTAAGTACATAACTCTATAAGGTCAACGCTCATCTAACGCCTCCGCACCCGACCAGCACCGCCTCGCCGCTCAGCGTCCACTAACTGAACCGGAAATAAGTGGACCACGCGCTGACCGCGCGGCGTTCACTCGTTGACCCCACGCGGTCCACTGGGCGATCACGTGACGTTTATGGTGTAAAAGCAGCGTCCGCCCGCGGACCACCCGGCGACAACGAGTGGACGCCGAGCGGCGAGGCGGTGCTGGTCGGGTGCGGAGGCGTTAGGTGAGCGTTGACCTTTAAAGGCCGAAGGACGTAGAAAGGGTAAGTCAGATGACACATGTGACGTCTCAGGGACGGCCTACGTACCTTCATTTAGGTACATGCCCACATGCTTATCTAGGCCGCTGAGGACGTCCCTAGTGGCGATGGCGATAAAAAAATGTCAAAATAATGTGAATACTCTATTTGTAAATTTCAGTTTCTTCATAGCCACCTGATCAGATAAACTTGCAGCACTGTATCGACTTGTGATAATACACAGAAAATTTAAAAATAAAGAAAAAGAATACCAGAAACCACCTAGATAGATCAAAAATAGGTTTAAATATTAAAGGGTGTCGCTAAGGGCGCATAAGATGTGACGTCAGAGGCCCCTGGCACGTCACCGGGCCCCTGCCGGCGGAAATAGAGCGGCCCACGCGTCTTCCCCGCAGCCACCCACGATCCAATCACGGCAAAAAAGCTTTCAATCACTACTACTCTTCAAATTTCATTCATATCGGCTCTATCGATTTTAGCTTCGCGAACGTGTAGGTATCTCTATCTTTAGGTTTCAATGTAAGTTAACTATGTGATACATAACAAATAGTATGTAAAGTAGTATTTGTATTTAAAATTACTAAAGTCCGACATTTTGTTTTATGTTTAATTTACTACATTTTGATAATTTTACACGTGTCTGAAACAACAGTCGACATTGACATGATAATGTTGTTGATAAATATTATTCGTTATTATTCTAACATATTAATTACTTATATTTATTGGGAGACTACTTTGTTAAATAAAAATGTGTTTATTTAATGAAATCATGTGCGGTCTGTGTGTCGTAAAGTCGCAGGAACTTTTGTATATCCAGCTGAAGAAGTTAATTTACCCCGGCTGGGTTTAGCCATGCCCTTCTAACAAAGGGGGTAGACTTATATCGCTCTCCAACCTGCACTTGCAATATAAGAGGTTTTTTGGCAAATGTAATGAATAAGTACATTTTCAATCATTCCTTAAATTAAGAACGACACGTTTCAAAAGTTGAAAATGTTGCTCCCACTTTTTTGGGTTCCGTATTCTTGTTTACTTTCGTGGAGAGAGAATCCTTAAAAAGTAAGGAAGTGTTTTGGTTAAATTCTCGATATAAACGAGTCTGTACACCATAATTGGTACAAACTCAACATCAGGTGGACCGTCTGCCTTCCTAGACAATAAAAACACTTTATGGTTTTACTCCGTTTTATAGTAACCCTTCAAAACCTATTGCACCAAATTGCGGAAAACTTATTTTAGTACTTAACTAATAGATGCCGATTATCGGTTTTCAAAGTCAAAGTCAAAAGGTTTTTATTCATGTAAGCTCATTAGAGCATTTATAAATAGTCAATATAAACAATATTTTAGCGTTACCACCGGTTCGAAATGTTGCTTCCATTGAGAAGAGCCGGCAAGAAACTCAATGGTTACTCTTTTCAAAAGAATAATTGTATACATTTTCAAACAGTAACGCTATGTGAGCAGGCATGCATTAACACAGTGTGAGTAAAAAAAGAAAATAAGGTATTTAAATAAAAATTAATAAAAACTAGCCTAGAAAGCTGTGCATGCCTACTCCCACTTAACTGTCAAACCAAAAGGTGAATATTTAGAACGATTGTTTTGGTGTGATGCCTTCCGTGCTTAGGTCTTGTCTGTAAAAGTTTTGGAACAACGGTGTCAAGTGGAAAATGGGCGGACCAGTCCCCGCAAGCAGCGCCCGGAACCCGAGCATGACTTGAGCAGCGGCATCACCCTCCTCAACCATTTTAGAGGGAAGAGGGTGACCCGCTCCACAGAGCCACCGCAAGCAAGGACATTAGAGTGAGCATGACCGATCCATTACCGCAGCGATTCTAATAAATGCAGTAATCTGTATGATAAGAAAGCAGAGAAAATCGTTTGGCGGTTTAGGTACCCAAGGAGCTGATCAGCACATTTTTACACAACGTACATAAGAATCAAATAAAATAATCCAAATCCCGTTAAAACATTGCCGTTAGGTATAGCTGCAAACTCAAGGCAAGCTAAGCTATCCAACATTGTCTTGGCGTAGACAATGTTTTCGAACGACATTACCCTTCCAGACGTATAAAAAACGCGCGTCAACGTGTTACATGGAGAGCTTATAATTACGGGAGTGGCGAGATATGGGGCGCGGGAGGAAGGGACACGTGGCCTGCCTCCCGGTGCAGGAAGCAATCCGACCGGGACACTTGCTCTTTTTATCCCATTCATACTTTTAGTGTCATCGGCCGCGGTGGTGGCGCCCGTCACTTTCCAACCACAGAGGTTCGAATCCGATACATATTGTTCTAAGTAAAGCGATATGAATGAAAGGAATTGAAAAAATAAACTGGTTTTATGTAACCACGAGGTGGTTCTTTAGTAGGCAATGGCTGTAATGCATTATAAAGGTACTAGGACGAAGACTTTATTAGAGGAATCACGAGACTGAATCATTTCTGTGGTAGTAACCATATTGAGCAATGAAATAAGGGGATGATTCAGACCACATTCCACGGCTCTACAATACTTTATTTTGACAAGAAAAATTTAAAGCAATTGTGTATCATAACTTTAATATGATTATCACTTGCTTACGGTGAAGGAAAACATCGTGAGGAAACCTGCATGTCTTTAGACATGTGAAATTCACCAACCCGCATTGGGCCAGCGTGGTGGATTATGGCCTGAATCCCCCTCGCATTGAGGGGAGGCCCGTGCCCAGCAGTGGGACGTTAAAAGGGCTAAATTTTTTATTTTGTTTTATTTTGTGTATACTAGGCAACTGTAAAACATATCCATTGACTTATATTACATACTAAGGGTATCAGTATAATTCCTAAGCTAGGATAAATAATAAGTAGTTACCAACTCAATTAGTGCTACGAGCTACAAAATAATAATAGTCCCTCATTGTTCTACATCAAACAGGTTTCCGTTGAATACTTAGAACTTGACGAGCTTAGGTTAAAACACACTATAACGTCACGATGAGGTTATAATTTAATTTTAACCTGCCATTAGTTGCCAAGATCCGTGTGCTAATTTGTAATTACGCTGTGATTGGGTAGCGACTAGCGACGCCAGTTATTGCGTCATCACCATCAGCCCATGTCAGTTCACTAGACCCCAAGGCTTCGCACTTAAGTCTATTTTATATTTGTAGAAATTTAATTTATGCCAGCCTTTCTTTGCAATCACTGTCCACATCTTAATTATCCTTAACAATTGAAAAATGCAGGATTTATTAATATTATGTAAGATATCGTTACGTATTTTATAGTTTATGTATACATAGCTGTAATACAGGAAATAACAAAATTTTATGATGCTATAGAGTCTGATAACGAACATCGCGGCAACATTAATAACTTGTTCCATTGATTGATACGATTCGGTTGAGCAGGTTATTTGCTGCGCAAACATTAGTACTTACTTACCTACTTAAAGTATTTTAAATTGATTCTTTCTCGCACGATTAACTTTGCTTAGAGTTTAAGTAAAATAAGGGTAAATATAAATCGTTGATGCAAGGCATCATCGGTCGCTGAGGTCAAATAGCCACCTGCCGTCACTACCGAACTGAACTTCCCGTATCTCTTGTGCTAGGAGGAGCTAGGTACGTCAGACATGAGCAATCATCGTCACCCACCGATGACGTACCATACGCTCTAGTAAACGCAATAACTGACTCTTGGTCGATGTGTGTGCAGTGTGCACATGCTAATTTGATTTGTATGTTGCTAGGCGATGAGTTTCTACGCGACACATTAGGAAACGTGATTGGGTGCATACACATGCCCCGAGTTACCGCGCCCGAGCCATCAGTTCTGACTACAGAATTTGGAATAATTCTGACATCATTATGCACTCCGGTGTCAAAACTCTCCTCATATACACACACCCATTAGGAGTATTTCAAACCGACTGCAAAAAAGAGGTTATTTTTTAATACTCATATTGGATTCAGTTAGTGACTTGGTATTCGATATTAAGAGGAAAGTATCAAAGTACTAAGAAAGGACCTAAGGAGTTTTGACCAAAATATATACCGACTCTAGGCATTCAGTATCAGGAAAAGGTTTGGCAGTAGGCAATTTTCACCCACAATTTGTTCTCTTCACATAGCGCAAAGCTAGAAACTATATTCTCAATCAATACCACAAGTTCTAATACCTACTAATCAACCGTTAAGTCACATATTAGCATAATTACGTAAGTGGGCAGTGTATTGTTACAGACACCATACTAATGCACATTGTGTTGGGCTGCTGTTTACAATGGCTCGGCCTTAAAGTCAAACATGTGGCTTTCAATACATCTGCTTATTCGCGATCCACGCACGTGTTTTAATAAAATTCACTTACATGTAATTAACTACAGTAGATATGTACAACAGCTTTAGTTCGTAGCCGCAACGGTAAGGCGATTGCGACGCGACATTAATTTCCATAAGAAAATCGCTTATTTGATGCGGCTAATGTCATATGTTTAAAGGGATTTGAATTTGATCCTCGCCTTCAGTCGCCTCAGCAGTACGGCTCCGGCCTTACGGTCTCTCTCATATCTAATCTTCTTATACCAGTTATAAGATGTACTTAATTGTAACGCGTCATACAAAACTGAAGCTCGTGTTAATAAATCAATATCAAGTCTGAGAGCGTTCTTGGATATGTCATTCTGTCGCGATACAAGTACCTACAAATAATATAAAATAATAATAATATTAGCCCTTTTTACGTCTAACTCACGGGCACGAGCCGCCCGACAATGCGATGGGGAGTCAAGTCATAATCCACCACGCTGGCTCAGTGTGGCTGGCTAAGACATGACGGTTTCCTCACGATTTTTTCCTTCACCATTGGCAAGTGTATAATCATATTATAGACTAGCTTTTCCCCGCGACTTCGGTCGCGTAGAATTTAATTTTTAAAAAAATCGGATCTCTGATCCCGGATCCCGTATCCCGTATCCCGTATCCCGGATCCCAAAAATATAGCCTATGTTACTCAGGGATAATGTAGCATTCTAATGGTGAAAGAATTTTTGAAATCGGTCCAGTAGTTTTCGAGTTTACTTGACACAAACATCCATACATACAAACCTTCTCTCTTTATAATATTAGTATAGATAATCATAAGATTCGCACATAGTTTTCCAGAAATCCAGAGATGGCGAACGGGGCTTTGGACCTTAAGCAATATTAAATGTTTGAATATTCATCCGCCAATTTGTTTCATCTATTCTTCCCGGAAGCCCTGAACTGGTTTCTACAAAGTTTAGTTTCCATATCACAACCATCTACAAACAATAAGTTATTGCAATATAAAACGAATGTACCGTTTAGCACTCGAATTATCCCGTTAGGGAAACTGTGGCGTACGCCACATTCTACCATTCTACATGGATAAAGTAGGTATAAGTTGTTGCGAAGCGGGAAATCGGCACAATAATCTATTTAACTCTAATACCAATGAAACCACATACCAAACCGATTTAAAAAAGAAAAAGTAAAGCTATGTATCCCGCATACTTTAAAATATTAAGTCCGACTAATCTCTAAGCACTCGGTACATCAAGGGACAGCTTATCGCAAGTATTTGTGTATGTAGTATCATTTCTGAAATCAAATGATGAATGGTGGAATCCCGGTATAGTAAAAAAAGCCATGCAAACGAAGTCGCGAACACTAGTCACTAGTTGTGAATACAGAAAAAGCCAACCAAAGTTACTTCTTTTCTTTCCTATAAAAGTTTGCGGAGCGTCATGTCATACAGAAAGATAAACATTCGCATGCTCGGCATAGAACACATAGTGCCATACTTATATTCAGTAAGTCTAACGAACTCAAGCGTCTCTAAAGTTAAACAGGGGTAGGTACTTTTATATTGAAATTAGTTCCATTCTCCCCGTTCCTAGGCGATATACAAGTAGAAGTGCGACATGGCCATAGTCGTCACACTCCCTCCGAACTATCCGGTAGGTGTCGAGGCGGGCAGCGCGCGCAAGCCCTCCTCGGTGATACCCCGGTCGATACTACACCAGACTCCATGTTTTTTATGTCCTCTCACGTCACGATTTACCCAACAAAAAAAACCCTTCCTCTGATAATTACTAAACGCAATAACGTTTAATGACGTATTTGTTGTTGTTAAATAGCGAACTATATATGTACCTAGATGTAAACGTATGTTAATCTGAAATATGTAGTTATGTTATGACAGCTGGGCTCGTTTGTTGTTTGGCGCCAAATTGTAACGCAATTCTGATGAGGGCGTTTTTTTATTTTCCTTTTCTCCAACATTTTAAACTTTGATTACTTATTTTATTTAACTTAGACTTAGATTTTCAAAAGTTCTATTCACATCTAGTGGCTCGCATTTATAGTGCGGTAAAGGAAATTGAAGAGTCTTTACAGTACCTACCTAGTTAAAGTTCATATATTCATGAACATACGCGATACACACGGTGACGCGCGGCGACGCGCATTATTAATATGCGCTCCGCTCGGTGTGAATGGTACTTTAGATTACGGGTATGTTTCCAAAATTAAGTAAGTGAGCAAAAACATTTCCAAAAACAAAGCCGCTTACTCATTAAACAACATTTGACAGCCATAATCAATGTTGGATAGAGTTAATGAATTTCAGTTATTCTTTGACAGTTGTTCAGTGGCCCGATTCACGTAACCAAGTCTCAGCGATATAGTCGTTGATAGCCTTTACGTTACGAAAAAAGGCTATCAACGACTATATCGCTGAAACATCGTTACGATTTTGGTTACGTGAATCGGGCTACAGGTGGAAGCTATAAATTGCCACTTACTTGTAGATTATGGTGTGGTTGCGTGAGATGCAACTGCTGCTGCTGCGACATGTGCAAGTGTTCGATGGGAGGCGGCGCGGGCCGCGGCCGGTACCCGCCGTAGCCGCGGTACCGCGCCCAGTCCCCGCCGGCCGCCTGCTGGTGCTGCTCCGCCATGTGCTTCAGGGTCTGCGCCGCCGGCGACATCTCCCCTGCCCCGTACGGCCTCGGCCCCGGGTCGCCCTCCGGCGGTTCCAGACCCAATCCCCCGTTCAACTTCCCACTGTCCAGGTCGAAGTCCTTCATGAACTCAGGATACTCCGAAATCTCAGTGATGAGATCCTCGAACGTGTCGTCGCCGTCGTCCTCGCCGATGAGATAGGCGAGACCGGGGAAAGCGGACGCGGCATCGCGTTCGAGGGCCGCCGCGCACTCATCGAGTCCCACGAAATCGTCGTCCGCGACTTCAGATTTGCATTCGGCCTTGCATTCCCGTTCGCAGTCGAGAGGTGTCGGCGCACGAGGAGGCGCCTGCTGCGGGGGTGGTGAGTTGGAGGTCTTCACGGCGTTCGCGAGGGCTTTAACAGTAACGTTAGTGGAAATCTGCTGGGGTTGCGAGTCCGCCGCGGACGTGGTGAACTCCAGTTGCTGAACTATCTCCACGGAGAACTTGGTGAGAGCTTCGCCCGCGACACCTCCACCGCCACCGCCTCCGCATTGTAATTTCGCTGGTGGCTCGTAGTCACCGCACCCAAACTTTTGTTGCTGAAACAAAAAACGTTATAAGATATCGAACATGGAGAACTTGAACAAGTTACGGTGCGGTGCGATACATTTTTGGCTATCTACACTTCTAATCGTATATCACCTATGTTTAAAATTTTCGGTATCATAATCTCCTTCACTATTTAATTAGAGTTACTTACATAAAAATAACATAAAATATCGGTACAAATAATTACATATTCCACAAAATTATTATAAAACGTTAGCCTTCTCAAGTTGGGAAATGCGCTTATGCCCACTTGTAATAAACTTCGATATGAGAATATTATTGAATAAAACAATAGGTACAAGTAGTTATACCTGATAAAAGCTATAAGCGTGAACTGAAGACCTTGGCAGGTAAATGGTTTAATCAAACGTGTGCACATCACGTGTTGGCGAATACGATAGCAAAATTATATTATGGCGATGTACATACATAGCAAACGACACTGTGGACATCACACATAGTAATTCGTAATTAGTTAGTCTTTTCGGAAATATATACTATAATGTCAACACAGGTCGACTTAATAAGGATTATACAAACTGCGTACCTCAGCAATACTACCACTATTTGTTTGCTCATGTCTAGCCTAATTAACAGATAACACTTGGTCATTTAGTCACTTAGTAGTTCTTTAGTAATTAGTGCAAGCAACTCGAGGATCATGCAACGGAGTGTTGTAATTGCATGAGTAGGTACGATAAGACGTCGTATGAATACATTCATTTATTGATGGACATACATTTAATGCAACAAGGATAACGTCTGGTCGCCACGAATTTGTCTGAGGTTAAACCAACCAACTAATAGGTATGACAATAGGTGAGAATGCTAGAATAGACACATATCTTTTATATAATCCCGCGCATTCGGCGTATTTTTATATCGATGATAGACTAGGGATCATGCTCATGTTATCACTTGAAGTGTACCATAAATATTATATTATTCTTATAGAACACCGGTTGCATGACTACCGTGTTTCGAAAGTTTGGAGTCCCCATCACAGAAAGATTTGTTGTGGCACAGAAACGTACCATGAACACGTAATACCTACGTACCTAGTTACTTAATAAAATGTGTCAGAAAACAGCGCAGGCGTTTCGGAGGTCGTCGCGGTGAGCGGCCCGAGACAATGCGCGGCGTCTGTTGTGAAACTCGCGCAGTTTGCACAACCACGAGCCGCCCTACCGTACCTACTTGCATGATCTAGTGCTGGTTATCGTAACAGCCAAGTATCGAGGGAACATTCTATATTACTTTGGCTTTGGTCTTATTATAGAAGTGGAGAGACGCAAGAAATCTGATTGCCCATCACCAACACAAGAATTCTTGATCCTGCACAGAACGAGGATGGATTCGCTACCTGACAACTTAACTAACCATCGTCGACCATAATCATCAGTTCTAACATAACATAGACAATGACCACGCCCAAGAAGAAAAGCATCGGGAGCATAGCAGATTCAACATTAACATTATAATACTACCTATTATTAGAATATTTGCATGACCACGGGGTCACCCACGCATATCAAACTCAATGATCTGTATTATAAGATAAAGATTGGAAATTGGCTATCCCTCCCTAGCTAGACGACGGACTAGAGGACATTATCTGCTCTTAATAGACTATAATTAATTAA
Source organism: Drymonia ruficornis (assembly GCA_947859195.1). Classification (NCBI taxonomy): domain Eukaryota; kingdom Metazoa; phylum Arthropoda; class Insecta; order Lepidoptera; family Notodontidae; genus Drymonia; species Drymonia ruficornis. The sequence goes on along the minus strand of OX401910.1, from coordinate 5,627,639 downwards.
GAAGTGTCTACTAACTAGGACAAAACCTTGTAAAGTCAAAACACCTGAGTCATGAGGGTTCATAAAAATCTAAACTCGAATTCGCCAGGACCCTGAATCTAACAGGAAAACTATTTGGGAAACCTCTTAATGTAATCAGAAAGTTTGTGACACGAAGGTCGCTCTTCAATGCAATTCGACGCAGAAAAACTGGTTTTAAACAATTATACTAATTTAGCCGGACCGTTTACTGTATTATAATAGTTGTGTCGCGTGCTGAGTAAAGTGTAGCGCTCGGAGGCACGGGATGCGATGCCAGAGGGTCAAGTCAATTGACGTCGGGTAACATCCGGTGTGGCGACGCGGCGCTTATACACAGCACGTGCTACTAGTAATTATCTTCCTATCTCGACCCACAAGCGCTCTAAATATTGCATCTAGTGCTAAACTTACTTATAACACAACAGCCAATGCGATTACGATCAACCATAACATAGCTCGGATTATCCCGCTGACACCTATCAAACTAAGAATGAGTTGAAATCAGTAAATCTGTTCGAAGATATAACGCCAAGGAAGACAGAGAGACCACAAAAAGACAGACTAATAGCGTGAAACATAAAACTCCCCACTTTTGTTGGACGTATAGGGTACTCATAGTTACGTCTAGACCTAAAAATGATCTTGAATGTTACTTTTACTAAGTAAAGTAATGCTCTATCTAACTTTTATCATTAATAAATACATTTCTTCGTGTCTTAGAAACAAACAGCATAATTCTTTCAATTTAAACAAACCAATGACGACCTACTCTGAACACAATTACGTCTGATATCGTAACATAAATTTAAGCGATTGGAAATTTTGATGGATCAACATGTTGAGGAAATATTAACTACATACGTACCTACTTACCTACTGAAAACCCAGATGGCAAGGAAATGTGGGATAGCAAAATTGCAATAGCGATTTCTCCAAAAAATACCCTAGGACTATTCAGTAATAACATTATTTTTGTCATGGGACTAAATTACAAATTCTGGACTGTGACGGTTTCAATTTTTGATCGTACTAAGAGGTATCGACAACTTCAAAATAACATTAAGAAATATGCAAAAAATTAAGAAGTACTTAAATAATTGCTGCTGTCGTAAAGCAACGCAACACGTGCAAATGCGATACACCGTACACGTGATCTGGGTATAATGCATAACAAGGAAGTTTTCTTACATTACACAAGACTCGCAGCAATAACAAGGTATTAAACAGCATCACACACCAGCACATAGATGACAAGTACCTATTTAAAATTAGAAATCCATGTAATGTATAAATTGGTGTAGATTGTGAACCAGGATAACGCTTACAAAAATGGGGACAAACTTGATATAAAAGCATGGAATTAATTCAATGATCACATCAGATATCCAATATTGACATAGATGTAAGTATTAAATAAAATTTACATCTGGTTAGTAGCGAATTTACATAATTTTTATTGAAACTTTATAGTATCATGATTCATGCATAATATTTAAATACTTCCACAAGCTAAGAAGAAATTTCATTTGGTACATGAGCACAACCGGTTTTTAACTATTCAACATTTTGGCAAATTGTTAAAATTTTCGCATGAAAATTATTATTTAGAAGAAAATAAGCACGCAATTCATGGCTAAATTCATGAATCTCGCATAATTGCACGCATATAAATGACACCACGAGGAGTTATTAACTACGCTGCTGCTCAATTCGGCATGCACGCATGGCATACAATGATAATTGTCGTGGTTAGTAGCATCATAACTATCGTGGATTAATTTAGCATCTTTTAATCTCTTCTATTTATACAAAACAAAGTAAGTATCAACAGACGAGTTATTCTTCAGTAAATAAACACTCCATTAACATAGGCAATGATGTCACACATTGTAACAATCAAACATCGGTGTAAAGTATGAGATATTAATAGCTTACCACATGTACCACGCTGCTGTGCAAGTTGCCACTGATGGCTGGCAGGTCTGGCTTGCGGTCATTCTTCTTGGCTTGCCGTTTGGCCTTCCCTTCGAGGAAACGCTTCTGGAGCGCGCTAGTCTCCAGGTTCTGTTGTTCGCATGAGCCGCTGAAAGACTGGTCGAACCTCGGCACGCACTCTGATTGCCGTCGCCGATACGTCTCTATCCTTCGTCTGGAACAAGCGAAATTGGATCGTGAATTATACAGCCGTTCATTACTTATTACGTCGGAAGATTAGGAAGACAATGAAATGAAATCACGACAGGCTTTAAAGACCTTAGCTTGTTGTTGTAGTGGATTATTGACATCATCCATAACTTTTACTGTAAATGATTTAGGTAAATAATATTAGAAATTCAAATCTATGAACTCTCCCAACCAATCCTCAAAATGGCTCAGATAGCATCTTATAGATATTTATATTATTTCATTCACCACGAATTTCGAATTAGTAAGTATAATCAGTTAAATTTTCGTCGCCGCAATAAGTGCCGTTTGCGGTTTTTAAACCGACTTCAAAAAAGGAGGAGGTTTCTCAATTCGACCGTATATATATATATATATTTTTTTTTTTTTTTATGTGTGTTCGCGGATAACTTCGTCGTTTATGAACCGATTTTGATGATTCTTTTTTTGTTGGAAAGGAGATTTTTCGGGGGTGGTACCATGATAAGGAAACCAGGATCTGATGATGGCATCCCAGAGAAATCGAGGGGAACCTTCGAAAATCGTAGGGGCGACTAGTGCGTTTATAATTTTTTTCATTAAGTATTTTAAAGCACTACTATTTTATGAAGGTCTGGAGTCGATCTGATGATGGAGCCGAAAGACAGTCGAGGGAACTCCTCAACGATTTACAGCAATTACCTGGTGTTTGGGCTTGATTAATTTGTATTGATGAGAACTTTACACCTAGATGGGTTGTGACTGTCATTATGGGTCTGATGATGAAGACAAAGGACAGTCAAGGGAACTCCTCAACGTTTTACAGTAGCTACCTTGTGTTTGGACTTAATTCATTTCTATTGATGAGAGCTTTACACCTAGATGGGTTGTGATTGTCATTAGGGATCTGATGATGAAGACGAAGGACAGTCAAAGGAACTCCTCAACGTTTTACAGTAGCTACCTTGTGTTTGGGCTTGATTAATTAGTTTTGATGAGAACTTTACACCTAGATGGGTTGTGACTGTCATTAGGGGACTGATGATGAAGACGAGGGACAGTCAAGGGAACTCCTCAACGTTTTACAGTAGCTACCTTGTGTTTGGGCTTTATTAATTAGTATTGATGAGAACTTTACACCTAGATGGGTTGTGACTGTCATTAGGGGACTGATGATGAAGACGAGGGACAGTCAAGGGAACTCCTTAACGTTTTACAGTAGCTACCTTGTGTTTGGGCTTGATTAATTAGTATTGATGAGAACTTTACACCTAGATGGGTTGTGACTGTCATTAGGGGTCTGATGATGGAGTCAAAAGACAGTCGAGAGAACTCCTCAACGATTTACAGCAATTACCTGGTGTTTGGGCTTGATTAATTTGTATTGGAGAGAACTTTGCACCCATATGGGTTATAAGTGCCATTACAGGTCTAATGATGGAGACCATAGACAGTCGAGGGAATTCCTCAAAGATTTACAGCAGTTACCTTATGTTGGGCTTACTTCATACGGTTCAATATGCCAAAATGTTCATTGGTATGGCGCCACTAAAAATCGTGAAATAAAATTATTTTTATAAAAAAAAAAACCGACTTCAAAAAAACCTGGATCACTAAAAAGCCTGAAATAATATTTCTATTACCACCTCTGCCTACCCCTTTGGGAAAACCAGACGTGATGGTGTGTTATCGAGTATTTGGAGTCGGTGCCAATCTATCTTCTTACTTTTATAGTAGCTATACTTGGCATACCAAGATTGGCACCGACTCCAAATACTCGATAACACACCATCACGTCTGGTTTTCCCAAAGGGGTAGGCAGAGGTGGTAATAGAAATATTATTTCAGGCTTTTTAGTGATCCAGGTTTTTTTGAAGTCGGTTTTTTTTTTTATAAAAATAATCGTTATGTCCTTAGCTCATACGACAAATGACAGAGAAACAAATAATAATAACAAAACGAGCTGAGGTACACAGTAGGTGTAACAAACAACGATATTTCAATCGATGCTCAGTCAGCCGCAACTCCCGAGCGCGGTCACCTTGAGCAAATGTTAATGCGGACAGTCTGTCGGCTTTATAAAAAAATCATTACCGCCAAGCTTTTCATTTATTCATCAGTATCATTTGGCGACGATGAAATGCTCAAGGTTACCAGCGGTCTCACTTAGAATCTTATTTTTTTCTAAGATATTCTAAACAATCTACTTATACGTCACCTATCTACTTCCTGGAGCATATTAATTGTATATAGCACTTTCTTAGCCTCTTGCTTTTGTTTTTTTTTTGTCTCATCCAGAAAGTCAATTATTGTCTTGTTGTGTGATACGACTATCCCTCCCTAGATATATCTATTGGCAGTGCACAATTAACATATTTAGCAATCTCTGTTTTTAGGAGAAAAATCTGAGAAAAATTCATCACTAAGCCCCTTTCAAACCTATAAATTGAGTGACCAAGCAATATTCAAATAACAAATATTCAAATTCACACGAAAAGAAGTTTGAAGAACTACATATATTAAGGACGTTGGAACGCAGCCATATTTAGGCATCTGCTCTGGAATTATAATTAGATTTACTTGTATTTCCTTCCATTTTCCTCAAATTAAATACATTGCTTTTCCCGAAAAACACTTATCGTTCTATGGAACTCTGAGCAATAATTTAGTCTTAGTTCAAACCAAGAAACTGGTAGTACCAGTACCTAAATAAAATAAACTTTTTAGCGTGCTTTTCATTTTGATCACAAGCACGTAAATAAGTGTGATATAAACTAAACTTATGATGATAATGATGAAATATTATTTTGGAGATTTTATATTGATCCATTCACGGAAGCCTCGCCGCGTTCCACACCAATCAAGACTCTAAATGCAACAGATATTTAAAATAAAAAGATTACCCAATAAATAACAAAGTCGATGATACGATTCATAAACAATAATCAAACTACTACGATGTAAATGCGCATACCTACTGTACTAAGTTATGTAAGAATATTAATGTGTAAGTAGATATTATGTAAGCAGTTGGTATTAGCGGTGCACGTCACTAACTCCATATCAGTTATACCTATCTGTAGATTCAAAACATCTAGTGCGTTGCTATTACAAGAAACATAGATGGTATTGGTAGGTGACACAGAGTTCGGTATCTCAGCAATGCTAGTGTGAATCACTTTTCATCACGGTCCACTGTCTAGAAGTAAATACTATGTACGTGAGTCTACAGTGTCGTTCACTTTCCCTGAACATCAGTACATTTTGTCAATTCAACGTTGTAAATGCGCACGCCTTATTGAATTGAAATCAACTGCGAGAAACACTACAGAATAATAAATGCAAGAATAGAGAAAATAAATAAAAGTGGAGTTTTTTTATGATGTCCTTATGTTGTTTCTTGGTCATATACAATTTGTCCTTAAGCCATGTTGTTATGAATAATACATAGAACAATGTAAAACAACTGCTATAAATAAAGGATGAAAGGTCGCATACCATTTTTCCTACATTGTCATCGTTTCACTACAGACGATAAACGTCACAGATAAAGGAAACAGTAGGTAAGGTATTTAATTGTTATCAGAACAAGCAAATTCCGTTCACAAATGTGATAGAACTAAAAAAAGCGCCAGTAGTGTTAGTGAATTTACTCATTTTAACAATAAGTGGTTTTAATTCACAGAACAAGTTATAATGACTACCTAAACGCAACGTGTTGCTAACGCTAACATAAGTTAAAATTAAATTCATGAACATTGTTGTGCCGTGCGATAAGAATTAAGAGATATTTTTTAAGCATTTCTATTAAGGGCATTATATAAACTACTCTAAGGACGACCATTTGAATTCTGTTTGGTTGCATACATGCATTATAATAAACACACTAGAGACAGATTATGTAATCGTTTTGTGAACGCAGATTGCAACGACGTATGCGAGCGAGTTACCTTAACAAGATAGGTACCAATTCAGTTTCTACATTTATAGGAAGTAGGAAGACAAGGAGTTACCGATCTCTGCGCGAATACATTATGCAGTACCTACGTAATGTTGCCGAAGTCTCGAAAGTCAGCTACATCGCAGTGAAAACAACTGAATTGCTAGACTACTTTCACAAATTAAAACATCAATAAAAATATAAAATCAGAGAAAGGGCGTAAATGTCTACGGAAATGAGATATAAAACATATGTCAAGAAGATAAAAACAAATTAAGAGACCAATAATTATTGGGTATACTGTGGCAAAACTGTGGTATCAATGGCTACTGTATTTTTGAAATTTCAATTTTCGGCAAACATCGTGACATCACTAATTGAGCGTGATGCCTAACTTGGCTCGCATCTGGCCCCATTGAGCGCGAAGCAGGTTTACAGCCACACCGCGCTGCTATTATCGGCACCTGACAAACTCCGGGATATACTTAGTCGGTGTAACAAGGCGGTGTCGTACACACCGACAGTACACTGTGTAAACTCGTAGGTGTTTTTGTTTAGTTCATTGACCAGCTGCGGGTGTCGCGCGCGCTACGCAAACAACGCCTTCGATAAGTCCCGATTGTATGTCACGCTATGTCACTGGCATCGCCGACGTACGTAGATCCAGGAATACTTGTGGGATCTTCCTTCTATCGATAAATATTTAAATAGATATTCCCATAGGTAGGTTAATCTCTTGATATAATGAATACCGATAGTCGATACATACATACTTGGTCGGTGACGTGATCAACTAACATAGCGTAGTGTTTAATCCACGATGGAGTACATACACACGGATACTATATTTAGATCTAAATTAGTCGATTCATTGTTCAGCGGTAGTCATAAGCTAGCTGATTTGTATTACTTGCTCAATCTTTTCGAAGATTCACAGTCGGGGTTATTATTCGCCCGTTGGTTATAGTATAGGTAGGCATCGAACGAAGCAAGAATTTTGCATAGTTACCTTCTGCGACTATAGGTGTCCCGATTACATATCAATGATTACGCATGCAGACAACACTAGACCATCAATGTAAAACTTGTAGGTAGACTTGTAGTAGACTTACGTTTACGTCTTGACGATTTTTTTATGACAAATCTTTACAAACTGCGACTTCGTACAAAGATATCCATTCACATAACTGCCGCAAGGCTCATGAAGTGTTTAGGAGGTCGTCTCGAGTCTCGACGATCAGGGTGTATCCCTACAAATGATGCCATTAACACGGGGGAGATCCCTCGCCCGCGCCACGATGCCAATATTGATCGGAACCAAAACAACAGGAATTATGCGTTATTTTCCCCCATTACTTGTAATACTGGTGGCATTTAAGACAATCAATAAAAGTCCATTACGGATATTGTTCGATTATAATGATAGAGGGCCAACTCAAACTCGCCATAAGAAAAACAAATTCTACTCCGAATCGCACTTTTGCTTTTTGCGATGTGCGAGTATTCTTAGGCGCCAATTATTGCGCAACAAGTTAGTCATCATGTTGAGGTGAGATAAACATTAATGGAACTTCGTACTTGGATAACCCAGAAAGAACTACAGTAAAATAAAATGTTATCCTATACCTATTAGGAAATATTAATCGGCCTATTTCTTGTTTGAAGTTCAGCCATTCCTTAAAGGTTGCAGTGCGTGTATGACTACGCTGGACCAAGCAATGTAGGTCGTACTAGCCCCTTCGCCCCATTCCTAACGTCCTCGGAAGATACGAAACGTGAAGACGTGGCACTGTTTGCAATGTTTTCCTGGGCAAATTACTTGAGGATTGTTAATGTAGAGACTTATGATGTAAAGTAAAATCTAAGTTCGTTTTGTGCATTAAGAGAAGAGTAGACATATACGATATTATGTTGAAGTAAAAGAAAGTAGGTTTTGTAATCACCTGTAAAATAATGGAGGCATTCATATGTTGCGCGTGTGCCAGACGAATACGTAATAGTGAGTTCCACCAAATCACCAATGGGAAACTTTGTTACCTCAGTCCACTATGGCACAATAGTCAGTGGCAGGAATTAATATTCCCGCTCGTTTTCATGGTATGAGACCAATATTTAGAGGCATAGGAACAGTTTACTGCAGTAATAGAGGTGAAGTAGTGTTCGTTTCATTTAGTAACATTATTGAGTGATATGTTTTGTTAGGTAGGTTACTCAGGTACCGTGAGGCACTGAGGAAACATTTACACCTATCATGACACCGATTCATGTCGTATTCTCTACTTTTTGACGGCACTAAATAGAGACATTCGGTGCTTCGTCACTACAAACTAGGTCAGTGTAAGCGAATTATTTTTTCTAATTCTCAATTTAAAAGTAAAGATAAGTAATTAAAAAATAATGAAACAATTCAAAGTAGCGAGTGCATAGGTATGGATGTATCAAGTAACAAGATAGCTGCAATGTAAATAAAACACGGCGCAGAGTTTATGCACCGGCAACTGGCTATTGAGTACCGTTACCTATACACCGAGACCCCGACATAATTTCACTGAGTGCGAACCTCGATGCACTTACCTCTTCAACGACAAACTTGTAGGTGCACAAGTTGCACAACACTAGCAGAATAGCGCGGGATATCTTCGCATCGCGTCGCGTAGCATTCCTTATCGTAAAGTACGATTCTTTGGTTTGCACTAAAGAATTTGGAATAGTTTGCACTGACGAAACATTCATACACATTCAAAAACCTATTGTTGTCTCTATTACTGTTGTCTTAATAATAATAATAATATCCTGGGACATTTTTACACACGGCTACCTGATCCCAAACTAAGCAGAGCTTGTACTATGGAAACCAGATAACTGATATTACTACATATACTACTTTTTTATTTGTAAATACATACTTAATATACATATACACCCAGACTCCGGACATACAGACATGTTCATGCACACAAATGCATGGCCCGGGTAGGAATCGAACCTACGACCTGCAGCGTGAAAGGCGCCTCCGCGCCAACCACGCTAACGGGCCCGTCAAAGTTATTGGAAAAACACTAACAACCCTGCAGGACTATATTACTGACATGATAAACAGCAACTTTTGTTCTATGACTTTTTAAAAAACAATAATACATTTAACAAAAAATCACACTATAAAATGTATGAAACAAGAAAATATGCTCATCTAAAGGATAGCCATGGTCAGTCAGTAATACAGTCCTGCAAGGTTGTTAGTGTTTTTCCAATAACCCTGTATAGAGTGCAAGCAAACCTAGTGTTATATTAAACAGTTATTTGTTTTTAGGGTTCCATAGTAAAGCGAATGAACCCTTATAGTTTCTTAATGTCCGTTTGTGTGACCGTCTGCTGTCTGTCCATAGGTATTTTGTCAATATAAGTATTTCGTTCGTTGGGTATTTCATCCTTTAGGGAATTGTTCCATTAGGGATTATGTATGATATGTAACCCTGTCCGTCTGTATGTCACCGGCTCAATGGGTTTTTTATCCGGATACTATTAGGTCTATATGGATGTGAAAACCTCAAGCACTTTGCAGAACAATCAGGGTACTAGCATGTAGAGTAAATTTACTTCGAAAATTATCACTCAGTAATGGGTTCATTAGATCACAAACTATAGCCGACCAAGTGAATGCAAAGCTGATCCCCTGTCGTTTCTGCACACTCAATAGTTCTGAGTGAAAATTGAACTGCAAATACAACTTTATTTTTTGTATCATGACTTATTTATAGATATTTTCGTAATTAAAATGGCTACGGCACCCTACATCGTGCATGGAACGATATGCACTTCGTGAGTTTATTGATGCCAAATATTTTATTGTGGATAGATCAAGGACCTACATAGGACAGTTTACAGTTCGAAAACTCAGGGTCCAGTTACTAATAACAAAATATAATATCTCAATACAAAATAGGTAGGGTATTGCAGTCGTAGCCTTCAACTAGCTGCATTAGGATTACTCACCCTTTCAAACTCCTATTCGGTCGGCCAGAAACTGTTTGAGAGCAAGTCACCCCTATTGCTTAGTTATTTGGTTAATATTGACAATAATGTTGTTTTGCTTGTACAATATGGCCATGAAATGAATATACATTTAGTATAGTTTGGTGTGTGTACCTTAAAATTGTAATCAATGCCTGAACATATTTCCATTTTCTTCACACATTGGCACACTTCACACTGAGGTAGGTTTCTAAATTGAGTGAGGTTTAGTATCTCTTAACACTTTCTTGAGATGGTTCCTGCATCATGGCTATCAGAAACAAGCAATCAGACTTCCCAGCTCATAAAGAAAAACGCACCAACACACCAACTGGTCCAAAACTAAGCAATGCTTGTTAGAACATTGCCATACATAGCTGTAGTTTGCTATCTAACATATAATGCAATGTCTGTCAATCCACTATTGGTGCGTTCCATTCACTGTTAATTTTGTTATTTTCGTTCACAAAAACTGTTAAAAACGTTAATAATGATCACTTTCAGTACAAGTTGGTTCGAGTGGAACGAACGTGTCTGGAACGCACTATATATTGTACTTATACTTACCTATCCTAACTCCTACCATGGTGCGATACAAGTAACTAATCATAAATTTTAGAATACTGTTGGCCAGCATGGAAGTCTTTACTGTTTTGTCGTGTCATATAGCTTAGTACTGTGATACAAATATAGTTACATTACTCAACCCACTTTTCTTGACTGTATCAGTAGCCAAGTAGACATGTACCTCTTAATCACATCGTAACAAGGACAAAACACATAGTTACAATATGATTACAAGTAAATGAAGAGATGTTGAACTCACCTCAAGCGGTCAACAACAGCTTGCCTCTTGGGTGGAAGTATCATCTCTTCCATGGGCTGCAGCATGTTGGGCGGGTGCTGGGCGGGCGAGGCGCCGGGCAACAGCCCGCCGGCGCCGCCGCCTCCCACCAGGTGCTCCACGGTGGCGGCTCACTTCACCTCAACTTCCTCATTCTCCCTACCAGTCTTTAAACAGCTCGACACACAATACTCAAGTACTGCACCGCAAATGTGACAACACTATCAGAAAATAGTTACAGTTCGTCCTAAACATTCTCAACACAAGATTCATGTTGACACAGTTTTCCAGTCTTTGCAGCACTACTGATCCAAGTTCTCTCAATAATTAAATCAATTCATGAGATTGCCACCACTCACACGTTAGTCTGAAATTATATATATAAAGAAACACGTCAAATGATAAAAATGTTTTGGAACAAGTTATGCAGTCAACACTACAGATACAGTTTCACGAATAGTTCAACACAAATCACAATGTGTTAAGTTCTCTGAACGTTAAAGCAACACAACATTTAGTACTGCAAATGAAGAAGTTTGAAACACCTATCTTCTAAATTAAATATTTGAATAATTACTAATATAAAAATCTGAGGATTTCCAAAACCAATCCAACACGAATCGCACGAATGACCGACTCGCTCGACTCAACGACAACCAGCCAAAACACCAAACATCAATCCTGTCATATAGTGATGTTCAGAATCGAATGTATACATACATCGATTAAATCATTAATGTGGAATAGCTCATCGTATTTGTTACAAAATAAAGACGACACAAAATGTTTGAAGACAGACAGACCTATGGATGAATAAAATTTACTCAAAAATGTTTATAATGTTGTCATTATTTTGCAAACCTTCTTCGAGCAAAGTCGATGTTGCTGCGCTGCAAAAAAGGCGCAATCAAAGTTGTATGAGCTTTCATAATTGTCGTGCTTGAGCCGCCATCAAAAATTTTGATGGCGGCTAAATCCATGACAGTCCTGTGTTTAAACTTAGAATTTAGTGACCATCAAATACTTTGGTGGCTGCTAAATCCATCACAGCCTTATGTTTAAACTAAGAATAATCTGATTGGCTGGTTCAAATCGAGTTGGTCGTGCCGTACCAACCTATCAGAGCCGGTGCTCTAGTATAAATCTAGACGGCCATGGAAACTTTACGCGGCGAAGAGACAAAAGTGCGGCGTGGTGAAAAGTTTTACAATATTGCATCAATTATATTATTATCATAAAAATAAAAATAACATTGTAAAAATGAACTTTTCAAGTGACGAATTCTCTAATTTAATGTGTTTGAAACCGCTGGGCGTTTAAAATGAAGCAAAATTAGTGATTGAATATTTATTGTTACTGAAGTCAAGTCAAGTATTTTTTTTATACCTACTTAACTATGTAGTAGTATTTAAATTAGTCACATTTTTGAGTAAAGCACAATACAAGCCTTGGTCCGCAATGATTGTACTGCTGGTCACGCTATGACGGCCTCAAGCTAAGCTTAGCTACGCTCACGGCCTGGAGCTGCGCTGCGCCGCGCTTTCGGCCATCAACAACGCGTCCAGCAACACACTCATTACAGACCGTGGCAGTAATGTACTATTATGAAGGTCTTTGCCTGCGTGGTTGTGAAATGAACACTTACGTCTATTGGGCAGACAAGCAAGGAGGCATATGACAGGTGTCAGGGTAGGTGTACAATGCAAAGACTTACTATTTAGATACACATTAACATAAATTTATCCCAAATTCTCGAGCACCATGAAGTCGCCTACGCTCAAACTATTGCGCCAAGTGGTAGTCAAATAGGTATCATTTATACTTATTAGGTCGAAGGCAAAAAGCTAAATGACTTTTAGAACTTTTATTAATAATTCTAGATATGAAGATACAGTCATAAAATTGTCCTGATTTGTGTACCAAGACCAAATCTTGGTACCTTTACTACCTTTTGCAAACATCAGTAAATAAAACCTTGATAATCGATTATTGTATTTATATAAAACAATCGAATTCGTACATCACTAAAGCACATAAACCATAGAGGAAGAATTATTTTTGATTAAATCCAAAATGAAAATCAAAAAACCTTAAAGCCCATTATACACGATACAATTTACCGTATTTGTAAATTACCGTGTGGACGTTGGATGGTTGGTAAATGTGGAGCCACCCGATCTGTCCAATTTTTGTAGTGCAGATTTGATTATTACCTATATGAATCTATTACTACATTCTTATGATCATTAATAATTTCAATTATTAACACTATACTAGCGGCACACTATGATGGCCGGTTTGACATGTGGGAGGGGGAAAGGATGAACCTTATTATTAGTGCGTTCCATTCACTGTTAATTTTGTTATTTTCGTCCACAAAAAGTGTTATAAACGATAATAATGATCACTTTCAGTACAAGTTGGTGCGAGTGGAACGAGATTTGTGATCGAAAATAACGAAATTAACAAAATTAACAGTGAATGGAACGCACCATATAACGGTATAAAATTCATTTTCGCATTCATATTTGACATTCTTATTTTTTTAAACGGCCAGTCTTATTCCGTTATAATAAGGTTCATTTTCTTCCCCCCACCACATGTTAACCGGCCATCGTAGAATGCCGCTACTATAAGGCTTTCCTATGTATGTCAGACGCATGAATGTGTCACCCCGCGTTTCCATTGCGCAAAAACATGTTGATTTCAACAGAATTCAACAGATCTCACAACATGTATAGAGTTGCGTTTCCATTGACGGACAATCAACATGTCGCATGACTTGTTGTCACTAAAAGTATTGCGACATGTTGATGTTGGTTGTGTGGAAAGCGTTCACACTGGTGAATAACTTGTTACGAGACAAGTTATCATACAAAGCTTTCAGAGACTTCACGCTGGCGAATGTTTTTTTTTTAATACCAGATTATTGGTAAATGTGACGTCACCGGCACAAGGCGGTGGCGGTGTGCGGGCGGGAAGCCGCAGGCGGTGGCGGTTATACGGGCGGGGAAGCCGCATTCCATCCGAGTGTCTAGTTGACTTGGTGGAGTAGTACGTACAAGATTATATAAAATGTGTATTCAAGCGATGAAAAAGGCTAAAATACCTATTTATTATTTTTTATCAACTACCTATTGTATTCCTAGAAGAGCAAAATTCTAGGAAAAAAGCATACGGCCCGTCTGATGTTAAGCAGTTCGGGCTCTCTCATTTATCGTTGGTATGAAACGCAGCTAAAATTGCTACTTTACGTCCATTTACTGTGGGAGGGTGGTACTACCCCGGTCAGGCAGGCCTGTATGGGCCGCAGTCATGGTTGCTTACAAGGGAAAAATATAAAAAAGCAGCCATTTAAATTATTACAAGACCCTATAATGTACTTAACAACTCTCTACCGAGATGTTCTCTATGGATTTTCACAACAATGAAATGTCTACGCACATTTTCCGATAACAGTATTTATGGCAAATAATCATGTTGAAATACAAGTGTTAATACATGTTGGGTGCCAGTGTGAACGAAAACCCTAACAAGTCTATTGACATGCTGGTATACATGTTGAGACTTCAGGCAGTGGAAACGCTACCCTCAACAATACATGTTACGAGACATGTCGGGCTCATCATGTCGCGATACAAGTATGCCGACATGTTTTTAGGTGGAAACGCACGGTCAGACGTACATACATAGACATACTATGTCTTGGTATTTTTTTCTTTTACTTCAAGGGATTTCCCGGTCTTACGTTCGTAAATAATCTTCGTTTTTAGAAGGGAATAGCTGAATTAAGTAACTACCTATTATTGTTATTCGATCATCATAAGACATTTCAAAACCGATTAATTTATTTAGTTTTAAGGAAGACTAACAGCTAAAAAGATACAGTAGATAGAGAAGAATAACAATACAAAGCCATTTACAAGTCTCCACAGATAGGGATAGGGATAGGGATTTAATTCAATTGTTTATTGTAACATCCATCTGAATTTTGTGTACGGACGCCGATATGATATCATCATCATCATCATCATCATCATCATCTCAGCCGAAAGACATCCATCGCCGGATATAATAGGCCTCCTCCAAGGATCGTATGACTATGTGACCGGACTTGCGCCTTCACCACGGAAATAATTACGGACACGAACCTACCCACGCTACACCTTCCGATGATGATATCACGCCCAAATGAGGACCGATAAAGTTGCTAATCAAATCGGGTTGTGTGTAACGAGCATAATAGTCTATGGTACGGTTCAGTCAAGTGTCAAATCAACGATTGTCAATTGATTTTTGAGTAGATTTTAGCGATAAAAATAAAATAAAGAAAATCTATAAAACCCAACTTCTATGAATTAGATTCGCAATTTTATCAAGTCCACCCTTTTGTCACACCTAATAGATTTATAATTAATTAAAATGTCAGCATTGAGATTGAGAACGAATTCGCCCGCAATATTTGCTAAGAGGTTATTCTTGCAGCCAAAAAATCATGTGAAATACAATTCTGCATGTAGTATTGCAGCTACTAAAATAACCGGTATGTTAACTTGTAAAGAAACCATATAATAATCTAATAAAATCAAATGTACATGGTATGATCTGAATAGAATATTCGAAAAATATTTTCATTACGTTATTATATTTTTTGCAAAAAAGTATGTGCTACTTACTCAATCTTCTGATTTGTTTACAGGAGTGTTTCCAACATACAAACCAGTGAAATACTATAGTACTGCAAGTGAGGCAACCCAGACTGAAACATTGAAAGGCACATCGGAGAAAAAAGAGTTCCAAGCTGAGACGCGCATGCTACTGGATATTGTGGCCAGGTCTTTGTACTCTGACAAGGAAGTAAGTAATTTACCTATTTTTAGCTTTTGGCTGTAACTAAATGCATTGCCATTCTTGCTATGGTTGTAATGTATGATCAAGAGAGCACTCTTTTAATTTATTAAATAGTTAGTACAACTTCATTGCTGTTGATATTTTACTCCTTTAATTTTCTGTTCTGAAATAATTGTGCTGACCATAAGGGCCTTATCACACTAGCATGGTTTGCGAGCAGGTTTCTCGATCACCACTCATTCTTACCCAGTGCATCAACCATGTTTTCTCACTTGCATGCATATTGCCCCTCTTGTAATGCAACTAGCCCCAGTGTGATGAGGCTGTAAAAGATTCTTAATTTATTTATTTTTATGCATCTATTGTCATTTACATAATTTAGTTCAGTGTTTTATGCCTTTTTCAGGTTTTCATAAGAGAGTTAATCTCTAATGCAAGTGATGCACTGGAGAAGTTTAGGTACCTGACTGTGAGTGCAACTCCCGATGCACAAAATCTGGAAGAAACTGACAGATCCCTGGAAATAAGACTTACAACAGATAAACAGAACAGGACCATCACATTTCAGGTAGATTACTTACCATAGTCTATCAGATAGACTATCTATCTGGTCTATTGGTTAATACAGACCTACTACTACTACTTGATACATTATTAAGAGGAAATAGTAACAGTAGTCTAATGAAAGCAGGTTTTATAAGAAGTATAAACAACATTGAATTATTTTTAATGTAATTTTTTCTAGGACTCGGGAATTGGTATGACAAAAGAGGAACTTACACAGAACCTTGGAACAATAGCACGTTCGGGTTCCAAGACTTTTATAGAGGAGATTAAGAAACAGGGTGCGGAGCAGGCTAGTTCTATTATTGGACAGTTTGGTGTGGGCTTCTACTCTGCATTCATGGTAGCAGACAAGATTGAGGTATACACACGGAGTAGCAAGGTTGGCTCCCAAGGCTACAAGTGGTCATCTGATGGGTAATTGTACTATTTGTATAATATATATATTTGGGACATTTTTTTACACACGGTTACCTGATCCCAAACTAAGCAGAGCTTGTACTATGGAAACCAGATAACTGATATTACTACATATAATACTTTTTTATTTGTAAATACATACTTAATATACATATACACCCAGACTCGGGACATACAGACATGTATACCTTCTAATTTAATACCTTTTTGTCCTTACTTTATTCATGAACAGTAGCATATTTTTTGTTAAAGAAAATAAAAAAAGTGTGATTTATTTTTATTTTCAACGAGATCTGCCCACGACTTCATCCACGGTGACTTTAGAACGTCCTTTAGTTCGTTTTTTTCTGGTTAGGTTCGTCGAACCAAAATTTTTTTTCTGGGCTAAAAAGTAGCCTATCTACTTCTCTTAGGTCCTGTCTATCTCTATGCCATAATTCATCAAAATTAGTTTAGCGGTGGTGGTTGGTTTTTGGTCTTGAAAACATAACAGACAGACAAGAGTTACATTTGCATTTATAATATTGGTATAGATACAGTCAATTTTTTTATGATACGTTAATTATATTTCTAGCTCTGGAACTTATGAAATACAAGAGGCAGATGGAGTTCCCATTGGGACCAAGATTGTTGTCTACTTGAAAACTGATTCCAGAGAATTTTCTGATGACAACACTGTCCAAGGTATCTAAACTTATCACGAATTTGTTGTAGTAATAATTATATGGCATATAAACATGAACTAAATTTTCAGGTATCATCAAGAAATATAGCAACTTTGTGAGCAGCCCAATTTTCTTGAATAATGAACAAGTTAACTCAATTAAGGTGAATATAAATATTTGCATACTGTTATTCAAATTAAATGTTATTATAATGTAAGGTACACTCTGCCTTCAGCTGTGGCGAGGCGCTAGAGCTAAGTTTGTACAGAAATTACATTAAAAGTCTCTAGAAGTCTAGACGGTAACATGACGAGCGCAGCGCCGCAGTGGTTCGAGCGCCTCGGCCGCTCTGCTCGCTGCATCGGGTAGTTGCAGGTTCGATTCCCGCCAGTGGCAAATTTCGGAAATAGCCTTTTCGAAATTTGCCCTGGTCTGGGTGTCACTGGGATCTCCCCCAGTCCATTGTACTATAGCCATAGTACAAGCATTGCTTAGTTTGGACCATACAGTTGGTGTGTAAGTCTGGCGATAATTATGTAACTATAGGTATACCGCAAGTGCTGTGCCGCGCTTTGGGTATGCGCGGGGAGGTTGGGGTAGGACGGCGAGAGCGATGACGGGTGGGGGGGACTGGGACGGCGAGAGCGATGGCCCCTCCGTCTCGCCGCGCGCGTACCTAAAGCGCGGTACGGCTCCTGCGGTATACCTATAATACTACCTACCTACCTAAACTGCATGTTTCTACTACACTATGAATAGTACGCGCCTTCATTGTGTGGTCTCTATCACAATTTAACGTAGCAATATTTTTATTCCAGCCTCTATGGTTAATGGAGCCCAAGGAAGTCACACAAGAACAACACATTGAGTTCTATAGATTCATAAGTAACTCATACGACAAGCCTCGCTTCACACTCCACTACAAAACGGACGCTCCACTCAGCATCAGGTCAATACTGTATGTACCTGAAGGCAAGCCTGGCTTGTTTGAGCTGTCCAGGGACACCAATGTGGGCGTCGCCTTGTACTCCAGAAAAATATTGATTAAAAGCAAGGCTGACAACATTCTGCCGAAATGGTTGAGATTTGTTAAAGGTACTTTATTTTATTTTACTTTGAGTGCCACCTAATTTTGCAGCCACAGGCGCGAACGAATCACTCGTCGTTTCACATCACTAATAGTGTCTTGTGATTAGAATATTATTATACAGGGTTACTGGTAATTCGACGTATATCCGAAAGGAGCTGATAGAGGGGGCTCAAATGCAACAATTTGAACCCCCCATATGTATGGCCGAAATTCAGTAGTTTTCGAGATACTTGAATTTCAAAGGTTTTTTGATATTTTACTAGAATTTGACCCTTAATCCCAATTTATTTGAAAAGTACGTATCGAATGGGCTCCAATAAAACTTAATTTTGTGCCCGATACTTGAAATTACCTAATACGGTCATTAAAAGTACAAAATTAACATACAAATTAAAATTATGAGCCATTACAAAAATAATTCTTATCAAAATTTTCAGTTTAGGCTACAAATAATGTTCTATCGCTTAAAAAAATACTATGGCACCGATCGTACAAATAGCTATAAAAAATTGCTCATATCCTAGGCTATCCAGAAAGGTATAAAAATCAATGTAAAGATACGTAATTCGTAACATAGGATGTGTGTATCTCTGCGCTGGTAGGAAAAACGTGTTGGTTTATTGTTTAGGGTCGACGCTAGGACTAAGGATTTTACCTGATTTCAGTCTCTTTTCTTTTCATTAAAGCACTAATTACACTCGGCGAGGTGCGCAGGTGGGGAAAGACTAGTTAGTTTTTTGTTAAAATGTTAGTTAGTCTCGACATTACGCCGCGCAACCACGTGTGTTGTTACTTGCTACTACCCAAACTCTCATCGCAATAATTAGTTAATTATCATTATTGTTCTTGTTATTTTTATTGCTAATTCATCGTTGTTAACATGGGTTTGTATTCCAAAAATGAATACACTGTCATAATGCTTTGTTATGGCTTTGCCGATGGAAACGCTGCTGTGGCTCGGCGAGAGTATCAACGTCGCTTTCTTTACCGTCGACTTCCCCAAGTTACTGTCTTCAGAATGCCAGAAGCCATGTTAACAACGATCAATTAGCAATAAAAATAACAAGAAAAATAAAGATAATTTACTAATTATTGCAATGAGAGTTTGGGTAGTAGCAAGTAACAACACACGTGATTGCGCGGCGTAATGTCGAGACTAACTAACATTTTAACAAACAACTAACTAGTCTTTCCCCACCTGCGCACCTCGCCGAGTGTAATTAGTGCTTTAATGAAAAGAAAAGAGACTGAATACAGTATTTTTTTAAGCGATAGAACATTATTTGTAGCCTAAACTGAAAATTTTGATAAGTATTATTTTTGTAACGGCTCATAATTTAAATTTTTATCTTAATTTTGTACTTTTAATGATCGTGTTAGGTCATTTCAAGTATTGGGCACAAAAATAAGTTTAATTGGAGCCCATTCGATGCGTACTTTTTAAATAAATTGGGTTTAAGTGTGAAATTCTGGTATAATATCAAAAAACCTTTGAAATTCAAATATCTCGAAAACTACTGAATTTCGGCCATACATATGGGGGGTTCAAATTGTTGCATTTGAGCCCCTCTATCAGCTCCTTTCGGATATACGTCGAATTACCAGTAACCCTCTATGATTATAGTGCATGCTAAACAATTTTGTTGTTTCTAGGTGTTGTGGATTCTGAAGATATTCCATTGAATCTTAGCAGAGAACTATTACAGAATAGTAATTTAATTATGTAAGTATTATTCAAGTGTAGTGGAGTATAGTAGGTACACATATTGGAAACCTTATTGTGCCTGCTGCATAACTTTTCTAGATAGGTTTTTTTTTTTTTTTCAGGAAACTCAAGACTGTCCTCACTAATCGTTTTCTTAAATTCATGATTGAAATGTCTCAAAAGGACTCTGCTGGATATGATGCGTTCTACAAAGACTATTCTTTGTTCCTGAAGGAAGGAATTGTTACTAGTCAAAATCCATTAGAAAGGGTACACACTACAACTATAACTTTCATTTAATACATACATACTTAATACTTATTTATTTTCTCTTGTACTATTTAAAGGAAGAAATTGCGAAACTACTGCGTTTTGAATCGTCCAAGTTGGGAAGTGGCGTGAAGATATCGCTTTCAGAATACATTACCCGTCAAAAGGAGGATCAGAGGAATATTTACTATTTGGCGTCGCCCAGGTTCGTATTATAATAGATCGCTGTGTAATTACAAAAAGGGGAGTTCTATAATTTCCCATAAGTTTCATTTTATGTGATGATTTTATATCTTGGTGCTTCCATTGTGTAGCGTGTTACAACATTATATAAATCTAGCAACCTCAGGACAAGAAGCTACAATTAAATTAGGGACAAGAAAAATTCATTCTGTGAAAATAAACTCATAAACATAGTGAGGAAACCTACCTATCCCTCGGGATTAGGTAATAGTCAGTTCCTGTATACACGGCGACAAGGTTCACCACCTGTCACGTTGGGTTCTGACTATATGGTGAAATGTGGGCTTTGAGTTGGTTAATATGTCCAGAATGTGTCGTGTATGGCCACTCAAGCCTCTGACTACCCCCAAATGGGGATAAAAGTCGTGACGTTACATTAACTTATTTCTTTTTCAGTCGTGAGTTGGCGGAGTCGTCACCATACTACGAATCTCTCAAAAAGCGCGACATCGAAGTGTTATTCTGCTATGAAATGTACGATGAGTTGGTGTTGTTGGAGCTGAAGGAATTTGGAGCGAGAACATTGGTGTCCATAGAGAATGACATGAAAACCGATTCCAAAGACAAGACTGACACTGTTGTAGGTCAGTATATTTTAGCTTATAACTTTCGTAATGTGGAGCGGTGTGTGATTTTGAAAGAGATTTCGCCTAAATATTTTTTTTTGTGTGTCCTACTACCACGGACCAACGCCACTATGCACTCCGTACTCTAGGACAAAAGTTTCCGATACACGCATACACATAATATGGTGTAAAAGTTTTACGAATCACCAATCTATTTATTATTTTCGATAGACCAATCACAATACTTGGCCGCCGCTCTTGCCCTATAACTTTTTTCTTCTTTGGTTGGTCTGTGTTGCGTGGATAGTTCTATTTTATTATTCTTTGTTAACAGGTAGCGAAGGTCTCCAACAACCTCAAGTGGACGAAATCGTTTCATTCCTAAAGGCAAATCTAGCCGGCAAAGCGTTCGACGTGCGTACCACGCAGAAGTTGGACACGCACCCTTGTGTCATAGTAGCGCAGGAAATGGCCGCCGCGAGACATTTCATTCGCACACAGGCGCAAGGGCTCAGCGAGGAAAACAGATTTGCACTGCTGAGACCACAGTTAGAAATTAACGCCAAGTAAGTTAGGTGTACTAATAACACCAAATTCTTCAGACCTTTTTAGCGCTAACTTTGTTACAAATCTAAACTAAATGAATTGCAGTAGGTACAACAAGATTACAATAGTTTTAGACGTAGATGATGAAACACGCGGGTGTCAAAGACGTATGAAGTTCGTCAAACTGTGCTGGCGTGGTGGACTATGGCCCTCCCGAACCCCCTAGCATTAAGGGGACCCGGTATAAAAGCAGTACGGTCGCCCTCTATTACATTGGGACTAGGATATAGGTAATCAGCAAATTATTGTGGGTCCACTGTAGTGCACCTGTGTCTACCTCTCAGAAGTATACAAGCGTATTGATATATTGTTATTCTAGTTTAATTGACAACAAATTATTTACAGACATCCCATCATTAAAAAACTTCACAAACTGATTGCTAGCGACAACGAGTTGGCGAAGATGGTTGCACAGCAGTTGTTCTCCAACGCGATGGTGACAGCGGGCCTTGTAATGGACCCCAGGAACTTGATAACGCATATTAACGATCTGTTAGTTAAAGCTTTGGAGAAACATTGAGTTATTATTCTATGTGATTAAATTTAATTAAATGGTTATTGTTACGTATTTAGTTTCGTTTACTGTTTTTATATCCTCTGTTCAGTTATACTGTATCTCTCATTTGTCTAAATACCTACACATATACAATACTATTTACATTACAGGATAGGTTAGTTGAGTTTTTGGTTAAAAAGAAATTCAACGTTATCTATATATATAAAAATGAATCCCTATTTCATGTCATTACTTGACGCGAGAACGGCTGGACCAATTTAGATGATTTTTTTTTTAGATTATTCCGTGAAGTACAAGGAAGGTTCATACATTTAAAGAAAATGGAAAAATTGCCCGGAAAGCGGTAAAAACCCATATTTTACGTATGATTCAAATTACTTTCAATAGATGGCGTAATGAACGCCGGTGTCAGATGGCGGATGGCGACTATAAATTCCTGCAAATTTATTTCATGGGCAATTCATCACAAGAAATAGATCTGCGTTGTCCACATAACAGTGCTGGGCAAAGGTCTCTCCCCATCTTCTTCCATCCATCGCGGTCTTAGGCTCTCTCATACCACCCGTCTAGATGAGCGTCGAGGTCACCGCGCCACTGTTTTTGGGTCTACGTCGGCGACGACGGTC
Source organism: Drymonia ruficornis (assembly GCA_947859195.1). Lineage (NCBI taxonomy): Eukaryota > Metazoa > Arthropoda > Insecta > Lepidoptera > Notodontidae > Drymonia > Drymonia ruficornis. The sequence continues at coordinate 5,604,558 of OX401910.1, read as the reverse complement.
GTGCTCTGGGACCGGTGTTTGCTTTGGCCTACCTTTCTGAGCTCATTCGGCTCAGGTGACCCGCCCAGGTCCACTTAAGTGTAGCTGTTTTCGCTCCTACATCCGCGATAAGGGTCATGGAACGCAGCTGGGTGTTCCGCACCCTATCAGTGTGTTTAACACCCAAAATGCTGCTCCATTGCTGTTTGGCAAACCTTCAGTTTGGACTTCTGAGCCTCGGTTAGTGACCATGTCTGGGCGCCGCACTGTGGGCTGAAAATCGAGCTTCATAGTACTTTAAATATTTTTTTTTGGTTGTCATAAGCTTCTAATGCCTTCAGCAGTCATAAATATATGTATATAAAGTATATAATTTCATAGGTATACTAAATAAATAAAATAAAAAATGAAAATTTTGTATGGTTCCAAAGTAATAAATCCAAATGTGTATCTTCAAACCCGCTGTGTTAACCGTTATATCCTTACAGATGGCTGTTCTACAAATTATTTGTATTTTTTTGGTGTATATTATATAACGGTAACAACTGCGGTTTTTTTTTTAATATTTTATACTAAAATTTCAACTTACATGCGGACCAATGGGTTTATATACTTGAAATTTTGCAGGGAAGTGTCTGTATTTTAGAGAAACACTAATATAGCATATAAGTACAAATTTTAGTTCCTACATTTTTTATATAACGTATTCATTTAAAAAAAAAACGCCGTTGTTACCGTTATATAAAATACGCCAAAAAATTACAAATAATTTGTAGAACAGCCATTTGTAAGGATATTACGGTTAACATAGCGGTTTTGAAGTTATTTGGATTTATTACTTTTGGACCATACAAAATTTTCATTTTTTAAATATAATTTAGTAGACCTACGAAATTATATTCCTTATATATATATTCATGACTGCTGAAGGCATTAGAAGCATATCAAAAGCAAAAAAATTAAATAAAAAAGAGAAAAAAATTAAAGTACCTACTATGAAGCTCGATTTTCAGCCCACAGTGGCGCCGTAGGTAAGAACGGGCGGGATACACATGTCAATGTGTCAGTGGAAGGTTGCCCTTCATGATGTCTCCCATGGACCAGTAGCTCTTCGACCAATTTAGCTATTTTTAGGGTTTCGTACCCAAAGGGTACCAACGGGACTCTATTACTAAGCCGGTATCCGTAGCGTGTTAGCGCTACAAAGACTAATACTAAAAATAAAATAAAATTTAAAAATAAAGGGGGTGGCACTCTATTACTAAGCCTACTCTGTCCGTCCGTCTGTCAGCGGGCTGTATCTCACGATCCGTAATAGGTAGTGAGTTGAAATTTTCACAGAAAGTGTATTTCTGTTGCCGCTACAACAGCAAATAATACTAAAAATATAATAAAAATTCAAAACAAAGGGGGTCCCCATACAAGAAACTTGTTATTTTTGACGTTTTTATTCTATGGTGGTACGGTACCCTTTATTTGCGACACGGGAAAGGAGTAGATCAGACGACGAACGGGGGAACGAGGGGGAAGGTTTAGTTCTTTTTTGGCTAATAAGTAAATACAACATTAATTCTGAGGCGGCACGAAGTTCGCCGGGACAGCTAGTTTATTATACTTTGACAATTCTGTAGATAGGAAACGAGCCGAGCGAGAGTGAACGTCAAGACCGCGGGACCATGTCTCAAAATCAAAAAAATCCTATTGGGGATTTAGTACCTAATTTGTACCTTCAACTCAGGAATTTGTACCTCCGAAGACAAAAAAAGTACGAAGGATTTAGCTGGTCCCGCCATCTTGACGTCAAGATGGCGGGACCACCAAGAAGCGCTGCTTGCAGACGAATAATTCTGACCTGGGGATTTAGTACCCGTCTATATCCAATTTTCAACTTCCTAGCATCAACCGAAATAAAGTTGTGTCGAGTTGAAGCTGGTCCCGCCATCTTGACGATTCGTTAAAGTGCTGTAAACATATGAAAAGTGAGATATTTCCTTGAAAGTCAAATATCCAGATTTAGTACTTCCGAGGTACTAAATGATATCTCATTTTAAGATTTGTAAATAAGGCAGGAAAAAAGTTATACACAATAATTACTTTCAGTAAGTAAGTCATCCAGATATTTTTTTAAAATGGGATTTCACCATGTTCCATTTTAATCTTAAACCGCCACTAGCTTGTAAATCATGTAAGGAATAATTCAGGTCAGGTTTAGGACGGGTACTAAATAGGTACTAAATCCCCAGGTCAGAATTATTCGTCTGCAAGCAGCGCTTCTTGGTGGTCCCGCCATCTTGACGTCAAGATGGCGGGACCAGCTAAAATCCTTCGTACTTTTTTCGTCTTCGGAGGTACAAATTCCTGAGTGGAAGGTACAAATTAGGTACTAAATCCCCAATAGGTTTTTTTTTTTATTTTGAGACATGGTCCCACAGTCTTGACGTTCACGAGCGAGAGGCCCAATGTGGGACCGTGTCCCTCTCACTCCCAAGTTGCCAAGCTAGGGTGACCATAAAACCACATGACTTTATCGTCCGCTTCGCGTAATGGAATGGTTTGAGCGTAGGCCACTAGGCACCGGTTGGTTGCAGGTTCGATTCCCGTCGGGGCAAATTCCGGAAATGGCCTTTTCGTAATTTGTTCTGTTTTAGGATCGCTTCTAGTCCACTGGACGGTAGATATAGTACAAGCGATGCTTAGTTTGGGGCCATACAGTTGGTGTATTAGTCTGAAGATATATATTTATTTATCCATTGTTTGCAATGTTTATTTTATTTGTACAGTCAAAATTTTATTATTGCATGGACACCCTAGTAGAAAGGGACACTATATCACAATGGGCCTCTCACTCGGCTCGTTTTTTGTGCAGCAGTAAGCTGTCCAATATTTTTATTTAGTTCATGTATAATAAATACCTACATTATCGATTCTGGCACTATGGGTGGGCTAAACAAGAAACAGTAGGTTCTTTTTGTACTGGGATTCGATAATGAAAGAAAAATAATAAGTCTGTCAGTGCTGGCAACACTGGATTTTAGTTTGTTTATTTCATAGAGGAAGAAACAACTTTTTTGTTTGATTCCATGTAGGGCTGCCATTTTAGGGTCATTTACCCTAAATTTAGAGTGAAATTTTACTTTTGGGTATGAGATAAGGTATTGTTAGAGTACGAAAATTTGGAGTAATGACGAAAAAAGTGGGTGAGGAAAATCAGTTTTACCCTTGTGTTAGTTTAGTATCTGTAATAAACTAAAAAGTCAAAAAACTAGTTAATAAACCTTTTAGATAGGTAGATTTACATTATTTTAGCTGTTTTGGTTATAAACGAACCACGATTCCGCTTTCTTACTCTCTTATCTTGTCCTTGTTTGTTTGTGAGAAATAGCGTCAACTATAATAAGTAAGTGACGAATAAATATATTAAAAAAAGCATAAAATATGCAACAGTCAACAAACACTTCGAACATTTTTATTTTTTATCTAAAATAAAGTAAAATCTCGGGTCATTTAATGGGTAAATGTAAAATAGGGTAAAAGGAAAATAAGTCTTGGCAGCACTGGTAAAAATGCGGATTGTGGAGATTTCGATTATTATTCTGCTTGTATTCATTCATTTAAATTAATATTATCTTGTGTGTGTATATGATCGAAGATTTACATGTTTTAAACAGACTCGGGTAAGCATTGCATTGCTAAATACCTATAATTTGATGGAAAGAACCAAGTATCACTGCCCGATCAATTCGCGGGTTTTTTTACGGTGTTTTGTCCTTTTTGCACACATTACTTCTATATATGCCTATCTCTTACAAAATTTAATGGACGGATGAGTGCTTCCCAATCCCAAGCGTAGGGTGAGCCTTTGTAAATTAAATTTATATTCGTTCTTAGTTCGAATCACAATGGATATAAACAAGATGGATTGCGACGATGAGAATAAAACGTTGGATAAGAAGCAGATTGAGGCTGAAGAGATGGAGGTGATGTTAAAAGCTGAAGATGTGACGATTGAGCCGGGCGCGGAGTCGCGGGCCGACAACGACGGCCCCGTGAAGACGGCGCTCTCTGGGGATATTACTGAGCACGGCCGCGAAGTAAAGCCCAAGTTTATACCCATTGGCGCTATCAAAATGCCGGGATTCTTTACAAAGAATTCGGACAAAGAGAAGTCTAAGGTATGTTTCGATTTCTATGGACATTAAACATCTGTAGTATACAATGCCACCTTCCTCCATGCTCCTACCAGAGAAGAGTTAGTCCGTTTTGGTCTTGGCATTAGACTATGTATCTTATACATCGTGTAGGTATGTTTCTTATAAGCAGGGAACATACCTATGCAGAACACAGTGCTGTTTCTTACCATTTGAACACCCCATCTAGCCTCTTTTTCTGGGAACATTGTACCAAAATGAAAATAATACAACCATTTGTACCTATGTATTTACTACTTAGTAGCTAGCATCTGCAAGATGGTATAGTTAACTATTTTAGAAATGGTTTCTTGCATCTTTTAGCTAGTTTTTTGTTATAACAACATAAGTTATGTAGTACTAGCTTCTGCCCACGACTTCGTCTGGGTTAACTTAAAAACCCCACAGGAACCTGTCATTTTTCCGGGATAAAAAGTATCCTATGTGTTAATCCAGGTTATAAACTATCTGTGTTCCAAATTTCATCCAAATCTGTTCAATTGTTTGTGCGCGAAAGAGTAAAATACATCCACCCATCCATCCATCCATCTATACAAACTTTCACATTTATAATATATAGTGGGATTTGTTTTCTTTTGAAATAGGAAGACGAGGTAGCTATAGAGAAGGATGGTGAGAACGAAAAGACTGATGAGAGTAAAGTGAAAGACCACCGCTTCCAGTTCCTGCACAGCTGTCCCCTGACCAAGTACCTTCACAAGTCACAAGACGGGAATGGTAAGTATCATAATTTTAATGCAATCACAAAGATGTGAGAATAATAACAACTAGATGAGTTTAATTCTGAATTCATTCTGCTATTGCTGTGTTTGTGACTTTAATATTTTACTATACAGCAGGAACATTTCTTGAGATAATAACTATCCTAAATGTTGGCAGACAGACAGACAAACATTTTAATAATGGCAGTTTCAGCTTCTGTATTAATAAAAAATGCCCAAAACAAATATTACTTATTAACAGTATTAAATATGCAAATATGGCCCATTACAGTTTTGATGTATAGAATCTGTCAATCAATACATTCTAGCATTCTTTAATCTATCTGTTAGAACTTTATATTTATTTCTAAGGTAGGCCCTTAGAATTAAAACAATGTAAACTAATCTTATAAAAAATATCTGCATACAAACACATCAACCATATTGTCTGAAACTAAACAAGACTACCGAGGCTACCATGCAATGGACTGGTGGGCTATATTGGTCCTATTTATGGCTAACTATGGCTAAATATGAAAAGGCTACTTCCAGAATTTGCTCTGACAGGAATTGAATTTGCACCACCTGGTGCAGTAAATCATGCGGCCTGCACTCGAATTACGACGATAATGCAAAGTGGGCATAAAAAAATTAACTATGTGAACTCCATAAATCACATACCCACGGCAGTCTGATCTGGCTTTTAAATAAATATACAAATATTCCAGAAAATAATGAAGGCAGCAAGAAAGGTGTAAGCTTATTCAATCTAAGGTATCCAAAGATCTTCCAAAAGCGTCAAGTTAACAATGTCGAGGCAGCGCTTGCCTCGATGGAGACCCTGGATGACAAACTCGACACACCCAATGATGGCATGGAGAATGTCAAATTGGAACCAGCTGTAAGTGCTTCCTATTTCAAATTTGAGAGCTGCTTAATTTTAATTTGAAGCATATTGGAAATAAATATAGTGATGCCTCAATTATAACTATCAGGTTGTTATAATAATTGTATCCTGTAATTTGATGCTATAGTGCGTTATCCTATTGGCGATATGCGAGCGGGGCAGTATGAGTGCGAGTGCGAGTGCGACGAGACGATCTTGCATTCGCACCCAGCACGTTGATCGGGATACCCGCTCGCATACCACCAGTGGTATATGGCCCTTACATACTGCTAATAGATTAAAAATGGCATAAAATAATACCTTGGACTGCTGCAAGCGTATTGTATTTGTATTGGCATAATTATTCAATTTGCGGCGCGAGCGAAGCGGGCTGGGGCGTGAATGAATGTTACGCTAGCTTACTTAACTCTCGCTTGACATGTGTAAGACATAATTCATGAGTTTTGTACAGCTTTTATTGAAGTATAAAACTAATTCTTTAATTTAACAAACTCTCATATAGGAAATTGAAGAGGGCAAAGTTGCAACTAAACTTCCATTGAAAGAGCGAATCCGCCAGAAGAAATTTATCATAGGTAAGATTTATTTAGTTTTTTTTCTTCCTGGGTTTACCAAAGTACAACTAGTCTTTAAAAGCATATTTTGGTATAGACGCTGGAACTGTTCCACTCAATTCAGGAGTTAATGTGTTTTCTTACAACTCTGATCATAGGTTGACATTTTCTTTATTTACAGATGACATCATAGTGTGTTGCCTCGTACTCCTCGTGCTGCTGACAGTGATCGTGGGTATTGTGATCGGAGCACACGCCGGACCGCCCGTTGAAAGGCCGCTACGCCTCGGACGTTATATCACTACATCCAGCAGTTGCGGTCCAATTGAGGGGTAAGTTATTTTAAACCATCCCTAGGAGTTCACCTATACATTCGTGAACATGAGAATTCCCGAATATGAGAAAAGAGGCGCTCACGGACTTCAAAATATACTCAGTTATGTGGTATAAACAGTTTAAAGAGTGTGGTTATCTCACTGTTAATTTTCTTTTCAGAGTTTTAGATGAGGGAGTATATAAATTCTACAGCATTCCATATGCTGTACCGCCAGTTGAAGAAAAAAGATTTACGTATGCTCAACCTTTAAATAACATTTCATACTGTTGGAATGAAACCCTAAACGCCCGCAACCCTGGGCCGTTATGCTTACAATTTTTGGAAAACGGTACAATAACCGGTGATGAAGATTGTCTGACTCTCGATATAGTCACTCCTCACGTGAGATATGATTCGCCGTACCCAGTTGTCGTTCTGATTGGAGCAAATTCTTTAACCGGTGGCATAAGTCCCGCTCAACCATCCGCTCTTTATTCTCGTACCAAAGAAGTCGTGTTCGTTCGCCCTAACTTTAGATTAGGCGCACTTGGATTCTTAGCTCTGGACATTTTGTCCGACTCAAAATACCGGCCCTCATCTGGAAACTATGCGCTCAGTGATTTGTTGGCTGCATTGCAATGGATAAACTTAAACATCCAACATTTCGGCGGGGATGCTGCCTCAGTAACCTTGTTAGGCCACAGAGCGGGCGCAACGTTAACCGCCGCATTGACCACTGTTAACCAAGCACAAAAGCTATATTCCAGAGTGTGGCTATCTTCAGCCTCAGTCATTTTCCCCGGGGAACCCCTGGAGCAGTCCCAAAAATTAAATGATAAATTCAAGCAAATGACGAAATGCAATGATGTACATTGCTTACGTCGCATCACCACCACGGAGATTCTCACGCCTGACATTTGGTTCCAAAATAATATCGGTACTCTACCGCAGCAAGATGAAGTGAAGAATTCGCTGTTGGTCTTGGACGGTGACTTATTACGAATCCACGCCTACGAGAGCTGGGATGCTCAAAAAGAAGCTAAAATGTTAGGAAAAGAGAAGGTATTCAAACCTATAGTATTCGGAACAACACAACACTCCAGTCACTCGGATTTATTGAGGAAGAAATATTTAAATTGGACAGCCGATATCGTAGAAAAAACTGTAAATGACAGTGTAATCGGCGAGAAGAATTTAACTTCATCGGTATTTGCGCATGTAAACAAAACGTACGAGGGGTTGGTGGAATTAATTTCGTCTATTCGTACGCTATGTCCCCTACTGAGTCTAGCCAGACTCCGGCTCGCGGTCCCGATGTACGTGGCGATGGGCTCGGGCGCGGGCGGCGGCGCGGCCGGCTCCAGGATGGCGCCCATCAATGCGGATGTGGAAGCTATTCTCGGGACATTTGATTCGGAAATGCCAGAGCAGCGCCGATACATGGCAGCTATGCAGCACCTTTTTTATTACTACGTATGGCACGGCCTCTTGCCCGGCCCGGACACCGGCTTGATCGAGGTGGCCCAGGACTTGCTCCCGCACCGCGGCATGCCTATTTGTGATTTACTCATACAGGAAGATATAGTACCGAGGTATGCGCACATTGACTAATTGTGACATCTTTATAACGAACAAAATGTATGAAACCTAAATGTTTGCCTAGTTTTTGTTATAATAATAATATATTTAAGCTAGCATTATACACTTGCCCCAACATTTTGTAATTCATGTATTTTGGATTATTATTGCTCAAAGTCTCTATTGTGCATGTGTTAATATACCAAAAATAAAATATTACGGCATTTGACTACTTCCGAGAGATTACCGTTTTATGATAATTTTAAGTATTCAATGAATAATACATACAGCAGAAGTTTCTGACTGAATTTGCAAAAACAGTCTAGTCAACAAGTCTTGGAATAATTTTATAATAAAGGTTGTCTACCGAATATTTATGCTCAGATAACTCGTAAAATCAATCCTATAATGCCCGTTGATTCTGTATCGCATATTTGAAAAAAATACGAGAAGTCAACCCCTCATAATTACTATCTTGAAAGATCTTATTAATTATTATTGACATTGTGAAGTACAAAGTTTCTTATTGAATTTACTTGCCATTTTGTATTGATGTTCCCTTGTAGAATAAGAATAATATCAATGAGTCTTGACTATATAATAGAATAACACTCGTAGTATTAAGCATAATAGATAAGACTGATAACACAGCATTTTTATGATAATATTGATCTCATCACTCATGTGATCTGGCATGACAGTCTTATGAAATTTTCTATCTTTTATATGTGTATAATGTTAATTGAAATTGTTTCAGTTACCTTTATTTCTATGCGTCATTTTGATACTTTTATATCGATGTCTAATAAGTTTAGAACTGATTGTGTTAGTCCACTAAAGTGAGAGTAGAACTAGTATTGTGTGAAAAAATACACGCTTTTTTATTGCACTATTTACTTACATATCTCCAGCGAGATTTATCCCACCATTGTGTACCAAATGTTCTTACAGTCTTAGTTAGTTATTAAATTATCTTATACCTGGAGTCGGTATAAATTAGTACTTATTAAGTAACATTATTTTTAATGTCCGTCATAAATTGTGATTTGGAAGTCTGATCAATCCAAAGATTAATGGAACAATAAATTTGCAGCTTTATTAGTTAATGTATTTGTGTTAAATTGTAGTTCGAAGGGAATCTCCATGATCCATGAAATTATACTCTATGTTGCCAAATTACTTTGTGATTAAGTTATTATTGCACTAGCTTTTAGTAGGAATAGCATATGTACAACATTTGTGTAATTTTGTAAATTGATGAAATAAATTGTGTAAGACTGATATTTTTTTTCTTTTTTTGCCGACTCCCCTTTACCAGCAACCTACCAAGCTAAAAACTGGACTATTCTGAATATGTTACTTATTCGGGTTTCTACATGTGGCTTCTATTGATGACCACAGGATTCTATGAAAGGCAGTAGAAGAATAGTCCAAACACTTGATTGATTCGTAATAAGCATTAATTTATTACCATTCACTACACACTGTAATAAATAGTTGTATCATAATGGAAAAAAACTTGCAAATCAAATTGCAAAAGACTAAAATAATAAGTATAAATATTTTTTTTATAAACAAACACCACATGAAACAAATTTCAAAATTCAAATAGACAAAACAAAATAGTAATGAGCTTCACGACTCGCGTAACTACATACACCAATTAGTTTAGAACATGGTTTCGATTGACACAAAATGCAAATATAACAGAAAATAGCCGCAATGATTCAAAATATTTAACAGAAAATCTTCGATAATATATTATGTTATGTAGTTATAAGTAACAGCTTAAATAATACGAAAACTCCTTTGCTTAATTACGTGTCAATGGTTTCGCTCCCTCAAAGGAGAAATTACATTTTGTAAATTTTCCTTGCCAATTTTGTTCATTTTTCTCATCACTGTTGGCGATTTTGGGATGTACTGTAGTTGTTCAGAGTCCTTTTTCATTTTGTCAATAATCGAAGACTGCTTCGCGACTGTCATAGCAAGCTCCTCATTTTCTTGGCGAAGCAATGACAGTTCCACTACGAGAGATTGCTGATCATGTATCTGAAAAAAGAAGTCGTATATTATTCTTAAATTCATACAAGATTTTACCTTGATCTTTAAATGTCTTGATTTAGTTTACCTGTTGTTGAAGACGCTGATTTTCGGCTTCAATCCGATTGATTTCGGCGGCTGCTTGTGCCAGCAAGACGCGTGATTGTTCCGCCGCGGCAGTGGCTTGTCCTGCGTGCTCGGTTGCTAATTCGCATAGGACACGCTTTTTCTCCACCTGAAATTGTTGAAAACAGTACTTATTTACCTGCTAAGAAAAAAGATAAATTAAGAAAGATAAATGAAGGAGACATAAACATTAATGCTGACCTCATCAAGTAAAACTTTAATTTGAGAGCTGGACTCTTTTTTCAACAGCTCCACATCTTCAATAAGTTCACTTTTAATAGAACCCAGTTCACGATAAGCTTCTTTCTCAACATTCTGTAAACTTTCAATCAATGAAACATTGTGTTCCATGATCCGAGTGTGCTCTTTAGCCAAGGCTGCCTTTGATTTTAATATATTTACTAGAGCCTCTTTATACTCGCTACATTCCATTGTTGTGTTGTTAAGTGTTGACTTGTAAGAGGCAAGTTCAGTTTCTAATATTTCATTTGTGTTTGATAAAGTTTGTACTTTGTTTTCTAGTACTTCCAATTCATTATCGGATTCTCTCAAGCGCATAGTTAGGACTTGTACAATATCTCTTGTCACAGATAAGGATGTTTCAAACTTATTCTTTTCTCTCACGGCTCTCTCAACTTCCACTGTAAGTTTGTTTATTTCATTTTCGAAATCAATGAGCTTTGTTTTTGATTCGTCCCTAATTTCGTCTCTTTCTTTCATAAGCTTAAATTTTTCAACATTCAATGAATCATTCTCATTTTTTAAGGTATTAATTTCTTTTTGCAGTGTAATTTTTTGTTCTTCTGCTAGAGTGAGGGTATATTTCAAATCCTTCACTTCATTTTCAAGATATTGTACTTTTTTCTGCTGCAGTGTGTAATGGTCTTGGATGTTGCGACTGCGTTCTTCAAACTGTATTTCGCAAAGGCGTAATTTTTCGCGAGTCGCTTCATCGATCTGCTCTAGCTTAGCTTTCATTTCATTGTCCTTGTTAGTAATAACTTGTTTTAATTCCTGTACAGCCTCATTTTTCTCTTTCATCATTTGCTCTTTTATTGTTTCAATTGAAGAGTTATATTTTGATTTAATGTTGTCTTGTTCTGTTTTACATTTATTAATAACAGCTTGTTTTTCCTCCTCTAGTTTCGTTTTTAATGTTTCAATTTCAGCCTTGTATTCACGTCTAATACTCTCATTAGCTTCTAATGCAAGAGCATGATGTCCTTTTACCATTTCAAGTCTTTGTCTTGTCTCCTCTAAATCTGTTTCTATATTAGTAAGTTTTTGCTGTAGATCTTGACATAGGCTATCTCTAATAGTTATAATTTCTTCAAGGGATTTCAGTTCCAGTTGTTTGTAAGTAACTTCTTTTTCTAATTTGTCACACTGATTCTCTAACTCTTGTATATTAGTTTTTAAATCTTTAACAATAGTGTCAACATCATCATATATTTTAGTTGCTTTTGCCCCATCATTCAGAGTCAGCTGTGATAGCTGTTTATCTAGTTTAGAAAAGTTCTTTTGTGTTATCTCTGTCATTTGCTTTTCCATTACAGAAATTTTATTTTTAAACTCCTCAATTTGCTTGCTGTATTCTGATATTGTATGGTCCTTGTTTCTGAAAATTAGAAGGATCAGTAGAATAAAATATTATATTGATGTGAGAAAAAGTTTAACAGTTTGTGTTGTCCAGTACTACCTTATTTCGACCTCTTGGGCTTTGATAATTTCGTTGGGACCTTCATTCTTGGTTTTTGTGATTGTTGACTCATTTTTCTTCCTAGTTATTGTAGATTTGAGAGGTTTGGGCTGTAATAATAAAAGTTTTGTTATAAAGTTTAAAGTATATTGACAAAAAGGTATGTGCAACCTGTCTCACTCTAGTATAGTGTTTCAACTGCAATATTAGCATTAATAGGTCCGTCCTCAGCGTTGCCTAGGGGCATACATATAAAGCATAATCGAGGCTGGAGCGGTTAATATAGGAACTAGGAGAAATAATAAAATTATAATCATAATAAAGTAACCAGGTAGTTAGCGCAAGGATAGTGACTGCGAGACTGTTAAAAAGAGTGATAGTAAAATAACTTTTTTTTTACTCAACTCTGCAAAATGGTCTTTTACTGACCATTTTCAACCCCTCGGCAATGGACTGGGGGCAATCCCGGTGACACACAGACTAGTGAAAATTACTAAAAGAGCAATTCTGCTCCCCGCCACAACTCGAAACCACCCGATGCACTGAGCCAAGTGGCCTACGCTCAAACAACTACATCAAGCAGTTATAAAATCAGAATTACTTACTGTTGCAAAAGTCTTAACACTTGGTATAGAGCTGCACTGGGACCCTGTCTCAGTGTTAGTCTTGGTTGATGTCGTTTTTAGACAAGCCTTGGGTTTGGATACAATTGGAGTCAGCTTCGTTTGCGCATTTAGTTTCTCAGTCTCTAGTTTCTTTGGTCCTTTCATATCATTTTTGGGAGTCACTAAAATTATAAGAAGAATAATAAATATTTTTCTTTACAAAATTACTAAGTTCTTATGGGTTCGATACACATTATTAGCTCGAAATAACGTGGAATAAACGTGAAGCAAAACAGCTAAGCGAGAAATTATCATTATTTCCTTAGCAGTTGAACAAACCAAGGGACAATATAAAATGATTATGGTAATAAGTCCTACCCATGTAATTTCTCTAGATATATTATAGCAACATCGATACATTTTCTATCATAAAATATCTTGAAGAACTTACCTAGCGGCTCAAAACGCTTTGCTTTGGAAAACATAGTTAAACTAGTCAGTAATTATTAAATAAGGCGCAATATCTCATGAAATTGTCAACGTTCACTTCACTTTCAAATTATTTTTAATAATACACGCTCTTTCTTTGGTACACAATACAACAAACGGTTGAGTTGATCGCGCGCGAATATTATTATTTGAGGTTTTTGTTTGACATCCCTCCCAGCCGGTACCGGGTAACCGTTACAAAGCGTTCCGTTTCACTTCACCGTTCACGCATAGATTTGGCTTTGCAACGAAATAATATTTTTGATGGTGTACTACAGCGCAGAAAAAAAAATCTTGATAGCGGGACACAGTCCCACATTGGTCCTCTCGCTCGGCTCGTTTTTCTATCTACAGAATTGTCAAGGTAAACCTTAACTTAGGATAATAAAGTTAAATTTCCTCTTAACCAAAAACTCAACTTGTCTATCTCGTAATATGCATCTATGGATGAGTTATAATAATCATGGGTGTATTATGCTCAAGGTGTATTTTAGAAATGCCTTTTTTCGTTACACCACAAATCTCTGAATGGGCTTTAGGTTGCTCATCCCTGTGTGGCTGGGCAGGTTGCTATTATATTCCACAGAGCATTTAAAATTATATTCTCTTTAAAACCAGGCCAGACAAGCTGAAGTACACAGCTCAACCTTTCTATTTATCGTAGGTAGGTACTTTAATTCAAACATAATTTACCTCATAGCATTTATTTTTAGATAAAGAAAAACATATATTACATTACATTGATGGTGGTGGAGGAGGAACAGGCAAAAGGGGAGGAGGTGGTGGCACACCCATCATTGGCGCCCCAGGAGGAGGAGGCAGACGCATGCCATGGTTCTCCCACATCTTTGGAGGCGGTGGGGGCATCCGTAGTGGTTCCATTTTAAAAGCAAATTGCAAGAAGAACTGTTTTGTATCTTTGTTCCAATGAGTCCAAAACTTGGAATCATGTTTCTCCACTTCTCTGCTTGGGACTTTGAATGCAATGGTCTCATAAGGCTCTGCAGCAAACAGCAAGTATTGCCACCTGCGGTCTGGAGGCTCTATCTTTTGCTCATAAGCAGACATGAAACGGTGCCTTGGTTGGACTCCTTCAGCAATTTCTAGAATCAAAGAGCATTGGTTATATAAAAATTATAAAGTAGCCAATGAAATCTTGTTATGAGTGCATGTATTTATTTTCTTGTTTATTATTTTAGTAGTTAACAAAAATAAATGATACCTAAAAAAAATAAGGATATAGGTAATTCTGATAGGTACCTGGATAATCAACTTGGAATAGTAAACTTTGTTGGCCATTTTCGGGATCTTTTTGCTTAGTGACTCTGTAACCTGGTCTTCCGATCTTCACAAACTTCTTAGGCTCTATTCTAGGCTTCTCGGGGGCTAACTGCTGAGGAGCTTCTTTAGCTTCTTTAGCAGCTCTCCGTGCTAAATTAGCTTGATGCTTCTTGCCCTGGGTATGGGCTAGGTAGCTTCCCTCGTTATTGTGAAGAGTTAAACACAGTTTACACTCGTACGAACCTAAAAATTAAATCATAGTAAATAAAGTGGGGTTATGTTGATGTTGGAAAAGTATAATAACACAAGTAAATATGTACGTACCCAAATGATTTTTCATAAAATATGGATCTTTATTCAAATCAATGGTCTCTAAAGCGAGCTGGCGAAGTCTTTCGCGTCGATCTCGATTGCTTTCCGACCATGACGCTACTCCACCACCACCGGTTTTACCACCGGGACGGTTTTGGAAATCCATTTTGTGAGGATTGTAGGATTCCTATCTTATTCACACACTTGTAATTAATAAATTTCCATTAAATCCACGTAAATCTCAATAATATTTAACTCAATATTATAATATCAATATTGTATGTATTCACATTCAGCAACACAAAAAAAAAGTAAATTACAATGTTGCCAGATGA
Organism: Drymonia ruficornis; assembly: GCA_947859195.1. NCBI lineage: Eukaryota > Metazoa > Arthropoda > Insecta > Lepidoptera > Notodontidae > Drymonia > Drymonia ruficornis. Next base: position 5,589,425 of record OX401910.1, on the reverse strand, counting down.
CCTTCTCGCGTTCCCCCAAATTGAACAGGTTTTGAGAAAAAAACCTCCAGACACAATCCAGTTCAGACTTTTTTATATTCGTCCCGTTATCGTGTGACTGACTAGTATTCGAACTAATCTAAATAATAACTTGTTTGTATAAACACAACATTTGTATGTAAATATACTGTGTTTTTAAAGCTTCAGTATTGCATTTAGGTTATTATCTTCAAATTGGATTTGGCAGTGTGAGTGAATTGTTAAAAAAATCTTACTACTCTGTAGTACCTGTTTTCTGTTTTCACTCGACTAGTTTATGAGCACTAACTAATAGTAACTACATAATGTAAATCATTTTAGTTATGTAAGGAAATAATATTATTAATGAGGACTGTGGATTTTGTTTACTAAGCAGAGCTTGTTCTATAGAAATCAGATAACTGATATTACTACATTATACTACTTTTTGTTTGTAAATACATACCTAACACGTTGACTGTCCGTGCATTACATGTAATGCATTTTCAATCTAGCTGTGACGTCCGTGTATTATATGTAATACTCAAGCCTTAGTAATCTGAACATTACATTGGGCCTGACTTGAGTCAGGCCCAATGTAATGTTAAAAGAAAAGTATTGTTAAAAGAGGCCACTAGGGAGGACAAAAAAGTAAACAGAATGTCGTTTTTTTGGACTGGACTTGTAAGCTTGATCTTTGATTTTCAACGGACGTATGAACAAATCAGATTAATTAAAAAAACTCATTGGACGTATGAGAGTGTGCACCCAAAATAGGCTGGACAGTCAACGTGTTACCATACATGATTACACCCAGATTCTGGACATGCAGACATTTTCATGCATACAAATGCATGTCTCGGGTAGGAATCAAACCTACGACCTGCAGCGAGATAGGGGGAATCTTAATGCCTACCAACCATGCCAACGGGCCCGTCAAATAGGTGTAAAACTCCCCAAATTTCGGGGATTAACCCCAATCTGGCATTACTAGAAATTTTGTCAGTCAGTTAATTTGACAGACGGTTGACATCGACAGCATATTGATTTTTTTTTTTTTTTTTTTTTTATAAGATTAGTTTTACGGCCCCTGGGAACTAACCCTTTGGAGCCTAACATCAGTATACTTTTATTACATTTTTTTCTTAATTCTACCTTATAACTACCTTATAACTACCTTATTTCTACCCCCCCAAACCCTATCAGTAAAGTGGCGAATACTTTACTGACAAATTACTAGACTTCTTGTGAGAAGCCGAAAATCATGTTTCATCACTGTTGTTCCAATTGCCCACACTCACGCACATTTATGACCATATAATGGTTAATATTCCACCAATATTACACACTATAATACACGAAAACACAAGTTTTGGAAATTAAAACAAAAATGACAACATGACTTTTCCACTTCCCGCCAAAAAGCCACACAGCATATTGACATCAGTTTGTGTTACCATAAGACAAATAATATGATATGTAAGTAAAGATGTGATAAACGGCTTTATATTAAAAGCACGTTGTTACGCTTGTGCTTGTTTTTAAAAGTCGTTGTAAAAGTGTTTTTCTGCTTTTTTGCTTTTTTAAATTAAACAAAAATTCGTCCGTCAATAAACGGGCAACAAAAGCAAAATGCTTACTAAACATAAGTTCAAGCAAAAAGCCAAAAACTTACGTGCTGAAAAATTGATAGTGAGTCTTATGTGCATGGAAATATGGTTTTTAATCTAATATAATGTATTATAAATTATTGCTTTTTATGGGTAAAGAAATAAGGGTAAATTTAATTAAATATTGATTTGAACTGTATTGTCATACAAATAAGGTTACTTTTTGTAATTTTTTGTAATTTCTTTCTCTTTCTTGCCGTCATTGCTTAAAAGCAACACGCTTAAATTTGTAAGCGCGCTTAGGCGCTTACTTAAAAAAGCGAAGTTTTCAAACGGCTTTTCGTTTAAGCACCCACTTCTATATGTAAGTACCATCGACTAATTGTGCGTTCCATTCACTGTTAATTTTGTAATTTTCGTTATTTTCGTTCATAAATGTCGTTCCACTCGAACCAACTTGTACTGAAAGTGATCATTATTATCGTTTTTAACTGTTTTTGTGGACGAAAATAACAAAATTAACAGTGAATGGAACGCACCAATATTGTAACTTGTTAATTCTATGATATGTACAGTCAGCTCGGTCTTATGGTCTTAAAGTAGGCTATTCACGGACCAATGATTGGATGTCAAATACCTAGTTAAATGAAATAAATTGGACATCCAATGAAAAATTGATGCTAAAAATAAACCTTCAGAAACGCATAAGCTCTGGAACGTTGCCCAAATGTCACCTGTCATAATCGCGCCTTGACGAATTTCTTTTCTTTTGTCAAAATAGGCGGAAGGTACTGTCAGATATATAAATCTAAATTTATTCGTGTAATCTATAAATTATAAAACTTTTTACGTAGAATTTACAAGTAGTTATTGTGCGGTGAATTGTTTCCCGTAAATATTTCAATATGTTTTTGATAAGTGACTGAATGGAACCTCTATAACCTATGTGCATATTTTGTGTCTTGTTTTTAGGTAGTGGTTCAAGATGTTGATGCCAAAACAGAACCGCGTCTCTATCTATGAGTTCCTCTTCAAAGAGGGAGTGATGGTAGCCAAGAAAGACTATCATGCACCCAAACACCCTGATCTGGAGAAGATTCCTAACCTCCAAGTCATTAAGGCGATGCAGTCCCTCAAATCCAGAGGATATGTAAAGGAACAGTTTGCATGGAGGCATTTTTACTGGTAAGTGTTCAAACACTTGATATACAACTTGTAAAATACTTGTTAGTGAACCAAAACAATATGTCATTGCCCTTCTAAAATACTAATGTTGAATGAAAAGTATATTCCCTATATCCTAGTGATAATCGTATTGCTCGACCTATATTATTGTTGGTAGGTAATTACAAATCCCTGCTCTAACGTTTCATAGGTACCTGACCAACGAAGGTATTGAGTACTTGAGAATCTTCTTGCACCTGCCCCCTGAAATCGTGCCCGCAACCCTGAAACGATCGGTGCGCACCGAGACCGTCCGCCGTGGAGCGGTCGGCCGTCCCGACGCGCCCGCCCGCAGCGCCGAGGACCGCTCGGCGTACCGCCGCGCGCCCAACACACCTGCGGCCCACGACAAGAAGGCTGACGTTGGTCCAGGCTCAGCTGATCTTGAATTCGTAAGTTTTTTGTTTATTTATTATTGGTATTTAAGTAACATGAAATCCATAGATTAACCTCTCATATGTGGCCGTTGAGGACACAGTAGAAAATCAATTGCATCTCGCACAGATCTGTGTTGAAATTATACACAGGTTTAATGATGTTGGAAAAAAAAACCACTGAAATAATGAGCATTATTTTACAGTGCAACTGTGTATACTTTTTTGAAATTACATTTAAATAGTTCACAGATCCAAGTGCGTAGATATTATAATAATTTTACTTTACTACTTAATTGTGCTTGCATATGTTTTTCTCTCATTGTCTATTATAATTATATGACAATTAGTGAATTCGGACAAATGACAATCCCTCAACACACCTGTGAGGGGTTGAACTATAGCTTGATGTCTCATTGCATCACATGGGCATGGGATGTGCGCCCAGGATAATGAATATAAGATGCATCTGAGAGAGTTGAGCGGCGCGCCAAGCAGTCAGTTTTAATGTCAGGATGTAGATATAATACCATAACTGATGGCCGGGGGAATGAGAACACATCCATTGGCTTGCCCCACTATCATTGGGACCAAAATACTTAAAATGCATTTCCACTTACCCCTTCAGGCAAGACACATCTGATGGTGTATTGTTATTTATAATACACCTGTTAACAGATTGATTATATGGAGATGTTTTAAAAATTACTCTACAAAGTATAATTTTTCTTCATTACAGAGAGGAGGTTACGGACGAGGCAGGCCGGCACCTTAATTAAGTTTAATAAAAAAGTGTAAATCTAAGTTACATTTTTTATTTCCTCATTTACCACCAAGGTATACTACTAATATTATAAAGTTTGTGTGTGTGAATGTTCGTTACCACATATCTCCATATCAAATCCATATTGAACAACTCTGACACTAGGTTGGCCACTAACCATATGATAAGAAGATCTCCATATTTACTAAACCAATTTTAAAGAAATTTGAAACTTACATACACAGTGTAGGCTCTGGAAATAAGACATAGGCTAATCCAATTTCGACGTAGGGCACAGCTAGTTATAAAAGAAATTATTGAAACTGATAATAATTTATTTAAAACAATCTACAAGATTCGCTAAAAATCGCCGTCTGTATTGTACATGATGTGGAACTTTACACTATTACAGAATGTCAATTGTATTTATAAAAATATTTAGTATTGGACTCTAGGCGGAGGCGGGTTGGGGAACTCTCCGAGTTTGTCCATGTAGTACTGGTAAGCGCGGAAAGGTTTCAGTTCCCATGGCACTTGATCTTCCATTTGAGTAAGAGTTACGCCCAAATCTTCGAGAGTTGGAAGCTCACAGTCTACGACGTCAGTCGTAGCTTCCTGCAAATTAAAATGTTATACTAAAGACACTTACATCTAAGTCGATGATGGTTAAACATAGTTGTACAGTGACCATCAAAATCGATAGCATTTCATATACTGGCGACTATAAATTATGAAGTTACAAGTGATTTTTGATACTGACTACGATTTTCTCGTAGGATTTAGATCATACGTTTGTTATGTAACTTTTGTTAGGGGCGGCGTTATACCTGAGCTTGTTATACATACTTGCGCATATCTCGACTGTGAATTGAGCCGCGAAACGACCTTAAGGCCGCGCTCACTTTGGATGCGTTTTCGGCCGAATTTTACTCGTGCATACACGTACGAACAACACGAATGATCCCGACCTTCCAAGTACTACGGGAGTGCGCACACTGGGTGCGAGTTACGTACACGTACGTACTAAGGCCATCCATAAAAAACGTCACACGTAAAGGGGGGGGGGGGGGAGGGGGTCGACGAAATGTGACATTGTGTGATGAGGGGGGGAGGGGTCCTAAGTTAATTGACGTCACATTTAAAAATCTAATATATCCAAGTATTGAAGCCGAAATTTGAACTGTTAACGAAAAATTCTGAAAATTGTTAAATATATGTGGCGTCACACAGGGAGGGGGGCGGGTCTCGCAAATGTGACCAGCTGTGACAAGGGGGGAGGAGTCTAAAAATCATGAAATTAGTGTGACGTAATTTAAGGATGGCCCCTTACCAAATATGAGTTCACTGAACAAACATTCAGTCTAGGCATCTTCTAAAATCTTACCTTTTCAAGTGACTCCCAGTGCAAATTTCCGAAGGGGTATGCTGGTGAGATCATGTTGATTAATGCCACCTTGATTGGCATGACAGGGTCGTACTTCATGTCGTAGCGGATATAGCCCCACTTGTCGTCCTTGCGCATCAACTGGTAGAACCAGTCTACCAAATCAGCCAACATGTATCTCTTAGGTCTGTAATATTTCACTTGAACATTAAGATATTACTTGTAGAGGTGATTACACAGAGCACGACAGATCAACGTGTCACATCGGTGTGTTAGGTGGTAAGGGCTTATGCACACGATCTTTTCACTACGTCCTAATGTCCGTGTGCTCCTGCCTGCATCGCGTTTGTAGCGACATAGGGTGAGGTGAGGTCAAACTGGCGTAATTAATAAAGAGTTGTGTTTGAGTCGCGTGATTTATATACAATTTCGCATTTATAATATTAGTAGGATATTCGGACTAAGTGTAACATTGACTGGAACTCATAGAAAATATAGACAGCTGGAACTCGACCGAAATTGTGCGACCCCACAACTTACAAATTACGATTTTTTGGTATTAAGTACCATCATTACCTCAAACACCGAGACGTGCGTAAATATATTATTTTATATATAGAATGACGCTTACCCAACAGCCTGGTAGATTTGGCACCGAGTGTCTGGATCGCGGGCGGCGTTTACGATGGCCTGAGCCACATCCGAAACGTACACTGGTTGTTTAACAGTCGCCATTCCATTCTTATACAAAGGCATAAGCTGGCCATGAGCTCGCCAGAATGAAGCAAAAGATCTGTAATGTAAACAAACGTATGTGAGTGTATTAGGTTGCCACTGTAGACAGTAATTTAATTTTTGTTTAGTTGTCACAAAATAGATTAGAGACCTATGGTCGCCATAGCTTGGTTGGGGCTAATTTAAAAAAAAAAATGTTGGTGCCAAGGTTGCTGTCAAATAATAATTAACTTTATTAGACATAATAATAATAATATCAGCCATTTGTGTCACTCCGCTGGGCAAAGGCCTCCTTCCACTTCTTCCATTCCTCCCTGTCGGGGGCTACACGAGACCAGTCCCTCACAAAGGTGTACAGTTCGTCGCGCCATCTCCGTCGGGGTCTGCCGCGTGCCCGTCTTACATTTTGTGGGACCCATTCGGTAGTGGTTTTGAACCATAGTTTTCTTGCACATACATTAGGAACCATGAGAAGGGTCAGCACCATTAGAGATAACAATTTCGTAATATAATAACTTGCTAGTGGTGCCACTAAATTTTCTACCAACCAGCTCAATACCAATTACTGGAGGTGGCAGCTTATAAATGGTGTGGCCATCAGAATCCGTGATCCACCTTCTAAATCCAGCCTTTAAACACTTTAAAGCTAAATGTCTATTTTTCTTACATTAGTTCTTATTAACAGCATTCAAGATATGATGCTGTATTTGTATACAATGGATAGTTGATAAACAAAAAATAAAAGGTCTTCAACATACCTCAAAAATCTATCCTCAGAACCATAGATATCAGAGGCCCTTATTATGGTAGCTGTTGGGAACTCCTCTTTGACAGCACACTCACCCAAGTGCTTGCTAATTTTGTACATGGATGGTTTCTTCATAAGCAAAGGTTTGGGATGCTCTTGGGCATTTAGATATGACATATGAATTAATCTTTCTACACCCATTTCTCGACAGATTCTGTAAGAAATGGTTTGATTGAAATATACCTTAAAGAAATGCAGAATATCAGGTTTCTCAAGCAGTACCTTTAAACTATCAGGACTATAGCAATATCAACTCAAACTGTTATTGTTATTTACATTCTGTAATTCTTTCTACTATCACATATTATATAGTATTTATAGGATACCAAATTCAAAATGTATTTTTTTTATAAACTATAATCATAACAAATGAATACCTGGCAATACGCCTTGGTCCTTCAACATGTACATCCATGTATTTGAAGTTCTTAGTCTCATAGTCTCTCCCAATCAGGTTGATGACTACATTGGAGTACTGGACAGACTTCGCTATGGACTCTTCATCACGGAGATCAAATGGAGTGAAGAGCACTTGCCCCAGATCTCCGCACACTTTCAACCTTTGGGCATCATAGAAATCACCTCTGTACGGCAAGATCATCTGAAAATAAATATAATTTACTTATCTATTTATGACAGGTAATAAAAAAATAATGTTGTCGTAATGACAATAAGGCAATACTATTTTAATAAATTATGGACCTTACTAAAATAAATGATAAAATCGCTACATAGTACTAAACTACTATCTTAAAATGCAGAAATAAGTATTTTATATCTATAACAAAATGCTTTGCTCTGAGGCTCATAGAGTAATCACCTGAGTGCCCGTCTTGCCCAGTTTGTTGCACACATAGCGGCCAACGAATCCTGTGCAACCGAAAACTGTTGCTACGATGCCATTGAAACTGCTTCGGCCTCCAGTACCCCGTTTGTATGCAGCCAGGTTAGGCCTGCCGTCGGAGCTATACGAAGCAGACTTGATGTAAACAACGCTCAAAGTCCCATTTATGGCTGTAATAACGCATAAAGTAATTCAAGCAACCGCCAAACACTATCATATCTACGTAGGAATGATCGTAAATCTAGTGTTTTCGTAGCCGAACTTGAACTGCTACCAGCGTTTACGGAATTATTATGTAAGACTTATTATTTGCAATTGTCGCATATAAAAAACAAAATCTGCACTCACGCTTTATTTTAGAAACGATATGGCCTGTTAAAGCAACAGTTGCCATTTTCAGGCCGATAATATTGTTAGATTTTCACAAATTTCAAATTCCTGATTCCCATCAATGAGCAATCGAAGTGCTCGAGAAAAATATATACGTCAAAATTTGACAACACAAGTGAATGAGAGACAAGATAAACATGAATGAATGGAAAAAATAACCTAACCATAAAGCTCCATAGTAGAGTACATGGATGTATAAAAGGTAGAGTAGGATAAGTAGGTAGGTACCGTCAAAAGGGGTGAATGGGCACGATATTGAACTTTGCGTACAAATATCACTAGTTATTCTTCATATAATTACACGAAGAGCTTCGTTCGAAGATATTAGCATAGATACACATGTAGTTTCACTCACAGACTCGCTGTTCTAGCACTATATTTGAGAGATAATAAATATTTAAGAAACATATATGTTAGTCTCTGTCCCGACTGTCACCATTCACAAGTCAGTGCTTCGCTGTTTCAAGTGCTCAACGTACAGGTAAGTTCACTAATTATACTGAATTTGGTATCAAAACTTGAGTCGCACCTCGTAGATTGCTATAAACTTGACACTAAACCTTAAAAACTATCCAGTTTTACGTAATTATCGAAAATATAGGTAGTTCCTATTTAAACACAAGTAGGGGTCATTAGGGACGTCGTTGTACTAATAGGGAAAAAGCGTTAGGGCTGTCAGATTTTTTTAAAGAATAACTGCAAAAAAGGTTTAGGAAAAAAGAACATTAACTAAACAAAAAGCAGTCTCACATATTAATTATTTTTTATCAGTAGGTTTTTATGTTTAAAGTATAAATTAACACTTATGTTTTCTTTTCTGCGTCGGTGGTTAAAAATATGATATTCCATTAACAACAAGTGACAACCCTGTCCCTATAGTCCCTTTACTGTCTCTTGTTATACGTCGCCGTGCCTATTTATTAAAAACTACGTCCCTATTGCCCCCGTGTAGTGTTCCTAGAACCCCCCGACGTGTACCGAAAAACCTCGTTGTTTTGAAATAAATTCACAGTCACAGTAAAATCAAGTTTTATCATGTAATAAATGATTTAATTGTAATCACTCCTCGATTTACAGCTTCTAGAATAAATGCTAACTTCGCACACAGTCTTCAAAACTCAGATTTTTCCACAAAAACAAAGTAAATTGATAAGAAACTTTACCCTCTAAGTAGCACTATTTCAGATGATGATTTCAAACTGACTTTTGTGGTATCTATATGTAGTTGTATGTTTTTATGTGTTTCCATTCGGGAAAATAAATATTCTACTATACATTCTTGCCATTTCATAAGCTGTGACTAGTAGGGTGTTAGAATTATTGTTGCAAATATTTCATTCCCGAAATTTTCCCTATTCCCCCCACGATTCCTATTGACCCCATTTGACGGTAGGTAGTTCGTTTGAGGTGAAGCGAACCATTCAATTTTTTATTCAAATATCGACAATTTTTTCACACACACACCCATCCCTGTGTCAATCAGTAGAGATTTGCCAACTCAGAAGGAACACGACTCGAGTTAAATTGAGTGGAAATTCACGTAACTCGAGTTGAACTCGAATTATGTAACTCGAGTTAACTGGATGAAACTGAGTGGATGATTTGCAAATGATTTGTTTTGTTTTACCAATGTAAGACTGAGCTCGCAACAATATTAAACAAATTGGAGCGAATCTGTCGCTATAAATATGTATTGGGAAAATTATTATACTTAATTAAGGAGCGATTTTGCAACAAAAATGTATAGTCTGTAGCCCGATTCACGTAACCAAAACCGTAACGACATCTCAGCGATATAGTTGTTGACAGCCTTTTCGTAACAAGAAAAGGCTATCAACGACTATATCGCTGAAATGTCGTTATGGTTTTGGTTACGTGAATCGGGCCCCAGGTGTGAAGCGACTGTACCAAGCGCGCTTAAAACGAACGAATCGCCGCCGCGCTTGCGTAAGAATGAGAGCGCCAATCCTAATTCGAGTTAGAGAGAATTCAACTCGAGTTAATTCGAGTTAAGCCCAACTCTAGTTAGTAAATAGCATGAACTAAGGCCTAGGCCGCACAGCGGTTATATCCGCGCTGTTAAAACCGCGATAATTCTGTGTCCTATGGAATCATATGAACCTATCCGCACTTGCGGTTTTAAATCAGTGGTGAGGATAAATCTGTGGTTCGATACAGATTTGACGCGGCGCGACGCGTTTTTAATCCGCGCGAATATTTTGTGCACTATGAATGCTGCGTTCCATTCACCGTAATTTTTGTTATTTTCATCCACAAAAAGTGTTAAAAACGATAATTTTGATCACTTTCAGTACAAGTTGGTGCGAGTGGAACGAGATTTGTGGACGAAAATAACGAAATTTACAAAATTAACAGTGAATGGAACGCACCAGAAGTTGTATGGCGCTCACCGCATAGTGGAAAAAAAAAACCGCTTTGGGAGCGGGTGGCGGGGGGGGGGCGGAGGGTCAGTCAGTGTTGCCAACTTACGGGTTACCCTCCCAAATTTAGGGGGTACATAAGTGGGACGGCGGTAACGCTAAAAATATATTTTTTTTTGAACGATTCATAAACAATATAATATTACAGAATACTATTAACTAATTATAATTAATTTATTATTTATATTTTCTTAATATCTTTTTCTAGTAATTGTAGAGATTTTAGGGGTTTTTGACTTGAGCTTTAGGAACAATAATTGTTTTTGAGAGTTGGTATTATTTCGGAAATTTAATCGCAGTTAGGTGAAATTCCATACGCTGCAAATAATCCGCGCGAATAAAACCGCGTTGAGGTATAAACGCTGTGCGGCCAGGCTCTTAGACTTAAAACTTCCTTGGTAAACAGTAAATCGAGTTGATGACACATCACAGGTGCTACGTTCCATTCGACGAAATTTTTGTTATTTTCGTTCTCAAAAACTGTTAAAAACGATAATAATTTCTTTGGATAATAATGATTACATAGGTACAAGTTGGTTCAAGTGGAACGACATTTATGAACGAAAATAACGCAGCTTAAGCCAGGCCAGACTGTGCTGCCAGATGGGGGGATTCCCTGCAAATTCGGGGGCTCTTTTCGCCTTTGGGGGGAGATTCGGGGGGACGGATTCTTTTTCGGGGGATTTTCGGGGGGGAAATAAACATGTAGGATCATCAATACCTACTGATTTTCATATTTCAGTAATAAATTCTATCTATTAATTCAATTAGTTTGTTATCGTTTTGTGACGAGACGTTATTAGGAATATTTTCAGGAGCATTTTTTATACAAAAACAAAAATGGGTAGAGTAACCATTTTGGATATTGAAAACTGAAATTTAAAAAAATACAAATTGAAATTCCAAATGAGTACAACCTGTTTTGGGGGTATTTTTTCTCAAAAAGCAAATTTTCTTTCTTTTTTGAAAAAAAAATGGGGGAAAACTCACATGGTCATCTGGCAACACTGAGGCCAGAATACGTCACAACATAGGTAAATAAATTGGATATTATAATTACTTTGAAAAATAAAATGTAAAAGAAATGGTAAGGTAAGGTAGCTAGATCGTACTACTGAAATAGTATAAGGTTTATCTTAGGTACCAAAGTGAATGTAATAGTTAGGTGCTTTGTACCACTGAGAGGAGCGAACACCACAACCTTAAATCCTGGTACCTGTATATGGTATATAACACTCCGACGAATCCCTCTCGCTTTAAGGGGAGGTTTGTGCCAGTTATGCAAACTTAGAAGACTAGAGAAGTTAATTCTTATTATTCACAGTGTTTGCGATTAAAAATTTACCATGGATGAAACTGAAATTGAAATAATCAACCTTGGAGACAACTTAGAAGTTTCCCGGATTTTGCAGAAGTTTCTAAAAGATGTGAGTAATTTGCGTATTTTTTCAAATCAACCAAAAATGAACTTTATCGTATAAATAAATAATTAATATTGCAAGACTACCGACTGTATACTTTATGTAAGTACACCCCCATATTATTTTTTCTTTAGATACTCTCCATCCAAAGGTTGCCTGGTAGAGATCACTATTAGTGATAAGGCTGCCCATTTTCCACTTTCTGTGTAAATTGTGTAATTATTTATAAATGTTTATTTTTCTAGTGGTGGATTAATAAAGAGTTATCTATCTATCTATCTATCTATTTGTATGGTCCCAAACTAAGCAGCGCTGCAGTAAAATACAATGGACTAAGCCCGCCACACATTCCCACCACTGTTACTCCTGTAAGCCAGGATCGACAATGGTGTCCAACGATGATGCCAAAGTTTGACCCTCGGCGAGTCCCGGGGAAAAGCTAAGTTGTCTTGGAACCCACACAAGTACAATGGACTGAGTGCAATCTTAGTGACATCCAGACCAGGGCAAATCACGAGATGGTTCTTCCGAAATTCGCTTATGGTGGGAATACAACCTCCAACCACCTGCAGTGAGTCGAGTGGCCTACAGTGTCCTATGAGGTTGAACAAATTGTATGTTATTTCAGAATGAAAATGTTTTTAATTTTCCGATCTTGTGTGAGAACAATCAAAGGGTGTTGCTGTGGACAGCATTATTCCAAAAACTTCAGAATAAGGGTTCTGCATGTGTACATGCTAACTGTCTGGCCGTCATAAGAGTGTTGAGGTTTGTTGTGTAGTATACATTATTTTATTTATTTTCAAAACTATTCATTAATGGAAAAAGCAAATTTAAAAAAAAATATACAAATATTTTGTTGAATACAATAAGCCTGAGATTTTATTACTAAATTGCTATAAATAAATTGTAATTAACATTCCAGCCGTGATAAAGCGGGCCTTGAAAATTTGATTTGTGAGAAATGGATAACAATTCTCATAGAAAGGGCAGGTCTTTACAAGTTTGAAGAATTGGATGACGAGTCTATGGTACCCCTTGATGTAATGGAGAAGGATATCGCTGTAGAGGCTCTGAAGTGTTTGTGTAACATAACATTCAACAGTGAAGTGGCGAGAGCACTCTGCGCTCACACCTCTGTTGCACAAGGCTTGGTCGCTAGACTGAGAATCTACAAAGAAATTCCGTTCAAAGATGAAGTGATGCTCTTTGATATAAAGCTACTGTTCATTCTCACTGCTCTGCGGCATGACATAAAGGCTAAAATCAAGGAGCTTCATGGCATGGAATATCTGATCAATTGTTTGGGTGAGATATTGTTGGAGGCTTCAGCCACAGATGAAGCATCAAGTAGCAGTGGTACCGCTGTGAGCTCTCATTACTGTTTCCTACAGGTAATAATATTGATAATGGTATACACTGACCAGCCTTTTGAGATATTTTTTTCTTCACCTTTTATTTTGAATTAGAATTTTATTTATTCTTTTATATCATAAGAAATATGCTTGCGTGTTGAATATTTGCATACTTGTTATAAGTGAGTAGGACCTAATGTGTATAACTTTTTTAACAGGATAGTAAGCAAGCAATAGTATGTGAGATACTAAAGACCCAATTCAACCTGATGCCCCAGATCGGCCCTGAGGAGGCAGATGAGGCCGAAGAGGTGATGTACTTGAAGCTAATGCCGATTCTGACAGCCTTGTTACATGCTCACACGTCCAGTGACGAAACACTTATGGAGTTGAGGAACAACACTGCAAACCTGTTGACAAGGTATACTGATATATTTGATGCCAATATTTAGCCAAAGCAAAATAAACCTGTTTTCATTAATTTTAAGGTTTCAAATCATGTTGCAATGGACCAGTACTCCATAACTACTACATATACAACACTCCTAAGAAACTTCACATAAGGATTTTACCTGCTCTACCTGTTAACCTTAGGTACTGTTAATGTTAGTACAGGCAGTAGTTATGGAGTCTTAGAAATTAATTGGTATATGGTCTTCAATTAGTAGTCCACGGAAAAGTTAAATATTTTGAGGACTAATGTATTGTTTATAACTGACAAGAGATTTATTTTCTAGTGTGCCAAACAAGTTCTACATATATCTAATACCAAAATTGAATGAAGGCGAAGTTGCGGATTGCGTGTTTGACTATAGGAATATGGATGCTTTGCAAGCCCTAATACAGTTGCTCGAGTATAGACTGTCCATCACTACAGTAAGCATATCAGAAATAATACATGTATTATCACATTTACTGGCTATTATTTTTTTTTTTTTTTTTTTTTTATTTAATTTTTGGGAAGCTTACAGACTAACAAACAAAATAAAGTATAATAGAAAATTAAACATGAAAATAGCTAATAATAAGCTTAAGCATGAAAATAGCTAATATTAAGCTTAAGCATGAAAATAGCTAATAATTAGCTGGTATTATTTCGGCGTATCGGTTATATTTTGTAATACTGTGTATATTTTGTAGTCATCTGTTGACGAATACGGTAATTGCCTACAATTGTGGGGCTCGAATAGATTACATCTATTCCTCGGGGTCCATCTCTGGAGAGTTTTCGTAGATTGAGTTAGAAATTTGCGAAGTCGGTCCTGAAATTAGCGTATGAGGAGCTTGCCGCCGACTTTGGAGGCTGAGGGAGCGTAGGTTTGTGCCGTGTACGAGTGAAAAGGGCCGATGAAGCATTTCTTTATGTACCCTCAATTGTAATGTTACTTAATTTTTTCTATACAACGTATAAAACATCGCGCGTTTTATTGCTTTGACCAAACTCGTTATGCCCATCATTGTCCAAGACCCTCACATTTCGCACCACATTGTAAAACTGATTATTTATTTAAACAAATAAACACGAACCGTACAGCTTCCATACATGACTAATACTCTTTCAGAACACCAGGAATCAGTACGAGAATCTGTCTCCGATTCTGACGGTGCTGAACAAGAGTGCTTGCAGCGGGCGAGCGGCGCGCAAGTACTTGCGCGGTGCGGTGCTGCCGCCGCTGCGGGACGTGTCGCGGCCGCCCGAGCACGGCGTGGCGCTGCGCAACCGGCTGTGCCGCCTGCTCACCACGCCCGTCTGCGCAGTGCGCGACCTCGTGGCTGAGTTCCTCTTCATACTGTGCAAGGAGAAAGGTGACGATCTACCATGTTTTATAGCCTGTTAAATGTTCCACTGCTGGGCAAAGGCTTCCCCTTTCTGTCTCCACAGGTCCCTATCCTGGGCTTGTAGCGGCCACGTTTTAAGGTGTTCAAATCGTCGCACCATTTTCGTTGCAGTCTGCCACGACGTCTGTGACCATCTTTGGGCGTCCAGGTATTAATGCGATTTGCCCACCTTTGCGGATCCATTCGTGTCACATGTCTGGCTCAATCCCACTTCAGCTTTGCGGTTTTCTCACCCACGTCAGTAATCCGAGTAATGTATTCTTTGATATGTATTTTTTTATTGTTTCTGTGGTAATTGTTTATGAACAATATACGCGGACTAACTTGGCCGGGCTAAAGTTGGTTTCAGCGGCGTCGCAATAGATGTTTTTAACCCCCGACGAAAAATGAGGGGTGTTATAAGTTTGACGTGTGTATCTGTGTATCTGTGGATCTGTGTATCTGTGTGTCTGTCTGTGGCATCATAGCGTCTGAACGGATGGACCGATTTGGATTTAGTTTTTTTTTGTTTGAGTTAATCGAGAGTGTTCTTAGCTATGTTTCAAGAAAATTTGCTCAGCCGTTTGAAGACCATCAGCTCTTTTCTACTTGATGAAAAGATATAAACAACTTCCACAGGTCTGATCGATATGAAATTTGAAATCCTGTCACTTGTCAATGATATTACAAAGTATGACAACCTTGACCTGATGCGCAGGCATCATCAGAAGAACTCCTCAATGGTGTACGGTATCTACCTTGTTTTTGGGCTCATACGATGCGTTTTGACGAGTACATGCTAATACAAGCTGGGCAGTTAGTACACCGGTAATATAAGTTTAAAAAAGCATGAAATAAAAATTAAATTATAAATTTAAAAAACCCCGGTCCCCCGTTGCAACGATGACGCTTGGGTGAAAATATTCAGGTATTATTTTTATCTTTTTAAAGGTTTTTTTTTGTCGGGGGTTTTTTAAATTTTTAATTTAATTTATGAACAATGTTTACTGCGACGCCGCGCTGGAATTAAATTTGGGACGATCAAGTTAGTCGGCGCATACTGTGATTTTGTTTATTTTTATTTTATGGTACTGAGGTGGCAAACAAGCGTACGGCCCGCCTGATGTTAAGCAGTTACTGTAGCCTATAGATGCTTGGAATACCAAAGGCATAGCTCGCACGTTATTTTTGTTTAGCCCTTCCTCAATAGTCTAGTAATTTAGTATAGTTTTATTAGAGTCTCCTGTCCATGTGTTACAGTGGGTCGCATGGTGAAGTACACGGGTTTCGGCAACGCGGCTGGCCACCTCGCGCAGAAGGGTCTGCTGGGCGGCGCGCGCGGCGCGGACTACTCGTCCAGCAGCGACGACTCCGACACGGACGAGTACCTGCGCGCGCAGCCGCACATCGACCCGGTCGTGGGCTGCACCCGCCCGCCCAGACACAACCCCTTCGAAGGGATGTCCGAGGAGCAGGTAAATCCACTTAAATAAAATAAGCAACTGACTCACTGACTGACAGGTAATGCACAGCCAAAGTCGGAAGGTCTAGAAACATGACATTCTTTATGTAACGTAATGAACACTAAAAAGGATGTTTGTAAATGCATCGTAAAAGTCAGTTGTGTCAGCGTTTTTGGAAATTCATCCCCTAAGGCGGTTAAATAGCGGATGAAAGTCAATTTATGTCATCCCATCGGTCACATGACAGTCACTAATATTTAGCTTTTCCTCGGGACTTGTTGAGGGCCAATCCTCGGCGTCATCGTTGGACACCCTTATCGATCCTGGCTTACAGGAGTAGGTAATAGTGGTGGGAGTGTGTGGCGGGCCTAGTCCTAATTTAATTTGGTCTCACTATTCTGGTGCGACTGATGAGCGTTATGCCGTAATTGTTCTGGAAATACAATGTTCAGTGTTCATTCGCCCGCACACTCCGCTTGCCACCAAAAAGACCTATAAAATAATAATCGACTTCTTCGTAAGTGGGGTTTTTGTCACTAGTACCACCCGTATGTGTACAAAATACTCTGATAACTGTAAACTGTTTTCTCTTGCAGAAAGAGTACGAAGCTATGAAGCTGGTGAATCTATTCGACAAGTTGGTGTCGGAAGGCGTGGTGAAGCCGGCGCGGATAGGGCCCGACGGCCGCCCGCAGGCCGTCGAACACGTTATGGAGCTCCGAGAAAACCCACCGAACAGACCACAGTCTTAAAACACCCATGACTACCAATCTGGGTTTGAATATGTTAGTACCCTGTACTATACATTTGTACCAAAAAAGGTACAATTGTTTGGAAGTTACACTGGGGATAAAGAAAGTTGTAACAAGCTTTGAAAAAGTACTTGATCTGGAAAGACTTTTGGGAAGAATATGCCATGAGTAAATTCTATCAGTAGTTTTTTTGTAGTTCTATTCGATAGTTGATGTTGGCGTCAAACTCCGGGTGGTGATTTATAGTAGATATAAGAACACTTATGGTACGTTATAATTTAATTAAATATTTAAATTAATGTATTTTATAAATCATGTTTCGACGCGTCGGTACTCCCTGACAGATAATTCGTAAGGAATGTCCAAATTTTTTATCATCTTTAGTTTCGAGAGCTACTAGTGAGATGTTTCGCGTCACTTCGAAAATTTGCAAATTTATTATATTCGTGTACGAATTTTAGATCATAATCAAGGTTGTGGTTGGGATGTAAATAAATCAGAATTAAAAAGTAATTATTTAATAAAAAGTACATCAAGTACATTTATATTTCTTATAGTAATAGTACTATAGCAGTAGTAATCGTATAATAATAGTAGTATTTTTAGATAATTTGCATTATAAATGCATAGAAGACTACACAGTTATTTGGGTAGCCACACCTATTAACGTATTCTATGAATAGAATTACAGGCTCGCAATTTCGGTTCTCATTGTGATGATGAATGTGGCATTTTTTAAAATATTATACAACTACTTTCGTGCCAATAGTGGTATCTAAATCTAGTATGTAGTATTTATTAGATGTACCAAAGTCTAGTGTGTAATTGTTCTGTAGCTATAGTTTACTAATATTGAATAACCGTTTACGGGCATGTTTCAAAACGTTAGATATCTTTTATCCTCCATGTAAATAAAGTTATTTATTACAGTTTTTCCATAGAAGATCTATCGAAGAACGTACTAATATAAATGTGTGAATCTATCAAAACAAGGGCAAAACTTCACATTTATTTGGTAGATTAAAGTTATCTGTCGATTCTGAAACAGACCCTTAAGGCCACCGCAGACATGCTACTTTTTGCATCGGCGATCGGAGATTTTGCGACTACATCGCGTTTTGGCGACTCTCTGCGTTTGGACCATGGACCAATTACTAAGGGGACTGGCCCTAAGCAAGGCAAGCCGAGTGGTCGGCCTAGTACTAACATCGACATAAAACGAAGCGAGTGGTTCAACTATTTACCGGTAGATAGAACAATTAAATTGAAAAAAGAATGACCACGTTTTTTTTCATACATATATCTAATAAGGGCACCTCTTTCTTTAGTCTTTACTCTGTGGTTTTGTCGCAGCGACTGCTCCGATGCTAAAAGCGACTAAATCACCGATCGCGGTTGCTAAAAGTAGCATGTCTGCGGTGTCCCTTATGTCGTATCTCAAGCAAGTGGATATTAGTTATAAGTAGCAAGACTAGAAACTTTATCTTATCAAGTATTTTACTGCACATTACTTTATCATGTAATGCGCTAGAAATAATATTTTACTATTCATACATATTTATTTACTTATTTATAAATAAAGTTTACATAGTATAGCAAAATTGTTTTTTTTACGGAAGTTGAATTGTCTTGAAAAAATTACTTACTTCCCTGAAATAAGCGGGTCAATTACCTATCACTTACGAAGAGATTTAAGACTGACGTCATAATGAATCCACCTCGGGTAGTCCTTCATATCCCTTAATAAATAGCTTGTGTAACTATATTAAACTAAAACCTAAAAGGTATTTTTCATATGTAGGTATTTTATCATAATGTAGCTAAAATCCTGAAATAATCTTAAGTCATAAAAAATATTTTCATCCAAAAATAATAAACGACCATCTTCAATCGTGAACAGTTCATTATCATAGTTCCGGATGCAGGTTTGTATGTAAGCATTGAAATCAATATCTCCAGTCAGTCTTCCCAACTAGAGCAGAGTTAAAAATCAATTAGCCAATTCTGGAACTAGTAGATATAGCTACATTTTACTGAACGGGGAAGAGTGAAAGGTCGTAATGTCCTGGCCTGTAATAACTACTGCGCGATAGGCCGCTCGGGCGGGCGGGCAGTCAGTCCGCTTTCGTAGGGCTGGAATATAGGGCGGGCGGCGGCACGCGAAGCGCTTTCCGTGTGAAAATCGTAATAAAGTAGAAATAATATAGGTATTGTTATAGTAATATTTTGTTGTTATCTTGTTACTAAAGCTTAGTTTAATATGATTTGGATTTGTAGATACAATAACTAATACTCACTCGCGGTTTATTGACCTTTCTTTGTTTACCTACAACTAGGTAGAGGTTTACATTCCGCATACGATTGCCCATTGTGGTAATTGAATGTACGTATTACGAATGTAGGTATTTTTATTATTTAACAATAATAAGAGACAATGTTTGTAAACGATGTACGGTTTAAGTGAACGATCATTGCTCTCATTTTCCAAAACGATTGTCACGTTTGTTTACCTATCCGAAATAAAATAAATTAACGTGTGTAATAGATAGGTAATAGGTACATATTAGTAGTTGATATTTGAAATATCAAATTTGGTAGGTATTCAAAAAAGTTAACTTTTAACCAAATCACAATATTGGGCTCTTTTTATTTACCTCTTCGGGCAATTCGGGCATGATGGTTATTTTTTTTACCCGACTACGGCGGAAGGTTATGATTTTGACCGGTATGTATGTATGTATGTATGTATGTGCATCTGTTCCCACCTAACTCCCAAACTACTTGTCGTAATTTGACAAATGAGGTATAGTTAGAAGCGGCTTAACGGCGCGCTGGTTATAGGCTATGTGACGTCACATAAAATTGCATATGGCGCCCTCTAGAGGACATAACGTCATGAACTAAAAAAAATACATTTTTTAATGAAACCGTGTGGGGTATCAAATGAAAAATATATATATATATATATATATATTGAAAAATATATATATTGTTACCTATAATTCCAAAATAATTAAATAAAAAGTAAGTTTAAAAACTAAAACCCGACTACGGAAAAAACGCGCTCTAAAAAGTATGAAACAAGAAAATATTCTCATCTAGAGGATAGCCGTGGTCCGTGTTCATATGCCATTTGGCCCTAAAAGACCTACACGGACCACGGCTATCCTCTAGATGAGAATATTTTCTTGTTTCATACTTTTTAGAGCGCGTTTTTTCCGTAGTCGGGTTTTAGTTTTTAAACTTACTTTTTTGTAATCTCAAGGAATCGTCAAGTTGGGATTTCTTTTAACAGCAACGATGCTGGTCGCGGTAGTGGGTTGGTTGGTCGCGGTGTTGGCGGTGCGCGCGAGTCCGTCGCCGCCGCCGTGCGAGCGCGCGCCGCCGCACGCGCAGGCCGCGGACACTCACTATCGCCTCGGTATCGCTGGCGAACCAGACCTCTTCCTGCCTGGAGAACTCTACACTGGTAGGTGCATGGTTCCCCACTCCATTTGATCTGGGCCCTTAGATTATGTGAAGTCTTATTAAGCCGTCTTAAGCCGGTCACATTGACTCAATTCTCAATAAGCTGTAGGTATATTCGATTGATAACCGAATAGTGAAACGCCAGGTACATTTTTCTTCATGGCCTCTTTTTATTTAGGCGGGGGCTACTACGAACCCGGATCATCCTGTTCAATTCGTTTGTGATTTTGACACTAATTTGCTACGGAGATGTGGCAAAATTCTAAGTTTGAAGCCCGAACGGAATGGATTATTGCTTTCATACTGAGTTTGTAACAGCAGCCATGGCCCAATGCAGTTTAACTCAGCGCCCCAATGTGATTCTTTCTACCACGCTCAGATACCTACTTCAAAGTTTCCCTTTTTGTTTGAGACGTCGTTATCGGTAATTTTGTTTGTTTGTTGAATTGAATTCTGCTCATTAATCGACGTTTATTCAATTCCATCAGTGTCACTACAAGGCGTAGACAGCGGGCAAGGCCCGACGCCTTTCGTTGGCTTCATGATATGGGCAGAGATATCAGCCTCGAACAGTGACGAGGCAGTTACCCAGCCGGACGAGGCTTTCAGAGAGTCGCTGGGGTTGTTCCAAGCGTACGACGCTCAGGCGAAGGTCCACGAGTACTGTGTAGCGACCGTTGACAACGCTACTGCGCATCCGAAGACCGAGATACAGGTGATTAGATTGATTGATAGATTGAGTTGATGGATTGAGTTGATAGATTGAGTTGATAGATTGAGTTGATTGATTGAGTAGGTTGTGGTAGGAGTCAGAGAGAGTCACGGTATCCACTTCACCCTGTACGTTTCCGACTAAATAATTGCAATTCTAATCATTGATTGATTGTACTTACATGACTGTCCGTCGTAAAATTAAAATTCCTATCAAAATAAATGTTTGTAATTCAGATCGATTTCGGCTGATTGCTGTAACTATGCGATTGTTTTTTGCTTGACGATAAGGAATGAAAAAACACATGATACATGTACCTACTTACTTACATATCCATAATATTATACTCCTATAAATAGATATTAACTCTGAGACCGAATGACACTGTTGCAGAGACGATTTTAAAGGGAAATTAATTAAGTAATATGCTGTTTATGTTACATAATCATAAATAATAATTTGCAGCAGTTGGCCCCAGTAGGCGCCTCATTTTATATTAAACCTTTCTCAAGGGGTCTCTACGTGTTGGACCTATGCTCAAAGCCTTCCAAAGGTCCGGGTAAAGCTCGTGTGGTTTTAATCTACTTACTTATGTCGTCTTTAAAATTATCGTCAGTGCACCTGAAATTTAGGCTCTTGAGATGCCGTTTTCTCATTAGCTCTTGAAGGTGACACCTCAAAAGCTGTAACAGTTAAAGTCCGTCTACGGATTAGGTGATATGGAGCGCACCAACAAGTATAAAAGACGCTTGTATCCGGCTGTGCGCGCGCGCCGGGCCCGCGCCTCCCGCTGCCGGCGGCTGGTCCGTGCTGGCCAAGGAGCTGTGCGCCGCGCCCGCCGCGCCCTCCAACTTCGCGAAACAACCACCCATTGTGGAGCCATGCTGCGCCTGCGATGAGGCGAAGTACGAGGTCAGTTGAACTACCTAACTGGTCTTTCATCTTGTTTGTTATTTTTTGGCTTTACAACCCAAAAATATTAGTAGTTTTTTACTCGACAACGTAGGACCTAATAATAACGAATGTCGGCGTTACGGGAATCGAGCCGACAACCACCCGGTGCAGTGAGTTAAGCAATCTACGAACCACTATAATAGAGTCTAATGACTAGACCAAGCAGTCGTCGCAAACAATAGCAAGATCACTACAACTCGGGACAATATTCAGCACCGGATTTACATTTTTTAAAAATCGGATGCAGAATGCCAATTTATTTATGCCCGCTAGATCCAGGCCTGCTAATCGTTAATGAATGTAGGTGACGTTCGAGAGCCTGTGGTCGCGCAACACGCACCCGCGCGAGTTCCCCCCGGAGAGTGCGCGCGCGCACTTCGGCGACGTGATAGGCGCGTCGCACACGGCGCGCTTCCGCGTGTGGCAGCAGGGCCGCGCCGCCAGCGCCGGCCTGCGCCGCCTCGCCGACGACGGCGCCACCACCGCGCTCGAGAAGGAACTTAAAGCTGAGGTACGTCATATACCTATGAGGGGGAGATAAGTAAAGGGTGAAATTACTCGGAAGCTATAGTGTCCACGTTGGCCACTGTTGCAAACCGAATGACAAGTCTTTTTCTTACGGATTTTGTCATGCCAAGACACTCTCTTTCTTTGTTCATAGCAGAGATCATTCTCTCATGATAAAATCGATATTCTCATATTTTGTCTTGTCACAGCCGGCTGTACTGGGCCTTCGAGGTCGTCGTCTAGTCGAGGAAATTTCGAGGAAACGTCTTAGATTATGGGTTTCAGTAAAGCAATCGATTCGCGTCAATGCGCAGAACGAATCCTACCGGTAGCCCGATTCACGTAACCAAAACCGTAACGATGTCTCAGCGATATAGTCGTTGATAGCCTTTTTATATTACGAAAAGGCTATCAACGATTATATCGCTGAGACATCGTTACGGTTTTGGTTACGTGAATCGGGCCACGGATAGTTATTTTGTATTTTGTTTTCCTTTTTGAATGGTCTGCGTGGCTGTACAACTAGCCTAACCTAAGGCACCTCTCGAACGGATGATTCATGCTAGCACCAAACGCGTGCTTGCATATTCCAAGCCGTTCACGGCGTGCGGCAGCGAGGAATCATTATTAAGAAAAGACATGAGTCTAAGATGCAAATTGATGAAAACAATAATCTTACTAATAGTGGCCATACACGCTAGGGTTTGCATGCACAGTTGTGCCTGTACAGTTGAACTGTGCAGGCAAGCCTTAACGTGAATGTGTTCTTAGATTCGGTTATTCCAGCACAGATTAACTGTGCTTGCAAACCATAGTGTGTATGTCCACCATTAGGCGTGTGTAATTTAGCTATCTTGTTCTGCATACATAAGTACAACATACATACATGCAGCAACATACATGTCAACAACTTTGAAAAAAGGAGCGATGCTCATTCGATAAATACACGGAATAAACACAAGCTATCCGTACATGTAACTCGTCTCCACAGAATAAGTAATTCCTTTGTAGGACAATGCATACGCTTCTACAACAAACTTCCTAAAGAAATCCGAGATTTGCCTGTTAATAAGTTTAAAACTATAGTTAAAACTAAACTCTGTCAAAAGGCCTATTACAAAATCTCGGATTACTTGGAAGATAAATCAGCTTGGGACTGATCGCTCAAATACACTTTGTTAATAACAGTGTCATGTTAAAGTGTAGCGTGTCTTGCCTTGCTTATTTCGGAAGGCAGCACACTGGAGCTATTGTTTACCAAATTACATTGTATTAAAATAAGTAAATGGCGATAAAAAAAAAACAATGTAAAAAAGACAAGCCCGCTGAGTTTCTTGCCGGATCTTCTCAGTCGAGGTCGCGTTTCCGATCCGGCAGTAGAATTTAAGGAAAAATGTAAAATGACAATTTGTAAGTGCCCCCGTAGGCCTAAACAAAATAAACGCTTTGACTTTGACTTTGACTTTAAGGCAAGAACGTTTTCAGAGTGACCACATCAGAACGATAATCAAAGCCCGAGGCATATCCTGGCAGCAAGTGTCCGGCACTGGCATACCGAACACGTTCGCAGTGTTCAGAGTGGACGCCAAACACCACCTCGTATCCCTCGCTGCGAAACTGGCGCCCTCTCCCGATTGGATCGTTGGCGTCTCGGCTTTGGAACTGTGCAACGCTAACTGCACGTGGAGCAGGGTGCTCACCCTACCGCTGTACCCTTACGATGCTGGGACGGATAACGGTCTTAGTTATATGGTAAGTTGTTTGAGCTGGTCTGGTTGATAGTGCCTCGCGAGAGTCAGTACGTGACTCGCCGAGGCAAACACTCCGGCTGGCTGGCCGGCTGTATAATGCCAAGTAGTTTTTTTTACATAATTATTGTTAGCATCTTTTTAAATTGGCAAAATATAGACGTGTAAAGTTACGTAAACATTACTAATTATGTATGACTTCATAACTTTTTTAGCAAACTCTAATAGCGAATAAATATTTTGGCAACAATTTATTTTTTCCTAATAGGTATGTAAATAAATAATTTGTAACTATGAGTTACTAAAGAATATGCGAAATTCTATATTAATTATCATCCCAATTGGTTATGGTGTATCCGTACTGTATTCGGTCAGTCCCGGCGCGCGCCGAGCGTGCCGCCAGCTCCGGTGCGGGCGCTGCGTCCAGACTGGCCGCGCGACGCGCGCTCCCCGTTCTACAGCACCGCGGGCGAGATGCGCCCCTTCGCACGGCTCAAGCTCACCATGCTGCGGCTCTATGAAAGGAGCTGCGATGCTGCTGGTAGGCACAGTATTGGATTTTATTTATTATCTGCTTGATGCAGGTGAAGTATGACGCAATCTGGGGCGTTAGAAATAAATATTGCCACTCTAAAGTGACCGTAAAGGTATTCAGGTACTTATGGTAAAGTAATCAACTGTACCAAATAGAACTAGGTCATATAATTTATTATTATTGTCTCTTTACGTTAATAGATTGGCATGCAATACCTAAATAAGTATTACGAATCATATCAAGTTGAATAATGTCCTACTAATAAAATAACTTTTCCTAAGGAATGGACACCTCGTAATAATTTTTTGTATGTTACAACGTCGTTGTTGATTCTGGCATTCTATAAACATAACCAATTAAACGTAACGTAACGCATGAGCACGACAGAAGAGGTACTTATCTGTGCAAAGGTGGCGAGCACAGCCAAGAGTCTGGCGGTGTTCCCGGGGCTATGGGCGGCGGGGGCGGGGGCGGCGGCGCGGGCGGGGGCGGGGTGTGCGCGACGCACGCGTGGGGCGCGTGGAGCGCGTGCAGCGCGTCGTGCGGCGCGGGGCAGGCCTCGCGCCAGCGCCAGTACGTGTGGCCCGCCAAGGCGTACGCCGAGGCATGCCGCGTACCGCTCACGGATTACCGCGCGTGCCGCGGCCCTAGGGTGCACTGCAGGTGAGCTATATTAGATTTCTTGGACGTAGACTTCCATTTAAAAGAACAAAAAAATTACCCATAAAAATATTGAATTGTTGGATCATAATTTTACTAACTTTTTATAGCAGTATATTTATTTAAAAACTGGAAATACTTTTAATCTATATTAGAAAATGCGAATGTATTTGTAAATTGATAGAGCATCACTTAAAAATGCCTGAAGTGACCGATCTCATTTCTTTTTATGTCAAAGAGGGCAAACAATTTTCTGCTCACTTACTTTACGTTAAGAAATGTCACTGCAACGCCCACACCAACGTGGCGTCGCGTCGCCTTGAGACTTTCTTTTTATTTTCTTGCAATGCACACGACAGACGGCCCACCTGATGCTAAGAGGAAACCGCCGCCCAGGACATCGGTGCCGACCTTTTAGGGGCCTGTAAACATGCCTGTTCAAAAACCCCACAAGTCATAGTGCAAAGGAAAGACTTCAGGAGGGAGAATTATTGTCCTATTCCCGTAGAGCGCCGTCAGAATTCGAGCCGGACCCAGCGGAGTCGAGCGGTCCGTGCGCGGTGTCCGCGTGGTCAGCGTGGTCGCCGTGCGAGGGCTGCGGCGTGCGCGCGCGCACCCGCCACTACCTCGCGCCGCGCGCCTTCAAGCGCTGCCACGTCGGCTTCCGAGCCAGCACCGTCATGAGCCAAGCGATGCCCTGCGATATCGGACCCTGCGAGAAGTGAGAACGGTTTTACAAACAGTAACTTTTTTGACGAATGTTATGGGAGAGCCCAAGACCGCGATGGAAGAAGATAAGGGAGACCTTTGCCCTACAGTGGGACATATTAGGTTATTAAAAAAAAACTTTTTGGGGTGTGTGTATTATTCAATTTGTTTTTTTCTTTCAGACCGCCCAACGGTCGTGCGAATGCTAGCAACTTCGACTGGTTCTATACGGTAAGATTTTATTTATGCAGGGTGAATTTGTCAAGTGGGCGTGGATGGCCAAATCCGAAACTATGAGGAATAGCGACAAGTACTCAAAGGAGTCTCGGGCCCGATTTTGATGAAAACTAAAACCGCATCATTGGATTTTTGACAAAACAATATTCGTAGCCAGGAATAGAACGAGTTGATTTTGAAAAAAAAAAAACACACTGTATTATTACATCATTCGATAGTGTCGCTGATAAGGAACGAATTCTGAGAAGTAATGACATACGGCAAACTTGAGCTTGACAAACTAAGGTCCTATATTTTAATTGCATAGATTGTTTGCGAGAAAGTTGCCGTTTTGAGGTGGAATTTCAGTTATGGTACTTCGGACTAAACCTGTGCAAGTCAACCTAAGCCTTGCAATTTTTATTACCGATCAAAATTCACTGATCACCGATATTATCTTCGTCAATTCTCCATCGTAAATCGTAGATTCATGTCGTTCGACATGTTATCCAGCATTGACGGGCCCGTTGGCGAGGTTGGTAAGATTCCGCCTATCACGCTGCAGGTCGTAGGTTCGATTCCTACCCGGGACATGCATTTGTGTGCATGAACATGTCTGTATGTCCCGAGTCTGGGTGTAATTATGTATATTAAGTATGTAGTATTTACAAACAAAAAAGTAGTATATTATGTAGTAATATCAGTTATCTGGTTTCCATAGTACAAGCTCTGCTTAGTTCGGGATCAGGTAGCCGTGTGTAAAAGAATGTCCCAGGATATAGGGTAAAACCCCCAATTATTGGCACCTTGCACCAATTATTGTCCATACATATTTCTATGGGATTTCTTAGTTCAGCGGATATAATAACTAGGTAGGTGTGAAACACAGTGAAATTTATTACTTTTAACAAAAAACACTATTTCCATGTTTAGTTTTCTTATTTTTTAAAAATAACTTCAAAAGTGCCAATAATTGGGGGGGTGCCAATATTGGGTGCCGTTACCTTATATTATTATTATTTATAATGAAAATGTAGTGTTGGTTGATGCGCGCCCTTCCCCTATAATCAGGACAACCCTCGCGGCGAGTGCCGTGTGTCGGCATGGGGCGGGTGGTCGCCGTGCTCGGCGCGGTGCGGGCGCGGCCGGCGCCTGCGCACGCGGCTGTACGTCGTGCACAGCCACGGGCCCGCCGCCGCGGCCGCCGCGCCGCTGCAGGCCGAGATATCGCGGAGACTGCTCGCCAACTGGAACCGCAGATTCGCGCAACTGCAGCTCATTGTAATACTCCACTCAGACCCCATGTCGCTTACCCTTTGAACTCTCTCTCTCTCTCTATGTCTTCCTGGCTATATATCCCACATACCTGACACTCTCTAATGTCCTTTAGCACTACAGCTTTCCACCTTGTTTTGCTAAACCGTTCCTTATTAGATTCATGGCTTAGCCTTTGAAGTGCCACTGTTAAATGTTTAAAATACCATCAGAGCCATAACTGTAGCATTAGATTTTTGGAAAATTTTGTTCCCTAGCCGGAAATCGATTCGGCTGATTTTGAAAAAAAAAATGTCATATGTATTATTGCACCAACCGATAGAGTCGCTTCTAAGATTCGAATTCTAGGAAGTAACTTCAAACGGCAATCGTTGAGATGAAGTTAATGTTCATGCTAAAGCTTGAGTCGGTGTCATAAAAATAAAGATTTTACTATTGCGATCGACCCTCTGATTGCTATGTGACTCGGCGCCTAGAGTCACAGAGATCTTCTCTTTTTCATAGCCTTACCATTGGGCGGAGTCAGCTTTCAGTCTGTCCTAATTTTATTCCTAATAACCGATATTTACATAGAGTAATTGCCATTTGCCCTCACAGACCCAACTAGTGGGACTATCGGTAACCTAAAGCTAACACATTTATTTGGCAGATTTTCTTTTTTCACGATTTTGACTGCCGGTAACCCTAATATTTTGCGAATAACAATTAGCGTTTTTGTGTTCTTGCGTGTGGTAAGGACAATGCTGCCTTTTATGGCGCAAAGTCAAGGGCAAAAACGAGTTCCTTTGTCCATTATTGGTGAACCCCCTTCAATGTATAAGCTATAGCTGCTTCCGTAGGAGTACCCAGTGGAGAACATGACGGCGAAGGAGCCGGCGCTAGAGAGGCAAGTGCAGGAGCACTTGGAGCGGTGCCAGTTCACACTGACGCTGCAGGAGGCGTTGTGCGACGGCGAGGAAGGCACCTGCCTCAACGCGACCGTCGCGCAAGGTGATTTTATTCTTTGAGTCTGTCGTCTAATGTATAGTCATGTTGTTTACTACTATATTAGCGGCACGTTACGAAGGCCGGTTTGACATGTGGGGGGGGGGGAAGAAAATGAACCTTATTATAACGAAATAAGACTGGCCGTTTAAAAAAATAAGAATGTCAAAATATGAATGCGAAAATGAATCTTATTCCGTTATAATAAGGTTCATCCTTTTCCCCTTACACATGTCAAACCGGCCTTCATAACGTGCCGCTACCTTATCATATACAGGTATAATATTCCGAAACTATAGAGGGTAGCGATAAATGTCTAAAAGACGATCAGATCTGATTTACGTAAAAACCATAACTGCATCATTAGATTTTGTAAAAAAGGCAAAAAAGCCCTAGCCGGAACTCGATCCGTTCGATAGGATCTCGAAATTTCCATTTGTACCACATAACGTATTGAAGTGGTTGTAGCTCCTACCCCGGCGATCGATCCGCGTACAGGGGGGCTAATAGCGACGCTAAGCAATTTTGCAAAAGCAATTCATTTTTAGATTTTCTACCAGAATCCGCTAATTTCCATGGAATGGTCATGAATGGCGTAAAATGTGTGACTATGTTACAGAAATTTGGCAGAATTTCTAAGGATCCTGCTAGAAAATCTGAAAAATGAATTGCATTAGCAATGTTACGTAGAAAGAAAAAGAAAAACATATATTCGACACTAGCAAGACACATAACATAAAGAGATGAAACAGAAATAAAAAGAGGTTAGCGTCGCTATTAGCCCCCCAGGGGATTTCTTGAGTTGCATAAGATGAGTTGCACGTCTTGTACAGAGGTGTGCAAGCTGCCGATGTCGGTGGGACACTGCCGCGGGTACGAGGAGCGCTGGTTCTACGAGTGGGCGCGCGGTGCATGTGAACCCTTCGGCTTCACTGGTTGCGGCGGGAACGGGAACAACTTCCGCACGCGCGACCACTGCCTGCGGGCCTGCCGGACCCTTGTCAACACCACCAACACCGACACCAACGCCAACATCACCGCGGCCAGTAAGTCACATTATAACCTAGTTTACATCAGTCAAGTAGGCGACCGAGTCGAGTGGCGAGCGATAAACAGCAGGCGAACTCGACCAATGTAAACGAAAGGGCAAGTAAACTGGGCCGAGTACTGAGCGAGTCGAGTGGTCTCGCGCGGAGCGTAGTTTCTCGGCCGAGTTGTTCCCCCACCACCATTTTTACTCGACTCGGCCTGCCAAATCGCCCAGTGTAAACCGTCGACTCAGTCCGAAAGCGAGTTGAATGTTACATAGACCAACTGGGTCCAGTACTGTTACCAGAAGCTACTGGGCCCAGTTGCTTTACCAATGTAAATTGTGGAAGGCGAGTCGAGCAATGCCCGAGTAACTGGGCCCAGTTTGCTCGGCCGAGCTGCTGGCGTAATGTAAACCTAGCTTATTAACTTTCACACACCAACCGCCTAATTTATTTTATTGGTGGTAGAGCCAAAGATTCAAAGATTCAAAATGTTTATTTTGTTTAGGCCTACGGGGGCACTTACAAATTGTCATTTGACATTTTTTCTTAAATTCTACTGCCGGATAATGTATTTTGGTAAACAATAGCTCCAGTGTGCTGCACTGCGAAATAAGCAAGGCAAGACACGCTATACTTTAACATGACACTGTTATTAACTAAGTGTATTTGAGCGATCAGTCCCAAGCTGATTTATCTTCCAAGTAATCCGAGATTTTGTAATAGGCCTTTTGACAGAGTTTTGTTTTAACTATAGTTTTAAACTTATTGACAGGCAAATCTCGGATTTCTTCAGGGAGTTTGTTGTAGAAGCGTATGCATTGCCCTACAAAGGAATTACTTATTCTGTGGAGACGAGTTACATGTACGGATAGCTTGTGCTTGTTCCGTGTATTTATCGAATGAGCATCGCTCCGCATCGCAAGCTGTAGCCAATTGACTGCAGCTCATAAACGGGCTGGCTCGACCTCGGTAGTACAACCCTCAGAAGATCGGCGTAAAGCAGCTTGCCACTCCCCTTCAGGTCAGCCACTTGCGAGCAGTGCTGTTGGTATTACAAGCATCTATAGGCGACGGTTATTGCTTAACATCAGGTGGGCCGTACGCTTGTTTGCCACCTTGATATTTAAATATCGTGGGTACAAACGCCGTAAGTATCGAGCACGATTGCGTGGCACTAACTATGCTCTATTGATCTTGATGTTTTTCAGCGGAAACCATCTCGAATGCCACAGCACCAAAAAAGTTAAAGCCGACACCGCCCAGCGACGATAACGAGGTTATTCAGAACGATAGCCCGCAGACTGAAGGTGAGGTAAATAGTACCTATAATCCATGCTTTGATAAATAAATATACTTACATTATATAAGCTTTATGTGTATAGAAGACCTATGCTTGTTACTCTCGAGCCGACGGTTACGGTAAAGGAAAACATCGTGAGGAAACCTGCATGTCTTAGAAAATCTAACAAATCGAAAGACATGTGAGATTCACCAACCCGCACTGGGCTATCACGGTGGATTATGGCCTGAATCCCCTATGAGTGGAGGCCCGTGCCCAGTAGTGGGACGTTAAAAGGGCCAATATTATTAATAATGGTTAGTAACTATTCTTATTAGTTATTTCCCGTTATTTCTCGTTTTGGTCAAGAGAAAAAGCGCTTCAGTCGTGAGTCAGGGGATCAGGGGGGGGGGGGGGGTGAGTGGGGAGAGGGGTGGCGGGGGCAATTGCAACTACCCGCTTCTGCTTCAAGGATGTAGCGAAGTAATATAGTTCTTTCTTACATCCACCTATATGCGAATGTTGCTTGGTAGATGACCTAGGAGCCTGCCCGACTAGCCAGTGGCTGGGCTGGGGCGAGTGCTCGGGCGACTGCAACTATGCTATCAAACTCAACTATCGGATTATTTTGGTAAGTCCTATTTATTTCACTTAAATCGCTTAGATATAGTACCTATTCATAATATGGGCCATAATTTGGTATCTTTACGCTATTGTTATATGATTCGATGCCTGAAGGGATGGAATAAATTGGTGCGTCCAGATGCCTCGCATGCCTCGCCCGTGCACTCATGTTATGACATTATGTCTATGCGTTCCGACGTCAAAACTGAGTGCTCGGGTGCCGCATGCGGTAGGCAGTATAAAGACTGGTGTCGGCAGTATCTCAATGAATAAAAAAAAAACTAGTAAGAATACCTACTTATAGTACTTGGATATTTTTATTTCTATAGAATTCCTTGTCAAACTCGACGAAGAGTCATTGTCGTCGATTGATCAAAAGCCGAAAGTGCACGCCGGCGCAGTGCCGCAAGGGGGCTGATAATACTACTGTGGATGTGGATGGTGATGAGTCGAATCGTGAAAATGAATAGTTTTCTTTAACTGTTGTAATAAATGTTACCGTTAGCATTCCGTGGAGTGCGGGTGGTGAGCGACTCACGGCTCCGGTACCATTCTGGATAAATGGTAGTGAGCGATCACGGTGCAACTCACACGTTGAGTACCAGAGTGGATGCTCTGGCGGCAGGACCTACCGTAGATGGTCCCTGACGCTTCGTAAGGGGTTGCCAGGTATAGTGTGCCTCTTTTTATACCTCACGGTGGGCAAGGGGGCCACTGTAATAAATCTCTTTCCAAAAGGTATGGGTGTTGTTGTAATAAATGTCTTAGGCCCGTACTAATAAATCGATCTCAATTTTGAGATCGAACTTGAGATGCTGTTTTTGACAGATGTTCCATACCCCCCAGGTAGCAAGTAAGGTCGGCGACGAAAAAAAGACGTCAATCTAAGGTCAATTTAGGGTCAGTGACGTAATCGTACGTCGTTATGACGAAGATTTGCTACTAGGGACATTAAACGTCAAAACTGCATCTTAAGATCGATCTCAACTTTGAGATGCATTTATTAATACGGGCCTTAAATGACTCTATATCAATATCTCTTTACTAGTAAGATTTCAGGTATTCAAGTGTACTACAATAAAACCTAGTTTGTTATGGGTAATGTTCAATCAATAGATATTATAGTGTAATAGCGTAGCGTCCCTATATCTGACATAATGGAGTACATTATATTTCAAAGGAATAAACCTTATTATACTATCATGGTAATTATTTCCTGCCATTTTACCAAAACCGTTTGAACCGGACAGAAATAGGCACTTAAGCTAAGAACAGCCATACGAAAATGAACCCTAAAGGTGTCCATTCTGTGATGTCCGCGAAGGGACCTAAATATCTGTTCTTTGTTAAATATCATTACGATATGAATGTTGTATGTAATTAGAACGAAATATAAATAATAACGAAAGTAATGTTTAATAGTTTTATTTGTTTTTACAATCAATAGTCAACAAAGTTTGTACACAAAACACTTACGAACTATTATTATTTGTCAACGTGTCGTCATTACTGTAGAACAATGTAGATAATCGCTCATAAGTTTAAGCTATTATAGATCGGTGTTCCCTAACTAGCTTCCCTAAAATAATACTGTATAAGAACATCACAGTCGCTTTGTACGCCACCACTGTATGTATTGCCAGATATAATATACGGATTGGATAGAGACAAAATATAATGTGGATGCATGCACATGCAAGATAGGTATAACAGGACAGTTCAAGTAGAAAATAACGAAAAATATTAGACTGGCAACACTTCATTACTATAAAAATCATGATGTTGAAAAGGTAAGCTAGCAACACATTTATCATTTGATAAGTATTAGGTATAATAGATAGGAAAGCACATAAACATATCATTAGATAAACAATTATATCGTTAATTAGGTCCTTAAAATAACAATTCGATTTAACGATAGCAAATAAAAAAATAAATATCTACAAAATATGCTCAAGGACAATAGTTGATTGAAATCAACGGCTATTACGATTAGGATCGACTCTTTCTACTCATATTCATCATAAAGGTAATGTAGTTACAGTCAACATCAAAAGTGATCTATCAAAAAATTAATCAGTGTTTATTACATAAATGCGTACTGATTGTATTATTTTGAAAGCTTACAGGCTGCAAGTTGTATAACATAATATATGACGATGCAATTTTAACCAATTCCAAAAAGGAGGACGTAGCTTCATCGATTACTTTTGATGAAGAATATTACATAGCAGATATAAAATTTAATTTTTTCTGCTATGCCTCCAACAATACCTTTACACGTCAACCAATCTCTCATCATTAATGTTCGATTGTGATGATTCGGTGTCAGGCAGCCGCACCGGGGCGGAGCGATTGCGATGCTACGACGATTTCTAAACAAATTGTCGCCTATGTGATGCGGCCGCCACCATAATAGGTAGGTATTTATAAGGTTTGATCGCTGTCGCATCGCAATCGTCTTACCATTGCATCCGCGGTGTAGGCGATTGCAATGAGGCAGAAGTTTCATTAAAACAAGCCTCTATAAATATATGCTGAAGGCCGTATCAGTCGCATCGCAATGGCCCTACCGGTCGGCAGTCGGCAGTCGGCAGTCGGCAGCGCACGCGCAACCGAGTGACAATGTGGCTGGCGAACCATGTTTTTATTCATTACACTTTCACTATTGTAGGCTCGCTCTATCATTTACTACGATTAGAAATTTCGCTTGACGCGATACTCAACGTATTTCTTTGGTCAAATATCTACTTCGGTTTGTAATAGCCTCCTGTTTCGATGAACCCTATTATTTCCTTACAAAACCTGTTTAGTTAGTAGGTATATTTTTAGTGTATACATCGAATGCGGTCTAAGTAGTTAAAAGTACATATTTTCATTATCCACCGTAAATGCCGAAATAATCTTCTGTAGCCTCTTCGCTAGCTACCGCATAAAGAGGACACAATAGATAATTCGATATGAACTCACGCTTAATAGTGTGAAAAAAATGTCCGTGACGATTGAACTCGAATCACTCGTATTTTAAACTTAAAATACTCATACTATAATTACTTAACGCTATCACTATTTACAAGGCAGTTTGTTTAAAGTTAAGGCAAGATAGGTAGGCCCAGATAATTCTGAATCGTTCAACGTCATCTGGGTATCATTATAGTCTTTGGGGATATTGTTCTGATAACTGGTGGTCTTTAAATGGCCGTATTAATACATAATGAAAATAACGAGAAAGGATGTTGAAGGATTCAGGTTACAAATACCTATATGGTGTCCTACTTTAATAACGCATAGGTATGGCGCCTTAGTAAATACAAAAATATATGCACCTTACCACAAAAAAATAATCTTTTACTTTCCTCAAGAGAAATAATCAAAAGGTCAGCTCGAAAGAAACGGGTTTAGATTTTCCCCGCGCTTATTGATAGGTGAACTTTTAATAATATAATTTTCGTCTACATGCTGTCTGCCTAAACTAGTAGCTAAGGTATTCTTAAATTTTCCTTATGAAAGTAAAAGATTTTTTTGTGGTAGGTAAGCACATCATCTTTAGCATTTACTGAGGCGCCATGCAAAATATCGTGGACTATTAAAATAAGACCTTATAAGGGCTCCTCAAATTGTCACATGACCGCTACACGTCGGTGTGTAGTGGATTGGCTTTTAATATCACATAATATCTATAGTTTAACTATGAACACATTAGTACTGAACTATGGTTTAAATGCGGGTGACGGTGGGGTGCGCGGGCGGCTCGCAGCACCGCGGCCCGATGCACTCCTTGGCGCAGGGACACGAGCACCCCAAATTAGCGAAATCTATCAACGCCTTTTTTTCTTCATCTGTTCCTGTAAACAAAAACATAAGCTCATC
This sequence comes from Drymonia ruficornis, assembly GCA_947859195.1. Classification (NCBI taxonomy): domain Eukaryota; kingdom Metazoa; phylum Arthropoda; class Insecta; order Lepidoptera; family Notodontidae; genus Drymonia; species Drymonia ruficornis. The sequence goes on along the minus strand of OX401910.1, from coordinate 5,553,472 downwards.
TGAGTGTTTTCATTGGCAAAAAATGTACACCGATTTATGTTTCTATTTCTTTTTTTTTACAGCACAAAATAATATGAACAATTATCGTTAGTGGTACCGAGGGGCAGGTAAATGGTGTTTTCGTAGGGTCTAAGGCTAACTAATTGAGATGACGTATCCTCATATACGACTATATAGGTAGGTACTATGCACAATATTATGATAGGCTAATGACACAACAATAGGCTAATATGAACTCTAATTGTGGGTGACGTCAGTCTAGGTGTCTCATATTGTGGACGGTGTGTATATGTGGACGGAAACTACCACATGCATTGGCGCTAGTGGGGTAAGGCTCTAAAAGGCATTAAGAATAGAACTTACCAAGCATTGATGTTAGCGTGAACTCCGGCTGGAGCGTCACCAGGCCGATGCCGTGGCGTTTGAATATATCACACACTAGTGCCGAACTTTTTAGGTAGTCCTGAAACAATAGCAATAGTCTCACTAAGTATCTTTTAATTTAAGGCTGTGCTACAATAACAAACTGGTGGTGGTACCTATTTGCCCAATCACGAGTAGACCAACGATATTCGAAGTTGTTCGGATTTTCAGTTGTTTTCCAATTTCAAAATGTGTTGTCTTGTCGGGCTCGTGGTCTCTCACCGTCAAACGCACTTGGCATTGAGAACATGCGTTACTCAAGTACCCCTGTGTATTTTTTCATATGCAAACTGTAGGTAGGTACCTATACTCACTTTCTGGGTATTTGTCCGCCTTGTATGAGATTTAAAATTTTGTAGGTAATAGCCGTCTGCTAGGGGCGAAGTTGAATTTGCCATACAACAAGCCAAATAGTACGTACGTAGACTATAAAGTATACAGTTACGTTACGAGAAAAAATATTCTGTAGGCAGTAGGTAGGTACTATGTTTGGTACGGTTGTTGTTGTGTACCTCGTGGGAGCTGTAAGCGATGTGTGCGGTGGCGACGAGGCGGTCCCTGTGCAGCTGCCACACGTGCAGCTCGTGGATGGCGAGCACGCCGGGCACGCGCAGCGCCGCCGCGCGCAGCTCGCACGCGCCCAGACCCTCCGGGACCGTTTGCAGCAGCACCAGCCCCGCTGAACGCACTATACACAATACATTTACGAAATTAATCTCCTCCTCGGTAGGTTAAATACTTGTTCAAGCCGCCCAAAGTCCTCTGACATGGCTTAACGATCGCTGTCCAAGGTGTAACAATGGGGACCGACTGTCTATGTGCCCTTCGAAACGTGGGGTCGCTCAGAATATAATATTACTGGTGGGGTATAGAATGCCACTGAATGGTCATCAATCTCCGAATTACCTTGCCATCCTTGCTTAACTTCTGATCGTTTACCGATCAGTGATTGCTTTCATCTGGATATGACCGCCAATGACTGGACGTTTATCAGTACGTATTTTGTCAATAGTTATGCACGTTTTGTTCGATGCTAGGTTGGAACCTACCAATTTTTATGTTTCGATGACATTGTAATCAGTTATAATTCTAAGCTAAGAGTGTTGGCTCAAAGGTCTCTAATTTGTATCGTAAGCGTAGCGTGGGTAGGCCTCCCACAAGGTGGACCGACAACCTGGTGAAGGTCGCAGGAATCCGCTGGATGCGGGCAGCGCAAGACCGGTCATTGTGGCGAAACTTGGGGGAGTCCTATGTCCAGCAGTGGACGTCTTTCGGCTGAGATGATGATGATGTATCAGTAATGTTGGCCGTAAACCATTGGTTCCGTACAGCCATGGCACGTAATTTGGCGAGGGTATACCCTCATTATGAAATGGAGTCGCGAAACGGTCCCATCTGTTACGAAACGCGTAATGCACTTGCGTCACGGCTGATATTGTTTGCTTTGTTTTTTTTTGCACACAAATGTATTACATCAACGAAACTGAAACTTTCCGATTAAGGATTAATTGTGTACCAAATATGTATCTATTCTATTCAGCTGTTCAAACTACAAATTCTCAGTAACAAACAACTTTCGTAGGATAATCATCCATTCTTGTAATAGGTTTTTAAGATTTCACACCTTTTCTTGTAAATTTTTACCAAAAATAGATACTACATAGATTTTTACATTTTCACCTCAGGTAGGCTATAAATCTTTAGCCTACCTTAGGTAAAAATGTACCTACCTAAAAAGTGCCGAAGGTAGGTTTTTATCTATCTAATTGTAATTAGTATCTAGGTATTAGGTATTCCTGTAGATGCTTGATAAGTAAAAAAATAATCTAATTTTCTTATCAGGCTGTTTTGACACGTGACCGGCTCGGGGTTGATGTAAAATAAGGTTGTTGATAGCGTGTTGTGTTGTGGTAACGTTATGGTTTCGCGATTGCCTAAACCGATAATGTGAACACGTAACTCGTGATTCATTTACTGGGCCGTAAAATGTACCGGTTGCTGACCGTTTCTTTCATCTTTGAGATCTTTTGGTTCTTTACATACCTATTGGCATTGTTTAGTTGTGATTTTGAACATTCGGGCACCATGTCACGCATAATAATTATAAGACTTGGCCTGTAGCTCAACCATAAGTTTATGGGCTATTCGTCATATCGTCCCACAATTTTATCTTCCGGTTTCCTTTTGGTCTTCCGGCTCTCTCACTCATCATACGAAACGCAGCTACAGTCAATTGGCTACAGCTAGGTTCTGCCACCAATAATGGAATGTACCTGAGAACTCTTTCGGATGCAATGCTCATGATGGTTGTAAGTGAATAAGAAGACAGCTTAGAGGTTACTTACTGAATGGGTAGTTCAAGACGACGAGCGCGATGGCTGCGCAGGCCGAGAGTGCGGGGTCGGCGATCCTGGCGGCGTACGGCTCCCACTCGGTGACCAAGCCGGCACCGATCACGAACAAACTGCCTGGTTAACAAACAATCAGTCGGAATATTTGCAGCAAATTTGTGCCGACACGCCCTGTCATTGACAATCTCTGCAAAGCTAGCACACGTGCCAAGTCGAGACATTTGTCGCTCCGCGTCGCTCTCTCTCTTACTTAATGCATGGGAGAGAATGGGACAAAAATCTATTTATCTCGCGTTTTGTCTTGTCGCGGCCGGCTGTGCTGGGTAATCCCTATCTCGATTATAAGTAATCTTTCAAAAAGCCCCGCAACTGTGTAATTAGTGCAGGTTTCATATCAATCTTGCCATGCAGGTAACCCTTGGTAACAGACAGCTTATTTATAATCTAGATAAATAACTAAGTACTTCGGTAATCTTTCTTTGTCTTTACCTGCTACCTAGCTGTATCTTAAGACAATACAATTTATTTGAGTGACTTGTCTTTTATTACTTTAATCTTATCTGGAAAAAGTCGATTGTATTTTAAATATGCAGATAAATATTAATACACCATCACGCCAGTATTCCCCTAAGGGGCAGGTAGAGATGTGCTGTAGTACACCCACATTTTCGCTGATGGAATTGGTCTGGTCATCCAGGGCATCCAGGGCTTGATTTGCCAATAGGCCGTATAGGTCGCAACTGGGCGGCAGCAAGTAGCCTAGGGGGGGCAGAGGGCGCCGTTTCTATTGGTTCTTTGTTATCTAATTAACTTTGGTTACGGCTGACGGATGGCACGTTTGCCTACTCCGAAGTGTTTCAGAAGTATTCCGGATTCTTTCCCAGAGAAGGGTCCACGAAAGAAAAAAACGTCTAATCACGACTACTGAATTCGAACTTCGGAACACTATCGAAACCCTTTCGGAGTGTAGGAAAACGTATCGACTCGAGTTGGGCCTTAGGTTTATCCATATCAGTTACTTCACAGTAATAACTTATAGGTATACCACAAGCCGTTTGCTTCCATAATCTGTTATCGCACCCTATACTAATTTATGTAGGTAGTAAATACATAGTTATATTGTAGCGATTAAATCAACACGTGTTTACATACTAATAGTTTGGTGCTGCAATATAATAACGATCAAGATTAATCTAGATAACATTATTACTTACATATATCTAAAGGTAAGTATAGACTTGAGCATTTTCTCGAGTATTTCCATTTTCCATGTAATGAATCTTTCGTACGAATACAGGCAAAAGCTCAATTTAAAAATGCATTTCCATGTAATATAACGTTCCTGCGAATGCTCAACGCTGTGCTCGATGTAGTGAGCATTTATTTACCTGTAAAATGTATGTGTACCTTTTGTTGAAATGTGCACCTCACACCGGCGAATGCTCGATGTTCTGTTACAAGTCAACGCTCAAGTCTATACTCACCTTAACGAAGCTCATAAACTGCTAAATAATGTTGCATTTAGTATTTACTGTCCTCGGGGAAATGAAAACAGACTGATTTGGTGATAAGTAGGTAGTAGGTAGATATTTTTTTTATATAACATACATTTTAGGCACTTTTCAGGACTTCTGTATGTCCCATCGAGCCCAATATCCTTCAGGAGCTCTTGTGAGGGACAAGTTAAAATTGCTTGTGCGAAACTTCAAATCCTACTTCACTTTTTTTTTAGTTTTACCCGACTCCCCTGGAAGGAGGGTTATGTAGGTACCTATGTATTTATTTTTTTGGCGTACAATGCTTCTTCAGATTAATATGTCTATTTATGTGACGCGTAACAATTTACAATGTAAACAAATTGCTAATGTTTGATGTTTATGTAGGTGGTATGGTAGCTAATTATACTTATTTTACGCTGAAGTTATAAATTGAATAATTTATTTTTATTACGACAGATTTTATAGATAGGTACTAACCTATATACCTAATAAGTGGTTTATAATGTGAGGCAAATACGTAGTACGGTCAGCAACTGAAGTCGCTGAACATTTTCCGTTTCTCAAATCACTTGCACACATTTGTTTTACATCAATTCCATTATTATTGACGAAACAATATTTCAATATGCTGCTATTATTTAGTTTCAACAAGGTTTACTAACGTTTGTAACATAAAGAGTATTACCGATTAGAAGAATTGAGAATGTTCAGCGACTTATGTTGCTGACTGTACTAACCAGGAGCCTACGTTATTGTCATCACACTTTAGCATATAAATGCCTTCAAAGCATTCCAAGGTAGCGTCGCTCTAGTGGCAAACAATATTCTGGATATCCTCAATAGGTAGGTATTAATGAACTTACTGGCGATGTCAGTCGGCGCATGCGCGAGCACCGGCTCCCCCGATCCAGTCTTCAGCACCACTTCACCGTCTTCAGTCATACTCAGCCGACGGCTATAGCTCAGTTCACGACCTACGACCAAATTTCATAGTTAATAATATGCGTCTACATGAGCCGAGTGGCATGTCCGAGCAATCAGTTTTGACGCCTGACCAAGTAGACATGACGTATCTGATTGCTCGGGCGTATCTGCTCGGGACTTGTGGACGCGGAAAATTAAAAAAACCAATGTTGTTTTAGGTTAACTTCATAACTCTGGAATCACCAGCATTCCAAAGTTTTTTACTTAGCGTAAAATTAAGTAAGCTAAAACCCTGGCGGCATAACTACTTACGGCAAGCACCAAATTAGTCCGAATTGGGAGTGAAAATTGCATGGTTCTGATCTAGGTATACCTAAGTAGGCCAATCTAAATAATTGAATTTCATGGAATAAATTAGCTCATTGTAGGTAGATGAATTGGCTGGATGAGGCCAATCATTGTCCGAAGTTTTTATCTTGTGAGTATCAAAGTATTTGTGACGCATTACTTGCAAAATTAAATTCGTTCTCTTTTGAGAATATGGGTGCAGAGCTATGGTAACAGCTTAACTTAAATAGCTATGTATTAAGTAATTAAACAAATATCGCCAGCGAACACACCAACTGTATGGTCCCAAACTTAGCAAACGCTTGTACTATAGCTACAGTACAGTACTGGGGGCGATCCCAGTGTCACACAGATAGACCAGGGCCACAGGGACACAGGGCCACAGACTACGGGCCCTACCACCACCTCTTATAGCAGTATTGTTTTAACGTTTCAGCGACTTTTTGTGCAATGACGTTTCTTATTGTCATGACAATAAGGTACGTCATTGCACAAAAAGTCGCTGAAACGTTCCTATAATTGAATCGCGATAAGAGGTCGTGGTAAGTCCCCAGGGCCAATTACGAAAATGCCGTTTCCTAAATTTGCATGTAGAGGGAATCGAACCCACAACCTCCCGATGTAGCGAACAGAGTGTTATACGTTCGAACCCCTGCGTCAAGCGGTCTTGAATTCTCTATTGTCTAATATACTAATGAAATGACTCAGGCAACCTAGCCACCGCTTAAATCACAACAAAAATGGTTTTACACCGATTGAGTAAATTAGAAATAATATTTATGTTGTAGAATGCATAATATCCATTGTAGTCATTTGGAGAATAGACTCCGGTTTCCTTTGAGCCGATATCATGGGTTTGTTTTGGTTTACGTTCCACACGGGCCGATTAACTGGTTTATTTGAAAACGGCGAACGTAATCTAACCATAACAAAAACATTGGCTGGAAGCTAAACACGCTACCTAATTACATTTCACTGCCGGTTGCGGAGTTCATAGCACTTTCATTATCTATTTCAGACTGTATCAACCTTATTTCATTATGTAAGATAACCTGATTGGACCATTTCTTTGTACTTCCTTTGCTTTTAAGAAGCATTTAGGTATCTTTCTCTCAGTTTGTATTTAATTTAAGATGCCTAATTATTATGGGTAGAAGCAAAGCAATTACATATATACCTACACGGTGAATTTTTCAAGTGTGCGTGGATGGCCAAATCCGACACTATGAGGAATAGCGAAATGTACCTACTCAAAGAAGTCTCGGGGCAGATTTTGATGAAAACTAAAACTGGATCATTCAATATTCGTAGACAGGAATAGAACTAGTTGATTTTGAAAAATTGATTGATTGGTTCTATACTTTTACCTACTGAGGGCTGAGTTCACAAACTCACTAAAGGACCGTTACAGTACAGCAGTAAACAAACTGTCACCAGTACATGAAACAATCGGTTACTGATCTAACGGTCTGTTAGTGGGTCGGTGAACTTGACCCTAAGTCACTACTAAACAAATCTTCTTTTAGTTCAATTGATTTTAACTAAAGTCTGACTAATAAGAAGTAATTAAACCTAACTTAAGTAACGTAAGATCGTCACGCACATAACTTTGCAAAGGCTCACATTCGCCAACACAATGGTTTTGTCACAAAGTTTCTACAACTATACATTTGTTAACTCACCAGCTAACAGCATGTAGTTAATAACATGCAGCAGCAGTCCAATGACCGCGCAGCCGATGATGACGCGCGGGTACCGCGGCGGCTGCCCGTGCGAGGAGTGCACGCCCAGCTGCAGCGCGTTCACCACCAGCGCGAGCGCGAACGACGCGAACAGCACGTGCACCGACAGCCGCCCGACCACCTCGATGCGCGCCCATCCGAACGTGTTCCGGAGCCGACCCTCGCGACCGGCGCCCTCGTCGGCGCGTTCGTACTGCGGGACAGAACATCATCATACCATCGTGTCATCGCTCACTGTATCGGAAAGTTAAGCCTCCTCCATGCGTAGGCGCCTAGGTCATCTGTATGTTCCGTGATAATCTTCCAAATTGTCGATATCTTGCTGCTGATGATTATTTCCCTAATTACCTACACAAATGTTTGTTTACAAGTTTGAATGGGGAGAAACGTTGTCCAGAGGTCCACCCAGGTCAAGCTGGAAGTAAAGAGGTCTGAAGTGTCGCGCACGTGTAGGTACTAAATCATTTAGAGGGGGTAAGCAGAAGACCTCTATACTTCATAAAATATGTGGTTCATTTTATGGTTATGCATGTGATATTATATTGATTGATACAGTTAAGTAAGTTCATATCATAAACGTTAATTGGGATATCAACAGGCGTTAGCGTTGCCACGCGATGACCTATGGGTTATCGCTTATTACCTAATTAGGCATTGACATTGTATAAAGCGAATAAGTATCTCATTCAAAGCGTCGAGTTCAATCCATTAGGTATCCACTACCGTTCTGCTTATCTTGAAAAGATACCATTCTCGCATTAAGACGTTCTCGCATAAGGTTATAGCAAATTGAATCGATTCCGCATTTCTAAGGTCAGACACATATTCGAAAGCTTGTAATGATCCTATTGTAATTATCGTTTATTTACAAACAAAACATTTTAACTTTGAACTTCCATTCACTGCACTGTATCTGCGTGGTATGTACCTACAATATTTTGTGGTCAACCCCCGCTTTAACGCAAAGTACTGGGATACATCTTCCATTGCACGTATATCCAAAAATACTAGCGCTTTGCGTTTTAAATTTATTAAAATACCTACCAAGGAATTTTAATAAATTTGAAACGCAAAGTAAGCAGCATACATGATACAAGGCAGAGGTACTCAAGGGGTTGAGGTGTATGACAAAAAATCTAAAGTATGGCATCAACATCATCATCATTATCTTAGCCGAAAGACGTCTGCTGGACATAGGCCTCCCCCAACGTTCGCCACAATGACCGGTCTTGCGCTGACCGCATCCAGCGGATTCCCGTAACCTTCATCAGGTCGTTAGTACACCTTGTGGGAGGCCTACCCACTCTACGCTTTCCGGTGCACGGCCGCCACTCGAGAACTCTTCGACCCCATCGGCCATCTGTTCTACGAGCAATGTGCCCTGCCCACTGCCACTTAAGTTTAGTAATCCTGCGGGCTATGTCGGTTGTCGGTGTCGGAAAGTATGGCGCTGACCCAAGATTATGCGAAATAGTAAGGAAGATGAGAACTAAGCGCCCAATCTAGCAAAACGACTGAACTTAGAATGTCTTAATTTTAAAATGCTGTACCTACCTTGTAGGATAACAAGGTAGTGATAAGCCCCACGAGCCGGCACAGCGAGTGGCAAGCGTCGACTAGTAGCGTGGGTGAGTGCGTGAAGTGCGAGGCGAAAAGCCGGCCGCTGAACCCGGCCACCGACAGCACCAGCGCCAGCATCGAGCGCGGCGGCGGCAGCCACTGTAGCCACTCCTTCATCGCCATGGCGGATCACTTGGAACCTAGGGGAGAAACAATTGTCTGTACTTAAGCTGATGTATGTCGGTCAAAGATTTAGAGAAAAAGCTACAAATTCAGCTCGCAACAATCGGCCAAAACAATCGTGGTTTCTGTAGGCTCGACGATTGCAGAGGCAAACTTGAATAAGGGCCTCCGCAGACTTGCTACTTTTAGCATCGGCGACCGGCGAATTTGTGACGTAGTATCGTTCCTGCGTCGCATTTTTGCGAGCGCGAACGAGCGAGGCGCAGCATCAAAACCGCCGATCGCCGATGCTTCTGGTTGGAGCGCACTTTGCACTCACCAAAGTCCGGGTGAAGTTGTAGAGGCCACTCTGGCCAACAACGTATTGTCAATTCAAAAAAAAAAAAAAAAAAAAAAAAAAAAAAAAATCGCCGATGCTAAAAGTAGCAAGTCTGCGGAGGCCCTAAAGTAAGTTTCTACCATATTTTTATCAATCAATTGGTACCTACATCATTTTTCATTCAATACAAGTTAAAAGTATGTTATGCCGTGTGTCCACTAGCAAGAAAACTTGCACAAGTTTACTTGCGCAAGCGACTTCCAATGTGTAAACACTCACGCAAGTGGACTTCTGCGACTTGCCGAACTTGCTGCAAGTCCCACATGTACGCGGTTGTGTAACATTGCAGTCAGTGGACACACGTCGGCAAGTGACTTCTGCAAGAAATTGCAGAAGTTACTTGCCAGTGGACACACGGCATTATATGCATTGGTAAGTTTGATAAACGATGATAGTTGAAAGTTCCAGCGTGTGAAGCGTCTGTAGGTCAAGTCGAACAATGTAGGGCGAGACTTTTTGTCGCACAAACCAGTTTCACAATATTTATGTTTTTTAATGAGCTTCATTATTCGAGTAATAGCTGAACACGGTACTTGTCAGCGTTAACGAAAGTTGTTAAACGTCTAACGGTCTAATGTAGTTGATGATTGTTTGATATTCACTCTTTGATATTAGGCAAGTTAGATAGGCTGGTGAATTTAATAATGTTTGTATTCCGATAATGTTTTATAAGGATTAGTCTATTTGTAAAGACATCTCAAGAAAGGGAGACACTTGACTGTCCAAAACAGTTTGTTCTACTAAACGGAGTCCGTGGACATAGTACTAGTATACCTATTTAATAAGTGGTCGAATTGCGAGTCCGATAACAGGTGTGTGTATTTCACTGCATGTAGTGGTGCGCTGGGCACTAGTATACTATAGTGATTGATATTTTAGAAGGTACCAATATACCTATCTGCTAAAATAAGACTTATTAGACTTAAGTGAAGCATCACATAGGTGAATAGATACGTACAGATAGAGTTGCAACAAACTACCTCTCTATCGGCGAGGTGCGTGTTGAAGTCGTCGCGGAAGATGTTACTCTGCCTCATAATGCGCTGTCTCCGGTAATTGAGACGTAACTACCATCATCGTCTGTATCGTATGACTCACAAACATCACAATAGTCGGTGCTTATTCAATGGTTTATTCATATCTCAGCTACCTATATTTTTGTTTATTTTACGTTTAGTAAAACACACCGATGATCGGCGACATTTGGTTAAATATGGTAGGTACCTACTTTTATGTGATTGATACGCAGCCAACGTGGTAGGTGATTAATTACTTACATAAATTGATTTACTAACGTATTACTGAAGAAGAGGGAATAATAAATTAATTTATTGTCGATGTCCATTCTTTGGCCCCTTCGCCCTACCGTCATTCACTAACAGTGCACCACGATTAACCTTTGCGGCCTTTGCCTAATATCGGCGAAGTTTCCTTGGCGTTTTTATAACTTCTCGCTCTGATAACTCTGCGAACAAGAACCTATCAAAGAAAGAACATTTGACTTTCGCTAATCATGACGTACATTCCGATATTATTTTGCCTTTGGATTCTCGCAAAAGCTGTGACAATGGACCGGTGTACTTACTTAGATTTCGCAATATAACTTTCCACAAAAACCACAATTGTTAAAAAAATGGTTAGACTTCCGTAGTGCAGATCAAATTAGCTTATCGAGGCTCGCCTAATGTCGTTTTGACATTGGTTCCTTGGTGAAAGAAACTTGTCCAGAATAATCTAAAGTACGTAAGTATTCCATTAAGTAGGTACTTAAAATAATAACAGTGTTTTTAGCAAATATCTTTTGTACGTACGCACCAATCTACAAAACGACTAAACGTATTTCGATGCGGTTTTTCATCCGTTTTATTAATGTTCGCTATTCGGAGTCGCCTTGGCAGCCAGCCAGCACCAGGCTGTGCACTCGGAAGAAGAAGAAAGATATTGATGCATTTTTCGCGTGTAAAAATACGCGGAAATAGTTCCGTGGCATTGAAAAAACGTGCGTGTTGTCATATACTGTTAGAAATAACGTGTGGATATAGGTCACATTGTAGTATTTACGATAACCGATACTGAATAATCTTTCAAAACTCTTAAGTTTTTTTTTAAAGGATTACTGGATACATATATTTTAAGTGATTTTACACCGGGTTATAATAATAAAAAATATAGGTATACTATATACAAAATATCATAAAAATAAATAAACAATATATCATAAAAATAAATAAATTAACCATTATTAATTAAATTATTTATTATGTAGGTTTTTTTTTAATTATGTTGGTAGGTATTCAAGAACTAGAAGAAGGTTGGCCATTATACGAGTCTACACTAGGTACACCCCTTATCGTCGAAGTTAGTATGTGGGACCCCATTTGGGTTTGAACTTGGGCCTTGGACTTGTGGACAAAATATCTGGTGGTTATACGTGTATTTATTGCCTAGGTATACCTACCTATATAACTACTACTGATACTGGTATGGTATGGTACTATTATGGTATTCTGGTTATAGGGTTTCCTCTGTAGACTACTGTAGGAATTTGTGGGGCGGGCAAGCTTTCATTACTAACTTATGTGCAAAAATATTACACCCAGTGTCAAAATAGGTCTTATAGAGCCATTATAATGTAAGTAAGTAGATATACCAGTAGCGTATTTAAAGAGAGTTCGATTTCAGTTTCTAACAAAAGAATATTAGTGTTATGTAGACCATTCTGAAACTAGGTTTGGTGTTTTCTGTCTCAGCCTAGTTGCCGAGGTCACGAACATCAAAAGTAATAAATAGGAGGATCACTGACTGCTTTTTTGTCACTCTCATCCGTAGGCGATTATATAGAGCAATGAAACTAAAAGTTGTGCTGAATGTGAACAACAGCGCACACTCACATTAACCTATTTTTTTTTAAATCTTTTGCGCGGAAAGTATGTGATGGTCACCTAAATATATTTTTTAATATGCAATGCTCGTTTTCAATGATGCTGCCGCTTCCTTGTTTTTTTATAGGTCCACAGTTGCCTGGTATCCGCAAATCTGTGTAATTTTAGTATTGTATAAATATATTGTCATGTTTTTGAAAAAAAAAAATTTTTTTTTTTCGCGTGTATTGTGGTATTGAAAACTTGTTATCTTGCTGTGGTCTGCGGCTATGTTAAGGTACCTACAAAATTTATCAAAAAGCCATCAGCAATTCGCATACCGCTTCCGGTCGAAAAATTTGGTAACGTGAAAATTACTGTACCTACGAAAAACATATTATCTTTGTATGCGTGTTCATATCATCGGTATAATCTATCGATTTTATTTCGCTACCTATATGAATATACCGACTATTACGTAAATTATGATCAAAGTTCGTCTCGTCGCTTTTGCTAAAATATTCGATAATAACTAGGTATGTAGTATAAATAGAATTATAGATAAGTGATCTTGGTAATTTCCTTTATTTTATAAAACAAAGAATTCCAGCTTTTCATATGTAAATAGATGTTTCGATTCATTGTTTCCACAATGACGGACCTCTAAAAACATCTGTTCCACTGAAAATCCATTATTAATTAGCAAGGCCTAGCTTTGTACATAAAGTATATTTACTTTGTGTCATATGTTGTGTCTGTGATACTAATTTCCGATTCACAGTACGTAAGTACGCACGTGCATATGTACGTGCATATTTGATTTAAATATAGTTTGGAAATATATAATTATCATCATCAGCCTATTTTTGTCCACTGGGCAATAAGGCGTCCCCAATGCACGCCACTGAGAACGGTCTTCCGGTTTTTGCATCCAGTTATTGGCAACCACTTCCCGCAGGTCGTCTCAATTTGTATGCGGATTTTTCGTAGATTAGTAGTGTATATTTAGTGGATTTTGTCATCGCATGAAGGAAGTTTTGGTAATTATTTGATAATATGGAGGTGTACATTTGAATAATTAATTAAACATTACTTGTGCGACCTGCCACATTCGGAAAACCTTTCCTTCCATAATTATGATTGCACCTTCTACGTTTTACGACTTTAGAGAATTAACGATCAAGTTTTTTATTAGACATAAGAAGTCTTGAAAGAAACACGAGAAGAATATTATTGTTAAACAGTTTTGTACTAATAGGTTTATAGTAAGACCTGGCGCTTCATTTACATTACAATGACGACAACGTTTTTTCTATACATTTTTGACAAATAATAGTCGTATTTGGCGACCATGTCTTAGTAATGTGAATGACCACTTAGAGTAGACCTATCTCGAAGGTATACTTATAGGTACAAGCTTTAAATAAGGTTTGGTAAAGAATTCTGTTTCCGTGTTGCTGCCCTAGTAATCGAGATGAGTGAAATTAGAAAGGTCAGTGAAAATAAGTGCTGGTGCACACGGGCGCTGCGGTCGGCTGCGCACGGGTGCCGAAGACGCTACCTACTGTGTACGCTCCTCCTAATACTCATAGGCACTGTGTTAAAATATAAACAAAAACATTTCACAGGAGCACCGCGGCGCCGCCGCCGGCGCATAAATTCTCCGAGCCGTTGTCGCCAATATTATTTTTATCTTGTGATTTTTTATGAAGGCACAATAGCAATAATAGCATAGCATGTAGTGTAATCATCATTGATATAAATGTCCCTACGTCGTTAACATGTAAAAAAATATACACGTATTTTTTTTTTAATTAAAATCTAAAAACCTTACCTATAAAAGTTACACTGTACTTCTTGCTGTAGAGAACAGCACAAGCTAAATTAATAGCAATACTTTGTCACAACACTTCAGTTTACAAAACACTCGCCGGCGGGTATGGTTCAGGCACATATCAATTGTATAATAATGTTTTTGGTGTACACGTTGCGAGTGCGGGTATACGGGGCCCGGCCGTCGCGGTGCGAGCGGCGGTGCGAGCGACACTGACGGCTGCGGCGGCGCGGGCGCACCGCGGCTTATCGACAACCTCTCGCGCCCGATAAGCGAACTGTTAAGGGCTTAGCATGGGTCAAAACGATGGCTTTCAGCTGAAATTGTTTGCCCATTTGCTTAGTGTATAAATATACCACATTAAATTTCAGGTCGTCAGGAATAAAATATATTGTTAATTTAATCTAAAATGTTACAAAATTTATACCTACTTAGTTTTCAACCTAAATTATCTCTACAACGGCTTACATATACCTACTATGTGAAATCTTTGTAAGTATACCAAAAGAATCTTTAAGATTTTATTTAATTAATATTGTTTACTGATTTATAGTTATTAAATTTAAAAAAAAAACTTAGATTTGTAAGAAACGTCAGCGCTTGCCCAATACCGTAGCTGCGATCAGCCGCATGTACCCCTTTAAATACAACGGCGTTAAGCCGTGCAGACTAGTGCCGATATGTGCCGATGTATTTCCGTCGGCTAGGTCCCGCTGTACAAATGTAAAATAGGCTATGCGTAAACAGTGGTTTATTGTTAATCTGTACGACCTAATTTTGATGATTGATGACTACACATGCTCTATTCTAGCTTTTTAATATGAACAAATCATCTTGATTTGTTCATATTAAAAATCAGCATCTTGTTCAAATTATCTTTAAGATTACCATTACTTACTTATACCTACTATAACTGCCTTCCGTGACCCACTGTGTAGTGTGGATCTTACAAGTAAGTAACAGGGTTAGACTTGTTACAATTTTCATTTTTTTAAGGAATATCATAGATACCTATTTGACCGCCTGAGATAAGCAGAAATGGTAAGTTTATAATTGAAATTAGGTACGTATTGATGTAGACCTAAGCGCGTGTCTTCAATTTCAACTACTAATAAGGGCCACCGCAGACTTGCTACTTTTAGCATCGGCGACCGGCGATTATGCGTCTGTATCGATGCTGCGTCGCGTTTCTTCAAGCGCGAACGAAAGAGACACAGTATCAAAATCGCCGATCGCCGATGCTAAAAGCAGCAAGTCTGCGGAGGCCCTAAGTAGTCTACATTCTAAATTCTGTGAATAGTCACTCGTTTACTAGGTATTTTAATGCTATGAAAATCATCGCGTATGTTTTCGCTAGAGCTTTTATTAAGAGGTCACGGCCGGGCGTGGCCGTCCGTTGACAGGGCGAGCTCAAAATAATCCCTTTTCTCTTTTAAATAAGCACTTACTAGAGAAGAGTGAACTCATTCCGTGACGTGTGAGATACGAAAATATAACATAATGTTATCGATAAATACAACTATTTGAATGTAATTTTTGTTGTCACAAAATTATTAGAGATAGGTACATAAGTATATGCATATACCACAAAGGTCGTTGCACCTACCATAAAACAATGTAGGTAGGTACGGTCAGCAACATAAGTCGCTGAAGATTCTTAGTTTTTCAAATCTCTTGCATACTTTTGTTGTACATCAAATCCATAATTTTTCTTCATCTAAACAAAATTTAGAAATGTTGTTAATGTTTGATTGTCAACAATGTCCACCAACGTTTTGTAAAATAAAAGAGTATTTACAAATTTTGAATTCAGAATTTTTAACGAGTTATGTTGCTGACTGTACCTATCTATGATGACTCATTACACTAGGAGGGGAGATACATCATCGTAATAATGATTTCAATTATCATAACAGTGGATACAATCCTTATACAGTTACCGTTACACTACGATTGTTAAAGAGACTATGTAAAAACTTTGTCACCGACTTCCCCTTCTTAATAGATTTTAAAGGTAGTTACTTACCATACATATTTAATTGTATTGTTTTTCATATCAAACGTAGTATACTACTCCACCAAGCCAACTAGATACTCGAGTCCGTCCACAACGTAGTGAGCCTGGGCAAATGCCTGGGCACTCCTGTGGCAGTAACTCCCACTACGTGGTGGAAGGACCGCGGAATCATTGACTTTTTATCAATTGATATTTATATCCGAGTGTCTAGTTGACTAGGAGAAGCTTTTAGTAATTTGCGCGACAAACAACTCACTCTTAGGTCACTATAATTCACATTTCCGTAAAATCTTTAACAATACCTAGTTTATTGAAACATAAATAGCATGGTAATACACCTGGCTGAAAGACTTGAAGCGGAATAGGTAAGTAAAAAATGTTAAAAAGTCATGAAATATTTATTGAGTCGAAAACGACAAAACTATTCGCAAGAGGCGTGGAGAACAGCCGTGTTTATTCAGTTAGTCAATGTTCGTGACAAGTTACACCTACGAAATTATAATGAAATGGCGTTGAGTTGATAAAGCATTCGATCAATTTCGTTTGCTTATGTTTTGTGAAAGATCTCTGAAATATAGCCTCATGATTGTGAAAGTATTTTTAGTAGTGCGGGTGATAATATCCGTGTCGATAGTCTGCATTGGTCAGAAAGTGCAGCCTGCCGATCGTGAGCTGTGAGGTTCGAGTCCTGGGGTCGAGCAACATTATTTAAATTCTATGTAAATGTATTCAGTCAGTGTATGTGGGTTTGTAACGTATACTCGCATGTACCTACCTAATCTTATGATATTCGAGAAGTATGTGCAGTAACCTCTGCCTACCACTTCAAGGAATAGAAGCGTGATGGAATAGTATTTCATAATGAAGTTTGGCATTTAATATCTCAAACGAAATTGTATATTTAAATGGGTTACCAAAATTCTTCGCAATTTCTAGTATCCACCCACTCCTTTCGTTCGCAATCAAAACACTAATAAGTGGAACTGTTCTACTTTACAATCGATAATCCTTTATAAAGACCGTTTCGTAATAGTCATGTCTATCTAGAGATATTTGGAAATCTATTTTACTATTTCACAACTGTTTACCATGCGCCGACTCTTATCAAACTTTTAAAGTAGGTATCTAATCCCACGCATTAATATACCTAGTGGTTGGATTATGGATGCCATAAAATATGCATTTTATTTGATACACATGAACTAAAATAAAAACACGACTGCCCTGCCAAAAAACGAACTAAAAAGTATAAAACAAGTGCAGTGTCATTGCAGTCGGGGGACCGTTCTGTGGAACATATTTAATCTAAGAGGGCCCCCGACTGCAATGACACTGCACTTGTTTTATAGTTTTTAGTTCGTTTTTTGGCAGGGCAGTCGTGTTTTTAATTTTTTAAATTATTTATTTTTATTTTATGCATTTTAGTGACAGCAGCCAAAAATGATATATTTGTTTTGCATGTACACCCTACCTATGTTAAATTATGCCTATAAATTCTACAGTTTTGGACTGTGCTCATCAAGGCCTTCAATTTGATACCCATATTGTAATAATGGAAGAAAAAAATTTTTTTTTCACATATTAAAGTTGAGCCATAATGCCGCCATATTGATTTTTTTCAAAAATAATATGCCCAGTGTTACCCGGAATGATGTAAGGATTCTAACGATACCCCATACATCGAAATCCGTTCAGGCATTTATAAGTTATGGTGGAATAAAGAATCTCACATACAAACATACAAACATACAAACATACAAACATACAAACATACAAACATACAAACATACAAACATACAAACATACATACATGAACCCTAAACACATATACACTCCTTTTTTTTGGGCAGTCGTGTAATAATGAGATGTGTAAGTAATGGTATATTAACTATTTGATATCGGTTAAAGTTAAATGACTAGCTACTATCTACGGATGTTGGCATTTTTTTGCATAGTTATACATTTAGAGAATATGTTTTAGGATTACTAAAAGTGAAATATTTCTCAAAATAACTTTAAGGCCGCCTTTCCACCGCGGGGCGCACGCTACGCACGAAATGACGTGGCTTCCACTAGCAATGACGTCATTTCCTGCGTAGCGTGCGTAGCGTGCGCCGCGGTGGAAAGGCGGCTTAAAATTCCCAAAAATATCTACAGACGTTTAAAGTTTCAAAAAATGTTTTAGTGAGGTCACACTTCGTAATTATTTTTGATATTTTTTACAATATTTAAAATAAGATTTGGTACTTGAATATACTTAATTCAATATTAAGGTAATTAGTAAGTAATTAGGTAACACAACTCGTCAGCGTCATATACGTCAAGATTAACTTTTGAAACGGTTAATTAGGAATTAGGATTTTTTATTACATTTGAGTAACTTGCGAGGAGCAATTTGTATTTAAGTAGTTAAAGTTATGTTCATCGTTGATTAGAAATAGGTGGTATACCTACTTACCTTGTAGATTGTCCTATGATTACCTAGATTATTCTTGAGTTCGTTTACTGTGAATATCGCGTTATCTATCAATATAAATGTTTAAACTATAAAGCAATCAACTTCAGAGGGTATTGGCTCTATGTGAAGTATATAATCCAAGTATATATGTGAAGTATTAATCGAATCTAATATTATTAAGCCATAGACCTAGGAAACGATGGCGACCTAGACACCTGCAAGAGATTGGAAGGAGTAGCAAGGGAACGAGAACTATGGAAAGTAGAGTCAAATAGAAGCAGCAGTAGGCCGAATTAGGTTAAACAAATAAATAAATGTATGAGTGGAGTGGTAGCCGATCGGTTAAGCACGCGTCTTGCGGGCTTAAGGTCCTGGGTTCAAACCCTGGCTCACACCTCTGGATTTTTCGAAATCTATGTGTGAATCATAACTTTAATATGATTATCACTTGCTTACTACGGTGAAGGAAAACATCGTGAGGAAACCTGCATGTCTTTAGACATGTGAAATCCACCAACCCGCACTGGGCCAGCGTGGTGGATTATGGCCTGAATCCCCCTCGCATTTAGGGGAGGCCCGTGCCCAGCAGTGGGACGTTAAAAGGGCTAAATTATTATTATTATTATGAGTGGAGATACCAAATACAAATCTTCAGTGAATAAAATTCACAAACAAGGTCATTAAATAAATAGAAAAAACGTTCCGTACCTAGCTCTATTTGTTCATTATAAGATTAGTTATAACAATACAATATGTATCGGAACCAATTAAGTACGCTCTCCTAATTGGGCCAATGATAAAAATTAATCCTTTTGTTATTATTCACTTAAGTACCTACCTATCAAAATGTCGAAAAACTTAAAGATTATTAGTAAGTAGATAGTGTTGTTTATCAATCGCTTATGTTATTCACCGAATAACGTCCTGTTCATAATAATTTAAATAAATAGTATTAGGTTTAACCGTTAGCTAGTTTAGTCTGACTGTAAATAATATTTGATAACGTTCCTTCACTTATCAACGTTTGTATTGAGCCACATATCAAATATATAACTCACAAGGATCTTAGATAATATTATCACACAGTCAATAGCTAGGTAGGTTACCGGTGGGTACCTGTATCAAGTCAAATATTTGTACTAAACAAAATATGTATTTTGAAACATTCTGTATACAGTACAAAAAGCGATCTCAGACGATGATATACCTACTTACCCGCATCTTTACTACTTAAGCCCAAATTGCTTCGACAAATTTAAACCGCTTCTCCAGGATTCATACTTACAGCATTCGTTTTGAGGGTTTTGTGTTTGGCCACCGTCGTCGTAAAATACCACTTTTATTGCAAACTTGAACAAAGTAACAAAATGGACTCGCAACACGCATAATTCAACGAACAAAATGTTCTGTCAATTCTTGGGGGAGGGGAGGTAACCACTACATTAAAATTGACGCACACTTACTCAAAACATTTTGTGTCATTATAAACGCACACGTAAAGAAATGTGCAACACTAGTATATTTTACGCACACTAAAAGATCTAATACGTCAACATACAAAATTTTACTACCGTAGGACCATCGGTGTAATAGGGTGAATACCACTATCGATATTTCTAATTAGCTATATCGATAGTTTCATATACTCATTATTACATTTATAGCTGTCATTATAATCTACTGAATTATACTGAATTATCTCTACTGAAACAGCTGAACAAGAAATAATGAGTAACTCACGAGGCGTAAATATTCAACGGAAACAAGATGATTCCGGGTACATCCCAATTCAGTTCCTTGAAAATGAGATTATCTAAAAAATAAGTACCTAATGTTCCCAAATAAGCTGTTTCATCCCCCCCCACTCCCACTCGACCAGCGCCATCTGCTGCCACTGGCCTGGCTGATATCTTTTGTTAGGTAGGTACGTATAAACGTAATAGGTATTATTATACTAATGTCATCATCATCATCATTTCAGCCAAAAGACGTCCACTGTTGGACATAGGCCTCTCCCAAGGTTTATTATACACTATATATATTATATTTTTATCGATACCGGTCTGCAATCATAAATAAACACTGCTACAACACTGTTCAAATCAAAAAGTTTATAGTAAAAAAAATCTTGCAACATTCACTAATACGACTGAATAATTTTGATACTTGATTTATTATTTTCCATATTATTTATTATTCATAATGCAAGCGCAAGCACTTTTAAGTTTTCTTTGATGTTGGTCAATAAGATAATATTTTTTATACATATATTTATGCCATATGTGATTCATCGCCTCAGTAGCAGACGCTGCCTGCTTCTGGGTCATATGGACCCGGAGCAGTGTCAGGTTCGATTCCGTTTATCAAGATCAAGAATTTATCGAGATCGTATTTATCTGAATTGTTTCGATAGTGGGTGTTTTTGTTTCAACATGAGTTAGTTATATTTTTTTGTATTTTAGGAAAATAAAACAAACATATCATAGCTACTGCGTTTTTTAATTATTTTTTTATTTTAATCTTGGTCTAAATATTCCACTCCTGATAAATCCATATATTGGCGTGGGCCTGCCGCTGCCTCATCAACTCATCATCATCAGTCTCCACAGCATTGCTGTCATCTTGAAGATTTATTATTAATCGATTAATGTCATCGTAAAGAGCAATTTTCGACTATTCTTCTAACGGTACCTGAAAAATAAAATAATTCAATAAAAGATAATTTCTTTAATGCTTTAAGATTATTTGTTTATTTAGTAATTAAGTAACGATGTTAACTGACAAGCAAACATAGAAAAATAAAGCAACCTTAGTTTATGTATTGGTCGAGATGAAAGCAACACATAAAAATAATACCAAGTATCAAGTGTGTTCAATCGAATGTACCTCTAAGCGATCAATGTATATTTACTGAAAAACCTGTAAACTGAAGCTTTGAGCCTGCCTTTGTATACAATAAACACATTATTTAACTTAAAAACTGTAAAATAAACTGCTTATATACCTATAATATCAGCGGTTCTTTGGTAAACATGGTCGAGTTCTGACAAAATATTTTGCACCTCAAATTCCGCGAGACACCGCCTGTAAACTTTGTGAATCACCTCTCTTGTTAAATTACTAATGATTTATTCATTGTAAATCGTTTTTAACGTCCTGCGACTGGTTTATCACCGCGTAATTCAGTATTTATCCGTTTGTTTACAAAGTTCAAATACTTGACAATTATTTGACAAATAAAAAATACAGTTGCCAGGGTAGAAAAGATTCGTCTATGGTCACAGTAGACTATTCGATTAATTCGTACTCGATTAATTGTATCGATAATGTTTTCGATTCTTATGACATTTAATATTTTAATGAATTTAATAGAAAAATTGCATTAATTACATCAAAAATACTTACATATGAAATGTTACCCCATCTTTTTGTATATTACTATTTTTTGTAATTTCTTTGCACATGTTTAATGGGACAATTCGGCATTTTTCACGGAGCACCTTACACCGCGAAAACGATACTTACTCTGATCAAATCGATTTCGAAAACAGTTTTTATATACGTGTCAGAGATTTTTGGTCTAGTACCTATAAAAAAAAGCTAGAGGGGAAGATCATGCGATGCGCATCCTGAGTTAATACATCCATGATTGCAAACAAAGTATTTTATTGTAATATTCTGCTAGGAAAACTTTTTGGTATCTGTCTTGAAATATGACACAAAATCTGTCAACCATGAGACAGACAAAATCACTGAGTACTTTGGACAAAATTCTCAAGTGTAGCATTTCTTTTTCTAAAAGTATACAAAATTACAAAAAACAGTGCATAATGTTAAAATCGGGACTAATGTCCGCAGGTACGCGACTTTGAATTAATTATTATTGCAAGACGAAATATATATTAATTTACCTAATATTTTTTAAGAAAAAACAATGATTAGGTATACCGTGGTTGGTTGAATATGGGATTTGTAAATATAATGGGGACGGATATATTCCATCCCCAATGATTATTCGTATATAGCGAGAACCAATGTGTGACACTCACGGTTTTAGCATATGTACTCAAAATCGTAATTACTTTTGTAGCAACAAAACTTGCAGAAGTTAACTTCCAGTATCGATATCGATGACTTCCGTAAGCAATTCCTCCTACTAAAATGAGTTTGCCGCGTGTAAAAAATACTGTAGGAATTGCTTTCGCAAGACAACTTCTGAAAGTCTTGTTGCTAGGTAATCTAAACTTAGCTTAAGAGCTTCAGGCGTCCTAGCAGTCTTTTAACCTGTAAACTGTAAACGTACAAAGTACGATCAGGGCCTCGAGTCTCTCAACAATTTTATTGTCCATTGCAAAACCGCTGGGCCTCAATATTATTCTCGGGAATTCTTCATTGTAAATTGCAAATACTTAGCGGTTCGCATGTTGTTGGCCATGCTGACAGATGGTCTAAAACATGTCGACCGCTAAGAATTTACGATTTACGGGGAACCAGTGGTCTCGCAATGCACAGCTGTTAAGAGACTCGAGGCCCAGTTCATATCACGCTTAATCCTATGGCTGAACACTGTGACAAATGAGTCATGATCTTAATAGGTATACATATGGTTATATCTACCTTAATTTTACAACCTTGGATTTCAATGATTATATATATTATTTTGATATTAAATCCAATGACACCGATAAGCCATGTGATAGGAGCATCATTCTACTTGCTATCTGTAGACATTGGGAACCTATAATTTTATCGTGCAGACAGGTTTTTGTGTATTATTCCTTGGCATTCCTTTGCTTGGCTTGATGTGTAGAAATTTTAGAGCAGATTATAATTGCGCGATATCTTGCCAGATTGAAAAACTAAGCTAAGTTTAATGGCTAAGCTACTCGGCGCCCCGAATTATCATTGGCTGGGTTAGAGATTAGTATTGCTAAAGTAAAGTAGCTGTTTAGGTATATCATAAAAATCTAAGTAAATAAAGAACTGAAAAAAACTGCATACGAAGTATTGCTTACGAATAGCTTCTTTTTTTTTGTTTTATTTGAACAAAAGCTAGGGTTGCTAATGAGTCAACTAAGAATGCGATCTAGATCGCATTGAGTTCAGATGTTAACAAAATTTAAACGTGACTGTTGTTGTCAGAAAACGAAAATGGCACAAAGAGGCGATTTCAACGAGTATTCCCCAACAAGAGGACACAGTCAGCCAGTCCAATTGCAGCTAGGCTGAAGGTAAATGCAAGGAATTTAGGATAAGTATGATGCCATACAGACCCTAGCTTCAGTCAACCCGTGTCATTCAACATGGGTTCTGCAAAGCGCACCGCAATTGTTTTATACAAATGAACTCTACAAGAACCTATGGATGTAAACAATCAAATTTATGTTATATTAGCGTGGTAAACATCATCATCAATAGGTTTTTGTTGATAAGCGAGTGATAAAAAAGGAAAATTAAATCTTCAGCAGAGTCTTAAGAGACAAACAATCGTGTCAAACTTAAACAAAATCTAGTCTAATCGACATCAGAGTGGAATGAATTGATTTTGTACAAAGCGAGCCTACTTAATAGTAGGTACCTATTTATTTATTCCGTAACAGAGTTGCAAAAAAACAGGAAATTTAAAATGAAAACTGTTTAAAACGTGTTTAAATCATTGATTTAAAACAGGAGGAAAAAAAAACTTTGTTTTTAAATGTTTAAAACATGTTTTAAGCACGGTGTTTAAAACAAGATGATTTTTCGTAACAACCCTGTTCCGTAATACAAGCTTGTTCGTACATAGTGAGGTGTCGACCTAAAGATTATACTTATTGCACAAAAGATGCATTAGGTATCTCGATATAACAATGCGATTGTGATTTATGTTTGGCATATGCATAATTCAATGATGTCCCGAAGCTTGCTTTGTTTCTCTTCCGAGAAGTTTGAGGATATAAAATCCCTTGTTTTGTTAAAGCAATAAATATCACCACGCATCGCTCAATGGGGTAGGCTAGCTGGTAGGGGTAGCAACTCAGTGCGATATTATGCTTGACAAAAGTCTTGTCTAGTAGACGCGTGTGCTATCCCCGCTGAGAAGCGAGTCGATTGAGTACTCCGATACTCCTGTGCTATCACAGATTTTTTTATATCAATGGCGGGTTGCTTCGTTCTTACCTACTTAATTACTTTGCGTAATCTCGATAATAATGTGATAACAGTGCTCAACATATGCCTAGTTAATCAAAAATTAATTATAATTTATTTTAGGTAAGAAAAGTAATAATTGCTTACTTACCTACCATCCATGTATTATTTCAGTAGCTTCGGTACCTCCTTATATTGAAATGAGTAAACTTCTGTTCAGCGCACCACACCACATAGCGAAATTCACATATCTGCATATACAGTCGTAATTCAACGATCAACTTAATTAAAGGCATTTGATGCCTTTTATTCACCAGAAGATAAACCATATTGGCAAGACCGACATGTTTTCAACATTAATTTCCGCGCATGACTAAATTGTACTGTGTCCATGGACACCGTTTAGTTAGACATACTATTTTGGACGGATACATGTCTCCGTTTTTCTACCTATAATATATTAAATAAGTAAATAAATTTACTTTCTGACCTTAAAAACCGATATTCAAACGAAGATAAACCTACATCCATGGTTGGTTTTATTTTTGTTTTACCGTCTTGGTATGCGTGTTCCGGTGTTCGCGAGTTCTTTATGATCAACGATAATAATCCCACTGATTCCCAGAACTAATACCTACTATGCGTTACTACCTAAATTAATGCGTTTATCTATAGGTAGATAAACTAAGAATATCCCGACGACTCTGAAACGGGCCCTAAGGGTTATCGTAATAGGCCTACAGGTTTTAACATATGCGCTCTACATTTTGCAATAATACCTATTATTTTTTATTAAACGTAAATTGTATAACCGTTATATATCATTCTTTATATTTATTTTATTATTGTAGAGTCCAGAGAGTTCGCCGAAGAAACAAATTGAAAGGAGAACTCATAGTTTGTCGCCTTCTAGCGTAAGTAATAAAACTATAAGAAAATTAATTATTGAAAAATCGTCTTTTTTCTTTTTTTTTGCAATTTACTTACAGCATACCATGATGAAGAAAAATCTCACTCATGAGAAAGAAGGGATATCTTCTGTGGGGAATATTTCACGAGATGAAATAGATCCACAGAAGTGTCATGGACATATTGAATTCGAAGCAGGTGCGCTTGCTTCATGCTTGCTTAATTTACACTTTTGGAATTTGTTCTATAGCTCCCCTAGTGTTTATAGTGTAACTATATACCTAGTACATACCTACGACTAATGAGACGCTACAAGATAGTGACAATCTCATGCAATTAGAATCATTGGTTTTTGTAATTTGAACTGACTGATCGACAAACAGAAATAAATTCTGCCTTTAAGAAAATCAGAGTTGCCGAATAGCTCATTTGTTGCAGTCATTGAGTATTTAGTACATTTTATTGTTTAACATACCTCTACTCTTGTAAGATTTGATAAACTGAATGAATTTGAATTGAATTGATGTCACTGTATTGAATAAACGTACTTATCTTTCTTTTTATTTCTTTATTTGCTGTCTTATATTTTGGTCTGTACCGGAGTCATTCATGACTAATTCACCTTTCTACATAGATAAGGAACCAGTGGTGCCCCAATGTATAATATCGAAAATGTTGCGAAATATTGCAACCAGAAAGAGGGAATTCATCAAAATGCGCAAGAGTGTGATGTCACAGCAAGTAAGTAGTAACATAACATCTGAAACCAGGGCCCTTAACATTTATAAGTACCTATAGATATAGGGCGCTTCAGGTGTACCCAGCTTCTGACCTAAGGGGGAAGGAAAAGTTTCCTCCAACTGAGTTAAGGACAAGGCCCTAAGTGGGACTGAAATATGAGGTACCTACGTACAGATTTATTTTCATCTCGCATTTTCAGAATTCATTACTGGAGCATTTCGCTCAACTGAAAGAGTTGGAGAGTCGCGCTGGCATTACCCAAGACGAAACTCTTGGCGAGATGCGGCTGCTGTCGGTGACCGCGTGGCCGGCGCACGACCTGCTGCTCCTCGTGCGGGAAGACTTGGAGGTGCCCGTGACCTCCGAGATTACCGGCATTTTCGGTAAGCTGAGCTTGAAACCCAATGAGAGCAAAAAACAGATCAACAGATGTCGCTCAGGTAGGCCCCCAGCGTGGTGGACCGACAATCTGGTGAACCTGACAGGAAAGGCCTGGATGCGGCAAGCACAAGGCCATAAGGAATGGAGTGCTATGGAAGAGACCTACTCTCAGCATTGGATAGATTGAAAAAGAACGAAAAGAAGCTCTCCGGGACGGGAGACTCTCAGTTAAAATTTATATTAAATTGTCACCTATCTCTAACTGACCTTCCAGGCAGTGCGAAGCCTCCGATCAATTACCAATCAGTGAATACAACTGGCCAGGAACGCCTCAATTACATTTAGTAAAAAGACACTAAAATGCATACTAAGGCCGCTACCTATTCAAACACTACTGTCGAATGCTTTCCAGGTCCACACGTGCTCCAACAATTGAATTCACAGCTGAGCCCCATCCCCGAGGAGGTGTTGGCCATATGCGCAGAGATCATGGCACGCCGCATCGACCTTCTCGGCTTCATGAGGACCAAGCATCGCGGCGACAGATCTACTTACCTGACCGTTAGTGTAGCTTTTAGAAAAAAATAAGGTAGCCAAAAGGAAATAAATCCCATTAATATGGGCCTCCGTGTCACTGTCAGTTAACCCTCCTATTGCAGAATTTAGAATGGAAAACAAGAAATACAGAGTTTGATACTGAAACAGAGAAATTGCACCGAATGGTGGCTGGTTCAGCGGAAAATATGAAAGCTAAGATAAACTACGGATTGGAAATTGCTAAGTAAAACTTTGATTTGTTTTGTCTAAGAAGTATTGAAGAAAATTTTGTATCCACAAATTATTTGTTCCATTACAGGATCCCATGGGTGGATCGAGATACAATAGTGAAAAAATATGAGCGCGTACAAAAAGAAAACATGATACTTCAACACAAACTGGACGATACTCTGAAAAAAGATAACCAAGACATCAAATCTGTAACATTACCTGAGGGCGTGACCACCTATCAGGTCATATATTTGATAAACACCGGTTGATAACTACATAGACTGATCAATGAGGTCTCATTTAATTAAATAATTGCAGGACTTATGTGAGGAGCTAGCGAAGGAGAGGGCTGCGCGTGATGCTTTAAAAGAGGTGGTGTCAGCGGCTGAGAGTATGTTGCGCGTAGCTCGTGCTCGCATCGCGACCCTGGAGAGACTGAATAAGGAAATACGCAACGAGCTTGAAGCGGCCAGGAAGAAGCAGAGGGATCTCGAACAACTTGTAAACAATCAATCTCGAAAGTGTATTTGTAAAATTCTACTTTATACGATGACTGATCGATTTTAAATTCTAAAAGGACCATTGAATATCCTGTGGTCTTTTGCTTCGGAATCGTCGTACTATAGTTACATGATATGATTTATTAAAATCTATTCTGATATTGTCTGGTAGTACCTACCTAATTAAAGGAAAATATATTCAGAATCGTCAGATAACTTTTATAATAATAAAAATAATTTAGCCCTTTTTTAACGTCCCACTGCTGGGCACGGGCCTCCCCTCAATGCGAGGGGGATTCAGGCCATAATCCACCACGCCGGCCCAGTGCGGGTTGGTGGATTTCACATGTCTAAAGACATGCAGGTTTCCTCACGATGTTTTCCTTCACCGTAAGCAAGTGATAATCATATTAAAGTTATGATTCACACATAGATTTCGAAAAATCCAGAGGTGTGAGCCAGGGTTTGAACCCATGACCTTAAGCCCGCAACACGCGTGCTTAACCAATCGGCTACCACTGATAACTTTTATCCACCGAATAAATATGCCGTTTTGACAGTTTTTCCATAGAATATCTGTCAAAACGCCATACCCATTTTGGTGGATAAAAGTTATCTGACGATTCTGAAATAGGCCTTAAATGTATGTGCTATGAGATGAAAATATTTTTTTAATTCGCAGTATCGCCACAGAGAGACGAGTTACGATGCACGATCTAGAAAGTTACTTGAAGTATCCAAGACAGGAGAAGTGACGATTGAAGCTTTATCGCGGCAACGAGACGCTTTGGAAATTAGGTTTTATTTTTTAAACTATTAGTTACGATGAGGTTGAAAATGTGATCCTCAGATAGGTATTTCTTGTCTGAAAAAACTATGGGAAATTTTATGAAGGAATCTTCTGGTAGGTACTTAACAGAAGTTTGCTGAATTTACTCTTCTGGCTTGAGACACGTGGCTGGATAAAATTTTAGGAAAGAGTCCAGATTCGAACTTCATATAACGCAACCTATTAATTGTAACATTAATCAAATGTGATCAGGGTCAGAGAACTAAGGGAGCAAGCGGAATCAGCGGAGAACTCGGTGTCGATGCGCGAGGTAGAGCAAAAGTCGCGCACTGACTCGCTGCAGGCGAAGGTAGCGGAGCAGGTGCTAAACGTTCGGGTCATGTTATATTGTTGTTATTTTTTATTAAAGCAAAACAACATAATACTCCCTCAAATTAGTGCTTATAAATGTGCTACCTACTCAGGAAAGTATACTCTTTGTCAGATTAACGAATACTGCTTATCCTGTTTTTATTCCATACATACCTAATTAACATAAGGTCACTAAACCACGATTAGTAACTAGCTTTATTATAATATTTATATTTGTGAAGGAGAAAATTAGAGCTGCGCAGCAAGCTCGAGTGTTTGAGTTAGAGGCGAAGGTGAGGGACTTGGAAGAAACGCTTCAAGGGATGCGAGAACGCTCGGTCAGACTTGTTGATATGGATCGGCGACGATGTCTAGACCACGTACCGACGAAAGGTAAAATGACACTCATTATAATAAATAAGGTACCTTAATAAAGCACTCGATTTCTCAATTCAAATTTTATATTTTTACAGAAAATGAACCTTCAGATAAAGAAACTGAGTTATGGAAAGAGCTTCAGGTAACTCGAGTAGCGCTGGCGCGCGCTGAGGAGGAGGTCCGCCAAAGCAAGGCCGATAAAGATAGCTTTTTGAATTCACTTTCTCGGATTGCGGTAATATAATTTCACTTTTAATTGTTTGTGTAATTACGTTTTTGAATGACTAATAAGGGATTACTTGATTTCATTTAGCAGGGAGAAGGCCCAGACAACTTGCAAAATAAAATAGCCTCTGAACTTGTAGATAGAGAACAAAAGATCGGAAAATTAAAACGCATTATTGAAGAGCAATGTGAAAATGAAAGACTCATGTAATTTTTTGATAATCTGTTAATAACTATAATTTAGTTTTTATAATAGGTATTATACAAATGAATTATTTTGACCAGGGAACAAAGCATGACCGGATACGAAAACCAACTGGCATCGCTACGCCTGGAAGTGAGACGATTGCGAAATTACGATTGTTACACAAAAGAAGTTTCCTATGAGCAATTACAAACTGAAGTTAGTACAAACACATTTTTACCAATAGATCCCAAATTTATATTATTTACCGATGGCTATATTCTGTAAATAGGTTCGTTTTTCAAATGGGTGTTTTGTCTATACCATAGATAGAGAAGAATAGAGGTAGTTACTACTCCACCAAGCCATCTAGGCGCTCGGATGGAATGCGACAATTCCCCGCCCGCACACCCGCCACCGCCTGCGACTTCCCGCCCGCACGCCGCCCGCGCACCGCCCGCGCCACTGCCTTTTTGTGCGGGTGACGTCACATTTGACAGGCGTCTAGTTGGCTTGGTGGAGTAGTACAGTGTGATTTTTACTCATTCCACTCTAAAACTTTTGCATCAATTAAAGCATCTTAAATTGTTTAACAGTTACTGGAATTACATATGCAAGTGGACACCCTGTCCCGCGAGCGAACAGCCCTGGTGACCGCGGCCGCTTCCCGTGCCCTCATGTTGGAGAGGCACGAGCGAGCCGCTGATCTGTTCGCCCGCGTGGTGCGCACGCGCAGGGAACTCGTTTCACTAATGGAAGGTCGCGCCGAGATGCCAGCCATAGAAGATAGCGCTCATGCCGATGTACTGATCCAACTACGAAAAATAAGGAGTGACAATTTATAGTCTATCATGCTAAAATAATTAATGAATTCCACAGATTTCTAGATCTTTATCATCGTTGCATGCGACCGCGGCTGATACGTGGTCAGCACTACGGGTGGAGAGGACCAGAGTGCTTAGGCTGGAGAGTGCCGTCTTGGCTCAAAGCATTCAGCTCGAGCGAGAGGGTCGGGTCCGAACGCAGCTGGAGAGACGCCGCGCCATTCTCGAAAGGGAAATCCTACGATCACACCATTCTAGAGCATCATCTGATATGGTTATGGCCAGTCAGAGTTTAGTATTTTTTCGCAATAACTTCTCGCTATATTAGTAAAACCAAATCGTATGTGATGATGATGAATATAAATATTATGTTTCAGTGGCTGAAGCTACACTGTCAATGCTGGGATCAAATGAAAACGGAAGATTTTTGTAAAGGTACGATTTCGCAGAAAGCGGCAGACAGCAGACGTCAGTGGGTCTCATACAAATTGTGGCGATGACATGTGCCGCGACGGCAGACGGCATTACAATTTCTATGAGACCGACTGACGTCTGCTGTCTGCCGCGTTCGGCGAAACTGTACCTTTAGGCATACCTATACCTACTTTGGCAGCCAAACAAGCAAGTGGAGTGCACACAATAATTTACAGGTCCGCGCTGTTTTTTTATATTCTATTGTATATTACGACCTGAGGTATAAGCCACCTGAATGGTAAGTAGGTAACTAATCCTCTTCACTCTTGCAGATTCTGTACATTTTTGGCTGTCAAGTACCTAGGCACTTCATATTTATAGTTCAAGGAATTATGATTTTGTAAATAAAATGCGACATATAATTACACAAATGATTTTTTTTATTTGTAAGTATAAAACTTCCACAACATCCAAAATATCAATAGGTAGTAAACAAAACTTCACAATCTGTGACCGGCAAACTTAAACATCTTATTTTTTTTATCGTCTCTCAATTGGTTAGCGGCTAAGAATTGTATATTTCTAGCCAGTAAATTTTCTTTTATGTTAGTGGCACCCGCAAGAATGCCTCTGAATGGAGGGTAATTATTAGTCATGGGAGGACCAGGGTACATGTTCCCATTAGACATGTTGGGCTCAGGTCCAGGAATCCATTTTTGCGTATCCATATTAGTAATTGCCTTCTTTCGGTCCAGACTATCACCTTTAAATTGGTCATCATTGGTCGATATGTAAGTCTTCTTGACGAAATTTCCCATCACTATTTTGGTTGGAACTGTTTCATTATCTGATTTATACATTGGCTTATTTTTTCCCTTAGGATAATCGAATCTTTCAAAGCTGTCCCGCCCACGGTCTGTAGAATATTTCTGTTTAGATACAGAAAATTCGCGTTCTTTTTTGTTTAGCTGTGACTCATATGGAGTACCTAATTCATCCTCGAGAATTTTTATAATGCTATCCAAGTTATTGGCGGGAGAACCCCCATTAGCCTTATTTTCCACTTGAAATGTCTCATATTCAATAATCTTCTGTTCAAGTAAATTTATTTTATCTTGGTCTTTTTTCTTCTGAATGTTTCCTTTACGTTTTTGATCTTCTAGTGTTAAAATTATTTTTTCCAACTGTGATATTTGTTGTTTTCTAGTGTCTACGTTCGTTATAAGAGAACTTATCTGGGCGTTCTTTTCAGCAAGTTGTTTATTCAGCTGCAACGAAATTATGGCAAATGTCCTTGTTAAAAAGGTGTTTGAAAAATCGGTGCATTGGATAAAATTAAAATTTATTTGGGATGTTATTAAAAATACTATTATTATATACACCCCCACGCCTATATTCCCAAGAAGGGTAAGCAGAATTTAGAAGGCAATTATCTATAGGCTACGGTAACTGCATCAGGCGGGGGGTACGCTTGATTACAGTCTTATAGTTTTATAAAAGAAAGAAAGAAAGAAGTATGTAAAACTTATCAATCCTAGGGTGAAGTAACGTGTCATATACTCACATCACTATCTGCCTGCGCTCTCATCTCTAAGTTATTTCGCAACAACTTGATTATGTTAGTGTGCTCCTCATCTTTCTCCGATAACATTTTAATAAGACCGTCCCTTTGTTGTAGAAGATGTTCTTGTTCGGATAGACTTATTAAATGGCGGTCCATAGCCGCATCTTTATTTCGCATTACTTCAGCCAATTCTCCCTTTTGTCTGGTTGCTTCTAGTAATTGGTCGCGTTGTTGATTCACCTGATAGAATTTTCTCATCAATAAAAATGTAAGTACATTGAATAAAAGATAACATGTACCTATCTGAAGTACTTACTATTCCGTGAAGCTCACTCAAGTCCTCAAAGTCACCGAAATCTTTTTGCAACTGCGACATGTGATTTTTCAAAGATGATAATTGTTTTTCGTATGATTCCATTTTCGTTTCACTATGGCAGAAAACGTTATGAAGTACAGGGGCCCTACCCGACCCTACCTCTTATAGCAGTATTGTTTTAACGTTTCAGCGACTTCTTGTGCCATGACGTTCCTTATTGTCATGACAATAAGAAACGTCATTGCACAAAAAGTCGCTGAAACGTTAAAACGTTCCTATAATTGAATCGCGATAAGAGGTCGTGGTAAGCCCCCAGGTTTGCATAGGTAGGTACCATGTCATGTATGTAAAGAGACTAGGTATTAAACTTTTGTAGCACCTTTCTTGTAATTGTTGCTCTAGTAGCGATTGCTTCTTTTCTAACTCTACGATGTATTCATCTTTAGTCATCAGATTGGTCTTAAGATCTTCCTCTAACTGAAGCGTTTCTTTGAAATTGCACTGTGAACACATTGCAGCATAAACATCACGTAAACATAGTAGATTTATCATCTGATATAACTAGCATTTACCTCAATCTCCTTTATGTCTTCGCTTTGTTTTAGTAACCGATTCCTATAATCTTCTATTTCGCAAATTGCGACGTGTAAATCCCTTTTAGTACTTTCCAATTCGTTTTTGTAATTCACAGTATTATCTATAATAATAATTAATAGTTGTAAAATACATCGATTAGTTGAAAGAATACGTTGTAATACTGTAGGATCATCATTTGATTTCCTTACTCAATTCGTCCTGTTTGTCTTGTAACTTCTTCACTGTATCTTTATGAGCTAATTCGACTTGCAAAAGCTGTGCACACATAGATTCCACTTTTGTTTCCAGTTTTTTCTTATCTTCTACTTCTTGATTGTACTTCTTTTCAGTTTCAATTAGTTTAGCGACATTAATGTTCATCTCGTGTTTTACATTTTTAATAGATTCATTATAGTACTCTGACAATTCTTCTAGTCGTTTTTCTAAATCTTCTTTTCTGTATTATTGAAATAACGATATTATAAAACTTTTTGTAGTTTTTACCCTCTGTAAAAAATACAAAAAACTACACCTACTCCAATTGCAATTTTTCTCGAGCATCGGCAATTTCTTCAAGATGCATCGTATTTTCTCGAATAGATTCTGTTAACTTGTTCAATTCTTTATCAAAGTCGGCTTGCAATTTCTCATTCTGTTAAAAATAATTGACAAAAATTAAATAAATAAAAATGCAATACAATAGGTTCTACAACTACCTCGCTACGTCTAGGAACTTTAATTTTATATTATTACTACCTGATCGTGTAACTGTTGCACTTTTCGTTCCAGGGACCAAGTCTGAGAGCGAGCCTGTTCTAAAGTAGCTTCTAATTGAGCATTTCTTTCGGTTCCCATTTTTACCTGACCTTCAGCTCGGGTCAACCGATCTCTTATCAACATCTTCTTACATCTCTCTTCTTTCAAGTCCTTTTCTAATTCCTAAAAAGAAAATTCGTATGAAACAAGGTTTTATTTGGTTTTATGTGTTATCGATCATTCGGTGTTATAATCATTGCGTAGGTACCTCAACCCTGTTTTTATTTGATTGGGATTTCAAATGGTCCGAATTATGAATTTGTTTTCTCAAATCGGCATTCTGCGCTTCCAGTTCAGAGATATCGTACGTCAATTCCTCCGTGCGCAATTGGAGGGCCATTGTTTCGTTCACGCCTTTGCTGTAATCAAAATATGTAGGTAATACGTAAGACCAAAGATTTTCAGAAAGAGGCAGATACAGTATGCGCAACAAACGATGTGAAGCCGGGTAGCGTTTAATGTGTACGTGACAACTAGGAGCGGCACTGTAGGGACACGTACATCTGTATGCGTGTAAAGTTGCCAGATATTGGGAAACGAACTCCCACAATTTTTTCGATTGTTCTCAAGAGTATTAGTGTCACAAATTGGAAATGTTCTTTCGCAATATAGGTAATTAAATAGCATTTATTTGGACAGAATAATGGTTATGAAATAAATTATAACAGAATAAAAGTTAAATAGAATACACCTAAAAAGTAAGAAAGAAAATCATTTATGGTATATCCTCGTCAAGTTCAGCTTACTATTGATGCTGTGGCGTCACTACCAGGTAATTTATATCGATATTTTTATGCAACGTAACAAAATAAGAGTAAAATTAATTAAATAAGGTTTACAATAAGTAAAATGAAAAAATATTTTATGATCATATTTTATTCATATTTACTCAGGGCGGCATCCAAACCCTCAAGTATTATTTCGTACTTTTGAGACATCCTGTATAGTATACATAAATTATTTACGTATATAAATGTATAAATTAATCGATCTTCCTACTCCCCATGCACATTTCCCTAATTTAAGGAAACTTATTTCGATGTAAACTGGCAACACCAACCAAATACTGTCAATATTTTGTGTTCTGAGTGAGTATTTGCTTGTATTTGCTTTGGTGGCCACAATGTAATGTTCTACGCAGTCCATCTGTATTTTTATGAAATCTGTGCGTAAGACATTATTACATTAAGTATGTAAAATGTAAATGTAACGTCACGACTTTTATCCCCATTCGGGGGTAGTCAGAGGCTTGAGTGGCCATACACCACCACATTGTGGAGGTATTAACCAACTCAAAGCCCACGTTTCACCAGATAGTCAGAACCCAACGTGACAGGTGGTGAACCTTGTCGCCGTGTATACAGGAACTGACTATTACCTAATCCCGAGGGATAGGTAGGTTTCCTCAAGATGTTTTCCCTCACCGTCAGCGAACTGTAAATTAATAATTTAAAATTATGCACATAGATGAAAATTCATCCATTGGTGCATGCCCCACCGGGGATCGAACCTGGGACCTTCTGATTGTTAGCCCAACCTGTTCACTCCTAGGCTATAGTCGCTTAAGTATGTAGGTATTTATTCAGGTAATCGT
The DNA here is from genome assembly GCA_947859195.1 of Drymonia ruficornis. Lineage (NCBI taxonomy): Eukaryota > Metazoa > Arthropoda > Insecta > Lepidoptera > Notodontidae > Drymonia > Drymonia ruficornis. Next base: position 5,517,433 of record OX401910.1, on the reverse strand, counting down.
AGCTCTACAAAAACATACCTACTTTTAAATACTTATACAGTGATTTAGCCGCACTTACCGCAGAAAGTCCACAACTTCATTGAGTTCCTTAAGAAATTCTGATTTAGCTTGATCCAAAGAGCATTTAAGCATTTCATTTTCGGCATTAAATTCGTTTATTTTATTTGTTAGATTGTGCCTACCGATGCCCTATAAATTAATTACAATTCATTTAATGAGTGAGTACAGTAAGCATTAAAATTATACCTACCAAGTAAGTTTGTTGCACGGAAATGTACCTTTTCTTCATTTTTTAAAGAATCAAACCAATCAATTATTGCTTTTCTTTTAGTCAATGTTTCTTCACATGTAGCAGATAATTTGCAAGGCATATTATAGAGTCTGTTCAAGTCTACTGTTAAGGGGCTTTTTCCGTTTTGCGTTGTTTGCCCATCTGAAATATTTGAGGAGTATGATTATTGCGGCAATTAATCGATCAACGTAACTTTTTATTTGAAAAGAAAACATATGTGAGCACTAATACAAAAATGTCTCACCGTTTCTTTGTGGGTTATCATGTGGAACCCGAGAGCACAGCTGGAGGAGTTGCTCCGGAGTCAGCCTAGCCACGTTCATGATTTGCAAGTCGTCTGCCGAAGGCAAGTTTATCTTTTGTCCCAAACCTGCCATCTTTTGATGAATGCTCCGCATAAATGCATATAGTTCCATTATTGCTTTCTGCAAAATGCGTATTTCTCAGTAAGTACTGACCAAACGCGGTGAGATCGCGGTATGATGTGGTCACAAACCTGTCTCTCTTTAAGATCGTTCTTCATCTTATCAAATTGCATGGTGTTTTCTTGCCAAGTCAATTTGAGTTGTACTATGTTGTCCTTACGTGATGTTATCGATTCTGTGAAATTAATATCATTGTGTGGTAAACAATAAAATAAAATGAGTATGTGAATATTATTGCGTACATCAATGTTATCAATTGTATACCCATTGAAATCCTTTCTTCTGTTTTTAGCTTGAATTCGTAAAATTGCTAATGCTGGGTGCCAATGGATGTAGCTATCACACGAAGGTGCTAAACACACCGCAGAATTTTGTCATACTGCCAAATTTATCTAGGAAGGTAAGTATAGCCAAGTGCCCGTGTTCTCTATCAGTGTGAAAATTAATTTACCATTATCAATTAGATGCGTTATCGTACCGGAAGTGTCAGACAACTCCTGGCGTAGTTCTAATTCTTCGCGTTTTTTTATTGTTTCCTGTTGACAAACCTTCAATGTACGTAGGGTAGGGACAACTATAGCGAACAATCCCCCGCAAGAAATTCCTCGAGTTAGTTGATTTCGTTTTCTTGTCGAATTCAATATTTTGTCTATCCAAGCAGTTGCAATATCTCGACACGATGAAGAGTATTGGAATAGAATTCCGCTAGCGAAATACAGCCGTGAAATTTTTGCTGTATTTGTCTCTACTTTCTAGTACATACGTAAGTATAAAATTATATTTAATAAAAAGAATCACCGACTACAATCTTACCTGATCTGGAAGAAAACTCTTCAAAGAATGATTTCTTCCACCTGGTTTCTGAAAATCGACCATGTTATAAGAATAGGCTATTATAACAAAAGGAATTTACTTAATAAACAAACAACACTAGGATTTACCTGCACAATGGGCACCGTAATAACAGGTCTATTAAATTTATTTGATGTCTCATTGATCGTTCTTCTAGGTATGGTGGAAGCTTTCTGAAAATATGTAGATATAGGTAGGTATAGTATGAAAAACCCCATGATAAGAAGAACCGATGGCTGTTGAGGCGGAAAGGTTTTTCAATAGTGACTACGTACCAAAAGACGCAGCGTTATTGGACCCCCACAAAGTAGACCGACGACCTATAGTGAAGGTCGGGGTACATCGCTGGATGCGAGTAGAACAGGACCGGGCGCTACGGATAACCTTGGATGAGGCCTACGTCCAGCAGACGTTTATCGGTTGAAATGATGATGATGGTGTGGACTAACTTTTGGTGCAGGAAGCAATCGATCGCGCTCCGGTCGGGCAGAGCGCGGAACGGGACGAGCAGACCACCTCATCCCTAGGTCTTCTTTCGCGCGATTTGCAGATTTTGGTCGTGACTGCGAAAGCATTTACTGTTAGGATCCCAAAATAATGAAGTCAATTTGCAGTGTTTCAAGAAACGAGATTTCCAGAAAACGGATTCATACGTTATGCTCAAGACGGGTATAGGTACTACAAAGGTCGGGCTTTTTATATATGTCAAAATTAGTTTAGTCGTAGTTTGTACACAATATAATAAGGACCTTTGAGTTGGTTATTAATCACAGATATCCTCCTCCCACGAGAAATTAATGAAGTAATTTTATGTAGGTTCTATAGTTTTCGCACATGATCCACATCGTGAAAAGTAACCTTGTCACGTCGAGATCGAGCATTGTTCCTTGCTGGAAAACGCTGTTGTGGACCAGCCATTAGATCCGGTTTCGGTTTGTGTATTATTTTGTTACATTCCTCACGACTTATTGTAAGTGCTATCTAAAATTTGTAAAAGACGTATAAGGAACTTTACCACGGGTTCAGTAGCACTAACAAATTTAGGTTTCAGCGCTGGTTTCGGTCGGACCACGGCCAACCTCTGTGGGATGCGGCACTTTGCCGTATTTTTTGCCGTACCAACGACGTCTGAAAAGAAGATGATAAAGTCACATGTCGTGAAATAAAATATAAACGCCACATTGAAATTTTTCTAACGCCCTGAAACCTTTGACGCTAAACCGTCGGTCGAAGACAAAAAGCAGCCTGAATAAAAATCTTTTAGTTTTGGCCATATTGAACTTACGGAGATTTACTAAAAACCGGCCAAGTGCGTGTCGGACTCGCACATAGAGGGTTCCGTACCAAACACCGTATAAATTTTATTGAAATTCTTCTTTGAAAATGTTCGTTTATACATATGCGACTAGATGGCGCCACTGTCGCTTAAAAGTTAAATAATTGGTAAAAAATGTAGTTTTACGATATTTTTATTCAACTATTTATGTAAAAGCTATTATAATGATCACTAATGGTTAAAATATAAGTTTTCCCTTTATATATATGTCGGCACAGCGACTTTTAAAAAGTATTGAAACGATCGAAATGGGACGCAAGCGCCATCTGTAGGCGTTTGGACAGAGTCCACTTGCATAGACCGGCATCGGCGGAGAGCACAGTACGCTTTGCACCGCCGAGCAGTCGAGTCGCGCGATTGGAAACTGTCATCGTGCCATTTTAATATCTTATTAGTCATCTTTATACCCACTGAATGCCCACAATCCGAAAAAACGACGGCCCCATCATTCTTTCTTCGACATCAGAAGCGAGATCGAACGATGGCTAAAACCGTTGATGATCGCGTAGAAATTTAAATGATGGCAGTTTCTTCAGTTTCCAAGTCGTAGTGCTAATTATCGTTGATTTTAAAAATTAAAAGTGCCACGTGTTTGAACAATGACAATGAAAAAATGGCGGTGCACAGTAGACATTATGCGATTCGCTAAGTCGAAACAGACGTTTGAATTATTGTGTGTGAAGTGTTAAAAGTGTTTTGTGTGGTGATACGGTGCTACGTGAAAGCGGATGGCTGCGACGACGCGAGTATCGACAGACGGTGTGGCAGTCAACGGCGCAGAGCGGCATCGGGACGGCGATGGTGGTCGCAGGTTTGCATGGAGCAGAATCCGGTGAGTCGAACCATGTTTATTTGGTACCCGTGTTCTATAGAGAGGGTACACGCGGTACATGCTATAACATTGACAGAGAAAGTGCGGGTGTGCGTGATATTGCTATTTGGATTGAAGAGTGGACGAAGTTTTCTGCCTACCCTCAATTTACTCTGGTCAATGTTGCTATGTGATTTTGTTTTGTTGCGGATATTATTTTACGATTGCAGCCGGACTATTTTGCTAATGTGATCGAAGTTTGAGTTCCTAATTTTATTACGGCAGTGTCACGTTTTTAGAAGCTTTGTGTAAAGGACTATCTTTGCGCGACGTCAATTCAATTCAATTCTTTATTTGCGTAATATGGGTTTATAGAAGATGTTGCATTTTAAGTTGTTTCACCATATACAGCTTCAAGCATGCAAAAATTTAAAATTTCAATCTAATAATAAAAAATAACATTAGCCACAGGAACTATTACCACAATTAACGCAATAAAGTTATTTGAATTTTGGGTCAGTGTATATCCTTAGGGGCGCTATTAGGTTTAGGTTTATGTTTTGGTTTAGGTTTATTCTTAGGTTTGAGTATAAGGGTGGCGAAAATGTCACGGGTCGACTTTGACCTCGAATGACCTTTAATCCCGCATAACCTTTGACCTCGAGTAACCTTACTAATACTACCTTAATAACTCCAAAACGGCTATAGGCACAAATTTAAAATTTTCGGTTTTACGCCTACGCCTACGAATGGCAGGAAGATGCATTCGGTCCGAGTGACTGCATACTACATAAGGCACTAAATACAACAAAAAGTCTAAACCCTTTCATTAGTGTCCATTTGTCTCGTCAGTCTTACTAGAGCAATAATTGGTTAAATGGCTAACTAGTTGGTTAACTAGGGAATCGGAATTCACGAATATACCTATGATCTTGCTGCCGTAACGTTACCGCAGCAGTGTGGTTTTTCCTGCTGGTCCAATCAAAATCTGAATAATTCAGATAATTAGTGCTCCATGTCGTGTAATTGTGCCCCCCAAGGTTTCAGAGTTATTTCAAATCTTGCTGGCGTAACGTTTTGCGAATTCCTGTATCTCAAAAACTGTTTGGCACACAATCATGATTTTTCATACACACATAAGTGTTAATTTGTGCCCATTTGTGACAGTTTCATATTTCAATATATCAGAAAGGTTCGGGTGTTATAAGATTTTTCCTAAATAACTAAAATAGCTCCTAGCTCTTAAACTGGGAAACCTAGAAACCAAATTTTAGTGCTAGCTTGTATTTCTTATTGATCCTAAGCATTTCTATAATGATTGTAAGCCTACTCCAAGGAATTTACGATTTATTACGATTTATTGCTATCTCGCAGTGAAATTACTTAAACCCTAAATACACTAGTTTCTTATGTTCCGATTACTTTTATTAATATACAAAAAATCGCGCTCTAAAAAGTATGAAACAAGAAAATATTCTCATCTAGAGGATAGCCGTGGTCCGTGTAGGTCCTTTAGGGCCAAATGGCATAAACACGGACCACGGCTATCCTCTAGATGAGAATATTTTCTTGTTTCATACTTTTTAGAGCGCGATTTTTCAGTAGTCGGGTTTTAGTTTTTAAACTTACTTTTTATTTAATTATTTTGGAGTTATAGGTAACAATATATATATTTTTGAAATGTGCTCATCAAGCTCTTTCATTTGATACCCCACACGGTTTTATTAAAAAATGTTTTTTTTTTAGTTCATGACATTATGTCCTCTAGAGGGCGCCATATGCAATTTCATGTGACGTCACATAGCCTATAACCAGCGCGCCATTAAGCCGCTTCTAACGATACCTCATTTGTCAAATTACGACAAGTAGTTTGGAAGTTAGGTGGGAACAGATGCACATACATACATACATACATACATACATACATACATACATACATACATACTTACATACATACATACATACATACATACATACCGGTCAAAATCATAACCCTCCGCCGTAGTCGGGTAAAAAAATAGTGCCCTACTTCAAATATACGTGTACCAATCAGCTCTGTAAACCTTATAATTAAATGAAGTCGGTTAAATATTATTAATAAATAACCATCATGAAGCGCTTTCGGTGGTTAACTGACGGAATTGGAATGTATAGAAACAAGCGAACGCTCCGTACTTCAAGCCATCCTATTTCAACTGACAGCGTTGTAATGAGTACAGACGCGTACATAATACTTTGGGGTGTATTTATAAACAATTAAATAAGGTAAATAAATGTATAATCACAGGGTATGCTAACATTTGAATATGAGGGTACCTTACTTAATATTCCTTTTTAACCGACTCCAAAAATAAAAACCGACTTCAAAAAAACCTGGAGCACTAAAAAGCCTGAAATAATATTTATATTACCACCACTGCCTACCCCTTCGGGAAAATCAGGCGTGATTATGTGTTATAGAGTATTTGGGGTCGGTGCCAATCTAGCTTCTTACTTTTATAGTAGGTAGACTCGGCATACCAAGATTGGCACCGACTCCAAATACTCTATAACACATCATCACGCCTGATTTTCCCGAAGGGGTAGGCAGTGGTGGTAATATAAATATTATTTCAGGCTTTTTAGTGCTCCAGGTTTTTTTGAAGTCGGTTTTTATTTTTTTATAAAAATAATTTTATTTCATGATTTTTAGTGGCGCCATACAAACTTTATCACCCCAAATGACCCCTTTGGGGGGTGACCTTTCCAAGATTCCAAAACAAAAGTTTCTTAGTTTATTATATGGAGTATACATACTAAGTTTCAAGTCAATCGGACACAAATATATTTTCTACCGTACTTCTACCCCTACTTTCCCCCTTTGGGGGCAGATTTCCGAAATGATATTTTTATGGGACCAAAACAACTTAGTCACCTACCAAATAACAGTTTAAAAAGAAAAATTGGTTCATAAACGTTAGAGATAAACGGTAACTCTCCATACAAACTTCAACACCTCGTTTTACCCCCTTGGGGGGGGATTTTTCTAAAATCCTGAAACATGAGTTTTATTATTTCTTATGCAAAATATACATATTAAGTTTCAAGTCAATCGGACAAAAAAAATTTTTTCAGACGACCTTCACCCCCCAAAATTACCCCCTTAGGGGTTGATTTTAGGAATTATTTTTTTATGGGACCAACTTGGAGCTACGATCTACCGAACAGCAAAATAATTTTTCAAATCGGTTCATAAATGCCGGAGAAATCGGTGAACATACATAAAAAAAAAAAAAAAAAAAAAAAAAAAAAAAAAACATACATACAGCCGAACATAGAACCTCCTCCTTTTTTGAAGTCGGTTAAAAAAGGAGGAGGTTCTATGTTCGACTGTATGTATGTTCACCGATTTCTCCGGCATTTATGAACCGATTTGAAAAATTATTTTGCTGTTCGGTAGATCGTAGCTCCAAGTTGGTCCCATAAACCTGGAGCACTAAAAAGCCTGAAATAATATTTCTATTACCACCACTGCCTACCCCTTCGGGAAAATCAGGCGTGATGATGTGTTATCGAGTATTTGGGATCAGTGCCAATCTATCTTCTTACTTTTATAGTAGGTAGACTCGGCATACCAAGATTGGCACTGACTCCAAATACTCGATAACACATCATCACGCCTGATTTTTCCGAAGGGGTAGGCAGTGGTGGTAATAGAAATATTATTTCAGGCTTTTTAGTGCTTCAGATTTTTTTGAAGTCTGTTTTTATTTTTTTATAAAAATAATTTTATTCCATGATTTTTAGTGGCGCCATACAAACTTTATCACCCCAAATTACCCCTTTGGGCGGTGACTTTTACAAGATTCCAAAATAAAAATTTCTTAATTTATTATATGGAGTATACATCATACTCATACTCATACTCATCATACATACTATGTTTCAAGTCAATCGGACACAAATATATTTTTCTACCGTACTTCTACCTCTAGTTTCCCCCTTTGGGGGTTGATTTCCGAAATGATTTTTTTACGGGACCAAAACGACTTAGTCATCTACCAAATAACAGTTTAAAAAGAAAAATTGGTTCATAAACGTCAGAGATAAACGGTAACTCTCCATACAAACTTAACACGTCGTTTTACCCCATTGGGGGGCGATTTTTCCAAAATCCTGAAACATGAGTTTCATTATTTTTATGCAAAATAAATATACATTAATTTTCAAGTCATTAGGACAAGATTTTTTTTTCAGACGACCTTCACCCCCCAAAATTACCCCCTTAGGGGTTGATTCTAGGAATTATTTTTGTATGAGACCAACTTGGAGCTACGATCTACCGAACAGCAAAATAATTTTTCAAATCGGTTCATAAATGTCGGAGAAATAAGTGAACATACATACATACATACAGCCGAACATAGAACCCCCTCCTTTTTTGAAGTCTGTTAAAAAGTAATCGGAACATAAGGAACTCGTGTATTTAGGGTTTAAATAATTTCACCGCGAGCCGTAGTGTTGCAAAAGACTCGAGTTCTTTTAGCCCTCTCAAAGAGGCTCGAGCTTTTCTATGGGGCTCGTCGAAGAAAAACGACTCGGAATATTTCAAGGCTAAAAAAGGACTCAGACAATTTTTAACTATTTTTGACATTTGTTGACCATTGCTGACTATTTCTGACCATTGTTGACTATTTTTGACTATTTTTGACCATTGTTGACTATTTTTGACTATTTTTGACTATTTTTGACTATTTTTGACTATTTTTGACTATTTTTGACTATTTTTGACTATTTTTGTCAATTTTTGACTATTTTTGACTTATTTTTTATTATTTTTGACAATTTTTGATTATTTTTGTCGATTTTGGACTATTTTTGACTTATTGACTATTGTTGACCATTTTTTTTACTATTTTTGACCATTGTTGACTATTTTTGACCCTTGTTGACAATTTTTGATTATTTTTGACTATTTTTGACTTATTGACTATTGTTGACCATTTTTGACTTATTGACTATTGTTGACCATTTTTTACTATTTTTGACCTTTGTTGACTATTTTTTTACTATTTCGACTATTCTTGACCATTGTTGACTATTTTTGACCATTGTTGACTATTTCGACTATTCTTAACCATTGTTGACTATTTTTGACTATTGTTGACTATTTCTACTATTCTTGACTATTTTTGACTATTTATGACTATTTTTGACTACTTTTGATTATTTTTGACAATTTTGGACTATTTTTGACTTATTAACTATTGTTGACCATTTTTTACTATTTTTGACCATTGTTGACTATTTTTGACCTTTGTTGACTATTTTTGATTATTTTTTTTTATTTTTCGAGTTTTAAATAAACCTCGAGCCCTTTTTGGGCTCGGAGTTCTTTTAGAGCTCCGTTGTTGTGAGCTTTCTAAGTCTTCGCAAGTATAAGAAGGAGTCGCCTTATAGCTGACTATTCCTGGCTAGTCTATTGTATTCCTGACTTTTCTTGACTTTTTTGACTATCCTGACTATTCTTGACTTTTTTGACTATCCTGACTATTCTTGACTATTCTTGACTATTCTTGACTATTCTTGACTATTCTTGACTATTCTTGACTATTCTTGACTATTCTTGACTATTCTTGACTATTCTTGACTATTCTTGACTATTCTTGACTATTCTTGACTATTCTTGACTATTCTTGACTATTCTTGACTATTCTTGACTATTCTTGACTATTCTTGACTATTCTTGACTATTCTTGACTATTCTTGACTATTCTTGACTATTCTTGACTATTCTTGACTATTCTTGACTATTCTTGACTATTCTTGACTATTCTTGACTATTCTTGACTATTCTTGACTATTCTTGACTATTCTTGACTATTCTTGACTATTCTTGACTATTCTTGACTATTCTTGACTATTCTTGACTATTCTTGACCACTGGTGACTCTTTTTAGCCATTATTGACAACTTTTGACCATTGTTGACAACTTTTGACCATTGTTGACTATTTTGACCATTGTTGACTATTTTTGACCATTGTTGACTATTTTTGACTATTTTTGAATAATTTTGACTATTATTGAGCATTTTTGAGTATTATTAGTATTTTTGAGCATTTTTGAGTATTTTTGAGTAATGTTGAGTATTTTTGAGTATTTTTTAACTATTTTTAACCATTGCTGACTATTTCTGACCATTGTTGACTATTTTTGACTATTTTTGACCATTGTTGACTATTTTTAACAATTTTTGACTATTTTTGACTATTTTTGACTATTTTTGACTATTTTTGACTATTTTTGACTATTTTTGACTATTTTTGACTATTTTTGACTATTTTTGACGATTTTGGACTATTTTTGACTTATTGACTATTGTTTGACCATTTTTTTTACTATTTTTGACCATTGTTGACTATTTTTGACCCTTGTTGACTATTTTTGACTATTTTTGATTATTTTTGACTATATTTGACTTATTGACTATTGTTGACCATTTTTGACTCATTGACTATTGTTGACCATTTTTTACTATTTTTGACCTTTGTTGACTATTTTTGTTGACCATTTTTTACTATTTTTGACCTTTGTTGACTATTTTTTTACTATTTCGACTATTCTTGACCATTGTTGACTATTTTTGACCATTGTTGACTATTTCGACTATTCTTAACCATTGTTGACTATTTTTGACTATTGTTGACTATTTCTACTATTCTTGACTATTTTTGACTATTTATGACTATTTTTGACTACTTTTGATTATTTTTGACAATTTTGGACTATTTTTGACTTATTAACTATTGTTGACCATTTTTTACTATTTTTGACCATTGTTGACTATTTTTGACCTTTGTTGACTATTTTTGATATTTTTTTTTTTTTTTTTGAGTTTTAAATAAACCTCGAGCCCTTATGGGCTCGGAGTTCTTTTAGAGCTCCGTTGTTGTGAGCTTTCTAAGTCTTCGCAAGTATAAGAAGGAGTCGCCTTATAGCTGACTATTCCTGGCTAGTCTATTGTATTCCTGACTTTTCTTGACCTTTTTGACTATCCTGACTATTCTTGACTTTTTTGACTATCCTGACTATTCTTGACTATTCTTGACTATTCTTGACTATTCTTGACTATTCTTGACTATTCTTGACTATTCTTGACTATTCTTGACTATTCTTGACTATTCTTGACTATTCTTGACTATTCTTGACTATTCTTGACTATTCTTGACTATTCTTGACCACTGGTGACTCTTTTTAGCCATTATTGACAACTTTTGACCATTGTTGACTATTTTGACCATTGTTGACAATTTTTGACCATTGTTGACGATTTTTGACTATTTTTGAATAATTTTGACTATTATTGAGCATTTTTGAGTATTATTAGTATTTTTGAGTATTTTTGAGTAATGTTGAGTATTTTTGAGTATTTTTTAACTATTTTTAACCATTGTTGACTATTTTTGACAATTTTTAACTATTTTTGACATTTGTTGACCATTGCTGGCTTTTTCTGACCATTGTTGACTATTTTTGACTATTTTTGACCATTGTTGGATATTTTTAACTATTTTTGACTATTGTTGACTATTTTTGACTATTTTTGTCAATTTTTGTCAATTTTTGACTATTTTTGACTATTTTTGACTATTTTTGACATATTTTTGACAATTTTTGATTATTTTTGACGATTTTGGACTATTTTTGACTTATTGACTATTGTTGACCATTTTTTTACTATTTTTGACCATTGTTGACTATTTTTGACCCTTGTTGACTATTTTTGACTAGTTTTGATTATTTTTGACTTATTGACTATTGTTGACCATTTTTGACTTATTGACTATTGTTGACCATTTTTTACTATTTTTGACCTTTGTTGACTATTTTTTTACTATTTCGACTATTCTTGACCATTGTTGACTATTTTTGACCATTGTTGACTATTTCGACTATTCTTAACCATTGTTGACTATTTTTGACTATTGTTGACTATTTCTACTATTCTTGACTATTTTTGACTATTTATGACTATTTTTGACTACTTTTGATTATTTTTGACAATTTTGGACTATTTTTGACTTATTAACTATTGTTGACCATTTTTTACTATTTTTGACCATTGTTGACTATTTTTGACCTTTGTTGACTATTTTTGATTATTTTTTTTTTATTTTTTTGAGTTTTAAATAAACCTCGAGTCCTTTTTGGGCTCGGAGTTCTTTTAGAGCTCCGTTGTTGTGAGCTTTCTAAGTCTTCGCAAGTATAAGAAGGAGTCGCCTTATAGCTGACTATTCCTGGCTAGTCTATTGTATTCCTGACTTTTCTTGACTTTTTTGACTATCCTGACTATTCTTGACTTTTTTGACTATCCTGACTATTCTTGACTATTCTTGACTATTCTTGACTATTCTTGACTATTCTTGACTATTCTTGACTATTCTTGACTATTCTTGACTATTCTTGACTATTCTTGACTATTCTTGACTATTCTTGACTATTCTTGACTATTCTTGACTATTCTTGACTATTCTTGACTATTCTTGACTATTCTTGACTATTCTTGACTATTCTTGACTATTCTTGACTATTCTTGACCACTGGTGACTCTTTTTAGCCATTATTGACAACTTTTGACCATTGTTGACTATTTTGACCATTGTTGACAATTTTTGACCATTGTTGACTATTTTTGACTATTTTTGAATAATTTTGACTATTATTGAGCATTTTTGAGTATTATTAGTATTTTTGAGTATTTTTGAGCATTTTTGAGTATTTTTGAGTAATGTTGAGTATTTTTGAGTATTTTTTAACTATTTTTAACCATTGTTGACTATTTTTGACAATTTTTAACTATTTTTGACATTTGTTGACCATTGCTGACTATTTCTGACCATTGTTGACTATTTTTGACTATTTTTGACCATTGTTGACTATTTTTAACTATTTTTGACTATTGTTGACTATTGTTGACTATTTTTGACTATTTTTGACTATTTTTGACTATTTTTGACTATTTTTGACTATTTTTGTCAATTTTTGACTATTTTTGACTTATTTTTGACAATTTTTGATTATTTTTGACGATTTCGGACTATTTTTGACTATTGTTGACCATTTTTTTTACTATTTTTGACTATTGTTGACTATTTTTGACCCTTGTTGACTATTTTTGACTATTTTTGATTATTTTTGACTATTTTTGACTTATTGACTATTGTTGACCATTTTTGACTTATTGACTATTGTTGACCATTTTTTACTATTTTTGACCTTTGTTGACTATTTTTTTACTATTTCGACTATTCTTGACCATTGTTGACTATTTTTGACCATTGTTGACTATTTCGACTATTCTTAACCATTGTTGACTATTTTTGACTATTGTTGACTATTTCTACTATTCTTGACTATTTTTGACTACTTTTGATTATTTTTGACTTTTTTGGACTATTTTTGACTTATTAACTATTGTTGACCATTTTTTACTATTTTTGACCATTGTTGACTATTTTTGACCTTTGTTGACTATTTTTGATTAGTTTTGCCTTATTGACTATTTTTGACTACTTTTGACTATTTTTGACTATTTTTGACTATTTTTGACTATTTTTGACTATTTTTGACTATTTTTGACGATTTTTGACTATTTTTGACTATTTTTGACTATTTTTGACTATTTTTGACTATTTTTGACATTTGTTGACCATTGCTGACTATTTCTGACCATTGTTGACTATTTTTGACTATTTTTGACCATTGTTGACTATTTTTGACTATTTTTGACTATTTTTGACTATTTTTGACTATTTTTGACTATTTTTGACTATTTTTGACTATTTTGACTATTTTTGACTTACTTTTTATTATTTTTTCAATTTTTGATTATTTTTGACGATTTTGGACTATTTTTGACTTATTGACTATTGTTGACCATTTTTTTTTACTATTTTTGACCATTGTTGACTATTTTTGACCCTTGTTGACAATTTTTGACTATTTTTGATTATTTTTGACTATTTTTGACTTATTGACTATTGTTGACCATTTTTGACTTATTGACTATTGTTGACCATTTTTTACTATTTTTGACCTTTGTTGACTATTTTTTTACTATTTCGACTATTCTTGACCATTGTTGACTATTTTTGACCATTGTTGACTATTTCGACTATTCTTAACCATTGTTGACTATTTTTGACTATTGTTGACTATTTCTACTATTCTTGACTATTTTTGACTATTTATGACTATTTTTGACTACTTTTGATTATTTTTGACAATTTTGGACTATTTTTGACTTATTAACTATTGTTGACCATTTTTTACTATTTTTGACCATTGTTGACTATTTTTGACCTTTGTTGACTATTTTTGATTATTTTATTTTTTATTTTTTGAGTTTTAAATAAACCTCGAGCCCTTTTTGGGCTCGGAGTTCTTTTAGAGCTCCGTTGTTGTGAGCTTTCTAAGTCTTCGCAAGTATAAGAAGGAGTCGCCTTATAGCTGACTATTCCTGGCTAGTCTATTGTATTCCTGACTTTTCTTGACCTTTTTGACTATCCTGACTATTCTTGACTTTTTTGACTATCCTGACTATTCTTGACTATTCTTGACTATTCTTGACTATTCTTGACTATTCTTGACTATTCTTGACTATTCTTGACTATTCTTGACTATTCTTGACTATTCTTGACTATTCTTGACTATTCTTGACTATTCTTGACTATTCTTGACTATTCTTGACTATTCTTGACTATTCTTGACCACTGGTGACTCTTTTTAGCCATTATTGACAACTTTTGACCATTGTTGACTATTTTGACCATTGTTGACAATTTTTGACCATTGTTGACTATTTTTGACTATTTTTGAATAATTTTGACTATTATTGAGCATTTTTGAGTATTATTAGTATTTTTGAGTATTTTTGAGCATTTTTGAGTATTTTTGAGTAATGTTGAGTATTTTTGAGTATTTTTTAACTATTTTTAACCATTGTTGACTATTTTTGACAATTTTTAACTATTTTTGACATTTGTTGACCATTGCTGACTATTTCTGACCATTGTTGACTATTTTTGACTATTTTTGACCATTGTTGACTATTTTTAACTATTTTTGACTATTGTTGACTATTTTTGACTATTTTTGACTATTTTTGACTATTTTTGTCAATTTTTGTCAATTTTTGACTATTTTTGACTATTTTTGACATATTTTTGACAATTTTTGATTATTTTTGACGATTTTGGACTATTTTTGACTTATTGACTATTGTTGACCATTTTTTTACTATTTTTGACCATTGTTGACTATTTTTGACCCTTGTTGACTATTTTTGACTAGTTTTGATTATTTTTGACTATTTTTGACTTATTGACTATTGTTGACCATTTTTGACTTATTGACTATTGTTGACCATTTTTTACTATTTTTGACCTTTGTTGACTATTTTTTTACTATTTCGACTATTCTTGACCATTGTTGACTATTTTTGACCATTGTTGACTATTTCGACTATTCTTAACCATTGTTGACTATTTTTGACTATTGTTGACTATTTCTACTATTCTTGACTATTTTTAACTATTTATGACTATTTTTGACTACTTTTGATTATTTTTGACAATTTTGGACTATTTTTGACTTATTAACTATTGTTGACCATTTTTTACTATTTTTGACCATTGTTGACTATTTTTGACCTTTGTTGACTATTTTTGATTATTTTTTTTTTATTTTTTTGAGTTTTAAATAAACCTCGAGTCCTTTTTGGGCTAGGAGTTCTTTTAGAGCTCCGTTGTTGTGAGCTTTCTAAGTCTTCGCAAGTATAAGAAGGAGTCGCCTTATAGCTGACTATTCCTGGCTAGTCTATTGTATTCCTGACTTTTCTTGACTTTTTTGACTATCCTGACTATTCTTGACTTTTTTGACTATCCTGACTATTCTTGACTATTCTTGACTATTCTTGACTATTCTTGACTATTCTTGACTATTCTTGACTATTCTTGACTATTCTTGACTATTCTTGACTATTCTTGACTATTCTTGACTATTCTTGACTATTCTTGACTATTCTTGACTATTCTTGACTATTCTTGACTATTCTTGACCACTGGTGACTCTTTTTAGCCATTATTGACAACTTTTGACCATTGTTGACTATTTTGACCATTGTTGACAATTTTTGACCATTGTTGACTATTTTTGACTATTTTTGAATAATTTTGACTATTATTGAGCATTTTTGAGTATTATTAGTATTTTTGAGTATTTTTGAGTATTTTTGAGTATTTTTGAGCATTTTTGAGTATTTTTGAGTAATGTTGAGTATTTTTGAGTATTTTTTAACTATTTTTAACCATTGTTGACTATTTTTGACTATTTTTGTCAATTTTTGACTATTTTTGACTTATTTTTGACAATTTTTGATTATTTTTGACGATTTTGGACTATTTTTGACTTATTGACTATTGTTGACCATGTTTTTTACTATTTTTGACCATTGTTGACTATTTTTGACCCTTGTTGACAATTTTTGACTATTTTTGATTATTTTTGACTATTTTTGACTTATTGACTATTGTTGACCATTTTTGACTTATTGACTATTGTTGACCATTTTTTACTATTTTTGACCTTTGTTGACTATTTTTTTACTATTTCGACTATTCTTGACCATTGTTGACTATTTTTGACCATTGTTGACTATTTCGACTATTCTTAACCATTGTTGACTATTTTTGACTATTGTTGACTATTTCTACTATTCTTAACCATTGTTGACTATTTTTGACTATTGTTGACTATTTCTACTATTCTTGACTATTTTTGACTATTTTTGACTACTTTTGATTATTTTTGACAATTTTGGACTATTTTTGACTTATTAACTATTGTTGACCATTTTTTACTATTTTTGACCATTGTTGACTATTTTTGACCTTTGTTGACTATTTTTGATTAGTTTTGCCTTATTGACTATTTTTGACTACTTTTGACTATTTTTGACTATTTTCGACTATTTTTGACTATTTTTGACTATTTTTGACTATTTTTGACTATTTTTGACTATTTTTGACGATTTTTGACTATTTTTGACTATTTTTGACTATTTTTGACTATTTTTGACATTTGTTGACCATTGCTGACTATTTCTGACCATTGTTGACTATTTTTGACTATTTTTGACCATTGTTGACTATTTTTGACTATTTTTGTCAATTTTTGACTATTTTTGACTTATTTTTTATTATTTTTGTCAATTTTTGATTATTTTTGACGATTTTTGACTATTTTTGACTATTTTTGTCAATTTTTGACTATTTTTGACTATTTTTGACTTACTTTTTATTATTTTTGACAATTTTTGATTATTTTTGACGATTTTGGACTATTTTTGACTTATTGACTATTGTTGACCATTTTTTTTACTATTTTTGACCATTGTTGACTATTTTTGACCCTTGTTGACAATTTTTGACTATTTTTGATTATTTTTGACTATTTTTGACTTATTGACTATTGTTGACCATTTTTGACTTATTGACTATTGTTGACCATTTTTTACTATTTTTGACCTTTGTTGACTATTTTTTTACTATTTCGACTATTCTTGACCATTGTTGACTATTTTTGACCATTGTTGACTATTTCGACTATTCTTAACCATTGTTGACTATTTTTGACTATTGTTGACTATTTCTACTATTCTTGACTATTTTTGACTATTTATGACTATTTTTGACTACTTTTGATTATTTTTGACCATTTTTTACTATTTTTGACCATTGTTGACTATTTTTGACCTTTGTTGACTATTTTTAACCGACTTCAAAAAAGGAGGAGGTTCTATGTTCGGCTGTATGAATGTTTTCGTTTTTTTTTTTTTTTTTTTTTTTTTTTTTTTTTTTATGTATGTTCACTGATTTCTCCGGCATTTATGAACCGATTAGAAAAATTCTTTTGCTGTTCGGTAGATCGTAGCTCCAAGTTGGTCCCATAAAAAAATAATTCCTAGAATCAACCCCTAAGGGGGTAATTAAGGGGGGGGAAGGTCGTCTGAAAAAAATTTTTTTGTCCGATTGACTTGAAACTTAATATGTATATTTTGCATAAGAAATAATGAAACTCATGTTTCAGGATTTTGGAAAAATCACCCCCCAAAGGGATAAAACGAGGTGTTGAAGTTTGTATGGAGAGTTACCGTTTATCTCTAACGTTTATGAACCAATTTTTCTTTTTAAACTGTTATTTGGTAGGTGACTAAGTCGTTTTGGTCCCGTACAAAAATCATTTCGGAAATCTACCCCCAAAGGGGGAAACTAGGGGTAGAAGTACGGTAGAAAAATATATTTGTGTCCGATTGACTTGAAACTTAGTATGTATACTCCATATAATAAATTAAGAAACTTTTGTTTTGGAATCTTGGAAAAGTCACCCCCCAAAGGGGTAATTTGGGGTGATAAAGTTTGTATGGCGCCACTAAAAATCATAAAATAAAATTATTTTTATAAAAAAATAAAAACCGACTTCAAAAAAACCTGGAGCACTAAAAAGCCTGAAATAATATTTCTATTACCACCACTGCCTACTCCATTGAGAAAATCAGGCGTGATGATGTGTTATCGAGTATTTGGAGTCGGTGCCAATCTTGGTATGCCAAGTCTACCTACTATAAAAGTAAGAAGATAGATTGGCACCGACCCCAAATACTCGATAACACATCATCACGCCTGATTTTCTCAATGGAGTAGGCAGTGGTGGTAATAGAAATATTATTTCAGGCTTTTTAGTGCTTCAGGTTTTTTTTGATTATTTTTTATTTTATTTTTTGAGTTTTAAATAAACCTCGAGCCCTTTTTGGGCTCGGAGTTCTTTTAGAGCTCCGTTGTTGTGAGCTTTCTAAGTCTTCGCAAGTATAAGAAGGAGTCGCCTTATAGCTGACTATTCCTGGCTAGTCTATTGTATTCCTGACTTTTCTTGACTTTTTTGACTATCCTGACTATTCTTGACTTTTTTGACTATCCTGACTATTCTTGACTATTCTTGACTATTCTTGACTATTCTTGACTATTCTTGACTATTCTTGACTATTCTTGACTATTCTTGACTATTCTTGACTATTCTTGACTATTCTTGACTATTCTTGACTATTCTTGACTATTCTTGACTATTCTTGACCACTGGTGACTCTTTTTAGCCATTATTGACAACTTTTGACCATTGTTGACTATTTTGACCATTGTTGACAATTTTTGACCATTGTTGACTATTTTTGACTATTTTTGAATAATTTTGACTATTATTGAGCATTTTTGAGTATTATTAGTATTTTTGAGTATTTTTGAGCATTTTTGAGTATTTTTGAGTAATGTTGAGTATTTTTGAGTATTTTTTAACTATTTTTAACCATTGTTGACTATTTTTGACAATTTTTAACTATTTTTGACATTTGTTGACCATTGCTGACTATTTCTGACCATTGTTGACTATTTTTGACTATTTTTGACCATTGTTGACTATTTTTAACTATTTTTGACTATTGTTGACTATTTTTGACTATTTTTGACTGTTTTTGACTATTTTTGACTATTTTTGACTATTTCTGTCAATTTTTGACTATTTTTGACTATTTTTGACATATTTTTGACAATTTTTGATTATTTTTGACGATTTTGGACTATTTTTGACTTATTGACTATTGTTGACCATTTTTTTTACTATTTTTGACCATTGTTGACTATTTTTGACCCTTGTTGACTATTTTTGACTAGTTTTGATTATTTTTGACTATTTTTGACTTATTGACTATTGTTGACCATTTTTGACTTATTGACTATTGTTGACCATTTTTTACTATTTTTGACCTTTGTTGACTATTTTTTTACTATTTCAACTATTCTTGACCATTGTTGACTATTTTTGACCAATGTTGACTATTTCGACTATTCTTAACCATTGTTGACTATTTTTGACTATTGTTGACTATTTCTACTATTCTTGACTATTTTTGACTATTTATGACTATTTTTGACTACTTTTGATTATTTTTGACAATTTTGGACTATTTTTGACTTATTAACTATTGTTGACCATTTTTTACTATTTTTGACCATTGTTGACTATTTTTGACCTTTGTTGACTATTTTTGATTATTTTTTTTTTATTTTTTTGAGTTTTAAATAAACCTCGAGCCCTTTTTGGGCTCGGAGTTCTTTTAGAGCTCCGTTGTTGTGAGCTTTCTAAGTCTTCGCAAGTATAAGAAGGAGTCGCCTTATAGCTGACTATTCCTGGCTAGTCTATTGTATTCCTGACTTTTCTTGACTTTTTTGACTATCCTGACTATTCTTGACTTTTTTGACTATCCTGACTATTCTTGACTTTTTTGACTATCCTGACTATTCTTGACTATTCTTGACTATTCTTGACTATTCTTGACTATTCTTGACTATTCTTGAATATTCTTGACTATTCTTGACCACTGGTGACTCTTTTTAGCCATTATTGACAACTTTTGACCATTGTTGACTATTTTGACCATTGTTGACAATTTTTGACCATTGTTGACTATTTTTGACTATTTTTGAATATTTTTGACTATTATTGACTTATTTTTTATTATTTTTGACAATTTTTGACTATTTTTGTCAATTTTTGACTATTTTTGACTTATTTTTTATTATTTTTGACGATTTTGGACTATTTTTGACTTATTGACTATTGTTGACCATTTTTTTTACTATTTTTGACCATTGTTGACTATTTTTAACCCTTGTTGACTATTTTTGACTATTTTTGATTATTTTTGACTATTTTTGACTTATTGACTATTGTTGACCATTTTTGACTTATTGACTATTGTTGACCATTTTTTACTATTTTTGACCTTTGTTGACTATTTTTATACTATTTCGACTATTCTTGACCATTGTTGACTATTTCTGACCATTGTTGACTATTTCTACTATTTTTGACTATTTTTGACTGTTTTTGACTATTTTTGACTATTTTTGACTATTTCTGTCAATTTTTGACTATTTTTGACTATTTTTGACATATTTTTGACAATTTTTGATTATTTTTGACGATTTTGGACTATTTTTGACTTATTGACTATTGTTGACCATTTTTTTTACTATTTTTGACCATTGTTGACTATTTTTGACCCTTGTTGACTATTTTTGACTAGTTTTGATTATTTTTGACTATTTTTGACTTATTGACTATTGTTGACCATTTTTGACTTATTGACTATTGTTGACCATTTTTTACTATTTTTGACCTTTGTTGACTATTTTTTTACTATTTCAACTATTCTTGACCATTGTTGACTATTTTTGACCAATGTTGACTATTTCGACTATTCTTAACCATTGTTGACTATTTTTGACTATTGTTGACTATTTCTACTATTCTTGACTATTTTTGACTATTTATGACTATTTTTGACTACTTTTGATTATTTTTGACAATTTTGGACTATTTTTGACTTATTAACTATTGTTGACCATTTTTTACTATTTTTGACCATTGTTGACTATTTTTGACCTTTGTTGACTATTTTTGATTATTTTTTTTTTATTTTTTTGAGTTTTAAATAAACCTCGAGCCCTTTTTGGGCTCGGAGTTCTTTTAGAGCTCCGTTGTTGTGAGCTTTCTAAGTCTTCGCAAGTATAAGAAGGAGTCGCCTTATAGCTGACTATTCCTGGCTAGTCTATTGTATTCCTGACTTTTCTTGACTTTTTTGACTATCCTGACTATTCTTGACTTTTTTGACTATCCTGACTATTCTTGACTTTTTTGACTATCCTGACTATTCTTGACTATTCTTGACTATTCTTGACTATTCTTGACTATTCTTGACTATTCTTGAATATTCTTGACTATTCTTGACCACTGGTGACTCTTTTTAGCCATTATTGACAACTTTTGACCATTGTTGACTATTTTGACCATTGTTGACAATTTTTGACCATTGTTGACTATTTTTGACTATTTTTGAATATTTTTGACTATTATTGACTTATTTTTTATTATTTTTGACAATTTTTGACTATTTTTGTCAATTTTTGACTATTTTTGACTTATTTTTTATTATTTTTGACGATTTTGGACTATTTTTGACTTATTGACTATTGTTGACCATTTTTTTTACTATTTTTGACCATTGTTGACTATTTTTAACCCTTGTTGACTATTTTTGACTATTTTTGATTATTT
Organism: Drymonia ruficornis; assembly: GCA_947859195.1. Taxonomy (NCBI): domain Eukaryota; kingdom Metazoa; phylum Arthropoda; class Insecta; order Lepidoptera; family Notodontidae; genus Drymonia; species Drymonia ruficornis. The sequence goes on along the minus strand of OX401910.1, from coordinate 5,495,508 downwards.
TTGACTATTTTTGACTTATTGACTATTGTTGACCATTTTTGACTTATTGACTATTGTTGACCATTTTTTACTATTTTTGACCTTTGTTGACTATTTTTATACTATTTCGACTATTCTTGACCATTGTTGACTATTTCTGACCATTGTTGACTATTTCTACTATTCTTGACTATTTTTGACTATTTATGACTATTTTTGACTACTTTTGATTATTTTTGACAATTTTGGACTATTTTTGACTTATTAACTATTGTTGACCATTTTTTACTATTTTTGACCATTGTTGACTATTTTTGACCCTTGTTGACTATTTTTGACTATTTTTGATTATTTTTGACTATTTTTGACTTATTGACTATTGTTGACCATTTTTGACTTATTGACTATTGTTGACCATTTTTTACTATTTTTGACCTTTGTTGACTATTTTTTTACTATTTCGACTATTCTTGACCATTGTTGACTATTTTTGACCATTGTTGACTATTTCTACTATTCTTGACTATTTTTGACTATTTATGACTATATTTGACTACTTTTGATTATTTTTGACAATTTTGGACTATTTTTGACTTATTAACTATTGTTGACCATTTTTTACTATTTTTGACCATTGTTGACTATTTTTGACCTTTGTTGACTATTTTTGATTATTTTTGCCTTATTGACTATTTTTGACTACTTTTGACTATTTATGACAATTTTTGATTATTTTTGACTATTTTTGACTATTTTTGACTATTTTTGACTATTTTTGACTATTTTTGACTATTTTTGACTATTTTTGACTATTTTTGACTATTTTTGACTATTTTTGATTATTTTTGACTATTTTTGACTATTTTTGACTATTTTTGACTATTTTTGACTATTTTTGACTATTTTTGACTATCTTTGACTTATTGACTATTGTTGACCATTTTTTACTATTTTTGACCATTGTTGACTACTTTTGACTATTTTTCACTATTTTTGTCAATTTTTTACTATTATTGACCATTGTTGACAATTTT